>OX467087.1:4468046-5732282 GCA_950106755.1 Climacium dendroides | reverse complement strand
TTTTTGCTATTCATAAATAGAGAATATGGCTCCTTCTTTCCATTAGTGTGATTTTCCTATCTTTCTTGAAGCTTCCTAAATAGTTCATTTCAACTTACATGAACTCACTAAATGTTTTGTTTCAACTTAATCCTTAAACAATGGACTAGTGACTATGAAAATCATCCATTTTGAGACCCTAGGAATCATTGGTCTAAAACAATCCCAAAGCATTCATTGGAAGTCATAGTACTATAGAAGATCTCCCCTTTTCATACATAATTTTGTGGATGAATAGTTGCACTTCTATCCTACACTAAAAAATTATTTGTCCTCCATTGGACAACCAAACGCCCGCCTCAACATTTAAGGGTTAAATAAGTATTTATATTAGAAGCACACCATGCTTAGACCGTAGAAAATTACCACATACATGAAGATCAGCAATTGATGTACTATAGAAATGAAACTCTTGTAAATTTTATAAGGCCAAATGGAACTTGGAAATGATGTGACCAAGGAGCTGGTCTTTCCGTGATTCAGCCACCCACCGTGGCCCTGCTCAAAAATACTAGGGACACCATCTAGTCCTTTAAAATAAGGGTCCCCCTCATAAATACTATGAACACCCTCTAGTCCTTCAAGGGTGCTCTTATCAACCCTTAAAAGAGTAGAGGGTGACCTTAGAAATCATTGATTTTCATAACCGTGTGAATCATTGGCTTAAAAAATTGCAAAAGCATTCATTGGAAGTCAAAGTACTCTAGAAGATCTTCCTTTTCCACACAAAATTCTAAGGATGAATAGTTGCACTTCTATCCTACATGGAGAGATTTTCTATCATCCATCAGACACCAAAAGTCCATCTCAATGTTTAAGAATTAAATGACAAGCTAGTCCCTGTGGAAATCATCTATATGGGTACCCTATGAATAATTGGCTTAAAAAAATGCAAAAGTACTCATTGGAAGACAAACTACTAGAGAAGACCTCCCCTTTTCATATGAAATTTTTTAGTATAAATAGTTGCAATTTTGTCCTACATGGAGAGATACATGCTAGAAAACGTCCTCCGCGTTGTTTATGGGTTAAGGTGGTGTCTTATAAGTCTTTTAGAATTGGAAAATTGGAAGATAGCAATTTGTAAGGTCCATTCTCTTATTAACCTTGAAACGACAAACCTTGATATCAAAACACATGTGGCATTTTTTAAGATTGGATTGACATTTTTATAATTTGATTTATTTGTAGCGCACAAGTTATTTCAATTAGTGCAAGACATACTAATTGTTGCATTTTTCAATTTCTACTAGGATCAAGATTCTAAAATAGTTATTTGACAACAAAAATAGTTCTTTACTTCATCCTTATAAACTAAATAATCAAATTTGCATCTATTTAAAAAAAATATGAGCTACTTCAACTAAGTTAATATTCTAATTCTATACTAACATCAATTTTGTAATATTGGCCCAATTTAGAGAACAAAAATTCCAACCTCCAATTGAACAAAGAAAGCTCTAAAATTTAGGACTTGTTGAAGTAAATTTGGGTATTATGGCTTATACCTTAACTGTAAAGTTTGAAGGCCTTTTTTCCATCAAATGACACAAACTATCATTTCTATTGCAAAGAGCAAAAAAAAAGTTTTTAGATTTGTTTTTCTATACAATCAAGTAACTATAGGATTTTGTACTTATGGAAAACTTTATTAAAATGGTAGTTACTCTATAACTTTGACACTTTTATAGTTTAAAACGCTGTGTAGTTTGAAATCTTTACTATTCCTAGATGGCACTTTAGTGGTTTAAATTGTGTAGTCTATAATCTATACCAATCCTAAATGTTTGAAATCTATATCAACTCTAGAAGTCACTGTTGTGGTATAGACAAAACAATTTGAAAATAGCATATGGAATATCACCATTTTAAAGAATTCCCTATACTTCTATTGTATAAGAATGAATGGAAAAAAATTCAAAATTTTTAGTCTTATAGATTGCAAGATATTTGCATTTAAGTGAATAAAGCAAGTTTTTTTTGTACCTTTACATGACAGTCATGACTTAATTATAAGACTTTGAATCTTCTTGACTTAAATATTTTTGCATTATAAAATTTGAAATTTGAATTTTTTTAATTGAATAACTGAGTTGAGAATTTAAGAAAAAGAATTAAAAATGATTGATTTTCATTCTTTAAAAAATTTGATAAATAGAAGCAAATACAAGATAGAAAGAAAAACCAAATTATTAATAGCTGTGAGATAGAATTGAAATACACTAATACCAACAACAAGATTGTTTTAGAAAGCAAATTGAACCTTCTAAATTTTTTTTGGAAAATTGTTAAAATTGAGCATAAAAGCAAATCCATATATAATGTTATTTTCTTGAGAAGATGTAATGATTTCCTATAAAACAAGAATTTCCTTACTTTTCACATCATTCACTAAATAATCCAAAACCAATCAATCAAAACTTTCCATGTAGATAAAACTATAATTTATGAGAATTACACTTTTCAGATAAAAATTTAATCTATAAGAAATAAAATTTTAAAATCTTTATTTGAATTTTTTTTATGTTGCCAACAAACTCCATATTGAGCTAAGCATGGCATACTAATTTTTTCTCCTCAACATCTCTATTCCTTAGCATCAATTGAAATAAAAGTTATACTTTGAGTATTTCCAACAAGCTAATGAATTTTTTTATCTTGAAAATTAAAACATTAAATAAAAAAATCCACCAAAAATTGAGGTTATTCAAGCATACACGAATTTTACCCAAAGAGACTTTGGAACTCTAGGGGTTAAAATGAACCAATGTTTGAAAATTTTCCCTTTTAAAAGAAGTTTGTGTTTATTATAATATACTCTAAATTTCCAATTATAAATATCCAATTATAGCATTTACTCTATGAATCTATAAAGCAAAATTTAGTCCCATTTGTAAAGAAGTTAATTATAATCATAACAATACAAACTTCAATTAAAGTACAAAACATATTTTGAAATAAGGTTGAGATGTCTTTACAAGCGTCCATGCAATGAAAGGTGGTTTTGCTTGAATGTTTCAAAGTGGCCTACGATGCATTAGACTATTGAATTGATTTTCCTCTTTTCGTATGGCCCAACTCTTTATCTACTCCATTGCCAGATTTCCCACAGCCTTGTGAATTCTTCCCCGGCCGGTTGTGACAATCTCTCAACTGGCGCCAGTTTCTTCTACGACCTTTGCTTACTGGATGAGTTTTCCACACCTGAATGTTTTTAAGTGGCAAAATATTCTTATTGACGGTGGGGAGCGTCCGAGACTGCTGATAATAATAATTATAAGCCAAAGAATGCTCGGTGAACGAACGCTGTTTCGTGCAATTGCCAAGAGGATACGTCTCTGTGCATAAATTCCTGCTATTGTACGTAATACTGCGTGTCGGGATTGACATCCATGCATAAGTCGGTCTCAGTTTCCTTGCTCTACAGATCGAGCCTTGATGGCAATGTATTACAATTAGTGTCTAGTGTCGGATGTTTTTGTTGATTGGTAGCTATTGCATCCCATGAAGTCACAAACTCTGGCTCCCCAAGTGCCGTAAAGTTCAAATTCATTGTTCTTGCCGATCGATCTCCTGGACAGCAAGCTCTAGTTAGTTCGACAGCTAGCCGAGTCGGACAGTCGGTTTAATTTTGCTTGGTAATTGGAGTTCCATCTGCTGCTGCTTCCATGGCTTGCGTTGCATCGAGGATCCATAGTCGGGCTCTGTCAATCTCTGCTGAGCCGGAGAGATCGAATATATACGTACAGCTAGCTAGCCCCAGAACGTGATCCAGGAAGCGCAGCTTCACTACCGAGTGTAGGACAAATTAATTTGTGGGAGTCACGAATCAACGAAAGCTCTTCAGTTAACGGCTTCCAGATTTTCTCTTCAGCATGATTTTCCACCAGGAGATAGATAGCTTATAGAACCGCGAGTTGGCGAGAAATTTTCTCCTCCTCGTGCGCCAAGCTTCAGATTCGATCCACCCAGGACGATGGGGTTGTATGATCACCAGACAACTGTTCTCCTAATCCTAACAGTGGGCATCATCCATGGCAGTGACATCCTTGTGGAAGCTCAAAACACCAACTTCAGCTACCTCCCAAGCTTCAGCTCCTCAGACAATTTCACAATGGTGGAAGACGTCCAATATTATGAAGTCGGAAAGTCATTTCTTTTGAACTCGGGAGGATACGGGCTGGGAAACGCCACTTGCGGGAGGTTGTTCTACGAAGACAAAGTCAGGATGAAGGATGCCGCATCTGGTGCAGTGGCTTCTTTCAACACCAGCTTCACATTCTCCATCACAGGTGTAAACTACTGGGTTACTGATTCTGGATTTGTTCATGGAGATGGAATGGCTTTCACAATCAGTAGGAACAACAGCGGGGACGTGGACGGGGGCGGATTGTTATGCCTCGAGAAAACGGATAGCAATACCCAGTTCATTGCCGTAGAGTTCGACACCTATCAAAACCCAGAGTTCAACGACTCTAGCAACAACCATATCGGGGTCGACGTCAATAGCCTGACCTCGACATGGTCTCACAACCTTTGCGGTGGTACGCTAGTCAATTGCACATATTTTGTCAACGGTGGCTCCTTCACTGCGTGGATCGATTATGATGGTCCTTCCCAGAAGCTTGGCGTGTTCTTTGCGAATGGCTCCTTGAGCAATGGCAAACCGTCGACGCCTCTCATCGAGGGAGCTCTACCATTAACAGCCTCCTTGGATGAATACATGTACGTTGGCTTTAGCGGAAGTATCGGAGCCGTTAACGAGGTTCACCAGATTGAAGCTTGGCAGTTTGCGACCTCTGGACTGACTGAAGTGCCTCCGACAAACTCCGGTAACAGCTTCTCAAGCGGAAGAAAGATCGGTGTCATTGCTGGGGTTTGTGCTGGAGTCGGTGCACTGCTGCTACTTGCAGGGATAGTAATTGCAAAGCGGCGGAGGAGAGCATCTCACACCATGAAAGGTACAAAGTTTAATCTCCTCGACCAGAACCTTGTGCCTCGCGTGTTTACGTACAAAGAACTCAGCAAGGCGACAAAGAACTTTAGCAGAAGTGAAAGGCTTGGAAGCGGTGGATTTGGAGCGGTGTACAAAGGGGTTCTCCCCTCCGGTGCCCTGGTAGCAGTGAAACGGATGCGACATGAGAGCAAGCACGGCGAGGAGGGTTTCCAAGCAGAAGCCGCTAGCCTCAGCCAGATTCGGCACAGGAATTTGGTGCAGCTGCGAGGATGGTGCCACGAGGAGGAGCAGCTCATGCTTGTGTATGACTTCATGTGCAACGGCGGCTTGGATGAGTGGCTCTTCCATTTTCCTGAACGACAGGCGAAGGCTCCGTCATTACATTTGCGCTCGGCGGAATCCCTTCCTCTCATGCTGCGCCACTCCATTCTCAGTGGGGTCGCCGCTGCGCTAGCATACTTGCACGAGGAATGCAAGCAATGCGTGCTGCATCGCGACATCAAGTCCAGCAACGTCTTGCTGGATGAAGACATGAATGCGTACTTAGGAGACTTTGGACTTGCCCGCCTCATTGACCACCAGAAGATGGAGAAGACGACGATGATGGCAGGAACTTTGGGCTACATGGCCCCCGAGATGCCAGCCACAGGGAGAGCCACCAAGGAATCGGACGTGTACAGCTTCGGCGTCCTGATGCTGGAAGTGATGTGTGGGATGCGGCCGCTTGACGTGAGCGCCATTGAACGCGGGGATGGCACATTAGTGGACAGGATATGGCATGCACATGAAGCGGGTAATATTCTTCTATTGGCGGATTTAGGACTTGGAACATTTCCACCTCCGGATGCAGATCCATATGGTGGAATCGAGATGCAAGAGGCGTCGGGATTGTTGCTTTCTAAGGAAATGGTTGATTTGAACCCCTCGGCGAGGCACACTTCCAATGTGGCAATGGAAGACCAGAAGATGGTGACGAATCTGCTTCACTTGGGCCTTCTGTGCTGTCACCCTAATCCCGAAGATCGACCATCCATGCGTCTGGTATCCCAGTGGCTGCAGGCTTCCGAGAGTATGGAGATGTCTCTGCCGCCTCTGCCAATATGTAAACCTCAAGCGCGGTACTCTCGACCTGGATTCTCTCAAATGGCAATGATACGTTCGGTTTCGACGTCTTTGCATTCTGACAACGTTCATGATGCTGGGCAAGGATCATCCCAATCTACTCTGCCTACCTCCGATGCTTCGGTCGGGGAGCATGCGGGTTTGCAGGCGTCCGTCGCCACGATTTCCTCATCACATTGGATTTATTCTGGTCGCTAAGCTCAATCTAGTGATTCATTCTTGGCAGCAACGGATCTCTGTTGTTGCATGTACCTTCAGAAATCAAACTTGAGCAGTTTCAAATTCATTTGCTTGTACATTTGAATGGAAGGTTGCACCTCCATGTTGATCATCTCTGTCAGAGCATGTTCATGTTGTAATTGAATCTTAGCTTGCAATGTTGAAATGCCATACGTGACCTACTTATTATGAACCACAAATCTGTTGCAGTTATTAAATGGTCCTTTTATTAGCCCAATCATGTCGTGGGCAAGGAGCATGCACCATTTGGTTGAGTTTCTGCGCGAGAATCCCTATATACCCTTCAAAACTAAACCCTAAACTCAAGAAACAATTTCTGAACCCAAAAGCAGCAGGATCCGTTGAGTGCTTAGCGGCTAGCTGCTTCGGTGACTACGACATCGCTTAATGCAGATCCATGCCTACGATAAAGTCTAAGTATTCGAACGTGTCAACCCGTGAGTGCTTATCCTAGACATCCAATTTGTGTCTCGCACTATTGGATGTCAAGAACATAGTTTGGAAGTCACTATAATTGACTATGATGATCAAGTGGACGTTCTATTTCTAATAGGATCAATAGAAAGGGTTAAGGACTGCAATGCCAATTTTATTCAAGTGGGGCGATTCCTACGCCAAATTGTGACTTATAGGATAGGTATGGATTTATGATTGAGTCCAAAGTATTGGAATACCACCAGTTTAACAAAAATAAAACTATTGCACAACTGCATATGAGACATGGCCACCCGCATCATGATTGACTCCAACTTCAGAGCTTAAGACGGTTTATTCGAAGTCTAATGATCACTAGTAAGGCCTTTTGCCTACATTTCAGTGGGAGTTGTAGACAAGGTCAAGATCACTTCACGAGCTTGCAGTCGAGCTATCCACATGAACCATGGAAAGATTTTCGACCTAAGTACTCGACTCCACCTTAATCCCAAAATTTCAATATATCTCCTTGTCAGAGCGAGGGGTAGTTAGCAGTGTTTTTTAATTGGGCATTTAAACGCCTAATTCCACCATATTTTGGCAGCATGCACCGGGCCTGTAGAATTTCCTTCAATGAGAGTGATGTGGAAATGCCAAGGGTGCTCCAACTCATGCATACTGCACGCCATCTACGAATCAGCAATAGCCTCCTTTTGCTCATTTAGAGCCACCCCCAACTTGCCACGTATACCACTTGAAATGTCTCCGTCGCCAAGTTCTACACGTCAGAAGCTATCTAGTCTGTCAATAGAGCTAGTAATCGTCTCCTTTAATGATGCAAGAGTGCCAAGTACTGACATTGTGAATCTAGTTTTTTGCCATTGGGATGCGTACTTTGAAATTTGGTGTACCTTCTCTGAGTTCTTTCGCTTTGTTTAATCTAGTTATGTCGCCATCGCTGCGTTTTTTTATTGTTCTATAATCGCCAAAAATCCCAAATGCGTACATTGCGAATTGAATTGCACTTAGGATTGATCGAAACTTTGTTTTCAGCTGAGGAATGCGCTCCTTGTAAAGTTGTAACCTCACATGAGCCAGATTTACAGAGATTGAGAATGTTAATCCTGATGAGTGCCGGAAGTGGAGGTTGGAGTCATGCGCGTTGTTTGTTGTCTGATAGTGCATGATCTCTAAAGACGGAAGTGGAGGTCGTTTTTGAAGTTGGGTGATGGTACGTGGTGGTTGATCGGCAACCTCATCAAGGTAAATGGTTCCTTTTTATTTTAAACCCTAGTTTAGGAAGTTCTGTTTATCATGCTTTCATTGTCTTCTGTTGTTTTGCATTGATCTATATATGGAATGAAGTGGTGAACTTGTGCATTTGTAATGGGGTTTACGTTTCTTGACTTGTAGACTTGCTAGTAGGTCATCTGTTTAGGGTTTGGAGTCAAATTTGTTCGAATTTTGTTGGGGTTTGAGCTGCGTTTAGTGTGGGTCGGATTTGAAAAGGTTCTTTGGCTTGTGGTCATTAGAGGACTCTAATCTTGTGATATTTTGGTCTCAAGTAAAGCCTCAAGTGAAGCTTTTTGATTTCACTCATTTTTTATTATTGACTCTCATTTTGGGGTTATTGTTGGCTTGTTGGGTTCTTAAACATGGCTACTGAAGAGGGACTTGTGGTGGGCAATGCCAAGGTAGCTGCTGTAGTTGCAGAACTTGCCTTGAGAGATGAAAAGAAAAAAGCCCGTGAGAAAAAGGTCTCTGAGGCTTTAGCGCACAAGAAACTACAAGAGACGCGTCTGACCGAGGAAAGGAGTAAGAAGAATGCACGTGAGAGGGATACTATCCGCTCATTTTTGTTTTCCTCTTGGAATGTTGACAATGAATCGGCACTTCAATCCGAAGGCATAGAATCTTCTCGGCAAGGCTTGAAGAGAAAATCAACCAATGTTCAAAATATGTCTTTTGACGCAGAACAAAGATCGGAAGGTCTCTTCTCTTGGAGACCAAGAGCACAATTGTGTTGTTCTTAGTTCCATCCCCCCTACTCCGATTGTGGTCTTGTTTGAAGAGTCTGAGATTTACGTTTGTAATGAAGACAATCCCGACTACCACGAGATTCATGAATTAGAGCTGCCGGAGTTTGATCTGGATGTTTCCGAACCAGACCTCCGCCAAAGAAGACAAAGCCCAATTATGATTTGACCCGGAAGTTTCAAATGGTCTGGGCAGCTCAATGCCCTTGGGATGAGATGAAACTTACAACAGAGGGCCTTCTGCACATGGTCCGTTGTCAGACTTGCACAAGTGTTGGAAAGAAGGAGGTTGTCATGGGCCCGAGATTGAACACTTTGAAGAGGCATGCTAAGCAAAAGTCTCATAAAGCTAATATGCTTCTTTTTGCTGCCAAATGCCCCACCACCGTTCTTCAACAGATAAATCATTGCAATTCTATTGAATCCAAACGCAAACGAGTTCAGTTTGCCACTATCTTCCAGGTTCTTTCTCTTGGGAGACCTATGCTTGAATACGAATCTAGGTCTACTTTGTATTCATTCCTTGGTTTGCCAAATTTGCCGTCTATGCATTGGTCGGATAGCTCTGGTTGGATTATGGCAGCCCACATATATTCATTTGTGTTGCAAAAAATGAAGGCGATGATCATTGCAGCTGATTTTATTGCCATGACATGTGATGAGACTTCTGGAGTTGACAACAAAAGTTACATAGTTGTGCACATCTATGTTATGCAAAATTGGACTAGGATGCCTTTGCTTGTGGCATTGCAGCAAGTTGCCAGTGATGGTGCAACTGCTGATGGTTTGACCAATTTACTAGTCGGAATTTTGGCTTCATGAGGTGGTCTAGATTTTGCTGCAATTGCCAGAAAACTACTCTGTTTTGGCGCAGATGGTGTTTCAACCATGCAAAGACATAGGACTAGTGTTACTACATAATTGAAGGACAAATTTGCTCCCTTCATGCAAGGGCAACATTGCATTCCTCATCATGTCAATTTGGCAGTCAAGAGTCTATCTAATCTTGACTTGTTTCATGCGATTGAGGATGTTTGCAATGTGACCCATAAGTACTTTGCCCATAGTCCCAAAAAGCATTCAGAGTTCCACACCTTTGCACTTCTTTTGGACACCAAAGGCTTACGGTTATTGAAGAACGTGACCACTCGTTGGATGAGCTTAATAGCTCCCTTGAAACGTCTCATGAGTGAATACAAGAGTGTTATTGGCAAGATGAGTGTGGATTCCAAGAATAAGAAGGAAAAAATAATTATTTAACCATTGTCCTTATTTTAGTTTGTTTAACTTTCTTGAAATATGCTTTCTCTATAATTGATGTCCATGCTCTCTTACTATTTTAGTAGCTAAAAATATATGTAACTTATTGCCTTATATTGTGCAGAAAGTTTCACGAAGGAAAGCCCAACGTGTTCTGGACAAACTGGTTGATCCTTACCATCCCTTGGCTATGGCATGTATTCTTCCTCTCTTAGAGTTAGTTGATGCTCTCATTCAGTTTGCCCAAGCACGTGATGTGTATGTGTGATTTTGTGGGAGCCCTTCAAACATGCCTCACAAGGCTCTTTGCACTATACATTAGTAGTGAGGCTTTCATGGGAGAAGATTTTGTGGGTTTCCAGCACATGGTAAACCTTTACCATGATCAAATTCACTTGACGTGGAGTGACATGGATCTAAACATGGAAGGGCAACATTTGTGCTTCATTGTGGGCATTGAACCAATCCTAGCCATGCATGATGGCGAAAAGATTAGCCGTGAGGGATGGGCTTCAATGATAGAGGATGTGAGGGTTAATGCAAAGGTATGCTACAATTTACTCAAATTTCACTTTCTTTTTTGTTTAGTCATCTAGAATTTCAATTCAATAAGTATTATCCACTTTTTTATAGAAGTCTTTGACTTTGAAATTATAGTGTAAAATTTCTTGATGATCTATCAAATTTAAGTAGGCATGCAAGGATTTTTGTTTTATTTAAAACACTTGTAGGTAGAAGATGGTAATAAATAAGTATGATCAAAATTGTGCACACGATGGGGCATATAATAGTGGATGATGTGCATTGTTTCATTGTACAGCAGCAGAGCAGTTGCTTGTGGAATTGAAGAGGAGATTCCCTACTCAAACCGTCATGGATGCTCTTGGAGTGGTATACCCACAATATTGGTTACAAGAGTCGGCTCCCGAGGTATCTTTTCGCAAGCATCTTGATGTGTTAAAAAACTTTTATGGAGAGGCTCAATGGGTGGAAAACGATGAGAATAAGCGCCTTATCCCTGCGCTCTTGGACCAATTCGAATTAGAGCTCCAGCAACCTCTTTTTAAGATGGCCATGATATCTAATGCTAGTGCAGCTATGGATTCTTTGGGCAAAGTGAATCCTCTTACTCGTCTTTGGAGAATGTTGGATGCTAATAATGCCTTAGCAAAGAGCATGTCCGA
Organism: Climacium dendroides; assembly: GCA_950106755.1. Classification (NCBI taxonomy): domain Eukaryota; kingdom Viridiplantae; phylum Streptophyta; class Bryopsida; order Hypnales; family Climaciaceae; genus Climacium; species Climacium dendroides. The sequence goes on along the minus strand of OX467087.1, from coordinate 5,721,030 downwards.
ATATGTGAAATTGGCAGAAATTGCGATGATCCACGTGCTTGGATCTGTCGAAGATGAGAGATGCTTTTCTTCTCTGACTTTCTTGAAAGATCGGTTGAGGAATTGACTGGCGGATGACAATTTGAGTTTGGTAGTAGGCATGCATTCTCAAAGTGTTTACTCCTTGGAAAACTTTCCATATGATGAATGCTTTCTACAGTGGGTTAGTGAAGCAGAAAAAGGGCGATATGGCTTGACAGGTTAAATTTGGAATAGTTTGGTAATAGCTCACAGTTTTGTTGCTAGATTTTTCAGGTAGTGAGCTTGCAAGTTTCAATGCATTTTTAGTTATGTGGTTTTGTTTAATTACAGATTTAGGTATTTCAGTAGATGATAGAGTTAGACTTGCTTAAACTTGTCATTGTTAGGCTTTATTTTTGCTTATTTGGTAGTTTCTTCACGTATGTAATAGACTTCTTTATTAATTTCACTTTGGCCATTGATGAAGGCCTCTTTACTTGAACATTTTCACAACATGGGCTCCATTATAGTATTATGTACATCCTTTAATTTCTTTGTAGTATGAATTGTAATTTTTTGTGTAACTCTTCAATCATTTTCATTTTCTCATTTTGCCATCGGAGTGTGTTTGTGCTTTGTGCAAGTTTGTGTTGAGCATCATAGGTATAAGAAGAACAAATACTTTTGTTTAGCAATTAATTTTAGTATATAGTGCATCATTCTTGTAGCCTCCTAACTGCTTTTGTATTTAAATTTGTATAATTGTGCCTTGTTTGTTTTTACAAGTTTATTGCAGTGCCACTGTTTTAGTCCTCAAGAAGAATATTGTGCCCATGTTTGAGTCCAAATTTATTTGATTATTGCCAAGATGGAGTCCACTTGTATTTTTGGAGTGCCATTTCTTCCACTACTGAATGTTGTTGATGTTGCCAAATGAGACCCACATCATTATTTTGGAGCCACATTTTCCGCTTTAAAAAAATCCAATATAGCCAACCTTGAACTGTAGATTTCAGAATATACGCCTCAATGCAGATTCGGCAGAAAAGAAAAAAAAAAACATTGGTAGCAAGATGAAGCAGCAGTGCCGTACGGTGAAGCATCATTCACTGCTTTACCCTGCAATCATCTCAAGAACAGCAGTATTCTGAGTCATCTGAAATTCATATTACACATCATACGGTCTTCATCCACCAGGCTCTAGTAGTTTCTGAAAGTATGGATGAGATGCTCTGTGAAAGCAATACCAAAAAAAAGATAATTATGGCAACACAGAACTATAACCTCACAGTAATGTCAACTCCACACTTCATATGAATGATGTGGATGATTACGTGAGAAGACCCGGAACTGATGAAGTAACTAAAATTTGAACTCAACGTGCTGGCCTATCGACACTTTATATTTCCTTTGAGAAAATAGCTTCATGGGTTTCCAGACTTACATGCTTGAACTACAATGTCAGCTTCAGATGGAGCTTCACATGCTCAATCCATCTTGAACTCAACCAATTTCCGCTGAAGCCTGCAGAAATGTCAATAGAAATGTAGAAATCAACATCTGGCCCAAGTTCATAGAGAGAGCTCTCAAGTAACGTAGTCAGTAAATTCGAGCATGTTGATTCTGCCAACAGAAAACCACACCAGGAGACTTGGATTACTGCTACTCTTGATCACAAGCCCAACCACGACGGTCAAGGGAAGAAGTATTTTCGCCAACGTTGCCAGCAGCATTTGGACTACTACAGATGGAACTCAAAGTCGATAGTTCTGCCATTTCTTGAACTTTCCAAAATGTTGTCTCAAAGCAGCACTACGAGTTCAACGCAAGATAAATTGGCTTTGCGCTATTAGATTTTCTCAACACCTCAACTTTATATTCATTAACACAAGGTTCGACTTCAAATCGTAACTGAGGTCACTATTCCTTGAGCTATCATTCCAATAATCACATTGCATATGTTATCTAACTGAAAGGGTAAAAAGATTTCAATTAACCAGCATAGGTAAATCGTGAAACCAAAGGGTGAATGTCGCTGAGGACAGGTAGAGTATGATACGACAGGTGATTTTACAACCAAAAGAATTCTGTCACACATCAAAAGAAAGGTTTTAAAAATTGAGCATGTATGTCAAAGACCCGTTTTTATGAAACCTACTCTAGTAGTAGAGGATAACCGGTATTTTTTCAGAGAACATATCAAATGACATGTACATCTTTATAGGGTACGTCAAAAAAATCCTGTTGAGGTACTAACTCACTTAAAGTAACTTAGATTCTTGCTATGCAATGCATTGGAGGTTTAGGCAGACGTGTATCAGATAAGGAATGAAAACTCGTCAAAGAAAGACAAACTCATCGATAAATGCACATACAACAAGCACAGTAGAAAACTTGTAAATCTTCTGAAGTACTTAGCATGTGGATGAGAGATATGTAGCACTTAACAGCAATTAACCTTTCATGAACGACACGAAAATCTTGCTCTGAATTTCAAATGAAACGGCAAATATAGAGTCGGATCCACATGTTTATCACAAAGCTTTGATCTCCAGTAAAAATTCCAGAAGAAAAGTTGTTAAGAGAACTAGGAATATGCAGCAGAACTTAAGATACAATTCGTGATTTTAATCTGCAATGTTAAGTAGCGTAAAAACGAGCATAAGTATAAGAAGCTGGAAAAATGACACTCTGGAAACTCGAAGAGTCCACTTGAATCAGCAATACTGTCCTCAAGAAAATTGGCTGGGGCTTTGCAATTCATCAAATGAACCTCATTCAGCTAACATCCGCAACATTTCAAGCATTTGAACTTAAAACACTTTAATTGCGCAAGTGCATATATTAAGTTGCTGTGTTACTCAAAATTCTGACAAGAAGGTGAAAACCTCGCCGCCACTGATTCAAAATGAGTCTCAGAAAAGTGATTGAGAAAGAACTTCCAAGACAGCTAACTTAATCTCAATGAAAACTAGCAAGCTGCAATGGAGAAGCAGATGTATGCCTATATAAAATAGGAACCTTTCTTTTTATAACAAAAACAACAAAACTTCTTAGATAACCAAACAACTAGAGCTTGCTCTTGAAATATAAAAAATTATTATTATTATTTACATTTTTCTTCAAAATTGCACTATAAAAAGCTTGAAATGAAGAAGACAAAACACAATGATTAAAAGCTATCATAGAAATGGAGAATGCTATTATATGAGCATAGAGTGTGGAACATGGAATGTGGAGCTTGTTTTAGAGATTATTCTTTAAAATATAGGTAACCTTAGTAAGTAGGTAGCATATAACCATTGAAGGTGCCTTATAATATAAGACACCTTGTAGATAATGTTATACGTACCTATAACATAGGTATCCTATAATCACCAAAGGTGGTTTAAAATAATAGTATGCTCTACATTCATATACTAGCTTCACTCTCATAAAAACATCAAAAATTAAATCAATAGTCAAAAGTCACTAGAATTTATTTAGAAACACAAAAAAAATGTTTTGATCAATATAAGATTGTAGTGGCTTTTTCAACTCATTCTTTTAAAAAATCATAAGTTTATACATACAAATGTAGAATTGAATTTTTTTTGTATATCTAGTAATTACTACAAGAAAACAAGGGGTTCTGCAACTACTGCTTGCAACTGGTTTTGTAGTTGCATGGGCTGTTTGCAACTAGGTGACAATTTAGAGTCCGCAGTTGCAGTGGACAAGTTGCACTAGTTGCAAAGCAATTGCAAAAAATTTCAAAGTTGTTTCTTATTTGATAGTATACTTGAAAGTTCATCGATGAACTCTTATGACGTGGTTACTTACATGGAAGTTATTTGTATGCAACTTATTTGTGACTGGCATGCAACTAGTTTGCGATTGATGTGCAACTGGTTTACAATTGCCTAGTTTGCGACTTATTTACGACTTGTCTATAATTCACAGACTTGTAAACTTTGAAATTTGAATTTCAAAGATTTGTAGATTCAGAATTTCAAATCTATCTTTCCTTCTAGATCACCAAATTTAAAAATATCTTAGATGTTAAATATTTATAGAAATCTATAAGTTGTGAAAATCTATAAATTATAGAAATCTATAAGTTGTAGAAATCTACAAAGTGTAAAAATCTATAAAATATTAAATATTAGAATTTCATTATCAACATTCATAATACAAAAATGCTATAACTTACAATTCTTATATGTTCAACCTAATGGTATTCTTGACAACTGATATGGGACAATTAGTAAAAGACTTAATAGTAGTTGCAATTGTAGTCTAGTTGCACTTTAGTTGTAGTCCAGTTGCATTGCAGTTGTAATCTAGTTGCATTGTAGTTGTACTCTAGTTGAATTGCTATCAATTTTAAATTATATGCAACTGTAGATAGACACATCGGACTCTACAAAATGTAAATTTATCTACATCGACAATTGTGATGACTATTGGATGTAAAATACCTCTCATCAATTCTTTTGTTACATTCCCGCAAGTGTAAATACATTTTGGGACTACTTTGCAACTACAATGTAACTATGTCAAAGTTGGTGCAAATACAAAGGATTGTAGTTGCAAGACAATTGCATAGGACACGTAGTTGCATTTCAGTTGGTTGTAGTAAATACGTTTTTCTTTTAGTGTAAGCTGGTTTCAATGGCAGTTCAATTACAAAAAATTATAAATTTTGAAAACAAATACTACCTATATAGCTTGTCCAAAACAGTAATGACCAAAAATTAGTTTGAAGTATAAAAATTAAACCACTCTATTTATATACAACTTGATTTTTAACTTCTATTAAAGTTCTAAGGCCTTTTCTAAAAACAAACTCAAAAATGTCATTTCTATTGCAAAATTCTAACAATTTTTTTCCATATTTAACCATGGGATCTTGCATTAGATAATTTATAAAAATTTATGTTAGAAATTTCAAAAACTTTGACCATATAGATTACAAGGTATTTGCATTTTATTGTGAAGAAAAGAAGGTTTTTTGCACCTTGCTTGATTAAATTAGTTTGACTTTGAATCCTCTTAACCCCAAAGTTCATTGACTATATATTCTCACCCAAAATACTTCAAAATTGCCATTTCTAGTACAAGTACCAAATTTTAGAAAAAAGACATTTTTGGACATATGTGACCATAGGCTCTTATAGTAAGCTAGTTTGAGAATATGTGGAAAAAAATTCAGAAATTTCCACCATGTATATTGCAAGATATTAGCATTTGAAGTGACGAAAAATCCTTTGGAGGGCCCTTAAAAAAACTAGTCAGTTGCACTTCACAAGGTCATATTTGTATGACAAAATGTCCAAAATAGTGGTGCTTCTTTGGATTCGTTCTTCTAGACAAGTTGACTACATAATTGAAAATTTTCAAATCATTTGGAATTCTACAACATATAGGAAAAAAATAATAAGTAGGAAAAAGTAGAAAATAATTCAAAATACAAAATTGTTGAGAATTTAGTTAAGGAATTGAAAAATGCCAATCCCAATGGTTGTAATTTTGTAATGAAACAATCTAAATCCTATGCTTTAAATTTTTTCAAAAAATATTGAAAATTGAGTAAAATAAAGGACTTTGAAATTTATTTTAGAGTAGAGATCCATAATTGCCTGCAAACTAAAATTCCTAATAACTTTTGATTCATTGATCAAAATGGAATTATTCAAATCTATCTACATACATATGAATCTAGAAAATCAATTTCAATTTTTTTATTTTTGAAAAAAAGTGATGTTTTCTTATTTACCCAAACTAGCCAAGTTGAGAAACAAATTAAATATCATGTAATAACTTTTTAACCATGTAGTCAAAAATTATGAAAAATATTGGGCCTTAAAGAAAAACCTGATCCACATATTTTATGAAAATTTCAAATTAAAAAAAAAAATTCGCTCATAGTGAGTTGTCCAAATTGCTATATTGCAAAAAACACAATTTGGTCCTTTAGGGATTAACTTAAACTTTCTATACCATTCATTTTTATCTTCTAATATTCTATATTGGATAATTGAATTGAAAGTCAAAGAATTACAAAAAAATAAAAATAAAAAATTGATTTTCATGATTGTAAAAATTGTTAAGTAGAAATAGGTACAAGATAAAAGGAAAATCTAAATTGCTAATAGTTCTAAGATGAAATTGAAATACACTAATTCCAACAAGGAGATTGTTTGGCAAGCAAGGTTAATTACGTGGAGCTTTTTATTTTTAAAGATTGTGAAGATTAAGTTCAAAATTAAATCCTAATAATGATTTTTCCAAAATGATGAAATGATTGTCCATAAAACAAAAAATTCTATGATAAATTTCACATCCCTAATCCAAATGGAATGAAACCAAGTTTCACAAGTAAATAAAAATATGAACTTTGAAAAAAATTAAAAATTAATTAATTCAATTTTTTGTGATTTTTTTACAACCCACCAATTGTTTTTTGAACTTGTAGTTGCATAACTTTGCTCCCAAGCACCAATTGAAACAAAAATTATATTCCCCCAAAAGCTAATGTGATTTCCTATATCATTTTTAAAAAGTTTCAGAAAATCATGTAAAAAATTGAAGTCACACAAACCTATCCAAAATCCAAAGAATCCTTTAAGAGGTCTTTAGGAATTTACAAGTTAACTAAAGATGGTTAAATCTTTGTTGATATAATTGATTCAATTCAATTGAAGCATCTAGAATTTAAGATCTATCTTCAATATCCTTACCATTGTTTCATTTTTAATAGTTATTGTCAAGTGCCCTCATTGCATTGGCTAATATTTGGAGGAGCCTATCTGAACAAACTACTCTATATTGCATCCCTAAAGTGCTGATTTTTATTAATAGATCCTTCAAAATAAATCTTCAAAGTTAATTTAAAATTAATTTATAAATAATTTCGTAAAATTTGACTATATGAAGGATTCTGAATCTTAATACTTAACAATTTTTTGGTTGATAAATGCTTCAAAAAAGTTGTAAGATAAATGCTTTATGCCACATTTTTGTTATGCCCCAAAGCCCTAGGTTCTAAAATAATGCTAATACTGACCTTACAATCTACTAATTCAAAGTTTTGAATTTTTTTGTGCATTTATTATATATTGAATATATATGCAATATGATGTGGTTGGTTATGGAAAATGAATCATTTTCTTTTTCTTTTTTGTCTTTGCACTACAAATGGTATCTTTAGAGTGGTTTTAGTAAAATATATATGGTTAATGATGGAACTTTAAGACAAGGTAGAGGTAGCAAGTTTTTATTTTAATTCAATCAAAATTATTAAGTAATCTTGTTTTCTTATAGTTAACTTGCCTTTAAACTTAGAAGCATCATAACATTAATAATTGTTAACTTTCACTAGGGGTTCCTTTTGCTCCACAAATCACAAATCGGGAACCCCCCAACAAGAAAACATTTGTAACAATCAATGACTCAATTTTGTGCTAGCCAACCAGTGACTCAGGATTAAAATTAAAGACTCCCCCGAAATATATAAGGGAGAATTATACCTCCAACTGGAAGGAGGCAACTTCGCTGGTAAACAATATTACGATGTTGCTTCAATAACAAGTATTTAGTAAAAAATGATTCAATTTTTGAACCTATGAGTATATTGTGTATTTCAATAATAAAAAATCATCTATTGAAGTAATTGAATGCTTATTGTCTACGACTTCCTTCTAGGATTAACCTTAAAAAAACTAGCCTAGCTATAACTACATTTTTAAACTTCAAAGTTTGCAGATCTCTTTGTGTGTTTTCATTTTGCAACTAGATATGAATGAAATTTCTTATATTTGTATTTCAAATTTTGAATCACATGTCTTCTTTGAGTCAAAAAAATTAAAATTTTATTGTAAAGTTTTGAAATTACTATGAATATTTGAATAAAAAGTGGAAGAAATTCATATCAAATTCAAAACTTAATTAAATCTTAAAAATTTCTTCATAGGTGTATTTGTATTAGAAAACATCATAGTGCAAATAAATGTATTGTATCATAAAGAAATTAGAAAATCAACAGGATTGGACTATAGTTGTAGGTTCAAAGTTCAAGTTGCAATAAAATACTAAATTTTTTTTTTCAAATATTCAATTGGAGTAGAAACTAGACTTGATCACTTTTGTTTCATAGGTTGGTCTCACAATTAAAAAAGATCAATTTTTTTGGCTAGAATTTAGAAGTCTAAAGAGAAAAGAGCAAAAATTGCCAAAATATACTTCATGGTGAATTGGTGATCCATGGACTTGTTGCTTTGGCCTTATGTAGGAAATTCAAAAAACATCATAAGGAAGAAATGTATAATAATATTCCTACATTCATTGAGAACAAATTCAAGCAACTCCAAAATTCGGATGAAAAAATGATTTTGCCCAAATTTTGCTCAAATTTTTGTTTCCAATTTTTTTATTCCCCTATGCAACAAACAAAAGACAACAATTGAATTAATGCAAGTGTTTCTTGCAATCACCCAAATATGTACATGCAACACAAATATGGTGTGAATATAAAATCATACACCCATCACAATAGACAACAAAGGAAAGAGTCTACTTCAACCAAAACAACATAGATTTTCTTATAATAGGAAGAATCCAAGTCTCATTTATAATACATGCTGAAAAAGACACTTCAAAAATCATTAGTAAACAATGAATGAGTTAAATTATACTACCTAGGATATTCATTTCATGTATAGAATTACATTTTTGGATTCCTTGTTAAGAGGGCTACAAGAGTTTTCTACATTAAAACAAATAATATTTCTTGAGATTGGACTAAAGGAAGATTGCAAAAAAGACTAGTATTATTTTCCATCACAATGAAAGTAACTTTCTTATCATCCGCTATAACTTTTGAAGCATGAACCTAATTAACTTAAATTTTTTATTGAATTGGCTAACTTGATAGTATTCAGATCCCTTATTTTTCTAAAAAATTCAAAAATTATTTTATGTTTAAATTTCAATTTAGCTCATTTGTCACACTTTGTAATTTAGGGTTTTTTAGTACTAGAGAGTACCTAAAATTAATGATTTAGAGATGAAATTTCTGTGGTCTATTCCCACAATAGGGGGACATGTCTTTACCAAGGCAATCTAAAAAATACATTATTTTATGGCCTCCATATTTGTATAAATAGGGCTCCCTTGCACACACACACATCTAAACATTGAAGATGGTTTCGACTTCCATTTTTTGGTGAAATGTGATCACTATCAAGTCTCTATAAATGGATAATTTTTAGAATTTTTTTGTTAATGATTTTCTAATTAATATTAATTTATACCTAGTTGTATCTATTTTCTATGACAAACTGTCTTTTTTTTCGAATAGTAATTTTTCAGTACTTGCAAGTAATCAATGGTACTAGTAGCCATTGATTTTTCAAATCAACAACTAGAATTGTTTCGTTTCATAGTACTCATAGTACTCATAGTACTAAGCGCAGAAACTATAATTTTGGCAAAACGCTCCCTAAGTTGTTTGGTCTTTCTTCCAACCACCCTAAAATGTATTCCAAGTGATTTTAATTAGGATCATATAATATAGGAGTTGCATGTATCTGGGGTGTTTTACTGTATGGGAAGAATCCAAGTTTTATTCATGATACATGCCATTGAAGCCACTTCAAAATGGAGGTGGATAACTAGTTTTGCCTAGAATTACACTGTGATTCCTACAATTGGGTCTACAACATTAAGTTTGTAGGGGAAGCTATATAGGGACCAAGTATGGAATTGTCCTGCCATGTCGACCCAATACAGTAGGTGGGGAGAGATCAAGTAAGAATGCCCCACATATTGATTGCCTCAAGATTGTCCAATCTTGACCAATGAGGTTGTCCATCGATTTCAGTGAAACTTGAAATCCAGGGCCAGCAAGACAATCGGTGTTCACTTTTTGCTCCTCAGGAGTGTTCACTTTCAATGCACGTGCTCCATGGGACGGCCTCTTGGAAGTAGCTTTCAGTGTTTCTCGAATTGATCTTTTTCACAGAACCAAACGTGTTGGCACATCATTGCAATTTACAAAACTCGTTGCCGATGACGAAATGATTCTTGGAGGACTGGTCAGGACGAAGAAAATTTGGAGAGTAGCCTGATGCAAATTTGGAGCTCCTTCATTCTCTTTCCTAACTTATAGTGCAAGACAGTGTCAACTTTAACCCCAAATTCTGGGTTTGAAATTTCTAAAGATGCATACAATACAAGAAATCAATGTCAATTCGGACATTTTCAATCAACTCATACAATTTTTGTCAATTTTTTTTTTTCAATTTGGACACAAGTAGTCAATTCAAAACGTGTCAATTCAAACATTTTCAATCAATTCATTTTCAATCAATTCAGACAATTTTTTTTGTCAATTTGGACACAATTAGTCAATTCAAATGTGTCAATTCGGATGTTGTTTTCTTGTAGTGTTATATGAGGTAGATCAGCCTATATTACCACCAAAATTTGCTATTTGGGTACCTTATAAAAGCTATTTGCCAACTCACATAATTTTTCAAAAATTGAAATATTTGAGAGAAGACATTTGCAAGTAAAATGACAACATTTCTTAGTAGTTCTTTTATTGGATTTCTTGTTTTTTTTATTTTGTTGTATTGTAGTAAATAGTTTGGTAATTATAGACAAAAAATGAGTTTTCTACAATTTTTCAAACTTTGTTGGGACTACATTGGTAAAGCGTAGCTAGACCCATGCTAAACCAAATGATGAAATGTTCCCTCGCCAATTGCATTGTGGAGGTGCTAAAGGGTTGCTAAGATTGTGGTAATTGGTGGGCGACTAATGCAAATGGGAGAGTCTAATACTTAGATGTTAGAATTGGATGATTGACTACATTGGATTGTTCTACCTTATCAATGAGTTGGATGGATGGTTTGGTGTTGGTGTGCAATTTTTGAGATTGAATCAACATTTTTGCAATTCAATTTACTACTACACAAGTTTATTCAATTGGTGCAAGATATTGTTTGCTATTGTATTTTTCTATAGGATCCCAACATGGATATTGACAATGCAAAAAATTGTTTATTTCATCAATGGAAACAAAATCATCAAATTGAAATATTTACATCTATTTAAAAAAATGTAGATTGAATGAAAAATATGAGCTACATCAATTAATTTAGGAATCTAAATTCTAGACTAACATCAATTTTTGTTATGTTGATTCTATTTAGATTTTAGAGAATAGAAATTTTGACCTTCAATTGAATAAAGTTCTAGAATTTAGAACTCTTTGAAAGAGATTTAGGTTTTATGTCCTCCATTTTAAAATGAACCAATATTGTGAACATTTTTCCTTTTAAATGATGTTTGTGTTTATTATAATAGTATACTCCAAATGTCCAATAGTATTTACCAATGAATCTATGAAATTAAGATTTAATTCCATTTGTACAAAGCTTAGTTATCATCATAATGATATAAATTTCAAAGTACAAAACATATTTAGGAGTAAGGTTGGGGTGTTCTTATGTCCATGCAACAAAAGATAATTTCACTTGTAATGAATGTTGTGCAATCTATTAGACTATTACATTGATTTTCCTTTTTTGTGTGATTAAATGGCCCAACTCTTTCCCTAGACCGTTGTCAAAAAGTTCCTCACAAATTCTTCCTAGTTGTGTCAATTTTTCAATGCCAATTTCTCCTACACGCCAACTTTTTATTATTGACTGAATTAGTTTTCACCACTTGAATATTTGGAGTGACAAAACATTTTGCCTCTTCTAATTGACTCTGGGAACCAACTAGAAATGCAAAAAAGATGTTATGTACAAAGTTAAAGAATTTTTACTAGATATGCAACTAGTAGTGATAGTTTTTTTGTGCAATACATCTCAAACTAAGGTAGTAGTGCTCTGAAGTTGACCATTTTAGGTCTTTTCTACCTTTTTCATAGGATTTCATGGACAAAAATATTCTTAAAACATTTTTCAAAGAAAGAAAAATAGGTGCGGAACTTAATACAAGTGGTTTTGTATTTTTCCAAGTATTTTTGAATTACTAATAAATTTTTAAAGATTTGGGGCATAAGCAATCATTTGTAACCATAGGTAACCTAAAATCCATCCACTTGCAACTTATTAAGAGATATGAGGAAATAAAAAGCAATGATTGGTTCTTTCAATAAAAAAAATTTCCTCAATTCATTCAAAGGCTGTAGTAGTCCATTTAAAGGTAGTCTATTTAAGGGTAGTCCACTTAAAGGTCACTTCATCTTCATTCTTAAGCTAATAATAAGAGCAATTTAAAAGAGACTGGCATAGCTTTAGAGTAGACTAACTTACCTTATGCATAAATTTTTGCTAATGCTTCTTCACATATAGTGGCATCCATGTATTAAGCCCTAATCTTCATTCTTCAGCTAATAATATGAGCAATTTAAAGGAGAAGGATAGTTTTAGAGTAGATTAACTTACTTTATGCATAAATTCTTGCTAATGCTTTATGTATAGTGGCATCCATACATTAACCCCTAATCTTTATTCTTCAACTAATAATAGGAGTGATTTAAAAGAGAGGGACAACTTTAGAGCAGACTTACTTACTTTATGTATAAATTCTTGCTAACACCTTCCATGCATTAATCCCTAGCTATGCGACCATTGCGTGTTTACTAAAACTTAGACCCTTTTGAATTCATTCCAATCAAAGTATCATCTAAAAAGAGATTCACATAAACTGACTCATTTCAATCAAACTATCACTTACAAAGAGATTCTCATAAATTGATTGTACCGATTGGTAGTGGAGACAAGTTTAGAGTTCTAAGGAACAAGATTCGACCTTTGAGTGTACTACTGAAAAAATTATAATAAACAAACAAACAAATCTTTCAATTTTGAGAGGCCAAATTTGAGAGACAAGGGTTGACTTAGTTGGTTTCAACTTCCTTGCTCTTATTGAAGAGCAGGGCATTAATGGCATTAATTGTATTCTAAGTAATCTACGGTAACTCTGCATGTTTCTGTTGATTGGTACCTCCCCGATGCATCCCAACTTAGGAAGTTGTAGATTCTGACTTCCCAAACATCATCCACTTCAAATTCCTCGATAAGTTTTTGGATTGCTTTCTTGCCCAGATAGCTGAGTAGGCAGCCTAGTTCGACCGCTCATAGGAGTACTTCCATCTGATATTGCTAGCATGATTACTTCTGGGTTCCGATGCATTGAGGATTCATAGCTAGAGGTCTCAATCTCTGCTATGCTAGCAGAGCCACAGAGATCGAATACAACTACAAATCCCTCGATACATGTTCTAGAAAGTGCATGCAGCTTCACTAGCGTAGCCATTCCATGCACCAAGCACTAACCCTTCACCATGCACTAATTGATTTGTTGCAAGAATTTGCGATTCAAATGAACTATGCTTAATGCATGGTGCAGGACTAAAATTGACTTGCTCATTGATATACTTATTATGCTCTGTCTAAGACCAATTACAATTTGTGGGCGTCATGATTCAACGAAAGCTCTTCATTTCAAGCCTTATTGATTTGCTCTTCAACAAGCTAGCTTGATCTTATGACCACTACGAGGTACATAGCCTATAGAATTGCAAGCACACAAGAATTTCAAGGAATGACCCCAAAATTGGGATGTTATCAAGGATGGAGATTTCTTCATTATCATTGGCTAGCATAACATTACAACATCCAAGCTCTTATAGAAGGGAGGTGTCTGTGAGACTCAAAAAGTCGAATTGTAGACATGGGAAGCCACAATTGTGTGGATGTTGAACACTGATAAATTGACTGCTATATGAAAGTGGTACAACTTGTCCGACCACCTCGTTTACAACTAGTCAACTTGAAAGAATAAGATTTTCATGTACAAGCAAATCTAGATGGAGGCGAAGCAACCCACTAATGTAGAGAATGAGGCAATCACAAGAGGGAACAAAGCTTGTTTTTATGCTTTTGTATACAAGATATCCCATCAATGTCATTTATATTTGTGGCAAAGATAAAATTAATTTGGCTTAGCATGTTGTTAGCATACTTTTAATTTTGTAGGTAAGAACTTAGATAGTATTATCCTCAAACCAAGGATAATTTCCTGGTTCATATGGCATTATGGATTGATTAAATACTAACAATTAAATTATATTTACTTGTCCTGCAGGAGTTTGTGGATAATGTTTTGATGCAATATCAAAGCATCAACCCAAACAAAGAGGGCACTCAAGTGAAGATCGCGTTGGACGTCAAGAATAAAGTAAAACTTGTGACATTGCCGCACAAGACGTACCAATTGTGGGAGGAGTTCTTCATGAGACATATAGATGGATCATTGATTGATCTTATTACATGCGAGGCGTACAAGTTTGGGAAGACCTTCAAACCAAAGAACTTTCATTGAAAAGGGAATTTTTTAAGCACATGGGACATTTTACAAACAAAGATCTAAAGAAATTTGTCCTCCATTTGCTTGGGAGAACCAAAGGGTGCACTCAAGATTATCCGAAAGTCTCAGTGCATGCAACGAAGGTCTTATGTGAAGACAATTATAAGGTCAAGCACTAGGTAGAGCGGAGGAAGTATAAGAAGGTTGTCATCCAGGAGTTCATGGCCCTCAATGCATCCTTAAAATTTAAGGACAATAACGGCAACACTATTGACGTAGTATAGATGTATATCATGGGATTTCCTCCTCTCCACTATACCAAACCAATTTTTTTTCAAGCGTTTCACAAATGAGGCAAAGAAGAAGAGAGTGATAGACTACAAGGACTTGAAATTCCATACAATCTATCCCATGATCAAAAAATTCTTGAAGATGAACAACCTAGTGGAGATACCGGAGGGAAATGTGTACATTCGAGGGCACCAATGCTATCCGCAAGCGTTTGTTTCCACCCACCCATGGCCCTACATGGATAGTGAACTTAGCCTCGCAATCGTAGATTTCCGAATTCTCCCAAGGCCCAAAGCAGGATCTGGTGAGAGCTTGTCATGTCTAGCACTTCTCAATTATTTGGTGGATCACCTAAGACCGGTGATTACTACTTTGGACATTTGGTTATGGATCCTAGGGAATCTATACGACTTGGACACTACCAAGAAGTTTGCGGCTTTGCATCTAAAGCAGTTCGAGGTGAAGGTGTCCATGTACATGCCAAGCAAGGTTGAGAGTTTGGACGGATTGACCAACTGAGCAATCGCATCCCCAATAAAGCTCTTCTTTGTGATGAAGAAATGAGATGACGGGGAGCTTCTATACCAAGATGTCTTGAAGAAGGCGTACTCCACATTCAATACTCCCTACTACATGGAGTTTCAAAAAAACAGCAAAGCCAAATATAGGGTCCATCAAAGCGAGTTGAGGATGGAATTCTATATTGACATTCTTTAGAGCTTTGTTGTCAAGGGAGAGAATGTGATCGGCATTTACATGGGGACAAAGTTTATGATTGTTGCAAAGGTAAGATTGCAAGTTTTGGTTGTGATTATCTTCGAGTTGAAGATAAAATTGCTCCACTATTGAGTATATTCAACTTAAGGATATCAATAGTAGTTTCATTCTTCGAGCTTTGAGATGAATCTAGATGCCTAGTATTTCATTTGATCTTTTTGTACATATGATGTCCATTGTCTTCGGCTCTAAATATAATCTTCTAGTAGTTTAAATTGAGTATTCGTTTCATCTAAGCAAATGTTTATTTACCAGAATTCGTCGTCTTCCAGATGTATGGCGTCTTTTGCTACAATCTTATAGAACAACATTCATTAGAGA
The DNA here is from genome assembly GCA_950106755.1 of Climacium dendroides. Lineage (NCBI taxonomy): Eukaryota > Viridiplantae > Streptophyta > Bryopsida > Hypnales > Climaciaceae > Climacium > Climacium dendroides. Next base: position 5,705,271 of record OX467087.1, on the reverse strand, counting down.
ATCTTTGAAAGATGGCAAAGTATGGCAACACTTAGACATCAATGATTTTTGCCATGATAACTCATCATATCTTGAAAACTACGTTCATCCTCATCTCCTTGATATTTTAGAATTAAACTTTGACTCCACGCCCTTGAGAGAGGCCAATAATGAGACAACAATGGGGGGGAGAATTTATAGGTGGCGAGGGGAATATCAACCTTGGCATTGATCAATTCGTTTTGAATGCAAATGTTGTTCGGAGAGGTGACCTAGAGGTCCTAGCAGAGGATTTTCAGGTAGTAGATTGGGAATCCGCATTGACATCCACAGTAGTGCAGGAGTTGGATGAGGGCAACAAGAGGAAGATGAAAGGAAAGGCTTCTATAGAAGAGAGAGAAACGGTCATCATCCTCAGTGATGTCAAGGATTCCTACTCGGATTTAGGAACCTTCAACTATGAAGGTTTGGAATTTGCTAGAGCAGAAGCCTTAGGGTTCAATCTAAATGCAAACCTCTTTGTAGAGCAACAACCTGGTGCCATTTCCAAGTCCATTGTTCCTCCAACCCCTTTGGTAGTGAAATTTTTTCCTGTAAAGTTGGAGAACAAGGATTTTTGGAGGAAGAGAGATGAGAAGACCTTAAGGAAAGCAGAGGAGGTCCAAAAATAGATAGTTGAATAAGCGACGAAAGATGCGTTGACGATGGAAGTTGAGAAGCTCCGACAAGAGAACATCACTCTAAGGACAATGTCGCAAGATCCATCGGCCTCTTAGCTTTTTCTGCGTGAAGTGCATGACAAGGTTGGTTCTTCTCAAGTCTCTAGTCAACCTTCAAGGCCTATGATCGCCCAAGATTATCTTTGAGGCAAAGATAATCTTATCTCCCAACTTCCCATCCAAAATCATTTTTGAAGCAAAGATAATCCTCCCTTTCAACCTTTTGCTTAGGATCATCTTTGAGGCAAAGATAATCCTCTTTTTTAATCTCCTACCGAAGAGGTTATTGTCCCCCTTGTCCCCTTAGTACAAGTAATGGAATCTTTCCCTCTTGATGAGGGAAGAGTGCAAGAAGCAGTTTGGTCTTCTGGTACTAAGCTAGAGCATACACATGTTGGTGTGAGTTATCCTCAAGGTGAGGATAACATAAGTTAGCTAGTTGACTTGAGGCTCCAAAGGGAGTCATTCCCAAAGATACATGAGGATGAGTTTGTTTTAGAACCCATCCCCCCTCCAATTGTGTCTTTGTTAGTTGTCTAATCGCGACAAAAGTGGTTGAACATTGTGTTTGATTTGAATGGAGTATGGCATGAATTGGGTCAAGGTATTATAATGGCTCAAGGTCCCCATTTGAAAAAAAGGTATTACACAGTGCACAACAATATTTTCAACGATTGTATCTCTACTATAATTGGGTCAAAGGCTGTTTTTGTTCATCCCAACTTTTAGGAATTCTTAGACAAGATTTGCAAGGTCACGAATTGCATCATCGCTTGAAGTTTGATGTTAAAAGAAGACTGCAGAGCCTGTTGCTGGATTCTTCTTCCAAAATTGTAGGGCCCCTTTTGACATCCTAGGCCAGTACAAGTGTAGGAAGGTTGAAACGTCTAAGTGGAAATTCCTCGTCTAGAATAGGAATCTATTCAAGGATTTGTTTTTCAAAGTGCTTGGGAGCACTTGTTTTTAGACCCGGATGACCCCATATCTTTTAACAAAGACAATACTATTCTTATCAACAACTCTCTACAAAAGAATGTCCTCAATGAGTACGGAAATGCAATATTCTTTAATAGTTGGGTTTGTGAGGTGCGTGGGGACAAAGTCTTGTTGGATATTCTACTTCCATGGTTAAAGTGGCTTCACAAAGAATGACCCCTAGGGTGCTTATATGAGTACATAGACGCTAATCAGATAGGCATACCACTTTTGTTGACTTCTTCCTATAGAATTGATGAGTTTCTGGAGGGGATATGAGGAGGTCGGCCAAGAACATGGGATCACGTTTTGTCCTACTGGGGATGAATTTAGTGATTGAATCAAAGAGCCAGAGAAGGAAATAGACTTTTCTATGTCGCGATTGATCATAGAACTTGTTGTACAATGTGTAAATATGGATTTTTATATATATTTCAATCTTTTGTATTAGTAAAATTTTGAATTTTGATTTGAATTGAATATTTGCAAGTGTACAATGTTCTCATTGTACGTTGAATCATCTTTAGGTTGAGGATAGTTGTATTAGGTTTGTAAACAAGAATCACTTGGTTAACCATTGTTTACTATTAATAGATAAATCATTCACATACATAATATAAATTTTAGCAAAGGTTAGTGCTACATTTATACAAAGCCTCTACATTTTTTACACTAACACATTCAATCATTAAAATTACCAAAATTTCATTTAGTAAGAAGTGAAGTGTATATACAAGCGAGATAAATTGTTTCATATGTACATGGATTCTCAAGTAAATTCATGTCTTTAAATGTAGAGTGATCGGATTTTATAAATGTCACATTCTTTTTTACCACTCAAGTGCATTTCTAATGTTTACATCTCTTTATAGTTTGGTCTAAAATTACTCTATATTTTCTTAAAATGTATGGTACTTTCATCATGGTATCTATTTCTAATTTATAATCTTTTGATTCATTGGTGATAGAGATGCCTTTATTTATTTTTGCTTTCAACAACTTATCTTTGAAAGGTGGGGTCTTAAGATCTCAATATAACCATTTTGTCTTGTTTTAATGAATATGGTCTTAATTGAGTGATGGTTGGGGAAATGATTTTTTCTAGTTAGAGAATAGAAATAATGAAGATTGTACTATTCTTTGCTAATTTTTCATCAAGTTTGGAATTAGTAGAAACTAAGGAAGTGTAGAGTATAATCTATATATATTAATAAGCAAACCCATTTTTGAGAAGTGCAAAATTAAAAATTGGTCTTAGCAACTTTATTAGGTGTCAACGTGATATTTATCATACAAAAATGAAGGCCTTGGTCAACATCATATTCAACATTACATTCCCCTCATTCATGAAAATAGGTCTCTCTCTAAAATAGGTCTTTTTTTCTTGCATAAACAGGACTTGGGTCAAAAACACGTATACCTTAGGCCCTCCCAAATGGCAAACTTTGCAAACTATTTCTAGTTTTTGGGTGACAACCATACAACTAAGTTTTGTCAATTTACAAGAAAATAAATACAACAATTTACAACAAAACAAATACAACAGCTTACAACAAAACAAATACAACAGCTTATAACAAAACAAATACTATACTTTACAAGAAAACAAATACAATTGTTGAAATCCTATTTGTTGAAATTTGTTGATAGGTATATATATTAGTATCCAATCACGTATGAGATTTTGCGACAAATCATGAGTACTATGAGGCAATGCAAATTTTTCCCATGTAGAAAGATAGGAAATATCAAATGTGGGAATTGCAAATTTTTCATAATTTTATTCTCAAAATCAAAGTTACTATGACTTCAAGGGACCAAAAATGCTTAGAACCCATAGCCTTCCAATTTGATCATTCAAAAACTACTTTCTTACTCACTATTTTGAGACATGTACCATGACCTTATTAATCCCAATCTTGAAAAAGAAAAAAACAAGTCCAACATTCCAAGCTTCCGTTGGGGCCAGGCCAGTCCGTCACTGACTCAATTGTACTTCGAATCAGAGATTGCAAGCCATCTATCCGTCTCGGGATGCTACTTGCCTACTTACTTTTCCTTCGTTCCACCGTGCCTAAATTGAAATGTCTAAACACTTCAATTTGATGCAAGTGCAAGTTTAGATTGCCACGGTCGGGACGCCTCATTGAGAAGCCAGCTATCATTTAGCGTTGCTTTGGATACGAATATTTTGAAGCAGTTTCGGGCCCACAAACACCACGGTCCTTTAAGTTAAGCCAAGGGCCCTGGCTCAATAACTTCAACTTTAGGTGCAGTGTCGGCGTTGGGTGCTTCTCCGCATCTGCTTTGACCAATGGTCTTTGACGATGCCAGACTTTGGAGAAACGCGCAGGCACAGCTGCAGAGCTGTATCCTCGATCCCAATATGTGTCAACATGCCATATATTTACGCGAAGTTCTCACGGAGTTGGTGCCTGCAACTACTGACTCCATGTCTCGATCGCAGAAACAGCGAGATTAGGAAAGAAAGATCGAAGCTGAGCAAAGATAGGTCTAGCTCTCAGCTTGCCAGGCTCAGTTCCCGTAAGTAGTCTATATCTTACCTCACTGCTTTCATCAAGCTATTCTCCATCACATCGTCTCTCAGCAAGCTTTGGAGTGCAACTCTTGGATGGAACTTTGTGTACAAGAGATTAGGTGGTTGTAGCAAATTGAGCTCGATGCGATTAGAGAGAGTACAATTTGGAAAGGAGAAGTTAGATTGCACGGAGAAGCTTGACGCGAGCAAGATGGCGCTCACGACGGTTAGGAGCATGAAGGAGACGCGGGGTCGCGTCGCAACCTCATCGACTCTATGTTTGCCTCCAGATATGTGTTGTGCGAACTCCGCAAATAACTTCGCAGAGACGACTTTCTCAACTTCTGAGACACTTCTTAGCATATAGGCGGTGACCATCTCGTGCTTTAAAAACGATCATGTCTCGCATTTTGGAAAAACAGGGGAAAAAACAATCTCGTTCTAGCAATGGTACCTTGGTTTGTTCCATAGCCGGGCTTTGTCAATCTCTGATTCATGAGCCGGAGAGATCGAATAGAGCTAGCTAGCCCGGGGCAAATACATGGTTCAGAAAGTGTATCTACTGTACATTACCGTGTGTAGGACCAATTAGTTTGTGGGAGTACCGAATCAAAGAAAGCTCTTCAGTTAATGGCTTCAGGAGATAGATAGCTCATAGAACCGCGAGTAGGCAAGAAATTTCCTCCAACTGCGCCAAGCTTCAGATTCGATCCACCCAGGACGATGGGGTTGTATGATCACCAGACAACTGCTCTCCTAATCCTAACAGTGTGCATGACCCATGGCAGTTACATCCTTGTGGAAGCTCAAAACACCAGCTTTAGCTACCTCCCAGGCTTCAACTCCACAGCCAATTTGTCAATGGTGGGCGACGTTCAATATTATGAAGTCGGAAAGTTAATTCTTTTGAATCCGGCAGGATACGGGCAGAATACCGGCAGTTGCGGGAGGTTGTTCTACGAAGACAAAGTCAGGATGAAGGATGCCACATCTGGTGCAGTGGCTTCTTTCAACACCAGCTTCACATTCTCCATCACAGGTGTAGACTACTTGTATAATCAATATGGATTTATTCATGGAGATGGAATGGCTTTCACAATCAGTAGGAACAACAGCGGGGACGTGGACGGGGGCGGATCGTTATGCCTCGAGAAAACGGATAGCAATACCCCGTTCATTGCCGTAGAGTTCGACACCTTTCGAAACCCCTGGTACAATGACTCTAGCGACAACCATATCGGGGTCGACGTCAATAGCCTGAACTCGACATGGTCTCACAACCTTTGCGGTGGTACGCTAGTCAATTGCACATATTTTGTCAACGGTGGCTCCTTCACTGCGTGGATCGATTATGATGGTCCTTCCCAGAAGCTTGGCGTGTTCTTTGCGAATGGCTCCTTGAGCAATGGCAAACCGTCGACGCCTCTCATCGAGGGAGCTCTACCATTAACAGACTCCTTGGATGAATACATGTACGTTGGCTTTAGCGGAAGTGTCGGAGCCGCTAACGAGGTTCACCGGATTGAAGCTTGGCAGTTTGCGACCTCTGGACTGCCTGAAGTGGTCGCTCCGACCCCGGCTCCGACCAGCTCCGGTACCAGCTCCTCAGGCGGAAGTAAGGCCGGTATCATTGCTGGGGTCTGTGCTGGAGTTGGTGCTGTGCTGATGCTCGCAGGGATAGTAATTGCAAAGCGGCGGAGGAGAGCATCTCACACCAAGCAAGGTACCAAGATTAATCTCGTCGACCAAAATCTTGTGCCGCGTGTGTTCACGTACAAAGAGCTCAGCAAGGCGACCAAGAACTTCGGCAGAAGTGAAAGGCTTGGAAGCGGTGGATTTGGAGCGGTGTACAGAGGGGTTCTCCCCTCGGGTGCCCTGGTAGCAGTGAAACGGATGCTACATGCGAGCAAGCACGGCGAGGAGGGTTTCCAAGCAGAAACCGCCAGCCTTAGCCAGATTCGGCACAGGAATTTGGTGCAGCTGCGAGGATGGTGCCACGAGGAGGAGGAGCTCATGCTTGTATATAACTTCATGTGCAACGGCGGCTTGGATGAGTGGCTCTTCCATTTTCATAAACGAAATGGGAAGGCTCCGTCATTACATTTGCGCTTGGCAGAGTCCCTTCCTCTCATGCTGCGTCACTCCATTCTCAGTGGGGTCGCCGCAGCGCTAGCATACTTGCACGAGGAATGCAAGCAATGCGTGCTGCATCGCGACATCAAGTCCAGCAACGTCTTGTTGGATGAACACATGAATGCGTATTTGGGAGACTTTGGACTTGCCCGACTCATTGACCACCAGAAGATGGAGAAGACGACGATGATGGCAGGAACTATGGGCTACATGGCCCCCGAGATGCCAGCCACAGGGAGAGCCACCAAGGAATCGGACGTGTACAGCTTCGGCGTCCTGATGCTGGAAGTGATGTGTGGGATGCGGCCGCTTGACGTGAGCGCCATTGAGCGAGGGGATGGCCCATTAGTGGACAGGATATGGCGTGCACATGAAACGGGTAACATTCTTCTGTTGTTGGATCCAAAACTTGGGACTTTTCCACCTGCGGATGCAGATCCATACGGTGGAATCGAGATGCAAGAGGGGTCAGGCTTGTTGCTCTCAGAGGAAACGGTTGATTTGAACTCCTTGGCGAGGCACAGTTCCAATGCGGCAATGGAAGACCAGAAGATGGTGACGAATCTGCTTCACTTGGGCCTTCTGTGCTGTCACCCTAATCCCGAAGATCGACCATCCATGCGTCTGGTATCCCAGTGGCTGCAGGATTCCGAGAGTATGGAGATGTCTCTGCCGCCTCTGCCAAGATGTAAACCTCAAGCGCGGTACTCTCGACCTGGATTCTCTCAAATGGCAATGATGCGTTGGGTTTCGACGTCTTCGAATTCTGACAACGTCCTGGATGCTGGGCAAGGATCATCCCAATCTACTCTGACTACTTCCGATGCTTCGGTCGGGGAGCATGCGAGTATCCAGGCGTCCGCCGCCACGATTTCTTCATCACATTGGGTTTATTCTGGTCGCTAAGCACAATGAATCCAGTGATGAATTCGATCTGTGTTCCTGTACCTTGTTGAGTTTAACTTAGTCGAGTGCACACCCATTTGAATAAAAGTTGGCACCTCCATTCTGATCCTCTCAACCAGGGCATGTTCATGTTGTAAATCTTCCCTTGTCGATCGACTTCGTTGCCGTTTCTGAACAGAGACCCATAACTAAATGAAATCAATCTCACAAGTTCTTGAAACTCAAGAAGCAAGTTCTGAACTCAAAAACAGACTGAGAGTCCATCTGTGTGCACATCCATGTGGCTGCTGGGCATTGCTCACCACACATCCATGCCTGAAATTAACTCCAAGTAATCGAATTTGTTACCCCCCAAGTGCTCAAATACAAAAACAAGGATAACTGTGGTTGCACAGAACTAGCCATAACCTCACAGTAATGTCAGCTCAACACCTCTCCACATGAGTGATGCGGATGCTTAAATGAAGACCCGGAACTGATTAAGCAGCTCAAATTTGAACTCTACGTGCCCGTCCATCGACAATTCTTACTTCCTTGAGAACTACACTTCGGAAAATAGCTTCATAGGTTTCCAGACTTACATGCTTGAAAGAAATTCTCAGCTGCAGATGGAACTTCCCATGCTCAATCCATCTTGACCTCGACTGATTTCCGCTGAGGCCTGCGGAAATGTCAATGTCAAAGGAGGAATCAACATCTAGCCCTAGTTCATATAGACCGCTCTCAAGTAACGTAGTCACTGCGAGCATGTGGATTCTGCCAACGAAAACCATACCGGGAGATTCGGATTTCTGATACTCTTGATCACAAGCCCAACCATGACGGTGAAGGGAAGAAGTATTTTAGCCAACGTAGTTGAACTATTACAGGTGGCCGGAACTCAAAGTCGATGGTCCTGCCATTTCCTGAACTTTCCAAAATGTTGTCACAAAGCAGCTCGAATGTTCCAAGCAGAAGAATTGGCTACGCGCTTTTAGATTTTCCGAATACCTCAACTTCACATTCATTAACACAAGGTTTGACTTCAAGTAGTAACTGCTCAAGGTCAATATTCCGAGAACTATCATTCCAATGATCACATTGCATATGTTATCTACCCTAAAGGAGAATAAGATTTCAACCAGCACAGGCAAATCGTGAAATCAAAGGGGTGAATGTCGCTGAGGACAGGTAGAGTATGACAGGGCGGGTGAATTTACACCCAAAATATTCCGTCACACATCAAAAGAAAGGTTTTCGAATGAACACTTCAAAGACCCGTTTTTCTTAAACCTACTGTAGTAATGTAGAATAACTGGTATTTTTCCAGAGAGCACAGTAAAATCTTGCCAGATACACTTCAGAAAATCCAGTTGAGGTACTAAGTAACTTGTGGAGAATCATCACGGAGTGTGAATTCAACAGGCACTGGAGACTCCGAAACCACGGACAGAGAAGATTCTTTACTTCCAAGATGCAACTGATTTGTCAACGTGAAGCAGCAAGGACTCCAGGACTGACGTCGGAACCAGCAGGCCCAACTGAAAGTGACTTTGATTCATGCAATGGATTGAGATTTAGGCAATCATGTAAACAGCAAGCACAGCAGAAAACTTGTAAATCTTGTGAAGTGCTGAGCATGTCAATGAGAGATATGTAGCGCTTAACAGCAATTACCTTGTCTTGAATGACACAAAAACCTTGCTCTGGATTTCAAATGAAACGGCAAACATAGAGTCCGATCCACATGCTTATCACAAAGCTCCAGATGGTCTCCAGTGAAAATCTCAGAAGAAAAGTTTCAAAAGAGAACTAGGAGGATGTGAGATAACTTGCATCAATTCCTAAGTAGCTCATCAAAATACTTGATGTGATTTTAATCTGCGATGTTACGTGGACTGAGTAAAAATGAGCATAAATAGAGGAAGCTGGAAAAATCTGAAAACTCGAGAGTACTAAAACGAGGAGTCCACTCCGGAATCAGCAACACTGTTCCCAAATTGACGTAGATTACGCCCTCTCTTTGAGCATCAATAATCAATAATCAGAGTACGATTGAAGGAAAGTCGACCATGACTAAAAAATGAAGTCAAAATGGGACATTTTGATTAGGTCAGTGGATGCACAAGGCAAGCATTTGACAATTTGATGAGGCCTGATAATTTGTCTTTAACCCTTAAAAGCCACTATCCTGTTGGGATATAATGGATTTTAGGCAAGCTCGTACAGTCAAAATTTATTTTGTGATTTTGTAAATTTTTTAAACATAGAAAAACACATTATATAGCTTCTTGGGATTGTAACTATTGTTTCAATTAATGCTGAGGGGTAAAGTTATGCCATTCTAAACACAATTTATACATTGTCAAGTAGATAAAGAAATTGACAAAAATTTGAATATTTTTATTAAAAATCTCATAGATCTTATTTTTATCTAAATGGGAAGCTTTGATTCATTCCATTTGGATTAGTGATATGAAAGTTATGGACAATCTTGTTTTGGGGGCAATGTAAGCATTTTCTTGAAAAAATAACTAATAGGATTCATTTAGAATGCAATTTTCACAATTGTTCAAGAAAATATGTTTGATAGATTTAAGTTTCCTTGCTAGAAGAATCACACAATTGCAATTATTGTGTTTCAATTCTATCTTAGAGTTGTTAACAATTTTGAATTTTCATTAAATCTCAATTCTACTTCTATTTAACACTTCATTATGAAATAAAAATGAAATGTGATTTTCTTTAATTCCTAGACTTTTAACTCAATTCTTCAACATAAATTTTTAAAAACTCAACATGTGTAGTACAAAAATTTTAAACTACAAAGATTCAAAGCTATATAATCTAGGCATGTAAGGTGCAATAAATCCAGTTTTCTTCACTTCAAACTCAAATATCTTGCGATCCACGTGGTCAGAGTTTCTCAAATTTCTACTATGCATTTTCATACTAATCTAATAAGGCCATATTCATTAAATTGCAACATTGTAGATTCTCATTTTAATTGTGAACCTAAATTTATTATATAGATGTGTTCATTAAATTGAGACAACTCAATAAATTGAGACTATAATATGCCAAGAGAGTTATAATTTTTTGCAAGTATAAGAGATTACTTGTTACTTTTGTAGTAAAAGATATTTGAAAGGGATTTTTTTTATTCAAACTTCAACCATTCATGGTAGGTAATTAAGTATATGATCAAATTAAATGCTTTTGCATACGTTTAGGTAGAGAAGTGTAAAATTATTTAATATAGAATAGTGTAGTACACACACCTATAGAAAATACATATCATACACAATGCAAATACAATTAAAAAGACGTAAAATACACATTATAATACAAAAATAGAAATAAAAACAAATTTATTGCAAAACATCCTATTTTGAAATAGTTTAAAAAAGATCAATTCATAAACTAAATGAATTTGCAAAATCAATCTATTTTCTTCCTAGTACCAAATTCTTTTTTCTAAACATTTAAAAAAAAATTTAGTACACATATTCAAAAAAAACTCCTACAACTACTTATAACTTACAATGTCTAAAAACGATTTATTGTCTTCATCAAATACATAGGCATCCACTAATATCTTGATGATCACAACTTGAGATTTGGAAATTCTGATTTTTGAATTAGAAGTCCCAACTCTCATACATGGCTTTTTAGCAGTCATGATACAATCTATATGTATCTAGCTTGGAGAGGTAGCCTTGTCTTTGCACTAGGAATTCCCTTATTTGTATTCCACCTCGTATATGTGTCTTTGTTAGTGTGCTGAAAAGAAGTAGGCGTCCAATATTGCAATTGAATGGAATTGACATGTTTTAGATCCGGGTTAGAATTTGTAAGTGCTTGAATAAGCCCAAATGGACAAAGATCACCATCAATCGAATGCGCCACCCAAAAGTAACCTGCATACACGTCATAGACAATATGGAATGAAGGAGGGGGACAGTCACGCCTATGACCAACAAAAGGTGCATCTTCTACGAATTCCTCGCACACTGTACTATTATCTAGGTATTGATCTTCCTCCTCATTAATGATTTGAGAATTTATCCAAAATCCATCCTACAATGTCTTATGCACCACTAGTGGTGCATTCAAAGTACTTCTCATACGCTCCCAATATTTCTTCACTGGCTCATTCTTCCTTCAAAAATCTCCTGACAAGTCTTGATTGGCCATTGCCCCCCCCCCCTAAAGGCCATAATGAAATGTACCCATCTAAATCCTTACAAATGTCATTGAAGCAATGCATTGTTGCGGCACCAAAGGTAGAGGACTATCCATTGGCACTTTAGGATGTCCATCTTTTTTTTCTTTCCATAGGTGAATCCCCCCATCTTCTTTTGGCAACCAATCGACATCCATACAAAAGATCTTGTATTGCATCAAAGGCCATCCATTGGAATCTTTGTAAAACTTAAACTGTTGCACTTGAAAATGGCCTTGTAGAAAATCATTGCCCGTATACAAGTAACCTTCAACAAAACACTTAAAATCAAGCACTTCCTTGATGAGATGAGGAATTACAGGTTGGGTTTTACAATCCATAAAAGACTTCATGAGCCTTGGAAGTATACGGTAGTCATTTGTCTTCAATTTTGTGCTTCAATGACCAAATAGTGCATCAATGTCCTCATAAGTGTGTTTGACAATGAGGAAATTGATGTATATCTCTTGAAAAATTGCTCTATAGATAAGGAGGGAGAAAAATGCAAAGACCTATTGGTTCTTGTTGTCACCTAAAGCACTGTTAGAGGAAGAGGTTGAGTTTCAACCAACTCTTGAGGTGGTGACCCGAGGGATTTGGTACAAATTTTAGAGCCTTTTAATAAAGCCTCCATAAGTTCAGAATAGTCATTTCCTACAAACAAATGATGAGATGAATGATTTGGTTATAACTCTAGATGTTGCAATAATTTTACAATTGATCCCACAATATGGTTTGAGTATGTTGGAAAGATGTCCAAGCCATAATGCGCATATTGCACATCTCAATCACTTTATAACAACAGTGGGCATCTTTATGAAAGAATCATTCTCTTTGCTCTTGTGAGAATAATGGAGAGATGTGGTCTTTGAGTGATCCATCTTATCATGAATTATGGTAAGAACCTTATCAAGATACATCTTTAATATTGAACGATTTTCATAATAGAAGTCCCTATGCACTTTCTATCCTACGAGGTGCACCTTCAACTTATTGGACCGCACATTTTGTATCCACAAACACGGAGTGCAAGCACTCTGTTGTTGCTTATATCTATTACATGTTTCACAATGAACAAAATTGTTACCTCAAGCTTTTGGAGCATACTTTGAAAATGATTGACGCCAGATATTGTTCAATCTGCTAGCCGAAATGTATTACAACTAAAATGAGGATTTTACAATGTTAATCTCCAACAACTTGTCTCTCCACTGAAATGTAGATGGTAGGACCATGGTGTGAGTGCCCATTTAGTCACTTATGACTCAAGAATTGTTTTTTTTGAATTTTATAAGTTTTGAATGTAGTTTTATATACAAAAAGCCCAAAAAAGAGTGAATAACCGGAAAGGAGATGTCACATACCAATATGACAATTGGTCCTAAATGGGGCATTTCCTATTATTTGTAACCAAACCCTGCATGTAGATAGGATAGAACCTCAAAAATTGTACAAAATAACCATGTTTAGTAGAAATTGTCCAACTTGTTTGAACCTGCCTTTCAGTGACAAAGCCTAACCAAATTGGTCCAAGGGAACTATGTAAGAACCCTAGTATAGATTCCCAAAGAAAAGTTTCAGTTTTCCCATTCTATAGGCAAAATAATAGAAACCCCAATTGTTAACTTGTAAGTGAAGAAAAACTCAAGACGGACTAGAGAGGGCATCTACAACCTAAGTATGGTGATTTGAAGTGAGAGTCATGCCAGAAGTCCAACGGAGCAATTGGCTCGCCAAGATTCCCTTCCATATGGAAAATTCCATATTTACCAGAAATTAAAGGAGATAACAAGATTTGATTCTCCTTCTTTAGATGTGCAAAATGGGAATATGAGTTTGAACAACCCTTGTGGAACTCCATGAGAGGTTTCATGGAAATTCTCGGTTTTTTTCTAATCTTCGAAAGATCTTTATCCGAGTAGTCAACCGTTGAAGGTAATGATGGAAAATTCCTAGAAATTACCCTGGCTGCGGTAAAATCTCACTAAAAATTAGAATAGCTTCTTTTATGTTAATAAAAAGCTCCAACAAGTATTGTGGCATTCCGATAGCCAGAAGATGCAAAACTGGTAAGATCCTTCAAAATTAGCAAATTTGAAGATTAAATGTGGAGTTGACTGGCGTATTGGGAGCATATGGAATCAGATTGAGGTTGAAACGGGGTCTTTTCTTACTCTCTTACATCGAGTAAAAAGCCTAGGCTAGTTACTTTTCCTAGAAAAGTTGATCTCCAAAAGTTGGATTTTTATCCATTTTGGGTCATTTAGTTAGCACTAGAAATCTTTGTGATTTTGACCTAGGAAAAAGGAAAGGGAGATTTCTTTAGACTAAAAATTGCCTTTTGAAGCCAATGGCGCAATCCGTTTGCAATTTGGAGTCTTTCTCCAAAAGTTAGAAGTTTGGACAGTCAAAATTGTAGAATTAGGATAAAAGACTTAGGAAATGGAATTACCTTATAGGAACTTGGGGGGGAAGTGAGGCCCTTAGAAAAGTATATAAGGGCTCTCATTTCTCTCTCAAACCACCCCTTTGTTACTAATTGGTGACCATTTTGGCACCAAATACACATTAGTCCATTTTGTTGGACTATTCTTGGGGGGTGCACTACAAAAGAAGTTCATGAATGAAGAGCGACTAAATTTTGGCCCCCCTATATCATATCCTAAAATTTTATTTAAAAAAAAAACATGAATAGATTTTCCTACTTTGAAAGTTTATGTTCTAAATTATTGGTAATTTTTTATGTTAATAATAATTAGTTTCAAATTTTAGAAAAAAAAAGATACACTATAAAGCTCAAAATAACTTTCACACCCCTATATTATATAAGAAAAAAAAATTGAAAAATGAAAAAAAAATTCTATAAAATAACTTTTTACTGAAAGTTTATTTTGGCTAAATATTGATACAATAGTCATCTTTATGTGATCTCTATAAATATTTTAGTTGAAAAACATGCCATTTTAGTTCATTTTTCAATCCTTTCCAGACAATATATCACATGTTATTTAGGATTGAAATTTTTGGCAATAGAAACCTATAGACATTGTTAAACAAAGCTCAAAATTGTAGGTTGAAATTATAGTTTATTAGAAAGTAATTAGGAAAAGTAGAAATGGGTAGTTAGAGTTTGGTTGCTCCTCACCCATGGAACTTCCTTTGTAGTGCACCCCCCGAGGGACTATTGGGCCAAATTTTGGTTCCAAATTGTATACGTGTGTGTTTTCGGGCATTTTTGTTATTGTTTTTCAAGCTTTGAAGGACTTAAGGGGTCCTTTCAAATCTTGGCTTATTCTTAGTTGTTTTGGTCATTGAAATTTGAGTTTTGGTTGTTATTATATGAATTTGGCTTTGTGTACTAATCTTAGAGAGAAACCCCACTCCGTACCTTGGCGATGCCACTTTGTAGGGGTCTCTAGAGTTCATTTGGTTGTACTAACAAATTTGTATTACAAAAAATCTTGTTTTATGTTTAAATTGTGTTGTACTAACCCATTGTATTTAGAGGTGGTACTAACACATATGTGTAAATTTTACTAATTTAATAGTGGGAGTGGAATTTTATTTTAAATTTTCTGGTCCCATTCGGGACGGCGAAGCTTTGACTTTTCTTGTCTAGAGTTTATAGGAGTTTTTAACAAAAATCACAGCAAGGCTTTGGGCTTTGGAAAGAAATTTTATACCAAGGTAGTCCCCCAAACCTTGTTGGGAATTTACAAGTCAACTAGAATCAGAAGTAGAAATAATTAGAGTTAGTATTCAAAACTTAAGGAGAAAACAAAAAACAAAAAAAGGAAAGAAGTTGAACCAAGGGTCTGTATGGCTTAAGGGGATGAATCCAGAGTGTTCGGAGAGACTGGGTGAGATCCAGAGGTGTCCGAGAGAGATTGGGTTGAGTCCAGGGAACGTCCGAGAGAAACTGGGGTGAGTCCAGAGGTGTCCGAGGAGAGACTAGGTTGAGTCCAGGGAACATCCGAGAGAGATTGGGTGAGGTCCGGGGGTGTTGGAGAGAGAGACTGGGACAGTCCAGAGCGTGAAAAGAAGAAAGTTAGGGGAGAGGGTCCCTAGAAAAAAATTTGAAATTCTTGGAAAGAAAAACAAGACTCAAAGGAGGGAGGTTTTCTCCATAAAAGAAACAAGCTTGGGGAGGAGAAAAGGGTAATTAGAGTAGAAAAATCAAGAGGATTAGGAAGGAAAAGTGAGAAGTAGAAGTAGAAGTAGTGTCTCTATCTCACCACTCTTTCACTCCTACACTCTAAAGTCTAAACTAATTGAGTTCAAAAACTTAATAGAAATTGATAAGTTGTGAGTGATTACAAAAACATATTGAATTATTATAGTTGAATTGCACGTTGAATTGGAGAAGAAGGAGAAATCTAGAGAAGTTGAGAAGAACCAATCAAAATTAAGATAAGGAGAATTGGGGGAAGATTGATCAAGTGAATGTAGTCAAATTATGTATTTTTATTGAAATACGCAAAATAAGTGAAGAAGTGGAAAGGAGAGAAATAATTGAATAGAATAGAATAGAATAGAATATAGAAAAAAGAAAAGAAGGAAAGATCAAGAGGAGAAGAGGAAATTAGGACTCAGACTTGTATTCAACGCCTTCGTTTAAACCGTGGGCAAAAATATCAAACAAGGTTGGAAGATGGCGGATGATGGAGCACTCCAAGATGCCTATAATGACCTCAACAACGAACCTAATTTTGAGGTAAAACATTAATTTCTTCCCCTCCTTTGGAATTATTGAAAATGGGATAAAATACCATAGGGCCGAATTACAAATAGGATTCAGAATATCAAGACAAAGTTTTTATTCAAATATACCTAGATCAGATGGTAGATGTTGCTTAGAGGTTTCCAAAAACATCTCACACTTAGAAATCCGACTTAAAACAAGGAAGTTAGGAGCGGATGAAGTTTAGAGTCTAAGTTGGATGAAATTTAGATAGATCAAAACTTCTGGAACAAATTGATTTAGTTAGAAGAAGAATATTATTCATCACCCAAAACCGAAAGAAAAACTTAGTTCCAAATTGTAGATTAGAAGATATTAGTGGATGAAGTTTAAAGAACCAATTAGTGGTCAAAACTTCATCCATCAATAACTTATAGTGGAATAGTCCAATTCACAAGTATGAACCCAATTTAGAAACCTAGAATTAGGAAATACAAGAAAAAGATGCAAACTTTCTAAAAATATTAAATTGACAGAAGTTAGAACGGAAGTAGAAAAAACAAGGAAGGCTAATCTAGAACTTTGAGGTTAGATTAGAAAGATAATCTAGAATCACATGCTTATAGAAGAAGAGAATTAGAACCTATAGGAGCTTAAAACTCCAAAAAAGACTAAAAACTCAATAAGATATAGAAGGATGAAGTTTAGGGCTAAATTTGGATGAAACTTAGATAGAATTGTCAAAATTAGACCAAACTTTAGATTTAGGTAGGAAAAGATATTTGAAGTATACACTCAAAATCCCAAAACCTTTTGAATTAGGGAACCAACCTAAACCCTTGGATGAAGTTTTGATGGACCATTTAGTGGTCAAACTTCATCCACTCATATCTTTTGATAGGAATGTTCAATTCAAGTGAATTTTATAGTTTTGGAAAGAAGAATTAGTCTTGTACTAGATGGCATACTTAGTTTGTGTTTGAATTGTCTTTTATAAAATAATTTAAGCGGCTCAATAGAATTAGGAATTACTAAGTAACTAGTAGGTTAGAACCTGGTTTGGTTTGGTTTTTGCGTACTTGGGACCTACTTAGGAGTTAGAAAGATCCATTGCTTAAAAGGCACAATGGACCGACATTAGAACACCCATAGAATAGGACCAATTTCAAAAACTTGGTTGTGTTTGCTGATTTACCAAGGGTGGGTAAATAAGCGCTCACACATGGAGGGGACTTTCTCCCTAGACTAAAGGGTCCTTGATTTGTGTGTCATTGAATTTGCTTTGTTCTCCACCAACAACCAAAGAGTGGTCGTTGCTTGCAAAGTGTGTGTCCAAGGCTTCTTCATTCCGAGGTTACCATGATGCTCTGTTTTTTTTATCATCCCTTGCCATATTTTTGTACCTATGATAAGTAGCTTTCAATACTCCATGGATGGCGCACCAAGTAGTGGGACAAACTTTATGAGATTCTGAGGTAATTATATCCCTTCCATTGGTACCTGGATGAGTTTGCTTGTGCACATCAAGTAGAAGTAACTTCTAACATTATACATCACCATTTAAATGAAGTTGAGATCTTAGAGCTTGAATTTGCCCTTGCAGAAATGGTTGTACGCAATTATCGCAGCAACAGTTCATAATAGACACCTCAGCAATTGATTGTGGAGTGAAAAAGACTTCTTTCTTCGATGGGTTTGTAGGGTCGATCTTCTCTCACAAGCTTTTGTAAGAATAAACTCAAGTTTGAACATACCGCCTAGATGCATTCACTGCAATATTGAAGAAATGCATTTGTTCATGATCATATAAACTGGCACTATTAAGGTAGACCCTTGAAATGTGTAATGAATGTATTGACCACATTCACGACAACGAAACTTCAACCTCACATAGAGACTCCACAACATGAATTTGTAAATTGGTTTTATCATGGATGAACCATTGATAAATTCCTATAGATTAAGATGGTTTCCAGGGACGTGTGGTTGCTCTATGGATAATTCATAAGGGAAACTAAATTAACCCCAAGTTATGCACAATTGAGGGAAATAGGGAATATATGACCATATTCAATTGATCAATAGATAAAAATTTATATTTATTATATTTAAACCCAAGGTTGATAGACTTATCAAACAATTGTCAGTGTCACTCTTTAAAATCTCCGACTTAATTCCCCTTTCACCATCCAGGATCTATGGCTTTTTATTCTTTTATTTAAACTGCAACTTCAGTCTCCAATATGGTCTTCTCAGCTTCAATAGATTTTTGACCGCTTTGATTTGTTCCCACTTGCTTTGATACCACTTGTTCTAGGTTGACTATAGAACTTCTATAGATTTCTCTCAAATCATTCTTCTTATAACAAAATTTACAACCCCTATTCTTTCCACAGGATTCACTTATCTTCATCATCACATGACTCATACTATTGACTTAATTGGAATTTCTATTTGATCCATTGTACAATGTAACTTCCGATTCCTATTCTTCCCAATTGATATGAATTTAATTCCCAAATAAATATCTCAAACAAATTTACTCAAATTCAACTATTGTTGTATACAAGCTCTTGAGATTTTCATGGATTCCCATAATAGCGATTGCATTCCATATTCATAATCCATTCACACGAATTACCACTATTGAATACACATACAACCAAGAATTCTTACTCATTCATCTTAAAGATATTTCCTCACAATTGAATCCATAGACTCAATCCTTAGCATAGAAACATATTTACAATTGATACATACAATTCCAGTGCAATCAATCACTCACAACAGTAATCACACTACAATTAAACACAACACTTTACACCAATAATTTTTGCATTATATTCCACCATAGAAAAAATTACAATTGTCTTTCATTCCTTCTCGACTCCACCTTATAACATCTATCAACCCAGCACAAATAAAATAGACACTAGTACTATAGACACTATGTTTCTCTCACACATTGAACTCACACTAAAAACAAAAATCAATTGCTCACTCCACTCCCGCTAGCCTCACTACTACAGAAGCTTTGGATCCTTCTCCAAACTGCCTTCCTCCAACTGCCTGACAATTGATTTCACCTACTTTACACCAATAGTCCTAACCGCCACTATTGATCACACCCCATTCATCCGTTTCTATACATCCATTAATAAGATTCCATAGTAAAGTCTTGTTAATTGGTAATAACCAAGTATTAGCACTGCAAATGCACTAGTACAATAGAAAATTGAAAATTAACAAAATTTAAGCTATTGTGTACTTCTTCCGTATAGATTCTAATACTACAGAATTGCCATTTGATCATCACCAAATGGCATTTCATCCATGTCGATGACGAGATCTACATCCACGCTATGGCAAATTCTTTTTGCCACTTCCACCTCCTCTTCATTTGTGATGGTAACACACTTGGTATACCAAGAAGCGTAGAGGATCCTCTTGCATGGTGCAACACTTAGTGGCAAAGTTGGTACCGGAAGAACAAACTTATTTGAATCAGTAGTATCTACTCTACACATGAAACAATCCAAATTAGTTCCCAAAAAGTGGCATATTTTGAAAATGAGCATAGTGTGTTCTTGCATGCTAGAGAATTCATGAGTGTAACATCTTTGCGACAAAGATAATATTCAAAGGAAGTTAGTAGACATGCCTATTATCCATCCCCTTAGACTAAAATGATGGGAATGTGAAGTATTCAGTCCAAGGAAAAAAATGAAAACATTTTTAGACATTTTGAAATCAAATAATTAGATAAAATGATAAACACTATAAATATCAAGTTCTGTTACATAGATGAATTAAATTGAAGCATACTTCTGGAAGGTAGAGAATAAAGTTATATTAACAAACTATATTAAAATAAAATTATATTCAATAATCCACCATATAGATTTAAAGTTTCGGAAGAATATACAAAACTATATGAGCCTTGAGTCTCCTGTAGACTAATGTCCTATCTTCGAGTCAAAGATAAATCAGAATACTAAAGAACATCATTCATCATTTGTATCATTTAGGAGATGTAGTTTATAATTGCACAACACTTCAAGTCCAATTCTCCTAATCAAATATATCCTCAAGTCGAAGATAAATGTGGGAAGCATACTATTAGAACTTATAAATCATAATTTGAAATTTGACGGTGAACTTGAATTTATATCTATCAAAGAAGATTGTGTTAATAATGAATACGGAGGCTTGAGATTCTATCTTACATATATATCTTTACATATAAATCATATGTTGATTAGTTAGTCACTGTATTGTAAAAAGCACTCCATTGTCTACAATCACTTCATTGTCAACTTGAAGATAAGTGAAAAAAATGAATTACGTGATAGTGTACAATAGATTTACCATCATAGTATCATCTGTGGATTCAAATCTATCTTTGAGTCGAAGATAAATCTAGTATCATCATTGGAACAATTTATCTTTGATTCGAGGATAAAGTAAATCCACATATCATACTAGTTTTATCTTCGACTCAAGGATAGACTTAATTTATAAATGACAGGGTTGCACGGACATCCAAAAATCCAACGTCATGGCCGGACATCCAACGGACGTAGACATTTGGCTCTAGATGTCCCTAGGCATTCACAAATTGATGTTTTTATACGGGTAGCAAAGGGTAGGCGGTCGCGGATAGGCGGACACATAGTCATGGACGGGTGGACAGGTGGTTCGCTTTGTCAAGGCTATCTGATGCAGCGGATGCTCGGCCATCCACCACATCGGAAGGCTTCCACGCGGTGGACGATTGAACAAACATTTGGACGAACACTTGAATGTGACGGATGCTTGAGCGTCTGCTACATTTGATGGCTCGTCGAAGCGGACACTCGACTGTTCGCCAAAAATGATGCTCGAACGTCTGCCAAAGCGGATGCCCGAGGCAAGCAGACAGCCAAGCGTCCACCTTGTGTAGGTGACCATCGGATGTGGATGGCCAAGTGTCCGCTTCATCAGAGCTGTTCGATGCAGTAGATGCTCAGCCATCCACCGCATAGTTCGTTCATCCTTCAAGAATTTTAATTTCATAATTTGTCATATTACATGTTTAGAGCTTAAAATTATTAGGGTGTAGAATTTAGTTGAGAATCTTGGCAAAACCCCCCCTGAATTTTTAACCTCTAAAGCCCCGAGGGTGTTTTTTTGTCAAAAACCATTGGGAATTACCACTTCTACTGTGTTCACCTAAGAAAACCAAAAAAATATGTTTTTTCAAAATCAAACCATAGGATCTTGTACTTAATTTGTTTAAAAACATGTGGTAAGAAATTTCATCAAATTTGATTGCATAGATTGCAAGATATTTGCATCCAAAGTGAAGAAAAGAAGTTTTTTTGTAACTTGCTTGATTAGATTTTTAATTTTTTGGCTTAGAATCTTTTTAACTAGAAATTTTTGCACTATTAATTTTGATTTTCTAAATTTTGATTTTGAATAGTTGAGTTGAGAATCTAAAAAAAAATTCAACAAAAAAGTACTTAATTTTCACTCATTAAAAAATTGTTAAGTAGAAGTAGGTTAAAGATTGAAGGTAAAACTAAATCATTAATAGGATTAAGATGGAATTGACATATAATAATCCCAATAGTGAGATTGTTTTAGAAAAAAATCTGACCTTCTTCAACAATTTTTTTTAGAAAATTGTAAAAGTTGCATTCATAAATGAATCCCATATGTTATTTTTTCAAGAAGATGCTTAGATTGCCCAAAAAACAAAGATTGTCCATAACTTTCTCATAACTAGTCCAAATGGAATGAATCAAAGCTTCAAATGTAGACAAAAATATAAGGTTTTAGGAAAAAATATTTAAAAAATATTTAAACTTTTTCTGATTTTTTTGTGCTACCCGTTGACTTTTATTTTTGGCTTATTGTGCTATAACTTTTTCTCCCAAACACCAATTGAAACAAAAATTATATATTCACAAAGCTCTTGGCAAACTCCACAACCTCAAAAAATCTCAAAAACATTCATTACAAATTGAGACAATAGAAACCTACCTAGACCCAACTTGTCCCCCATGGGCTAATTGGACAAATGGTCCTTTAGGGGTTAATATCTCTAAAATGGTATTAAAATGCACTAATCCTAGTGGTCACATTTTTTTATGAAGCAAGATAAATCATGTGGAATTTTTTTGGGGGAAAAAATGGAAAAATTGCATTTGAAAATGAATCCTACATTTATACAAGTTATTTCTTTCCTAAAAAATGCTCTAATTGCTTGATAAACAAGATTGTCTATAACTTTTCTACATAAAATCCAAATGGAATGAATCAAATCTTTTCATGTACACAAAAATATAATTTATGAGAAAAAACTAAAATATAATTTTAAATATAAATTTCTAACATTTTTTTGGTTGCCCTCCTTCCTTCATCCTTTGGTTAGTTTTTGTAAGTTTATTTGGGCATAGCATTTGTTCCTGGGCACCGATTGAAAAATAAATTATATACCCACAAAGCTAAGCAATTTCTATATCTTTAAAAAAGCTTCCAAAAAACTAAGAAAAAATTTCAGCACGTAGGTACACGCTTGAAAATGTCATTTATCTTCTAAAGGGACAATGGTCCTTTAGGGGTTAAATACAAAGAAAAAGGTCTTAAGCATATAATAAACCTATATATATATAATATTAAAAACTCTCAATCATCACAAATGCAAAATGAACCAACAATTCAAAATGTATTTCCAATTTATATATATTGGCATACATTGTAAGTTGGTTTAAATACACTATATAGTATATATAGTTGCACATGTACCTCCTCAACTCTATATTCCTCAACTAATTATAGACTTCTATATTGTGTATTGAACTACTACTCTCTTAATATGAAGGGTAGAACTGTAGAAGTGTTCATTTGGGATGAAGTAGTTGAATCTAGTAGTGAATTTAGTCATTGCATGGGCCAAACTACCATGGTGACTGGAACCCTCTATGCAAAGGTGGTCGAAGTATTGGTGAAATACGTTTCAGTCTAGAAATTAGAAAGAAATGCCGAATGACCTTTGATGGAATTCTATTTGTTCCATCAATCCAATGGCCTTGCCCATACTTAGGACAATTGTTTAGTCTAGCATTCTCATCCTCAAAAAGCACACATCCATTAGGACACACATGGACATTGTTGTAGTGCAGGCCTAGTTGACGGATGCTCATGCGTACCTTGTAGTGGGTGCTGGGCAACTTGTTCCCTGAAGGCAACAAATCCACATGCAAGAAGCGAAACAACTCATCTATAAACTTATTGCTCACATGGAAGACTGTGCACATGTTTATAATGATAATGGTCGCTAAAACAATGCTTGTTTTTGAACCAAGAAACAATGGTGTGGTTGCTTCTCAATATAAGTCTTCCAAACCATCCATTGTATCCGCAACGGGCTCCTCCTGATCAACTCCTTCTAGAAATGCCTCAACCTCTTCATGCAATGCATCCCCCCTGTCCAAGGCCTCCATGACCTACCTCTGGACCTCGTGAAATTCATTTAGAGGAGGAGTACCGTCTTGTTGAACATCATTTGCAACGTCTATACGAATGTCACCTATGACAGGTGTGATGGTTGAAGTAGAACTGTCCACGACATTGTTGTTGGATGCAACGTCCTCGACCTACAGTCCGTGAGAAGGGTAGCCTTCGAGGGGATCTCCATTAAGGAGGGACTTTGTAAAAAATTGGTCATGACCGACCGCTGCATGGTGTTGTCAAATGACTTCGATACTTTTCCAATGGTTGCCTTTGCAATCTCTACAAGGACACCTATAGGAGCGTATATTGTTTTCAATGGCCATCCGTAACTCTATGTGCAATATCAAATCACCTAGAAGGATCTGTTGTAGCATATGTCTATCATCCATGATTCATATGGTAGTGGAACAACGACGGGAATCGAGATTGGCCTGATATGTCATGGATGTAGTCTAAGCCATGCATGAGTTGGGTACTCGATGTAAGACTTCTCTTACAACCTCTAGGCATCCTGCATAAATAAAATACTTGTTACCAACCTCCAATGCAACTTTATTGTTCTTGATGACATCTTCTACGACAACACTTGTTCACATGGACATCTTTTCAAATGTTTCATGCAGCGGGTGTACATAAGGTAATAGAAGCCACAAAAGGTGTTACACTTCCCTTTTTTGAGCTTTGATGGTGAATAATTTTAATTGATTCTTGCATACTTTAAAAATAATTACACTAATGTATTCAATATTGTATGTAAATTCTTGAAGATGAATGACATCTATATATAAAAATGTATATGTATTCAAAAAGGACAAAAATGTGGGTGTCACGCTTGCTTTTTGTGCTAAATAGTGCTTAATTGGATGATTACTATTACATTTTGGATGAATACGTGATTAATACCTTCACGAACACATTCAAATTCAAACTTCCTACATGTTCAAGGTTTCCGTTTTTCTTTGTTGAGTCCTGCACTCTTCCCTTTTTACCGAGCTATGTAAACTTTGTGTTCAGCATTTAGCCATTTCTCCTTGCATTGAATCTTGGCACTCTTCTCTTCTCACCAAGTTGTGTACAATATGCTGTTATAATTTTGGACTACTGTGGTTTAGGTTGCATTGAAATGGAGGGTTTTTGAAATTAGAACATCGCTGAAGTCCTGAAGGAATTTCAACTACATGTAGTTGGGGAGAAATTTGGTGCAGAGAAGGACTTCCTTGGCCACAGTCATTGAGCAACATGAACACTTAAGGATTATTGCAACCACATTGAAGTGGAGGATTTTGAGATTAGAACATCGTCTATAGTTTAAGTTTAGGGTTGTGCCAGTAGATGTGGTAGTTGAACTTGGATTTTGATGTACAACTCAATAGAAAGTACGTCGTTGTAGTAGGGTTTGTCATCAAAGGATCTTAAATGCATTTAAAGCTACGTTTGATTGGAGAATTTAGGTGCGTTCTAGGATTTTGGTCATGACATTTGTTTATTGTGCATTACCATTGTTGTGCCACTATCCACTAGTTTTGTTTTTTGCAGTGCTCTTATGGTTGTTAGTACAATTTTATGGCGGCAATATCACTGCTTTATTTGAATCATTGTTGTTTTTGCTATTGCTCGCTCAAAAATTTCCTCTACGTTCAAGGTATATCTTGAATCATGTTGACCCATGAGAAGTTGAAAATACAATTAAAATGTTTTGGTCTTAGGATTTATAAGGGATTTAGGGTTTACAATTGTATAGTTTGGGAATGAGGTTTAGGGTTATCTAATTCAAATGCCATGTTTTAAAGTGTGTTCCAAACTCAAGGTTCTTGCGTGAAATGTGATTTTTGTTTCTTTACACCTTTATTTTTGCATTTGTATCTTTAGGTGCATTTAGGGTATGCTCCATGTCTTTCCCAAATTAGGAGATGGAATCACTAATGTATGTTATGAGCGCTTATTTACTCACCCTTGGTAAATCAAGGTGCACAACTAAGTTTTAGTAATCACAGTTAATTCCTATGAGTGCCTAACATTGGTCCACTGTGTCTTTCAAACAATGAATCTTTCCCTAATGTTGTACTAACTCTTTTATTTTGAAATTTAACCAATGAAACCTAGCCAAATTGGAAGTGTATATTTTTACTAACTTGATTTTTTAGGCCCCGGTGTTTTTTAGTTAATTCAAGGACAATTTAAATTTAGACATCCTAAGTGATAGAACACTTCATGCCATTTTTAACTTTTAAAGAATTGACAATCCACTTTTATGTCTCAAGAATTTTTGTAGGTACTTCAATATTTAAAATTCTAACGTTCGGAAATCTACAAGCCTATTGTATTTGAAATACATCAAGTGACTACAATGTTTAGCCTTAAAGATTTGAAATGTGTTGATGGGTTGACATTCCAAATTTGACAAGAAATATAGCCTTGGTAGGAATTTTTAATATTTTCATGGGTTGACATTTCAAATTTGACAAGAATTGCCAACCCAATTTTATTCCATGTACACTTGAGGACTACAATGTGCGTAGATGTGGATTTAAAAAAAGGGGGGGACAAATAATAGCTAATGCATTAATTAAATAGCTTCAAATTTTTATTAAGAAGGTGGGAAAAAATTGTTTTGAGAGGGGCCTATAGTATTTACTTGAAGGGGCTACTAATTTCTACCAAATTTGAAGAACATGGAAGCTTCTTCATGTCATGATGAATATTAAACCACTTAATTTTGGATCCCTTGCTTCTTCATGTCATGGCAAATGTAAAATTAGTAAATGTTGGATCCTTCCCTCCTTCCACAGTTTAGAAAAATAAATATATCTTCTCAATTAGGATTTAGGTATATTAAATTTTGAGAACATACTAGCTTCTATATGTTAGAAAAACAAGGTTTTAATTAGTTGGTTTTAGGGTCTCAACCTCCGTATATGTAGTTTTGAATATTAACTAAGTTTGGTCAATTGTTTAACTTGCTTAAAATCTAAACATGGAAGTTTCTTAATGGTCATGAGCAAAGTTCAATAAAATTTGAAATCCTTACCTCCTAGTATGTTCTCAATGAAATATGTGCCTTAATTTTGAACATGGAAGTTTCTGCATTCCATTGCACAAGGCAGTAACTAAGAAAAATTGAGAATTTGACAGATGCTTCAATCTATTTCTTTGTCACATGGAAGCTTCTGCATTTCATTAGCACCACAATTGAAATTATAAACCCATACCCCCCTTGGTAGCAAACCACCCACTAGCTTGTAACTGGGTAGTGTATAGTAATCGAGGGAAGTAGAAGTCGGCAGTTATGGCAACAGTTGTGAAGCCAGTTGTAAATGATACTCAGCCACTTTTGGAAGGTAGGATGGTCACCAACAAAAGATTTACAAACGAATTAGGCTTCTTGTGGTTGCAGGGCTTGATAAAGGCATGCAACTGGCATGACCATTGGTTTTCCGCCTTGTTTAAGCTAATTTTCTTGCTGCAAAACCAATTTTGTTACACTTCAGTCTTCAGCACAAAATTTTAATTTGTGGGTGTCATATATGAACACACATGTTTACTGAAAGTCTGAAACTGAGCGGAAATCCACATTTCTTTCAACATATTTAGTTTTTTTTGAAATTTTTTCTGGAAGAAAAGAGAACATTTGTATTTCAAATAATATACATTTTGATGTTTCAAGAATTGTTGGCGTCAATAAAGATTTTATAGTGTTTGACATGAGGTTATGAATCCCAAGTTCACTTCTCATATTCTAAGACTATAAGGACATTTGCGTTAATTTATAGGAGGTATCTACAATTATTTGATAAAGCAATGATCCCATAACAATATTGTGGGAGTGTGATCCCAGATGCTAGACCCAGAAAACTATCATTTGACGGGAAATTTTAAAATTTATTCCCTTAAAAAAGAAAGTTTTGAGTCCCCATAGGAGATTAGAAGGATTTCAGGAATACCGGAACTCCGGATCCGGAGAAATCCCATTAGGTGTAAAAAACTAATTTTGGAGCCCTAGAAAGTTCCGAAAATCAGATGATGGTGCCGGCCCTAAAAGCCGGAAACTGGATCCGTACTAGAGTTAGGCTTTGCCGCCAAAACCTATCATGTACTCTCGTCCGACCGTCCATCCGTCTGACCAGTATAAAATTGGGACTGTAGCCGGTAGAAGGCACAATTGCTTTTTTACTTTCTTGCATCTTCGTTTTCCTGCCTTTCTAGCTCTTAAGAATTTTCGATAGATTGAGGGACTGTGTGAGTTGCGATCGTGCAGGGTGTTCTAGAGTAACTTTCTGTGAGCAAGAGAGTTAGGGAGAGACTGCGTAAGGTTCTTATGCGAGTGTGATGACTTCCAGAGCGAGCCGGCGAAGATTGAAGGAGGAGCTGGAGGACTCAGACGAGCCGATTCCAGCGCCGCCACCCTAGACGAAGGCAATTCTGGTAATGCGGGTGGTGCCGGAAATTCCAACCGATGAAGTTCGAATGGAACGCTTGTGATAGAACCTCACCAACATGGGATGTGAGGGATTGATGGATGTCCTTTGGGACATTTGGGAGTAGAGTCTGGTGGCGGATCTACTTCGACCGGAAAGTGGTATCTTGGATACCACCCTCCAGGCAAAACCTGAGCTGTGGACGATCAGCGAGTGGAGAGCTGTCTATGGATTTCGGATGGCGCCGGACAAGGTGATGGAGAAGAACCAAGAGTGCATGGAGGGCGAGTTCCGGACGGTGGCAAACCTGAAGGATGGCTTCCAGGTCTTGAATCTGTTAAATTTG
Organism: Climacium dendroides; assembly: GCA_950106755.1. Classification (NCBI taxonomy): domain Eukaryota; kingdom Viridiplantae; phylum Streptophyta; class Bryopsida; order Hypnales; family Climaciaceae; genus Climacium; species Climacium dendroides. The sequence goes on along the minus strand of OX467087.1, from coordinate 5,676,874 downwards.
GAATACCGGAATGTGGTAGTGTTTCTTAAACCTATCCTCTATCCGACCAAGTCCAGGCGAGTGGTGGCCAAGGTAGCTTCCACCATCCTGGGAAGCTGATGATGGATTGGGCATTCATCATCTTCGAGTTGGTAGGAGATCTCGTAAGTTCTCTCCGAAGGGGTAAGAAGGGTGGGAGCCCTCTTTTGGCGTATGTCTCCCACTTGTATTCCCACCACTCCTTGCTCAAGTCAAACAAGGAGGAAGCCTACTGGGAGTTGATTCAGCTCTAGAAGTACGAAGGAGAAGAACCCTCTCACCGAGAAGGACCGGATGACGAGGAGACGGAAGACGAGGAGCAATCCACTCCTCTGTCGAAAAAGTCCGGCGGCAAGCAACTCCACCGGTGACACCAACGGAGGATCCTCCCACACTAGAGTAAATGGAGGAGGACGCGTCGGACAGGAAAAGAAGAAGCCAGATCTTCTCAGCCGGAAGCTGGTCCCTCTCAGACTAAGGCTAGTTCCTCCCGGACCAAACCTACAGAGGAGGAAGAGAGGACCAAACTCCAACTAGGAGGGTCGCCCTTTGAAGATATTTCGGAACTGGCCCAACACATCGTGTGGCGGGCTAACGATCTCATGAAGATCCTCCAAAACTATGAGGACACCTTCAAACGGGTGAGCCAAAAGATGGCACTGACCGACCGGAACACCATCTTCTAGAGGACGGACGCTTTGGTGGCAGCGGAGAAACAAAACGCCTTCTTGATCGAGGAGCAAAAGAAGTCGGTGACGGAGGTGGGCGCTTTACGAGTGGAGAACCGGACTTTGTTGGAACGAGCCCAAGAGTCGGAGTCCACTTGTGCCCGGTTGGAGAAGGAGCTGCGAACGGCCTAAGAGAAGGCTAAAACCGTGGAGGAAGAGCATCGCCGACAAATAGAAGCACTGTGCTGGAGTGTGACCCAACTCTGGAGTTCCTTGGAGGTTCCGGCGGACTACATCAACTTCGACGTAGCCGCAAGCTTGAGCCGGGTGCCCATCGTCAAATGTCTACTAGAGCTGGCGAGGCGGATGGACGCATCGCGAGTAGAGATGCGAGAATTGGTGGAGTATTTGGCACCCACAGAGCCAAATCCGGTAGATCTTCCTCCTTCCTCTCCCATACATGCCTTGACGGTTCCGGAAGGAAGTAATATTCCAGAATCCGTTGTTACAAAAGTATCGTCGGTGGTACCACATGTTCTGGAACTTTCACCACCGCCGGTAAGACCAGAAGGAGTGGATTGGGGTGCTGTTGTACCTAAGGGCAATGAGGACCTCCTCCAAGAGAATCCGATCATTGACCTTACGAGTACTCCTCCGGAGACTAAGGGGACTCGGTCTGTTCAATCTTCTCTCCGCTATAAAAGTACCCGGAAATATTCCCGAGGAAGTCCGGAAGTTCCGATAGTCGAAACCCGAAGTGTCGACAGAGGAACCAGTATCACGAGAGGACCAAGTTGGAGAGCAAGAGGCCCTGATGTGTTTCCTCCGGGGAGTATCCGGAAGGATATGTATCAAGACCTGCTAAAAGAAATTATGCCTCCTAAGGATAAGGATGTAGGGGAATAGGAGTCAGTTTTTTTGTACATACTTGTGACAGTACCGAAGTCCGGCCACTGAGCCGGAAAAATAGGATCTAACAGATTACCGGAAATCTAGTGGACCAGTAGGAATGTTCTGTGGGATTTTAAAAATGATGTTAGGTTTAGTATAAGTTAGTTTTTGATGGACCTTTGTGGTCATTCATATTCACTCACCACATAGTATTTTCAGTTTGTACCTTTTTGAGTTTAATTCCAAGAGTTTGGAGGCTTTCCATTCTCTTCCTTCTTATATTTGGTGCATACTTGTGTGGGTGTGGGTCTATTCAAGCCTTTTCTGGATGCTAAGAACTTACCTTGATTAGCAAGAGTCGACGTTGTGAGTGGTTTCCGGACGTCACTGGATTGATGGGGAGATCTGGCCACTTGTCACCTAAACCTAGACATCGGCCGGACATTGCAAGCATAGGCTCATCCAAACCCTTAAGCTTCACCTTAGTCTCAGTGGTAGCTCTAGCCCAAAATGGAAGGTCGAATTCAACCTTTTCATCATGTTTTCCCTTGATAGGGTGATCATAGGCACATTCAAAGGTTTGAGTTTCAACCTTTGAATCTTCCTCTTTTAATGCCTCAATCTTTACATCAAAAATGTTGGCTTCCATGTTTTCAATGGCCACCCTCTCTAGTCTCTTTTCCTCCACTTTAAGATTTGAACCTTCTTCATCTTGAGTCACAAGCTCACCCATCATGGCAAAAACCTCTATCTCTTCATCTTTGGTCATAAGGGTGTCTAAAGCACTCACCATCACTGCCTTAACAATCATCTACTTCTTTCTCTTAATGATGTCAATAATCAACTCATAGAAGTCTTTTTTAGCAATGCCAAGTGCTTCCCTCAAGGTAAATTCAATCTTGGCATCCAAGATTCTTTCCTCCAATACTCCCTTCAAGTCAATAGAAGTCTCAATATCTGACTGAAGCTTATAAGCAGGGCCCTTTGTTTTGCCCTTGTTTAGATCATCTTTCACTTGACCTTTTTTGCTACCACTAGATTGCCCCCAATCCTTGTCAGGTAATGGAGCATCTCCTTGGTGCACAAACTCAGGGCTAGCAGTCTTTGACCTTGTAGGTATTTTCAGCATTAAATCTTACACGCTTTTCTTCAACTGAAGTGTCAAAAACTTCATCATGGTCTTTTTCTTCTTCCAAAAAGGCTCTGATGCTACTTGCATCCACAGGATCTTCCCATCCAGTTGCCCTTTTAATGGCTTCAGCTCCTCTTTTCATCACTACACAGGTTTGAATAGGAGATGTACCAATGGCATGTTGTTCCACTTGGATATGGTAAGACTCAGCTCCATGGACTTGTACAAAGCTAGATCCTCCAATCTTTTCTTCTATAAGCTTCTTCATACCTCCTCTTCCAAAATTAGTCCTCAAAGGTGAGTTCGTAGATGCATCATGAATCTTGTCATCTTTATAAAAGACATGGCCACTCTTAAGCATCTCTTCATAAGACTCACATCCTCTCAAGGTGTGTTCAGTCTCTTCATCGCACCAAACGCATCTCCTAGAGAATTTTCTTGTTCCCTCTAATGGCTGAGAGAAAAAAGAAGTTCCCTTAGACTTTTTTAACTCCATGAATTCCACCCTTAGCTCTTTAAAGCCTTTGATGAGCTCTTCAAGGGCATTATCTTCACTTGGCTTAGTATTTTTCATGGCAGAAGTTGAAGGTGCAGAAGGTGAGGAAGTAAAAGGCTCCTTAGGAGCTCTAGCAATGCGGATAGGTTTCTTATCACTCCTTGCTCCAACTCCTCTTAACCTCACATGTCGTTGTTTGGTCAAAAGAGTGATTGTCTCTTCTACCCTTTTCCAATCATTAGTAAATCCTCCTTTAGTAGTGCGATCTCCAAGTAGAAGAAGAAGCCTATCTTCTAGCACATCATCAGCTACTTGAAGAAACAACTCTGCCTTTCGAGAGTCAAGGAGGCGCCTTTCTGCCAAGGGAAGTTGAGCATACTTCTTCTCAAAGTCTCTGAGCAATTCATTTGGTCCCATATTGTAGCTAGGGTGTTGCTCTATCCACTCAAGAAAAGACCTTTTGGTCATTCTCTCTAAGTCTTCTTCAAAGAACTCATCTTGAAGTTGCTCAGCAAAACCCTCCCATGAAGCAGTATCTTCACGGATCTCTTGTACCCGCTCTCTGATGCTAGATACAATAGCCATGTCAAAGGTTTGCAATATACGGTCTTCTGTAATTTGTTGCACCTCCATCTCACAAACGTATGTTCTCAAGAACTTGGAGATGTTCTTTCCATTAAACCTTCCAATCTTCGCAACAACAGCCTTAAGAGCCTTTGTGGCCTCTTGACCACCTTCATTAACTGTTTGCTGTTGTATGAAGACAACCAAAGCTCCCAACAAGTCCTCCATAGGAACTTGAGGTCCACCAGTATTTCTTCCACCAGTTGTTTCTCCGTGATTCTCCATCTTCAACACAACAACCGCCCCTAAGCTCTCTCAGTGGAAGCACCAAATGTCGTGGTGAGAGGGGTGTGCTTAGAGAACACGCGAAGTGTCTGGCTGCTACTTATTATGCTTTGATGGGGATTCTTCTAACATGTATCTTCTCTTGGTCTTCAAAGTCTTTAAACTCGAATCTTCACCCAATCTTCACCCATCCTATCATGTGGTGGCTCTAAAGGGCTTGGGTAAGGGTGTGTAATAAGAAACAAGTTTTCGGACGGGTAAAACGGGACAACAGAACACGAGCTGCCGTTCGAATGATGGGCTCCTAAACTTCAAATTCACCAATCAACTGGTCATTAATCCAGCCTCACCAATGAGAACGACATAAGATTCGACCATGTGGGTGATCAACCCTACTTCGTCACCCACAACACAAAAAGAGGTTAAGTTGGATACCCACTTAGCCTGCAACAGGTTTATAATGCAGAATTGAATGCAACGATCCTCCAAATCCGGATTGGAAAAAACAATAAAAGACAACGGGCCTCCAAAGCTGTCCAGGAATAACAAAGCCACAAGCCATATTACACGGCTAGGTCCTCGGCATGTACGGCCCTTAAATCTTCAAGTCTTCAAAAGAACCCCAAAGAACCCCAAAGAATACTAAAGAACTTCTCCTCCCACTAGCTGTGATCTTTTTCCTAGTGTCACAGATGGCCTAAGTCTCCAAATACTTAGTGTAATATCATTTTAGAAAGATAACTTCACAAGAAAAACACCCTCCAAATCTCAATTCTATCCAAACTACTGTCCAAAAGTTATTAGAGTGCAAAGTAGAGGTCCCTTAAATCCTTTGGCAACCAATTATTGCCTCTAAATTCTTCTATAACTTTTGAACTACAAATCCAAATTGCAATTGTAATATCAATTTAGAATCCTAACACTAATATCTAAAACTTCAGAAAGTTTCATAAGAAACTAAGACTCTGTCCAAAAGTTATTAAGGATCAAAGTCTCAGGTTTTTAAACTATAAAGGCAGCCCTCCTTCCTATCTTCTATACTCCATAACTTCTTCAATAAAGATCCAAATCAAGTGAATGAACTCATTATGGATAGAAATTTTTTCAAAATAACTCCACAAGAATTCTCAAGACCTTCTAAAAAGCACACACCAAGTTGTGGTTGCTCCAAGTCACGGCCTTTCTCTTTCCAAACCCCAACTTTCCTTCAAACCATCAACTCCTCATAACTTTTTCTTCCAAACTTCAAATCAAATGAGTGATGAATTTTTTAAAAGCTATTACAATGATATACACTCCCTTCAAATCTCAAGACAAGATGCAAAATAATCCAAAAGTTATGGCTCAAAGAAGCCTCTGCTCTTCTCAATGGAAGGCCTTGGGTCCTCTCAACTTCAAAACTCTACAACTTTTGATTCACAAGCCCAAATACAACTTGCAAGCACAATTTGAAAGGTCTCATCACAAAGAATCAGATGTCAAAGTTTCAATTCCAAAGGTTCAATGCTCAATGAGCTACATCAGCCTGAAATTTCCCTCTCAAACCAACAACAACACCCTCAAACTCCAACTCCCTACAAGATAAGATTCCTCTCCTCCACCTTTTCCTCCCCATTGAAGGTTAGAGGTAGGGGCACTTCAGCCCATGCCCCTACCAAGGCCCACCAAACATTCTAACCACATCTCCATTTATACTCACTCCAAACTATAGTCCTCTTTTAACTAAAATTCTAATCCTAATTTCACTTCTAGCAAATACAATCACTCACTGTGATTTCAATAAACACTCAAAACATAACTTTAAGAATTAAAACTTAACAAATATCAACTAGAGGTAAAAAAACAAAGTTTCAATCAAAGCTTTACTTCATTTGAAGAAACTTGAGAATGCGTTTGACGGTAGCGGCAACATATTCTGCACAATCAACCTTTGTTAAAGGGTTGATAGGCCCTTCTAACCATCGTTGGTGACCACGACTATCCTCCACAGGCCGAGCCATATAAAAATATTGGTCCATGTTCTTGCCTTCATAACTCGCCTCGAACGTCACTTCATGAGTGCCTAGTTCAACATATTCGACTTGAAGTAAGATCACCAATGCTCGAGCTTCAGCATCTAAATTACCATGCCATTGTTGCTCCACACGAAGTTGTTTTGGTAGTCAAGATGGTCCGGCTTCTTCTCGAGGACGTCTAAAATCTCGCGGCAAAAGAGGTTGATCTGATAGTTGTGAAAGTGAAAGTTCAAACTTAACGTTTGAGACTTTTCATCTTGAGACTCAAAAGAAACCCTCTAATTCAACATTTGAATTACAAAGTAGATAACAAACTCACTAATAAGGTTGAATGAAAGTTTAAGGCAAACCCATTCAGTTATGTATCTTTACAAGACAACGTCACCTTCAAGCTTCTTAACCCATAGCTTCACTATGAAGTTATTGAACAAAACATATAATAATATGTTTTTACTATATGTACTGGTTTACAACATGATAGCGTGACGCCTTCCTCGATGAACCCAAATCTTTAAAGGGCCATAACTTTGCAAAAACTTGTTTAAAGGAGACAAGTGAGTAGTCCATCAGCATTGAATTGTTGTATAGATGTCTAAAAAGAGGATTGCATGTTAGATTTGGAGATCTGAATACAAAGTTATGCTGCTTGAAAATTTGGAAGTCCAAATGGTGATGTAACTTGATGATTTGAGTTGAAATTGGGTGATCTTCCACAACCCAAGGTTATCTAAGAACTCCCTTTGACCTAGGACAGGGGGTCTGTCGAATACCACAGAGAGTACCTTAGGAGGAGTTTGTCTCCTTTATCTCTCCCTCTTGAAGTCTTGGTGAATTTTGGTGACTCATGGTTGTTGATAGTGACTTCACCACCACTTCAAGGCATCATGAGACACTTATAGGTGTCCCGTGGCATTAGTTGGGTAGAGTCCCGCTCCTTACTAGGCCTCTTTGGATGTATCCCGAGTTGTGAGTGCCGATTATTTTTAGTGAATGAGTAACAAATGCAAAAAAAACTAGAATGGAGTAGAATGACACTCAAGGGCGGTTAGGACTATAGTGAGTAGTGCTACCATGGGGCTTTGCACATTAAGGTGGAAGTTCATCCTATATTATTAAGTATTATGCTCGGTATCACGATGGGAGTGTGTGCTGATAGTTCTAGTGACTAACACTTGGCAGAATGAGTTGGAAATGCGAACTAACACTATATGTACTTTGCATGTACAGTGTTAGGCAATTTGTGACCAAGTGATGTTGTAAGCAGGTTGAGGTGAACCTAGTGAGTTGCTGGAAGCTGTAAAGTGTCACTTGGATTGCGACACAAACGGCCATCGTCGGAATGGACAATCACTATGGACACGGCAAATACTCTTTGTAGACAGTTACAAAAGTACATACAAGATGGATGGGGTGAATTTACCTCAAGTAAAAATATTTTTTTTTCAAATGTCACAAGATGTCCGAGATGGTTGCCTCTACTGACTCTAAACATCTAGACGTGACTCTACACATCAGGACATCCTAACAACTCTGATATTTGGGTTTGAAGTGAAGAAAACCAATTTTATTACACCTTACATCTCTAAATTATATGGCTTTGAATCTTTGTAGTTTAAAATTTTTGCACTATACATTTCATTTTTATTTCATAACGAAGTGTTAAATAGAAGTAGAATTGAGATTTAATGAAAATTCAAAATTGTTAACAACTCTAAGATAGAATTGAAACACAATAATTGCAATTGTGTGATTCTTCTAGCAAGGAAACTTAACTCTATCAAACATATTTTCTTGAACAATTGTGAAAATTGCATTCTAAATGAATCCTACTAGTTATTTTTTCAAGAAAATGCTTACATTGCCCCCAAAACAAGATGGTCCATAACTTTCATATCACTAATCCAAATGGAATGAATCAAAGCTTCTCATTTAGATAAAAATAAGATCTATGAGATTTTTAATAAAAATATTCAAATTTTTGTCAATTTCTTTATCTACTTGACAATGTATAAATTGTGTTTAGAATGGCATAACTTTACCCCTCAGCATTAATTGAAACAATAGTTACAATCCCAAGAAGCTATATAATGTGTTTTTCTATGTTTAAAAAATTTACAAAATCACAAAAATAAATTTTGACTGTACGAGTTTGCCTAAAATCCATTATATCCCAACAGGATAGTGGCTTTTAAGGGTTAAAGACAGATTATCAGGCCTCATCAAATTGTCAAATGCTTGCCTTGTGCATCTACTGACCTAATCAAAATGTCCCATTTTGACTTCATTTTTTAGTCATGGTCGACTTTCCTTCAATCGTACTCTGATTATTGATTATTGATGCTCAAAGAGAGGGCGTAATCTACGTCAATTTGGGAACAGTGTTGTTGATTCCGGAGTGGACTCCTCGTTTTAGGACTCTCGAGTTTTCAGATTGTCATTTTTCCAGCTTCCTCTATTTATGCTCATTTTTACTCAGTCCACGTAACATCGCAGATTAAAATCACATCAAGTATTTTGATGAGCTACTTACGAATTGATGCAAGTTATCTCACATCCTCCTAGTTCTCTTTTGAAACTTTTCTTCTGAGATTTTCACTGGAGACCATCTGGAGCTTTGTGACAAGCATGTGGATCGGACTCTATGTTTGCCGTTTCATTTGAAATCCAGAGCAAGGTTTTTGTGTCATTCAAGACAAGCTAATTACTGTTGAGCGTTACATATCTCTCACCGACATGCTCAGTACTTCACAAGATTTACAAGTTTTCTGCTGTGCTTGCTGTTTGTGCATCTCCTGTGCTGTTTGATTTTCTTTGACGAGGTTTCATTTCTTATCTGGTACATGATTGCCTAAATCTCGAATCCATTGCATAGCAAGAATCGAAGTCACTTTCAGTTGGGCCTGCTGGTTCCGACGTCAGTCCTGGAGTCCTTGCTGCTTCACGTTGACAAATCAGTTGTATCTTGGAAGTATAGAATCTTCTCTGTCCGTGGTTTCGGTCTCCAGTAGTCCAGTGCCTGTTGAATTTACACTCCATGATGATTCTCCACAAGTTACTTAGTACCTCAACTGGATTTTCTGAAGTGTATCTGGCAAGATTTACATGACTTTTACTGTGCTCTCTGGAAAAATACCAGTTATTCTACATTACTACAGTAGGTTTAAGAAAAACGGGTCCTTGAAGTGTTCATTTTTAAAACCTTTCTTTTGATGAGTGACGGAATTTCTTGGGTGTAAATTCACCCGTCCTGTCATACTCTACCTGTCCTCAGCGACATTCACCCCTTTGATTTCACGATTTGCCTGTGCTGGTTGAAATCTTATTCTCCTTTAGGGTAGATAACATATGCAATGTGATCATTGGAATGATAGTTCTCGGAATATTGACCTTGAGCAGTTACTACTTGAAGTCAAACCTTGTGTTGATGAATGTGAAGTTGAGGTATTCGGGAAATCTAAAAGCGCGTAGCCAATTCTTCTGCTTGGAACATTCGAGCTGCTTTGTGACAACATTTTGGAAAGTTCAGGAAATGGCAGAACCATCGACTTTGAGTTCCGGCCACCTAAAACAGTTCAAACGCTCGTCGCGACGTTGGCTTATGAGTCTCTGTTCAGAAACGGTACAACATGAACATGCCCTGGTTGAGAGGATCAGAATGGAGGTGCCGACGTTTATTCAAATGAGTGTGCAATCGACTAAGTTAAACTCAACAAGGTACAGCAACAGAGATCGAATTCATCTCTGGATTCATTGTGCTTAGAGACCAGAATAAACCCAATGTGATGAAGAAATCGTGGCGACAGACGCCTGGATACCCGCATGCTCCCCGACCGAAGCATCGGAGGCAGTCAGAGTAGATTGCGATGATCCTTGCCCAGCTTCCTGGACGTTGTCAGAATTCAAAGACGTCAACTCCCCAGGTATCATTTCCATTTCACAGAATCCAGCTCGAGAGTACCGCGCTCGAGGTTTACATCTTGGCAGAGGCGGCAGAGACATCTCCATACTCTCGGAAGCCTGCAGCCACTGGGACACCAGGCGCATGGATGGTCGATCTTCGGGATTAGGGTGACAGCACAGAAGGCCCAAGTGAAGCAGATTCGTCACCATCTTCTGGTCTTCCATTGCCGCATTGGAACTGTGCCTCGCCAAGGAGTTCAAATCAACCATTTCCTCTGGGAGCAACAAGCCTGACGCCTCGGGCATCTCGATTCCACCACATGGATCTGCATCCGGAGGTGGAAATGTCCCAAGTTTTGGATCCACCAACAGAAGAATATTACCCGCTTCATGTGCACGCCATATCCTGTCCACTAATGCGCCATCCTCGCGTTCACTGGCGCTCACGTCAAGCGGCCGCATCCCACACATCACTTCCAGCATCAGGACGCCGAAGCTGTACACGTCCGATTCCTTGGTGGCTTTCCCTGTGACTGTCATCTTCTTGTGGTCAATGAGACGGGCGAGTCCAAAGTCTCCCAAGTACGCATTCATGTCTTCATCCAGCAAGACGTTGCTGGACTTGATGTCGCGATGCAGCACGCATTGCTTGCATTCCTCGTGCAAGTATGCTAGCGCTGCGGCGACCCCACTGAGAATGGAGCGACGCAGCATGAGAGGAAGGGACTCTGCCGAGCGCACATGTAATGATCGTTCAGGTAAATGGAAGAGCCACTCATCCAAGCCGCCGTTGCACATAAAGTCATACACAAGCATGAGCTCCTCCTCCTCGTGGCACCATCCTCGCAGCTGCACCAAATTTCTGTGCCGAATCTGGCTGAGACTGGCGGCTTCTGTTTGGAAACCCTCCTCGCCGTGCTTGCTCTCATGTAGCATCCGTTTCACTGCTACCAGGGCACCCGAGGGGAGAACCCCTTTGTACACCGCTCCAAATCCACCGCTTCCAAGCCTTTCATTTCTGCCGAAGTTCTTGGTCGCCTTGCTGAGCTCTTTGTAAGTGAATATGCGCGGCACAAGGTTTTGGTTGACGAGATTAAACTTGGTACGTTGCTTGGTGAGAGATGTTCTCCGCCGCTTAGCAATTACTATCCCTGCGAGCATCAGCACAGCACCAACTCCAGCACAGACCCCAGCAATGATACCGGCCTTACTTCCGCCTGAAGAGCTGGTACCGGAGCTGGTCGGAGCCGGGGTCGGAGCGACCACTTCAGGCAGTCCAGAGGTCGCAAACTGCCAAGCTTCAATCCGGTGAACCTCGTTAGCGGATCCGACACTTCCGCTAAAGCCAACGTACATGTACTCATCCAAGTAGGCTGTTAAGGGTAGAGCTTCCTCGATGACAGGCTTGGGCGGTTTGGACAAGTAGTTGCTCAAGGAGCCATTCGCAAAGAACACGCCAAGCTTCTGGGAAGGACTATCATAATCGATCCACGCAGTGAAGGAGCCACCGTTGACAAGATATGTGCAATTGATTAGCGTGCCTCCGCAAAGGTTGTAAAACCATGTCGAGGTCACGCTGTTGACGTCGACCCCGATATGGTTGTCGCTAGAGTCATTGAACTCGGGGCTTCGATACGTGTCGAACTCTACGGCAAAGAACTGAGTGTTTTTATCCGTTTTCCCGAGGCATAACGACGATCCGATGTCCACGTCTCCGCTGTTGTTCCGACTGAATGTGAAGGACATTCCATCTGCATGTAAGTATCCATATTCATTACCCCTGTAGTTTACACCTGTGATGGAGAATGTGAAGCTGGTGTTGAAAGAAGCCACTGCACCAGATGCAGCATCCTTCATCCTCACTCTGTCTTCGTAGAACAACCTCCCGCAAGTGGCGTATCTCAGCCCGTATCCGGCCGGGTTCAAAAGAAATGACTTGTCGACTCCATAATATTGAACGTCGTCCACCATTGTGAAATTGTCTGAGGAGCTGAAGCCTGTGAGGTAGCTAAAGCTGGTGTTTTGAGCTTCCACAAGGATGTAACTGCCATGGGTCATGCACACTGTTAGGATTAGGAGAGCAGTTGTCTGGTGATCATACAACCCCATCGTCCTGGGTGGATCGAATCTGAAGCTTGGCGCAGTTGGAGGAAATTTCTTGCCTACTCGCGGTTCTATAAGCTATCTATCTCCTGGTGGAAAACCATGCTGAAGCCATTAACTGAAGAGCTTTCTTTGATTCGGTACTCCCACAAACTAATTGGTCCTACACATGGTAAATGTACAGTAGATACACGTTCTGAATCATGTATCTGCCCCGGGCTAGCTAGCTCTATTCGATCTCTCCGGCTCATGAATCAGAGATTGACAAAGCCCGGCTATGGAACAAACCAAGGTACCGTTGCTAGAACGAGATTGTTTTTTCCTCCTGTTTTTCCAAAATGCGAGACATGATCGTTTTTGAAAGCACGAAATGGTCACCCCCTATATGCTAAGAAGTGTCTCAGAAGATAAGAAAGTCTTCTCCGCGAAGTTATTTGCGGAGTTCGCACAGCACATATCTGGAGGCAAACATGGAGACCGTGGAGTTGCGATCCCGCATCTTCATGCTCTTAACCGTCGTGAGCGACATCTTGCTCGCGTCAAGCTTCTCCCTGCAGTCTAACTTCTCCTTTCCAAATTGCACTCTCTATAATCGCAACGAGCTCAATTTGCTACAACCATCTAATCTTTTGCACAGAAAGTTCCATCCAAGAGTTGTACTCCAAAGCTTGCTGAGAGACGATGTGATGGAGAATAGCTTCATGAAAGCAGCGAGGTAAGATATGGACTACTTAAAGGAACTGAGCCTGGCAAGCTGAGAGCTAGACCTATCTTTGCTCAGCTTCGATCTTTCTCTTCTCATCTTGCTGTTTCTGCGATCGAGACATGGAGTCAGTAGTTGCTGGCACCAACTCGGTGAGAACTTCGCGTAAATATATGGCATGTTGACACTTGTTGCAATCGAGGATACACTAGCTGTGCCTGCACATTTCTCCAAAGTCTGGCATTATCAAAGACCATTGGTCAAAGCAGATGCGGAGAAGCACCCAACGCCGACACTGCACCTAAAGTTGAAGTTATTGAGCCAGGGCCCTTGGTTTAACTTAAAGGACCATGGTGTTTGTGGGCCCGAAACTGCTTCAAAATATTCGTATCCAAAGCAACGCTAAATGATAGCTGGCTTCTCAATGAGGCGTCCCGACCGTGGCAATCTAAACTTGCACTTGCATCGAATTGAAGTGTGAGACATTTCATTTTAGGTATGGTGGAACGAAGGAAAAGTAAGTAGCATCCCGAGACGGATAGATGGCTTGCAATCTCTGTGAAAGTTCTGATTCGAAGTACAGATCTGAGCCAGTGACGGAGTGGCCTGGCCCCAACGGAAGCTTGGAATGTTGGACTTGTTTTTCTCCCAACGTTGCTAGCACAGTCCGGGAAGTTCTGCAGAAAAAACGGACAGTTTCCGAGCCTTCCCAAGGTGACTTGGATTTTTCAAATTTTATCCGGAAGTGAACCTGAAGGGCATAAATTATATCGGTATCCAGCCTGCCTTTCCTAAAGGATTTAGGCAATTAGCCGCCAATTATTTTTTTCAATTTGCCAATTTCCCAAATGTAAAAAATGAGTTCGGCACAGGGGCAGATCCCCACAATCCTTGTGGATTTAGAGGGCTCGTCTAGTAGAGCAGGGGGTTCACCCAAATCATCCAATCCACCCATTTTTTTTTGTTACAGTATTTTTTTGGTGAAAGTGTTCACTTCAAATTTTTTTTCATAGAATATCCTTGGCAGGAGTTGAACCTGGCAAATCTCCTACCATCTTAGGGTCAAAGATGTAGCCTTCGGAAAATACAAGGATCCAAAAAGGGTCCAAGTATTTTCCGGAGGCTTGTTAGTACTACAAGTCAAGAAAAATGTGTACCACTACCGTTAGTATCAACTGCAACAGATGGATAAGAATCATCACTTAAACTAGGTCTATATAGTGAGTTCAAGTAAGAAGAGGGATTAGCATACAAAAACCGATACTTACTCTCATTCTTCCAAAGCGGGAGAGCATCAATGATTATATTATGTATCCCTTCATCTGGACCTTCTAAAGCAAGTCGCAACATTGCTTCAAGATTTTTGCTTCCCAATCTATTCTTCCTTCTACTCTTAATCAAATTCTGTACACTAAAAGCACGCTCACATGTAGCTGTAGAAACATATTGCATACGAGCTAACTCTGCAAGGATGAGGAGGTTAGGATACCTTGCTTGCAAGGCGTGATTCCAAGTTATCATGCCCCATAAATCTCTGAAATTCTTATCCCCCCACTTTGTAGTGCATTGAAGCTTAAAGGCCAAAAATTCACGCTTACATGTTGCCTGGTCCACAAGCGGAGGGAGTTTGAAGCCGGCATGTGAGCGGTCTACTCCATAATGGCCCAACAAAGTCTCCAATTCGGAGATACACCAATTCTGCAAGCCCACCTGCTTAGAAGGCATATTAGTCGGTTTCAAAATCTTAAAGCAAGAAATCAAGTCATTGTCAATAAAGCGTGCATCAAGGGCAGAACAAATAGCCTCTGCAAATTTTTTTTGGAAAGTCAGTGCCTCCTCCAAGTTGGTTCCAAGCCTGGACCGCATCATATGAAAGCTATGAAACATAGATCCCTTCACTTTAGCTTGCAGCTTCTTCAAGTACCCACCGTAAGGACCATAATCGGGCAAAACATGTTAACCAGTACATTCATTGAAGACATTAGCATTCAAATCACAAGAATCAACAATGAACATCATGCGAATTTGAGCTATCTCCGTACGTACAATACTGCCCACAGTTGTAACATCGACAAACTTCAGCTGAAACACTTTAGAAAGTATGGCCAATGAGTGAAGAATGTCAGCCAAGAAGATCAACACATAAATATACTTAAACTGACCCAATTTCTCCAAAACTGACTTTACAATAGCTGAATCACTCTCATCAAACTCCTAGAAGAAAACCAACACAGATTCTAATGAATCACAAATAGCAGTGATGGCCTGCCACCTACTCAACCACCGTATTTTGTGATAGCACTTCATCACTCTCTTGGAATCAAAGAACTCTTCCTGCAAGGCTGCAAGGGCATACTTTTGCTTACCTGACTTATGGAAGAACCCTGAAATTGAATTGATCAAGCCATCAATTTCACTCGAAAGAACTTTACAGCTTGGTGCTTTGGCAGCATCCAAGGCAGCAAGGTTAGTACGATGAACTACACAATGATAAGCCAAAAGGAATGGATTAACCTCATTGCGGAGTCGTGTTGAAACACCAGTTTGGCTACCCACCATGCTACTTGTTCCGTCACTCCCAAAGGCCACGAACTTGCACAGGTCTAAATTCCACAACCGCAGCTGAGATACTACAGCATCAAATATTGAGGCAGAGTCCTTCTTACCACCGTCTAGCTGCAGCAATCCTACAAAAATAGTCACAAGCAAACCCTCCTCCACAATTGTTGAAAACATAACAAGATGTCCCATTGCACTTATATTGGTAGATTCATCTTCCATAATGCCAAAAAAAGGAGAATTCCGAATCCTACAAATTGTTTTCTTCTGGATTACTACAGACAAGCACCACACAAGATCACTACATGCTTTTTCGTCATGGTACATGGTAGTTGTAATAGGAGCTTTTACAGAAACCAACAATTTACATTATGCAGGGAATTTGGAGTAAGGGAGAGACTGCTTACCTGTGAAGTAGGCCGCTTGGAACAGGGTGTGCAAGGCCTCGTCACAAGCGCGTTGTCCGCTGAAAATTGCTTTCTCTATGGGTTTTTCCCCGCTATGGCAAGCCCAAGCAAGTCTGCGATGTTCATTTGAATGAGAATGGTCCACAAATGCACTTACCTTGAAGTTTTCGACCCTGCCATGGCGTACACTGAGCGACCTCCTTTCTCCTGGCAGACTTTGCAGAACAATTTGCCCTCTAAGGCAGCAAAATGCAGCCACTGGAACTGAATAGTCCATTGCTCTTTCCACAAATTTTGGGCTAATTCAGCTTGGGAAGGCGCTAGATGATTGGTCCCTAGACTCTCAAGCGATGTGCTGTCACTAATGTCGCATGGAGAGTCTGAAGATCCAATTTCACGAGAGCTTGCAAAATAACTATCCCTGATAGATTTCTGCCTCTTCACCATTGCAAAAACCTGCTACGAATTACACTCATGCATTAGACACTCACAGCAATGGCAGCCGCAAGTTTAATACACAACTACAGATAGCCAAGTGACAGCAAAACAAAATGGGATTGCAATTCAGCACAAGCAAATCGGGAGGACATCTACACATAGCCAAGTGACAACAAAAAAAAATGGGATTGGAATTCGGAAACTAGAGGTTTCCGAAAAATTGCCTCCGACATTACAAAGAAGCGGATGTACCTAATTGAGACTCGCGTGACAATCAAGTGTGTCGCGGTGAAATCACGAAAACACCACCTGCAAGCCCCAATCCGCAATGTTGAGTCTCGAAGACCCACATTTTCACCCGCAAGGCCCTGATCTAGCGACCTGATCACGTCGTTGTTTGCAACGGAAAGACCCCAAATTGGCAAGCGCGATTGTCCAACACCCTAATGTACACACGAATCGCACCACCCCTCGAGGCCTCCACAACTCCACTCAGCGACTCACGTCTTAGAAATTGCCAAACTTGTTTGCTAAAAATACGAAGGTAGGAGCCTAGAAGCGATTGGAGCGCACGTCAATCACGAGCAGAGTGTCGAAAAAATCAGAAAGAAGCAAATCAACACGGATAGTTGGTGATCAAGATGCTCTAAAACCCAGAACCTCAATATGCACCCAACATCCACTATTGTTGTACCTGCAAAATGTGCAAAATTTCCTGCACACAAATCATAGAGGAGCTCAATACGAGAATATGGGCCTTTGAAAGTTCAGATTGGCAGTAAGTTTTTGCACTTGATCACAGACTGGAATTCTTCAAAGCCTAGCTGCGTGAGAGGTGACTGTGAGAGACTGAGAGTGACAAGCAGACAAGGTGACGAGCGTCGAGCGGTGATCTACAACCGTTGATTACATCCAGAAACGGTGGGCATCAACGGCCCAGAAGGTGCCATGCTGCAGTGCTACACCACCAACGGCTTTGGGGTTTGGGTTAATACGCCACAGTCACTGGCAACTAAAATTAAATTACACTTCCAAAATCCAGAGTTTCAGTAATTCAGTGATTTCAGTCTTTTTAGTTTGGTGGCTTGTCATTTTGGTATTATATTGCTTGGTAGAATACTAGTCTACTAGAGTAGAATACTATCATACTATGTATACTGTATAGTATCAAAAAAATTCCTAGAAAGTGCAAGCCTAGTCAGCTTTTTGTCGGAAAAAATGCCTTTAAATCGGTAATTTGCCGTCGATACTCCTAGGGCAACTTGCTTAAATGCCGGTATTTTTTTCCTAATCGGACCATCTCCGAAATGCTTGATTTTTCATCCGGAACCCCTTCCTAAGCATTTCAATCTCATTCGGAAATTTTCAAAATCTACCGGCTCACTTGTAACTAACTGACAGCATTCCCCGTTCATTGGTTGCTAGTATGTGAGCAGGGAGCGGGAAAGAAGAAGCGAGTGGGGAGTGTACATCTTGGATGAAGAATTAAAAAATGATTGAAAAAAAATGATTAAAAAAAATTGATGAAAGTCCACCAACATTTGGGTAGAATCAATTCAAGTTTAGGGTGAAAGGCGATGCAAATTTGGAAAGGATTTGCTGAAAATTTGGATGGAAGGGTGTAAGAGATGTACATGAAAGTAGATGGAAAAAATGGATGAAAATAAAAGAAGTGGATGAAAAATGGATGAAAGTAGAGGAAGAAGTAGATGAAATAAATGAATGAAAGTAGAAGAGGAAGTGGATGAAATAAATGGATGAAAATAAATGAAGAAATGGATGAAAGAATATTAGAATATTAGAATGTTAGAATTATTCTAATATTAAAAAATTATATAATTTTCATGCAGGACTTTGCTTCTAATAATATGAAAATATATTGATAAGTTTAGTAAAAATGACAGGGCTTGCAATTTAGGGCGATTACACATATTACAATTTTGGTGTGACAGGTTTAGGTTCCACAGTTCAAGTGGGGTCTTGTGATCGTTTGATATGAAAATTAGGATTTTGGTTCATGTTTTAGGGTTTTAGGATCTAGGTCCTATTACTGTGCTTTATGGGTCCCAGTGGGATTTAACTATATCTATTATTGTAAATAGGTGGGGGAGGAATAGGGTCTAGTAAGCATCTTCGTGAAATGGCCTAGTGAATTTAGACTTAGGGTCACATATGGTATTCCATCATATCTACAATAGCGAGCTAAGAAAGGAGGCACAATGTGAACTGTCCAATTGTAGGGATACACGGTTCAGGGTACTTTAAGCTAAAGACCATTATGCATTCAATACAAGTACTATCATTGTCTTGTGGAAGTTAGGTGATTTCAGTGTATAATGCAAATAGTGGCCCTTTTAGTCTCACTGTGTGTTAATTGATGAATACAACACAAACTTGAAAAAACCAAGAATACTCTTCTCTACTAGAAAGGAAAACTAATTAGATCCCAAATGATTTAAGATCTTGCTAAGACAGCTAATCAGAACTTACTTCACTTCATTAAAGCTAAAAGTAGTAGTATGGATGAAGACATCTGACGTGCATTGCAGATTACAAATTATAGTGAAAATATAATATAAATGCTTACAATTTGCCCAACTTCCACGCTTATCCAAAGAATTCAACTTCATCTCTTTGAAATTTGGGCAATTGCACTCTGAAAAAGATAAAAATCATGAACATGTAACTAGCATTTTAAAGCTCTACCCCTAAGTTCAATGAAACAATGCAACCAAATCCCAGATGGGGAACATTGTCACTCTTTGAATGTAGGCATTCAAAGTGAGTGCCAAAGCACAGTTGTTTTGATGTTTTGTTGTTGATGCTTTTGGATTCCTACGAACAACCTTGCCTACTTGAATTTTGGAATATTCATCAAGTGACGATGGAATAGGATAGGCACACATTAGGTCTATGCTTGATTCTCCACTAAACAATTATCAAGGTGAAATGATTTGATGTTCTGGAAGCATAAAACCGGCTGATTCAAGAGCCAAAATCTTGGCTTTTGAAAGTTTTGTGCCCATTTTCATCGGCTAGATGGCAAGTACAAGCTTGGGGGTGCACTTAATTCTACTACAATAAACCATGTGCAAACAAGTGGTTTCTAATAAACTATAATTTTAACTTCAAATTTTGACCATTGTTTACTAATGACTATAGGATCCTACTTCCAAATTTCAAACTCAAATAAAATATGGAATGATTTCTAGAAGAGGTTTTAAATGCACTAAAATGGCATATTTTTCAATTCAAATATTTTTAGAAAACACATGTAGATGACTATTACATCAATATTCAATATTCAATTCAAAATGAGCTTTCAATAGAGTTATTTTTAGGAATTTTTTGTTCATTTTTAGACAATTTTTTCTTATATAATATAAGGGTGTGAAAGTTACTTTTCAATTTTGTAGTGTATCTTTTTACTTCAAAAATTTGTAACTAATTATTATTAACAAATAAAAATATCAATAATTCAAAATACAAACTTTCAAAGTAGGAAAATCTATTCATATTTTTTTCATTTAATTTTATTTAAAATTCAAAAAATAAATAGGAGATCTAAAGTTTTGTTTGCACACTAACATCAAAAAAAGGGGGAGTGCACCCTTCGAGGGCACAAATGGTACAAATAACACCTACTTGCGTTGTGTTTCTTTTACATAGAGTTCAATGTCGTCGTTGCAAAAGAAAATTTGTATATGCTCATTATGATTCTTTTTGTAATTCACCATCATATTTGTGTATGTTGTCACTATTGTCACAATGTTGTTTTGGATGATTTGAATTGTGCATTTCTTCTTCGTAATTGCTTGAAGTACAAAACACGCTTTTATTGATGTTTTTGCCAATCATACAATATGCCATTGCATCTCATCACACATACTCTCATCTATAGCTGACATATAGGTCTACTCATGTATACTAGTTTGTCTGAGATTCTCCTCAGTCGACCTTGCATCATAGCCTTTCACATATACAAGTGTAGCAACCTCTTTTGAAATTGGATTCAAATTATGTGCACTTGTTACTATGGAGGACCTTGTTTAGATTCGTGGATGGAAGAAATTCACCTTGTCAAACCTATATGAATCAAACTTACAGCCAAGAGACATGTCAACTTTTCTCTTCTACGATCCAAATACTTCTTGACCTTCGAGATGGGGCTCTCTACTGATAAATTCTTCAACTCCTGCAATATTCAAAATAGCTTCAGTGAGGGACTTTAGATTCCCAATTCTCTCTACAGAATGCTAGGCAATTCGTAGTAAGATTTCTTCCTTCTTCAACTCGATCCTCACTTGATTTTCCTTTTGATATTGGTAATACTTAACCATTTACATGAATGGTCTCACAAAATTGTCTATAGTAGCAATGTATAAATCATTTCCACTATTTTTTGATTGTTGAAGCCACTTGTTGTGGACTGTCTCTACAAGGTTGCATGATGGCATTTCAGCTTTTTCAGACAAAGTTAGATCTTGCAATGAAGGAGATTCAGTACAATGAGCAAATTTTACTTAGAACATGAGGCTACTGCTTACTTTGGAGTCATTAAGAGGCATACATATTGTCAAATGAGTACACTCAATCTAGCAATCTATAAACAGTATTGCCCTACAATAGTTCAATTGAAGAACTTACTTGGTGGAAAACAAAATACAATGTTGCGTAGCCTGTTAACTAGGATAGATGTCTTGGCATCGAGAGGGACTTAGGAGGTGACTTCTCCATGCATAAAAGACTAACAGTATGGAACATCCTACTGTTCATTTGCTTTGTAAAGGTCATAACCAAAATAATGAAATATATTTTTTTTGTTTTTCGTACAACCTCTTTGTATCATAATCTTATTCTGTACTTTAGTTGTTTGAGAACAATTGAAATTGTAAAGGTTTAGTTTACAATGGGAACCACAAGATAGTACCCTAAATGAAGGTTAGATTTGATATAAATGAAGTTGTTTTTGAAGGCAAGTGCCACATGGCATCCGGTGATTGCTGCAACTTATGGTGGAGTTGACAAAATTGACGTGGAAATTCCATTTTGGCACCTCTCTATCAACCCATTTCAATTCTTAATAAACTTATGATTTATTAATCATGTATGGTATTATAGTTGAAGCTAAATAATCCAAAAGCGAGGCCAAAAGAGAATTATGTGTATTATTCTTGATTCACTCTTTATATATTTTTTACGGAAAGCAAATATTCAATTTATATAGAATTATGGGATATAAATCCATTGATTATAAAATACAATTATTTATAAATCATTGGTAGGTTGGCAAAAAAAAAATTGGATGAAAAAGAAGGTTGGCCTCTTCTATGGTCTACAATTAGGACCTATAAACCTTCGTGTGCTTGTGAAATTAAACAAATTTTAGAAGACAATTCGAATTTGGAAAAGTTTATTTTTCCATAGACAAGCAATAGTATTGTTGACTAGTTCTAAAATGAGTATTAGAGGATGAAGTTGAGGAGGAGGATTATCTTATTAATAAATCATACGTGCATTAAGAATTGAAATGGGTTGCCATTTAGTATCATGGATAGAGTTCAACTCCAATCAAATACAAATTTTGAATTTGAGAAGCTTTGGATGAGGCCTTGCTATTGTTATACTTCATATATGTATGATGTATACCTACACTACTAATTCCAATTGCCTATCTTAAAAGGTGGTAAAATAATGGCAACCTTTTTCTACGAAACAATGTCAAAATATTCAATTCAGCCAACAATGACATGGAAGTGCAACAAATAGAGTAAAAAAGTGTTGTAAGACCACTACAAAAGAAAGGGGTGTTTTAAAGTATAGTCCTAGTAGTATAGTTTTTAAAGTAATGACCTTTAAGATGTCTTTTTAGTAAAATTTTACTGAAAATACAAAAGTCATTACTTAAAAGACTATACTACTAGAACTATACTTAAATACCCCTTTCTCTTATAATGGACAATGCTAGCATGAATTCAATATGGCTTAAGGTATATAAACTCATTTTGAATTTAGAAAACCAATTTCATCCCTATTTGCATTTTCCTTTGTTGAAATGTTGTAAAAATATAAATAGGAATGCAATTCAATTCATGGTCTTCAATGAGTATTCATACTTAGTAAAGGATTTGAATTCTTAGTAAATTTAACATCAAACTTCCACATAGTAAAAAACTAATATCGTAAATGCTATGTATTCTTATGTTTTTGAAATCAAATAAATTTTATTTAAGAAAACAAAACTTATAATTATTTTAGAAGTACTAGTTTTCTTATTGCCTTTTAAAAGAATTCCTCATATATTTTACTTTACTCATTAAAATTAAAGAAACAAAAGTTTGTCGAGCATATTCAATATTACCTTTGCTATGAAAAGTTTGCAAGAGAACTTCATGTACTCTAAAATAAAGGTCTATTATTAGAAATACTTGGAGGGGTTGAAAGAAGGCCACCCTTGAACCCAAATCCATGCGCTGCCTGCTAGTGTAGAAAGAAAGGCCACTACCAAGTCAGCCTGAAGCTGGCGACGGACTTGGTGGCAACGCATTGACAGTCGACTTTAGTTTTGCATGTTACTTTCGCACTACTCCCGCCCGCTTCATTCTTACACCTTGCTTTTTATGTAAGGTTCTTTTTATCGCAGCGATTTCTAGTTGGATTCACTATAAGAAAACGGTGTCCGCCTGGACATCCAGCCAAAAACGACGTATATCCGCGTAGACACGATACGTTGCACGAGACGTCAAGGTGTCAGGTCGAGAAAGTGGAGATTTTGCGATGATGTCTGTGTTAGCATTGCTAGATTGCAGTCACAACATACTGATGCTACAAAAAACGTGCATGCAATGTAAGGCATCTAGGTGGACATCAGATGTTTCCCAAGATGTCCACAATAACATGTTTAGCCACATCATCATCTTTGGTCAAACATACCTCACAAGTTTAGATAGAATTTTGGTGCGGTCAGAGGTAAAGTGACTGCCCAAGGCTAAAAAGAGGACAACGGGCAGGTGGTGACTCCTAAAAGCTTATGTGGCATTTGATGTGGCGAGATGAGGTGGTTATTGTGTGACGCGGACCGATGAGGTGGCGAGATGACATGGCTATTGTGTGATGTGGCATGCCACGTCAGCAGCCGCGACCAGTCCATGTTCCGACCTGGGATGTCTCCGTGGACATCACACCTGACGTGCTGACGTCCACATTGACATCACTTCTAGCGTTAACATTTTGTACTTCCTGCGACTATAACTTCAAACCACATGCTATCCATGGTGCGTTTCATTACGTCTGACTGGACGTGTGGGCGTTGTGAAAGCAACTGTAGGCGTCCACTTTGATGTCAAAAATGACTCCAAATGTTCATTTGAATGTTTACAATGATGTCAAAGAAAATATAACTAAGACATATAGATGTTCTTTTGAATGTTTACAATGACGTCCAAAAAAACATAATTAAGACATGCAGATGTTTTTTAAAACATCATTTCAGACATTATTGTATTCATATTCCTACTCATATTCTAGTTCTGTATATCCCATATGATTTGTCATGCTGTCTACACCCCACTAGTATAAAAGGCTTGTCTTCTCATTGATTAACAAGTGGATTTTTAAGCCATGTAATATACTTAATAAATATAATGTATTGTGTACATGTGTATGGCATATTGTATATACTATATTTTGTATGATATATTGTATATATTGTAATTTGTATGGCATATTGTATATATTATATTTTAAATGACATATTTTGTATGTTGTGTTGTTATATTGCATATAATATACTATATATTGCATATTTTATATTGTGTACAACATATTGCTATAGTCTTTTATAACATATCACATGATATAATAAAATATACCTCATGTCATTGTTGATGTCAGATGAGACATCATGAGAAGCATACAGTTGTTTCACCTGATGTTATTCAAGATACTCAGATGTCCACATTGATGTCTCAAATAACATCATTAAATTTTAAAAAGACAGTTCAGGAATCTCTGAGAAATGCCACGTCAGCATCCGCGGATGCCACATCAGCCAATTTTGTCATCACTGACGTGACATGCCACGTCACGTCACTACCACGTCGCTGCCACGTCATAGACGGGCAATGGATGAAAAAAATGACACTCTGGCTTTCCCGCACCTATGTGGCAGCCACATGTCAACTTCCTAAGCCCCCTGTTGACCGAAGTTTTTTTGGACATCACGATGTCCAGCCTAAAAATCTGCGTGGACGTAGCATGCAAAATGCATGTCCACGGCAGCGTGGTCTAATTGGACGTCCACCCTGACGTAGACACGTCAAGCGCGATGTCCGGATGTCAAAATTGCGATGTCTCGGCGGAGACAGTTTTCTTATAGTGATTGTTGGATTTTTGAAGGCCACCATCACTCAAGCGTAGCTGTGCAGTCACTTGGGTGCTACAAGTTGAAATATGTGCACTTACATTCTTCATACTTGGACATCAAACGCTTCTCCTCTGCAATATAAGTTCATGTTTCGTGAAAGTAGGGTTTTAGTATTGTCTTCAGTTCTTTGCTTTTGAATGTGAGTTTGTAGAAGTTTGTAGTGGATGTTGGTGCGTTTTGCAATGTAGAGCCGTTCAAAATTAAGCATGTGTAGATTGACAACTATTAGAATGTCAAAATTTTGAAAAAGAAAGTTCAGTGACTGTCGCGAGGAAGAATTCCTGTATCGCAAAGTGAGATTTGGTGATTTGCTGAATTAGTTAGTCACCTCATTTCAAATTGTAGAATTATTGAACTCTGTATAACAGAAGTAGTCGATTCAAAATTCCTAAAATGCGTGCTTTTGAACATCAAAATTGGATAAATTTGAAATGTAGAAATTGAGACATTTGATTGAATGTGAATTGCTAGATTGCTAGATTTCTAGACTTGAAACTCATGAGCTGCTATGCTATTGAAGATTTGAAGTTAAAGCTACTAAATTTGTCTAAGTATATTATTGGTATACCACAACTGCATTTGAAGTTTATCATTCCTTAATCTACAATGTTATTGTATGTGCTAGTTGCCTCTACAAGTTTAACTATTTAATTTGTCAAATACATGCATTCCCTTATCCATGATAAGCCAACAAATGTAGTTTATGATAAGTAGTGTTACCATGATGGAAATTAGCACAATCTCTTTGACAAGTACTAGCAAGTGCAATTTTTCAGACCATGCGGTCTAAACTGATTTATTTGTTGTTATTTCCGGCAATGATGATTGTCCCTGAAATTTAGATAGGTTGGTTCAGACTACGCAGTCTGAAATCATCCGAGGTGACTATTTTCTAAGGCAGTGGCGTTAAACTTTGACTACGCAATCTAAAAGCATCTACGTCCATTGAATTCCTTGAATAGGTATCGTTGAGTTCAGACTGTGCGGTGTGAATCCAACTACAATGAATTCATTTCTTGAAAAGGTATTGATGGGATTAGCCCACACATTCTAAAAGCGATTTTGAAGAGCGAATTTTTGAAAAGTGAGAACTTTAGGTTTAGACTGTGCATTCTAAAAACGATTGCAGTCATTATATTTCCGAGATCGATACTTCTAGGTTTAGATTGCATGGTCTAAAGTCCTTTATGATGATTGTATATTTCATTGCCGGAATTGTAGATTCCAACTGCGCCACTTGACTGCATATGCACTAATTGTAATTTCCAATGTGGTCAACTTAGGTTTTCATTGCCTATCCCTAACTGCTTACACCGACTATTTCCTAGAGAGGTAGTTGAAAGTTCAGACTGTACACTCGATGTGTCTGCAGTTAGTGTAGTTTAGGTCTAGATGTTTGTTTTAATTAGATCGTGCAATTTGACTTTGACTCTTGTTCGATTAGACTACACAGTTGGAGTCACATACATCCTAACATTTGATTGCTATCAATACATAGGTATATACCATAGATCCATATGTAATAGCATCTTCCTTTGATAAAGTCTGATTTTATCAATCCAGAAATCATGTTTAGAGCATGCGGTGGAGGCTCTAAGCATGGCTTGCACATTTAACCATGTAGACCAAACCTTCATTGGTTGATTTCAATTTCTTCTGTCGTTGTTGGTTGGTTTCCTTTCTACTGTTCTCAATTCCTGTCTTGTATAATTTAGGATGCGTAGACTCAACATCTCCAAACACCAATATTTCTGACTTTGATATCTTCTTAAAGTATAGTTGCCATCCTTCCGACGATTTGAAGGATTCATTTGTGTAGCGATTGTGTTGTAGGTTCTTTGGCACTTTGTCTCTATAACTCGTACTTTGTCAAGCGAAGCCGACAACAATGAGGTTCTCTTTTCTGTGTGTTGCTTTATTTTTCTTCATGTTTGGATCCCAAAATGAAGCATTTCATTTTGTTGTGATGGTCTTGACTCCTAGATGGTTGTATGCACATGATTTTCAAGAATGTGAGGAAGATGATGTATCAAAGGATCTTACCACAGCAACTGTAGACCCTAGTCCCATCCCTAATTGTGAGGGCATCGATCGCGGCAGATGGTCTAAGAAGGCTTTGTTGACAAGGCACGCTGATGGTTCTGATTTTGCTGAAGTGATTATAATCACTGCAAATCCCAAGGCCTATATTGACGGGTGCAATCGGTTGGGCAATGATGATATTGGCATTATTGTACTTGAGGTCTACAATGGGGATCCAAGTGTCAGAGACACATGTTTGCATTGGCCAAAACACCTATTGTTTTATCTCGGAGAGAATGGTTATGCTAGTGTCTATGATCATGCTAAAAAATGAGCTGCCTTCAACAGAGAATTAGAGCAGAATCAGAAAAGAGAAGACAAACAACTATATCACTATGAGCAATAAACATGTACCGCCGCATTGCTAAACAAAAATTCAAAGTTGTTATCATCGGATTCCATTGCCGATGTCTTCGTACAACAATGTTGCAATGAAGAGTGCGCTTAGAAATTTCTTCCTTCCACCATTTATACCCTTCGCATGGAGTTGCACTTGCAAATATTTCAAGTGAAGTCCACAAGATGTTGGACATCTACTAGACAATGTATGAAGGAGCTGTCATCGTAGAAGGCATAAGCATCTACTTACTTGCTTGGAGGACTTTTCACAAAGTTTCCTTCCGAATCTTTCAACGATATAAGGAGAAGGCGAAGGCCGACATCTAAGGTACTATGCATGGCAACATCAACAAAACAAAGAAGAGGACATCAACTGTTCAAGCCATCCAAACTTTGTGCTCATTACTGGAGGCAAACACAGACCACATGCCTCACTTATCACGCACTTTAGAAAGTGGAGAAAAAGTTACCCTAAAAGTTCTCCCTACCAGTATCCAGTGGAACCAGTTATTAACCTCCATCAACAAAGTAAGGATCGCACATTAGACTACACCGCACACTCTCACATTGACATATCAAAGACATGCATTCTACCCTCAACTTTTGTTATCACTTGAAAATAAGGGATCTTGTAACAATCATTAAGATTGATACTAGACATTTAGTTTAAAAGAGTTATATAGATAATACTTATGTGACTTTGAAATTGAATAGAACAATAGTCATGAATTTACAATGAAAATAGTGTAAGCTGTATGCAATACTATTCATGCCAACCTGATTATTATCTATATAACACATGATGAACCCAATTCCATTCCATTAGAGCTTTATGTCTTCATAGCCCTACTTCAATCGAACTAACACTCGAGGGAATGCAATGTTCCTCAACACATTTGCAATTTTCCTACTTGTGAAGGTAGTAAATAGTGAATATGAATTGTATAGGCGTCAGTAGTCACACAATGAGCGTAATGTAGCAAGGCAGCCCAAATTGAATTTGAAATGGAAATCCTCTATTTTGTGCTCTATTAGAGGTTATCCTATAGTACACCTATCCTATTGAATTTGGAGCCTCACATTGGAAATAAAAATTCAAAAGGTACAAATTCTTTTATATGTTGCAAATGTGAAGCCCTTGTGGTTTATCATCACTAGAATGTAACATAGGGGCAAAGTACCCTTTGCATAGGACTTGTTCTATAACATGAAGTGTGACATGGTGGAGGCACCACATCAATCACAAGAGTGAATTGAAGTCACCTAGGACATGTGGATTATCACTTGAAGAGCTCAGATACTAAAGAGTGGTCATGTACTTTCCATTGCTTGTAGATAAATAAGGCACTAGGGTTGTCTCCAATATCACAAATTTGCTTTAGTAAATTTTGGCAGAAATATTTTTATGACTACGTGATCAAAGGAGGAGGAGATTCTTTTGCAAGATGTAGCATTTGCAACAACTTGAAGCAATTGCGGGCCTTTGCATGCACCTGGATCCAAGGGCTACAATTGAATCCAAAGGCATTTTGAGAAGTACTTGTTTTTTCAAGAGGCTTATCACCATGCGTACTACCATAGTCGATGGCTATCCAAGTTGCACCCATCCCAACTTTTGGCCACCATGCATGACAAGATGGACTATTCCAAAATTGCATGTCTTACACTAGCAAGAAAAACAAAAGCACTAGATGGATTCATGAAGCTGCCCGTCAAAATGACTGTAATGTTTGCACACAGCCACGGCGATGGCAAATGCGCACACTATAGTCTAGATATTTTTTCAAGTGACAACAACTTCACTGTGGGATCAATTACAAAATTGCTACGAGATTTGGAAGATCCCTCTACCAAGACTTCCCAATCATTGTTTCGAGGGTCCGGCAGCACCGAATTGTATTGAGCATTACTAAAAAGTAGCGAGATTTGTATTGGTTCCTTAGGAAACATTCCTTCAGACCCCCATCATGGCTCAAACGTTGCCACCGATACTTCACATTTAAATAAACAATTCTTAGAGGAAGAACAAAAATACGTCTTCTATTTTTGTCCCTCTCGATTGCAAGATGGATTGTAAAAAAAGTGGTGGTATCCTTCATGATAGTAGGACACACACACAACAACATCGACGCATCTTTTGGATGATGGAGCATGGCCCTCTACAAAAAACACCATCCAACATTGTCGTTGTTGATGCAGTTGCACATGGAAATGGAAGAGGTTCCATTCATTCCACACCTTGTAGAAGAGGTGCTTGATTTCAAAGCTTACGCGAAACCTTATTTTGGGATGAAGAAGAAGCACTTGGTAGGTCACTCGAACGGAAGGCAATACAAATTCTTCATGGACGACAACGGTTCGCCCATCATGCAATACAAACTAGCATGTACTAACATTCAGTGGTTGCCAAAAGATGACTTGAAGTTATGAAAGGAAGATGCCAAATACAAACCTCAACTTCCTGAAGGTGATCTCCCATGCATGAAACCCAAAAAAACGATTAATACAACAAAGATTCTATGTGGACTCGACGGATACATCCAACATTGGACAAACATATCAAAAAAAGATGGGACCAGAGAATAGAAGGCCTGCATGTCTTATTTGGTGGCATATTGGACCGGCGTGACAGATGCAATGCGTAATAGAAAGCAGCAAGAGCCCCGCATTCTCATAAATTGCAGCAAGGATTTTGGCCTCAAACTCAACAACTAGGGGATTTTATAATAGACTTCATACAAGACAAAAGCGTGTGAGAGGAACTAGAGGCAGAAAACCCTTACACCGGCATCCTAAAGGGGAGGTGACTGCATGCATACAATATGGCCAATGACCTTCATGAAGGCTTTTACATATTTGTGAGACTAGTATTAGATTGCGAGGATCTTGTTTAGCTAGATAGGATTGTCGTGAATCCAAAGTTTGATCCAGAAGCGGACTACTTCCGTAAAGTCCTTGTACAATGGTACATACTATACAAAACGTCTTAGGACATGCGACGATTGTACACAGGGTGGGATACAAAGACTAATTTCAAATGGAAGATCAATTGAGTGGTGCCCAAAGTTGACTATGTTTCAACGGACAGCATTATGGCATCCTGGAAACCAAAGAAGAATGATGGACTCAACTTTGTCGCATTGCGACAACAAATTAGCTTCACCGTTGATAATTTATACCAAATTGCAAAAGAAGAACAACAACACAAACCAAACTAAATGTTCTAATTTGGAAGAGCCTTTAGAAAGAAGGATTTCACATGCATGCAATGTGACTATGCATTACTTTTCATTATTTGTGTACTCCTTGAATACTTTTTTTGGATTACCAAGTTCTAAGGCAAACTTTAGGAAGCATGTACTTTCACCTTTACTATATATGTACAAACTATTTTATTCATTCTGAAATATAAGCTTTTCCACTTTCATTTGTCAACTACCTACCATCAAGAATGCTATCTATGAGAATACTCTAACCATTGTCCACTGTGAAATATTGACCAAATGCAAGGCCCTTAATTTGGATTGAGGGAGGGAGGAGCACAACCCACACCTCGATCACCAAAACCTTCCATGAACATTTGGCACTCCACTACTTCCAGGCAATTCCATCATAATGGCGGTAGTCTATATGTATTCTAAAAAACAACCAAAATTGTCTTACTCGTGCAAATGGCATGCGGAATGTTGCTATTTTAATGAAATTACCCATTTTTATCTTTTCCACCTCCAAAGTCGTTTTTTCCATCTCCGTCAATTACATGAATTAGTGCTCAAATTCCCTCAATAGCTTGTTTACAAACAATCCCTTGCTTGGATGTGCAATCCACCCCAAAAACATCATTTTGTCACCCTTTCCAAATCTTCTATGAAATACTCCTTCAATGTTTGAACAAAAGTCTACCAATTGCCTCCATCATTTTCCTACAACTTCTTCACTTGTCTACGGATCTCTAGAATCACGATAAATTCAAAACTCACAACCATCTCCTCTTTGGAAACCCTATTAATTTCCATCTATTGTACGTAAAAACGAATGTATTTTAACACATCATGTCTTTCAAATTAGTCCATCCAATTGACGACATAATGCAATGCCTTTGTTGCTTGTGAGTCCCTCTACTATTGTGATGTAGGCCGTCTAATAGTTGAAATAACCGAGGAAATGACATCTTTGTTTATTAGAAAAAATGCATTTAGTATTTGTAGTTGTTTGGTATTAGAAGCTCAATGTTAAAAGTTGGCATTAAAGTTCAGTCACTCAACAAGCTCTAATGTTTGCACCCTTGGCTACAACATATTATATTATAAATAATAATATTTTTTAAATTATTATTATTATTTACTAATTTTTAAATTTAATTGTTTATTTTTCTTTGGATGGATGGTTTACAGGTACAACTTTTGTTCCTTCATGGATGGTTTTAATGATGATTTTACATATATTTTGTGTTTATCTAACGGGAGGTTTTAATAAAAACTCGTGAATTAACTAGGGTTAGTGGTGTTATTTTAGTAGTACAGTATCAATAATTAACAGTGTCACTTGGTGCAACTATTCAGACGCACACTTCATAGTGACGTCTCTGAGGGCTAGGGTGAACTGACCCCTCATTGCCCTGTTTTACCCCTGGGAAAAACGCTGTGGAATTTTTTTATTTGCAATCAGATGAATTTTTTTTTTAAATTCTGAATTCAGATTTGCAATCAGCGGCCCCAACTTAGCTGGGGCAGTGTAGAAATATAAAAAAATCATGGCAAAAAAATAGGGGGCTTTTTTTTCACAATTAATCAGTGAACGGGGAGTTTACGGGACTCAACTTTTTGCCGTTCATTTCAAATGTCACTCGGTAGTTCACCATCGTCATTCGGTTGTTGGCTAAGCTTAGTCATTTAATTCGGTTAAAAACCTAATATTTTTTTTACCATTCTGGTAATTTTCTTTAATTTTGCAAAAGCATTCGGTTAAAAAATTCACAAATAAAATACAATTTAGTTCCAATGCTACGTTCAAGGCATCAATTCAACAAAATTTATTTGCACACTACCATACTTAGATAGCAAGCTTAGTTTAAAATTATTAAGAAAAAGTGTCAATTTTTTTTGCTAAATCTAGTCTTCGGACCACAAAGACAATCCTATAAATAAATGTAAACATGATTTGATGTAGATTTTTAAGAAAATTAATTATAATCATCTCAATCAAAGACAAATTTACCATTTGACCATCTACTATTAAGAAATTTTTTGATGGCAAATTGAAGGAATTACTTCATTGGCATTTAGTGAGAGTAAATAGTTGAGAGGTCTTTTTAAAAATGAATTCTAGTTTGGGTCATAAATCCTTAAAGGATATGGGACAATTTGAAGATGAGAGCTTGACTACTCATTGTCAAAAACGTAGGAATTGTGATGAATGTTGAATTTTAGACCTCATTTTAAAATAGTAGAATATCTTCTTTTAAAAAACTTTGAACTTAAAAAAGTTGGGAATCAAACTAAGTCATATATTCAAAAATTTGTTTGAGGTTTTGAGACTTCGACTAAAAGTTATAGATAAATTTTAGAGAAGGTGTTTGAAAATGTAAAAAAAATTCTTTCTAACCCCTTGTTTGAAATTTGCCATAACTTTTAGTTGGAGCCTCAAAACCTCAATTGGATTTTTAAATATATGACTTAGCATGATTCTTCAATTTTTTTTAGTTCAAAGTTTTTTGAAAGAAGATATCTTACTATGAATAAATGAGGTTTGAAATTCACAATTCTTGCATTTCACTTAACTATGAGTGATTAAACTTCTCATAATCCTAATTTTACATATCCCACATGGGTTGGTTTACCTCCTACCACCCCACTTGTATAAAGAGCTTGCTCTTTCTTTTTGAGTCACACATGATTATTGGACTTGGAATGTGTTCATGATAATCAATGGACATTTACTTTTCACTTGAAGTTCAAGGAGGTTATATCCTTGGATTCCTCAACTAGGAACTGGCAGGTGCCTTTATGGGACAGTTAAAATCCGGTTTTGATTAATGGAAAAAGGATAAAAATACATCATTTTATTTTCATAACCAGTTCATTTCCTATACTCCTATTTTTCTGTTCGGATATACGACCTAAAATTTCCAAATTAAATTGGTAATTTACCAATTTCACTCGGCTGGTTTTCTATTGGCCGCCGGATCTGCCCGTGCATTGCAATTAACCTGGCCGGGGCAATGTACGGGGAGTACCGGCATTTAGTTATGAGCTAGCCGGTTGATTTTGAGAATTTCCGAATGGATTTCAAAATCTTCGGAAAAAACCCGATCATTTAAGAGGAAAATCAGAAAATATTCTCTATTTTATAAAGATCTAGCCGAGAAAATGCTTCAAGCAACCGTTTGGTCTCAGAAAATGTAGGATTTTAACCAGTTAAGCTAAAAATCTCCCCGGACTGTGGGCCGGGGCAGACAAGCCGGCATGAAACTTAAGGTAGTATGGCCTTAAAGCGCCCGTCCTCTTGAAATCGCCCCTATGATTAGCTATTAAATGGGCAGAATGTGGTCTTCAAATGGTCCTGTGACAACCACTAAATGGTCTAAATATAAAATGAGACACAATACAGTGTGTAAGGTATCACTTTTAGGTTGAAGCATGAATGAAAAGAAGATGTAATTGGATCCATTTTCAAATACACTAACAAGTGAACATTTACGCATTTAAAACGGAAGTTGGCAGGCCAACTACTTTTTTGTAAAGAATGCAAAATCTATAAAACAAAACTTACACAAGCAGAAATCAGATATAGACAATGGAAGAACGCATTTAGGATTATACACAATCCTATATTGAAAACCAATACAATCAATTAATGAGACCTAAATAGCCAACTTTGAATAAATAGAATCTAGGGGTCACATTAGAAGGTAGTTATGGTGCGAACTTCAATTCTGTCAAAATTGTATACATTTAATAACTTAAACCGTCAAAATTGCATTCCAATGAACCCTAACTTTTGAACAAGTGAGCAATGGAAAGAAAATGAAGATGACAAAGGCAATCCATGATCAAAACATTTCTTGTTCTTAGAGAAACCAAGCGGTTACACTGCACTTCAAATTTCAGATTCTCATTTCTCATACAGTTGGCATATTGTATACCAAAGTAGAACTAAGATCGTTTCTTGAGTGATACCTTCAGTTTCCATACTAAACTTCTTTTGAATGGATCCTTTTCTAGTTGATGTTCAACTGGAGACTCTGTTGTAATCAACAAAGATTGAGAGAACCACACATTGAGTTTGAACTTCAAGTGGACAACACATTCAAGCAAAAGGTTAGAATACTTTCAATCTCTCATAGAAATCAATAGTTCTTTGGAGTAGTTCAACATATTGCAATTACAAAGCTTGAATTGCATTTCTAAAGGATATTGAAGGGTTCAATTTGTACTATTAATTTCTACTAGTTTGAATAGGTTTGTAGAACATACTTAGTACAGAAGAAACAAAGCTTTAGAAGCTGAATGCCTACTAGTTTCAATATGGTTGTGAAAGACATTTAGTATAAAGGAAGCAAAGCACTAAACGCTGAAATTCTACATATTGAAATAGGATTGCAGAAGAAATTTGGAATGCCACAAATTTAAATAGGGTTGCATAAACAATTTAGTCCAGCATCACTAAACTAGCAAAGGCTGAATTCCTTCTAGGTATTCTAAAGCTTTGGAATTATTTCACATCAGAAGGAGCAATGTACTAGAGGTTGAATTCCTAATA
Organism: Climacium dendroides; assembly: GCA_950106755.1. NCBI lineage: Eukaryota > Viridiplantae > Streptophyta > Bryopsida > Hypnales > Climaciaceae > Climacium > Climacium dendroides. Next base: position 5,642,088 of record OX467087.1, on the reverse strand, counting down.
CTTCCATTATGATTTTAGAAGAGAATTAGTGCAGAAGAAGAAAACTTTCAGAGGTTGATTTCTTAATAAGTTTAATAGGGTTGAAGTTTTTTTACTACAATTCCTACTACATTTAAATAGGGATGTTAAAGATATTTGTTAGAATTGAAGCAAAGTTTTAGAAGAAGTTTCAGTAGGGTTGTTAAAAATATTTACCTCAACAGAGGTAGAGTTTATGAGCCTGAATTCCTACTAGTTCTATCAGGTATTTAGAAGAGAATTAGTACAATAAAATTGAAGTATAAAAGGCTAAATCAATTCTACATTTAAATAGGGATGTCCAAAATATTGGGTAGAGAAGAACTAGAATTTTTCAAGTTCAATTACTACAAGCTTGTAGAAGATTTTTAGTGCACAAGAAGTAAAGTACAGAAGCCTAAATTCTTAATACATTTAGTAGGACTATTGAAGATTTTTACTACTAAAGAGACAAACTTATAGGCACTGAAATCCAAGTATTCTTTTTATTAGGCTTGTATGACATAATAAGATTGAAATCAAATTAGATTTACATAGACATGTTTAAGATATTTGGTAAAAATTTGAACCATTGAAAAAAATTGAGAGGCTTCATTTCAACCAGATTCAAATAGGGTTGTAGAAGCAATTAAATACAAAAAAATGAAATTTCTTAAGGCTAAATTTCTACTACATTTTATAAGGCTTCCAATATAAAAGAACCAATTTGTAGAGGCTGAATTCCTACTATTTCCATTAGTATTTTAGAAGATTACGAAGTTTCACAAGGTGAATTTTTTCTGCATTCTTTAGTGAATTCATCTTACACTTGAATATGGATGATGGAAGCATTTGTTACAATGGAAACAAAATTGAAGACTTACAAGACTTGTTGATTTCTCTTGAAGTTAGTCACAGGAATCAACAACTTCTTTACATTGTTGGAGCTCCCTTATCCATGGAAGATTCAAGTTCAGACCTGGAGAAAAGTGGGGACAGTGATAGTACTGGAGACAGTGAGTACAAGAGGCCCCGAAGTTGGGGGTCCAGCCAAGAAGACTTCATTGAATCTATGAGTATCAAGGAGGAGGTATCAGATGAGGATGAAATCCCCGAATCATTTGATTGGTCAAAGATGGAAGATGATGCAGTTGAAAATGAAATTTTACACATATTCCAACAAGGGCAACACGTGACAAAATCAATTCAAGAGGATGATGATTTGGAGCCTTACTTGCGGCAGAGGCGTCAAGTTCTAAGGGAATCAAGAACTCCAGCACATCCAAATGTTCATGAATCATCAATACAAAGACCACAGTTAAACTCAAGCAACATGCCAAACATTGCCAGTGCTAGTTTTCAGAATCTCGAGTCAGTACCTCATCTACAGCAACAAGGGGACTGCTCATATGTCCATCACAATGATGATTTTCAACTGCCACAACAAGCCACAAATGCTCCTGAGGTAAACCACCCACCTCCTCCTATTAGGAAATCTGTGCCTGCAAAAATGAAGAAGAATGGGAATTGGACACAAGAGCAACTAGAAAAGGCTTTAGAGGATTTTGATGATGGTATTCCCATTAGAACAGCGGCAAGGAATAATGGAATTCCTTGTACAACTTTCAGAGGATACATTAATGGAACAACTTTGACAAGGAGAAGGGGAAAGAAAGGTGTATTAAAGGATGAAGAAGAAAGTGCTTTGGTCAATTACTTACTTGAAATGCAGAACAGAGGATACCCACTACACATGGGTGCACTCAGAGCCAAGGTACATGCTTTCACTCAAACAAGAGTGACCCCATTTAAAGATGGGGTTTCCGGACCAGGATGGGTAAGATGCTTCTTGAATAGGCATCCGGAGCTATCATTCAGGAAGGCACAACCATTAGAACAAAATAGAGCTAGAGCTTTATGCCTTGAGAATGTGCAGTCCTTCTATCAGAATTTATCAAAGCTCTATGAGAAATATGCATATGAACCTCACCAAATCTGGAATTGTGATGAATCTGGAGCTCAAGCTGGGAAGGATGGAGGTGGTTATGTTATAGCCAAAAAAGGCATTCGAAATGTACATATGGTGGTGCCAAGTCAAAGAGAATGGATATCTGTTTTAGCATGCATCAATGCTACTGGAGAAAAACTTCCTAACTTTTTCATCTTCAAAGGGAAGAAGAGGAAATATAATTACCTCTACAAAACTGGAGAGAAAGAGGCCACCATGTCCATGCAACCTAGAGCCTGGATGACACACCTACACTTCAAAGAATGGATCAAGCACTTTCTCAGGAATGTCAAAGATAGGTACAAAATCTCTCCTACCACCAGACATCTCCTCATCCTAGATGGCCACACCTCTCATGTGACCCTAGATGTAGTCAAGACTGCAATGTTGAGTGGTTTGGACCTCCTAACATTTCCTAGTCACACCACTCATGCCCTACAACCATTGGATGTGACATGCTTCAAACCATTCAAAGTGGCCTTTAGAGCTTACAGGGATAAGTGGACTGTCAGCCATATTGGAAGAACTCCTGCCAAAGAAAACTTGGCAACATGGATCTCTCATGGAATGAAGAGAGCCTTAAGTAAAGACAATATCCTAAAGGGGTTCAAAGCAACAGGGATTTATCCATTTAATGCAAAGGCAGTAGATAACAAATGTGGACCTAGTGCAACATTTGAAAGAGAAGGTCCAGATGCATACCAGACTTCTGAAGAGAGAACCAAAGTTGTTGGCTGCCATGAAGTTCCAAACAGAGGGCTTGAAAAATGGGAAATCCAAGAGATATTTGATGAAGACACTTCGTCTCTACCTGAATGCAACCACTATTATGTAGACACAGGAGAAGACTGTGAGACTGATAGTGGAACAAGTGATGAAGATTGTGAAGAACATGTGGAGGTTGAGGAGGGACCACCTCCTAGTTCAGAGAATTTTTTCAAGCTGCCAGTGATGGACTTGCCCAAAGTGAAGAAAACATCAAGTAAGACTGAACCCTTCATAGATTACTCCAAATCCATTTGGATGACTCAAGAAGATTACTTGCAATCCTTAGAGCAAATAGTAAAGCGCAAGGAAGAAGCTGTTGAAGAAAAGGAGAAAAGAAGATTGGAGATGGCAGCCAACAGAAACAGGAAAGTACAAGAGAAGAAAGACAAAGAAGTTGCTAAGCTTACTAAAAAAGTGTTACAACAGTCCAAAAAGAACCATAAAGAAGCATGGTCAGCTAAAAACGTTGCAGCATGTGGTGACAGATTGCATGTACTTATCAAAGCAAACAGGGGGCAGACAATACTTACATCACCTTACTGTGGATTTCCTCCACCAATATGTAAGGAAAATCAGAAGAGGGCCATTGCACGCAGGCGTGCTAAAAAACAGGGAGAAGATGCAAGCCTCTTACCTCTTCCATTAGAGGTGCCCAAGCCCTGGAAACAATATGTTTCTTACCATGGCAATCCATTCCTGTACCAGCAAAGTCTGCAGCAATTGCCAAGATACTCCCCCATGTCATTTGGCAGAGGTGACTTTCCTCCCATGTTCAGCATCAGGGCCTCCTCATCAGGCAATCCAAATGGACAAGGCAACAATTGTCAAGATACCCCTCCATGTCATTTGGCATAGGTAATTTTCTTCCCATGTATAGCATTCTAGCCTCCTCATTAGCCATCAGGCAATCCCAATGAACAAGGCATACAACAAGTGATTTTTTATACATGCCATATTTTTGAGAAGGTTTGAAGATACCACAACAAAGACTTGACTGCTGGTTTTCCAGGTTGGAGACTATTACTCTAGGTACTACAAATATAGTCTATGTTTATTTTAGTCTTTCTAAAGATTAGAGGAGATACCTAATAGAATACCACTGTACAGACGAATATAGGCTGCATACTAATGACTTGTGTATATAGACTTCTCAATGACGTTGCTCATTTGCACTTGTCATGTTTTTCTAAACTTTTTTAATGAAAATCCTCTTTCCAAGAATTTTAAAGTTATACCTCCAAGCAGGTGTGAAAATTCCTTCAGTGTTGTTTTGTGTTAGTGATGAAGGTCCACATCTTTGCTATTGTCCTTCAATACCGCCTTGTTTGTAATTGCCTTGTGCCTTCGGTAATTTCTTCCTTCCTATCTTGATCAGGTCGAAAACTCTTGCCCTTGCTGTGATGTTCTGCAAACCGCAACCTATAGAACAATTTCTCCCCAAGCGCAAACTAGGCTTAGCAAACTTGTCCTTCCAACTATCCCTGTGAGAAGTATTGATTTCATATAGTAATGTAGGAGACGTCTAGTTCATGATGCTAATTCCACCCAATGGCATACCTTCACCCGACGGAAAAGCTAACAAACATCCTAATCAGCCTATCCCGTACTAAAAGGTTGTAACCATTTGTCAGCTTCGCAAAAGCAATACGACCGTCCCTCAAAAACAAAGCAGATGACGTTAACCTGACCTTCTCTGTGAAGCGACTGCACACAAGAAAAATCCTGGGGGCAAAAAAAGGGTCATCACTTGGGTCCGCTTAAATTATCGACATCGTAGAATTCTATCGTCTTGTACTTCTGTGACACAAGCTCAGCTTGAACCTTTCGAGCTGTGTCAGTAGCAGAGCCCACAAGAATAAGAACAGAGGTTCCTGCAAATCCGCGAAAAGTGGGCAAATGAGTCACTCCTTCGACAAGAAACGGAGCTAAAGCCATGACACCAAGGAAGGCTGACCCCAACACTGATATGCGTCCCAAAACCTGTACAAAAGCAACAAGCAGTTCAGGGGTCTGGAAACATTACACCAGTTCAAAAGGGTGACAATCTCTTGGTCTTCGGATGACTTCTCCATCAATTCAGTAATAACCACAATATCGTCTGAGCTTCCAAATACTCATCTGGGGGCTAATACCAGTGTGACAATTACAGCAAGAGAAACGTCAGTACAACACATATATCAAGAGTCTTACAGTTTCAATGAAGGTAGCTGTCGCTTTTCCAAGTTGAACAGACGGAATGGAAGCATCTTGACGCTTTAACTGGTCACTCATATCCTTAGGATCCAGCTGCAAGAATGTATAGAAGTAGTTGGAGAATGCAATCAAAATAACGTTTGCAGGAAGACACAAGGACCCTGCAATAATCACGTACACCACTGTCAAGCACACCATGCCCGCACAAAATACCATGCTGTCAGATTCTACGCCACGTATACAGGACGTCCTTCACAGCACCGAAGATGAAGTAGGGATTTATGAAAACCTTCAAGTAACGTTTGGATTTAAAATCAGTATATGCAGTCTTACCTTACTATTGTAAATGTTGCTATCAAATATGAATTCCAGCAATGAATAGTCAATCCCTAATGGTGGTTAACAAGTGGTTAACATTTTGGGTGCCAAGTTATATACCATTGGGGTAGAATGCAACATTTGCATCCTTCAAAACTGCAAGCCCCATAAACTTTGCTACTGAAGCAGGGAGGGCAAGCAACGAGGAGGAGAAGATAATCGGCATTATGCCAGAGCTATTAACCTGCAATTCACAAGCAGATTAAGTTTCTCAGTCTCAATCATTAACCAAATACTGAAGTTGTTCTTGCCAATCATGGGATACACCTACCTTAAATGGACGATATGCAGATTTCCCTAATCCCTTATTGCTGGCTTCGAATGTAGAGGCATAATTGATGGGAATTTTTCGTTCGGCCTCCTGCACGCACAACAATTCGATAACACAGTTATCAATTACAAGGCTGATACATTAAAAAGCTAAGAAGAGATTAGGATGGAAATTATTATAGAAGAGAAATTCCTTACCTGCACGTACACAATACCGAGAACGAGGAGGACAAACCCCCAATGCTGCCAATCAACCCGGGGTAATTGCCATCGGTCATAGCTTGGGCAATAGTCCGACCTATTGACGAAGGCAAGTAAGAGACAATGTTGTTAAAGATGAGAAGCGATGTGCCGTTGCCAGGTTTCAAATATGAAATTTTCTCCCCAATGAGCCTTCTAGCTAGTCACGCTTATACCTCGAACCCATTACCAACATATGAACTGGTACAAAATTCACAACTTCTCTTTGGCCAATTCAGCAGCTTCAATGTTACCACTATTCAAATTGGAATGTTTGTCAACAACGATCTTATTTCCTTCCTGCACAGTGGCATACGAAGCTAGTAGTGTATCAAGTAGAAACCGGTCAGAGCCTTGTCTTGCAAGTAGAGATATTGCCATAGGCACGTCGCTGTGCTCTCCTACTAGCATTGTGACCTGCATTGATTTTACAATTTGTCAGTTAACAGTTACAGGTGGGAGGAAACAGCATGCCACTATACAGAAGACTCTCTCGTCACAGATTGAACCCCTAAAAGACCAAGGATTCAGGTTTTAATTTAACCAATTTGATTGAGTAATACTGTGGAACATATAATTCTAATGGGACCAAATTTCATATCACCAAAATTAGGAAAGAACATTGCATGCATTGATCAAAAAATAAATAAAATTGGTCAGGGAAAGTTCCTACTCCAAATTGTTAATAAAACACGAGACCAATTTGGGATTCGTCCGTAAGAAGGATAATTTACAGCCAAAATTAACAAACTGGGAATATGGGGTGTGTGGGGGACACCTGACAGCAACTTGACATGCCTGCTATACATATGAGATCCAATGTCCTGTTCCGGAATTCCTCATAGGCCTCCGCTTCAGTACTTAACTTGGGAGGTATGTCTGGAACGGTGGGTAAAACCAGAAGCGTATCATTCTATTGCATACAACCCCCCAAAAAACAAGAACAAAGAAGGATTAGCGTCCAAACTGAGTGATGAATTTCAACGATTATCACATAGGTATTCCATGACAAGTCAAATGCTCATATAAATGCATTATTCTTAAAGAACTCCTAGACTCAAAAGAACATTCACGCTAACTTAATAGGTTAGAGAGCTCTCTATTTACTCTCAGCAACTGCATAGTACCTGGAGAAGATCATTGATGGCATCACGAGCCTCATCCTTAATTCTCTGTAGCAGAGGTACCAATTCAGAACTAGTCTCAAGCGCAACTATTGCTCGTACAGCTGTAGCTGGTTCCAGGTCAGGTTTTGCAGTAGTCAACCATTCTTCATGGTTTCCCTTGAACTCCCATCTGTAAAAGTGAGAAAGCATAATTAAGATACTAAATTACAAAAAAACTAAAAACATTTATTTATTGTGCACTTACTTCTAGCTAAAGGTATGTTTGCACTTGGTGTTAAAAGTGTTGTAACTGAGGGTCTTAGGAATGAATTTAGATATATTTGGGACCAGATTCACATTCCACACAACACCTCTAACACCAAGTGTGAACATACCCTAAAACCACAGTTACCACTTTAGATTTAAACAAGCAGCTGAAACATGATGGTGCCCACCTCTGAATCATCTGCATGGCAATCCGAAGTAAGAACAATACTCCCAAATCAGAATCGCCGCTGATCTTCTTCTGCAGATTCTTCAAACTTGGTACCGTTCTTGCCACAAAATCTCCGAGATTGACGTTTACAACACTTGCCCTGAGGAAGGTAAAGACAAACAACAGACTCCTTCAAAAAAATTAAAGATTAAAAGTTGTAAACGCCTGAATCAAATTACATTGTACATACTAATCGATTTTAGAGACCCTACAATGTACTTAGAAAAAGAGGATATTCTTCCAAGACAAGTGATTCCAGCAGCAAATTGCAAGCAAAGGTCAACAACATACGCCCAAGAAGCTTCTGAATCGAATTGATAAGTGTCCCTACAGACTGCTCATTGGGAGTTAAGGAAAGTTTAAAGCAATCGTCAGCAAAAAGAAACCGTTGTGGTTGTCTCACAGCCATATAAGGAAGCTGAAGCAAAATGTGCCCTACTTGCCGCAAGATTGATGGATCCTTTGCAAAACAACCTTCAAAATACAAATCGTCCATCTTGAATTAGTAGCTGAGGAATTTATGGACCAATAAAGTAACAGTACAGGTATAAAACGAATGTAGAAATCACGAGAAGTCAAATCATTCAACATAGCAACATGCATATAAAGATGCCAAATATAATCACTCAAATCATGCCATGGTATAGAGTAAATATGATAAGCCAAAGATGATATTTACCAACAATATCAAAACTTTGTGCCATGGGTAAAACTCCAACCACTGGGACAGCGCCATGGGAAGGACGGAATCCTAGAATTCCACAAGAAGCCGCTGGAAGTCGCACACTACCAGTAGTGTCCGTACCTAGCATCCCAAGTGACCACAAGTTTATGTCAAAACATAGAAACAATCATTCATAAATCCTCAACTCAAGAAATTAGCAGTAGTCTCTAGGTTAGTCAAACTAAACATTTCTGTACTTTCCATTGCAGATTATTCCAATATTCACCCACCTAGAGAGAAGTCTACAAGGTCTGCAGCCACAGCAACTCCTGAACCACTTGACAACCCTCCTGGGACGCGGTCTGGTGCTGTAGGATTGACTAGCGTTTTGTAGTGCTTATTATCTCCAATGATACTGCACACTCCACATCATCTCAGTTCAATATTCTGAGCTGCAAGCCATTTAACATTAGAAAAACTCTCCTTTCAACACGATCGCCATAACATTCTTCAAATAGCAAATATACACCTGACTATAGTCAACAGCACTGATACTTATGATATATATTCCGAAGGAAAAGTAAAATGGAGCATTCGAAAAGAACAAACCTGGAAAGACATCAATATTCGTTCAAGGCCGTAGGTGATCTCCACGGATACTGGTAACAATGGCATACTTCCTGACTATCCAACCAAATACTTAACATTTAACTTTCTCCAATCTTATATCAGGACAGCGTGGGTTAGGCTGAGTTCAAGTTGACGAATTTATAATTGATGAAGATATAAATATTCAGTTACCAGATTACAATGGAGAATCTACACACATAACGTATAACAGAACAGCATTAAGAACTAATTATCATGATAACAGAGAAAGCTTACTTGCTAAAAGTACGTAAATTGAGTTATTTCCATACCATCTATCCAAACTTCCCACCCTAGCCCCCAGCACCTGTCCACAACCCATTATACTGTGAAAAGGTATAAAGTTGAATCATCACCACCAATACACAATTGATGATTCCACCCCGCATCCCATTACAAATTCTATTAATCTTGAGAGAGACATATGTCCTAGGGTGGCGTTCTGCATGGGACATGTATGCCCTCCTGTCACTAATCCATATGATTCCACATTTTCATGCAAGTATAGGCACCCCACTAGGAGCTGGAAACACCTTAGGGGTGCAGTTACTAATTCAAGGAAGAATCCGAGCATCCAAGATGCTTCAATTCTATCAGATCTTCTTTCTTCGGCGCAAATCCTCTCACATCTTGAGCGAAAGAATGAAAGCGTTGGTACCTCAACGAACTATTGTAGGCAATGCAACAGTGTGTGTATTTGGGATATGATGTAGCGTGCAATAGCAACAGGTAGAGTGTGAGCATTCTAAGTTCCTGTGAATCTCCTCAAGAGCTCTGAACAATTTTCTGGCCCTAGACTTCTCCATCTGTGTTGCTATTATTTTGTGATACTCTCCGATTCAGCTAGGGACGACTAAATCCCCAAGTGCAGTTATTGCCAACCCCAGTGCAGCTATATTAAAAAGTGCAGAAGGTCAACATTGCTCTAGAATGTTATATCTCATCCGAAATTTCTGTAAGTTGTAAGCAATACCTGTAAGCAAGTTCATGCATATGAAATTTTCCAGTGCAGGTCGCACCAGCATCAACGAAGAAATTGACAGCCGGAGCGGTCCGTGTAGCAGGTTCATGTGTTGATGCCCAATCTGGATTACCAAAACCTGTGACCTTCCTTTCCACATCGAATCTATACTCCATTATCAAAATCGCCTCGTCTTCCAGTACAACCTTGCATGTTGTTAAGACAGCGTTAAATTTTATAGTACGCCTAGTCTTCAGCCCTGTAAATAACTCATGTTATTGACATATCTGCAACAACAACCCCGCCACACAAGCCCAAGAAAAGAGTTACTGAATTGGCCACAGCCAATAAACAAATTTTGCATTTTATAAAATATTCAAAAAAGAAAGAGAAAACTACAACTTGAACGACGACTTTGCACCCATTCTGCTTCATCGCACAAAACAAACGCATGACATCTTGAATCTTACCCACTTTCTCGTTGTCGATCAAAGTGCTGTACGCCATGATGTTCCCACGGAAACCACACACCCTCGTTTTCGCCAACAAGTCCTCCGTAGCGGAATGCAAACCCACCTTCGAGTACACGTTCAGCATGGTGATAAAAGTGCTGTCACTGATCCAGAACTTCGAAGCCTGCATCTCCTCGAACAAATCGATAGCACCCATAGGGGAACCGACTCTCATAACACGTTCAGCACGCTGCCATACCGAAGCTCAATCGGATGCATCCCCAGATCCTTCATGAACTTCAGCACCTGCAGAGCTTGCTCCGACATTCTGGCTTTAGCATACACCTGCATGGTGGTGTAGAAGATAGGATCTCCTAGACAACAAGCTCGTTGGGCCTCTTCAAAGACCAAAGTAGCCTGATCCACCATACCAACCTTCCCAAAGGCGTGGGTCAGAGTGTTGTATGCCACTGCTTCATGCAGATAACTAGATATCTGCACAAAACCACCACTCATCTCAGATACAACAATTTGCCCTCCTCTAACACAGAACGTCCCAAGCAACCGTCCCTTATACATAATTCAAATGCTGCACACAAATCGCAAAAGCTGACAATGTCAGTCGACCACAGATATGGTTGTAACAGCTTCGCACTCACTAAACAAACACCAAAAGATATTCAAACACGAAGGTACCAGGCGACATGCAGATATTCACTACTCGTGCGTAAGACTATTGAAAATGAAGACACCAACTCATAATGACTGCCAACGTCGATTCAGAGATGAAGCAGAGCGTAACAAAAATACTGCAGTCTGAATGCGCCTATCACAAACAAAAACACATCAGTTGCTCTCCCCAATACCTGGAGTTCCCGGAATGTGAGCGCAACATCTTCCGAACGACCGGCCTTCCCAAACATGTCGATCAGGATGTTGTTGTAAGACACTTGGTCCAGTTTCAGTTCCCTGTTGCAACGCCTTGTCAGTTTCCTCAACGTCGTGCCAGAAGAGAATATGTTATTCGCATGATGGCTCCGATGATGGCTCCTTTATATTAGGCTCGTTGGTGAGCTTCTGCGAATCGTCCATCCCAGACACAACAGTCCGGATTATCCAAGGCTCGCAAGAACCACCAACTGCGTCGTGCATCACCGCCTCAGCCTCATTTATTCACTCTAATTCAGAAACTGCAACCATAGATCAAGAAAGCAACGTCAGAAAGGGGGCTATGGAAATTGAATAAGATAGGAACAACTTTTTATGAGCTTATACATGTAATTCACCCTACAGGTCAGTGTATTGCTAACTTCCAAGTGAGTGGCAAAGGACTAACCGTTTGCAAGCACTGTGCACCTACACGCCAAAACATTCTATGTTGCTATCGTGTAAGGTTGACCAAACACCTGAAGATTATACAAGAAGTCATGTGTATAGGTTTTAGATGCAGCGATGAAGACAACCAGGAACATTGCAAGAATTACCGGATATACACGAAAAAGTTCAATATAACGCTGCAAAAGCGAGAAGATCCATAAACAACAAACAACTTCAAATGAGAATTCACAACATTAATTTATGTTGTCCCTCTCCATAGCCGAGTCTTGGCATTGCACTTCCTACAGATGAAAGACCTTCTACCGAATTGAACTCCTCTGTTCAATTGTTAGAGGTGGGAAAGAGAGGCAAAGTGTCGTTGCTTGTAACGGTCACTACTCAACAGATCAGAAACAGTACATGAGAAAGCGCGCTAAAACTACAGGAATCTACCTCACTGCTCTGCAAAATTCAAATTGATGTTAGGTGAGCAGTTTGGGGGGGGGGGGAGGGGGCGATTTTTGAAATATTTCAGACATTAATAGTCACTCTTATTCTCTATTATGGGTGGTGGCACTGCCATTTTTAGTCTTATTAATGAACTCTTTTTTACAGTTGATCTTTATTTTTTTAAGGTTGCATTTGATCACATTTAGGATTGTCGTCTATTATTTAATGCAACTTCTCATGTTCGTTTTTAGTTTCTTCCTCTCTCTTTACAAGCCACACGTATATGGTTAAAGCCATAGCTAGTGTCAAAAATAGGTACCTATGATCACAATCTTTGCAAAATCGTAAGTAATTGAATACTGCTTGGAAAATTATGAAACCACTTCAATTTGATGCCACATCCATTTATCTACCTCTAAAAAATAAATATAAAATCTGAAAGTTTATAAAAGACTAAGAAAAAGACATAACAGTTGGTAAATGGTCGCTTTAAGGCCATACTACCTTACTTTGTTTTGTAAACTTTGTGGTTGCTTAAATTGTAGTTCCGTCTCCAACCAAGTTCTGTCAATGTTGGGATGTAACTAATGAGCAACAGATCCAACTTCTGAATGCAACCAGTATATAATTGCCACACTTCACTGCTCTGGAAGGCCTCAACCTCTTCAACTGAGCTTTTGTTGATTTAGTTTGTGAAGTTTGCAACTTTGGACAACCTTGGTCACTCTCTGGTACTCCCTGGCACTCCCTGGCACTCCCTGGCTCTCTAAACCTTTGGTCAACGCTGGTTGACTTTGATAATCTGATCTGAAGCCCCTTCCACTCACTTAGCCTTCACCAACTGGATTTAAAATTCCTCACCCTCTCTAGTACTCAATTTGGTCACTTAGGCCTCTTGATCTGGACTTTAGAACTAAGATCTCTTTTACTCTCTAGCTAAGTTTGGATGGCATGAAGGTTAATTAAACCCTCACAATCTATATTTTCCTTTTTGGCTTTGGAACACTCTCAATTCCTGTCTAATTAAGTATTGGCAGTGATATAAATTCTATGCCTAGACTTTACTTTTTCCACGCACATATAATCTGAAATTTTGGTGAAAATTGCTCCTCATCCTCTCTAGACTTTGCTAGCACTCTCTCTTTCAATGGTTCCAATTTTAAAATAAAAACTCAAAATTGGGGCCCTTGGCATCATCCCAGAGTTTTGTGAACCAAATGGTATGTTAACACATAAGTTAACCAGTCAATCAAGCAACCCTCCTGATCTAAATGCCCACTGTACCGACCTTGCAAGTCCTGGGACCTTCCAATTTGGCTGGCCGGCGGTGGTTGTTGGCTGGCTACGTTCAAGTTGGTTGGCCTTGGTTCAAATTTTTGATCCTTTGTTCTAGATTTCAAAATTCTTGGCCGTTGCTCGCCAATTTTTTGGTTTTTTAATTCCTAAAATTTGGGATTAAAACCAACATGGGTCTCTTATTTGGGGACCCTTTTAAACAAAATAAAGACGGAAAATTCTAACCAAGGGCGAAGCTTCGCCATTCTAGGGGTTTAGGCTAAAATTTTAAAACACGCGGAGAAATGTTTTGTTTCAAAAGGGATTTGGAAAATTCTAACTAGGGCAAAAGCTTCACTGTATTAGAGGGGTTAACCTCAAATTCTTAAAGGAAGATGGTAGATGACTACAAAGGGGACTTTGAAAACTTTGAATCCCACTCAAAGTTTCTCTAAAAACTATTAAGACTCCACTTGGACCATGTATTCTTCCACGTCTAGATTCCAGGGGGATTTTCTACAACAAGGTTTTGAAATCCCACACAAAAAACTCGGTAGAGAATTTTAGTATATAGACTCCACTTAAAACACAAACAAGCAAGCTTCAAGGTATTCAAACTAATGGCATCGCTAGAATTTGGCTTAAATATCCTTGGGGTTAGTATAAAAGACTCAAAAATAAGTAAAGACTTCAAGAATGACTCAAAAATACAATGGTTAGCAAGCATTTCAAAGGGCCCCCCACATCCTTTGAAATAGGCTCAAAAAGTAAACAAAGAGGGAGCTAAGTGCTCCAATGCAATTCAAAATCAAGTGTTTTGGTCCAAAGGGCCAAAAATCCAACAATGCCAATGTGGCAAATACAAAATGCACCAAGGAGGTTTGGTCTCGAGCGACCAAGAAACAAAATGAAAAAATGGATTTTGTCTTGAATGACCAAGCAAGAAAACAAAGAAAAGGGGTGCAAAGAGAGTCAGTGGGAGGCCTGTTATATGTTTTCAAAGCCCCCTACTTACCCTCAATTACTCTAAAACTACCTACGTAACTAAAAATCACAAAAATCAACTATTACTATGCCTATTTCTACTCTATTGCTTGTCCTTCTATAACTTTTGGAGAAAAGCTTTAATTGATAAACGGATTGCACCATTGACTTTAGAAGATCCAAATGAGTCTAATGGGACCCCCTAAGTCCCAACTTCCTAGCCAAGACCTTCACAAAAGATAGCATTTCTTAAAACCTAGTGAAAAGGTGAAAAACTGACTTTTGGAGTTTTAAGTTTTTTCCAATTTTGATTGGCTAGGGTTGTTCAGAAGGTTCAAGAACATAAGAAAAGAGTCCAAGAAGTCTTAATTTGGATTTCAAGTGATTGTGATTTACTTGGCATTTTGCAAAATGTTTTGAAATTCCATTGGAATTTGGTGGTGCCGCCGGGTCGGGTAGCTATCAATGTCAGAATGTCATGGAACTTGATTAGGCGCTTATTTATACTAAAATACACTCTCCTAATTTTTAGTGGGATTTTACCATTACCAGAGGAATTTCTATGATTTTTTTCCAATCTTGATAAAAAACAATTGACTTCCCATGGAGTCAAGCTCTGCAATTTGAAAAATTATAAAACTTTTTGGATAGCTTTTAGGAAGCCCTAAGATCCTTTGTGCAAAGTTTCAAGTTCAACTTGCACTTTGTGGAAGATATAAACTTTTACCTTTCATTGACTTGAATTCCTCCAAGGAGGAATCATTCCCATTTGAGGAAATCTTGACAAGCCAACTTCACCGTTACGCTCATGGCATGTTTTTTCACTAAAAACACCTCTCTTTATCTGTCAATCATCTTTCCTAGCATTAGTGATTTTTACCTTATGTACTTGAGTGACTTTTGTCCAAGTTTGGGACTTGGATGGGAATCTCTATGAGATCTACCAAAGGAGGTTCCTAGAACTTAAGAAGAAAGTTGACATCTTGCACCGCCAACCTTTGTTAATCGTGCCATGTCACTTCTTTATAAAGGTAAAGTTCCACTCGTATAACGTTTAGGTGTCTTCTACTTGGTTTGCCAATAGGACTTAATTTCATTTGAAATTCCTAATTGACATCCTAAACACCATTTTATAATACTAGAAAATGTATTTGGAAGGTTTTAAGTCTCTTCCTTAATTCTAGGAGATTGAGCCCATATGAATAGGGAATTTCTCCAAGTACACTACGAATCCTTTTTTTACTTCTTTTTTTGATAATTAAAGGTAAAATTAAGCAAAACACGGAAAAAAGAAAGATTCAAGCCCCAAGTGACAATCCTGGGGCTCACACCCTACTAGCAAAAGAAAAGTAATTCATGTGCACTTTAAAGTGTATTATTTAGACAATGTGAAAATAAGTTGTGCATTTTTAAAGAGCCTACTATACATGCACCTAATACCAAGACTTGGGTCTAATATTCAAGTATAGTACATCTTTGTAATCACATTTGTTCACTTCCAAAAATTTTTTGAGATTTTAGAAGTGACAATTATGTATACAATTATAGGTGTTGCTACCTTATATGCTTGAAAAAATTTCATATCATTTGGAATTATACAACATATGGGAAAAAATTAGTAAGTAGAAAGAAATAGAAAATGATTCAAAATACAAAATTGTTAAGAATTTAGTTATGGAATTGAAAAATGCCAATTCCAATGAATTCAATGTTGTAACAAACATTCTACATCCTAAGATTTTATTTTTTTCAAAAATATTGATAGTTGAGTAAAATAAAGGACCTCAAAGTTTACTTTAGAGTAGAAATCTATAATTGCCTTCAAACTAGAATTCTTCATAACTTCTAATTCATTGATGAAAATGGAATGATTCAAAGCTTTTCACGTATATATAAATCTAGAAAATCAATTTCAAATTTTTGTTTATGAAAAAAGTGTTTTTTTAATCTGTCCAAATTGTCCATTTACAAAATAAATAAAAAATTATCTGAAAAAAATTTGCACTACATATTTTGAATTAAAACTAAATTTACCATGAAAAATTGAGTTGAAGACCTAAGAAAAAATAAAATGACTTCCATTCTTTACAAGATTGCTAAGTTGACATATGTATAAGATAGAGGGAAAAATTAAATTGTTAATAGTTCTAAGAAATTAGAACACACAAATTCCAATGGTGAGATTGTTCTAACAATCAAAGTTAACCCCATGGATCTTTTCTTTGGAAAAAAATATAAAAATTGAGCTCAAAAACAAATCCTATATAGTATTTTTTCAAGAAGATGCTTTGATTGCTTGCAAAGCAAGACACTCCATAACTTTCACATCACAAATTCAAAGGGAATGAATTATAGCCGTCCATGTAGACCTGAAAAAAACAATCTACAAGAAACAATTTGTAAAAAAATTTATTTCAAGTTATTGTGGATTTCTTTTGTTGCTTGCTAATTTGAAACTTGGGCTTATTGTGGTATAATTTTTGCATGGTTGGAAAAAAGACTGTATACTTTTGTAGCACTTTACTAATAACTAGATTTCATAAATTGAGTACTATTAGTTCTTTGATGTGGAACAATTTCAACCATTGATTGAAAAAAATGAACAACTAGAAGTACTTTTGTAAATATTATTGACTACTTATAAGTATCAAGATAACATTTTGTAGAAAAAAGATAGTTTCTCACATAAAAAAGATACAATGAGGTATAAATTAATAACAAATAAAAAAATCATGAATAAAAAAAATTAAAAATTTCAATTTGTGAGGACTTGATTGTAATCAAATTTCACCAAAAGAATGAAGTCAAAACCATCTTCAATATTCAAAAGTGAACATGCCAGAGAGCTCTATTTCCACAAATGTGGAGGACATAAATAGTGTAATTTTAGATGTCTCTTAGTAGGCACAAGCTAACCTACTATAAAAATAGCCTACAAAATTTTTAGCTCTAAATCATTAATTTTGGGTACTCCCTAGTTTAAACAAAATTCCTAAACCTCAAAGTATGATAAATTAATAAAATTGAATTTTAATTATAAAATGAGTTTTATTTTTATTTTAAAAACAAATGATCTGATTACAACATCAGGAAAAATTTGAACCCACAAAGAGGCTTGAGTTTCTCACTAGTTTTTATACTAATTGAACGAATATGAAGGTGTCCACATCCTCATTAAAACCACCACTTGGCGTGTACTCCATTCTTCATGATGAAACCATCATGAGATTTATAAGATCATGGATATGGATTGGATAAAGATGACAATTTTTTTAATTTATTGTACAAATCATAGCCCAATTAGTGAGTTGAGAAGGCTCTTCCCACCTAAATTTATGAGATCGTGGAGATGGATAGGATAATGATGACAAATTTTTTAATTCATCATGTAATTCTTGGCCCAATTAATGAGTTGAGAAGGTTCTTCCCACCCAAGCTTTTGCATTATGAAGCGGTGTCGTGTTGAGAGGGGAGCGCTTTGAGAATACACGAAGTATCTGGCTGCAACTGTGAATAGTTTGCTAGGGAGTTCAGTCGAATCTTCCGTCTTCTGTCTTCAACCTTCTTGTCTTCAGTCTTCAATCTTTTATCACGTCCTTGTTGGCCTATCCTGAGGTGGCTCTAAAGGGCCAAGGGAAGGGTGTGTGATAAGAAACAAGTTTTGGGACGGGTAAAACGGGACGGCCAACACGAGTGACCGTCCGGATGATGGGCTCCTAAACTTCAAACCCACGGTGACCAGGAAGCGCCTTTCACCGGTGGGAACAACATAAAAGATCGACCATGTGGGCCATTAACCCCACTTCGTCGCCACAAACACAAAATGGAGCGCTTACTAGATAACCACGGCTCGCAACAGTTTCACAAAGTTGAAATTGAAATTGCAACTAGCCTCCAAAACTGGCTTGGAATAACAAATGAAAACAATCCTGTCGAACCACAAGCCACAACATATACAACACCTCCAAGGTTCTTCAAATCTCCAAAGCCTTGAGTCTTAGAGTCTTTCTTCACCCAAAAACTTGAAGAAACTCCAAATAGTTTCAAAAGAAACTTTTGTAAATGGCCGCTGTCTTCAAACTAGTACTACAGATGTTCTACACACTCAAATGCTAAGTGCTATAGCATTTTGAAAAGTTAACAACATAATACAAATTCTCTAAAATTTTCAAATGAATCTAAGATACTGTCCAAAAGTTATGGACAATCAAAGTCTCGGCCTTCTCTATTGAAAGGCAGCAGACCTCTCCTATCTCAAACTCTCATAACTCCTTCAATTTTTGTTCAAATCACAAGTACTATAGCTTTACAAAGAGCTAAGATTTCAAACTAACTTCACCTTAAATCTCAAAACATTCTAAACAACTGTTCAAAAGTTATGATCAAGCAAAGTCTCGGCCTTCTCATTTGAAAGGCAGCAGACTCCTTATAATTTGACAACACATAACTTTTGACTCACAACTTCAAATGCTTTGAATCATATGTCTATAGAAATCTAAGAAAAACTCTTATAGTGCTTGAAAATTTCAAAGAAAGAAGATGAAATCACAAACTGTGGTGATCGCCCGAACCTCCGCTCCTCTTCGATGGGTGGCAGCAGACCCTCCTCCACTCACATGCTTGTAACTCTTCACTCACAATTCCAAATCAAGAAAGAAAGGTGTCCATAAAAGCGCAATTTTATAAGGAAAAAACCCTCAAATTTTCATTAACAAATTCTTCATACAACAAGAGTTCTTGCTGAACAAACCTTCGGCTCTTCACCCACATATTCCTAACAACCTTCCCCAAAACAACTCTCTCCTTCCACCACACAAAACCCGACTTGGAGGAGCAAAAAGATGCCCACCTATCATCTAGACCCCTAAGGTGAGTAGGATCAGCCCATGTACACCTCACATGGACCCCCACACAACCATTGGCCCAAGGAAAATACCCAAAGGTAAGTTCCTATTCATCTTTAAAGCCAATGAACCTTTAAGGTCAAACTAAGTGGTAATTTTCTTCTAAACCCCCATTCTTCTATTTTTAACATACAAATGAACCATAAAAAATATATATTATAAGCTAAACTCCAACTAACAACCAGTGGAGGTAAAAACTGAAGTCGATGAAGAACGCTACTCCATCTGCAAGAACTTGAGGATGCGCTTGATAGTGTTGGCCACGTAATTTGCACGTTCAGCCTTGGTTAAAGGATTCACTGGTCCTTTCAACCAACGTTGATGGCCAGTACCTTCTATATCTAGCCTCCTCATACAAAAATACTGGTCTTCATTTAAGCCTTCGTAGCTTGCTTCAAACATCACATCATGCGTACCAGGCTCAACACATCCTACTTGAAGTAGGATCACCAAGGCACGAGCGTCTCTATCAAGATTTCCATGCCACCTACGATCCAGACGAGGTTTCTTTAACGGACGAGAAGGTCCGGCCTCATCTGTGACAGAGGTAGGCAAAGGTGTACAAATCGCTAGCTGAGATGGCTGACGAGGTAGCTGTGACAAAGAAAACTCTAGCTCTGCCTCCGGATCAGACTCTACATCTTGTGACTCCATAAAAACCCTCCAGTTCGACATTTTAATATCGAACTCTAAATCTAAACATAAACTCTAAAACCCAAAGGAATACGTCGAACTAATGAAGTTTGTTTAAGGTTTTCACCTTAAACACAATTCCATTGCTAACAAGCGTCACCTTGAAGCTAACGGAAGCGTCATCAGTAAGTTTCTCCTCCGAAACAAGAATCTTCTAATACATATATTATATATGTATTCTATACAATGCATGTATTTACAGCACGACAGCGGCCTCTTTTGGATTTCAATTTTTTTGTAATGTCAAGTTAATCAATTTTAGTCAAAATTTCAAGTTCATTGGGCTCATACTTCAAAAGTTATAGCATATGACAATTCCGTCACTCTCAATGTGATGTAAATCAATAGTGGTCTTTCTTGCAATCACCCTTTTTTTTCAAACCATCAATTCAAATAAAAATTATATTCCTAGAAAGCTAGTAAGTTTTTCTATCATACATTTTTTTTAATAAAATTTTCTGAAATTTATGCTCATAGGAATCCACTTGAAAACCATTTTGTCTCCTATAGGGACAATGGGCATTTTGGAGATAAAAAATAATTCTAGACATTGACTAAGATTTCCTTCACAATGAAGGAAACCTTTAACCCCTAAAAGACCATTGTCCCTATTCACAATGAAGGAAATCTTAGTCAATGTCTAGAATTCTTTAACCCCTAAAAGACATTGACTAAGATTTCCTTCATTGTGAATTTGTTACATTGGTGTATTATAGTGAAAGCAGTCCAATTTCACTTGCCCTAGAGAAATATTCACTCAAACCTATGATTGTATTTGACCTTCTAAAATATCATGTATTCCAATGTCTTTGATTATATGTCTTTTCTTTAACCCCTAAAAGACCATTGTCCCTTTAAGAGACAAATGGAATTTCGGGCAAGTATCTATGGTCTAAATTTTTGTCATGATTTTTTGAAACTTTTTGTAAAGATAGAAAATTGAATAGCTTCATGAAAATATCATTTTTTTTCCAATGAGTTCCCTGGAACAAAATTTACACCCAAATAAGTTCAAAACAAGGGAGAGGGTCTACAAAAAAGAATTCAAAAATTTTAATAATTTTTTTTCTCATAGAGTATATTTTGGTTTACATGGAAAGCTTTGATTCATTCCATTTGGATTTGTTATGAAAAAGTTATGGACAATCTTGTTTTTCAAGCATTTAGAACATCTTCTTAAAAAAAAACTTGTAAAATTCATTTCTGAACACAATTTTTACAATTTTTCAAGAATTTTTTTCCAAGTGGCTTAGTTTGCTCTCTAGTACAATCTAGTGATTGGTATTAGTGCACCTTAATTCCATCTTAGAGATATCAATAATTTAGATTTTCCTTCTATCTTGTACCTACTTCTATTTAACAATTTTTTAAAGAATGAAAATTAAATTTTTTAATATTTTTTATTTTTTCCTAGACCCTCAACTCAATTCTCCACCATAAGGATTTAAATCTTAAAACTCTATAGTTCAAAAAATTAAAGTTAAGAAGGTTCAAAGTCAAATAATCTAATCTAGCAATGAACTAAAAAGTTTTTTTTTATACTTTAAATGCATGTATCTTGTAACTTGTGCAGTCAAAATTTCTGAAATTTTTTCTACACATTCTCATACTAGTTAGGTGTAAGATCCTCAGTTAGATGTGCAAAAAAATAAATTCAATTTTTTCTTACTCTTTGCTATAGAAATGGCAGTTTTGAGTATTTTTTTTCAAAAAAAGGCCTTGGTTCTTTAGGGATTAATTGCCAAACTATCTTAACCATGTAAGGAAGTTGTGGACCAAAGTGGTCCAATAGATGTCAAGAAATCCTTCTACAAAGGACAAAAGTGCATATGCTCATCCTCTAAATTTTGTGTGAAAAAGAGAGACCTTGCATTGTAGTTTGATCTCCAATAACTATTCTTCAATTCTTTCAAGGAAATGATTTAGAATATACCCAAAAGGATCAAACTTTCTATAGTGACTACCCCTTTTGTATAAGGCCTTAAGTTCAATTGTTCCACATTCAAACGTTCTTTGTTACGGTGAAAGAGTTGAATCCAATTAAGTGGGAACAATATATTTCAAAAGTCTTGGAAACTAGAATTATTGGTAATCCTAGCTGGGGGGGTTTGTTTTTGTTTTTATACAAATGAAATAGAATTTTATTGCAAAGGGTAAAGTACAAAACCACCAGCTACAAGTGGCATTACAAAAAATTTCAAGTCTCAAAGAGATTACAAGTTTTGCACCCTGTGTACAATTATAGAAAAAAAAATTGGAATCTAATGTACCACTATTGGTGCCACATCAGACAAACCCCAACTGTTAGAGCCAATACATACAAAAATTGCATACAGAAATTGCATACTCAAAATTGGCTTCCTTCAATTCAAACCCCAACACTGAAGGAGCCACAAAACTCAGAACCTTCTGAAAGAATTGATAACCATTTGTCCACCACACCCCAAAAAACCCTGAAGGGAACATTATCTATTTAACTGAGGTGTGTAGTACTTTATGAAGTGCTACAGTGGGTGGGACTATGATGATGCCACCCCTACACCCCTCCCCTCCCTGACTGAATAAACAGAAACATTGATTATATTAGGGGAAAAGGAAATTCCTCCCCCCTGCCGTTGATTACATTTGGAGAAAATCAAAGAAGGACTACAGTAAAATTGGTAAATAGTGTTGGCAACACTAATTAGCCGAACTAACACTAATTGTGATTTGCAAGGTTAGTGTTAAAACACTAATTACACATTCTAACACTATTTTAGCTCTGTAGTAAAAAAATTTGCTTCGATCTAGTTTAGTTTTTGGAGAATGGTGCCTCCTTTTGTTCAATCGGGAAGGGCCAGAAATTCAGATTTTCAAGGAAGGGTCAGAAATTCAGATTTCCAAGGAAGGGCCAGAAATTCAGATTTCTAAAGAAGGGCCAGAAATTCAGATTTTGAGGGAAGAGCCAAAGTATGACGGCGGGAGTTAAGTGCTCCAACACTATTTTCACATAAGTTGAAAAATAGTGTTGGGGGTAAAAAATAGGGAACAACACTAATTATCAACCAATACTATTTATCAATTTTAGTGTATTGATCTGATCATCGATCTAGTTGTTGATTTGGATATAGATATTGAATACAAAAATACATATGAAAATCATTAATTCATATTGTTTGCTGATGACTTTCATTCTGGAAAATACAAACGGGTAAGGTGGGAAAAATTAACGTAGCTATAAGTTTAAGGGTGAATATATAGACATATGCATATCTATATTTGTATGGATGGCTAGTATACAAATATAGGGGGGGTAATTAACCCCTAAATGCCTAAGGTATCAAATTTTGGTGTCGACAATATTTTGAAGTTAAATAAGATTCAACTAAGTTGCTATTGTTAGTAGTTTCTTTTCTTGACAAATTATTTTTGAAGTATAGTTTTAGCAACAAAAATCGGATTCTAAAGATGAATGATTATAATTTTTCTGTTCAATATTTTGTGCAAGGGTGTCCATTGCAACCTTGACTTTCCTTAATGTTGAGGGCTCTTGGGAAATAATGAGCCTCAAATACATTAGATCTTGGAGAAAAAATCACAATAGAAATTCATTTAAAAAATTTGTAGAGTAGATTTTGAGAAGTCACAATTGATTGGGGTTATGCACATTAGGCCCTTCAACCTCCTATTTTTTTGGTGACCAATTTTTTAGATTTGAC
Organism: Climacium dendroides; assembly: GCA_950106755.1. Taxonomy (NCBI): domain Eukaryota; kingdom Viridiplantae; phylum Streptophyta; class Bryopsida; order Hypnales; family Climaciaceae; genus Climacium; species Climacium dendroides. The sequence continues at coordinate 5,618,586 of OX467087.1, read as the reverse complement.
ATGCAAAAAGAGAGTTGAAAGATTTTTTATGGTTTTAACACCTTCATGATCAAACATTACAATCTTTCAATCCTTAAATGATATTCTTGTATTTTCTTTTTCTATGTGATCTCTAACATGTATAGTTTGAATTTGTATGGTTACAATTCCAAAAAATTGATACAACTTATCAAAATGTTGGCTTTTTGTTCAATTTAGAACAAATTCCAAGAAGCTCATAACAAGCCTTGGGCATTGAGGGGTTAAATCAAAGTTAATAAGTAACTGACTAACCGTGATTGTATGGATCACAAACAAGGGCTAGGGTGAATTGACCCCCATTGCCCCGTTTTACCCCTGGAAAAACGTTGTGGATTTTTTTTTGCAAATTCTGAATTCACATTTGCAATCAGCGGCCCCAAATTAGCTGGGGCAGTGTAGAAATATAAAAAATCATGGCACAAAAATAAGGGGCATTTTTTCACAATTAACCCTGGCCGGGGCAATGAGGGGGTCAGTTCTCCCTGGCCCGTCCGTCCCCCGAGCTGCTGACCTGTTCCTACGTCCTGCTCAAACTTACTTTTCCATACCGTGACCCATCCCCATCCATCCCCATCCCGAGTCACAGACACCCGTTGTCGGTAACTTGTTTCTCGTGGAAAGAGGGACTGTCAAATTTATTGAGACTGCAGTAAAGGTTCCTTTACTGTAAATGTGTCAGAAAAAAACACTTTTTTCTTATTCATAAGCCCATCCTGGACTGACAGCACGGCATCGTCATAAAGTTCCCTGTCACCAATTTACGACAGTGTGACGGAACTGTGGACTTTGGATGCTTTCTACCACTAAGGTAGTATGGCCTTAAAGCGACCATTTACCAACTGTTATGTCTTTTTCTTAGTCTTTTATAAACTTTCAGATTTTATATTTATTTTTTAGAGGTAGATAAATGGATGTGGCATCAAATTGAAGTGGTTTCATAATTTTCCAAGCAGTATTCAATTACTTACGATTTTGCAAAGATTGTGATCATAGGTACCTATTTTTGACACTAGCTATGGCTTTAACCATATACGTGTGGCTTGTAAAGAGAGAGGAAGAAACTAAAAACGAACATGAGAAGTTGCATTAAATAATAGACGACAATCCTAAATGTGATCAAATGCAACCTTAAAAAAATAAAGATCAACTGTAAAAAAGAGTTCATTAATAAGACTAAAAATGGCAGTGCCACCACCCATAATAGAGAATAAGAGTGACTATTAATGTCTGAAATATTTCAAAAATCGCCCCCTCCCCCCCCCCCAAACTGCTCACCTAACATCAATTTGAATTTTGCAGAGCAGTGAGGTAGATTCCTGTAGTTTTAGCGCGCTTTCTCATGTACTGTTTCTGATCTGTTGAGTAGTGACCGTTACAAGCAACAACACTTTGCCTCTCTTTCCCACCTCTAACAATTGAACAGAGGAGTTCAATTCGGTAGAAGGTCTTTCATCTGTAGGAAGTGCAATGCCAAGACTCGGCTATGGAGAGGGACAACATAAATTAATGTTGTGAATTCTCATTTGAAGTTGTTTGTTGTTTATGGATCTTCTCGCTTTTGCAGCGTTATATTGAACTTTTTCGTGTATATCCGGTAATTCTTGCAATGTTCCTGGTTGTCTTCATCGCTGCATCTAAAACCTATACACATGACTTCTTGTATAATCTTCAGGTGTTTGGTCAACCTTACACGATAGCAACATAGAATGTTTTGGCGTGTAGGTGCACAGTGCTTGCAAACGGTTAGTCCTTTGCCACTCACTTGGAAGTTAGCAATACACTGACCTGTAGGGTGAATTACATGTATAAGCTCATAAAAAGTTGTTCCTATCTTATTCAATTTCCATAGCCCCCTTTCTGACGTTGCTTTCTTGATCTATGGTTGCAGTTTCTGAATTAGAGTGAATAAATGAGGCTGAGGCGGTGATGCACGACGCAGTTGGTGGTTCTTGCGAGCCTTGGATAATCCGGACTGTTGTGTCTGGGATGGACGATTCGCAGAAGCTCACCAACGAGCCTAATATAAAGGAGCCATCATCGGAGCCATCATGCGAATAACATATTCTCTTCTGGCACGACGTTGAGGAAACTGACAAGGCGTTGCAACAGGGAACTGAAACTGGACCAAGTGTCTTACAACAACATCCTGATCGACATGTTTGGGAAGGCCGGTCGTTCGGAAGATGTTGCGCTCACATTCCGGGAACTCCAGGTATTGGGGAGAGCAACTGATGTGTTTTTGTTTGTGATAGGCGCATTCAGACTGCAGTATTTTTGTTACGCTCTGCTTCATCTCTGAATCGACGTTGGCAGTCATTATGAGTTGGTGTCTTCATTTTCAATAGTCTTACGCACGAGTAGTGAATATCTGCATGTCGCCTGGTACCTTCGTGTTTGAATATCTTTTGGTGTTTGTTTAGTGAGTGCGAAGCTGTTACAACCATATCTGTGGTCGACTGACATTGTCAGCTTTTGCGATTTGTGTGCAGCATTTGAATTATGTATAAGGGACGGTTGCTTGGGACGTTCTGTGTTAGAGGAGGGCAAATTGTTGTATCTGAGATGAGTGGTGGTTTTGTGCAGATATCTAGTTATCTGCATGAAGCAGTGGCATACAACACTCTGACCCACGCCTTTGGGAAGGTTGGTATGGTGGATCAGGCTACTTTGGTCTTTGAAGAGGCCCAACGAGCTTGTTGTCTAGGAGATCCTATCTTCTACACCACCATGCAGGTGTATGCTAAAGCCAGAATGTCGGAGCAAGCTCTGCAGGTGCTGAAGTTCATGAAGGATCTGGGGATGCATCCGATTGAGCTTCGGTATGGCAGCGTGCTGAACGTGTTATGAGAGTCGGTTCCCCTATGGGTGCTATCGATTTGTTCGAGGAGATGCAGGCTTCGAAGTTCTGGATCAGTGACAGCACTTTTATCACCATGCTGAACGTGTACTCGAAGGTGGGTTTGCATTCCGCTACGGAGGACTTGTTGGCGAAAACGAGGGTGTGTGGTTTCCGTGGGAACATCATGGCGTACAGCACTTTGATCGACAACGAGAAAGTGGGTAAGATTCAAGATGTCATGCGTTTGTTTTGTGCGATGAAGCAGAATGGGTGCAAAGTCGTCGTTCAAGTTGTAGTTTTCTCTTTCTTTTTTGAATATTTTATAAAATGCAAAATTTGTTTATTGGCTGTGGCCAATTCAGTAACTCTTTTCTTGGGCTTGTGTGGCGGGGTTGTTGTTGCAGATATGTCAATAACATGAGTTATTTACAGGGCTGAAGACTAGGCGTACTATAAAATTTAACGCTGTCTTAACAACATGCAAGGTTGTACTGGAAGACGAGGCGATTTTGATAATGGAGTATAGATTCGATGTGGAAAGGAAGGTCACAGGTTTTGGTAATCCAGATTGGGCATCAACACATGAACCTGCTACACGGACCGCTCCGGCTGTCAATTTCTTCGTTGATGCTGGTGCGACCTGCACTGGAAAATTTCATATGCATGAACTTGCTTACAGGTATTGCTTACAACTTACAGAAATTTCGGATGAGATATAACATTCTAGAGCAATGTTGACCTTCTGCACTTTTTAATATAGCTGCACTGGGGTTGGCAATAACTGCACTTGGGGATTTAGTCGTCCCTAGCTGAATCGGAGAGTATCACAAAATAATAGCAACACAGATGGAGAAGTCTAGGGCCAGAAAATTGTTCAGAGCTCTTGAGGAGATTCACAGGAACTTAGAATGCTCACACTCTACCTGTTGCTATTGCACGCTACATCATATCCCAAATACACACACTGTTGCATTGCCTACAATAGTTCGTTGAGGTACCAACGCTTTCATTCTTTCGCTCAAGATGTGAGAGGATTTGCGCCGAAGAAAGAAGATCTGATAGAATTGAAGCATCTTGGATGCTCGGATTCTTCCTTGAATTAGTAACTGCACCCCTAAGGTGTTTCCAGCTCCTAGTGGGGTGCCTATACTTGCATGAAAATGTGGAATCATATGGATTAGTGACAGGAGGGCATACATGTCCCATGCAGAACGCCACCCTAGGACATATGTCTCTCTCAAGATTAATAGAATTTGTAATGGGATGCGGGGTGGAATCATCAATTGTGTATTGGTGGTGATGATTCAACTTTATACCTTTTCACAGTATAATGGGTTGTGGACAGGTGCTGGGGGCTAGGGTGGGAAGTTTGGATAGATGGTATGGAAATAACTCAATTTACGTACTTTTAGCAAGTAAGCTTTCTCTGTTATCATGATAATTAGTTCTTAATGCTGTTCTGTTATACGTTATGTGTGTAGATTCTCCATTGTAATCTGGTAACTGAATATTTATATCTTCATCAATTATAAATTCGTCAACTTGAACTCAGCCTAACCCACGCTGTCCTGATATAAGATTGGAGAAAGTTAAATGTTAAGTATTTGGTTGGATAGTCAGGAAGTATGCCATTGTTACCAGTATCCGTGGAGATCACCTACGGCCTTGAACGAATATTGATGTCTTTCCAGGTTTGTTCTTTTCGAATGCTCCATTTTACTTTTCCTTCGGAATATATATCATAAGTATCAGTGCTGTTGACTATAGTCAGGTGTATATTTGCTATTTGAAGAATGTTATGGCGATCGTGTTGAAAGGAGAGTTTTTCTAATGTTAAATGGCTTGCAGCTCAGAATATTGAACTGAGATGATGTGGAGTGTGCAGTATCATTGGAGATAATAAGCACTACAAAACGCTAGTCAATCCTACAGCACCAGACCGCGTCCCAGGAGGGTTGTCAAGTGGTTCAGGAGTTGCTGTGGCTGCAGACCTTGTAGACTTCTCTCTAGGTGGGTGAATATTGGAATAATCTGCAATGGAAAGTACAGAAATGTTTAGTTTGACTAACCTAGAGACTACTACTAATTTCTTGAGTTGAGGATTTATGAATGATTGTTTCTATGTTTTGACATAAACTTGTGGTCACTTGGGATGTTAGGTACGGACACTACTGGTAGTGTGCGACTTCCAACGGCTTCTTGTGGAATTCTAGGATTCCGTCCTTCCCATGGCGCTGTCCCAGTGGTTGGAGTTTTACCCATGGCACAAAGTTTTGATATTGTTGGTAAATATCATCTTTGGCTTATCATATTTACTCTATACCATGGCATGATTTGAGTGATTATATTTGGCATCTTTATATGCATGTTGCTATGTTGAATGATTTGACTTCTCGTGATTTCTACATTCATTTTATACCTGTACTGTTACTTTATTGGTCCATAAATTCCTCAGCTACTAATTCAAGATGGACGATTTGTATTTTGAAGGTTGTTTTGCAAAGGATCCATCAATCTTGCGGCAAGTAGGGCACATTTTGCTTCAGCTTCCTTATATGGCTGTGAGACAACCACAACGGTTTCTTTTTGCTGACGATTGCTTTAAACTTTCCTTAACTCCCAATGAGCAGTCTGTAGGGACACTTATCAATTCGATTCAGAAGCTTCTTGGGCGTATGTTGTTGACCTTTGCTTGCAATTTGCTGCTGGAATCACTTGTCTTGGAAGAATATCCTCTTTTTCTAAGTACATTGTAGGGTCTCTAAAATCGATTAGTATGTACAATGTAATTTGATTCAGGCGTTTACAACTTTTAATCTTTAATTTTTTTGAAGGAGTCTGTTGTTTGTCTTTACCTTCCTCAGGGCAAGTGTTGTAAACGTCAATCTCGGAGATTTTGTGGCAAGAACGGTACCAAGTTTGAAGAATCTGCAGAAGAAGATCAGCGGCGATTCTGATTTGGGAGTATTGTTCTTACTTCGGATTGCCATGCAGATGATTCAGAGGTGGGCACCATCATGTTTCAGCTGCTTGTTTAAATCTAAAGTGGTAACTGTGGTTTTAGGGTATGTTCACACTTGGTGTTAGAGGTGTTGTGTGGAATGTGAATCTGGTCCCAAATATATCTAAATTCATTCCTAAGACCCTCAGTTACAACACTTTTAACACCAAGTGCAAACATACCTTTAGCTAGAAGTAAGTGCACAATAAATAAATGTTTTTAGTTTTTTTGTAATTTAGTATCTTAATTATGCTTTCTCACTTTTACAGATGGGAGTTCAAGGGAAACCATGAAGAATGGTTGACTACTGCAAAACCTGACCTGGGACCAGCTACAGCTGTACGAGCAATAGTTGCGCTTGAGACTAGTTCTGAATTGGTACCTCTGCTACAGAGAATTAAGGATGAGGCTCGTGATGCCATCAATGATCTTCTCCAGGTACTATGCAGTTGCTGAGAGTAAATAGAGAGCTCTCTAACCTATTAAGTTAGCGTGAATGTTCTTTTGAGTCTAGGAGTTCTTTAAGAATAATGCATTTATATGAGCATTTGACTTGTCATGGAATACCTATGTGATAATCGTTGAAATTCATCACTCAGTTTGGACGCTAATCCTTCTTTGTTCTTGTTTTTTGGGGGGTTGTATGCAATAGAATGATACGCTTCTGGTTTTACCCACCGTTCCAGACATACCTCCCAAGTTAAGTACTGAAGCGGAGGCCTATGAGGAATTCCGGAACAGGACATTGGATCTCATATGTATAGCAGGCATGTCAAGTTGCTGTCAGGTGTCCCCCACACACCCCATATTCCCAGTTTGTTAATTTTGGCTGTAAATTATCCTTCTTACGGACGAATCCCAAATTGGTCTCGTGTTTTATTAACAATTTGGAGTAGGAACTTTCCCTGACCAATTTTATTTATTTTTTGATCAATGCATGCAATGTTCTTTCCTAATTTTGGTGATATGAAATTTGGTCCCATTAGAATTATATGTTCCACAGTATTACTCAATCAAATTGGTTAAATTAAAACCTGAATCCTTGGTCTTTTAGGGGTTCAATCTGTGACGAGAGAGTCTTCTGTATAGTGGCATGCTGTTTCCTCCCACCTGTAACTGTTAACTGACAAATTGTAAAATCAATGCAGGTCACAATGCTAGTAGGAGAGCACAGCGACGTGCCTATGGCAATATCTCTACTTGCAAGACAAGGCTCTGACCGGTTTCTACTTGATACACTACTAGCTTCGTATGCCACTGTGCAGGAAGGAAATAAGATCGTTGTTGACAAACATTCCAATTTGAATAGTGGTAACATTGAAGCTGCTGAATTGGCCAAAGAGAAGTTGTGAATTTTGTACCAGTTCATATGTTGGTAATGGGTTCGAGGTATAAGCGTGACTAGCTAGAAGGCTCATTGGGGAGAAAATTTCATATTTGAAACCTGGCAACGGCACATCGCTTCTCATCTTTAACAACATTGTCTCTTACTTGCCTTCGTCAATAGGTCGGACTATTGCCCAAGCTATGACCGATGGCAATTACCCCGGGTTGATTGGCAGCATTGGGGGTTTGTCCTCCTCGTTCTCGGTATTGTGTACGTGCAGGTAAGGAATTTCTCTTCTATAATAATTTCCATCCTAATCTCTTCTTAGCTTTTTAATGTATCAGCCTTGTAATTGATAACTGTGTTATCGAATTGTTGTGCGTGCAGGAGGCCGAACGAAAAATTCCCATCAATTATGCCTCTACATTCGAAGCCAGCAATAAGGGATTAGGGAAATCTGCATATCGTCCATTTAAGGTAGGTGTATCCCATGATTGGCAAGAACAACTTCAGTATTTGGTTAATGATTGAGACTGAGAAACTTAATCTGCTTGTGAATTGCAGGTTAATAGCTCTGGCATAATGCCGATTATCTTCTCCTCCTCGTTGCTTGCCCTCCCTGCTTCAGTAGCAAAGTTTATGGGGCTTGCAGTTTTGAAGGATGCAAATGTTGCATTCTACCCCAATGGTATATAACTTGGCACCCAAAATGTTAACCACTTGTTAACCACCATTAGGGATTGACTATTCATTGCTGGAATTCATATTTGATAGCAACATTTACAATAGTAAGGTAAGACTGCATATACTGATTTTAAATCCAAACGTTACTTGAAGGTTTTCATAAATCCCTACTTCATCTTCGGTGCTGTGAAGGACGTCCTGTATACGTGGCGTAGAATCTGACAGCATGGTATTTTGTGCGGGCATGGTGTGCTTGACAGTGGTGTACGTGATTATTGCAGGGTCCTTGTGTCTTCCTGCAAACGTTATTTTGATTGCATTCTCCAACTACTTCTATACATTCTTGCAGCTGGATCCTAAGGATATGAGTGACCAGTTAAAGCGTCAAGATGCTTCCATTCCGTCTGTTCAACTTGGAAAAGCGACAGCTACCTTCATTGAAACTGTAAGACTCTTGATATATGTGTTGTACTGACGTTTCTCTTGCTGTAATTGTCACACTGGTATTAGCCCCCAGATGAGTATTTGGAAGCTCAGACGATATTGTGGTTATTACTGAATTGATGGAGAAGTCATCCGAAGACCAAGAGATTGTCACCCTTTTGAACTGGTGTAATGTTTCCAGACCCCTGAACTGCTTGTTGCTTTTGTACAGGTTTTGGGACGCATATCAGTGTTGGGGTCAGCCTTCCTTGGTGTCATGGCTTTAGCTCCGTTTCTTGTCGAAGGAGTGACTCATTTGCCCACTTTTCGCGGATTTGCAGGAACCTCTGTTCTTATTCTTGTGGGCTCTGCTACTGACACAGCTCGAAAGGTTCAAGCTGAGCTTGTGTCACAGAAGTACAAGACGATAGAATTCTACGATGTCGATAATTTAAGCGGACCCAAGTGATGACCCTTTTTTTGCCCCCAGGATTTTTCTTGTGTGCAGTCGCTTCACAGAGAAGGTCAGGTTAACGTCATCTGCTTTGTTTTTGAGGGACGGTCGTATTGCTTTTGCGAAGCTGACAAATGGTTACAACCTTTTAGTACGGGATAGGCTGATTAGGATGTTTGTTAGCTTTTCCGTCGGGTGAAGGTATGCCATTGGGTGGAATTAGCATCATGAACTAGACGTCTCCTACATTACTATATGAAATCAATACTTCTCACAGGGATAGTTGGAAGGACAAGTTTGCTAAGCCTAGTTTGCGCTTGGGGAGAAATTGTTCTATAGGTTGCGGTTTGCAGAACATCACAGCAAGGGCAAGAGTTTTCGACCTGATCAAGATAGGAAGGAAGAAATTACCGAAGGCACAAGGCAATTACAAACAAGGCGGTATTGAAGGACAATAGCAAAGATGTGGACCTTCATCACTAACACAAAACAACACTGAAGGAATTTTCACACCTGCTTGGAGGTATAACTTTAAAATTCTTGGAAAGAGGATTTTCATTAAAAAAGTTTAGAAAAACATGACAAGTGCAAATGAGCAACGTCATTGAGAAGTCTATATACACAAGTCATTAGTATGCAGCCTATATTCGTCTGTACAGTGGTATTCTATTAGGTATCTCCTCTAATCTTTAGAAAGACTAAAATAAACATAGACTATATTTGTAGTACCTAGAGTAATAGTCTCCAACCTGGAAAACCAGCAGTCAAGTCTTTGTTGTGGTATCTTCAAACCTTCTCAAAAATATGGCATGTATAAAAAATCACTTGTTGTATGCCTTGTTCATTGGGATTGCCTGATGGCTAATGAGGAGGCTAGAATGCTGTACATGGGAAGAAAATTACCTATGCCAAATGACATGGAGGGGTATCTTGACAATTGTTGCCTTGTCCATTTGGATTGCCTGATGAGGAGGCCCTGATGCTGAACATGGGAGGAAAGTCACCTCTGCCAAATGACATGGGGGAGTATCTTGGCAATTGCTGCAGACTTTGCTGGTACAGGAATGGATTGCCATGGTAAGAAACATATTGTTTCCAGGGCTTGGGCACCTCTAATGGAAGAGGTAAGAGGCTTGCATCTTCTCCCTGTTTTTTAGCACGCCTGCGTGCAATGGCCCTCTTCTGATTTTCCTTACATATTGGTGGAGGAAATCCACAGTAAGGTGATGTAAGTATTGTCTGCCCCCTGTTTGCTTTGATAAGTACATGCAATCTGTCACCACATGCTGCAACGTTTTTAGCTGACCATGCTTCTTTATGGTTCTTTTTGGACTGTTGTAACACTTTTTTAGTAAGCTTAGCAACTTCTTTGTCTTTCTTCTCTTGTACTTTCCTGTTTCTGTTGGCTGCCATCTCCAATCTTCTTTTCTCCTTTTCTTCAACAGCTTCTTCCTTGCGCTTTACTATTTGCTCTAAGGATTGCAAGTAATCTTCTTGAGTCATCCAAATGGATTTGGAGTAATCTATGAAGGGTTCAGTCTTACTTGATGTTTTCTTCACTTTGGGCAAGTCCATCACTGGCAGCTTGAAAAAATTCTCTGAACTAGGAGGTGGTCCCTCCTCAACCTCCACATGTTCTTCACAATCTTCATCACTTGTTCCACTATCAGTCTCACAGTCTTCTCCTGTGTCTACATAATAGTGGTTGCATTCAGGTAGAGACGAAGTGTCTTCATCAAATATCTCTTGGATTTCCCATTTTTCAAGCCCTCTGTTTGGAACTTCATGGCAGCCAACAACTTTGGTTCTCTCTTCAGAAGTCTGGTATGCATCTGGACCTTCTCTTTCAAATGTTGCACTAGGTCCACATTTGTTATCTACTGCCTTTGCATTAAATGGATAAATCCCTGTTGCTTTGAACCCCTTTAGGATATTGTCTTTACTTAAGGCTCTCTTCATTCCATGAGAGATCCATGTTGCCAAGTTTTCTTTGGCAGGAGTTCTTCCAATATGGCTGACAGTCCACTTATCCCTGTAAGCTCTAAAGGCCACTTTGAATGGTTTGAAGCATGTCACATCCAATGGTTGTAGGGCATGAGTGGTGTGACTAGGAAATGTTAGGAGGTCCAAACCACTCAACATTGCAGTCTTGACTACATCTAGGGTCACATGAGAGGTGTGGCCATCTAGGATGAGGAGATGTCTGGTGGTAGGAGAGATTTTGTACCTATCTTTGACATTCCTGAGAAAGTGCTTGATCCATTCTTTGAAGTGTAGGTGTGTCATCCAGGCTCTAGGTTGCATGGACATGGTGGCCTCTTTCTCTCCAGTTTTGTAGAGGTAATTATATTTCCTCTTCTTCCCTTTGAAGATGAAAAAGTTAGGAAGTTTTTCTCCAGTAGCATTGATGCATGCTAAAACAGATATCCATTCTCTTTGACTTGGCACCACCATATGTACATTTCGAATGCCTTTTTTGGCTATAACATAACCACCTCCATCCTTCCCAGCTTGAGCTCCAGATTCATCACAATTCCAGATTTGGTGAGGTTCATATGCATATTTCTCATAGAGCTTTGATAAATTCTGATAGAAGGACTGCACATTCTCAAGGCATAAAGCTCTAGCTCTATTTTGTTCTAATGGTTGTGCCTTCCTGAATGATAGCTCCGGATGCCTATTCAAGAAGCATCTTACCCATCCTGGTCCGGAAACCCCATCTTTAAATGGGGTCACTCTTGTTTGAGTGAAAGCATGTACCTTGGCTCTGAGTGCACCCATGTGTAGTGGGTATCCTCTGTTCTGCATTTCAAGTAAGTAATTGACCAAAGCACTTTCTTCTTCATCCTTTAATACACCTTTCTTTCCCCTTCTCCTTGTCAAAGTTGTTCCATTAATGTATCCTCTGAAAGTTGTACAAGGAATTCCATTATTCCTTGCCGCTGTTCTAATGGGAATACCATCATCAAAATCCTCTAAAGCCTTTTCTAGTTGCTCTTGTGTCCAATTCCCATTCTTCTTCATTTTTGCAGGCACAGATTTCCTAATAGGAGGAGGTGGGTGGTTTACCTCAGGAGCATTTGTGGCTTGTTGTGGCAGTTGAAAATCATCATTGTGATGGACATATGAGCAGTCCCCTTGTTGCTGTAGATGAGGTACTGACTCGAGATTCTGAAAACTAGCACTGGCAATGTTTGGCATGTTGCTTGAGTTTAACTGTGGTCTTTGTATTGATGATTCATGAACATTTGGATGTGCTGGAGTTCTTGATTCCCTTAGAACTTGACGCCTCTGCCGCAAGTAAGGCTCCAAATCATCATCCTCTTGAATTGATTTTGTCACGTGTTGCCCTTGTTGGAATATGTGTAAAATTTCATTTTCAACTGCATCATCTTCCATCTTTGACCAATCAAATGATTCGGGGATTTCATCCTCATCTGATACCTCCTCCTTGATACTCATAGATTCAATGAAGTCTTCTTGGCTGGACCCCCAACTTCGGGGCCTCTTGTACTCACTGTCTCCAGTACTATCACTGTCCCCACTTTTCTCCAGGTCTGAACTTGAATCTTCCATGGATAAGGGAGCTCCAACAATGTAAAGAAGTTGTTGATTCCTGTGACTAACTTCAAGAGAAATCAACAAGTCTTGTAAGTCTTCAATTTTGTTTCCATTGTAACAAATGCTTCCATCATCCATATTCAAGTGTAAGATGAATTCACTAAAGAATGCAGAAAAAATTCACCTTGTGAAACTTCGTAATCTTCTAAAATACTAATGGAAATAGTAGGAATTCAGCCTCTACAAATTGGTTCTTTTATATTGGAAGCCTTATAAAATGTAGTAGAAATTTAGCCTTAAGAAATTTCATTTTTTTGTATTTAATTGCTTCTACAACCCTATTTGAATCTGGTTGAAATGAAGCCTCTCAATTTTTTTCAATGGTTCAAATTTTTACCAAATATCTTAAACATGTCTATGTAAATCTAATTTGATTTCAATCTTATTATGTCATACAAGCCTAATAAAAAGAATACTTGGATTTCAGTGCCTATAAGTTTGTCTCTTTAGTAGTAAAAATCTTCAATAGTCCTACTAAATGTATTAAGAATTTAGGCTTCTGTACTTTACTTCTTGTGCACTAAAAATCTTCTACAAGCTTGTAGTAATTGAACTTGAAAAATTCTAGTTCTTCTCTACCCAATATTTTGGACATCCCTATTTAAATGTAGAATTGATTTAGCCTTTTATACTTCAATTTTATTGTACTAATTCTCTTCTAAATACCTGATAGAACTAGTAGGAATTCAGGCTCATAAACTCTACCTCTGTTGAGGTAAATATTTTTAACAACCCTACTGAAACTTCTTCTAAAACTTTGCTTCAATTCTAACAAATATCTTTAACATCCCTATTTAAATGTAGTAGGAATTGTAGTAAAAAAACTTCAACCCTATTAAACTTATTAAGAAATCAACCTCTGAAAGTTTTCTTCTTCTGCACTAATTCTCTTCTAAAATCATAATGGAAGTATTAGGAATTCAACCTCTAGTACATTGCTCCTTCTGATGTGAAATAATTCCAAAGCTTTAGAATACCTAGAAGGAATTCAGCCTTTGCTAGTTTAGTGATGCTGGACTAAATTGTTTATGCAACCCTATTTAAATTTGTGGCATTCCAAATTTCTTCTGCAATCCTATTTCAATATGTAGAATTTCAGCGTTTAGTGCTTTGCTTCCTTTATACTAAATGTCTTTCACAACCATATTGAAACTAGTAGGCATTCAGCTTCTAAAGCTTTGTTTCTTCTGTACTAAGTATGTTCTACAAACCTATTCAAACTAGTAGAAATTAATAGTACAAATTGAACCCTTCAATATCCTTTAGAAATGCAATTCAAGCTTTGTAATTGCAATATGTTGAACTACTCCAAAGAACTATTGATTTCTATGAGAGATTGAAAGTATTCTAACCTTTTGCTTGAATGTGTTGTCCACTTGAAGTTCAAACTCAATGTGTGGTTCTCTCAATCTTTGTTGATTACAACAGAGTCTCCAGTTGAACATCAACTAGAAAAGGATCCATTCAAAAGAAGTTTAGTATGGAAACTGAAGGTATCACTCAAGAAACGATCTTAGTTCTACTTTGGTATACAATATGCCAACTGTATGAGAAATGAGAATCTGAAATTTGAAGTGCAGTGTAACCGCTTGGTTTCTCTAAGAACAAGAAATGTTTTGATCATGGATTGCCTTTGTCATCTTCATTTTCTTTCCATTGCTCACTTGTTCAAAAGTTAGGGTTCATTGGAATGCAATTTTGACGGTTTAAGTTATTAAATGTATACAATTTTGACAGAATTGAAGTTCGCACCATAACTACCTTCTAATGTGACCCCTAGATTCTATTTATTCAAAGTTGGCTATTTAGGTCTCATTAATTGATTGTATTGGTTTTCAATATAGGATTGTGTATAATCCTAAATGCGTTCTTCCATTGTCTATATCTGATTTCTGCTTGTGTAAGTTTTGTTTTATAGATTTTGCATTCTTTACAAAAAAGTAGTTGGCCTGCCAACTTCCGTTTTAAATGCGTAAATGTTCACTTGTTAGTGTATTTGAAAATGGATCCAATTACATCTTCTTTTCATTCATGCTTCAACCTAAAAGTGATACCTTACACACTGTATTGTGTCTCATTTTATATTTAGACCATTTAGTGGTTGTCACAGGACCATTTGAAGACCACATTCTGCCCATTTAATAGCTAATCATAGGGGCGATTTCAAGAGGACGGGCGCTTTAAGGCCATACTACCTTACAAGTGAACCCAAGTACTCAAGTAGGAGATTCAAGAGAAGAAAGGACTCCAAATTGCACGTGCCAATTCCTTAAAGAATATTTATCCATTAAACAAGGTTGGAGTTTTCTTATAGGACAAATAGAAAAAACAAAAAGAAAGAATAGTTGACTTTCCAATATTCTAAAAGTTAGTTATTCGTTAGTAGAAGTCAAAGTGGTTTGTCTTCAAGCATTTGTCTTATTCTTGAAGAAATTAGAAAGTATTTGAAGATTAGATTTGATAGGATTTCCTTTTCACAAAAAATCTTGAAAGAAAAAGAAAACAATTAGAAGAAAAGGAAAAAAAGAGGAAAAAGAAGTTGATCAAAGAAAGAAGCTTTGGAGCTCTCTAATTACCGTTCGAAGTTTACAAAAGTAGCATCAAATTATAAACCATTGGACATGGAGTTGGACTATGCAATCAACAAAATTGTGGCGGTACTCAACAAAGATGGAATCATCACTGAGGTTAGTAATTGAACTTCTTACCAAATTTCTTGTATTTTCACCAAAAACATTCAATTAAAAATTGACTTTGGATTAAACCATAGTAAATTAGAAAGTCAATTATTAAGTTGAAAGTAGTTTAGAAATTACCATAGTAGTTTTAGGATAATTTATCACAAATTATCCTCGGAAAGAGTAGTAGTAAAAGTAAATGAAAATTTAAAAAATTACTAAAAAGAATCTTTGAAGGAATCTTAGCATCTAGGATAAAAGTAAAAGTCAAAAATTAAAAAGAAAAGGAAAAAGTGAAAGTCCAAGTAAAAATAATTGACGAATGAACTTTGGTTTACCACAAGTTGGTTAACTTTCATCTGTAAATAACTTTCATCAAAAAATTAAAGCTAGAGTAATTTACCAATTTCAGATAATAAATTAGAGAAGTCAAATTAAAATTACTTTTAGGTCAAAAATTTGCAAAGTTAAAGTAGAAATTAGAAAGAATTAGTAAAACAATAGAAAATTTAAATAGAATTACTTTTAAAAATAGATTAAAATTAAAGGAGTTAGAGTAGAGTGAAGTTTTAATTTAAAACAAGATAAATGTGGATGAAAGTCCACAAAAGTTGACCAAACCAAGTGGAAAATCAAAACTTAAAAAGTAGAAAGATAGAATAAAATTATCCAAAAAATCTAAAGTTAGAATCGATAATTAGTTTGAGAAAACAGTGAATGGAGTTTTTAGGTTAAAACTAGTGCCAAAACTTCATCCATAAGTTTCTTTTAGGAATTAAGGTCAAATCTAAAGATTTTATCATCTAGGATAGGGGGAACAAAGCTCTACAACTTAGGATAGTTTAACTTTTAAATATTCTCAACTTGAACTTAAATAGTTTAGACTTTTAGATCTCCAACTCATCAACCATTTACAGTTAGAAAGATTAAAAGTAGGATTTAGTAAAAAAGCTCCATTACTTGGAAGGAGCTTGTTTACTACAACCATTCACCTATAGAATTTTTCAATTTTACTTAAAACCTGGTTGTGCATGTTTGGTCTCAAGGGTGGAGATCAAAACACTCACATAGGGTCCAGTAATTTGTTAAAAGAATATTAATAGACATTATGTCCAAAACCCTTAAATTAATGGTTACGGGTCTTGCTACCTTAGCCAATTTGCCTTGAAGAATGAATCCAAAGAAGCACCATCAACATGGACATTTTTTCATACAAATGTGAGATTGTGAAGTACAATTGCCAAGTTTTTTGAAAGGCAAAAAAAGGATTTTTATGAATTTAAAAGCTCATATCTCGCAATCCACGCAGTGGAAATTTCTGAAAATTTTTCCACATGTTCTCAAATTAATATACTACAAGATCCTGCAGTTACACGTGTTCAAAAATATTTATTCCCCCAAAATTTGGTACTTGTACTAGAATTGGGAGTTTTGGAGCATTTTTGTTGACAACATAGTTAGGGAATTTAAAGGATTATTCACATTTATCTTGCAAAATATATGGTCAAAGTTATCATAATTTAAACACTTGCAAAATTTATATTTTGAAGAAGCAAATATTCTATAATTCAAAAGGGACTCGTATGTCTAACCTCAAAAAATAATTTTTCCACTTCAAAAATAATCCTTTGAAAATGACTTGAATAAAAAAGCAAAAGCAAAATCTTCCAAAATCAATATGATTAAAACTTAACATTTTGAACTTAGAGGGAAATGAATCTTGTAGAAAATACAAATACTTGATTTACAATCAATATTAAAAGGAATGTTCAATTTTTGACTTCAAATATTATTGAAAAATATTGATTTGTGTACTAGTTGATTTAGTTGTATAGATATGATCTATGGATGATATTCTAAAACTATCATTTAAGAGACATCATTATACTATTCTTCAAAGTTGCATTTGATAATATATCTTCACAATTTTGGAAATTTGAACTCTCCCCTGGTCCTTTGGAGATTGCCACACTAATTCATTTGAAAATACTATAAGTTTTTACTCTTGATGAATTTTCTTATCTACTATGTTTGTAGAAATCTCCTATCTTTATATCTATGCTCTTGGTAAAAATATTCATCAAGAACAAAAATTTATGACATTATCAAATCAACTAGTGAGGTAATGCTAAATTTCATCATTAGTACACTGGTGGTGCCGTTTTAAAGTAAAGAAGCAACACCTCCAAGCAACAAGCACCTAAAACCAACACCTTTTTTTTGTGCTTCATAGCAAACCAAATCTGTCTATGAAATTGCTAAGTTTCCTACTTAGAACTTGAGTGAATTCATAGGTGCCTAAACTCAATCATCATTCTTTATTACTTGAAGTTTCTAAATAATTATGTTGATTTCTATGGAGTCTATAATCCATTGTAGATGGCCTATAACATGTTTTTTTTGAAAATTTATAACATATTCTTCAAGTAGCAAAAAGTTGAGATTCTACTTGCAACATCTTTACACTACAATTTGTTTATCTGTTTGATAAAAAAATTCACTATGTAGCTATACAAAAGATATTGAAACTCTTATATTGTTGTTCCAAGGTTTACTATATTGAAAAGTGCTTGAATAAGCATTTTAGCATGGTATCTATTTGGAACCCCTCACAAACCAACCAATCAATGACAAAACATGGACGTCTCATAAAACATGACTTCTTGCCTTCTTCAACCTTTTCAAAATTTGTGTAGGAAGAAAAAAATGTAGGCATTTTGTTTCCAAATAATTTATATAAGTAAATTCCAAAAAGCTTTATAAATCTTCACCAAATCTATTTGAAGAATATAACTTTGGAAATTCACCAAAAAATATGTCATTTTTAGATTTTTTTTTTATTGAACCAAATAATTCAAAAGCATTTAACTTTGGAAGTTCACCAAAAATATGTATTTAAACTCTTAAAATTTAATTTTCTATTGATTTTATAAAATTACATTTTTCATTGTTTAGTGGAAAACAACAAACAAAATTGACTTTGTAACAAATTTCAAAATCATCATTAGGCTTTTATATAGTTAAGGTAAGCATCTGGTCAATTTTGGTGTAGATTATATTATACAATTATATAGAAGTAATTTATGGGGCACTAGAAAGAGCTCTATGATTTGCTAAATACTTCTATGGATACATAGAACAAAATCTACAACTAATTTACAAGATGCACTTTTAGATGTTCATGACTCCCCTGAAAGGACTATTATAATAATGACAGTTCTTTTTAAGGATAAATGAAAGTTAAGGTAGGTTTCTATGATCTTATTTGGCACAATTTTTTAATCATTTTATATGAAGTTAGAAAAATATATTAGCTTTTGAAAAATACAATTTTTATTTCAATTGGTGCCCTAAAGCAAAAGCTATGCCTCATTAAGCACAAAATGGAGTTCATTGGGCAACCAAAAAAATTGGAAATAAAAATTGATTTTTTTTTTCTCATAGATTATATTTTTGTCTATATAGAAAGATTTGATACATTCCATTTGGATTAGTGATGTGAAAGTCGCAATGACTTTTATAAGTATTTATATCGGTATTTTAGATAATGGTTTTTCTTTGTGTGCCATCTATGCAATTTTAACCCCTAAAATTCCTTCATGTTTAGACAAGAATGCTTTTCCTTTGAGCCTTGGAGTGTGAATCTTGGAACTTGAGAGCTTGTGAGACTCAAATTTGTGAGGTATATAGTGCATTGTTTGGATTTTGGACTTATGATTGTGGTTTTAGGAATTTAGGATCTTTATAACTAATTAATAAACTTACGAGAATGTATAAATTGCCTTGAAATAGGATTGGAACTCTCTAAATGTTCTCCAAACACCGTATTCATACACCGTGTTGATTTTTTTATTTTTTATTTTTAGTTGAGACTTTGTCACCCCTAGAAAATTAAAACTTATTTTTCACACTAAGAGGCCCTTGAGGTGTCTTAGAATTGAGACTCTAAGAAAACAATTAATTTTTTTTCAACTATTTTTTTTGTCACAACTTTATCATCCTTGACAAGGACCTTGAAGGGTTTGGAATTTGGAACTCTCAAAATTGTTTTTTTTCAATTGTTTTTTAATTTTTCAATTTTTTGGGGGCATGACTTTGTCACCCATAGAGAAACTCTTAGTACTGAGAGGCCACTTGGGGGATTGGGGGGATTTGGGGGATTTGGGACTCTTAAGTTTTTATTTTCAATTTTTTGGGGCATGACTTCTTCACTACTATAATTCCTTCTTGGTATTGAAAGGCCCTTTAGAGGATTTGAGGGTTTGGGACTTTCAAAACTCTTCTTTTCTTTAATTCTTTTTTTTAGAATTTTTTATTCAAGCCTTTTTTCCAAAATAGTCGCTTGAAATATTATCCAAACATCTTCACATAGCCTTGTTTATGTGTTGATTTACACATACTACGTTTATTCTCATCTACAAAATGTCTATAGCCCGTGTGGACTTTTATATATTCTCTACTTTTTCATAAACTAATGTAGATATCTCTCTTTTGGCTATTTTTCACTATATTTAATTTGCTATGGGATGCTTAACTTAAGCATAACATTGAAATCTACATTGATTTACTAAAGCCCTATTATCTTTTATGGTAATTAATAAGCCTTTATGCATTTGTCCATACAAAAAATTGCAACTATTACATTTATGCACTAGTTGGCTCTAGATTAATTGCCTATCTCTAATGGATTGTTAAGTAGCCACCAAAGTGTTTGACATGTGATGCCACCACATATCAACTAGATTACATAAGCATGATTAAGATAATTATTAGCTTAATTAATTCATTTGTTGGCCAATTATTCAATGATGCCTTGAGTTTTATATAATAAACTTCTCTTCACATGGCAACCAACCGCCATAAGGACTTATTGTGTATGGCTGTGGGCATGCTGGACCCTCTCTCCATTTGTTTGCTAATTCAACTCTTAGGTTGAATGATAATCACAGTATTTCAACACTAATTCTTTTGATTCAAACTAGTATAGCCAATCTTTTTTGCTTAGACTCTATGCTGTGAGGATTTTTTCTTAGTTGGAGTACTAGTTTTTTGGCCTATATTGAGTGAAATCTTTCTCATTTTTAGTCTTTAGTTTTGGTAGGGGAAAGAAGAATTACAAACATGGCTACTACACAAGCTTCATCAAGCAGCTATATATTTTTTTATCTTAGGCTTTGCGTTTGTCACTTGGATAGTTTATGAGCAGTTGAATTTTTCTATATATTTCTTTGTGATTTTCTTGTGACAACTATAGCACATGATCTTGGGTTGTAAACACCTTGTGTATCCTCACTAATTCACTTTTGTGATGTGTTTTTGGGATAGGCACAAGTGAGGCCCAAATCCTCTTGAAGATACTCAAAAATGGCATAATGGAATTCTACCCTTTGCTCTTACTTGTCTAGGAAAGGAAAAAAAGATTGTGTGTAGAGTGATTGATACTTTTAGCCAAAAATATTGCCTTACACTTTGATGGGCAATATTTGGAGTCATGATTACTTTTAAAGAGCAAGGTTTCTACTCAATTTGATCACATATGTTTTTCCATGAAAACATATCTATATTTATTACCCTATTTTTTCATATTTATGGGTTGACTCACTTCTTTACACTATTTTTTCATACTTAACCCCTCACCGCCCAAGGGGACCAAAAGTGTCCTCACACAGTCTAGCAGTCAACTTCAAAGTGTTGTAACTTTTGCATCCAATGTCCAAATTCAATAAAACTTGTTGGAAAAGTTGCGCATAATAGTCTATTTTTTGTGGTAAAATTTTCAAATCTATCCAAGATGTAATGTTTTTGAAATCCATTCAAAGTTCTCAGGTTCAATTTGAATTCACCACACTGCAATGAGATGGCTGCAACTTTAAGGGCTTGTATCTTTTTCATCAAATGTTAGTTTTCAATAAAATTTGTTGGATTTTGTTTTCCATAAAGTCTACTTATTGTGATAAAATTTTCATGTCAATCACATTAGAGAAATTCTCAGCCCTCCGGAAGCCCCCTCCACAGCAGCTAAAAGGACCCCATGATTACTTTTAACTTCGTTTGATGATTAATTTTTCCCCTATATTCGCCCACCTGAAGTCGCAACGTCCGATGACTGTCAAGGTTCAGCACCCAAGTATAAGTAATTAAGTAATCAAAGATTCAACTATCGTAATCCAGCTTAACATTGATTATTGCATACCTTCAATTGTTAAAAATCAAGTTATGAAAAAGAAGCAAATGTCAAAAATAGTTCAATGACATCTACCATCAAGTAATTTTTTGATGACATCATGAAAGAGACTACACATTAACATTTGGTTAGAAGGATGGTGAAGAGTTTGTTTTTATAGAAAATCAATTGTCCATGGTGAATCGTCAAAGGATATGGGATATTTAGAAGATAGATCACTCATTGTCAAATGCAAGAATTATGTTCAAAGTCAAATTTCAAACCCCATTTAAGCATAAAACAATGATTTTTTTCAAAAAACTTTTAACTAAATAAAGTTGTAGAATCAAAATAGTTTTCATCTCCAAAAATCCGTTTGAGTTTTAAATTCTTCAATTAAAAATTATAGACAAAATTCTAAAAGAGGTTGAAAGGAAAATTTTCTTTGACATTTTCAAACACCCTCTCCAAATTTTGTCCATAACTTTTTATTGAAGACTCTAAACTTCAAACGGATTTTTGGAGATGAATTTTAGTTTTATTCTTTAAATTTATTTGGTTTAAAGTTTTTTGAAAAAAATCATTCTATTATGCCTAAATGGGGTCTGAAATTCAACTTTGAATACAATTTCAGCTTTTGACTTAACTATGGGTGGTTGTGCTCTTCTTAATCCTAATTTACATATCCCACATGCATTGTTTTACCTACTACTATACCACTTGTATAAATAACTTCTCTCCTCATTTACTAATATCCTCATCTATTTGGTAATTGGAGCTAATTGGAATATCTGAATGATCTCCAATTACTTTGACATCAAGCTTCAAAGTTCACTTCCCTTTGCTTATGTTTAGTAAAATTGATTAATTTGTCAATTAATCGGATTAATAGAAACTTAAGTACTTGATTATTATACAGGTTTCCACTACACTCTCATTACTTGAGTCCTGACATCTTTAGCGGAGTTAACACACTCTGACCATGCACTATACCTATATGCCCCTACTAATTCCAGGACGGTTAATAGACTGGTTTGTTCACTGTGAAGGGGCCTTTTGGAGGGCTCAAAATTTTTCTAATGAAGTTGTTCGGAATGCTTGGGCGCAATTTGAAGTTCAAAATCCAGTCATTTTTGCATTACAGTGAACTTTGGCAGCTTATAACTTCTTCAGACAGGGTTTGTTTTCAATAATGTTTGTTGGAAAAGTTGCGCATAATAGTCTAGTTCTTGTGGTAAAATTTTCATATCAATCTAGGAAGTTATGATTGACTGAGAAGAATTTTAGTAGAGGTAGGTTAAGCCATAGATGTGTTTATTTCTACTTTTTTCACTGTTTTTTGACATTTCAAAACAATTTTGCAAATGCAATGAGTCAATTGAATGATTTTTTTCCCACCAAAGTGTTTGTCTTTTGATTTTAAATCACTTTGTAGTTTAAAGTTTTTTCATTTGAGTAGGTTTAGAAATCAAATTTCACCTCCAAATGTGTTTTTAGGAAAATTTCAGCATCTTTGGTCAACACTAAAACATTATAATCTTTCAATCTATACAGTCAAATGACCCCAAATTGGTCTTACACCATCTACAACATGCACACTACAAGATTGTATGGTTGAGATTTTCATAACTTACTCAAATTTAGACTTATAACACTCAAAAAGCAAGGTTGTTTTTGACATGGTTAGGCCTTCGGCGGTGAGGGGTTAAGTAATGGAGTTTTTTTCATTAATTTATATATTATTTCAAATATACATTGTGTTCACCACAATTTGTTGGGTTTTAAAATCATAGAGGTGTATTGATTAGACTCTGATTTCATCCCACATGAAATAAAACATGATTGAGTTATAAAGATGCAAAAGCTTAGACATATTTAGATGAGTGCTCTTGCTAAAGAGGTATTCCTGACAATGCTTCTTTTCATGTTCTAAATCCATCACCTTGAGAAGCCCCTTAGGTTTAGAGTTTGAGAATTTTAAAACCTCTTTTTTTCAAATTTTTTTTCAAATTTTTTTGGTATGAGTTTCTATTTGTCAAAATTCCATCACCCCTTGAGGAGTCTAGAGGTTGGGACACTCTGAATATTTATGAGCGCCATAGGGGTGATGCCTACCCCATGAGTCCTTTGTTGCTTGTCCAAAATATTTGTTTTATGTAAGAATCCCTTAAGAGCTTGAGCTTGAACCAATATTTACTATGAGAAGAAAATAAATGGAGCTTGAAATGGCTTAAAATTTTTGCCTAACAAGATACTAAAGCCAAGTGTGGTGTATGTGCTGGCCATACTCCCATGTTTATAGGACTCAAATTTTGCTACTAATAGTAAAAATTTGAAATGTCTCCATTTCTTCCTCTATTGGCTTCAAAGTTTTGTTAGTAGTTAATGCTCATGGCTTGCATAGGGTATGCTTACAACTTTTAAGCTTGCATTTTTAGGCTCAAAAACTAGTGTTGTTGATGTTCTGAGGCCCAAAAGTGCTTCAAAATATCCATCCTCAAAGCAAGATTAAAATCTTCATTTACATTTTTTTTCCAAATCCAAACATAAAATCCTTTATTTATCTTGTTCAAGTACATTGCCCAAAAATTTTAGAGTGAATATCCCTATTAATTGCAATTTCAATGTGCCTATATTTCTAAATTTAGAATAGGATTTTGTTTTTACTTGAAAATTATCAAAATTGAGTGCAAAAGATGACAATATAGGTTTTTTCAAATATCATTGTTTGCAAAATAAAACTCCTCACAACTTCCACCTCAATAATTTGACTCAATGGTTAAATTTTTTTTGAATATGTATCAATCTATACAATCCAAAACAACTAATTAATCTTTTTTTAGAATATATATTGTTGCTGCCCAATTTGACATTGAAATAAAAAAGAAACTAAACCTTTCTAACTTTTGCAATATTAATTGGAATGACATGAAACAAAACTTTAAATTTAATGTAGGATGATTAGCATCCATAATGAAAATTTCTTTCAAAAAATTCAAAATTTAGAAGTCAACAGAGCATACCTGAGTTTTCAAAAACCCAAAGTGGATTCTTCAGTCCTTTAAAATTTGAATTAGCAATTTAGATCAACAAAGATGGATATTCTTTAAATCACAATTCTACTAGTTTGCAAAAGCAAATAGAATCTCCATCATTACTAATACATTGAACTATTTATAAGTTGAAAAAATAGCATTTTATAGAGTTACCAATCCTAACAAAAATGGAATTTTGGCCATTCCAAAGAAAATCTATTGGTAGGTTCAAGCATTACTTGTACACTTTTCATCCACTACTTCTAGAGTACTTATGAAGTAGACTTATTCTTAAAAACAATAAAATGTTAGGCTATCTACTGTGGAAATCATCCTCTTTGGTACTGTTTTATTGACCGATTGTAATACACAAAATTTACAAAGAGTCAAAGTTGAAATATTTTATTTATTTTTTAAGTAAATGATTCACAATAAAATGTTAGGGAAATTGTGTAGATGCAAAAATGGGAGGTGAAGCACGATGGAGTGGGATTTGAAGAAGATTGTTCAAAGTTCGTACTATATGTGTGTAATTTTGGATGTATCGACAATCAACAAAATCTATAGATGATTGATCCTCTTCAAATAGATAATCAATTGCAAATATGTAGTATAGATGATAGATCCTCTACATTCAACACAACTTGTTGATGATCAATTGCAAATAAACTTTTACAAGATCAATACTAATTGTCAGAGTTGATATACAATCTAACATCAAATCCCAAGGTGTCTATAGCCACTACTACCATACCATTTTCAAAATTTTTGAATTTGCTCATCTTCCGAGATGTATGCTATGGTTGTGATTGGAACATTGGCAGGGTGGTTTTGAAGTGTATAAAACTTTTGAAGTGATTGTGGTGGTGGGAAAGGTTTGTAATAGCTCTTGCACTTGCACAATCTTGAGTTTGCATTTAGTTATTGCAATTATTATTGTTGATCAAGGAATATAGGGTGATAGCACGCTACGGTCACCTCCCTATCGAAGATACGAACCAGTAAAAACAAGTACAAAATGTACGCATATAGTACAAAATGTACAAAATATTAGAATAAAAAATACAAATATTGGTACAAAATGGATCCAAAATGTCATTTATACCAAAATTCAATGGTGGCCCATCTAAATCAAAAGGCTTTATTTTAGATTTTCAAATTGAAAATTGAAAAAACATATTTTGAGGTCAAAATTTAGGTACATGAAGATAACGTGGAAGGTGCCGTTAGCATTGGGTTAAGATTTTTTTTTTGTAACTTATGCTAAACTTGCCATTGCAGTGTGTCCATAGATGGTAGACTAAGGATGCTTTGATAGACTCTAATTGACTTTGTATCAAGTCTTAAATTGGATTGTGTAATAAGTAATGTTTTTGTGTTATTATTACAATGATGTTGTGCCCAAACTAGTTGATCATCTTCAAGTGCAAATGCACCTCGTTTTTTCCTTTTTTTTGTCTTGAAACAATAGTGGAATAGCCTTCATGGCAAGCTTGAGTTGTAAAAAAAATTAGAGAACATAAACTATAAAGTAAATTAGCCATTATAGGCACCTAGAAAATGACTTATTTAAATCTTGCATCAATCTAATGTATGACCAAAAATTCAATAAATGAAATTTGGGTTATATTAAGTTGAGTTAGTGGCCACAATTATTGTCTTTGATGATGGTAATGAAGTGATTAGTGATTGCAATAGGAATTTGCACCTTTTGAATGCAAATTCATCATAGGGATTGACTTTTTTAGGCCTTCGTGTTATGTCCATGTTTGGAAATATTGTGATTGCTTTAGGTACATAGGATGACTATTATGGATACACTTTGTATTGGTTTTGGCGCATTTTAGAGACTCTTTGGGCCAATTGGTTAGCACACTTCAAAAAATCATAATAAATTCATACTTTGTAAAAAAATTAAAATTTCAATTGCTCTCTTCATTTCTCATATTTGTCTTATTTGGAAAAAATTTAAAATTTCAACAATGCCAACACGGCAAAAGAATCATTTTGCTTGTCATAGGTTGGTTTACCTTAAGTATAGATTGTAATCCTTTGTTGTTACAGATTTTCAAGTTTATGATATTATCATGATTGCGATGTAGTTTCTTGACTTCCTTGGGAAGGGACAGATCTAGACCTATTTCTGACAATATTAAGCATTTTAGCATAATACATCCAATTGAGTGATGGTTGGGGGAATGATTTTTTTCCAATTGTAATAGAAATAATGAAGATTGTACTATTTTTTGCTAATTTTTCATCAAGTTTGGAATTAGTAGAAATTAAAAAAGTGTAGAGTATAATCTCCATATATTAATAAGTGAAAACCAATTCTTTGAAGTGCAAAATTAAAAATTGGTCTTAGCAGCTTTATTAGGTATCAATGTAATATTTGTCACACAATAATGAAGGCCCTGGTCAACATCATATTCCCCTCATCCATGAAAATAGGTCACTCTATCTTGCACAAATAGGGCCCTAATTAGAAATATATTGTATACCTTAAGCCACCCCAAATGGCAAACTTTGCAAACTATTTTTAATTTTTGGGTGACAACCATACAACTAAGTTTTTTTGGTTTACAATAGATGAAAACAAATATAACAGTTTACAACAAAACAAATACAATTGTTGAAATCATATTTGCTGAAATTTGTTGATAGGTAAATATACTAGTATCCAATCACATATGTGATTTTGCAAGGAAAAAAACAAGTCCAACATTCCAAGCTTCCGTTGGGGCCAGGCCACTCCGTCACTGGCTCAGATCTGTACTTCGAATCAGAACTTTCACAGAGATTGCAAGCCATCTATCCGTCTCGGGATGCTACTTACTTTTCCTTCGTTCCACCATACCTAAAATGAAATGTCTCACACTTCAATTCGATGCAAGTGCAAGTTTAGATTGCCACGGTCGGGACGCCTCATTGAGAAGCCAGCTATCATTTAGCGTTGCTTTGGATACGAATATTTTGAAGCAGTTTCGGGCCCACAAACACCACGGTCCTTTAAGTTAAACCAAGGGCCCTGGCTCAATAACTTCAACTTTAGGTGCAGTGTCGGCGTTGGGTGCTTCTCCGCATCTGCTTTGACCAATGGTCTTTGATAATGCCAGACTTTGGAGAAATGTGCAGGCACAGCTAGTGTATCCTCGATTGCAACAAGTGTCAACATGCCATATATTTACGCGAAGTTCTCACCGAGTTGGTGCCAGCAACTACTGACTCCATGTCTCGATCGCAGAAACAGCAAGATGAGAAGAGAAAGATCGAAGCTGAGCAAAGATAGGTCTAGCTCTCAGCTTGCCAGGCTCAGTTCCTTTAAGTAGTCCATATCTTACCTCGCTGCTTTCATGAAGCTATTCTCCATCACATCGTCTCTCAGCAAGCTTTGGAGTACAACTCTTGGATGGAACTTTCTGTGCAAAAGATTAGATGGTTGTAGCAAATTGAGCTCGTTGCGATTATAGAGAGTGCAATTTGGAAAGGAGAAGTTAGACTGCAGGGAGAAGCTTGACGCGAGCAAGATGTCGCTCACGACGGTTAAGAGCATGAAGATGCGGGATCGCAACTCCATGGTCTCCATGTTTGCCTCCAGATATGTGCTGTGCGAACTCCGCAAATAACTTCGCGGAGAAGACTTTCTCATCTTCTGAGACACTTCTTAGCATATAGGGGGTGACCATCTCGTGCTTTCAAAAACGATCATGCCTCGCATTTTGGAAAAACAGGAGGAAAAAACAATCTCGTTCTAGCAATGGTACCTTGGTTTGTTCCATAGCCGGGCTTTGTCAATCTCTGATTCATGAGCCGGAGAGATCGAATAGAGCTAGCTAGCCCGGGGCAGATACATGATTCAGAACGTGTATCTACTGTACATTTACCATGTATAGGACCAATTAGTTTGTGGGAGTACCGAATCAAAGAAAGCTCCTCAGTTAATGGCTTCAGGAGATAGATAGCTCATAGAACCGCGAGTAGGCAAGAAATTTCCTCCAACTGCGCCAAGCTTCAGATTCGATCCACCCAGGACGATGGGGTTGTATGATCACCAGACAACTGCTCTCCTAATCCTAACAGTGTGCATGACCCATGGCAGTTACATCCTTGTGGAAGCTCAAAACACCAGCTTTAGCTACCTCACAGGCTTCAGCTCCTCAGACAATTTCACAATGGTGGACGACGTTCAATTATATGGAGTCAACAAGTCATTTCTTTTGAATCCGGCAGGATACGGGCTGGGAAAAGCCACTTGCGGGAGGTTGTTCTACGAAAACAGAGTGAGGATGAAGGATGCTGCATCTGGTGCAGTGGCTTCTTTCAACACCAGCTTCACATTCTTCATCACAGGTGTAAACTTCGAGTTTGATAAATATGGATATTGGCATGGAGAAGGAATGTCTTTCACATTCAGTCGGAACAACAGCGGAGACGTGGACGGCGGATCGTCGTTATGCCTCGGGAAAACGGATAAAAACACTCAGTTCTTTGCCGTAGAGTTCGACACCTTTCGAAACCCCGAGTACAATGACTCTAGCGACAACCATATCGGGGTCGACGTCAACAGCGTGACCTCGACATGGTTTTACAACCTTTGCGGAGGCACGCTAATCAATTGCACATATCTTGTCAACGGTGGCTCCTTCACTGCGTGGATCGATTATGATAGTCCTTCCCAGAAGCTTGGCGTGTTCTTTGCGAATGGCTCCTTGAGCAACTACTTGTCCAAACCGCCCAAGCCTGTCATCGAGGAAGCTCTAAATTTAACAGCCTTCTTGGATGAATACATGTACGTTGGCTTTAGCGGAAGTGTCGGAGCCACTAACGAGGTTCACCAGATTGAAGCTTGGCAGTTTGCGACCTCTGGACTGCCTGAAGTGGTCGCTCCGACCCCGGCTCCGACAAACTCCGGTACCAGCTCCTCAGGCGGAAGTAAGGCCGGTATCATTGCTGGGGTCTGTGCTGGAGTTGGTGCTGTGCTGATGCTCGCAGGGATAGTAATTGCAAAGCGACGGAGGAGAACATCTCTCACCAAGCAAGGTACCAAGTTTAATCTCGTCGACCAAAACCTTGTGCCGCGTGTGTTCACGTACAAAGAGCTCAGCAAGGCGACCAAGAACTTCGGCAGAAATGAAAGGCTTGGAAGCGGTGGATTTGGAGCGGTGTACAAAGGGGTTCTCCCCTCGGGTGCCCTGGTAGCAGTGAAACGGATGCTACATGAGAGCAAGCACGGCGAGGAGGGTTTCCAAGCAGAAGCCGCCAGTCTCAGCCAGATTCGGCACAGGAATTTGGTGCAGCTGCGAGGATGGTGCCACGAGGAGGAGGAGCTCATGCTTGTGTATGACTTCATGTGCAACGGCGACTTGGATGAGTGGCTCTTCCATTTTCCTGAACGACAGGCGAAGGCTCCGTCATTACATTTGCGCTTGGCAGAGTCCCTTCCTCTCATGCTGCGTCACTCCATTCTCAGTGGGGTCGCCGCAGCGCTAGCATACTTGCACGAGGAATGCAAGCAATGCGTGCTGCATCGCGACATCAAGTCCAGCAACGTCTTGCTGGATGAACACATGAATGCGTACTTAGGAGACTTTGGACTCGCCCGTCTCATTGACCACCAGAAGATGGAGAAGACGACGATGATGGCAGGAACTTTGGGCTACATGGCCCCCGAGATGCCAACCACAGGGAGAGCCACCAAGGAATCGGACGTGTACAGCTTCGGCGTCCTGATGCTGGAAGTGATGTGTGGGATGCGGCCGCTTGACGTGGACGCCAGTGAACGCGAGGATGGCGCATTAGTGGACAGGATATGGCGTGCACATGAAGCGGGTAATATTCTTCTGTTGTTGGATCCAAAACTTGGGACATTTCCACCTCCGGATGCAGATCCATGTAGTGGAATCGAGATGCCCGAGGCGTCAGGCTTGTTGCTCCCAGAGGAAATGGTTGATTTGAACTCCTTGGCGAGGCACAGTTCCAATGCGGCAATGGAAGACCAGAAGATGGTGACGAATCTGCTTCACTTGGGCCTTCTGTGCTGTCACCCTAATCCCGAAGATCGACCATCCATGCGCCTGGTGTCCCAGTGGCTGCAGGCTTCCGAGAGTATGGAGATGTCTCTGCCGCCTCTGCCAAGATGTAAACCTCAAGCGCGGTACTCTCTCAAATGGCAATGATACGTTCGGTTTCGACGTCTTTGAATTCTGACAACGTCCTGGATGCTGGGCAAGGATCATCCCAATCTACTCTGCCTACCTCCGATGCTTCGGTCGGGGAGCATGCGGGTTTGCAGGCGTCCGTCGCCACGATTTCTTCATCACATTGGGTTTATTCTGGTCGCTAAGCATAATGAATCCAGTGATGAATTCGATCTCTGTTGCTGTACCTTGTTGAGTTTAACTTAGTCGATTGCACACTCATTTGAATAAACGTTGGCACCTCCATTCTGATCCTCTCAATCAGGGCATGTTCATGTTGTACCGTTTCTGAACAGAGACTCATAAGCCAACGTCGCGACGAGCGTTTGAACTGTTTTAGGTGGCCGGAACTCAAAGTCGATGGTTCTGCCATTTCCTGAACTTTCCAAAATGTTGTCACAAAGCAGCTCGAATGTTCCAAGCAGAAGAATTGGCTACGCGCTTTTAGATTTTCCGAATACCTCAACTTCACATTCATTAACACAAGGTTTGACTTCAAGTAGTAACTGCTCAAGGTCAATATTCCGAGAACTATCATTCCAATGATCACATTGCATATGTTATCTACCCTAAAGGAGAATAAGATTTCAACCAGCACAGGCAAATCGTGAAATCAAAGGGGTGAATGTCGCTGAGGACAGGTAGAGTATGACAGGACGGGTGAATTTACACCCAAAATATTCCGTCACACATCAAAAGAAAGGTTTTAAAAATGAACACTTCAAAGACCCGTTTTTCTTAAACCTACTGTAGTAATGTAGAATAACTGGTATTTTTCCAGAGAGCACAGTAAAATCTTGCCAGATACACTTCACAAAAGCCAGTTGAGGTACTAAGTAACTTGTGGAGAATCATCACGGAGTGTGAATTCAACAGGCACTGGAGACTCCGAAACCACGGACAGAGAAGATTCTTTACTTCCAAGATACAACTGATTTGTCAACGTGAAGCAGCAAGGACTCCAGGACTGACGTCGGAACCAGCAGGCCCAACTGAAAGTGACTTAGATTCTTGCTATTCAATGGATTCGAGATTTAGGCAATCATGTACCAGATAAGAAATGAAACCTCGTCAAAGAAAATCAAACAGCACAGGAGATGCACAAACAGCAAGCACAGCAGAAGACTTGTAAATCTTGTGAAGTACTGAGCATGTCGGTGAGAGATATGTAGCGCTTAACAGCAGTTACCTTGTCTTGAATGACACAAAAACCTTGCTCTGGATTTCAAATGAAACGGCAAACATAGAGTCCGATCCACATGCTTATCACAAAGCTCCAGATGGTCTCCAGATGGTCTCCAGTGAAAATCTCAGAAGAAAAGTTTCAAAAGAGAACTAGGAGGATGTGAGATAACTTGCATCAATTCCTAAGTAGCTCATCAAAATACTTGATGTGATTTTAATCTGCGATGTTACGTGGACTGAGTAAAAATGAGCATAAATAGAGGAAGCTGGAAAAATCTGAAAACTCGAGAGTACTAAAACGAGGAGTCCACTCCGGAATCAGCAACACTGTTCCCAAATTGACGTAGATTACGCCCTCTCTTTGAGCATCAATAATCAATAATCAGAGTACGATTGAAGGAAAGTCGACCATGACTAAAAAATGAAGTCAAAATGGGACATTTTGATTAGGTCAGTGGATGCACAAGGCAAGCATTTGACAATTTGATGAAGCCTGATAATTTGTCTTTAACCCTTAAAAGCCACTATCGTATTGGGATATAATGGATTTTAGGCAAGCTCCTACAGTCAAAATTTATTTTGTGATTTTGGAAATTTTTTAAACATAGAACAACACATTAGCTTCTTGGGATTGTAACTATTGTTTCAATTAATGCTGAGGGGTAAAGTTATGCCATTCTAAACACAATTTATACATTGTCAAGTAGATAAAGAAATTGACAAAAACTTGAATATTTTTATTAAAAATCTCATAGATCTTATTTTTGTCTAAATGGGAAGCTTTGATTCATTCCATTTGGATTAGTGATATGAAAGTTATGGACAATCTTGTTTTTTGGACAATGTAAGTATTTTCTTGAAAAAATAACTAATAGGATTCATTTAGAATGCAATTTTCACAATTGTTCAAGAAAATGTGTTTGATAAAGTTTCCTTGCTAGAAGAATCACACAATTGTGATTATTGTGTTTTACTTCTATCTTAGAGTTGTTGGTAATTTTAAATTTTTATTAAATCTCAATTCTACAATTTTATTAAATCTCAATTTAACAAAATAAAAAAGAAATGTATAGTGCAAAAATTTTAAACTACAAAGATTCAAAGCATATAATCTAGACATGTAAGGTGTAATAAAATTGGTTTTCTTCACTTTAAACTCAAATATCAGAGTTGTTAATTAAGACAATCTAATGTGTAGAGTCACGTCTAGACTTTTAAAGTCAATAGAGGCAACCATCCTGGACATCTTGTGACATTTGGAAAAAAATATTTTTACTTGAGGTAAATTCACCCCATCCACCTCGTTTGTACTTTTGTAGCTGTCTACAAAGAGTATTTGCCATGTCCACAGTGATTGTCCATCCCAACGATGGCCATTTGTGTCGCAATCCAAATGACACTTTACAACTTTTAGTAGCTCACTAGGTTCACTTCAACTCGTTTATAACATCACTTGGTCACAAACTGCCTAACATTGTACATGCCAAGTACACAAAGTGTTAGTTCACATTTCCAACTCATTCTGTTAAGTCCTAGTCACCAGGACTACTAGCACACAATTCCATCGTGATACCGGGCATATCATTTAGTAATATGAGGCGAAACTTCCACCTTAATGTGCAAGGATCCATGGTGGCACTACTCATCATGGTTCTAACCACCCTTGAATGTCACTCCACTCCATGCTAACCCTTTTTGCATTTGCTATTTATTCATTAAAGGTAACCGGCACTCACAACTCGGGACACATCCAAGGAGGCTTAGCAAGGAGCAGGACTCCACCCAACCGATGCCATGAGATATATACAAGTGTCCTATGGTGCCTTAAAGTGGTGGTGAAGTCACCACCACCAATCATGAATCACTGGGACTCACCAAGATTTCAAGAAAGAGAAAGGAGAGAGACCAACCCCTCTTATAGTACTCTTTGTGGTATTTGGCAGATCTTCTCCGTCCTAGGTCAGAGGAAGTCCTTGGATAACCTTGGGTTGTAGAAGACTACCCAATTCCAATTCAAATCGCCAAATTACATCACCGTTTGGACTCCTGAACTTCCAGGCGGCGTAACTTTTGCGCTCAGAGCTCCAAATCTAACATGTGATCCCATTTTAGACATCTACACGACAAGTAAATACCAATGGACTTCTCACTCATCTCATTTAAACAAGTTCTCGCAAAGTTATGGCCTTCCAAAGATTTGGGTTCATCGACACTAAAGAAAACCTTGCTGAAGGTCTATTCAGCCTTGATGTTTTCCTGTTTGGTGACCACATTTCCATGTCAATTCTAGTTGACAATCACCATTACATTTACCAGTATGTTAGAACAAATTATCCAGGGCATTTGAAACATAACTATCGAACGAGGCTATGTTGCGTCTTCATCTTGCTGTTAGACTTGTTTAGTGGAACAGAAACAAAACATATAATTCTGGCAAGCTCTGCCATCGTGGACAATGACGTCCTCCAGGTAGTACATTCCATCAGCATTTATAGTATATGCACAACGATTTCCATTAAGAATTCATTTCTTTTTTATTTGTCGTGGATGACATCGTTATGTTCTGCTTGGAATCAATGCTTCACATGCGCTAATGAGGTCTGGTTTTTTTAAAAACTGAAATCCGTTTCTAACGTTGAATGCTGTTTACCAATGTTGTAGAAAGCGTTTTGTGGAACGCATCTATGTTTTTCTTAACATTCTTTTGTTAACAAGAAACAAATTTCTCGTGTTCTACAAGACTCTGTGGTGTTCACCTATACATTGGCATTTATTACAGTCTCTTATGTGACAACGTGTAGTCCACAACACATACAAGTTAAAGAATTTCTTGAACCACAGTCTTTCAAACTAATATCCATATATCGTCATTCAATTAAAAAAAAAATTACATTTTCATGATTTCACATGCATTCATTTTTCCTTATCCAAAACATGAAACAAGGCCCACACATCTTTTGACCAACAACAACCTCTATGCCTCCGCAATGTACTCTAGACCTTTCAGTTCAATTTTGGTAGGCATTTTGTACATAACAAAACTTTGATCATGCTCTCTTTGCAAATGCCTGCATTTCTCACACAAATAAGTAAACAATGTCCTCTACTGAAATGCACACACATTGTTCACAATGCATTAGGAGTTCAGGACAAAATGAAACATTGTTCCTGCGCTTCATTTGATTTGCACAAAAATCATCATCAGTTGCCCATAATGCCAGCAACATTTGTAAGTACTCACATGTATAGACTTCCAAATAACAAACATTGAACTTCCTCTTGCAATGAAAACCTCTCTACCTTTCATTCCTTCTGTTCATGTCTAATACATGCTTGTTTGTAAAACTATACAACATCGACACCATGATTTGCAAGTTCCTTCATATCCTAGCCATTTCTTCTTCCATCAACACAACATTAACAAAATTCATTCTAATTAATCCCGAACTCTTAGCCCCTCATAGTCTTCATTCCTACCTGAAGCCAGAATGTCTATCTCTGGCCTTGTTGCCATAGTGTCTACATGGCAGCCTCGAACTTCCGTTCCACAGACAACCTTCCAATCCCCTCCAGAACTCAATCTTCTTTCCAAATCATCCGAGAAGAACACTTGCTGACATTGTGTGGGAAATACAAATGAGTAAGGTCCCAAAGGAAGGCAATTGAAAAAATTTGCTAGGGTGCAGCTATACTTGTCTCTTACAACAGATGCATTGCTTACTCTGAATTTTGTTGGAATCCATAAACACACAAGTACAACACAACAATGACTGCGGTAGTTCAGTTCCAATATCTCTTGAATCTAGCCCACATATTTTTCAGTTTTCCATTGACGAGCCTCATTACATGACCTCCCCCTACTTGGACACAATACTGACGCTGCTATTCCGCTGTTACAAGTAACTTTATCTTCCTCTACACTCTAAACACACAAGTGCATTCCATGAGCATACATCACTCTATAGGAAATAGCTTTCTTTTCGGGGAGTTGTGCGGCTTCAATCACATCTCTAGATGGCTTGTTTGGGCCTTTTCTAGCTTGCTGAACTTGTAATGGCAACCACTCAACAAATTTGGGCAGAGGCCTATACTCTTCTGGATACTTCATTTTGGCTTTCCATCCATAGTGAAAAACAAATTCACGAGCAAAAACATGACTGGCTTCAATCCTTTCTTCACTTGCCCTTGTGTATTCTCTGCTTATAACAGAACTAGTTAGTCACTTGCTCCCATGTGTGTTTCCTGTACTCCACTTGCATAACAAACAATTGTGCTTCACAAGAATCTGAACATCCAACATTTTTGTACTTGGACTTCGATATGTTTCTCTAAACATTTGATAAAAGAATTTACAGGATTCTGAAACAAAGAAGTACTACATTCTAACATTGTTTTCTCCTTCATAATATAGTACAAGACATTGCAATGTTTTGATTACCAACACTTTCACTTAGTAAGAATCAAACACTGTCCTTTTACATGTAACATGATTCTGAATACAGTATAGCAGAATATGCAGTTGCCTTCTACGTTTTCTCTTGTATAACATTGCTTATATAAAATACTTCTAACTAGATTGTAGAGGAAACTTTCACTCACCGTCTCCAGACTTCCAAGTCTTCTGAATTCAATAGAACAAAACATGTGCCCATTTCACAAATTGCTCAGACATTTCACGTGACCAACCACTTCCTTGTAGCATTTCATCGTTCATTCTTTGCTCCTCCTTATCATCCCATATACGACGACATGTTCCTTCAAAACATTGTAGATACTCCGTACAGTAACCTAATGTCTCAGACATAGCATAGCTCTCTGCCAATCTACCATGCTTGCTTTAGGTCTTACATATGTTCTCACATACTCTTTCAAAGTTTTCATGTACCTCTCAATGGAATACATCCATCGACAATGAACTGGTCCACAGAGATAGAGTTCCTGTACTAAATGAATCATCAAGTGAGACATAATGTCCATGAACGTAGGCGGAAACTCTTTCTCTATCATACAAAGTGCATCAGCTGCATCCTTCATGTTAGCATCTCTATCGGCGATTTTGATTTCTCTAGCACATAAATGTTGGAATACTCGACTTTCTTTCATGATTGCTTGTCGAACTTTCATAGTCTCCATATCTTGCCTACTATGCACCACATGTCATGCACTATTTTCTCAAAAATGGCTTCAATACCTATGTACATCTGTCAATGCCTCCTTTTCTTATGAAAGAAAGATAAATGACAATGAAGACATAGAAAAGATTAAAAAAATCGTATACACATACTCAGAAACAAAGCTTTCAAATATTTCTAACCTCTATCCAATACTTATTGTCCAATACGGAAGTTCGTTCAGTGCACATGAACG
This sequence comes from Climacium dendroides, assembly GCA_950106755.1. Lineage (NCBI taxonomy): Eukaryota > Viridiplantae > Streptophyta > Bryopsida > Hypnales > Climaciaceae > Climacium > Climacium dendroides. The sequence continues at coordinate 5,581,591 of OX467087.1, read as the reverse complement.
CTTCACTCCATGTTTATGAACGGGATCATCATCAGTACCCTTCTTTCCTCCATTCGCTAAATATAATTCACGTTCCTTACCACACCTTCTTGTTTGCTCTGTAGTCAGTCTTGTTGGAGTAGACCTCAACTCTACCTTGCCATCAAATTGTAGATTCCTCCAATATGGATGGCTTCTGTGGGTCCACCTTTGGCTTCCTGCATATACAATTTTCCTACCCTTCGCGCGATTGTCAGCATCCACTTTGTTGCCAGATGCTGTTGCTCTCGCATCTGTTTCCGGCCCACAAACTTTGCAAGCTTTATACCCATGTGTACATAAGCCTGAAATTAAGCCATATCCTACCCAAATTTAGGTTTAGAGAAGTCCTGCATGGTCACTCCTACCCAAATTTGTTGCAGCTCTTCTATTAAAGGACGTATAAAAACATCAATGTTTTCATTTGTTGGTGACAACTTTCCGGACACTAGAATGCTCAATTGCACAAAAAAACTCTTTGTCACCAGGTACGGAGGCAAGTTGTAAATCAACACCAACATTGGCCACGTAGAGTGATTGGTACTATTGTGTGCAAAAGGATTTACACCATTCAGTGACATTCCAAACCGCAAATTCCTTACTTCCTATCCAAACGAAGGATCTATATTGGCATCCACATGCTTCCATGCAAGAGAGTCAACAACCGACTTCATTACACCGTCGTTTGTGTTCGGATGCTCATAATGAAATCGTAACAATTCAGCTATTGCTGGGGACCTGAACATTCGTTGCAGCCTAGGGATTAGGGGAAAGTGTCGTATCACTCTTGCTGGAATCACCTGTGATCCTTTTATAAATTTGTATTTTCCACAGCGTGGATTTGGACACTCCTTCAAATTTGTATAACCTCTTCGATATAGGACACACCCATTCGGACAAGTGTGTATAATGTTGTAGTTCAATCCTAGCTTCTTTATGATTTTTTTGGCCTCATAGTCAAAATGAGGAAGTTTGTTGCTTTTCGGCAACAATATTGTCGATAAATACTTCAACAACTCATCTATATAATAAGCATTACTCACACTATGTATCATTGCCATATTCATAAGCACAATTGTTGCAGATATAACGTTTATAGCGCTCCCTTCAAATATAGGACGTGTCGCTTCTTCATACAATTCATCCACTTCCTCTGTCCCCTCCGACACAACTTCTGGATCACTATCATGTTCTTTTGCATGTTGTGTGTCTTCACGAAGTCGATCCCCTTCATTAAAAGCATCAAATAGTTGTTGCTGGATGTCATGATAAGGATCCATGTACTCTACATACTCTGAACGTACATGTACATCATCAAAGACATTTTCCATTGGCAATGTCTCCCCTTGCTCATTTATCCATATTCCTTCTTTAGGATACCTCTCCTTTGGGTCACCACCTACCATGGAGTGCATGAAAAAAGGATTTTGCTTATTCACACGAAGATGCTCCCGTATGATTGTTATATTATAACGACGACCTCCATGGCATTTCGTGCAAGGACAACGAAATGAATTGCATCCCACCTCTCTTGCAATCCATAGCTCCGTTTCAAAGATCAAATCCTGTAGTGGAATATGTATACCTGTACATCCTACCATTTTAAGAATGTCTGTACCACGGAAGTGAACCTCTTCGTGTTAGTCTTCTTGGCTGCAATTTCGGATTCCCTGTAGAAGAGCAGCAATAATTGTTGCTTCTCTGCCTCTAGAGCTAGAAAAATAGCACATAGAAATAGTACTAATTTTCTTTTAACAAACCCCCTGTAACATTAGAAGAATCCAATTTTCTTAAGTAACCATTATTGATTCTCAATGTGGGAGTGTAATCCCACATGCTAAACCCAGAAAACTAGCATTTGGCGGGAAATTTCAAAATTTATTCCTTTAAAAAGGAAAGTTTTGAGTCCCAATAGGAGATTAAAAGGATTTCAGAACTACCGAAACTCCGGATCCGGAGAAATCCTATTAGATGTAAAAACCTAATTCTGGAATCCTAAAAAATTCCGGAAATCGGATGATGGCGCCGGCCCTAAAAGCCAGAAACCGGATCTGTACTAGAGTTAGGCTTTGCCGCCAAAATCTATCCCGGACTTTCGTCCGTTTGTCCATCCGTCTGACTAGTATAAGAAAAGGACTGTAGCTGGTAGAAGGCACAGTTGTTTTCTCGCTGCCTTACATCCTTATTTTCTTGCCTCCCCATCTCTTAGAACTTCCAGTAGATTGAAAGACTGTGTGAGTTGTGATCGTGCAGGTGTGTTCCGAAGTGACTTTTTGTGAGCAAGAGAGTTAGGGAGAGGTTAGGCGAGCGTGATGACTTCTAGGGCAAGCCGGCATAAACTGAGGGATGAACCAAAGGACTCAGACAAGCTGATTCCAACGCCACCACCCCGGACAAAGGCAATTCCGGTAATGCGGGTGGTGCCGGAAATTCCAACCGATGAGGTCCGGATGGAGCACCTACGGCAAAACCTCACCAACATGGGATGCGAGGGATTGATGGACGTCCCTTGGGGCATCCAGAAGAAGAGTCTGGTGGTGGACCTGCTGCGACCGAAAAGTGGTATCTTGGATACCATCCTTCGGGCGAAACCTGAGCTGTGGATGGTAGGCGAGTGGAGAACCGTCTACAGGTTTCGGATGGCGCCGGACAAGGTGATGAAGAAGAACTAGGAATGCATGGAGGGCGAGTTCTGGATGGCGGTAAACCCGAAGGATGGCTTTCAGGTATCAGACCTGGTAAACCCGGAATACCAGGATGTGGTAGCGTTTCTTAACCCTATCCTCCACCCGACCAAGCCAAGGCAAGTAGTGGCCAAGGTAGCTTCTACCATCCTGGGAAGCCTCCAGGAGAAGTTGATGATGGATTGGGCATTCATCATCTTTGAGTTGGTGGGGGATCTTGTGCGTTTTCTCCGGCAGGGGAAGAAGTCAAGAAGGGTGGGAGCCCTCTTCCGGTTTATGTCTCCCACCTGTATTTCCAACATTCTTTATTTGAGACCAACGAGGAGGAAGCCCATTTGGGGTTGATTCAATTCCAGAAGTACGGAAGAGAAGAACCCTCTCTCCGGAAAAGACCGGATGACGAGGAGACGGAAGACGAGGAGCAGTCCACTCCTTTGAAGAAAAAGTCCCGGTGGTAAGCGACTCCACCGGTAATGCCAATGGAGAATCCTCCCACTCTAGAGCAAACGGAGGAGGACGCTCCAGTCCAAAAGGAAGACGTTCCGGCCCAGCCTCAAGCCGGTCCCTCCCGGACCAATCCTACAAAGGCAGAGGAGGAAGAAAGGACCGAACTCCGACTAGGGGGATCGCCCTTTGAGGATATTTCAGAACTGGCCCAGCACATCGTGTGGCGGACTGACAACCTCATAAAGATTCTCCAAAACTATGAGGAGACCTTCAAACGGGTGTGCTGGAAGATGGCACTGACCAACCGGAACGCCATCTTCCGGAAAACAGACGCTTTGGTGACGGCCAAGAAACAAAACACTATTCTAATCGAAGAATAAAAGAAGATGGTGACAGAGGCAGGCACTTTACAAGTGGAGAACCGGACTTTGTTGGAACGAGCCCAAGAGTCGGAATCCACTTGTGCCCGGTTGGAGAACGAGCTGCGGACGGCCCAAGAGAAGGCCAAAGTCGTGGAGGAAGAGCACCGCCGGCAGATGGAGGCACTATGCCGGAGTGTGACCTAGCTCCGGAGTTCCTTGGAAATTCCAACGGACTACATCAACAAGGCCCGGTTGTTCGAAGCCAACTTCGACTTAGCCGGAAGTTTGAGCCGAGTGCCCATAATCAAGTGTCTACTGGAGCAAGCGAGACGGATGGACGCATCGCGAGCCGAGATGCGGAAACTGGTGGAATATTTGGCATCCGCAGAGCCAAGTCCGGTAGACCCTCCTCCTCCCTCTCCTGTACATACCTTGCCGGATCCGGAGGAAACTGTTCTTTCGGACTCCATTGTTACAAAATTGTCGCCGGTGGTACCGCCTGTCTCAGGGCTTTCACCACCACCGGAGAAACCAGGAGTAGATTGGAGTACCGTTGTACCTAAAGGCAGTGAGGACCTCCTCTAGGAGAATCCGATCATTGACTTTACAGTTACTCCTCCGGAAACAAGGGGGATTCGGTTTGTTTAGTCTTCTCCCCGCCATAAAAGTACCCGGAAAGATTCTCGAGGAAGTCCGTAAGTTTCGATAGTCGGAACTCAGAGTGCAGACAGAGGAACCGGTATCACGGGAGGTCCAAGCTGGGGAGCAAGAGGCCCTGATGTGTTTCCTCCGGGGAGTACCCACAAAGAGATATATCAGAACTTGTTAAAAGAAGTTTTTCCTCCTAAAGGTAAGGATGCAGGGGAATAGAAAACAGTTTTGTGCATACTCATGACAATACCGGAGTCCAGCTGCCGAGCTGGAAAATAGGATCTAGTGGATTACCGGAAATCTAGCGGACCAGTAAGAATGTTTTGTGGGATTTTGAAGATGATGTTAGGTTTAGTATAAGTTAGATTTTGGTAGACCTTTGTGGTCATTCACACTTACTCACCACATTATTTTCAGTTTGTACCTTCTTGAGCTTAATTCAAAGAGTTTGGAGGCTTTCCATTCTCTTCCTTCTTGTACTTGATGCATACTTGTGTAGATGTGGGTCCATTCGTGCCTTTTCCGGATGCTGAGAACTTACCTTGATTAGCAAGAGTTGACTTGTGAGTGGTTCCGGACGTCACTAGATTGATGGGAAGATCGGCCGGATTGTTTTGGAGGGAGTGTTAGTGTGCTACCTGCTTAGATGCTGGTATAGCCTGAGGGGAGGATACTGCCTCGTGTGTAAGGGTGTCTGAGAGGCTGCTAGCAGCTTCTGTGTACGGGAATTTGCAAGATGTGCTCAAATTCCAAATTTTGGAATTCCCCCATAGACAGAGTTAAAGCCCCGGTGTAACGCCCAAGAGAGTGCGAGGATGTCCACCCGGTCGATGGGAGGCTCAGTGTCAGGTTGATGCTAGAATGTCGTTGTAGTCCTTGACCGTCCCTGCATGACTAGGTCCGGTAAGTATTCCGGATTTGTGAGGTGATAGAACAGCAAGATACTTCCGGTTCTTGAAATCAAGTTAGAATTAGTAGAAAGAGAAAGAGAGAAAGAGAAAGAGGGAGAGAGCCAGTGTTTTCGGACACGGTAAACATCCGGACAATGGATCTAGCCACTTGTCAACTAAACCCAGGGATCCCGAAAAAGGCAACTGAACGGTTTCTGGACTTTTCCGGAACCCATCCGGCACTAGTAGCCGGACCGGACCTCTAGTCCAGATTAGAAAGTAGGAGAGAAAGGGAAAGCTTAGATCTAAATTAGCCTATAGATCGGTGAGCCTCAAGTCCTCGTGGGAACGATTCCGGAGCGGTTTACTCCAAGTGGGTCCTTAGTGGGAATTAAGGGCTAAATGGAGGAATACTAGTCTGACTAATCACTATACTCAATGTTGTAGACAACACACCAGCAGCAACTCTTTCTAACATTCCTGTACGTTCCAAACATGCATGTTAGTATGTTCAAAATATAAGATGATTACATTACAGGGTTGCCATGTTTTCTGTATACTGAAATAGCTTGTACATTCTACATGTCTTTCTTTCCACAAATGAAAGTCAATACACTATAAGAAAACTGTGTCTGTCGCGACATCGCAATTTGAACACCCGGACATTGCGCGTGACGTCTTCTATGTCTGGACTGATGTCCAATTACATCGTGTTGCTGTGAACATGCCAAAAACATGGTACGTTGCATTAGATTTGCAGGCCCAGCATCGTGATGTCTGAAAAAACATTGGTCAACGGGTAACTTCAGAAGTTGACATGTGGTTGCCACCTAGGCACGGGAAAGACAAAGTGTCATTTTTTCATCCATTGCCTGTCTATGAGACTATGATGTGGCATCTGATGTGTAACTGACGTAGCATGCCACATCGGTGCTGACAGAATTAGCTGGCGTGGCATCCACGGATGTTGACGTAGCATTTTTTGGGGCCACTTGCTTGGTCTGATTAGCATTTTAGGATGTCTTTTGAGACATCGCTGTGGACGTTCAGGTGTCTTAAATGATGTTAGGTGAAACAGTTGTATGTTGATTGAAATGTCCATCTAAGCGTGTGGAGTTTGCACATGCGTGCTTCTTAAAGCATACCCTATCATAGGAGATGTTTGCTTGCACAAGCTAGCATAAGTACATGCTGGGGTAGCAGATGGCTTCTTGCATTGTAGAATGTCAACGGCAACGTCCACTTGTTTGATCTTTGTAGAAGGAGATGCAATTATGAACACACTTATTTTTTGGGACATCTCTTGGAACGCATGTATTGGACGTTCTAATATTTCATGCATGCATTGTATCGAACATTCCAATGTTTTCTGTATGCATTATATTGAACATTCTGATGTTTTATGGATTCGTTGTATGGGACACTTTGATGCTTTCTATATGCATTGTATTGGGCATTCCGATGTTTTATGGATTTGTCGTATGGGACACTATAATGCTTCATGTATGCATTGTATTGGACATTATGATGTTACAATTCAAAGATTGCACAACATATTATGCTGCTTTTGACATCAAGAACATCCACAATTTGCTTATAAAGTGAAAAGGGACTAAGTCCATGACATATTCATAGAATAGAAAATCCAATACAAAAAACAACCATGTCTCACAAAGGAGGGTCACGGTAGAACACAAAGCCGAATTTCAAAATGAACACTAAGCCGAACAAAAAAATCAACACAAAGCGAAACACATATAACAGAATTTTAGCTGAAGACAACCTCTTCAGCTTCTACATTCCCACTATTTGCTGGACACGCGAACGTCTGCAGCGACGTCCCATTGCTGGTGCTAACGTATTCTTGTCATCCAAGACATCTTCTACAGCACGCTCTGCATTCAATGTAACACAGGTATCAACGACTTCGTGTTTCTAGAAACACTGCCCATATATGAGGGTGGCATAATTCCAATACAAACATTAACATTGGCAAGAACCTCACCGTGTGCTCATTTTTTGCGTAGTGCCTCTCCTTTCTTAGGAGGATCCCCCATTAAAGGAGGGCTTGGCTTTGAAGCCTTCGGTGCAGCTGCCTTCGTTGACTTTGTTGGGGCCACAAACTTCGACGGCTTGGCACCTGGTACGCTCCTTGTCACCCGATTGGATCGACAAGATGACCCAAAAGATTGCAAATTTGCCACCTACAACCAAGCAATAACACCAAACACTTTACAAAATGGGCACTCATCACATTTTTTGCTACAAGTGGATGCACCAATACGAAAACAAATTCTTATGTAGAAATAAACATGAATGTGAGTCAATGAACTCCTATTATATGGTCTACAATGTTTACAATACCTCTTGCACTCTCCCTGGTTGTGCTACCGGTACAGACGTCTGGACTGGGGCAGGGGCAACTTCTTCCACAAAAATGGCATACGGGTCTGTGCTAGACTTCTCCGCGTCCTTGCCGATGTCCGCAGAAGTGTCGCCGTGCTTCAAAATGGTCTCCATAGCAAACGCTTGGACGTCCTCGCCGACATCTGCATTAGCGTCGTTGTTAGCCTTGACGTTTGAAACGGTGTCCTTCAAGTAGTCAACTTCCTCTTCAACGTCACCTGGGACATCTTCAACGGCATCACCAACGTCTACAGCATTGACTTGAAGATCCCCCCCCATGTCTGTGGGGACGTTCTCAGCACCATCCTCCTTCAAAGGAATGATGTTGCCCTCAGCATTTTCACCAACACCTCCTGCATTTGAGACAAGCTGCTGTTGAAGATTGTTGCCTCCAATGGAATGAACAAGTTGTTAGAGAAGCTCCTCTACTTGAACTAGGAGCCCTCCCAACTCTGCTATCGAGGCCCACACTTCTTCTATATCTGGACCATAGTCATGAGATAACTTGCGTGCCTCTGCTTGCCGCCGCGCATACTCTTTCTTTGTTGCCTCCTTCACCTCCAGTTCATAAGGTATGCGTCCAAGTTGCAGGGTCTAGCATATTAAAAAAATTAGAGGTGGTGTTGCAAAGGAGCTCCACAAAAAACTATGACATTGATGTCCAGAAAAACATCAAATCAGACATGAGCATAATAAATACAGACATTCTACAATGCAGCATGATGTCAGAATGGACATGATAAACACAGGGAAGTTTAAGACTCTCACCAATTTTCCAATCACAGTCTTCTCAATGATCCTCATCTGTGTCTCCTTGGACCCCTTTGCCTTGGAAACTGCACGCATCTGCACAGACTTCTCCTTAGCCAGGTCTGAGCTGCGCCTCTCCTGTAACTTCCTCCACACCAAAACATCAACATCTGCTGGCTTTGGGCACTTTTCATCAATCATCTTCATCAAATTATGGTGAAGATTAATGAGGGTCTTCATCACGTACTGTGAAAACCACTATGGATTGATCTCCACTTGGTCGCCTCCAACCTCCCAGTCTGAAATAAGAAGGCCACAATACATAAACACTTGCAAATGATAAGACTTTCAAAATAATTTAATTCTAGTGGCATAATGATGTCCACACGGACATCATTGAAGACATCCGGGCACCGCTACAGACGTCAAGACAGAATGCACGGTGATGCTCACCCAAATGTCATCTTCAACATCATCATGTCGAGGAGGACATCAAATTCGAAAAAAGAACTGAGGGCCTCATGAGGCAACTTGGGCCACGTGACATTACCTGCATAGAATCTATCGAAGAAGCGTTGTTTTTCATTCAGTGGCTGGTTAGCCCAGCCAAACAAGGGATTCAGTCCCTTGGCAAAAGCCTTGACATCATTTATTAAAAAGGTTGTTGCCTTCCCATAGGGATGACCGCGTCTGTCCACCTCCACATATTGCTTACACTTGCTTTTGCTCTTGCTCTCCTTCTTCACATGGCGTTTACGATGTAGAAGTGTGGTGGGCTCCTTCTCCGTGATCATTATGTCATCTTCTTCATCCGCGTCGTTGTCAAGAGATTGAGAGCTGCTCCTACGAAACCTCAAATGCAAATAATACTTGTAGGTCAACGTCCAGTCGGTCATCAATTAGGACATCAATTCAGACATCAACTTGGACATCCACTTTGACAGCAGACTAAGACGTTGAAATGCAAAAGACAGCATGCTCTGTCTAACACAATGTCTACAAAAACACTGCAGAGGTTTAGGTGGTGCTAGTCACCTCTGCTCAGATTCAATAGAGTTGTCCTCGCTCATGGACAACTCTTCTTTGTTCCTCCTATGCTGTGGCACTCCCATGCGACGCCTCTTGGGTGGCGGAGTACTTGCTGTAGCCTTCCTTTTGTCCTTTGCACGACTAGTCACGTGCCATGTATCATTCCTTTGCTTAGATTGTTGCTTCGTGAGTGGCCGACCTCTATTGTGAACCTCCTTCATGGTAGAGTCATCGTTGTCACTGTCGAGATGATGCCGACCTTATGCTACCCGTTTCACGGGTAGCTTCTTCCAAGCAACGGGAGCCATCTCCAGTAGCGGCCAAGAATGAAAAGCCTCAACTGAAACCTATAATAGAAGGAAAGACACACACAACACAAAATTACAACAACAAAATGGTCAATTGAAATGTAGTGACGGTGTGCATTCTAGGACATCAATTTCAACACCTGGACGTCCTAGAAAACATTAGGACGTCTCGATGGAGGCCCAACATCCATCTCCTCTACATATAGGACACCCCAAAACCTAGAACGTGACACATGATGCATTTTAAGACATCACATTGGACACCTGTATGTCTAGGAAAACATTATTATGCCACAAGGGAGGCCCTATGGTAGTCTCATCTGCGAATAGGACACGAGAGACTGGACATGATGACATCTGGAGCTCTTTGTGACATCAGTTTTGATACATGGGTGTCTGAAAGAACACTAGCATGCCACCATGGATGATCATCCATCTACATGCACAAAATCAAAAAAAAAAAAAAATTTGGCCAACTAGACACATTGATGTCCTTTTTGACATCCACAAGAGCATGTGAAAGTCCCCGTTGACACCAGAAGGTTTGAGGAAGCAAATGAGTACTTCACTTTACACAATGAAAATAACATCAACTATCCTTCAAAGTTTAACAACCGGTGCCTGCAAGCAATGTAGATCCTCCATTGCAGTAGGTGAGACATGAATGGACGACTGGACTCACAAACTTTCTGAATTTGAATCCAAGTTGATTTATGGCTCAAGAAAATCGCACCGAAATCAAACTATCTTATGAAAGAACTTGTCATGCCACTCTCACAAACCAAAACAAGGATCACTCCTGCAAATGAAAACCAAGGTGGTGGAGTGCAAGGAGGGAGATTCAAGGTTTAGGGTGAAAAATTCACACCAAATTAAAACAAAAATAAATAAAACAAAAACAAAAATTTCACACATGGGTGCTGCTGCGCCTTCCGAGTGGCGCCGCTCCCCCTGCGGAGGGGCTCCCCGCTATAGCGTCGGGGGGATTCCTCGCAGCGGCACCGGGGGCTCCCGTCGCAGCGCAGGGGCTCCACGCCCTTGCGTCGGGGTTCCCCGCTTGGGCGCCAAGGCTCCCTGCTTGGGCGTGGAAGTCCTTCGCTTCTCTGCGCCCGCTTCCACGCTCCGCCTCTGCACGCTCCTCCTCCACCGAGTGTTCCTTCAACCAAAAACTTGCATCAACAAACACACAAGGGAATTCCAATTTCATGCATGAGACTCGCAAAAGCTTGTAGTGATGTTCACTGAGACACCAGTTGAAGCCTTAGTGTGTTACGGATGAAAAAAATGGATGAAAAACGTCGTCGCCAACACAATGCAATGAATGCAATTTTAATTCCTAAAATTGGCGGGAGCTAGGTGGGCTGCGGAGTACAACGGGGCGGGGCGAGGCAGGGAGAGGAGGAGGGAGGGAGGGAGGGGAGGAGGGGAGGGAGGGAGGGAGAGGAGGGGGGAGGGAGGGAGCAAGAGTAGGAGGCTACCATTGTCAAGGTTTGGTGCAAGAGAAATTGCAAAGGTGTGGTGCAAGAGAAATGTCTTACCCTGTGTCCCTATCCAATTTTGCAACTTTTTTTATGATCATTTCCAAGATCGTAGGATACCTTCTAGTATAGAAATGGGCAAAGAAGCTATTGAAGGCATGAATGCATGAACAACCTCAACCTCGGTCATTTTCCAGTGGAATTCAGTCATTTCGTAGTCAAAATAAAGTCATTCATGGAGGCAAGCGCAGTTAACATAGAGTCAATCCAAACCGATATATGATTGAGTATGTCCAACAGACCTTCTGAACCGTCCTCGTTACGCCATCAGACAACGCAGTCACAGAAACAAACGGATGAAATACGGTCGGACTGGCAGCCCAAAAATTCTTCATCCCTCTGACTACAAAATGACTGCAAAATGACTACAGTTTTGGTACATCGTGCACAATGTGAGATAACAGAACTCTAGTCATAGCACAGTCATTGAAGACAACGAGTCATTCTTGACGTGGTTGTGGCGGACACGTTTTCCTTGTAATGTTGGAAAGCTAGTTTCAATGACAATTCAATCATAGAGAATTATAAATTTTGAAAACAAGTACTACCTAACAAGCTTGGGCTATTTAAAACAATAATGACCAATAATTGGTTTTAAGAAAAATTAAGGTTTCAAATTACCAATCTACTTATCAACTTTTTATCTACAACTTGTTTTAAAATACTTACATGTTTGTCAAAATAGTTAATTCATTTCAATTGAGTCAATCAATCAACTACATGGACTCAAGTGTCTTCATATACTTGATTTTCTTGTTTTCATTGACATCCTACAACAAAAAACTTAGTAGGACTCTAAACATGTTCGACAAAGTAGGCCATGTAGGGTGAATTTTGTGTTTTTTAGAAGAAAAAAAAGTCCCCCTATTAGTATATTTTATCATGTGTGGCCATATAGGGTGAATCTTGTATTTTTATTTAGGAATAAATTCACTATGTGTGGTCTGAGGAGGATTGACTCCTTTATTGCTTGATATTTTATCCCTTATTGCTTGATATTTTATCCCTAGAATATTTTATTTTCCATCCATGGTAAAATTGGTAAATTTTGAAATGATATTTACAATGAGAGGCCCTAAATTATATTGACCATTCACTGTACACATCCAAGAACCAACAATAAATGTTGCTAATTACCGCACAATAACCACACGATTCAACTACCAATTCAATTGTGATGGGAACAAAATTTTGTATCACCACCTAATGACCACACGTTGTGCAGTGAAGGGATGTAAGGAATTTTTGACTAGATTTCAAGTGCATCACCTTTCTTTAAAGTGCAATAAAATTTGTAGGAAGAAGTCTTTTGCATTTTGTTTTTTTGAATGTGAATCTTAACATGACATTTAATAATCACGCCAAATTTCAAAACATGCAAATCTCTATATTTATGTAGGAAGGGATTTGAATTCTATCTAAGCTGTGATTGACAACTATATATTATATATTAGATGAGATGTGAAAAAATACAAAATTTATGCAGTACAAATTATTATTATCATTATTTTTTAATTTTTTTAAAGAATACAAAATTCACCCTACGTGGCCCACTCCATGGGGACGGGTTCATTCATTTAGCAAACTTTTAACCCTTAAACGCCAGGCTAGTGACTGTGGAAATCAACCCTTTTGGAACCGTGTGACATCATCTAGTTTACAAAAAACCAAAATATTCATTGGGAGTCAAATTATTGTAAAAGATTTTCCCTTTCCACTCCTAATTCTGAGGATGAATAGATGCATTTATGTCCTACACAGATGAATTCCTTGTCATTCATCGGACGTTCAAGGGTTAATGTTTGCAACCTTAGCTACAGCGTATTATATTATAAGTAATAAATAATAATACATTTTTTAGTTTTTATTATTATAATCCACTTACAGTGGCGCATCCCCATCCATCCCCATCCAGAGACACCCGTTGTCGGTATCTTGTGTTTCTGGTGGAAAGACGGACTGTCAAATTTATTAAGACTGCAGTAAAGGTTCCTTTACTGTAATTGTGTCAGAAAAAAAACAAAAAAAACTTATTGATAAGCCCATCCTGGACTGACAGCACGGCATCTTCATAAATTCCCCTGTCACCGATTTCAGTACCTCCATGACAGTGTGAAGTGTGGACTTTGGATGCTTTCTACCAATAAGTTTAATGACTTGTCTGTGATCCATACACAGTCACTAATTCTGATTTTGCCAAGGCCTGTTCTGAGCTTCTTGAAATTTGCTCTAAATTGAACAAAAAGCCAACATCTGTTAAGTTGTATCAATTTTTTCTTTTCTTAACTATAACTGTACAAATTCAAACTGGACATGTTAGAGATCACATAGGAAAAAAAAAAAAAAAATGTCATCTAAGGATTGAAAGATTATAATGTTGCATCATGAGGGTGTTAAAACTATGAAAATTTTTTAACTCTCTTTTTACATGTCAGATCTAAAAAATTGGTCAAGAAAAAAATATGAGGTTGAAGGGCCTAACATGTATAACCCCAATCAACTATGACTTCTCAAAATCTATTTTATAATTTTTTTTTAAATGAATTTCTATTGTTATTTTTTCTCCAAAATCTAGTGTATTTGAGGCTCATTATTTTCCAAGAGCCCTCAAAGTCAAGACTGCAATGGACACCCTTGTACAAAATCTTGGAGAGAAAAATTATAATCATTCATTTTCAAAATCGGACACCCTTGTACAAAATCTTGGAGAGAAAATTATAATCATTCATTTTCAAAATCGGAATTTTGATGCTAAAACTAAACTTCAAAAATAATTTGTCAAAAATATAAACTACTAAAAATAGCAACTTAGTTGGATCTTTTTTAACTTCAAAGTATTGTCAACACCAAAATTGGATGCCTTGGGCATTTATGGATTAATTGTCCCCCCCCCTCCGGATTTGTATACTAGCCATCTATACGAATATAGATATGCATACATCTATGTATTCACCCTTAACGTTACAGTTATGTTCATTTTTCCCACCTTGCCCCTTTGTATTTTCCAAAATGAATGTCATTAGCAAACGATATGGGTTAATGGTTTTTCTACAAATTTTTGTATGTATTTTCCGCACGTGCAAATTCCACCTTTTTCCAGATTCTCAAAGTGCTATCACTATTGGGAGTACAAGTGTGGAATGGAATCCACAACAAATGTAGCAGCTAAGGAGAAGATAAAAGAGTTGTACATCATCCACATCCGAATTCAAATGGAAGAGAGGCGAGATTATTGGTTGTTTAAAAGATCAGTGATGATTACTCCAGATATTTTTATGTGTTTAATTGTGGATGGTTATGGATCAAAATACAACTATGATACTGAAGATGAGGCAGTCTGTGAAGAACATTGAATCTTGATTTGTGAAGACTCATCTCTACGGTGTGCTAGTGCACGGAATTGGCCTCTATGCAGATGTGTGGATAGATGCTCACCACAAGCATGATAGCAATCAAGTCATAACGTCGGTAATGAATGTAATATGTGACGTGAAGCGCAGGAAAGGATCATTGCCACCAACATTGAGAATTCAAGCAGATAATACCACGAAGGAGAATAAGAACATCTACATGTTTGCCATGTGTGCTACATTAGTAGGGCTTGGTTTCTTCAAAGAAGTCCATCTCTGTTTTTTGATCGTGGGGCACACCCACGAGGACATTGATCAGAAATTTAGTGTGATTTCAAATGTCTTGAAGAGAAGGAACATTGGTACATTGGAAGAGATGTTGAAGTTGGTGGAGAAAGGGACGTCATATATAGAGGCTTTTATGAGTGCTCGGTAGCTTGAACACATTCGTAACTGGAAAGCCTTTATTACACCTCATTTACTACGAGAAGGGAAGCAATTGACAAGCATAATATTCCCGCACCATATGAGGTTTTACATGGAGAGTGGGTCGGTCCGTGTGCAACTCAAACATTTTAGCTTAGATGAATGGGGTTCAACAAGAGGACATTTGTGTTTGCACTCACTACTGAGGAGAGTAGAGAAACCAAACATTGCTCAAGTTTTTGCAGCTAATCAGAGAGAATTGAAAGCATTGGATGAATTCATTGCATATAAAAAGAAGTTAGTACTCAGAGGCTTTGATCCAATGAGAAATACAGAAGTTGTGAACAAAATGGAAGAATTCAAGGAGTACCTGGAGGAGTTTCCACAACGAAATCGGGAAGGCATTTATAATTTACCATTTTGGCCGAGTGACATCGAGAAAGAGAACGAGGATGGCGATGTTGTTCAAAATGTGGAAGAACAAGATACAAATGCCAATGTAATAGCGGATGCAAATGGAAACATAATAGAGAATGCAACCGTAGACTTGATGATGGCAACGATGCCAAATCCAAAGAGAAGGGGTTATTTTAGACCTCGTAGAGATAAACCTCCTCAAGAAATATCTCAAAGACTAATAGGAAGGAAAATTGGAGGCAAAAGTTATGAAACAGTAACTAAAGCACTACGAGATGCAAATGAAGATCCCTTCCCTCCTTTCAATCCAATGAATGATATTAGTGTAGGACAGTTTGTGGCTCTTACAGTAGAATTGAGTGAAGTGAGAGGAGGAGTACCTTTCTATTTAGAAAAGGTTTTGGAGTTTGGTCAAGGAAGATGGGCCTCAAAGTTGAAAATCTTGTGGTATTGGCCTACAATGAAACATGGAGCAAAAGATGAAGTAGGAAGTAATAAAGTGAGGTACAAAAATTGCATGGAATCTACATGGGAACCGTCAAGTGAGAGGTTTTCTTGGATTGAAAAGAAAGTAGCTATATATTCATGGATGGATGTACCACGTCAAGGGAGAAGTGTTCACATAATACGTGCAAGCATTATAGTATACAGTGTCCAAACAGAGGAGACGATGGTCATTCCAACAAAGGCTAAACCACATCTCTTGGAATACATGGCGATGCAGATGGAAGACCTAGACAACCAACGTTTGCAAAATGATTTGAATATGTATTAGAGGAGAATTGTGTCATACAATACACTGTTGACATTGTAGTCATAGGCATTTCTGTATAATTCAATGTGAAGTACAAAGGAAAATTCCTTGTAAGTAGTGTGGATTGAAAAATGTAAGATTTTCATGAAGTAATTGGAAAGCTTGGAGCAATTTGACATACATTGACCAAACTATTTCTCCTACAAAGAATGAATGATGTTTCTGGATATGTGCCCCCGCCCCCACAGGTTTGAAAATGTTGGCTTTTGATGGTGTACGAACCAAGTGCAAAGTTGCAACTCTTAAGTGCAAAAATATCTGATTTGTTGTTCACGGTCATTTAGGGATTAAGTTAAGGTAAACCAACCTATTGTGGTCAAAATTAGGAGTTCAGCCACATGCTGTTGCTGAAATTTTTCAATTTTTTTCCCACATATAGGCAAGTGTGAGAAATAGTGAGAGCAATTGAAATTGTATTTTTTCAACAAAGTATGAATTTGTTATGAATTTTTGAAGTGTCCATCCCAAAAGAGTTTTGTAGATCATTCCATCACCACCAAAATCTAACTCCATGATGCTCATGTCATTCACCCAAAGCAGTTATGAATATTTTCTGAAAAGGAAGAACTGAAAAGTCATTTTTGACATTGAATTCCCTCTAAAAAGTTGAAGCCTCCTAATGAGGTCACTAATCAATCCATGACTATCATTTCTTACATGCATGAAGGCCAAAATTTCACATAATGAAAAAAAAGCACTCCCTAGTTGACCATAATAGGTCATCTGACCACAATGGGCTGGTTTCCCTTAAACCAACGGCCCTGGCTCAATAACTTCAGCTTTAGGCGCAGTGTCGGCGTTGGGTGCTTCTTCTCCTGCGTCCGCATCTGCTTTGACCAATGGTCTTTGATAATGCCAGACTTTGGAGAAACGCGCAGGCACAGCTGCTCTATCCTCGATCCCAATATGTGTCAACATGCCATATATTCACGCGAAGTTCTCACCGAGTTGGTGCCTGCAACTACTGATTCCATGTCTCGCAGAAACAGCAAGATTAGAAAAGAAAGATCGAAGCTGAGCAAAGATAGGTCTAGCTCTCAGCTTGCCAGGCTCAGTTCCTGTAAGTAGTCCATATCTTACCTCACAGCTTTCATCAAGCTATTCTCATCACATCGTCTCTCAGCAAGCTCTGGAGTACAACTCCTAAATGGAATTTTGTGTACAAGAGATTAGATGGTTGTAGCAATTGAGCTCGATGCGATTAGAGAGAGTACAATTTGGAAAGGAGAAGTTAGACTGCACGGAGAAGCTTGACGCGAGCAAGATGGCGCTCACGACGGTTAAGAGCATGAAGGAGACGCGGGGTCGCAACCTCATCGACTCTATGTTTGCCTCCAGATATGTGCTGTGCGAACTCCGCAAATAACTTCGCGGAGACGACTTTCTCATCTTCTGAGACACTTCTTAGCATATAGGCGGTGACCATCTCGTGCTTTCAAAAACGATCATGTCTCGCATTTCGGAAAAACGGGAAAAAACAACCTCGTTCTAGCAATGGTACCTTGGTTTGTTCCATAGCCGGGCTTTGTCAATCTCTGATTCATGAGCCGGAGAGATCGAATAGAGCTAGCTAGCCCGGGGCAGATACATGATTCAGAAAGTGTATCTACTGTACACTACCGTGTAGGACCAATAAAATTGTGGGAGTCACGAATCAAAGAAAGCTCTTCAGTTAATGGCTTCAGCATGGTTTTCCACCGGGAGATAGATAGCTTATAGAACCGCGAGTAGGCAAGAAATTTCCTCCTCCAACTGTGCCAAGCTTCAGATTCGATCCACCGAGGACGATGGGGTTGTATGATCACCAGACAACTGCTCTCCTAATCCTAACAGTGTGCATGACCCATGGCAGTTACATCCTTGTGAAAGCTCAAAACACCAGCTTTAGCTACCTCCCAGGCTTCAGCTCCTCAGCCAATTTGTCAATGGTGGGCGACGTTCAATATTATGAAGTCGGAAAGTCATTTCTTTTGAACCCGGGAGGATACGGGCTGGGAAACGCCACTTGCGGGAGGTTGTTCTACGAAGACAGAGTGAGGATGAAGGATGCCACATCTGGTGCAGTGGCTTCTTTCAACACCAGCTTCACCTTCTCCATCACAGGTGTAAACTACTTGTATGATCAATATGGATTTTGGCATGGAGACGGAATGGCTTTCACATTCAGTAGGAACAACAGCGGGGACGTGGACGGGGGCGGATCGATATGCCTCGGGAAAACGGATAAAAGCACTCGGTTCTTTGCCGTAGAGTTCGACACCTTTCGAAACCCCGAGTACAATGACTCTAGCGACAACCATATCGGGGTCGACGTCAACAGCATGACCTCGACATGGTTTTACAATCTTTGTGGAGGCAAGCTAGTCAATTGCACATATCTTGTCAACGGTGGCTCCTTCACTGCGTGGATCGATTATGATAGTCCTTCCCAGAAGCTTGGCGTGTTCTTTGCGAATGGCTCCTTGAGCAACTACATGTCCAAACCGCCCAAGCCTGTCATCGAGGAAGCTCTACCCTTAGCAGACTTCTTGGATGAGTACATGTACGTTGGCTTTAGCGGAGGTGTCGGAGCCGCTAACGAGGTTCACCAGATTGAAGCTTGGCAGTTTGCGACCTCTGGACTGCCTGAAGTGGTCGCCCCGACCCCGGCTCTGACCCCAGCTCCGACCCTGGCTCCGACAAACTCCGGTACCAGCTCCTCAGGCGGAAGTAAGGCCGGTATCATTGCTGGGGTCTGTGCTGGAGTTGGTGCTGTGCTGATGCTCTCAGGGATAGTAATTGCAAAGCGGCGGAGAACATCTCTCACCAAGCAAGGTACCAAGTTTAATCTCGTCGACCAAAACCTTGTGCCGCGCATGTTCACGTACAAAGAGCTCAGCAAGGCGACCAAGAACTTCAGCAGAAGTGAAATGCTTGGAAGCGGTGGATTTGGAGCGGTGTACAAAGGGGTTCTCCCCTCCGGTGCCCTGGTAGCAGTGAAACGGATGCGACATGAGAGCAAGCACGGCGAGGAGGGTTTCCAAGCAGAAGCCGCCAGCCTCAGCCAGATTCGGCACAGGAATTTGGTGCAGCTGCGAGGATGGTGCCACGAGGAGGAGCAGCTCATGCTTGTGTATGACTTCATGTGCAACGGCGGCTTGGATGAGTGGCTCTTCCATTTTCCTGAACGACATGCGAAGGCTCCGTCATTACATTTGCGCTTGGCAGAGTCCCTTCCTCTCATGCTGCGTCACTCCATTCTCAGTGGGGTCGCCGCAGCGCTAGCATACTTGCACGAGGAATGCAAGCAATGCGTGCTGCATCGCGACATCAAGTCCAGCAACGTCTTGTTGGATGAACACATGAATGCGTACTTGGGAGACTTTGGACTCGCCCGTCTCATTGACCACCAGAAGATGGAGAAGACGACCATGATGGCAGGAACTTTGGGCTACATGGCCCCCGAGATGCCAGCCACAGGGAGAGCCACCAAGGAATCGGACGTGTACAGCTTCGGCGTCCTGATGCTGGAAGTGATGTGTGGGATGCGGCCGCTTGACGTGAGCGCCATTGAGCGAGGGGATGGCGCATTAGTGGACAGGATATGGTGTGCACTTGAAGCGGGTAACATTCTTCTGTTGTTGGATCCAAAACTTGGGACATTTCCACCTCCGGATGCAGATCCATATGGTGGAATCGAGATGCAGGAGGTTTCAGGCTTGTTGATTTCAGAGGAAATGGTTGATTTGAACTCCTTGGCGAGGCACAGTTCCAATGCGGCAATGGAAGACCAGAAGATGGTGACGAATCTGCTTCACTTGGGCCTTCTGTGCTGTCACCCTAATCCCGAAGATCGACCATCCATGCGCCTGGTGTCCCAGTGGCTGCAGGCTTCCGAGAGTATGGAGATGTCTCTGCCGCCTCTGCCAAGA
This sequence comes from Climacium dendroides, assembly GCA_950106755.1. Taxonomy (NCBI): domain Eukaryota; kingdom Viridiplantae; phylum Streptophyta; class Bryopsida; order Hypnales; family Climaciaceae; genus Climacium; species Climacium dendroides. The sequence continues at coordinate 5,561,590 of OX467087.1, read as the reverse complement.
TGTAAACCTCAAGCGCGGTACTCTCGACCTGGATTCTCTCAAATGGCAATGATACGTTCGGTTTCCACGTCTTTGAATTCTGACAACGTCCTGGATGCTGGGCAAGGATCATCCCAATCTACTCTGACTGCCTCCGATGCTTCGGTCGGGGAGCATGCGAGTATCCAGGCGTCTGTCGCCACGATTTCTTCATCACATTGGGTTTATTCTGGTCGCTAAGCACAATGAATCCAGTGATGAATTCGATCTGTGTTCCTGTACCTTGTTGAGTTTAACTTAGTCGAGTGCACACGCATTTGAATAAAAGTTGGCACCTCCATTCTGATCCTCTCAACCAGGGCATGTTCATGTTGTAAATCTTCCCTTGTCGATCGACTTCGTTGCCGTTTCTGAACAGAGACCCATAACTAAATGAAATCAATCTCACAAGTTCTTGAAACTCAAGAAGCAAGCTCTGAACTCAAAAACAGACCGAGAGTCCATCTGTGTGCACATCCATGTGGCTGCTGCTCCGACTAAGACATTGCTCACCTCACCACACATCCATGCCTGAAATTAACTCCAAGTAATCGAATTTGTTAACCACCAAAGTGCTCAAATACAAAAACAAGGATAGCTGTGGTTGTACAGAACTAGCCATAACCTCACAGTAATGTCAGCTCAACACCTCTCCACATGAGTGATGCGGATGCTTAAGTGAAGACCCGGAACTGATTAAGCAGCTCAAATTTGAACTCTATGTGCCGGCCCATCGACAACTCATACTTCCTTGAGAACTACACTTCAGAAAATAGCTTCATGGGTTTCCAGACTTACATGCTTGAAAGAAAATTCTAGCTTCAGATGGAACTTCCCATGCTCAATCCATCATGACCTCGACTGATTTCCGCTGAGGCCTGCAGAAATGTCAATGTCAAAGGAGGAATCAACATCTAGCCCTAGTTCATATAGACCGCTCTCAAGTAACGTAGCCACTTCGAGCATGTGGATTCTGCCAACGAAAATCATACCGGGAGATTCGGATTTCTGATACTCTTGATCACAAGCCCAACCATGACGGTGAAGGGAAGAAGTATTTTAGCCAACGTAGTTGAACTATTACAGGTGGCCGGAACTCAAAGTCGATGGTCCTGCCATTTCCTGAACTTTCCAAAATGTTGTCACAAAGCAGCTCGAATGTTCCAAGCAGAAGAATTGGCTACGCGCTTTTAGATTTTCCGAATACCTCAACTTCACATTCATTAACACAAGGTTTGACTTCAAGTAGTAACTGCTCAAGGTCAATATTCCGAGAACTATCATTCCAATGATCACATTGCATATGTTATCTACCCTGAAGGAGAATAAGATTTCAACCAGCACAGGCAAATCGTGAAACCAAAGGGGTGAATGTCGCTGAGGACAGGTAGAGTATGACAGGGCGGGTGAATTTATACCCAAGAAATTCCGTCACTCATCAAAAGAAAGGTTTTAAAAATGAACACTTCAAGGACCCGTTTTTCTTAAACCTACTGTAGTAATGTAGAATAACTGGTATTTTTCCAGAGAGCACAGTAAAAGTCATGTAAATCTTGCCAGATACACTTCAGAAAATCCAGTTGAGGTACTAAGTAACTTGTGGAGAATCATCATGGAGTGTGAATTCAACAGGCACTGGACTACTGGAGACTCCGAAACCACGGACAGAGAAGATTCTATACTTCCAAGATACAACTGATTTGTCAACGTGAAGCAGCAAGGACTCCAGGACTGACGTCGGAACCAGCAGGCCCAACTGAAAGTGACTTCGATTCTTGCTATGCAATGGATTCGAGATTTAGGCAATCATGTACCAGATAAGAAATGAAACCTCGTCAAAGAAAATCAAACAGCACAGGAGATGCACAAACAGCAAGCACAGCAGAAAACTTGTAAATCTTGTTAAGTACTGAGCATGCCGATGAGAGATATGTAGCGCTTAACAGCAATTACCTTGTCTTGAATGACACAAAAACCTTGCTCTGGATTTCAAATGAAACGGCAAACATAGAGTCCGATCCACATGCTTATCACAAAGCTCCAGATGGCCTCCAGTGAAAATCTCAGACGAAAAGTTTCAAAAGAGAACTAGGAGGATGTGAGGTAACTTGCATCAATTCCTAAGTAGCTCATCAAAATACTTGATGTGATTTTAATCTGCGATGTTACGTGGACTGAGTAAAAATGAGCATAAATAGAGGAAGCTGGAAAAATGACAATCTGAAAACTCGAGAGTACTAAAACGAGGAGTCCACTCGAATCAGCAATACTGTCCTCAAGAAAATTAGCAGAGGCATTCCAATTCATCAGCTGAAGAAAGTGGCTATCACCTCATTCAGCTAACATCCGCAAACTGGGATTGCACAAGTGCGTACATAAAGTTACTGCGTCACTCAAAATTCTGACAAGAAGGTGAAAATCTCGCCGTCACTGATTGAAAATGATCCTCAGAAAGTGATTGAGAAAGAAATTTCAAGACAGCTAGCTAATCCCGAAGAAAACTCCCAAGGAGCAATGGAGAAGCAGAGAGCACGCATTTGACGGCTATGGAGGCCACGGTACAAAACCAAAACCTCAAATGAGCAAGAATGTTGAAGAAGAACTTGTTGGTAAGGCAGGAATTGTCTCCAGGAATTGCTGTGATGAAGAGGGCCAAATCACATTCTCAAGGAACGATCGAAATTTTGATTTGAGGTGGGAAATTGAACGTCAATTTTATCAAATCGGCGGTGTTACTCTATGATTTGGGGACTTTTTAAGTTCTGCAACTTGAAATATAAATCTATATTTTCCAAGCTAGTTTTTAGAGCTTTCCATTCAGGCATCCCAGTCATTGAAAAGTGGCTATCACCTCATACAGTCATTCCATCCATTGAGCATAATTAGACTCTTCCCAGTGTATAAACCTGAATATACTCAAAGTATGATAGAAAAATATACCTAGTCATTGGTATTTTTCCTACATTTGTAAATCACATTTTTCAGTGTGGAATCATACCAATTTAACAAAATCAACAATCTTGTTGTATATATCAATCCTTTTGGTAATAGGAAATAGCATTCATGTTTCCAAGCAACTTAACCCCTAAAGTTTTTTGACTATGTTTTCATCAAAAATGCTCCAAAATTGCCATTTCTAGTACAAGTACCAAATTTTAGAAAAAAAAATATTTTGGACACTTGTACCTATAGAATCTTGTAGTATACTAACTTGAGAATATGTAGAAAATTTTTTAGGAATTTTCACAATGTAGATTGCAAGATATTAGCATATGATATGGAAAGTGATAAAAATCCTTGTTTAGGCATTGTGAAAAATCAAGCAGCTGCACTTCATAAGGTCATATCATTATGAAAAAATATCCAAAATGTTTGTAATTCTTTAAATTCATACTTCAAGGCAAGTTGGTTATATGTTTGAAAAATTTTAGATCATTTGGAATTGTACAACATATAGGAAAAAAATAGTAAGTAGAAAGAAGTAGAGAATGATTCAAAATACTAAATTGTTAACAATTCATTCATGGAATTGAAAAATGTCAATGTTGTAATGAAAAATATACATCAAATTTTTTTTATTTTATTTTTCCAAGATTATATTAAAATTTGAGTAAAATAAAGGACTTCAAAGTTTATTTTAGAATAGAGATTCCATAACTACCCGCAAACTACCCACAACTAAAACTCACACTTTTTTTCTCCCAATTTGTCTATTGAGCAATGAAAACTACATATCATACAATAATTTTTTAACCATGTAGTCAATAGTTATGATAATTGGTGGGCCTTAAAGCCACTCCTTGGGCACATGTTGGATGAAAATTTCAAAGAAAAAAAATGAAAATTCCTTTTGTAGTGAGCTACCCAAAATTACTACACTGCCAAAAAAATGTTGTTTAGTCCTTTAAGGGTTAATGAATGGGAAATTTATTGGCAATGGTTTAAAGCAATCATAGTGGTCACACTCATAAGCCCACTCAAGTGTCTTGGGGATGAAAATTGAACATTAAGTACATATTCTTGCCAAATAAAAATTGCATTTTTGTTGTTGTTTTGCACTAGTCATCTTCAAAATAGTTCATTGGTATCATCAATAGTAAGATGCTTTTTGCTCTCTCACACTAAGAGACATGCCATTGGCTAGAAGCTGAAATAGCAAGTTCACAAGGGATCCACATCCACAACCTTGGACGTGGTGTCTTGCCTAGAGGGATTTTTAACGGGCCGCTGGAGATGTTTTCACTGCGTTACTGTAACTGATCGTAACGCCCAGTGACGCCTAGTGACGCTCCAATGTCGCCGATGGCACTATTTGAAGAAGAGCATGCTGCAAGCCCGCTGTGTTTCCTGAGATGAATTCTGCGTGCACTCACCTCGGAGTGCGTTTTCTGTTCCCGAAATTGCAGAGATGACACCCACTTTGCTGGAACTTTATTCACCCCGTAGCTGACTGAAGCAGAATTGTCTATGTGGGAAGTACGACATAGTTCATATCTTCACTGGTTGAGCTCATTCAATGCTGGAGTGCGAGAATGAGGGTCGACGAAGCTGAGAGCGTAGTGGAGGATACTTTATACCACGTGAACAGGATCGAGAATGGTATGATTGTGGGTTTTTGAGATTTCTATCACTTGTTGGTCGATCGGTTGTGTTTGTGATGTTCCATGTTCCTTGTCGATGGGTGTGGCTAATTCTCCTTTCGTTAGTCTCCATCAATCGTGTGCGACTCCTGTGAGGATGTATCTGTTTTTGGACAATCAATTCAGTGCACTATAATCCCATTCTTGAGTTTTGCATTGTCTCTGGAAATGTGAAATATCGTGAGATCAGATTGTCGTTGCGTACCATGAACCTTATTACTGTTTTCTAAAACTGTTTTTGTATGGAAAATAGGGATGCTACAGTAAATTCTGGCGTCATGGGTATCTTGCTTGCAAAACTCCAGTATAGCGAGAGGCAGGTCTGATGTTAGACTGCAAGGGTTTGTTTTGGAGTGACGATTTTAGGGTTCGCAATTTAGGTAGGGAACCCATCCCCGTAGCATTCCGCTGTTCTGAGTGATTTTCATTATTAGAATGGGAATTTTTTGGTGTCTTTTCCCTATTTTTGAGAGGATTCCAATGCACGAAACTATGCATCATTTTATTGTTGGACAACTAGGTAATGAATTGTTGAAGTTTAAAGTAGTAGGTTCAAACACAACCCACTACTATCCTTGAACTTTGAATATTACAACTCATGAAACATCTTTAATTGTGATAGAAACTAGACGTTCTCTCATATCTTACAAATCACACTTCTGGGACACTTGCATTGTAATTGAGTGACTTTTTAGCCCATGGGAAAGAACCCCTATGCAAACTGGTTTGCTATCTTAGTAGCAGACCTGAAGTGCATTGCTCGGGATGACCATACCAAGCGTATTGCCAAAATCTGTTTGGTTTTGGCACGTTTCTTCCTTTCTTCCAACTGATTGAATCTCGTAAATGACCTTGTTGGAATGCCATTCTGTTTCTCCTTCCCCTTTGGACTACCGTAGTGGGCCATCGGGTTCGTCGCATCAATATCGAAATGCTACAATATATCTTTCTTAGGTCAGCTTTTCTAGTCATTGACAGTGTGGTGACATGTGGCACACAAATTCAATAATTCATAATGTATCAACTAACGTGATAGCTCCTACGATATGACAAAACATTTACTATGGCAATTATCGATGTAGTTCTTCATGTCAAATGGCCTCCAAGTATTTTTCATAGTTGGGTACTAGTCTCAAATGGTGTCCCATTTTCTACTTTCCAGAGAACGAAGCAACGGAGCCCAACATAAATGCAAAACTCCAAGATGACGACCTGCAAGCGGTCTTGTCTAAGCTGAAGCTGTCGTATGACAGAGATGCTTGTGCGCTCGTATGCAAGCGATGGAAGGCCATTCAAGATAGTGGCAGGAAGAGCATGCGTTTGCGCGCAGGGCCTCTCATGTTGGAGCGCGTCGCTGCTCGCTTCTCCTCCTTGACCGACCTGGACATGTCCGAACATGCTGGAAGGTCCTTTTACCCTGGCTGGAAGGATGGCGACCTCAGTTTAGTGACGCGCAGCTTTCGACACTTGGAGCATCTGAACCTCAACAACTGCAAAGGTTTGTGTCCCTCTAAATACTCTAGTTGAGAATTTAAACTTTTAATAATTGAAGCACTGGTTCACTTTTGAATAACAACCGACTGGTATTCAAACTTTCTCACATTTGCTGTAGATGTAGCTTTTGTGATTGCAAAACCTCTCCACCCTAGGATTAGAGCCAACAAAGTTGGATTAATGAAAGAATCCTCATGACCTATTTAAACCTGCTGTAAACAGATGAGGCTCAATTAGGGCTTCTTGGTCCTGAATGGCTTAAGACGGTTCCCAAGTTGCCAGTTGAATTTCTAGTATAGTGCATGAAGCTATTTTTGCATCACTACCCTTCATGAAACCTTTTTATCATGTGAAGAGAATCTTCTTGCAATCGAATCTGTACTGGTTCCAAATTCTATTATAATAGCAACTTTGTCCAAAGTATGCCAACACTGCAATAGAAGCTAGACCGGTGTGTTTTGGAGCGAGTCGCTGACATTTGAGGTCATCATTTCAACTTGCAGGAATCACAGACAAGGGCCTCTCAGAGATTGGCCTGAAGCTTCCAAAGTTACGGTGGTTGGATGTTTCTGACTGCAGGCAAATCACAGACACTGGAGTGAAAAAAGTGACCAGTGGATGCCAAACTTTGCGGACTCTTTATCTTAGTCGTTGCAAGCTCATCACAGATAAATCAGTTGCGTCCCTGTCACAGTGTCGATTCTTGGAGACTCTAGTCTTGCAAGACTGCACCAAAATAGGTGACGATGGCCTCCTCAAGCTCTCAGAGGTAACTGCGGAGCCCTTCCAATCCTGTCAGTGTATCGAAGAAATTAAAAACTCGCACTGATAGAAAATTCACAGGCGACGTCGATACTTAAGTTCACGAAAGATCTACGCGAATCCGCTGTGCTCTTGAATGTCACAATTTTGGCGCTTTGAAACACGCCATTCTAACGAATATGACCATACTGTGCTTGCAGGGGTGCTCGTCTCTCCGGGTCCTGGATCTGACCAAGTGTGCGCAAGTTGGGGACGCAGGGGTCAAGAGCATCGTCCATGCATGCTCAGCCACCCTGCAAACCTTAGTGCTGGAAGATTGCCCCCAGGTGGGCGACGCCAGCTTAATTGCAGCTGGCGAGTGCTGCCAGTCTTTACAGACGCTCCTCCTTGGCGGTTGTCGACTTTTGAGCGACCTTGCTCTCGATGCCCGCTTCAGGAAACACTTCACCCTCACCTCCTTGCAAGTGGAGTACTGCAGGCAGTTGACCGACACTGGCATCAAGTCCATCTTCTTCAATTGTTTGCTTCTGGAAATTCTCGATATCCGGTGTTGCTCTTTGCTCACTGACAGGTGCTTCGAGACTCTCACGCTGGGTGGGAACTGCTTGAAGGAGCTCAAGATCAGTGGATGCAATGGTATAACTGCCGTGGGAGTTGAGAAAGTGGCCGAGTCGTGTCCAGAATTAACGTTCTTGGAAGCTAAATACTGTGGCCACATTACCAGTGTTAGCATTGTTGGTTTGGCTTTACCCAATGGCTGTAAAGTTGTTTTGGACAAGGAAACCTTTTTGTTTTAGTATCTGATTGACCTCAGGATGCAAATAATGTTCAACGTTGGGTTCAGGAGTGCTCCTTGAGGTCGGTGACAACATTGGAAGAGTCTTTGAAGGAAACGTTGTGCTACATGGCAAGTTTTATCCATCTATGGAAACCTTCAACAATGCAAGTGGCTAGTTTGAAACCCGCTGTGGATCATGTCAGTTGTACAATTATGAATGGTTTAAGAAGAGTTTGTTAATATAAATGGGGTAAGAGGTCTAGTTTTTGCTATTCATTAGATAGTGAATTTTATTCTACTTTTAGTGCCTCCATGGAATGATGTAAATAAAGGAGTTCCTTAGGTTGGTCATTGAAGGAGAAAAGACTCCTTTCTCCTTTTGAGATTGATTTAAATTAAGAGTGTGTAGGTTGGCTATTTACTCTTACAAGATTTTTCAATATAGAATCACTCTTTGGAGTTTTTTCAATATAGAACCTTGTGGCACAACTGAAGTAGAAGGGTCTACAATTGGACTCTTGAGTAATATGGAGTACTTTCCATCATTATATTGTTATAAATGCTTTTGGATCTTATTAGCAATTCAAGAAAGAATTCAAAACATTTTGTGGCATATTTTTTGAATATTATATGAATTAATTATGATTTTCAAAATCTAAATTTATAGATTTTTAAAATCATGTGCTAATTTTGATGTGTAGGAGTTGAACATCTTGAATTGAGTATCTATTTATTTTTAAGATTTTCTTAGGACATGGTTTGGATGGTGCTATTTTGTGAGTGTATGAACGTGAACTTGTGAGCTTATGAACTTGTGAGCATATAATTTTTTGGAGTGAAGACTTATGATTGTAAGTGGTAGGACCTATGACCGTGGATATTAGAATACTAAAGAGTGAACTTGTGAGCTTATGAACTTGTGAGCATACAATTTTTTGGAGTGAAGACTTATGATTGTAAGTGGTAGGACCTATGACCATGGATATTAGAATACTAAAAAATTACAGTATGATTGAAGTACTAAACTAATCTTTTTCATTTTATCAATAAATGAAAAGTATGGGAGATCAAATGTTGATCAATGTTCTTTTATGACTTAAGATCTTTCAAGAACAATGGAGGTAACCAATCCTTCAATCTTGATGTGCAAGTTAGTGGATTTAATTAGATTTTAGAAAAGACAATTTGGTAAAGAAGGATTGATTCTATATAAAAAGAACTTTGACATACTAAATTTTATTTTGGTTAATCACTATCTTGTAGCATTATGGGTCCTCTCTTAACAATAGAAGGGTACCAACATTTCCCTCTTTGGTGGACTTATTTAAATTTTAGAGAAAAAGATCAATGTTAGGATTTCATTATATGTGGAAAGAGCTTAGTCACACCAAATTTCGTTTTTATTGATCACCATCTTGTAGTAGCATGGGTTCTCTTAGAGCCAATGGAGGTACTTGCACCTCTATTTTGAAGTACTAGTAATCGTACTTGGGACCCTACTAGGGTGGGTTAAGAAAACATTTGATTGATAAGGATTAGTTATGTAAGGAATGAGCTTAATTACACAAAATTGTTGATTAATTAATCATTGTCCTCTTGTGAGACCTCTTGAGGGATCCAAGTCTTCCAATTTAATCTAATCGTTGTTTGGTTTATCATTAATTCACTACCCTCTTGTTACTTGGGACCTCTCAAGTGCTGAGAGGAGGATTGAGCACTTCTCATCCTAATTTGCTCCTTGTTGAACTTTGCTAAATTTTAAAAAGAAAAAAAATTTGGTGCTTGAAATTGTTTTAAAATGGAATGAGGTTTTTCATTAAGATTGAGATTTTTATGATGTTGTTGGGGACTTCTTGGCATTAAGAGGAGCTCTTAGTTGTAAACACAAAAAAAGACATGTTTTGGAACATCCCTGCTTGAGGGCATTACTTAGCTTAAATCTAATCATTTCAGTTTCACATCATGTTGGTATGTACAGTTTCTTGTTTAGAATCACAACAAATTTTAAATTGTAATGAGCTCCATAACCTCATATTTTTGACTATCTTTCCCATTTTTTGGAATGTATATCCTATTTTTATTATATATCACATATCCTATTTTTGAGTCAATCTATAGCATCTATTTGGGACACTCAAAGTTCAATTTGACCATTCATAGCGGATTTTTTTCAAGACAAAAAGTGGTGTCATGGCACTATTTAAACATATTTGTCATTGATTTATCATAATACCTATATAGTATTTCTATCCTAAAATGATAAGGCATCCAAAAATAGACAAATAGTTGATTTGGAATAAAAATAAAAAAAATAAAAATACGATATGATTAAATTTGTTTCTAAAATCAAATCTAACATAAAGTAGAAGGTGAGGGTCTTCAAATCATGAATTTTGTCTAAGCTCCTAGAGGTAATGGACCTCACCTGTGCCCATTCTAAGAACAAAGCAACCACATGTATTGTAAGTGAGGTGCATGAGGTGTCTTAAGTCTATTAATGTGAGTTATAGCCTTTACAAAGAGCAAACACAAAAAAATGCATGAAAACAAAATATCCCTATTGTACATATTTTTACAATAAGCTTTTTTGTAAACTTGGCTATTACTAGAGCATTGAGACAAAGTCATATTTGCTCACTCAGAAAGTATCTCACTAGAAGATCAAAACAAGTAGTAATCCTATTTGCTCACGGTGCTTCTTTCTACTATATTACATCTATGTTTGTGAGCCACTTGCATGTACACCAGAACTAAACTTTTAAAATAACCAAATTTCAATTTACATTCATCTATCTCTTATCCAAGGAGCAAGCCTTGATAAGGTAGATAGAATGCTAGGGCTAGTTGTAGTAGTTCATCCTTGTTAATTTTGAGATCAAGCTTCAAGGGCTAAGATTGTTTGGATCTTCTTGTTATTGTTAACACTAGTGTTAACAAAGCCTTAATTATTTTCTTAATTAATTTTCAATGATGCGAGGCCACCTATATTATTTGGTAATGGTTATTAGACGTCAATTTAGTTGGTTTAATTTGGTAATCAATATCATTTAGTTTGCTCAATCAGAGCTTTAAACTAAACCAAGATATAACCATTAAATGTTCTTCCATTTTGAAAAATCAATATCTTCCAACTCATTATTATATTAATTCAATGCTCATAGTGAAAAGCATGCTCAAGAGCATACCTTTTTAGGTCTCCTTTTTACAACTTGAATAAAAAATTTGGAATTTAAAAAAAAAATTAAAAATTAAAAATTATGGATGGTTGGGGTCTACTAAAGGATAAATCATCCCCCCTTATTGGTACTAAGATGAATTTTTCATACAATTTTTTGTGGCCAAGTGTAAAAATGGTGAACTTTGTGTATCCTAATTTGAAAGACTTTAGACTCTAGTTACACATTTTGCTTCAAAAGCATTGATTACTTTTTAGAAAAAATATTGTAATTCAATAGAATATTTTACACAACCTTATTTCCATCTCCATTCATCTTTCACATCAAGTGAGTTCTTTATCTTTGTAAGGTATACTTCTAATATTCCAAACAATATTAAGAATTAAAATTTTCATCTGAATTCTATATAACTATGGTAATAGGTTCACAATAATATGTACAAAGTAATAGGTACTAAAATTTACTAAAAATAATAAAAATTTGAACAATTTTTTAAATATAATCTTCTTTTAGAAATATTGTTGAATTTTCTAATACTTTTTCAATTTTCTAAGCTCAATGCTTACATAATCCTTGTCCACCATTCACAAGTGCATACTCACACACTCATAGAATAGCACTATTGAGGTGGGCACTTAGAAATGGGTATGTCTACTTTATAAGACATTTGAAAAAGGAAGCAAACAATTATGTAACAAGAGGTTTTATTCTTTTAGCATTGATTCACATTTTGAATAAGGCCCTATTCAAATTTCTTCACATGTAGCTTTGTCAATGCAAAGCCTCTATCCCCTTCAATTCAAATCTAATAAAGAGTAATATTGCTTCAAGGCTAGTGTTCGTTATTCTTTGATGTGATTTCAAGCTTCTCGAACAAAAATTACCAATTTTCTAACAATGCAATTCAATTTGGTGCAACCCAAGAGCAATTTTTCAACAACCAATTCTCATTGAATGAGAAGCAATGCATTCCTTAGCAACAATGTATAGTGGGGTACCAATCAAATTGGCATTTTTGCATTCATAGAGAAGGAAATTTCACATTTTCCAACTTTAATAGCCTTTCGAGGTTTGAAAAATTGATCTTTGATCATGAAATTTTTGAAAAAAATATAATCTTTATGTTAATTATATGTGTGCCAAATTTCAAGGCCAAAAGATTTACACAAAAAAAGATATTTGAAATCTACCAATATCTATAGCTATAAGAAAAATTTCACTACTACCAACTTTGACACCTTTCCAAGGACTTAATTTTTTTTCTCATGAAATTTTTGGCATAAGACCATCTCTATGTTGATTACATGTTTGAAAGATTTCAAGTTCAAAAAATCCATACAAAAAAAGATATTCAAAATCTACCAACATATGTAGTTGTGAGAAACAATTAGGGAAACCATTTTACTACTACCAACTTTGACACCCTCCCTAAGGCTGAAAAATTATTAATTTACCATGAAACTTATGGTATAGGATCATTTCTATGTTGATAACATGTTGGTAGATTTAAAATATCTTTTTTTGTATAAATCTTTTGGAATGGAAATTTGGCGCACACGTAATTAACATAAAGATTATGTCGTGCAAAAAATTTTATGATCAAAAATCAAATTTTCAACCCTCAAGAGGTTGTCAAAATTGGCAGATGTAAAATTTCCTTCCTTGTGAATGCAAAAATGTCATTTTGATTGGTACCCCACTTTACATAATGGGTTTTGTCACTCTTTACAAGATGGACTATTAATCAAATTTCATTCACTTTTTAGAATTTGTAACAATAAGGTCTTATACTTAACTAATATAAAAGTCACATGTACAAAATTTGGGATTTAGAGAAAATGTATGTAAAACTCGATGTAAAAGAACTAAGCTTGCAAAGGAGTACATGTTGCATTCAACCATTAGCCATTGAAATTTTTTAGTACAAGGTATAGCCATGTCAACCCAACCCCATACTTGTATTTTTGTTACATGTGCTTCACCTACAAACAATATGGGACAATATATGGCTATACTTATATAGTTGTATGTATATTTATATATTTTATATGTATCTTATATATATTCCATATATATTTCACATATTGTACATATCCCGTATTTAGTATTTATCTTATGTACATGTATCCATATCCTAGAGTATTTGTATCCATATTATTTACTTTTCAAAATCAATGGCATTAGAGGGGGGGACTTTTAATTTGTTTATGAGATCAACAACTCTTGATTTTTACTAAGAGGGGGATGCGTTAATTGCAATAGGAGGGTGGATGCATCATCAAATACACAAGACTAGCAAAGTGGCAATAAGTACAAAATGTTTATCAATTCCTAAACTTTCTCGAGAAAGACAAGTAGATAATCTAGGAAAAACATCTAAGAACTCAAAGTGTCCAATGGATGATTTTGAAGGAAATTGAAGAAATAAAGAATGCACCTTAGTAATTCATCCAAGAATTTGATAATTTTAGATTGACTACCTTGGTGATAGGGCCCCATTTCTTGAAGGTTAACCCTTAAAGGATGGATTGGTGATAGTGAATATCATCTCTTTGGTTACTATATGAATCATTTGCTTATAAAATTGTAAAAGCATTCATTGGAAGTCAAACTACTATAAAAGATGTCTTTTTTTCAAAACAAAATTCCCAAGATGAATAGTTGGATTTTTGTCCTATTGGAATAATTTTCTATCATCTATCGGCCGCCAAATGCCCTTGTCTATGTTTAAAGGTTAATACTTAAAGGATGCCTAGAACCAAAACTGTCTAATAAATGACTTTCATTGTAGAAACAAAGAATGTACCTGTTGATCCAATCTTAGGGGGTGCACTTAGTTCTACTATAACAAACCATGTGCAAACAAGTGGTTTCTAATAAACTGTAATTTTAACTTCAAATTTTGAGCATTGTTTACTAATGAATATAGGATTCTACTCCCAAAATTTCAAACTCAAATAAAATATGGAATGATTTCTAGAAGAGGTTAAAAATGCACTAAAATGGCATATTTTTTTAACTCAAATATTTTTAAAGAACACATTTAGATTACCATTGCATCAATATTCAACTCAAAATGAGCTTTCAATACAGAGTTATTTTTAGAAAATTTTTGTTCATTTTTTAAACAATTTTTTCTTATATAATATAGGAGTGTGAAAGTTATTTTTCTATTCTATAGTGTATCTTTTTACTTCAAAAATTGATAATTAATTATTATTAAAAAATAAAATATCAATAATTCAAAACATAAACTTTCAAAGTAGAAAAATCTATTCATATTTTTTATTTTATTTTATTTAAAATTCAAAAAGTATATAGGGGGTCCAAAGTTTTGTTTACACGTGGTTTTTAATGGACACTCTAAGTGACCCCCCTAAGGGTCCAATAATTGAAATATTTTGGTAACTACCTTAGTCATGTGGGTTGCATCCTTCATGGGTTTGACTACTACAAGACCAAGGCCATTTTGGGGGTCAAAAACTATTCAAAATTGCCATTTCAACTATATTTGCTAAGAAAACAAAAAATATACCTTTTTTAGAATCTAACTATGGGATCTTTTACTTTACTTGTCTAAGATCATGTGGTAAAAATTTCATGAAGTTTGACCATACAAATTGGAAGTCAAAGTTGAAAATAAAAGCTTTTTTGAACATTGATTTGTAATTTTAAATGATTTTGACTACCATTTGTGAAAAAAATTGCAATATGGAATTTGAATTAAAAAATTTTATGTTGAAAAATTGAGTTGAAAGTCAAGAATTAAAAAAAATAAAATTCCAGCTTGATTTCAATCTTAAAAAAATTATTGAGTAGAAGTAGCTCTAATTTACAAAAAAAAAAATCAAATCGTTAATAGCTCTAAGATGGGGTTGAAGCACAATTATTTCAAATTTGAGATTATTCTAGCAAGCTAACTTAACCTTGTCAAAAAAATTTATTTGAAAAATTGTGAATACTACATTTAAAAATGAATCCTATAAGTTATTTTTTCAAGAAAATGCTTAGATTGCCTAAAAAACAAGGTTGTTCAAAACTTTCACATTACTAATCCAAATAGAATGAATTAAAGATTCACATGTAAACAAAAATGTGATCTATAAGAAAAAAAATTTAATTTAATTTCAAGTTTTTGTGGATTTCTTTTTCTGCCTGACAACATGAAAATTATATTTATGATGGCATAACTTTTGCTGTTGGGCACCAATTGAAATAGAAATTATATTCCCACAAAGCTAAGAATTTTTTCTATCTTATGAAAAAGATTCAAAAAGTTTCATTAAAAATTGAGGTCATAAGAACCTGTCCAAAATCCATTTTGTCCCCAAAGGGAACAATGGTCCTTTAGGGGTTAGAGATGTTTATACTAGGGTTACATTAAATTGATGAAACAAAAAGTGAATTCAAAGTAATATAATTGTGACAAGTTTCCAAATATGACCCTTATGGACTCTCGCCTAAATATTACAACCTAAGTATACCCATGGAAACAAACATGAAATACCCATAGGTTAGTATGATTGGAGTTCCATGAAGAAAACAGCTTGGAAAGGACAAATAGTGAGGCAGAGGTTGCACGTGAACCCGATTTAAATATATTTTAAAATTCCTCTTCAAACCTTAAACCTAACCACTACTCCTATTTGTAATCTCAAATTGATATGAAATATGCAATCGATATGGGATATTGCCGTATTGTCATATTCATATTTGTGTTATATATCCATATATGTCTTTCATATCCATGTTCATATTTGTATCCATATTCATATTTGTACCCAAATCAATAGTTTGGGAATTGGTTTTAGTTTTTTTCCTATGAGTAGATCAATGGTTTGCAATTTTCGAGAATTGAAAATGGGAGATTAATGAAAACATGTTGTTCACATCTTTTCACTGGATACTAAGATATGATAAAAACATGAAACACCCAAGTCAGGCTGCAGTTTCTTAAAGAACTTTGATTAGTTGCAACGTAAACACCAAAACACCAAAACATCTTTTGGTGTAAGCTTAAAGCAATTTGCAAGTACAATACTAAGCTTAATGCCATGCCCTCAAATTGTGACTCAAGCCAGGCCAGGGCCACCCATGATGGAACTGCCCATGAGGAAATTGTGAACAATGGAAACAAGGATGTTGTTTACAAGGATCTATGTACTCATATTTTTAAGAAATAGATGAATATTTTTACCAAGAACATAGATATTACTACTATTCAAAGAGGAAGATATCTATAAACATAATTGGAAAAATATTCATAAAGAGTATAAATTTATAGTATTTTAAAATCAATTTATATTAATAGATGACACAAAATAAATTTTTTAATGTAGCTAGCTTGATTGTGGACCATTGCACTTCTATCAAATGGAGAAGGCTAAAGTAGGTGTACCTAAAAGTAACATGAGTCCTTTACTGACATTCAAAAAATGATCTAAAATCAAGCGCAATTGGGCATAAAGTAGACATGTGGGGTTAGAGGAAGTTGTCACAATCATGGGTGTGGATTTTGCATTGGTTAATTTCCTAGACATGACACGAGCTTATGATCTATTGCTTTGGGGTGTTTCCGTGACCACTTGTGTGTTATTCCACAATTCACAATAGGTGCATCATAGTTGTTTCCACAAAATTTTTATTAACTTCATATAAGCTCAAAAAAATACTAAACCAAATTTGTTGATTTTATAAACCATTTCCTAAACAAGCGCACATAATAACCCCTAAAACCCTAAGGCCTTTTTGCTTTGAGGTGTTATAAATCTAAATGTCACTAAGGTATAGAAATTTCAATTGTGCATTATTGTAGTGTACATGTTGTAGATGGTCTGAATCAAATTTAGAGTCATTTAGCCATATAGATTGCAAGATAATAAAAATTTTGAGTGTCCAAAAAAGATGATGAAGTTTTCCTAGCATTACATTAATTTGGGAGGAGAAATCTAATTTCTAAACTTACTCAAATGAAAAAAATTTAAAATATAAAGTGATTCAATACTAGCATACAAATACATAGGTGAAAGAAAATATCATTTAATTGACTCATTGTATTTGCATAATGGCTTTGAAATGTCAAAAAATAGCAAGAAAAATACAATTGAGACTAAATCCCCTCCTCCTAATATGATTCTTAGTCACTCATAATTTCTTGGATTGATATGAAATTTTAGCTACACAAACTAGATTAGTATGCGCAACTTTCCTCCAAAAAAGAATTATTGGCAGGATTTTGAAGTTTGAATTGCTCTCAAACATTCAAAACAACTTGGATTGACATGAAATTTTACAACAATAACTAGAATGCAAGGAAAAAATAATCCAACAAATTTGATTGAAAATGAACATTGAATGAAGGAGATACAAGCCCCCAAAGTTGCAGCCATCAAAGGTAGTTTGGTGTCAGTACTCAAATTGAACCTCTGAACTTTGATTGGCTCACAAAAATCAATACATCTTGGATTGATCTGAAAATTTTACTATACAAACTAGAAGTGAGAGAGCAAATTCCCCGATAGTTTCTTTTTATTGAATTCAGACATTGGATGTAAAATTTACAACACTTTAAAATTAGACTTGAAACTATTGGAGGACACTTTCAATCCCTTGGGACATTTGGGAGTAGTGCTCTCAATAGTAAGTTAGAATCCAAATGAAGTCGACCATTTATTACGTAAGGTAGAACTACCCATTACCATACACATTTGCTATCTAGGTACTTTGGAGAATCTATTTATGAGCTCTCATATTTTTTAGAGATGGAATTGTTTGAGAGAAGTCAATTGCAAAAAGAATGAAGACATTCCGACAAGAATTGAATTTTTTGTGATTTTTCAAAGCTGAAATGTAAAACTATGAGTAGACCCTTGTTGAAGCGTGGGCTGATGTGTCCGCTCCCCAGTGCATTGCCATCATGATCATGGATTAGTAAGATTGTGGTAATAAAATGGGCCAGTGACGGAAATGGAAGGAAGCTGTAGGTGGCGGAATTGGGTAAATGGTGGTAATGGGTAGTTCTACCTTATATGGAGTAAGGTAGGAGCACCCAATGGCGTTAGTGTACCCAATGGCATCACTTTCTAGATAAGGTAATGATTCTAGAATGTAAATGTAGGTTGGCTACAAATAACTTATTATTTTGGTTAATAAAAATAAGCTATCTACAGTTTGTCTACATTCAAGTTTTGAAATGACTATTGGTACTCTTGGGTACACTCACACCATTGGGTGCTCCTACCTTATGTGTTTTTTGTGCTGGAGTACAGTTGAGAATTCAAATCATGCCATTCCGTGAAGGGCGACACACACTTGGAGGAGAATCAGGGAGCCAAACGCATAACGTACTTTGAGACCCCCACCCGTCAAAAAAAAACCCAATACAAATGCATTTACCAATCAAATTTTTATTTTAGGATCACCATTTGCCCCCCTCCCAATGTACAATTGAGAATGTCAGTCACACTAATTTGTTGTTTATATGAAGTTTATGAAATTTTGTTGCAAAAGTCAATGATATCTATCTTCCTGAATTGCCTAAAATTTCAGATTGCCACATTAATTTTCATGGCCGAAAATCCTGAAGAAAGGAAAAAGGACCCTTCAGTATTTCCCAGGACGATGAATTTTTAAAATTGTAAGTTTCTCAATTTACCCTCTTTTACCCCAACTAGGCAGCCTGTCCCTATCCTGACCAGCATGGCCATGATATTTTCATGGCCTCTCTGTGAGTTACAACTGAGGTTAAGTTAACTTAGAGTAAGTTATGGGTTCCCTTAACTGAAGTTACTAATCACGATGAATCAATGACGTCCAAGACTCCTGAAGCCTGAAAATGTGTGAGAAAGCGGGTATACGCGGAGGGTCGGTTACGCACCTCCACGTCGGCTTTAGAATCCGAGTCAGCAATAAAGAATCCGCGGTGGACCCCGGGGGTCTTGTCCTATCTTCCCCAAGTCTCTGGCCCGGCATCCTGCCTCTTTAGCCCTTTGCTGCTGCCTAACATACTCTCATCATTTCTCTCACCGTAGATTGTCTCTTCCTCAGTTCCTCCCCACCCCCCCACTGCAAATGTCTGCTCCTTCTCTTCTGCTCTCACGTTCTTGCTACGCCTGGCTTCGCAAATAGTTCGCTCAAGTGCGCGGCCCTTTCAAAGGTATGAAACACAAGATGCGTAGAAGTGAAAAGGGACATTCCGTGGTGACGATTCTGTTGTGTGGCAACCATTTCGATTCTGGCTTGTTTTTGTGTCTCGCGTTCTTGAGGTTGAATTGAAGTTTTTGTTTGCAAGATGAGTTCGCTTTGGCAAGGTATGCCGCAGATGATCCCATGTTTGGGCGGCGTGGAAGGAGACAGACATTCTGTGTTGGGATGAGGATTGTTTGCCTACCGTTTGTTTGCCTGACGTGTGATGGTTCTTGTGCTCTAGAGGTCGAATTTGAGGTTTGAAGTTTGCAAGCGGTTTAGGGTGGCCTTTTTTTCCGTAGATGATGCTACTTTAGGCGGCGTGGGAGTGAACGGAAATTCTGATGCTTATGGTGTTCGTCAACCATTTCTGGATTGTAATGTGTCTTGCGTTCATGAGTTTGAATAGTCAATGGGTGGTTGGAAAGGGTGTGTGTGTGTGTTTGGTGATTCCAATGTGGAGGCTTGCCATGGCCACTTTCTAACCCTTGCTTATCTTGCTTTCTTGTAAGTATTTGGATTTTTGAATTTTTTTGGACTTGCCATAGTTGTGCTCAGTTCTGGACCGACATTCTGGTGCTTGGTTTTGTTACCGGGTGATCCTTTTACAGGCCATTCATATTCCGATCGGTGAAAATCATTTGATTTGAATACCAGGGTTTGAGTATCTTGTTTTGGTTGCTGGTGAGATTAAGTTGGATTCGCAGGGTTTTGGTGGCTTTGTGTGAGAGAATGACCGAATCTGTTTTGTCTACGTTGTTTTGCTAACCCTACTCTGTTGTTTGAAACTTCAGCGCCTGGGAAAGCGAGGCACTACGACATATGGGGCAACCGTAACCTGTGCACATGATGCTCTGTGCGAACGTTTGCGGATGCGGCGGAATTGACGTGATTCGGTATTAGAGAGGTCAGTGGGTGTCCCCCACTCCCGATGTACATTCCTGAAAAAAAGAGAAAGGAAGCCAAAATGCCAACCCTTTTTGTGGAAACGGGAATTGCCAACAGGATTATGGGACACCGAGAGGTGCTGATGTCGTTGGCTGGCTTGTGCCTCGTCCTGCTCACTCTCCTCTTGGGGAGGGTCAACTCGGCCGTCATTCTGCTCACCGGCACAAGTGAATCCTGGTCGTTCCCGGATATGGAAGCCAGTTTTGGTACGTGTTTTCGTTTCTCTTACTACGGTACCCTCGCGTCATTGCGACAATGTAAGCGCTGAGAGTAGCTGTTATTATGGAAATGGTCAAGTTTTTACGTATCCTTCGTAGCAAACCAAAGAGAATTTCAACACACCAAAAAATACATTATTTGGACACCAGATGCAAAAGGTATAAGGATCCAATGTTTTGTTGGTAGATGATTTAAAATGGACTTAGGTTCTGATGTTGAGGTGATATGCGTTCTTAAATCTAATGTGTACTCATTGTGTAAGATTTTGGAGTGTTGTATTTTGGTAGGTGTTGCAATTAGATGTGATTGCCTTATTTTTAGTTATTATTTTTCTTATCAGAATGACTAATACGGTACTCTGGCGTGCATTAGCCAGAGCGTCTAAAATATCCTGTCTGTATCATTGTTTACCACAAAGGTTACCGCCCTTTTATTATCTACTTTAGACCCTGCAGCCGTGAGATTGGTAGGTAGATTACTGTAGGGTGAAATACTATCAACTGCGTTGTTACAATATTTAGAATCTCGAGATTCTGTGGACAATTTTGTATTAATCTGTTTTCGTTAGACTGGCAGCTCCACGTGTTCCGGCTGCTGGTATAGTGGGAGTGCTGCATGCATCCAACCCTTTGGATGCTTGTTCGCCGTTGGTCAACGTTTCAAGCCAAACTTTCATGCCGGCTTTCCTTTTGGTTGAACGCGGCATCTGCAATTTCGAGGTGAAGGTGCGCAATGCCCAGGATGCAGGATTCCAGGCGGTTATCGTCTACAACAACCAGGATGATCATGATTTAGTCACCAGTGAGTCAGCTTTTGAACTTTCCCATTCTTCACCTCAATTATCAGGCGTTTGGGATGTCATTGGGTTGATTCAGTTTAGCTTTATTTGCTTTAAGTCGCAACGCTAAGAAAGCAATGGAATGGGCTAACCCCTAAGTGCTCAAGCTCAATATAGAGTATTTACTTTGGAAGCTACATGAGTAACCTTCAAGAGATATATTTCTATCGTTCAAAAATGTAGGGTAAAACTTCTCCTTTTGGGTTTTTTCGGTTACCTTCGTTGAAGCTCTCCGAATGATTTTTCATCAGCTCCTAATAATATAGAAGCAGACACCTTTGGCCATTTGATACTTAACAGTAAGTGTCCTAAGTACCGTACATTTGAACGATACAAGTATGTTTTGAAGTTACTGTAATAGCTTCCAAAGTGAGCTTGCTACATTGAACTTCGGGCAAATGAGAAAAGAAAAAGAGGTTAAGAAAAAAGAGTGAGAGAAGAGGAAATAAATTTTGAATTTTATACCAGATTTAATGTTGTTTGTGAGTTTTGAGTGTTCCTTTGTTGCGACTACAGTGTCAGGAAACCCCTTCAACGTCCGCGCATACTCTGTTTTCGTGTCGAAGTTTTCAGGGGAGTTTCTGCTCAAGTATGCCGGTGACTCGGGTGCAACCTGCTACATAATGCCAGCGTTTGAAAACACGGCTTGGTCAGTGATGGCAGTATCATTCATCTCCCTCCTGGCTGTCTCTTCTGTCTTGGCCACTTTTTTCTTCGTTCGCCAACACAGACTGCGGCACTTGAGCGCGCGGTTCCTTCCCAGAGAGCCTGCTGGAATGAGTGTGAAAGAAGTGAATACACTTCCCAGTCTCGTGTTCAAGTGCATAGAAGACGGGAAGGGCACTTCAGAGACTTGTGCCATCTGTTTGGAAGATTATATTCCTGGGGAAAGATTGAGGTTGCTCCCCTGCCAACATGGTAAGCTCCCCACGCCACTGATGTCACCCCAAAAGTCCCTCCTCATGGATTATCAACTGTTTTAGTTGCAGCTTCAAATGATTGATGCGTTAATATTGAATTGTCACTGTGTCTTTGTCTTTTTAATGAATTCAAATATCAGTATTAACCCTTCCACTTATTGAAGACGTACTGAAACACTTGATAATCAGTGGGGAGGGACTTTTTATAATCACCTCCCTTAGTCTGCCACTTTCTTGTCGAGCTGTTCCTCACACTCCCACTTTTCATTTGAGGATACTTTTTCTGTCAATTTCTGCATTGTAACCAATAAGTCCGAGTGTTCTTGCATTAGGAGATCACTCAATAGGGCTGAGATCACTTTGGGTGCAAGTACCAAACTCTCTTGAGATCAATTTGTTTGTCACTCCATGTAGGATGATTTCCTTTCAAAACTGAGTGCTCATAGAGATAATTAGACTAGTCATGCTTACACGCAATTTGCTAGTTGAAGGCCAACCAAGTGTAGTGGAAGATACGAGTTGCTGTTAGTAACAGGGGTCAGTCAATAGGAGACGGGATCAAGTCCCTACTAGTTTTAGTATCCTCTTCCTTACAGACAGTATCAGAGCTTGGCAGTATTGCACCATCTTCATGTACTGTACTAACCTCCGTATATGTTTCCATATTGTAGAGTTTCATGTGGACTGCATAGATCAGTGGTTGACGACCCGGAAACCCTTCTGCCCAGTTTGCAAAAGAGATGCACAATCAAAAGCGGAGGAGCCTGGGGCTACGGAGGTTACGCCATTGTTAGCAGCAGTGGGAAGAGGTTTGGGTGGTGTTCAAGTTGGAACAACAATCGCATCTACCCACACATTACCATTGTCGTCAGCATCTTCACTGAATGAGACCCCAGATACTCGTATCTTCTCGCTCTCTTACCCAGATGTCAGTGAAGATCTCTGCTAAGGAGAAATTTTTATGAGTCTTCAAGCATGTCTTGCAGTTTAGAGTTGATGAGATTGCTTACAATGCTTGCAACTGCGGTTTGGTAGCAACTTCTCAACTACACAGCCAATGCATTCTGGACTGTAAACCTTCTAGGGTCTAGAGTACCAAGACGGCCATTTATTACCGGCTTTACTCTCTCTTTGTATAAGAGGAGGCTCTTTCTTGTAAGTAGACACTAGTGTAACATATTGACAGTACGTAAGTACGAGGCATGAGGTGTCTGTTTCGGATCAGTGCATGCGTTGTAGTGAAGAAGTGCCCATGCTAGATTTTAGTAAGAAAGAATTTAGAGGCTTTCTATTAGTACCTGGTGTTGGTCGACAGGGGATTTGTGGAAATTGATTAAATTTATGACCGGACACCTGTATTTTAAGTTATAGACTGGCAATCATGTTGGCATTGTGTGGAGGGAAGGTAACTGTGAATTGACACTCTTGCTGAAGGATTTGCCCCTTCATTCTATTAGCTTATGTAGCCAAGAATTTGATGAGTTGATGAACATAAATTTTGAGAGTTAGTTGCTAAATTGTTGATTCTCAAACCAGAACATTGAAGATCAGGTCGAAAACTTCTGTTTCTCTCTCTTAAAATACGTGGCACCAAGTGAACCCACTAAAATTCCAGTGCCTGTTTGTCGTGTAGCTGAGAATTCAACACGTGTTTGCATTCCTGCATCTTGTTTGAGATCTTTATAAGAAAAAGAGTTTTGAAGCCTACAAGCTTGAAAGCTAATCAGGTTTATTTACACGAGAGGAAAAAATACAAAGGGAGGGACCCCACTTGTGTGGCTCAATAGCTTCACTCTTGACTCCCTGCATGTAGCAAGTAACAACCTATTGAGGTTCAAGTTCCTCTTCCGTGACCAAGAGATTTGCAATAGAAGATCAACACAGACTAATATAATGACCCAGAATTTCTCACTTGGAAATTCCAGTGCATTCGAAACAGCAAAGTATCTCCACTGCTATGTAAACATTTCACCAGCATTTCAGCAGCATTCCACACAGTACGGGCACAGTTCAATTGCCGATCCTCACATATCAACAGAATGGAAGATTAAATTCGAATTCAAAACTTTCCGTGTGCACCAGCAAGCAACCATTTGAGTCATCAGACGTTAACTAATTTACACTTCTTACCACTGGTTTGATTGCCGTCAGATGAAACCCTTCATAGGCAATGATGAGAACACTACATCGATAGGCATCACATACTGTAGGCACTCGCCATCACCAAAGCTTGCGAGATTCTTGAGCAACTCCGTCATTCTGAGGTAGCTTCAAGACCAAAAATGCCCCTGCCAGAGAGTTCTCAGAAGTCAATGCATATTGTTCTCGTAATTAAGAACAAATTGCAACGAAAACTCCTAGTCAAAAGCGGATGTGCAACGGGTTGCTTTCAAGTCCCTCGGTGTGTCACAACACTAGAATTACAAATCACTTAGGTGCAGGACTTTCACTTGCAAATCACAAATCAATGAAGAAATCCAGCAAAAGCATTAGCCGGTGGATTTACCTGGTCTGCGCTTTGAATTAAGCCGTCCATCGCCAGAGGGCTGTTGCATAATCATTATGCCTGTCTGCACCTTCAAAAATTCTCGCATCCAACCTTGAATAACGTCGAGGTTGTACGCAAGATGGTCGGTCATTGTGACAGTAGCAGAAACTCAATCGTCATTTCGCCTCCAAGACTCTTTGCTCCCTGTATTCACTAGTGCTACAGCCCCTAGAGAACTTCGGTTTTGCTTGATGACGGACGTACTATGTGACAGAAAAAACCTTACAGACGCAGCCTCTAGAACTTGTCACATGGATGGTCAACTAGTCAGGAAGTGAACGGAACTCAGGGACCAAATCTGCAGAGTTTACTTCTAATGATAAGTAGCTGCAAATCAACATTAATCCTCACTCTTTCTTTCCATCTGCTCTGCAACAATAACAAATTCAAAGGCCAGGGTTGCCAAGAATTGAAAGAGTGATCTCGAACTCTTTCTTCGTGTCTTTCAGAACAGGCCTGGTCGGAACTACGAGGTAGTCATACTTCCAGGAGTTTATGTGGCTTCGGTCAAGCGCTACTCCCTGCATGCTGAACACCATATTGGACTCGTTCTGCACGTCCACCCGCTTCACTTTGAGAGAGTACACCACCTTCTTAATAGCCCATAAGGAATTGCAGTAGAAGTACTCTCCGAGGTTTTTGTCAAGCCCTAAATAAACCAACAGCCATGCCTCCTGGTCAGTCACCATCACAAACGTCCCAGAGACCGTCATTCGGAAGTTGACCGACCTGGAAATGCCAGAGCAAGGTCAGTCTGCTTACAAATCATCCAGCTTGGTTGTAGCAGCTAGCTGCATAACGCTTTGCAACTACATCCTTCTCGAAGAAATCGTGTGTAGCCTAATAAGGGGCAATTAGAATGGCAGAAGAATTTTGAAAAGGATAGTGATAAAGATCAAATGCCTAGGAGAGGACAGAGGAACACTTAGGAGTCGAAAAGGCATCTTTGTTGGTAAGCTCAGAAATTTACGTGCAATAAAGATTCCTGTATAGGCAATGAATAGTACTTTGTTCAAGAATGTTAAGCATGAGCCAAAAAGAAGAAGGTGGTTGACCTGGTGGAGCTACGAAGTGGCAAAATAAGTAATTGATGCTTCCGAGTCAAATGCAACGGCATGTCTTGTTTCAACACGTCGAGACTGCAGGTGGTTACAGGGCATCGAAGTCGTTGAAACTCACACAAGGCTGTGTGAGGATGCTCTTCTCTCTTGGTGTACATAAGCATTTCCAAGCAACCATATTGAGCATACTTGCAAGGCACTTGGAGAGATTCCACAATCTTTTCCACGGCCAAGTTACGAATGCGACCGATGGGTCTTGTGCATGTGGGGCAACCGCCACATCCCTCGATGAATTTTGAACAACAAGATGCACATGCCGAGTGCCCATTCTCGCACTTCCATCAACAAAACCATGCATCAACCAATGCACCTCATGTTAAGATTATAAAATCAATAAAATCACTTTAGGGATAAGTCATGGGTTTCAAACCTTGAGGAATGGCTAAATGCGGTTGAAGTGGCACATGACCAAGTACAACATTCAACATAGAAATGTTGAAGACACAAAAGGTACTTATCATGTTGAATAGTGATCAATAGAGAACAATTATATTAGTAACTCACAAGATGATGCAATGCTTGGTGCCCAATTCAAAACATTGGTATTGCTAAGTTTCAAAATAGTCATAATTTCCATTGTTGGAAGTTCTCATCATTAGACAAAACTTGCCTTTTGACTTCAAACTCATTTTCTTCAACAATTAGTTGGAAGTTGGAAGTTGCTAACCACCTCAAGGAAGTGAGTACCAGATTTCAACATTGAAAGCTCATTGTTATCTTCCTCTAATTAGAATGTTCGAAAATTGGAGTTTCAAAGTACCTACCAATTTTTACCCCTCCTTTTGGTCTTCCTATTCCATTCTTAAAACCATGAACATTTTGCCTCCTAAATTACTTTAAAACCACTAAAGCCATTCTTCAAGTGGGAAAGTAAAAAACAAGTTCCTTGTTGAAGGCTTTCCAATCCATTACTTTGTTGCCACTTGCACATATTCATCCACTATGGAATGTATCACATTCAAAGAAGTTTGAAACCCACTAATGCAATCCAACTTCCAACATCACTTCACTTCATGCAAATGCACACATGCAAGTCAAACTTAAGTTCACCTATCATCAATGGGAGTTTTTGAACAATTTATCGCTCAATCTGACAAGTTTTGAGGTTTTGAGCAATCTCATGACGTCCCTCCAAATTTGAGGCAGTTATGTCAGGGCACTTGCCACTCACTGTTCCAAAAAAAACCACGCTGCCTATCACTTGTGTGTTGAAGCAAAAAAGAAATCTATGGATGTCAGCTTTGCAAATGAAGCTATGTACAGTTGAACGCAAGTAACGTTACAATCAACTCAACCAAAAGAGAACAGTCTCAAGGTTATCAGACTAAACCCATTTGCATGGAGTCCTTTCCCGTGCGTTGAAAAGGAACCAAATGACAGTGCGCATGTCATCCAACTGAAACATCTGACTTCTACAAAGTGTGGTTCGATCACAGTCAATCACGCTTTCACGTGACACTCATAGCTCAAAAATTCTAGGTTTCAGGTTGGAACCCTACTACTTCAATCTTCTATTCCCATATCATCCGAAAATTACATATTTCAGTGCATTGAGATCCTCTCGAAATTGACCCAGGCACAAGACCCACCCAACTGTGTTTTTTTTAAATCATTCTAATAATGGAAACCACTTTTTAAAAAAAGAGAAAAAAAAGGTTCATTACTTGGCAATCATCAAATGCTACAGCAGTGGGAACCTACTCTTATCATAAAAAAACACTCCAACGGACAATACTCAAACAATTCATATTACATATTCCCGCGGACAATATTCAAACCGTGCATCGTAGTACAAGCCAAAAATCAGCCCTAAGAAGGGAAAGGCGAGAATTACGGTAGAGTACCTGGTACACCGGCGGAGAGAAGGTCTCGGAGCAAATCGGGCATTCCAGAGTATCCGGATCCAATTTGAAAGTCTCCCGTCGCACGTGCTTCGCGTCTACTGCGGCCTCCGGAATGGAAACCGATGCAGGCGTTTCATCTCGCTCCCTCTTTTGTGCAGCATGCAGAATCTTGGCAGGAATCATGAGTGCTGAAAGCTCACACAGTTGGGGGAGCGCACAATGCAAGGCTTGAAGGCAAGCGAGTGCGAAGAATCGTCGTGACCTCATGAAGTCCCTGCTCCGAAGTCTGTCGCGGGAAGTTCCCAGTTTGAATAGTTCACGGTCATGGGATGGCATTTGAACGGAACGCCGGACCCATGACCACGGAGTCGCATGTCAAATTCCTTCACTTTGTATACCAGTACTCCCATTTAGCACCTAAATGAGAAAGAATTTTTTATTTTATTTTACTTTCTTCAGATATGAAATCACACTTCTTATTTTCTTCACAAAATTTTAAGATTTTTTTGTGTGAAAATTTGAATTTTTTTTAAATTTTTGAAGGAAAAGTAAAGAAAAATCATTTCAAATAGAAATTATTTCAAAAAATATGAAAAATTCACTATAGGTGTATATTTTAGTGAAGAACATCATAGTGCAAAAAATCTTCCATATCATTTTATAAATAGAAATGAATAGACATAGAAAATACGTCCATGATTTAAATTGTAATTAAATATTTAATTTCAGGAATTTAAAAAAAAATTAGATTGAAGTAGAAATTGAAGTACATGACCTTTAATTCAGAAGTTAAATTCAAATCCAAAAAATGTCATTTTTATGGAGAAATTTGAGATTTAGAATAAGGAACAATAAGTTTCCAAAATTAGTAGAATAGCACTCTATGATCCATATTTGTTGCATCTTCATGTGTTGAAAGGTCATAAGCATCTTCATGTGGTAGTCTCCAACATCATCCAAAGCAACTTCCATTCAAGCAATTTTCAAAACAAGAAATTAGATTTTTTTTTTTTTTTAAATGCTTTGCAATCATCACATAGACTATTCTAAAATCATCTAAAAGCCATTTTTTAGCAATGGTAGCATTAACACCTTAGCACTTCAATCATTCTTGAATTTCTGCATATTTTTTATTATATCTTTATAAATATATATTACTTACCTCAATTTCATCAAATTCATTGTATAAAAAGTGTGGTTTTAAATAATCAAGCATTGGTTTGAATGAATGAGAATTTTTGTGGTCCCAAAAGCCCTTGGGACCTATCTATTCATCATCTACATTTTAGAGATTGGAGCCCTAAGGGATTAAGGGATAAAGTGCACTCCTAATTTACAATAATACCAATTGAACATGTTTACTATTGGTAATGGATAGTAGACCCTATTTGCATCACAAATCAAAGCTTTCTTATTTGTATCATTGTATATCAATACAACAATATGCATTTTAAACTTCCAAATGTATTCTGTTAATACATAGTAGCCATAAAGTAACACACATAGTCACATGGTGCAAATAAAATCTCAAATTCTTTAAACACAAATTATTTTGTAGGATCTTACTAGTAAGTGAAAGATGATTTTGATTTTCCAAGGAGCATTTTTTCTTGTTTTCTTATTCATGATATGCACTTTGAAATGCATGTGTGAAGGGAAAAATGGATAGAATAGACCATAATTATCCAAAAGTGTGTATTCATCCACTAAACCATCTAATTTTAATAATTTTCATCCAAATATTGACAAATTTAATATTTTTAAAGAAGTCTTAGTAATTTCCATGTCTCTTTGTGATTAGAAATCAATATATTATAGTTAGATATCTAAAATTCAAATTGCAAAAAAACTAGTCAAACTCTTAAAATTTATAAAATTTTGTGTAGAAACTAGACTTGATAAATTTTACTTCCTTCATTAGGCTCAAATTCAAGAAATCTCTTTACTATACATAAAATTTAGAAAAAGAATATTGAGATAGACTTTTAGATTTTAAGAAAACTAAATTTTTTTGTTTATTGTAAATTTATAGATATTTTTTTAAAATATATTATATTTTGAAATTTAAAGATAATTAAAATGAAATGAATACTTTAATAATTTTTAATATTACACTAAGTTGTTAGTAATATAAAGGATCATCTCAGACTTAAAAGGCCACAAATATAATATATTTGTTTAGATAAAAGTATTACTGGCCTTATTCGTTAAAATGAGACAATCTGCACATTTTGAGACTACAACCCTAAAATAGTTATAGTGATTTATCCTCGAGTCGAGGATAAGATGAGCCTGCAACCTTTGGGAAATCAAAGGTTTTTATATGTATTAATACATTGAAATCTCAACTTACCAAATAGTCTTAAAATTGAACGGTTATTATGATTTATCTTCGAATCGAGGATAAAAATGAGACTACCAAAAGTCTCAATATAACGAATATGGCCTAATAATAATAGGATTGTTTCTACATTAGGATTTTGTTACTTTTTATGCAAACAATATATAATTTTGTAATTAAAAACAAGTAGAAAATTTTTAATTGCTGAATTTTTAATTTTTAAATCTAGAAAGTATTGAATTTTGTGAATCTTTTAGTTTATAAGTTTATAAATTTATAAAATCATAATATCAAAATTATGAATTTAGATAATATACATTAAGGTTTTACAATTCTATATTTCTAAATTTGAAATTATTATATTTGGAATTTGGATAATTTATTAAATTAATAATTTAATGTATCATATTTGTATATATGTAATATTATTAAATATCATTAAATTTAATGTTGATTAAAAACCTTTAGTCGTGTCCTTTAAAAAGACCTTTTTTTTTAAATTCTTATTTTTCTGATGGAATTCATCAAATATTCCAAAAAATGCTCATTGCCAATTGTCTAGAGAGAAAAACATAGCCGCAATCCAATCAAAGGTCTTTTCAAGAAAATAGGCTAGTTGGTTGAAGCATATAGTGAATGGACACAATCAAGTAAAATTTGTGTTTTTCCAATGACCTCACTTGATTGCAAGGCTCTAAAAACAATAATTACATTATTAAACCCAACAACTACTTTCCTTCAAGTTTTAAAGTGATTTGGTATATTCTATTCCATGATTTTAAGATCTAAGTTGTATTTGGCTACCTTAAACTAGGTGAAGAATGCTTACTATAAGGTCAGAGGTTCTAAAAGCACAGAGGCTCTAAAACCACCCACTTCCTCAAATGAATATTATTTGTATATGTTGCTTTTTTTGTAGCCTATAGCAATGTCAAAACAATGTACATTTTAGAGGATGGGCAATTTTAAAGCCCTATGCCATTTCAACTTCAAAATTTTATAACTAATTCCACAAAGCTCCAAAAAATATGAAATGACTTGTATTAAATGCCAATTCTACTTGTCATTTGAGGAAAATTTAATAAAAAATATTTTAAGAAGTTTCACCTCCCTCAAATTTAGTTTCAACATTAACATGGGCAATTTAACTCTTTAAAGCCCAAGGGGCATGCCAAGGGGTTTGGACAAAACGTGGGACAAAATACAAATGTATTATAAAATACAAGTTCTATAACTTTTTTGAAGTTTATATGAAAGAAGATACTATGAAACATGAAAAGTAGAAAGTATCTGTATGGTCAAAATTATAAAATTATTTTTAGATTCTCTTCGAAAGATTCACCAAAAATATAATTTCTATCTTTAGCATTTGGATTTTTTAATTGGTCAAAATTGTGGTTTCCAATGATGTATAAAAAAATGCATAAGATTTAGTAATGAGAACACCAACACTTTTCAAGAATAGTAAGTTTTTCAATGCTAGGCCAATTCTCAACACTTTGTGCTATTTCTCTTATAGGTTTTGTTTGATCGTAGCAATTTTAGTTAGAATACAAATATTGAAAGACAATCCAATGTTTTTAAAATTAGAAAAAAAAAATTGGAAAAAAGTTTTTTTCTACCCGAAAATGTTGTCCAAAGTTGGACAGCAACCAAAAAATGGTCATTTTAGTGCTTAGGAGTTAAGGACCTCCTACTTTTCTATACAAAGGTACAAGTTTGTCTATCAAGAAGTTAGGATCTTCTTTTGCCGGCACATGATCCACTCACTCTACATCATTTTATGTAAATTGATGATAGAGTTGTATTATAGGCCAATGGCTTTGGCTTACATGTTGAGGTGGGATAGACGGAAAAGGGCTTGACCTTCATTCATCCTTTAATTTATAAAGAAAAAAATGATTGACTTTATTGAAGGTTTCTCGCATGTTGGAAGAAGGGAAAGGGCCACCCCAACAATAGTTAATATATTATGATTTTCAATTGCTCCAATCCTTGTGAAAATTGGCATGCATATTGTTGACTTTTCATTATTGCATTTGGTCTAAAATGACAAGTTTTTCTTTTAGAATTTGAGATATGGATCCTACAAGCACTAAATCTCATCATTGGTGTTCAATTTTTTTTTCCATTTTAGAACATCATAGAGGGAAATTTGAGGATAATCAAGGATCTTTAGGTACTTTAGTGTTAGATAGTCGGTAGTACCAAAGGTCAATAATGACTTTTAAGCCAAATATATGTAAATTTTATGAGAATTTGGTTTTAGAAGTAGGCTAGGGGATTGAAGTTCTTGGTTAAAAGCTTTAAGAGAAGAGAAGAAGTCAAAGTCCAAAAATTCTTTTAGATGTAAGATGTAAAAGATGTAAGAGGTGTGTGAGAAGTGTGTGAAGGTACTAGAGGTAGTTGAGTTTTATGTAAAATATAAGAGATGTAACAATAGATAGAAGCAAATGAGTGGAAGATTTAAAGAGTCAAGGTCAAAAGCTTCTTTACATGTAATATGTAAGAGTTAGACAAGGCACGTGTAAGGCATAAGAAGCATGCAAAATGTATAAAATGCATGGATATAGTGTAAATCCAAGTCAAGATGTAAAAAGTTGAGGTCAAAGTTGGAGAGTTTACAAAGGCAAAAAGAGAGGAGCTTACAAGCTATAAAAGGGGTCCAATGGAACCACTAAACAACATTCTCCACACACAACATTCTCAAGACATCCTATTGCTTCCTTTTATTCTTCTTCCAACCTTGAAAGATACTTCAATAGTTTACACTTGACAATTTAGAGGAGCAGCATCTTTTCTTTTCTTCACTTCTTCTACCTTGTCTTCTTTTGCTTATAGTCTCAAAGTATCTTCTATTTTTTTTTTGAAACTTTGTGTAAGAGTTTTTTCTTGTTGTTAGTTTTCTCAAAGGACATCACAAGTTGAATTTAAAATTGATGTGGAGCTTTTGGCACTTGAGTTGATGACTAATTGTTAACTGTCATTTATAATTTTAAGCCCATTATTAGTAAAGCATAGCCTTTTCAAGTTTTCTAAAATTGATATAAAGATTTTGGTGGTAGTGAATGTTAATATTACTTATCAAATAGTATCAAAAACACTTTTTTTTAAGCTTTGTTATAGCCATGGCACTATATTTGAGCAATGGTCAAACTTTGGCACTTCAAATGTGTAAGTGTCACTCTTTAAAACAAATTTTGACTTTACACAAACATACTTCTTTATAAATTTAAAAACAACAACAACCCAATAACATTCTCTTCTATCCTTTCATCACCAATACACCTATATCATTAGCCTTCCACTCTAGAGCCTATCTTTCTAATTTAAATTTGCATGAGTTAAAAGAAAAAAAGGAGAGGATTCTTGATTCATAGACTTCTAAAGTCATTTGACTAGGAGAAGAGAATTATATTTTTTTATATGATGAAAGGCTTTGAAAATTGGATGGTAGTTTAATTTGATAGTGGTGAACAATATCCTATAGTTAGAACAACTTGAAGGTGATTTTGGAAGGAAGAACCCCTTTGAGTATTTAGAGATTAACCCCAAAATGTATGAGTCACCAAACTCTAGTGTCAAC
The DNA here is from genome assembly GCA_950106755.1 of Climacium dendroides. Taxonomy (NCBI): domain Eukaryota; kingdom Viridiplantae; phylum Streptophyta; class Bryopsida; order Hypnales; family Climaciaceae; genus Climacium; species Climacium dendroides. Next base: position 5,528,173 of record OX467087.1, on the reverse strand, counting down.
AACATTTTGAAGTTAAATAAAACCTAACCAAGTTGCTATTTTAAATAGTTTATATTATTGAAAAAATATTTTTGAAGTCTAGTTTTAGCATCAAAAATATCATTTTGAAAATCAATGATTACGATTTTTCTATTCAAGATTTTGTACAAGGGTGTCCATTGCAAATCTTGATTTTCTAGTATTGAAGATTCTTGAAAATGAACCTCAAATACACTAGATCTTAGAGAAAAAATCACATTATAAATTTATTTAAAAAAATTGTAAAGTAGATTTTGTAAAGTTGTAAATTGATTGGGATTATGTATGTTATGCCTTTTACATTTTTTTGGTGACCAATTTTTTAAATTTGTATGTGAAAAGACTTTAAATCACTTTCACAATTTTAACACCCTTATGATCAAATATTATGTTATTGTTGTGTTTTCTTTTCCCATGTCATCTCTAACATGTCTAGTTTGAATTTGTATGGTCACAATTGAATAAAATTGATAAAGCTTATAAAAATGTTGGCATTTTATTCAATTTAGAGCAAATTCCAAGAAGCTCAAAAAAGGCCTTGAGCATTTAGGAGTTAATTAGACAATAAAAAATTAGATAAGTACTAATTTTACAAATCATATATAAAGAGGTATGTAGTTGCAAAAACTCAATTTAGAATAGATTGTTGGTGTAGTATCTTCCTTGATCATCTACAACCTATACAATATCCCACACTATTTTTGTGATGATTTACATAATCATTCACGACGATAGATAAGAGAATTCTATGTTTTAGCCATCAAAATAATATTTTTTGCAATTGAAACTAGAAATTCCATTAATCCTTCAATATATCCACAACTTGGAGATTGCCTAATATTGACCAGTTTTTGGTCCAGCCAACTTTTTGAGATCAAGACAAAATATATGAGTGAGAGAAAAGAAGATCTGTAGTTCAAAATTAAAACGAACACAATTTTCAGTCATTCTTCAACTAATTTAGGCGAACCCTAAACCACCTATTTCCAGCGTCCATTTTGCACCGCAAATATTTACTAAACTGGAACAGACCGTAACAGTTTTGGTACTCCGTATACTCTACAATAGACTAAGCAGGACATAACAATTCAAAATAGAAGTCTTGCATATCCACGCAAATAACAGACAGACAGCATTGAATTGCAGGCAGTCAATTGGTGATCATGAAATCACCAGAAATAATTGGATATATTGAAACCTTGCACAACGTCTACATACACACGGTCATACTTGCAACGCACGGTAGAGCGGAGCTCATCAATGAGGCGATTCCAGTGGGACCCAAGATGACCAACGAAGCCATCACACTCCAGCGCTACGTCCAAGTTGAGGAAGCTATTGATGAACTCTTCGTCCCATCCAAACCGAGAAGCAAAATTGTTGAGAGCCACATTTGGGTCCGAGATGTCAGGGTTCCTCGGAACACGTGTGACGTTTGTCCAGAGTACAGTCCAGTTGGTGAGCTTTGCAAAGAAACTGATGGCATCCGGGTCTTCGGTGCTCAAGAAAATCCTACGCTGAAGCTCATTTGGGTAACGACTTACCAGAGCTTCGGCAGACTGCAAGTAGGTTTCGTGGCTGGCAGTGGGAGACGCCTTCAGACGATGCCCATAGAAGGGAATGTGCACAGAGATTGTTCCACGCTTCAGGGTCTCCTTCTTGAAGAAATAGTTCCGCCGGAGCTCCAGCTCGTGCAGCAGGCGAGCATTGGGGCGTACAATGTAGGCCACGCTCTGCGCTCGCCACCAGTGGTACGCATTCTCGGGCAGCTGCCCAGCCTGCAACAAGCTGTGAAACATGTGCGGTGTTTCCGATCGCAAGTACTGAATGATATTCGCGGGGTCGTCGGGGTTCATCATCACCTCCTTCAAAGAAGATCCAAACAACCTCTCGGAGTAATTATCATCACTCTCGTTACGGTAGTAGCTCTCCATGGTGAGCTCTGAATGTCGCCACAAGTTGTCGAGATTTGCAGTCTTGTTTCCAAATGCATCGTGCACTGTGCAACTGGAGATAGGCTCAAAGTAGCATTCGTCCAGCGTGGTTTTGTTCTGGCAAAACCATCCATTGACCCATTCGTACTTCGGCTGAGGGTTCAGCACCAGAATGCGGTTCAGGTTGATTGCGGCTTGCAGAGCCACTCCAAGCGTGTGTAGAATTGTTCCAATGCCGTGCTCAGGACCCAGCGCTTCGTACACGATGAACTTCTTGTCTTTGCAGCTCTTGGGGTGCTGGTGCCTCCATATGGCGCGTTGGGCTGCAACACTTCCATACAACTGCTGTCCTGTATGATTCGTCTGATTGCTTTCGGTTAAGTGTTCCCTTGACAGCCCAATCCAGTGCCGAAACGGAAACAATTCAGATTTACATTCCTGTTTGGGATAGGATGTGTTCCAGAGTATGGAGTCTGCGCCTTTGAAATGTACTCTCCGAGGTCGTGGCTCCAGAAAGTCCTTAAAAACTTGGGCGAAAGATTCCTCCTCCGCATAGATTTGCATCGGCTCTTGATTGGGATATATCTGCAAGGAAAACAGCGACAATGGCTCGTCCAAGTAGTAAAATTGCAAGAGCGAGATGAGAAAGGCTCCACCTACTACAAAGAGGGTGGCCTTTATGAGCATCAACTTCCGACTTGGAGAGATCGACTGTACAATCAACAGTGACATCGAATTAGTTTTGCACATGGATGAGTAGTCAGATTTTAAAACGCTGCAACCACCATAAGACTGATTAAAAGAATCAAAGTGACAAATGGTTTGATTCGTGTACCATGGTGAATTGCTGACGACTTGTTTACTATCGTCAAAGTGGTACCATGATCGTTCCAAGTAGCTTAGAAAAGGCCGAACGTCGAGCTTCAAAAAACCTGCAAGTAGAATTTGTATAGTGACCGGTGTCACAATCGAGAAGATTTAAAGTACTATGATGAATGATATCTTGTGCAGCTGAACAACATAGTCTACGAAGCTACTAGGTGGCAAACCAATAGTCCAAATCTAGGTCCAACACTCTGAACTACAAAACCCTAAACCCCAAAAGTCAAATCTATCCCTATGAGGTCTACCCCGTTCGGATGAACTAAAAAGCTGCATTGTTGTGCCAAAATCAAAATTAAGCTCAGAAAATGCAAGCCGATCCCGTATTTCAAGGATCTTGCAAATTATCTGTTGGCCTCTTAAGATGCTCCCAACTCTTCACAATAGTTCAAATCGACGAAAAGCAACCCTTCATGGAGGACAGAATACTAATCGACACGTTTTCTGCTTAAATCGAAACATCAGAATACACATCACAACATAGGTAACGGTTCTGAAGAAGTGCATCCTTCATAGCTTTCCGACGTGCTATACTCTGCGGTCATGTTCAAGGCCCACCTTCGATTGCTTAGTGATTTCGATACTTTCAAGTTCAGAGGCGCATTATAGTTCTTCAGAACCACATTTTAAGTGGTTCTTAACAGAGTATCACTCAAAAACATATTCTTGAAAACTGAAGCAAGTGTAACGATTGCGCAGCTCATCTCCAAATACCACGACATTTCATACCCACCGTTTCGATTTAAAATACTTCTCAAAGGAGCGGACAGAAAAGCTCTGAAAATGCACAACGTCGGTAAACTCACCTGGCGGTAAAGAAGCGGTTGAGAGCGCGATGGGAGCTACAGAACACAGCTGCGCCGTCGCCGCCTACTACAACTACCAGCTGAAGCACTCCACCTCATACTCCACATTCACAAAGCATAGATCTATCTCCACAGATCGAGAAAGATCGTCACAGCGCACGGGCCCTAACCCTAATCCGAACAAGCAGGACCCCACATCGACGATGAAGCGATTCCTCAAACCGTCAGAGGACTACAAACACAAACATCCAAGAACTAAGCAGTCTTCAGAAGTATGTAAGCCCAAAGCATAGTCGCATAGCCGGATCTAGGGTTACCATGTGCTTCCCGGGCGACTGGAGTTCACTGGAGGTTAGCACAGACGGACTCCTGAGCTTTCCATCACAGTGGCGGAGTTTCTGAGGCTAACTTACAAGTTGCAAACGTAGAATAACGTACAGTACTGAGTAAGCTTACTGACTTCAATAACACGAGGCCAAAAAATAGTCTACTAAACCACATCTTACAGAGGAGGGAGAGAGAAAGCGGTCAAGCGCATTGATCGAAACCCAAAAGTCTTCAGCATTAGCAGTTTGCCACGGTGCCCCAGATTGAATGGCACTCCAAACAGGCTTTGTGAATCTCAGTTGCAGTGAAATCCTTCATTTGAGCCAAAAAAAAACAGAAAAACAGAAAAACTTCGGCGGGCTCTGGGCCGCCAAGCCAGAAGAAACGCAGAAATGCGTGGAAATTTGCTGAATTGACGGGAAAAAGCAGAACTTAAATCAATGCGGCCATGCGGGCACTGTAAACAACTCCGTGAACAGTGCTGGGCTGACTGGGACTAGGGAGGCAGTGAGCTCCGGCACAGTTAGTTTTTTTCATTACACCTCCTCCGAGAAGTAAATTTCTTGAAGAATACGAGAGAAAAGAGTAGCCAATGGGAAGCTGTTGAGCAAGAACTGACAAGAAGGTGTGACACCCATTTTTAACGTGAGCATCAGAGTTTTCTTGGAGAACCAACTATAGTAAACTTGCCAATCACCGCACAGGCAAGATTCAAATCCTTCTCCACAGTTTTGTAGAAACTTGCAAGCTTTGAAACTTGACACGGTTATCAAATGCCATGTTAAGATTCACTTCTAAAAAATAAAGCATAAAAAGGTTTCCTCTTACAAATTTTATTCCAACGTGAAGATAAAAACCCTAAAATCTTGTGAAAAAACCCTTGCAGCCCTTCACCGCACAGTGCTTGGTGCCTAAGCATTCGCAAGAAATGAATGTACTTTGACTGTGCAGTGATTGTGAGGAGATTGGGAATTCCATCGTGCGGTGATTGGAAGTGTGTGGTTAATGGCATGTTTACTCTAGATTCATTGTCATAAATGCTCGTAGAATGTAGGTGGCGCCAGTAGCTTAGAAGTTTGGACTAAACTCAACATGTAAGAAAGTGCACAATTATGCATCAAGCAAGATAAAAGTGACTTAAGGAGGAGTGAAAAATCCTTTGAGAAAATTTTTTGCAACCCATTTCTCCACTTGAGGAGGAGAAGAATGTCACTTCAAAAACCTCAAAGATTAAGAGCTCCAAAAGCCACGAACAACCACACCATGTCTCAATCTTCTGAGAATTGTCCATGGGTTAGAGAATGTATGACTACCCCTATTTATTTTAGACAATGCAAAAAGTGATACATTAGAAGAATGAAGCTATTTATGTCCATGTAAATGTGTGAAACTTGCAATCAAGGTTGAGATTCCATTTATTCATCCACAACAATATACATTCTACAAAATATAGTGATATTGTCCCAAGATTTGCTATCAAATGAACAATCATCCATTGAAAATTAAAAATATTTTACCAAATATTCCCTATGAAAAAAATCATTGATTTTCAGCAAAAAAAATCGTTCAACCTCTCCCACCTCTAGCAATGTTTATGAAGGTGCTCATGTACTAAAAATGTCTTTAGGGCATCCTCAAGGCATCCTTAAAGGGACTTGAAAACAAGCCTACCAAATACAACTCTAAGTTTTTGAAATTAGAAGTTGAAATTTCTATCATTGGAAGCACATTCAAAAGTACTCTGGATAGGTACAAGATTGTCAACTTTGGAGTGTAAAGTACATTGGTAACCATGATTTGCCAACACCACTATAATTAGTTTTCCTTGTTTTGTTGCCATAGTATAATAAAATAAAGATAGAAGTAATTTTTTAATTTTTTAATTCATAAAAATTTCAAAATTCAATTTCTTTTCTATAAAAGAAAGTCTATGTACCCCTAATTTGTTATGATATGAGAGGTTGTGTTCTTGATACAAATAGAAAGTTTTATACATGAAGGAATGCAATGAACAAAGTCCATGCTCCCTCCTTGCAAAGAGCTTTCCAATAGTATTTAGAACTCAATCGAAGACTCATGGTTTGTCTTTTAGCTAGCTTTTGAAGTGGTCTATTGTCTTTGTCCAATGTCTAAATTTTTATTTTCTTGTACCTATCCACAATACTTTTGAATGCACTTCTAATGATAAAATTTTCAAATTACAAAGTATTGAAAAATTAGACTTATATTTGATGGGGCAAATTCTAGAGTGTCAACTAAGGATGCCCTTAAACCTTAAAGGACGTTGAGGTTGGAAAAAGATCGATGGATGACTTCATTGTTCATTGTAGAAAAAAACATGCACTTGAAGGTCCAATAATTGGAGTAGTTTTGATGACTACCTTGGTTTAAGGGTTAAACCCTAAATGCCCAAGGTCTTTCTTGAGCTTCTTGGAGTTTGCTCTAAACTAAACAAATGGTTCAAATTTTTTTTTTAAATTTATCAATTTAAGAAATTTTAAACATCCATAAATTCAAACTAGACATATTATGAATCACATAGGAATCAAAAATACAACAATACAATTAATTGGTTGAAAGATTGTAATGATTGATCATGAAGGTGTTAAAATTGTGAAAATGATTTGAAGTTTTTGAATCCTCTTTTTACATGTCAAATTTAAAATTGAGGTCATAACAAAAATGTGGTAAACTCCTAAAGGATACATCCAAAATTATTTAGTTTAAGTTTAGATTGTAAATTGGATTCAAATATAAATATTTTATTTTCAATATTTAATAATATGGATTGCCTATCATTGTAAAATAATTCAATTCATTTTGTAAAAAATTATTATTAAGTATTATAATTTTGTAGCAAAAAAACAAAAATAAATTGGTAAATTTTGCAAAAGAACAATCCAACTAATTTGAATTTTTTCCAAGAAATATTAGTAGCACTAAAAATTGGTGTGAAGATGTACAGTTAATTATTTTACAATTTACACTCAAAACACCTTGGCCAATAGCCTTCAAGTGAAATGTCACTACAATGCTAAATTTTTCCTTTATACATTGATATATAAAATCTTGACATTTCTTTTTGTAAGAGATTGTCTTTTCAACTGACTTAGTTTTTTTCCAAATTTTTAATGGAAAAATAAAAATATAATTATTAATTTAATTTCAAAATAAAAATAAAATATCAGTTTTGATAAATATTTGAAAAATTTGAAATTTTTTCTATGATGAATTTTAAAATGAGTAATACAATTTATAATTTATAATTAAAAATAAATAAAAATGAAATATATACAATATTAGATATTTTGGATTTTGACAATAGTACTTGCATTAGCAATAATTCTTTCCATTTTGAATTTAAGAAAATTAAAATGGAATAAAAAAATTATCAAGCTTCATTTTTTTAATTGAATAGCAAAAATGGTTCATTTGAAAAGCGATAAACAAGGTTGACCAAGGTGCTTTTACTTTTGTGATGCGCAATTTTAGGAGTTAACCCTAAAGGTTTTTGAGTATGGTTTCACCAAAAATGTTCCAAAATTGCCACTTTTAGTACAAGTTCCAAATTTTTTTTTAAAAAAGCATTTCTGGACACATTTAATTGTAGGATCTTGTAGTATTCTAGTTTGAAAAGATGTGGAAAAAATTTCAGAAATTTCCACTCTATAGATTGCAAGATCTTAGTGTTTGAAGTGACAAAAATCCTTTTTTTGGCCTGCAGAAATCCGGGCAATTGCACTTCACAAGGTTAGATCATTATGAAAAAATGTCTAAAATTGTTGTAATTCCTTAGATCCATTCTTTAAGGCAAGTTAGCTACATGCTTGAAAATTTTCAAATCATTGAAAATTGTATAACATATAGAAAGAGAATAGTAAGTAGAAAGTAGAGAATGATTCAAAATACAAAATTCATTTATGGAGATGAATATGCCAATCCCAATGGTTATAATGTTGTAGTAAATAATCTACACTTTATTTTTTGATTTTTTCCAAAATATTGAAAATTAAGTTAAATAAAGGTCTTCAAAGTTTATTTTAGAATAGAGAGTCTATAACCATCCACATGTTACTCACAACTAAAACTCCTCATAACTTTGAGCTCATTAATCAAAATGGAATGATTAAAATCTTTCCATGTATAAATAAATCTAGAAAACCAAATTCAATTTTATTTTTTTTAAAAGTGATGATTAAAAAAGTTTTTTTTGTTCCCCAAATTGCTTGCCAAGCAATGAAAATTGCATATCATACAATAATTTTTTAACCATATAGTCAAAAGTTATGAAATTTTTTAGGCCTTAAAGCTACTCCTAGGCACATGTTGTGTAAAAATTTCAAAGAAAAAATAAAAATTATGAGTTGCCCCAAATCACTATGTTGCTAAAAAAATGTCATTTGGTCCTATAGGGGTTAAAGCCTTAAAAGATATCACATGCACAACTATAATTGATTTATAAATTTTCAGAATCTATTCTATATTTTTTTAAATGAATTTTCATTGTGACTTTTTCTCTAAAATCCAATGTATTTGAGTCTCAATTCCAAGAGCCTCAAACTCTTTAAGAAATCAAGATTTGGAATGGACATCCTTGCACAAAATCTTCAATAGAAAAATCATTAAAAAATGTTTTTTTAAATCAAAATTTTGAAATTTTAAATAAAATTTAAAGGATATTCAAGTTTTTAAATACTAAAAATAATTTGGTAAGATTGCGTGTAACCTTAAAATTTAGATGACACACAAATATGGTGCCTTAGGCATTTAGTGATTAATTACATAGTATAGTTCCTTTTATAAATATAAGTTAATTTTATTGAATCCTATTGGCAACTGAAAAATCATTCCCACATACTTTAGCATACATTATTTGGACACAATAGCAATAAATTATGAATATCCAAAATTCTCTTTTTAGGTCACCGAAAATCAATACTACATTCATATAAAGTGTTCCCCCCAAACCATACTTGTACCTGTTGGTGACAAATTAACTTCTATTGAAAATGTTCTCCAAAGTGCTATTAAACTATTTCCTTTCTTAATTGCAATTGGTTGACTATTGATATCTATAGTTGGGTTTTATGGCCAAACTACCTTGACAATTTCAAGAGCCTAGCAAGCTTTTACTTTGAAAATTCATAGTAATTACATGTTTTATCCAAAAACTCAATTTTGTTTGTTAATACATGATTTTTAATTGTTAATACTAGAAATATATATATATATATATATATATATATATATATATATATATATATATATATATATATATAAAATGTGCTTTTAACTATGTTGAATTGCTCATTTTGATGTTTTGGTTAGGAAGCCCATAAAAATACCTATTTAAGAGTTGAAAAAATAATTTAGATAGGATAGAATTATTGAAATAGTTTCTTTCAAAGACAAATGGAGTTGGTAGCTAACCTACGTTGTTTTATATTTTTTGGAGTTTTTTGGAATTGTTATGAGTTTTTGGAGTTGAAACACAATGGTCAGCAAAAACATCCACTTCCTAAAATGTATACTATTTTTACATTGTTGGTGCAATGAGAAAGAAAAATGTACAAAGAATGTACATTTGAGGAAGTGGATGCCTTTACAACCCATGCTTCATGAACTTTCTACCTTATGTCATATATAATCAATCTTTAAGTTTTTGTAACACTTTTTGCTCCAAATTTAGGTGGTGTATTTTGGACATTTTTTTTATTATGGTACATACTTTAACTCAACTTATATCTTTACTTGGACTTCTACACTTTTCCTTCTTCAATTTCAAAATTTTGGTTATTTAGAGCGTCTTCTACATTAAAAAAAAATCCTAGGCCATAAATGTTTTCCTAAGATTCATATACAAATTCTACATTTGAATATAAGTGCAAGAATTGCAAAGGAATTTTGGAAAAGCTTTTACTTTGCATTTAGAGTTTTTAAGAGATTTCATATTATATATAAGTATATTATTTTCTTTGATCATGTTACAAAAAATTGTACAAAATAAACATACATATTATTGAAGTTGTTCTATATGTGCATCCATCTTACTATACAAGTAAATTCTATTAGTTTTAGAGTTTGAATAGTGCAAGACCTTTCACAACAATTTAGATGAATGCTAGAGGAATGAATATTCATCCAATAAGTTTGGCTCTTTGTTTTGTTTGATATGGTAAGATCTCTTCACTACAACAAAAGCAGTGTTTTATGACTACAAAATATGACTGCAGTGAGTCGTAAAATCAAAAAATATGACTCACGTAGAAATCATTGTAGATGACTCGGGATACGACTGACTCTAGTCGTTTGGAAGCAGTCGCTTCAGACATCAGTCATATTGGCAGTCATATAAGTTGAAGGGTATAAATACCCATATTTAGCCATAGTATGCCAACATGGCGTATACTTTGACTCTCTTAGAGGGGTCTTGATTTTTGTTGAGTTGCCCGGGCAAACAAAAAAATCCTACGTGGAATATGACTGCGGCGAGTCATATTTTTTGATGACGTGGAATATAACTGCAGTGAGTCATATTTCTTGATGACTTGGAATATGACTGCAGCGAGTCATATTTTTTGATGACTGTGGTGAGTCATATTTTGTAGTAACACGAAATATGACTTTTCTCAGTCATTTTTTTAAATGATGTGTAAAACAATTATTTTCAGTCATATTTTTTGATGATTTGTAAAACGACTATGTGTAGTCATACATCAACATAATTTAGTAGTTAAGTAAGAGAATCCATTTAATTAAAAATGAATACATATGATTTCTTAAATGGGCAAAAATTAATCACATTAGAAAGTCAAATACAAGAAAAAATGTGATTTTTTTCAATAACATTTATTAGTTATTAACATAAAATATATCACAATGGCTCTTTATATATGTATATTTTTACACACTTGTAGAACCTATATTCCAACAAAAATGTAAAGATGTTACCTCTTTTGTATTGCAAGTAGCCTTCAATAACTTCATTTCAACCTTCAATGCCTACATGTATAAATGAGAAAGTTAGTTTTCAATAAATGAACAATATAATTCAAACTTTAAAGATTTAAAATACTACAAAATATGTAAACATGTTTAAGATTAAAAAAAGTTATAATCATTATATATTCAAAAATTATAAATAACCAAAAAAAATAACAATGATGATAGAGAGACTAAGAAGCAAAAAGTAGCAAAAAAGAAGCAAAAAGCAAGTGACATTATGATTGCAAAATATGACTACAAAATATAACTGCAAAATATGATTAGGAGGCAAGAAAAAGAAAAACTTAAGATGGAAGAAAAAGCAAAAGTTAGGAGGCAAGAAGAAGCAAAATCTAAGAAGAAAAAAGGAGCAAAACTTAAGAAGGAAGAAGAAGTGAAATTTAAGAAGGAAGAAGAAGAGAAATCTAAGAGGAAGAAGAAGCAAAACCTAAAAAGCAAAACTTAAGAAGCAAGAAAAAAAAATTTAAGAAGGAAAAAGAAATAAAAGTTGAAAGGTAAGAAGAAGCAAAACCTAAGAAAGAAGAAGAAGCAAAAGCTAAGTAGGAAGAAGAAGCAAACCTAAGAAACAAAAAGTAAGAAGGAGCAAGATCAAGTAAGAAGAAGCAAGAAGAAGAAAACCTAAGAGGCAACAAGAAACAAAACTTAAGAAGCAACAAAAACAAAAAAGAAGGAACAAAAAAGAAAGAAGAAGAAGCAAAACCTAAATAGGAAGAAGAAACAAAACCTAAGAAATAAGAAGAAGCAAGAAGAAGAAAAATCTAAGAAACAACAAAAAATAAAACTTAAGAAGCAACAAAAACAAAGAAGAAGAAGCAAAAAAGAAAGAAGAAGCAAAACCTAAATAGGAAGAAGAAGCAAAACCTAAGAAGGAAGAAGAAGCAAAACCTAAGAAGGAAGAAGAAGGAAGAAAAAGCAAGAAGAAAAAAAATCTAAGAAGCAACAAGAAACAAAACCTAAGAAGTAAAAAGAAGTAAGAAGAAGAAAAACCTAAGAAGCAACAAGAAACAAAACTTAAGAAGCAACAAAAACAAAGAAGAAGAAACAAAAAAGAAAGAAGAAGGGGCAAAAAGAAGAGTGGCTACAAAAAGTGGTGGCTAGGGTTTCAAAACCCTAATTTTGTGGCGGCTAGGGTTTCAAAATCCTAAATTAGTGGCAACTACAAAAAGTGATTTTAAGAAAATATGACTACAAAAAAATCCTATGTGGAAAAATATGACTAGGTATTTTCTAAATATATTCCCTATTCAAATTGTTTTTGGGCTGCCCTAAAAAAATCTTACTATTATAGAGATGTGATTGCAAAATATGACTAGAAAATATGATTGGGCGTTCCCTAAATGTGTTCCCTACCGTTCTCTATGAAGTATTTTGGTGTTCCCAATGGTCATATACTATACGACCATGATGTATAAGACTAAAATATAACTCGCAGTCATATTTGTAGTCATATTTTTTTTACCTTCAAAAATATGACTACAAGCAGTCGCCAGTCATCCTCAGTCATAATTTTGCAGTCATAAAACACTGCCATTGTTGTAGTGCTTGGACCGTGTGTCCCCCAGTCACGTGTTTGGTACCATCAGAAAGCCCTTGGTGAGAGGGGTGCATGAGCTTGCTTTTGTCGTATTTGCACATATAATGGGAAAGTTATGGATTTTTGAGTTATTTTTAACTTTTTAAAATTAAAAAATCACTTTTACCTTTCTTTTGATTGTGGCAATGGCACAAGGCACACTATTTTAGACAAAAGTTGGATGAGAATTTAATGACAATTATACTACTTTGGATAGTATGAAATAAGGAAAGATCACATTATATAGAGCTTATCTAACATACTATAAACATCCATACTAGTGCACCTTTCAAATTCACATGATTTCCAAAAGAATGTGAGTTAATATAATTACTATAGGATGCACTAATTGAATTATTTTATATAATCATTTCTTAATTAACCAAAAAAATATGATTTAGATTTAACTAAATGGTTATACATATTGAGAATAATTACATTTTGTATGTTCACAAGTACAATTCTAAGAGCTATTGCTAAATAGACATTAGTGATTGAATTCTTAAACTCTTCCTCAAAAATTCTTGAACTCAAGATGTACAGTGGAAACATCTAAAATTGTCAATGTAAGCAATTCAACATAGTTGAAGGCACTTTTTTCTTTAAAAAAATATTTTTGCAGTATTAGCAATTTAAAATTATGAATTTTTAAAAAATAAATTAGATTCTTTGGATATGACATGTAATTTCTATGAATTTTTAAAGTGGACCCCCTAAACCACTAAAATTGTCATATAGCTAGATTTGAAGTTGAAACTTGACAAAATCAACAATCAACTAATCATAGGGGATAATTTAATGACACTTTTGAAGGAAACTTGAAGGAAAATCTATTGTGCTTAAATGGGTATCCATCTATTATGATAGGTTGTTTGTTTGTTTGTTTTGTTTGTTACATTGAGATCTCTTGAATCATGTGTTTGCTAATTGCATTTTTGATACCATTAGAAAGCTCTTGGCAAAGAGGGCTGCATGGGCTTTGTTTTGTGGTGTTCTCATTCATGGAGTGAAAAATTATTGATTTTCAAAGTTTTCAGGAGTTGAAAAAATAAAGAATTATTTTTATTTTTATTTTGGCTATGGCAACAACACAAAGCTTAGTAGTAGGGATGGTTTTAGGGTATTCAAGACACTTTAGGGCTTAGAAAAACCCTAAAGTGTCTTGAATGCCATAACTAGCCAAATGAATCCAAGGTGTCAAGACATCCTTTCATGAATGTAATGAAATTTTAGGAGGGGGAAAATTTTAGAATTATAAAATTGGGAATGATTGATCTATTACTAAAGGGCTCTAAAAAATTTCCTATTAAGATAGTTTTTTTAAATTTTAATTTATAATTTTTTTCTAGCATTCATATTCTAGGGTTAGATTAAAAAAAATGTTTTAGTTGGGACCTTGTTCACAAGGCAAAAAGAATTCAATAAAAAATCTGCTTTTATTTTTGGATTCTTACAAAAAATCCAAAATCCATGATGCAATTAGAGGTCAATTAGACCTCAATAACAAACCTAACCACATGACAAATTGATCATATTTGGATGTACTAAACAACTCAAATAAAAAAGATGCTATGGCCAATTACGAGCATGATTTATGATTTAAATCTGCGAAGCCAACTGTGCTTATTTATGGCCATTGGTTCAACTAATTAGCATAGAGATTTAATAAATCTGGTTCATCAATGGTTAGTGGCTTAATCAAGCATGAAGGTGAAAGTTAATAAGCCTGCATAGTAATTGAAGGCCGTTGGGCTATTAGTGTACATCTTAAAGACGACTAGTGGCCACTTTGGTTGAAGAATGAATGAAAAATTGTTCATCAAACAATAATCGAATAGTACAGGTCATTCAATATTTTGAGGTTGCACTTTTATTAGTCAAGTTACTACTTCAACAAATGTTGGAGTTAGCAATAGCAAGTTGAGTGTGATTCATTGCTAAGGTCAAGGGTGGAAAGGCTATTTTGACAAATTGAATAATGCTTCTGCTTGGTTAAAATTGCATTGGTACTTGCACACGGAGAGATGACTATGTCACAATAGTTTTGCAATACACAGGTTGATTGAGCTACAAACACTTGTTGCATCCTCACTAACCTCACATGTTGTTGTGTATTATTGACAACACTTTGTGGAAAATTTGTGATATTGTTTTGTTTGTATGATTTTTTGTTTTTCTACTTTGAGTAAAGGTAGTAATATGCGTATTAGAGCTACATATTAGAGCTACAAAGTGTATTAGAACTACATATTAGAGTTACAAACACCTGTTGCATCCTCAATAATATGCATATTAGAGCTACAAATACTTGTTGCATCCTCACTAACCTCACATGTTGTGGTGTGTTTTGGAGTTGGGCACAAATGAGGCCCTATAGAGTTTTTGCGAAAAAAAGACAAGTTGGCATACTTTGTTTTAAATACAATTAGAATATGTACCTAGAATTGTACAATTTGTCAAATAGTTGAACATATACATATTTATGACCAAACTTTTCTCAAATAGTTAAACATATACATATTTATGACCAAACTACATATTTATGACCAAACTTTTCTCAAATAGTTAAACATATACATATTTATGACCAAACTTGAGCTGTTGAATATATGGGTCTTTACAAAAAGAAATGTAATGTATGATTAGCTAAATTTGACAAAATTTAGCTAAAATCCATAACTTGAGTGCATGAAACAAGCATGGAATATTTACAACCAAGGCTTTTCTTTAACCATAAGAGTAATTGCTTGGAAATTAGCAAAATGATGCCTTTACAAAAAAGATGTTCTAGAACAGGATTTTTTGTTCTATTGTTTTGATACGGTGAGATCTCTTGGACCATGCATCTCCCGGTCACATGCTTGATACCATCGGAAAGCCCTTGGCAAGGAGGGGTGCATGGGCTTTGTTTCGCGACGTTTAGATCTACGACAGAAAAGATATTGAATTTCAAAGTTTTTATGAGTAAGAAAATTACAACCTTGATTAATATTATTTTGCTTTTGACTATGGCAACGGCACAGCATTTGTTTGATACTTATGAAAACACGTGGCTCTTCAACTTGCTAGTCCAAGAACACTGATACACAAACAATCTATACACTGTCTATACACAGAATACATGGATAGTACACACTGCGGTAATTCAAAAAACTGCCAAAAGAGGACTTGAATTTGGACATGAAGGTAGATCTACAAGAATTCAGATCACACTTGCTATTACACTGTCTACGAGAGTACGAGGGACAATAAAACATCTGACGCCCATCAAGGAGAGCCATGTCACCACAATGTCCTACGTGTTCACTTATAATCTATACTGCAAACATGGACAGTGATGGCTTGGAGATATTTTCTCGCCTGGCAGGGAAGAATTTGAACACATCCACAGTGACAGTCAACTCAAGTTGGTGGCCTTGATGTCGACGGTGGTTTGCTGCTTGCCAGTCGCAATCTTATAGGTCCTCGTACTGGAGCTACGGGG
Organism: Climacium dendroides; assembly: GCA_950106755.1. Classification (NCBI taxonomy): domain Eukaryota; kingdom Viridiplantae; phylum Streptophyta; class Bryopsida; order Hypnales; family Climaciaceae; genus Climacium; species Climacium dendroides. The sequence goes on along the minus strand of OX467087.1, from coordinate 5,512,144 downwards.
TCCACTGCTCTTCCTTTCTGAAATCATAGCATTTCACACCCACAAGCTCAAGTCCATATCAACTCCAAACATGCACGAGGAATGTGGCTAGTCTGTAACCCAAATAGAACGTATAATTCTCATACACGTCTTTCCATATAATTCTCAGCTAAACAATCCTTCGTAGAATCCTTCGTATATAAAAATTTTAGACCGACATCCAACATACTGCTATAGATTTAAACACTTGTTTCATTCTCATTAGACAACATAACTTCGTCCATTTCCAAACCATTGCTTAACCTGTTCCCTTGGGATAGAGACCACAAAAATTCACAGCATTTTGCTATGTAAGTAATATCAGAATCCATTAGCAACCCTTCAACAAGGTCGCATGTTGGAGATAAAAGCAGCAGGCGCAATTCATGGCTCCAAGGAATAAATGATCCTACTGTTTCTCCTAAAACCCAAGAAAAATGGCATTTGCCAATAAAACTTTAGCTTATGTATTCACCTGCGTGATCTCGATACGGCCATCCAATGCCAGTTGACGTGCTACCTGTGGAGCACAAAGTCCACGCTCAGCACGGACAAAGTCCACAGTACTTTTGTGATTCAACAGCTGCTCCTAGTGTGTGGACTTGAAACACTTCCCAATTATTTCCAATCATGGATCCAACGTTAACTTTCAGGTCATTGTACGCAGTATCAACGATGATCATCGGAAAGTGATTTGCAAAGGTACCTCCCTCGTGAGATCCATGAGGTCCCTCCAATTCTCAGGATGCAGTGCTCTGGCTGCACATCCCCATCCAAAATGCCTTTGTCAAAGAGCACAATCCGCAATGCTCTGGAAACAGAGTTAAAGCAGCAGCAGCAGAAAAATCACCCAGTCTAGCTGTGAATGCCAAAAGAGGCAGGGCGGGGGCTCAAGGCCCCCTGAATTCAAAGCAAAACAGGAGATTACAAGATTTGAGGGGGAGGCCTGAAATGCCAGGTCCCACCCGGAGAGTCACAAAACAGCGGACTCCACTCTTCCGAGAAGAGATTTTGAATAAGGGTAAGTTTTTCTCTGCTTCTAATCTGAGATTTGATTTGAAACCACACAGCCATCCCGGCATGGACCGTGAAAAGCCACATCACCCAGTCTAGCTACCTGAAAAAAGACCTGAAGAGCATTCCACGTGGATACTACTGAAAAAAGGTTACAACTAAAGAAGTCGTTGCACAGAAGAAAAGACCAGAGCAAAACCCTAAGAATAAGAAAAGAGAAGCAAGCTCACGGGCTTCTGAAGGGCAGATGGTGGACGATTGTGCCCTCATTTGTAAAAGCTCCAGAATTTTGTCCTGAAGCTCCTCTCGCACCGCGTCCTCGTCACCCTGGAAAAAGTACCCTCAAATTTTTAGATACTGCACGAAGGGACCAAAAATCTGCACTTCAGGTGTCAGATGAAGCTACTCAAATTGATAAAAAATTCTGTAAAACATCCAAGTCCAATCGATTATCATATTGCAACTTCTGAAGGCTTTCGCTACCTTCTGTATCACTAGATCCCGAGTTAGCACCAGCATTAACAATGCAGCCATATTTAACAAACATCTTATTCAAAACAGGAATGGCCATCAAATGTGACAATCTAATCCAAATATGTGATAGATGAGCAATACTGTTTATGGAATGTGCACTACCTGGTGGTGATAACCTGCCATTATGACAATCTCATTGTAAGAAGAAGGCAAATGCCATCTATCGATACCCAATAAAAATCACTCACCAAATATCATACTTGATTAGAAATTGACGACTTAAAGTTTCAAAATATGGGGCGTCACAGCTATGATTTGTACCGGTAGTGCGAAAAGTGCGATATTTCACTTCCTTCTTTCTATTTCGATCCAGCATGACTACCGGTAAAAATCCAAGAAACAGTAACCCACTTGTGTAGATATTCAAATCGCGTTTGAGAGTCTCCACTAAGTTAGTCCTTTTCTTGCAGACAAAATGCTCGCAGTCCGAGACCCCTAACAGGATAAGGAATTTCAGAGCAACCAGGAGAAGGTAATTTCAGAATTTCGTTGAAACAAGTTGGTTAACATCGCTGCAAAACGCGGAGCACGAATTTGCCAGATGTGCTACCCTTAATCCTATGATAAACCACATCATTCTCGAAAGAAGAGGGCATGGGGTGTGATTCACGGTTACTTACTCCAAGAATGGAGGCAATTTGGACAAGGCAATTTGAAAGTTCTGTGAGGGGCTTTGATACTATGAGACGAGATTCGAATCGCGCAGGACTGAAATTTTGGAAACAAACAGAGTCTCGTGGCGGAAATTATGAACTGCAACACCAGTAAGTATAAAACCCTAATTAGGGCTAGCTTGTCAGTAACCAAAATGGCCAGCCTGCACTACGGAAGCACCATAATATTCACTACAGAGAAAGTCGAGGAACCCACTTGATGCTAAAACCCGTGGAGCTACGAAACTCTTAGGACACCACATTGCCGGCATCGTTGCAGACTTAAAGAGCAGGTAATTCATTGACAGCTCATAAAATTTGGATTTGCATCGTAGTCCTAGAGTCGACACTCCATCTTGAGAGTATGCCAGAAACAGGTTACGCGATTCATGAATGCTCGGATTCGATGCTATAGACGTACTCTATACAAGATTAGAATGATGGATACTTACTCCAAGAGAGTCGAATTTCGAGGTCATCGCAGAACTTGCCGCAGCAATCCACGCTTCAGTTGACATGGATTTGCTTGAATCTTCACACATCACAGGGGAAACTCTGTCACATTGTGAAGGAAACCACAACAGGGGATAACTCTTGACTTGTTACAAGTCATTTCACCACGATCGCACCCATCGCAAAGCAATTTCCAATCAATTGAAAGGAACAAGCAGACTTCAACGACGCAAGTAGTTCTGACAGTTACACGCAGTCCCCGATTTACGACCGTCGGATCACCCCCATCGACGGATAAAAACTGGTCGACAAAACCCTGCGGCACACTTCCTGGAGTAGCTGCCTTAGATAGCTAGGGTTTAAGGGTTCTCATTGCGAAATTCTTGACAATTACTGCGTTGTAAGGGAAATTTCAAGAGGGATCTGAATGTGTGGAAGCGGATATCTCCAAGTTTGGGAAGATACCTTGGAGTTATATTAGAGGAATTTCACTTTCTAATGGATGCTTTGTTTAAGAATGCAGTCTTTGTGACAGATTGATGATTCAGGTAACTGCAGAAGGAGATTTGGTACAAGCGGAGGTGAGACTGGGGCGATTGGTAAAAGTAGACCTATAATTGACAAAGTTTTTTTGAATCGCAGGAGGAATTGCGAATACATTGGGTGATTGCGACCTGTCCTCTGTTGTAACTTACGCAGTGATGAAACGGCTGGCGGTGTCAACATTGATGACCACGTCATGGCTTCGGTGGTCGATGCCCAAAGGCGTCATCGGGTGCACCGCCCATCGCTCAATTAGTGCTCCATTTTCAGGTCTGTTCTCCCTTCTGCCCTCCCGTTCAATTCTCGTGTCTCCTACGAGATCAAGGGTTTCTGGACATTCGGTTGCAACAATCCTCTGCTTGATTCTGAGTGAGACTTTTGTTTGAATTTGAAATTGGATAAGGATCCAATCTTGAGTGGACATAACTCTGAAAGGTGTCTTGAAAGGTTTGGAATGCAATGTTGAGAGGAGAGGTGACACAGTCTGTGTGTTTGAAAATTAGGGTTCCAAGATCTTACGTGTTTGCGTTAATAGTTTCCGAAGGCGATCACCTTACATGATTGCTCCCGAATGCGTGAATTTATTTTTGGTTGCTTACTCCATGACCTAATCCTTCGCTGCTTGTAGACAGGATGCAGGCACTACCTACAATTCTCGAACAGAGTTACTCCAAAGACAATTTCTATTCTGCAAGGGGTGGTTCAACAGTTGGCAGTCAGGGACATGATCTCTTGCCATGTGGACGGCGAAGCTTGCAGATTTACTCGTCACCGCGAAATGCTCTGAATCTGAAACCTTGTGTGGTTATTTACGATGGGGTTTGTCATCTCTGCAATGCAGGTATTGTCAGCTTCCAAGTTTCAGCCCTTGTTGAGTCCTACTATGATGCATTCATCTCGACGTCAGTGACGTTACAAATTCAGTTCTTGTGGAATACATTTTTCAGAGTGTCTTTTCTCACTCCCCGGCATTACACTTTTTTGCGTGCTCATATTTCGTTTAAATGGCGTGTTTCGGAGTTCCGAAAGTGTGAATTTCAAGTGCACTGACTGCTAAAAGTTAGGACCGTTGAAGGTCTGAGGTTCCAGAATGGCATCTGGAATATTTGCCAATTTCTCGAAATTTTGCCATTTTGACGAGTATGTTGATTAGCCCTTGTAAACGTGCACCCTCACTTTCCAAGTGGGACACGACATCGCATTCTGACACAGATTGGTTAACTTTCTGAACTTGAATTGTATTAACCCTTAAACGTCGAGGCGGACGTTTTGCGTCCGATGGATGACAGAGATCTTTCTATGTAGGACAGAAGTGCAACTATTCATCCCCAGAATTTTGCAAGGAAAGGGGAGGTCTTCTACAGTAGTTTGTCTTGCAATGAGTGCTTTTACAACTTTTTAAGCTAATGCTTCACATGGTCATAAAACTGATGATTTCCAAAGTCACCCCGTCGTCCTTTAAGGGTTAAGCATTTTTCCTGCTCACATACAGCTCCTATTGGCTCGTTGCATTGTTATTAATGACAAACCGGCTTGCAAACTTTATATAAACGTTTGATGGAATCAGAGTCATGGATTCAGATCCTTGAGTGCAGTGGGTCTCTATGTAGTGTTACGTTTGAGTTCTGGGGAAATCTTTATATCCAATTGGTGATTGCTTTCTCCTGAGGCTCCTGATTGCCTTATTTGTCCTGCTGTTCTCACTGTAGGTGTGAATTGGGTCATAAGGGTGGACAAGAAGAAAGCAATCTCGTTTTGTGCGTTGCAATCCCGAGCAGCGGAGCCTTACTTGCTGCTCTGTGGCGTTACTCGAGAGGAAGTTTTGAGGCGGTTTGTTTTCATCGAAGGATCAGGTTCATGCCATCAAGCGTCTACTGGTGAGCCAGTCATTTTTGAGTTCGTAGTTGAGTCTTGACTTTGGGATATGAGTTCAGTCGTACATAACATTCTTTAACATTGGAGGGATGCACTGCTAGAATGGAATCCAAAGCATCATGCCAATGAGAGTGAAAATAGAGTTGAAATTGGCCCAAGACTATGGGCCATTACTTGAGTTGTCGGAGAGTCATTTCTCATTGGCCATTACCAATCTTTTGTAGCCTTTTTACATGCATAATGCCTTCACTTATACTGTAGGGGTTCATCATTAAATAATTGATTTTGCAAGAGTTTTGTCACGAGCCATCATCACCTGGTTATGTCCTTTGAAAAATTTGAGAAGGCGAGGGAATCTTTTCTTTTCTTTTGGCATGAACGAACTGGATGGCCCTCGGTAATGGTGATTCTTATTCGAAGGCGCTAGGCTCAATTTCCAAAGAATATTTTGTAGAGTATGTTTGCACGAGCGGAAGTTTTAGCAGAAAGGGAATTGATATGCTTACTACAATGTTGACAGCGGCTCTAAAAGTGGCCTCGTACCTGCCGTTACCGTATTCTGCCCTGTCGATTTTCATGATTATCCCGGCACCCATACGAGATGCTGTGTACGACTACGTGGCCTCGCGTCGCTATCACTGGTTCGGAAAATCCTCAGAGTGCATTTTACCAACAGAGGACGTGCTGGATCGGTTTGTCGATAAGCTTGAAATTCAGGAGAGAATGACGCAAGAGCAGGACGACGAGGAGCAAGTGGAAGAAAAATCCTGAAACTTTCATCTCTTTGGATTAGATTTGGCATAGATCTCATGTGTGCTCTTGAAGGTTTAAATATGAAGGATTATTCCTCTCCAATACAGGCTAAGGCTTCTAGAAGGCAATAGTTTCTGTAGGCAATTATACTGGACATGTGGGTCTGTACAGGATTAGGAAACATCATGCATTTCATATACGCTTCAGGTATTCCAAGGGATGTGGATCGGCGCCATTTATGAGGATGCAGTTGAAGAGTAAGCATTGCATACCACGTGCAGCTTACCTCCTGTTGTAAGTTACTGTACAGTGTCCTGTTGCTCGCAAGTAAGTCGAGCTGTGAACTTGCTGAAAATGGGTTTTCTGTCGGTTGGTTTGGCATCTTTTGTAAGATACTGGTATCTTTTCTCTTGTCGAATCTATCTTTACTCCTTGGACGCTTGATTGGAAATGTTCTAAGACTTCAAACTGTCAGTTCCATTATTTGCTGTGTGCAGTACTGTACTGTACTGTGGAAAGTTCGGTAAATTCTGAAGCCAATGAACCGTGGGTGGACGCAAGTAGACGTTTGATAGAAGACGGTAGGAAGATAAAGAGATGGAGTAGTCTGTACGACAATGCCCTTTTAATTTAGAAAAAAATTGATGTTTTCTAGGATGACGTAGTGCATGCCTAGACATTCTCTAAATTCATTTGTTTTAAACCTATCCAAATAAATTATCCATGTTTTACATACTGAAACAAATATTCTCATATCTTTGTAATATTGAAATTAGAGTAAATTTGTGACAATATAGTATTGTATCCAAAAAGTGACAAATGATAGATGTAAGGTGGGTACACCTAAAACCGCCACTAATTGCTACTGAGCCTATTTCCTAATATTGGATTGGTCAACTTTTCATATATTCTTGTTGGCAAGTGAAAGGAGGTTCCAACGCACCAGAGAACGTGGCATTTGGATACTGTATGCAAAAGTTATTAAGGAACAAAGTTTGGTTCTGAAAGCGTTTCTTCCACATAGGTACAGAACTGATTTCGGAGATGTATATATGGTATAGATGGCGGTTTAAGGTCAGTGGCACATTTGGATGTACCTACCTTATTTGAGTTGAGGAGTTCAATTTAAAAGGAAGTCATTAGTAAAATGGATGTCCTTAGGCACCAAGCTATTGGCACTAGTTGCAAGGAATTGAGTGATAATATAAAAACCTTGGTTCCACTTAGGTGTTGTTCATGTGAACCTTTAAAATCAATATAGCTAAGTGTCAAAAATCTACTAGTACATTTTGATCAAACTCCTTATTAATTCTTAAATAACATTGCAAGTTGGAGGAACACTTTAAAAGTTAAACCTAAATTTTTCATGTAGATCTTGATTTTAAAATGTTTTAAGCTTATTAAGAAAATATAGCTTCAATAATCTATTCTTTATTTCATTTTAGTTTTTTTTTAATTGTTAAGATTGTAATTTTTGTATCACTTTGAAGGTAGAATCTTTGAATTTCAAATTCACCACTTTTGAACTTTCTCTATTGAATTTCTCTTGGTGTGAGCTCAAGAATTACACCAATTATCCCAAGAATATCACTATTATTTCAATTTTTGTCAAAAAATTTATATTATTTAAATCATTTTTAAAATTACTATGTTTTATACCCCAAAAAATTTTAGAATGTATACTATTAGTACCTTCTAGTAATTTATTTTTATGTATTTGATTATGAAAAATTAAAATAAAATTTATATATTTATTACACATATATGACATGAGAAAAATATCAAATTTTTGAAATCATGTATGTTTTACTATAGAAAACTAAATAATAAAGTTTTACCAAGTAGGAATATGAATTGTCCTTAAAGAGTTAATACATTAATATGAAACTTTTCATTATACACTGATAGAGCATGATATGTAGTGGAAATATAGAGTGAAAGTATAAATTGAATGAGATACATTTGTTCCTCACTAAAGTGATTTCAAGATAGAATTAATAGTTAAATGCATATTCAAAGGTTGCTTATATTATAAACTCTATTTTGGAATCACTTTTTTTCTAATGCATTATATAAATAGAACCTCATTTTTTCCCTAATGTGTAGTATATAAGCAGCTTTTGAATATGCATTTCAAAAATGACTAAATATGCATTTCAAAAATGAGTCAGTGTGGAATAGTACTATGGGATAGTATCAACCTAATTTAGTAAATTGGATTTATAGCCATTATGTAAGGGAGGCCAAAATATAGATTCCCAAAATATACTTCTAAATATTAGTGTGACTCATGAGTACGTAGAAATGAAAAACAAATGACAAGGGACGGTGTCATGGCGGCCTTTACTTGCTCACGTTTCCTCTTGCGTTCCCCACTCTTACAAATGTGATATTACAGAAGGACACCCCATCTGAACCTGAAAACAAAAGAAAACAGGGGATGTGACATTAGAGAAGGCAGTATTCCCCAGTCAAGAAGCGCGTGTACGCATCCTCTTTACCGACACTGCCCCCACCGCGTTACAGACACGACCTTGCCCGCGCAGACAAAACTATTTTCCGAGCATGCACAGACAATCCTCCTCAACCCACAACCAATTCCCCCACAATCAACAGTTCCATCTCGTTTCCTTCTCAAATTAGACAACCCGTGATCGATTTCCAGTACAATTTTCACATCCGAAGTTTACAGTTTTTCCTCTGCCCCTCTGATTCCCACCTTCCTTTCCAATCCTTTCTCTTGTCCTGACAGCAATCTTGCAGAACAGGCATGGAAGCCGATAGCTTGGACGCAATTTATCGATCTCTGTGGAAGGTGGCATCCCTTGAGGACAGCGACATTCGCTCCGTCTCTAACTATGTCCTCCGCTTGCTCCAGAGCAACTCGTTTTCTCCCCAATCGTGGCTCAACTTGTTTCTCTACATTCTCGAACGCGAGCCGCAAGCTATCGCCCGTCGCAACGTCGTCCAGATCATCAGCGAACTCGTCTTAAGCGAACGAAATTCTGTTTTGAGTGAACGCTCGGGTTTGTTGTTTTCGGATTTGGTGCGCAAGGAGATTGCGGCGATTTCACACGCCGCGGATACGGGCGAAAGCACTGAAGTGCGGATCTTTCTCCACCAGCGGATCTTCGAGTGGATGGAAGAGGGGATTGTGTCTGCTCAGTTTCTCAAAGAGTTGCAACAGGAGGAGGAGAAGTGGAAGTTTAAGAGTGATAGGCCGAGGTATAAGCGAAGGCCGGAGGAGTCGCCGCCCACGTTCGACCTTGTTTTGTTGGGTATTCAGGGACAGCGACGACGGGACGGGGTAATCGATATGCGGAATCTTGTGGTGAAGGGTATGGCGCAGGGAGTGAGGGAAGGGTGGATGCGAGTCGACGAACAGGGTCGTCACGTCGTCGTCACGTCGTCAACACGTCGAATTCGTCGCGGCAAACTTATGGCGTAGAGAAATTTTAGCAGTTTATGTTTGTACTTGTCGATCCAGCATCGATCAGCAGGCGCAATCTCGTCCAGCCGGGGATGGCCAGGGCTTGAGGGAAGGGTGGATGCTCGTCGACGAACAGGGCGGCAAGTCGTCACCACGTAGAATTCATTGCAGCATCGATTTCTTGTAGAGAAATTTTAGCAATTTGTGATTTTACCTGAGTGACCAACGTCAACATGCGCAATCTCGAGCAGCAGGGGGTGGCGCTGGAAGGGTGGATGCACGTCGACGGAAACGGCCGCCAACACACAGCTAGAAATTCACAACGCGGCCCTCACGTCGTCACGACATAGCTAGAGATTACCAACGCCGTGTTGAATTCATCTCGGCGCCCTTTGCTGTAGAGAAGATTTAGCACTCTGTAATTTTACTTGGCGTCCCAACATCAAAATTCGCAATCTCGTGCAGCAGGGGATGGCGCTGGAGGTTTGGTGCGATCGCCGAATACGGCCGTCACCACACAGCTAGAAATTCATGACATCACTGTCACGTCGTCACTCGTAGAAGTCATCTGGGTGCCGTTTAGCTGGAGGTTGGATGCGCATCGCCGTAGTCGGCTGCCACCGCATAGCTAGAAATTCACGACACGGCATTCACGTGTCCCGATATAGCTAGAGATTAGCGACGCTGTGCTGGGCAAATTCGACACTTGTAGTTTTACTTCAAACCAACTCTCGATTATTTACAAAAGATCTACCCATTCCGGGTGGAATTCAATACTAGATTTTGGCTCTCTTCAGTTCACTCTACATGTTTCTGTGCAGCGCTCCGGAGGTTTTGTCTGTCTAGAAGATGCTGAGAATGTTAGTCCGTCTCATAGCTTCTTAATATGGAGTCTGTCAGAGATGATTGGATGGAACTGGTTACTTTTTCTTCTCTACGAGTTTGGCGTTTCTCTTCACCTTCTTCACATTCTTGAGGACGACCTCGGGCTTCGCGCTGCCTTTCACAAACACCTTCCTCTTCTCCTGGTCGCAATCCACCTTCTCCACTCCTGCAACAAGCATTAAAATCACACAATCAGTCAATCCATGCACCACACCGTGGTTCTTATTTACTCTGGGTGAACAAAGATTGAGTTCCTATTCAACATTATGGAGAAAATTTCGTGTTTGTATTCCCAGCTCATGTATTCACTCCTCTGAAAAGTGTTGTGTATAACCTCTCAGAGATAGGTCCCTGTGAGAATTTAAGTAAATGAAGACAAGATTGTAGCGGTGAAAATTCATGTTTCTGCACATGAAGGTCTGATTTTTTTACAAGCTGGCGGGGGCTACAGTACTAAGTTTGTGTATTACCTTGGAGGTCTTCCAAAGCCTCCATCACTTTCCGTACGCAGCTGTCGCAGCATATGTTCACGTCCAGCTCAACTGTCTGAATCTGTGTCACTCAACAAAGTATAATAAATCCGTGCACTTGTTAAAACAAACATAGGAGCCATAATTTCACTGCAGAAATATAGAAAAAGCAATCAATTGAACGCAAATTGTAGAAGACGGTGTCCCCCAATTTATATAATCTACTACCTTGGAATTCTCTTCCACTTTCTTCTTGTCAGCTTCAGCTTTCTCCTTCGCCTTATCTTCCTTGTCCTTGTCCTTCTCAGGTTGCTTCCTCAGATCACTCTCGATGAACTTGTTGCCATCCTTCTTCGCCGGGGGAAAACACTGCAACTCAGGCATGCACGGAACTTGTCATCACGCTATTCATCAAATTTGAATGCTATAGACTCAATTGGAAAGAGAGAGATTCTCAATTTGAAGTTATTTCCTTTAGTTTTCTCGAAACAAGCAGCTACGCCAAGAGGCTCTGTCGCTCTATAGCATTGGCTCGCTTTTTCAAGTAAGGTCCTGCTCGATCAAACTTCCACAGATGTAGCTTTGCACAATGCAAATCCGCCTCCCTTTGGATCCAGAGCCAACAGACGGGGACAGACCATTGCTTTAAACATTAACATATAAGCAGCCACAATAGGAGGAATTCGTAACCGAATTTGGGCACTCACATCGTTCACATAGGAGAGTTTCTCGTCCCCAGACAGGAAATAAAACGGCCGGGGGTCTGAAAAGTATTGCCCAGCCATGGCCACGAATATCCAAGGCCCTCTGTAACAAAATAGATTATAGGTGTCAGAGTGCAAGCTTTTAGTTCCGAAAATGGCGCCGATTAAGCTTCGAAACTTGAAAACTCTACGCGAAAAGCGGGGAGTATTCTGGAGGCCAGATTTCGGGTTCCGCGATCAAATTTGGAAACGGGACAGTGAAACCTTTGGGCAGCCCAAATTTGCTCTGAAAACCGCGAGTGCGTGTTTCTCCAATCCCCCAATTACCAGCGAGCATCAATTTCTTCTTGAATCCCCAAATGCATATGCGTGGCGCTCACATGTCGAGCAAAATTCTGCACCAAAAGGAAAAGGCTGAGCAGCGGGAGGTTGTCAACCGAACTTGTAAAGGAATGATCTGTGCACAAGGCACCCATGAATTTTATGTAAGTAATGTATCTCTTCTAGAAGTCGGTTGTTTGGAAAAAAATACTCTGAGAAATCCTGGTTGCAGGTGGGTCTCGCAAGTCGCGAAGGTGACTGGGGAGGAGGAAAGTGCGGAGAAGCTCCGGGAAAAGGAGGTCCATACAGACTGTACTGCACTGACAGTGCATCTTTCTCCGACAGTCTGTAAGGCAGACTTTCAACGACCTACGGAACTAATTATTTACCTAATTTCCTCCTCGTGAGTGACTCACCGTCTCACCCACACCAAACTGAATAGTGAAATTAGGTAGCCCCACACTAATTTTTCGACACTTGACACTATGTAAATATTTATTTATTGTTAGTGTGCGAGAATGCACTACTTTTAAATTAAGGTAGGAGGTGCAAAAAACATCCATTTAAGAGCATATTGGCTTAAAATCTCTTCTATGCAGATCAAAGCACTTTCTAATAGTTTTTTAGAGGAAGGTGAGAGGAAGGCACATCCATCACAATTTGGTTCATAATTTTTGGACTTAAGTTGAATTAAATGTGATTTTTTAAAGCTTGCAATAGTAGGGTGATATTGAAGTCCATAGGTATTGCCACTAAATGTCGCAGAGCTATTCAACAATGGTGCAAATGGAGCTCTAAAATGAAGGCATACAAATCTTAAACTTGAACAACATGGTGCATGTAATTGCCCATAATTGCACAAAATGTCCCACCACTCATAACTCTACATTATTTACATTGAAATTGTGTCTACTTCCAAATCAAACTCAAATCCCTAACCACTTACTAAATTGTGCACCAAAATTCCAAATTAGCACCAATTCATCATTGGATGATTTTCCATTCTTTTGGTAACAATTCATGGTACAAAAATAGGAGTAGTTCTTGGAGCATATTAAAAATATAGACAGACTACCTTAGCTGTTGTTGTAATTGGGACTTATATGTACGAAAGAAAATATATGTAGAAATACCTATTGACTTTGATGGCTTGTAAAATAACTTCCTTGGGATAAGGCAACCTAATTACACTATTTGGTGTAGAAGAGTAGAAATTCTTGTGTTAAAATATATATATTTGGATCATACCTATTTTGAACAAGAAATTAGTATTGATTTTGGACACACTTGAAAATGAGAGATTGAAAATTTATAGTTTATTCATATTGAATGTCTAACAAACACATGCCAAGAAGAATTTGGAATGCTCTTTCAATAGCTAAAAAGACTCAACAAAATTGAGACAATTTAACCCCTCATCTTCTAAGGCATGTTCAAATTCAAAAACATCATTGCTTTTGAATTGTTGTAGTTCAAAATTTCACTAAATTATAGAGATCTCAACCGTACAATTTTGTAGTGTAAGTGTTGTAGATAATGTGAATCAAATTTAGAGTCATTTGACCACATAGATTGCAAGATTATAATGTTCTAGTATTGAAAAAAGATGCTGAAATTTTCCTAGCAATGCATTTGGAGGTGAAATTTGATTTCTAAACCTACTCAAATAAAAAAAACATAAACTATAAAGTGATTCAAAACTAGTATATAAATACATTGGTGAATGAAAATATCATTGAATTGATTCATTGTGTTTGCAAAATGGCTTCCGAATGTCATAAAAATAGCAAAAAAAATTGCAAAAAAAAATTGCAAAAAACACATCTAAGGTTGAACCTCCTACTAAAATGCTTCTAAGTCACTTATAACTTCTTGAATTGATATGAAATTTTATCCACATAAACTAGACTAGTATGCACAAATTTTTCAAATTTTTTTATTGGAAATAGACATTGTATGAAAAAACATACTACCAAAGTTCACTGTAATCCAATAATGTTGGGATTTTGAACTTCGAACTGCTTCTAAACACTCAAAATAACTTGGATTGCCATGAAAATTTTACCAAAATAACTAGACTTAAAAGGAAACATAATCCAACAAATGTTGTTTAAAAAAAACATTGGATGAAGGAGATACAAGCCCTTGAAGTTGCAGCCTTCAAATGCAGTTTGGTGAACTCAAATTGAACTTGTGAACTTTGATTGGCTTCTAAGAAATCATTAAATTTTGGATTGATTTGAAAATTTTAGCACATGAACTAGAAAAGAGAGCACAAATGTCCCAACAAATTTTATGGAATTTGGATATTGGATGCAAAAATTACAACACTTTGAATTAGACTTGAAACTATGTGAGGACACTTTTGGTCCCCTTTGGCAATAAGGGGTTAATAATAGGAACTATACTCAAATGCTTATTAGGTTGCCATTGGGTGTGGTTATATTAGTAAAATGGAGGTCTTGGGGCACCTTACTCTTGTATTATAGCTTAGTGCCCCAAGACCTCCTTTCTAATAGTATACTTCACTCCATGTCTCTTTTGTTCTATACATAAATATCTTAGAGTCAATTTTGGATGCTTCTTATAAGATCTTTTTGTGCTAATTGGTTTTCTACTCATTATTGCTCCTCATAATACTTAATCCATAATTTTGATTTTATCAAATGTTTAGAAAAAAATTTGGTGCTTTGGCTTTATTTTATCTTTTTATTATGTATCTCCAACTTTGGTGGGGATTTTACTAGGAAATTGCAAATGAAAAAGGAGTCTTAGTTGGTTGCTTCAAATAGGCCATGTCTATTGACACATTCTTAGTTTAGGGATTTAAGAGGTGTCTAAACATCTACATAACATGCACTAGAGGTACTAACAATGAACATGTCATGGTGGGGATACTTTTAGATGTGATTTGTACTTCAAAATTCATAATCAATTCTACACAAATTGCAAATTGAATTCAAATAAAAATTGGGTCATATGTGGCTTATCTTTTAAAAAAGGTTTTATTGAAAATTGTTTGGTAGGAGGTGCCCAAGGCTTCCAAGCCCTCTAAAGTTCCTCTAAAGCCATTTTGTCCTTTTTGAGATGTTTTGATCAAGATACTTCCTACTTTAGATATTTGAGACTTGAATTGGAAGGTCTTTGATAAATGGAAGGATATAGGGGATGTTAGAGATATAAGAATTTTTGGAGTTGAGTTGTGAGAGCTATAATCTATTATGTTAGGGGATTTATAAATTGTAGACATTTGAAAGAAGCTACAAACAAGTGTTGTCCACATTGTTCTTTCCCTAGGCCTAAAATTTCAAGTATATGGTTAGATAGTCTTTTTTCTTCTCAATTTTCAAAACACTCATTGTTTGAAAACTTGCTCTCCATAGCCTCTCACTATTTGAGAGCCTATGTTGATGGCCATATGAACATCTAGTTAACCATTAAATGACAAGTCAAGCCCCTTGGACGTGGTTTTGAGAGGATCATTGGCAATAAGTGGTCTTTGCATTTTGGAGGAATGTTTCAACCTATTGGACTCATTGTTATAGTGAACATGGTTTGCTAAGCACCGCATTTAGGTAGCAAAGTCAAAGTACTATTCATTGTTTGCTTTTGCATGCCCTAACCAAACAAATTTTGGGCAAACAATAAGACCCATGCCTTGCTTCAAGGATATTTTTGTTCTTTTTTTGACTATCTATGAGACAAGAGAATGTTGTTTAATCCTTTAAAGACCATTGAGGGATACTTTACCCTTCCAAAATTGTTAAATTTTATTATAAAATATAATTTAGAGTAATAATTTAATGGTGATTCTCAAACAATAGTTATAAAATATGATCCATAGACCACATCCCGGGCCACATCCAAGTAGTTACTAAATCTACTACTGCACTAACCAATATTTTTTCCAATAAAATTTGAAGTCAAAAATTGAAAATTCTTTCTAAAACAAATTGTAGATTGGCTATTTTTGATTTTCACAAAAATAAATTTCCTCTAAGTAAGTTCAAAATGTTAGATTCTAAATCATAATGATTTTGAAGATTTCTTTAAATTTTTAAAATTCAAGCTATTTTGAAAGGGGCATTTTTTGAATTGAAAAAGTATTTTTGAAGTAGACGTACTAGTATCCTTTAAATTAAAGAATATTTGAAAACAAAGTCTTCTTAATTTGTATCATACAAATGTTTAAGTTTTAACACAAGAATCTTAAAAAAAAACAATGGATGAAAAAAAATGCATTTTAGAGCTATTTAGTATACCTTTAAATGATGAGAGCATGTACATTCTAACCATTTAACTTATAAATGATGTTGTGGCCATTTTTTGGCCGATAAATGAATAAGAATCCTTCTATATGGAACATGGGTGCAACTATTCATCTTCCAAATTTTGTTTGAAAAGAAGAGGTCATCTATAGTAGTTTGACTTCTAATGGGTACTTTTGGATTTTATTAAACAAATGATTCACATGATACCAAAATGGACGATTTAGGAATTCATAGTCACCAATTTGCCCTTTGGGAATTTATATGCAAGATACTAAATTTGTTGTACAAAGTAGGACCAACAAGGTGAAAATCCAATTTCTTTGGGGTAAACAAAAGTCTCGCCCCTCTATTTTGTGCCGTATTTAGCTAATCAAGGTCTTCTAATTGCAAATACAAATTCAAAATTTGCAAATTTTTTCATGTGCAAAAAATAAAAAATTCTCACATTTTTCCCAAAGTAAAATTCATGCGTTTTCTCGCCGTGGTCCCACATTGACGAACAAGTTTAATTAGTGTCATGCAGTTTATAAGGTAGAATCACCCATCACCAACCATAGCTCCATCAACAATCAATAGAGTGTGTAAAATTCAGGAGAGGTTGGGACTAAGGGCTGGTTCAGTTCGTTGAATTTTTTGTTATTAAAATAAAAACCTATTTGTGAATTTGTA
Organism: Climacium dendroides; assembly: GCA_950106755.1. Classification (NCBI taxonomy): domain Eukaryota; kingdom Viridiplantae; phylum Streptophyta; class Bryopsida; order Hypnales; family Climaciaceae; genus Climacium; species Climacium dendroides. The sequence continues at coordinate 5,495,551 of OX467087.1, read as the reverse complement.
AATTTGTTTATTTGGTTTTGGGGTTGGGACTAAGGGCCGGTTCAGTTCGTCAAATTCGTGTAAATTTGTGAATTTGTAAATTTGTTTATTTCCTTTTGGGGGTTATTGGTTATTTGTTTGTAATATTTTTAGTTCAAGGCAATAAAATTACCAAATTTTGCTTCGCCCCACTCTACTCCAGATCATGGCCAGAATGGCTTATTTGGTCGGTTATCGGTGGCTCTACTAACTTTTATATAGCACTGGTATTTCCTACCTTACCTTACATCCGGTGCCGTATTTCCCCAAAGTGCATGTTGTCTGTAAGGTAGGTACACCCAAATGTGCCACTGACCTTAAACCGCCATCTATACTGTATGTACATCTCCAAAATCAGTTCTGTACCTATGTGGAAGAAACACTTTCAGAGCGAAACTTTGTTTCTTAATAACTTTTGCATACAGTATCCAAATGCCATGTTCTCTGGTGCGTTGGAACCTCCTTTCACTTGTCAACAAAAACATATCAAAATTTGACCAGTCTAATAGTAGAAAATAGGATCAGTAGCAAAAAGTGGCGATTTTGGGTGTACCTACCTTCCTGCTCCGTCTCTTTGGCGATACTTCCCTGCCTCCCACGTGGCGAAATCCCGTCCATCGATTTACTTTTGCATTATTACAAATCTGCGGCCTGGATGCCACCAAATTTACCACCAAAGTACGACAGTAGCACTTGCAATTGCAGTCCTGCCCTGGCGGCAGTAATTCGGGAATCAGAGTCCAGATTCCAGAACTCAAGCTGAGTCAGCGTTCGGGAAGCTTTTTAACATTTCCAATTACCTGCCCACAAAGTGGGCCCAATAGGGTAATTCGGGATGAAAGTAAAAACATGCCCCCCTATTTTGAGGGTATGTTTTAGACCTCCTGGCTAAGTTGGGGTCTCTAATTGTAAATATGAATTCAAAATATGCAAAAAAAAATGTTTATTTGAAAAATAAAAAAATAATTTTTTTTTGTGTTTTCCCCTAGGATGAATCCAACCTGTTGGGCCCATTTCGTGGGCAGGGTTTAATGCCCATTACCATATCCCTGTTCATGGTTGGCAATTTAAAAATAAAAGAAATAGATTGCAATAATTTTTGGAAGATTGCTTAAAAAATTGGAAATAGAAAATCAAAACAAATTTTGGAAAGTGTTCGAGGATTGTCCAAGCTATTATTTCCAACTTTAATTAATTATTTGGTAAGAAATTTTGACCTTGACTACAACTACAAGCTTGTGATATACAACATTTGCTATTTTCAAATTCTACATTTAGAAGCTTTAAATGAACACCTTAATAAGAGAATTTTCTAACTATTTATTCAAAAATCCATTAATAATTATTTATATGTGTTATTGGAATCACTATAAGTTGTTTTTGACAACCATTATTTTTAAGCTTCAATGTTTTTGTGAAATTTTCTACCACCAAAGTCTTTGGATCTTGGATAGAGCCTCAAAACCTGTGGTTGTTTATCATTAGTAGTGTGGAGAGCAACAAAGCTTTATTGCAATTGTGGATATTTAGTCCAATACAAAAATATGGACTAGATATCATTTAAACCAATTTTGACCTAAAGGTTGTCATTACAAATATGTATGCATCTCACTTATTGGAACCTTTCAATGTATTACCTATTGTCTTTACAAAAAATAGAAATTCTTTCTAAAATTGATTGAATATGAATTATTTAAAAAGAATTTATTTGCTATGATTTTTTAATGTAAAACTTTAACCATGCTTTTTGGGTGGATATATATTTAGATTTATTTTTAGTTGCAATCATTTTAAAGGCTATTTTTTGAACTATTAAAAAGTGAGTTTTTGAAAAGAAATACTCTTGAGCTCATTGAATTACAGAACATTTGCAAAGAGAAATCTTGGAAAACCTCACCACTTAAACAGTATATAAAGAGTAAAAAACCAATACAAATAATAATAGGAATGATTGAAATTAGACATGTTTTTTGAACATATGAGAAATTTGTTAAGATAAGAACTCCGTATGGGTTGTTTGGACAATTTGGGGTAACTTGTATGTGACTAAGAGATCATGTATTAAATAAAATAAAATTTTGTTTACATTTGTTGTTTTTTTACTCTAAAGAATTTCTATTGCTTTTAGCAAAACTATTATAAAATAATATATATTGATAATGATGAAAAACATGGTTGCTAGTATGTGAGTTTATGAGTTTAGGTTCCTATATTATAGATGTCTATATTATAGGCACCTTTTATACATATAGGTGCCTATATTATAGGTGTTTATGTTGTAGATACTTCTGTTACAAGTACCTTTCATGATTATAGTATGTTTAAATTATAGGTGCATAATTATATCACACATGCCTATGTTATAGGTACCTTCCATGGTTATAGGATATTTATATTATAGGTGTTTAGGTATTTAGGTTATAAGCACCTTCCATAGTTATAGGGTATTTATATTAGAAGTATGTATGTTATAAACACCTTCAATAGTTATAGAGTACCTATTTACACCTAGACTCAAGACTCATAGGCTCATATTTTTAGGCTCACATGCTAACATCATTGCAATGAAAAATCTAGTTTTTTCCTACTAATTTTTGAATATTCCTAGAGTGAGGATCAATGGTAAATTTTTGTTGTTACAACTAGATAAAAGATGTTGAATTGGATGAAAAATGGTCATATGGATGAAAATTTTGACAATATGAAAATAATATTTTAATTCAAATTAATATATTCTACCATTTGGTAGTATGTCACTTACTAAAAAAAAGTCGGCTAGAACACATTATTTTGTAAGCAATCATTTCATTATTTTGAAAAAATAAGATATTTGGTTTATTTTTTAGCTCAATTTTCACAATTTTCCAAAGAAAATAGGTTCATAGGATTTAGTTTATTTACTTGCAGAATATTAGCATTTGGGATTTGTGTGTTTTAGTTCTATTTTAGAACTATTAACACCTTAGTTTTTTTCTCCATCTCATACTTGCTTCTATTGAAGAAATATTTAAGATGATTTACCATATGATATTTTTTAAATTTTAGATGATTTTTTATCTTTAATTTTTTAAAAGGAAAATGTATATCTTCTATAAGTCAATTATATTTTAAAATTCTTTGTGAAGAAATGAATTTTAGGGATTTTCTAAAAAAAGAGTAAAGATATTGATACATTTTGAACCAAGAACCACAAAAATTAAGCTTTCTAAGTGAGTTTCAACCTTTCTTAAAATCTTCAAAAGAGTCTTTAAAATGTATATTTTTATTAAGGTTTGTAATTGACATCCAATAACAACATTTCTAAGAACAAATTGACATTAAAATTTATAGTTTATACTATGTCGTTCAATACTACAATATTTACATGTGTTACAATTTTCAGATTTTTTAAATATGTTTACTGTATTTTATATGAATGTATTTTATACATTTCATTACAAAGATTGAAAAACATAAGTCAAAAGTGCTAAAAATAAACTTAAAAATGCTCCTTGAAACAAAACCTGTATAAAATTAAAAGATTACTAAAACAACTAAAGATAAACTTATCTTGGTGGACATAACACAAAAAAATGAATGAATATCTAAATTTATTTAATATCTCTAAGGTCACCAATAGGTCGATTTTAACCTCCACCCTCTACACTAGAGTTTTAGTTCAATATTTATTGGGGGTGTTTTTTTAGTACAATAAAACCCAAAGGTCTTGGTACTAGAATTCCCCTCATTCAGAGCCTCAACACGTCTAGTAACCCCTGGACCATGAAGTAGTCCACAATTTCAAAAACATGAAGTGTTATAAAGTGAAATTTGAGGAGAAAATTTCTAGACTTGTTAACAATGACCCATATGAAGTGTTATAAAGTGATATTTTAGGAGAATTTTTAGACTTGTAAACAATGACCCAGAGATCAACAGCAAGAATCACAGAGTACAGTGCAATGAAGAACGCAATGCACTGGAGAAGAGGACTGAAAGAAAGAGGAATGATATTACAGAATCCAATGTGATTCTGCAAGTCCAATGATGATTCAATATACAAGCTGATCGACGCCCTACTTAGCTGGGGGCGGGGAATGCGAACACTACTTTGTTGATTGGTAACGAAGTTATGCGTTGTAGATTACGAAATAATCAATAGCTGCCTTACGGCTTCAAATATGGATCCATCGACAATAAACAACCCTACAGTAAATCAAGACCAAAAACCCGAGTAAAATCTCCTGCGCTGAGAATCCAAGTATCTATGATGATCTGCTCCATGTTCACTCATGCTTTCTGATGCTTCAGGCTTGGAATTCGTTCCTCGCAATGCATACCACAGAGATCTCGGCAGTGAAGAAGCCTTGGGCGGAGCGGAAGCACTGTAGCGTCGGATAGAGCCCGAATGGTGTCGACAGAACCCCCTCGATCCAGAGCTTGTCATGGTAGCAGAAGCCGAAAGAGGCTTCCGCTTCCGTTGCTCTTGAAGATCCAAGGTCTCGAAGGGCCCCGAATCGTAATCACTACTAATGAAGGAGGCGTCGTGCAGAAACTCCGAGTGATGCGTGTCCACCAAGTGAGAAGTCGGCGATGTTTCCCTCAGCCAGGACGTTACCTCCGATCTCGCTCCTTCGGGTTCATTGTAGAGCATTTTCAAAGCCTGCACGACCTCGCCCATGAACGGGCGATGCGAAACTTCAGGTTGGACACACATGGAAGCTATGGCAGCTACCTTGGCAAAGCTGTCAAATGGAAAGTCGTCTCCCAGATAAGGGTCGACCAACTGTTCAAGACCATCCTGGCTTGTAAGGAGCGGCCGAGCCCATGTGACGAGATTCTCTTGCCCAGGCGGTTGCGACATATCCACAGGCTTGCGCCCCGAGATGAGCTCCAGGAGGACCACTCCATAACTGTAAACGTCACTCTTCACCAGTAGATGTCCGGTCATTGCGTACTCCGGAGCCACGTACCTGTAGTACGATTAGATGCAAGACCGATTAGTCACCCGAGAAGGAATATTGAAACCGAGAGGGAATATTGAAAGTTAGACTAAACACTCTATCCACGCACGCAGGCAGGGTTACACCTCAAAATCCGTATCAAAATTGTATCTGGTACAAAATTCTGAAAACAATTCTATTCGCTCCCTGAATACTTGCTCGATGACTAGAGATGCTGATTCTGACGACAAAGGAATACGTCAAAGTCCATCAAGCGCAGAGCTTCAGCAATAGGGTGAGGTGAATTTGAAGATTCGATATAAAGACAACGCTAGCAAATCTTGTCTTCGGATTAAACCTAGGGGAAATATCATTGAATCATTTCTCAAGAGACATACTAGTGATGGAGTCGGTTCTACCCGAACATTAGAAGTAAAATTGAGAACCTAATTCATGCTTTGGTCAATATACATGAAATCGAGACAAGGTGGAAGGTAAGTACCCAAACGTGCCCATTACTCGAGTTGAAACATGCTCCTTTCCTCCCTCGGCTGCCGATTTAGCTAGACCGAAGTCAGATACTTTTGGAGTGTAATCGTCCTCAAGAAGAATATTGCTCCCTTTAAAATCTCTATGAATCACCCGAGGCTGAGAATCCTCATGTAGGTATGCTAGACCACGAGCAGACCCCAACGCAATTTTGACACGAGCATCCCAGTTGAGAGAACTATATTTATCTATACCTGAAAGGCAGTAGCACAGAGCACGAATAAAGTAAACACGTGCAGCTTCCTGCCGTATCACCATGATTGCCATGCAGGCCAACCAGAGCATCAAAGAAGCGATAATCCACCAACTTAAAGAGAACGTGAATCAAAATTTGGTTGAAAAACTTTGGTGAAACAAACTCACTGACGATGCATCATAATCTAGCGATGTGCATATTACAGAAAGAACATAAATTAGTGATACATCATGCAGCATCCAGGATTCTGTAGACCCCACTGAGTTCTCAATGTAAAGGATTTCGTGACATAAGATCCAGATTCGCAACTTTTATCGAAAGAACTTCACTGAGTCGCAGTTTCCAGGGTTCAGAACTACTGCATACCATGCAAATGAGATTCCACACTGCCATTCGTGATGAGCTCATAAACCAAACATCGAATTTCCTCGGTGCAGATCCCGATCAACTTCACGAGGTTGCGATGATGCAGCCTGCTCAACATTTCCACCTCCGCAATAAACTCACGGCCACCCTGATGGTCATCCCTTCTCAATACCTTCACAGCCACTTCAATACCACTGTCCAGAACCCCTTGGTAAACTTGTCCAAAGCCACCTTCACCAACTACATTGTCTGGTCTGAAATTATCTGTTGCTCTTTCTAATTCTGCTAAACTGAAAGTCTTGGTAGTGCCGGTATAATTGGCCATGCTAGATTCATAAGATATTGTTGTGGAGCTTGCCATGCTTCCTGATAATAAAGATCCTGCAGTACATAGGACATCAGATTTTCAGAACATGGGAGCCTTACCGAGAGGAGGTCGTCCTCACAGGAGATAAAAGCACAGGGTGTATCACTCGTATCGCTAATATGGAGCAGCCACGGAGAAACAGATAACAAGATTGGGCAGAGTCATTAGAACTATAACAAATATCAATCAAGTCAAAACCAAACACGCACAGCACTAAAACAAAAATTCGGCCAGTAACATATACTGACAGATGCTTCATTTCAGATGGATCAGATGAAGAGGCACACCTTCAGGTTTAGAGTTGAAATAAGCATTCATTCTCAATTGGAGCAATTGCACACCTTCAGGTTTAGGATTGAAATAAGTGTGCAGGGGGCCAACAACTGAAGGTGCGGATTTCTCATTCAAGCTGCGGCGTAGGAGAATAAGCCATACGAAACCAATAGATAACAACACACCCATAGCTGATGCCAAAGCAATCACAGTGATTAGTCCTGAACTGAGCTTATGGTTTTTGAAATTTGGATTCACTCCAGATGGAAGCTGGTTAGTCGGACCTGGCGATGAAACATTACTTCCGCTTCCCTGAGCAGGTGGAGGAGGAGGAAGACCTAAATAAGAGTGACACGGAACATCAAGAAACAAGGATCAGTTCCCAATGCAAAAAATTAGGTTCTTATTCAATTGTTAACATGAAATTCATGCAGGTAAACTGTGGAAAAAATAGCATGAATCGGCACTAAGTTGTAATAAAAACGTTCGATTAGGAGTTATTAGCGTAGATGATACCTGGATAAGTGACAAAAATGACGTAGTAGGTTCCAAATAGTGTCTCATTCAATGGAACTTGACCACTCCAAAGGCGTGAGGCTAGAAGATGGGCAGTAGTATTATCGAATTTAGTATCCAAGGGCACAAGGTCTGCGCTCACGTCTGTATCGTCCTGGCTAGCTTCAACGGCATTGGCTCCCACGATACGGACTTGGCTAGTTTGTAAGAAAAGACCACCAGACAGTTCCTTAGCCAGCTCAGACACCAGGGGAAAAAGCCTTTCCAACTTGATTCCCAGCCGAAGTTGCGCATGCATAGGGATGACACAACTACATGATGGGGCGCCTGGAGGTGTGTATGTGTATCCATCTGGACAAACTTGACGACAGTCTGTTGAATCAAAGTGAGCTATCCATCAGAATTTCAGCTTGGTCCCCACAAACTATTAGGAAATTGTATTCATAAACATGCCCAGTTACAGGACTGTCACTCGAAGCCAAGCTGAAGAAAACATGAGACTTCAAAATGAGGGATAACAACAGAAAGGAAGCAAAGGAAGACTGCTTGATTCAGCAGATCACAGAGCAGAAGTCTCACCTTCAGGATAGGTGAAGTTCAAAGGAGATGGTGGAACAGCAGGTTCGAGTGGAGGAGGCGCTGCAGACATAGACGAACAAGGTAGCCTGTTAGAAACTTAAACAGTTGTAAATCAGAAATGGTTGTCACAACATCACCCCCCCAACTGAAATTTGGTCTACTGTTCAGACGATGTTCCTTAAGTTCCTGAACAAAATTCCTAGTATAGGGATCAGTATAAGAATGCGCAATATCCAAAATAAAAAGATGAACTGCAGTGACTTGCATCAACCAACTGGACAAGAGAAAACGCAGCACATGCATGCAAGACCCATGTCGACTCACCAGTTGCAGGTGCTTGGGCAGGTGAAGCTTGTATGTTAGAACTTTCTGTGTGATAGCCAGCTTCGGATGGAGCGATAGATGCAGATGCAGCAACAACTAGAGATTCAGATGGACCAGGAAAATCGGCTAAAGAGAAGGATTCATCAGCAGAGTTTGGCTCAATACTTGATTCAGTAGCCGACTCAGAAGACCGTCTCTTTGCAAAATGGAGCAAAGAAGGATCTCCTACGGAAAGCCTCCTTGACAATAAACTTCTGCGGGAATAAACTACTACCTCTAATCTGATCCGGTTCTTGCATTGCAAACCTGAGTGGCATGCAGGAGAATTCTCCAAATCATCTGCAACATAGATGTACAAATGATGTAAGAGACCGCGAAACATGGACCACGAGCAATTATTCAAGCAGAACAACTCTCTCGACATTCTGGTTATAAATATCTTTTAAGAATTCAGCTGCAAGTTAGAAAGGAGCTGGTCAGATAGCTGACAGGATGGATGAACATACGGAACCCCAGGGTAAAAAATTACACTCACCGTAACCAAAGATTCCAAGAATTGCTGCCAGAAATAGCACAGGCAGCAACCCTACAATCCTGCAGAGATTGCTGCGCATTTTGACAAACGCTTAAACACATGAATGCTGGTGAGTGTAGCCCACTAAAGGCTACATTGATTCTCTCAGTGTCTCAACCTAAAATATATTCTTCGTTTACCCCGGGAAGCTGTAGATATCTATAGGTGAAAGGCTTCCAAACCCTTCAGTCAGACTCCAAATCGAACCAAAAAAAAGGCACCGGAGTCAGCGAGTAACAAGTTCTAAGCCTTTGGATTCTCTGCTCGCAGATGCAAACAATTGATGCTTTAAGCATTCATATCCAGTGCATCCAGACCCTCCTTCCATCCTTATCAGTCCTTGAAGAAAAACCTAGTCCGCTTACCCCTACGCTCACATATGCTCCTGATAGTTCTACGATAGAGAGAATCCTAAAATTTTCTGTTGCAAAGTCGAGATAGAGTACTGCAAAGAGTCTGTTGATCAAACTTCCAATGCCAAGTCCGGCAACTCTAGGTCACCACTCAAGATTCACGTAGCCGCATCAGACACTGGTCTTGAAAGACTCTCATTGTTTGGGGAGATATCAAGGTCTTGGTTAAGTGTTTACATTTCACGCTTGGCAACCTCTGCAATAAAAACCCACGTTCATTACGACTGTCCAGTGGAAGAAGCGTAGGGAAAATCTAATTGTAAAATATCGGCCAAGAACTGCTAGGTTCAAGTCTACCGTGTAACATATGTCACCATCTAGGAAGACTCAACGCAAGTTCTAACCTGACACCTACCTGGTGAGTAGTAGAATCCAGGGTGAGGAAGAGGACGATATCCAAGGACCATTATCGCAGTGTGCAGCTCAGCCTCCGCGGTCAAGATCTCGATGAATGAGTAACAAAAGTTACAGTTGACGGCCTTTTATCAAATTCCACCATGTTCGAGATGGACTAAATCCTTCAAACCAACGCCTAACCATTTCTTCGCAGTAGTGCAATCCAAAGAGCACGCGAAAGATGTGCCAACTGGTGCCGCTACTCCTGTCTCAAAGTAACGCAAAGTAAGGGAGTAGGAAAGTAGGACAGAGGCAAAGCAGTAGTCCTGTCTACGCAACCACGAGGCTCGTACACCTGTAGCTCACTGCAGCGCATGAGGATTCTCAAGCCTTCAATGTGGAACGCATTTAGTACAAAATCATCATTGAATATCTTCCTTGCTTTCAAAGATTGGCGCAAGAAGCGACCTAAACCGGTGTTTCCCTGTCGTCAACGCGAAATCGTCCACGGACGGGTCCTCCGATTCAACAGGTACCCAACGAGCTCAACACTGCCCTGAGTGACACTCCACCAGCACACAACCAGGACCTGTCAAATGATTACACCAGGAAAAGACGCACGGTCCTAGTTTCCGGCACTCAAACACGATGTTCTACTACTCTCGTCCTACGCCTACACAAAAACGCAACAAGCGCGCATTGGAAAAGGACATCCAAGAGTGACTCTTCTCTCCAGAGCAAATCCAGACCTGTACTTACTCACGCAACCATAATAACTCATTACCTCGCAACCACAACACAATGCAGCACCTTCTCCTCCCCCTCCCCCTCCCCCTTCCCCTCCGCAATCAGCCATCCATCAAACTCCGCCACGGACGCATAAACCAAAACTCCACCGCAGAAATCCACCATCAAGACATACCTAACACCAAAGCGAGTCTCTCCTCCACAAATGCCCACATCCCAAGAATCCCAGCAACTTCACCATCACCTCCAGCATTCTGAGAAGCTCTCACTCGCTGTCACAGACAAAGAAACTGCCGATCCGCTAGGACCGATACGTCGCCCAATGGTTGGTACCCGAAAAAACGAAAAGCAAACACACGGGCGCTATTTGAGAGACGGGAGACGCATAGCGCGAAGAAGACGCGGCATTATTATTGATAGCACGGGAACGAAGGAGTATCGTACTAGTATGCGACAGTCAGGGGCAATGATCCTAGTGTCCTTGGAATCGGCGGCATTTCATCCAAAATGATCTGCACAGCTCATCAACAACAGCAGCACCAGCCAGCCTCGGAAAACAACAAAAGTGCGCCTGCTGTGATGATTTGCTTTCCCTCCATCATCGCCATCGCCATTCCCCTTCGGCCGTCGTCACCTTCATCGCGGGCTCCGTCACCCTCGGCCGTGTGCGCTGGGAACGGGTGTTCCCAACATGAGTACGCTGGCTCCTTTCAGCGTGGAACGCTAGGTGGCAGTCTTTCTTTCACGGAGTAGAAGTAGCCAGGTATTTTTTCAATACTCATGTGATACTTGGATGATACCTGGTGATAGCTATATCAAAACTAGGTGATACCTACGTAAAAATTGGCTATTGTTCTTAAAATAGGTCTTAAGATATACAGCAGTAATCTGGCTGTTTTGACCCCCAAAATGAAAATTTGCTTTACAGAAAATAGCAAACGTCTTTGGGCTTTACCCAAATGGCGCAAAATCGTGCATAAAAAAAACACTGCTTAGTGGGTAGGTGGCGCGATCAAGTTAAAAGTTAAAAGAGGACGTTGCCATTGATGTGGTGCGGCCTCTTTTGGAAGTGGGCCTCCTTGATTTGGAGCGGTCTCCGGGTTCCTGGGACGAAATAACGTAAAAATCAACTCAAAGAGAATCGTCAATAAATTCGGTGACATGGCTGGGAGTCGGGGAAGCTGCCAAAATCATGGCTGATGAGTGAGGTGTATGTCGTCAAGTGTACAATAAGTAATGGGTGTGTCCTCTTTTGGCTGACTATGCGGCACGGTGGTGCATATTCGTCCGGTTCTTGTTGATTCTGTTGCTGAATGATACAAACCCTGGCAAAACTGGTAATCACTGCAAATATTTCATTCCATATCTCTCTTTTTATTAGTAGATGATCTGACTGGGCTCTCGCAAAAACGATAATCGAAGCAAAGATATTTCGCCTGTCCAAGACGTAAAAAAGTGTTTACAAGGTTGTTTCTCTGCAATCTGACAGTATCTGAGCGTCAGGATCCAGGCCCAAGTAGTTTATTAGGCCATGTGAGAAACATCATAGCTGGAGCATTTCCTCTTTCCTTCCATTTTGGTGCAAATCATTTTGAATTACTTATTTCTTTATTTCATTACTAGCTTATTTCGAATATGCGTGCTTTCATTGACAGATATGAGCTTCATAGCAGAATATCTGACCTTAGCACTGGATTCTCTATTTCATTTTCAACCGTTCTTTTCGCTTCTAGTTTCTCTCGCATATGCACCACGCAAAATCAATTATCTGCACAAGAAAGTACTACTATCCATCAACGCTGCTTGTTTCCTTGTGTGAATACCATAAACTCAAGACTCGTTTTGGTTGCCTTTATTCAACGCACGCAAGTAGAATTCAGGGTGTGCACGTGCATCACATCACAACCATGCATTGAGAGACGCAATGTAGGTACTGAGTAAGCTTAAATGACAATCAAACCGATGAACTGGTAGTCAGGTGTCTACTTTGACGACAAAATAGAAATGCCCTTACTCGCCATAAAAAGCTTCTAATGAAGAAAAATACGGCATTTATTCTTGGCATTTGAAAAAATTCTTACCACATTCATCGATCGCTATGCACAGAAACCAACAGCACAAGGTGCGTTACACCTTATGTCTGTAAACAAATTGCTTGTTAAAACAAATAGAACTACCAATTCATTGTATCAAATAAAACAATCGTCTATCATGAGGATGACCAATCTGCAACATCTCTGCAGATTACCTCATAGTGAATAACTCTTAAGCTCACTTCTCAAGATTTGTCATCTCAAAGCTAAATCTGCACAGTTTATATTCTGATTCAATAATGTACTACATATCAGAAAGGATTTAACCTAAGATGTCCAAGATCAATTTGTTCATCGTTGGCACTAGCTGATGTGAGATTTGAAAGAGAGTACCTTGACTCTTTGGCCTTTCGCTTGCATCCCCAGTGTGTTTTGCACAACCGTAGGAAAAAAAAACATAACCAAATCCGTGAATCAATATATTAGTTACTCTGGCGGTGGAAGCACGGCTTTTTGCATTTCCAAGTTAGAGATACGAATAGTCCCCAATAGTTTCTCTGGTAGCTCTTCTTCCGTATTTGCCTGTTAAGAACCGCCACCAGTTTCAGGACAACATAGATTATCAGATGACACGGAGAAAGGTTCGACCTCACATATCAGAGAAGTACCCAATCTGAGGTAACCAGGCTACTAAACAGCTAAAAATAATCAAGTCACAAGAAGAATCCTTACAAATGGTACTAGCTCTGTTTCTAAAATATAGCCGTCAAAAAACTACATGAATTAGAGTAACACACACTTGAGATGATCCCTAAAATCGCCTAAAAGGGTCTGTCACTGTGACGAGATACTGAGAAAGGAGATGGAATCAAATATACCTGGACGAGGAAAGCCATATCCATGACTAACTTTGTGACATAACCCAGTACAAGATTAACGACTCCCTTCGCAACTGACGATGACCCAATATCGATGTCCAACTGCACAAAATCAGGCCATCAAACTTCCAATCAGTAAAATTTTCAGTAAGGTTTCCAAATAATCCCACATTCCATTAGCGATACTGCTGTGATCTATTGCCAAGAAAGTCTTCTGGAACCTCATATGAAATTCAATTCCAGAAAAGAAAATTTACTGCATCAGCTGCTGCCCCCTGTAATCATAGCAACGTAAAAGAACATTTAAGAGTGTCTACCTCCAAGTAGTTGTCAGAGGAGTAATAGGTTATGTCCAGAGCCTCTCCCACTAAGCAAGCTGATTTTCCTACACTCTGCTTCACCATCCATGAACCCTGAAACCCAAATACACACAATAAATTAATTTGATCATATGAAGGACCCAAACTGAACTGTGGAATTATGCATCAGTGGACAAGAATGAGTGTCCAAGTTAAAACTGAAACACAGATGATTCGCATTAGAACAAAGAAACATGTACCTTGCAGTACACAATGCCCGGCGGGAATAGAAAAAAATTAAAGCAAAAAAACTTCGTCACTTGTAAATGAATAAATATCAAAGTTGACGATCCCGTTGACTCAAAATCTTATCAACGTTTATTTTTTCAAGCCACAGCCTCTCAAACAAATCTAGGCATGTTGATTTACACCATTCAAGACCCACCCCATCATCAACATTGAATTTTTTGACATAGCTCTTTGAAAATTATATAACATATAAAAAAAACCTAGAACAAACTGGTTTGAACAGTATTTGAAGATTCTTGATGGAATCAAGGGTTTGGGGGCCTTAACCATCGTAAAGAATATATAGGTTGCAAATTGAATCATTGTTGAACCGCATTAAGATTTTCTAAGGTATGCGTCATGTTAAATAATCACCGATAAGAAATCAAATTTATATTAATCAACCAAAATAAAATTCACTCCAGAATATGAGCTGAAGATGATAGGCTGTGGGGTCCTATTACCAGCACAATCACAAAAATTACGTATGTTTTAATTTTATTTGACACCCATGTTTCCTACGCAATATTTTAGAAAAAATCAATGAAGCTATTTATGTGTAGCTCAGGTTAATCGCCATTAATGTTCTTTTCAAAGAACGATTCAGTGTTGGAAACAGCGAACCTTGGCTACATGAGGGCAGAGTTTGAAACGGCTATCACGGTAATGGTTGTCACCACGGACGAAGGATTCAAGAAGTGGGATATCCTGGAGCCGCTTGTTAGCCATATAGTACAACACTAGGCTGTAACAAGGTGTACCAGGTACCTGCAGTCCCTCAATAGGCTTAGCCAAAAGGTGCATTTACCACATTTTCATCAAGCATAGAACTTAAAGAAATGAGAATGCGTAGAATTAGCCAATAAATGCACGGAGGAGCTATGAGCAAACAAGAAAGCACAATCTCTAAGTGGGTAACAACTAGACTCTGGGACGAAGTACAGTGTTGAACTCACTTGAAGATTGATGACCACAAAATATGATTCAGTCACTTTTTGAGCACTTTTCTGCCATGCCGATTACAGAAGAAGTCAGCACTAAAGACAAGATGCTTTTAGGTGTGAGATTTATTTTTAAAGAAAACTGTTAATGCACACTATCCAAGTGAAGGGATAGAAAATTAGAAACACAACGTATATAAGAATAAGCTCAGCGCGGTCATACAGTGGAAAGTAGACCTGGAGTCATGGATTGGATAACTCAGTGATTACTATTGCTTACAGCAGAACCAATTCAAGGTCAATACATATTGTAGATGCATAGATTACTAAGAGTAAAGAAGGATTTGGGACGGAAAGTAAGGGTTTGAGCCTGCAGCAGAGAATAAGACAGAAGTTAAGCACCTGTTTAGCAAAGAGCTTCTGAATGACGCAACCGTCGCGAGCAGCAATATGGTCCTCACGTTTGTCTGATCTAAACCAGTCCGCCGCTACTACCTGCATCAATGGGTTCCCTGCCTGCACCTAAACATCAACCCCGCAGTTAGACAAGGTAAAGTCTCGACTTCCCGTAGGCCCAAATAGATGAAATACATGAAAATTATTACATAAGCATAGCAGTCATACGATGAAGAAAAGAAGTAGCACCAACACCAATCTGTGCCAATTCTACACCTTTGAATATATGAAAGACACTTCACAATCATGGTAATAAAGAAGATGGCAGTCACCTTCTTATTGTCCCTAAGGTAGCGTTTTCCGCGTATCAGGAAGGTGCTAGGTTCAGCACTCCCCCATGTCATAGTCCCCAACGAGGATTCTCGAGTCATAAACTCCAGGTCAGCATCATCTGTCCACTCGCTTGGTCCAGTGTTCCTTGAAAATGAAGGGTGTCTTTGACCTGATGAATCTCACAACATGAGTGTCAATGCTCAATGCAACGATGAAGGCAATATCCCTCATGATTTTCTACTGTAATTGTATACTCGGAAGATAGCAAAGACACTGGAAGCGGGGTGAACTTAGGAATTTTAAAACCCCAGATCTAAGCTATGGGCTGTACTACGGCACCTGAGGTAAGGTCCTGAAATCGTTTGACAATTGTTGCAGCCCTTGATACAGCGTTCTGAGGAGCGTGCACCACCATGTAACAGTTAAAAAGTGCCCCACAAACCAGAGAGATGAAATGTCAAAAATGAGGCTGAGGATTACGACAAAAACCATTAGTTTTAACTCCATTGTTTTATTGGTTGGTTTATGACTGAATTTCTTTTTCTGGTGTTGTACTCTGAAAAAATATTTATGCACAAAGATCTATGTTCCTTTGCGTAAATAATTGGGTGAAATTTCAGAACGTATGTAAACAACACTTTAAAAAAATGCACTAGGCAGAGAAAATCATTTGGGTGCGAAGAAATCGTACGAAGCTGCGTGGTTCATGTTCAGCTTCGTCCATGGATGAACCCTGGCCTTCATCTGAAGATATAAGCTCAGGCTCCATTCCACGTTCCCAAGATGTATGGCCCTCATCAGCATCAAAAAATTCATCATCAGCAACGACGAGGAATTTATTTTCTGATTCTTGAAGAGTTGGTTGCATTGGTTCCCTATCCCGACTCGATTCTATGTTCGCAGTTTCTGGTCGACCTTCTGTACTCTCATAGAAAATGTCCTCATTCTTCTGCCGAATTTCCGGCTGTTTTGAGATGATTGGTCTATCCTTCACCTTGTAGAGCTCACGAATCGCTGATAGAATGTGCAAGATAGGGTCGTTAGTCCTGAGAGAATTTCAGAAGCCAACTATAATTGCGTAGAGTTTTAAATTCATGTAATTCTACACTTCATCCCAAGTCCTATTGCTTTAAATTCTAATGGTCTTCGTTACTCTTCATAGATCACATCTTTGCGTGCTTCTGACAGGAAAAGATCACCATAGAACCATCGTTCTCCAACCAATTTATCATGCGACTCCGCAAGAGTGACACACTCCATTCTAAGATCACGAGTGCCAAGGAAAATTTCCAGTTCCCAAACGTGTATACTGAACCTCACACTCAAGTGGTATTCTTTCTCAAGAAATTGGTCAGACAGAAGCAATAACCTGCAATACGCTCGAGCATGAGAAGTGTCATGGCCCGGTTGCGAGACTTCCTCCAAAGCCCTTTCCAGTCTTTCCAGTCCACCTTCAATATGTGCATCACCGTGCACCGCCTCACATCCCCATTCTTTCCCTTCAATGGTGATATTATGTAGCCTCCGCCTTCACAAGCAGAAACCACAATTTCAGTTATTGCAGCATCTTGCGAGAAATGAGCACCGCTTCAGTAAATGATGAGACGTATAGCATATAATTTCCAATTCTGTAGTAAGCAAAGCACATTCCAGGGGATTTCATATCATTAAGTTGCAAACCGTATTCATTTAAGTTGCTAGAATCATGCTCGCACGTTTAAGATGTTTGAAAGGCAAATGATCAAAAATATACATGCCTGCAATGCAGCAAACAATAAGATGTGTAATCATGCTAGGTTAGGATTACACTGAAAACTAGAGGAGTTCATGATCTCACTTTGTAACCAAGCTCGTGTGAATTTCTTGCTGGGAGGACACTTGTCATGCTTGACTGAGTTGTAGAGTATGACTGCCACACATTCATGAAAATTAACAAAACTTGAAAAACGTGAGGGACAAGTATCTCAAAACGTAGGGCACTATGTCGGAATATTCATAAGGACATTCATCTTCAGATTCAAATGCCACTCCGACGATTTCTGAAAGAATAAGACCCCTGGTGTTCAAATTTAACCCGATACAAAAATACATTTTAGATGGCATACCGTAGGTGCCGTCCTCATCTCGCCGCCAGTAACGCTGGAAAACCAAATCCCGAGGCTTCATGCGCCTGCACTATCCCCAAAGAACGTAAACATTTTACAATGTACAGTACATAACGATCATAACATATTGATAAAAGTCATATAAGTCCTTCATAGAGGCTGCTGTTCAGTTTTAACACGTATCGTTCTAAAGACCCCCACTCCACTCATTCTGCATATGACAAAATGACCTACCATGGAAGCCACTTAGAGTGGAATTGTTTGTGTACAACGTCCACATGACCATGCACGTGCTCTATGACTCGACCTTGATGAAAGCAAAAATCCCACCTGCATAAGACATCATTTCTACGTTATCAAAACACAATCGCAAGTGTATAAATAAGTTGATTGAGCGGTTCAATTTAATCAAACCTAAGCGTACGTTGTATTTTTCACAGTTTACACAGATCTGCTTGAACTGGGAAGACACCATCTCTCGTGTCGTATGTACACCATCAACTCTACTACTGCTAGCACAAAATAATTCAACGAGAATGGGATATGTCAATCAAAACCAAAAATAAAAAGAATAGAAGCATCACTTCAATGCACAATCTATAAAACAGTCACATAAAAGAACAGAAAGTTCCAAAAACTCACTCAGCCCGAGAAGGACCCAAGGCCATGACTGTATCAAAGACGCTCGCAGGGCTAGCATTTACTACGCCCACTGCCATGAGTGTCGGAGAGTCATCCCCAAATATCTATTACATACACGAGCAAGCGATGAAAATGCCATGGTCAAATTTTCACATATTTATTACACATCATGTCATGAAGGGTCCCAAACTGACGGTTACATTTCAGTAGACTTTGAATTTTGAAATTACTTTGGGATAACAAAACCATGTAACAATTTCAACCAATGGCAAAACATTTATGTCCAGTTTCAAATTGAAGGTGAATGTATCCCGTACTTGGGTAACATACAAGACAGAATTTGAAAATACCTTTTGAAGAACATCCACGTCATCGTCGGTAGTTTCCTCAAAGAAACGTAGACCTAAATTAAGAGGACAAAATGCATAAATTTAAGGTGAAACATTTTGAAGAACATGGGTGACTTGTTCTATGATAGTCCAATGACCCCAGAGATTCTGATCAGGTGTATTTTTAGCTGTGATAATAAATATGCCAAAACAGTTCAAATGAGATTTGTTTTTTTGGGAGGTAATTCAATCCAGTCACTCTTAAGAATACCCAGTGTATGAAGAATAGAAGTCAACTAGAAAAATTGGAGGTATCACATTGCATACTCAAACGAGGGACAGCTTCGAGGGCAAATATCTATATATCAATCCTCAGTAGAAGTGGTCATCTAATACAAGGACACAAAGACTGGACAACTTACGCACCATTCTTGCACCCGAAAATTTGCCACGGAGAGGACGCAACCACATCAGGTGATTGGTCTTTGGCTAGTAAAGTCCCCGTCCAATTCGGCATCCCTGCATGGCACAGATAATTTTGTAATGAGGGATGTACATACTACAACGAGGCTCTCATGCATTACCTGCAGAACTATTTTTATAAACAGGAGCAATAATATGGTTCCTACGTCTTTTAGAATGCCTTGTAGAATGATTGTATACAAATACATGGCACCTGAGAATCGGAAACTTCAATTTTGGCTACTTGTACGAGGCAGTCAGGCTCATACCTGCACGAGGTGCGCCGGTTGACTCATCGCCGATCAAGTTATCCGAGCCTCCAGACAAATCCTGAACCAACCCACTTCCTCTCCTTCCTGAGCGCCTGCAATATCTCTCACAAAATTTGAATAAAACAAGTGAGTAATATACCAAAACACCGTCCAATTCCAAGATCGCAAGCGTAAGCTACATACAATATTCAACCACTGAGCCCGCCTTTTTGGAAGGGTGTCCTCAAAGACACTTTCTGATAGTCAACAGTTGCCGCACTGGCACTAATCTTTTGTACTTATCCCTCTTGGTTTTTGGATTGGTTGGTAATAAATTATTTCGACACAATTCGAATACTTTCTTCTCGATGTGTCAGAATTGTCTCATTCTCTTCGTCCTTGAGAAAAATAAACAGACACCCCACTCAAGCGGACAGCACTTCTGCGCGGCATGATATACTACGAGTCATTTCGAGATGTTAAATTGTCGCCAAGAAACAACGCAGTTTGAGACAAACAAGGGTTCAGATATGGTTTCGCAAAGTCAGACCTGAGATTTGGAAGGCGTCTACGTCCTTGAGCTGCCGGAAGGAAAGTTTTATTGGTACCTTGAGGCAGTGCCTGTACAAAAGCTGTAAATTCAGCAAATACAAAGGCAATCCAGAATAATTGACAATCTCATCTGACAATTGTGAGTCTAATGGGAAGATACAATATCACATTACAACAGGAGAAATCTAGTGTTCAAGAGCTTCGAATGAGATCAGTCTATAAATGGCATGCAAGCATTTGGGTCGAAAGTTGAGTCGCAGCACAATCGATCACAAAAGTCATTTACTTCGAAATCCATACCCTCGCAGTAACTTCCCTGAAAGCTTGCATCCATCTGGCAGCATCCTCCGCATTTTGAACTCCAATCTGCACATGATGCGGTTAGGGCACATGACCGCAGTCGTTCATTCCTAGATTCAGCACATTATCTATGCTACTAATCTACTCGCACAAATCCCATACCATCTGAACAGCTTATTCAGCACCAAAAACGCAAACTACTCATGAAACGGAGACGAATTGTTCAAACCAGGCGATCTGGAAATCATGCATGGGGAAATCTCACTTTACTTACTCGAAGTTTGGCTTCAGGAACGTACGGGTCGTGCATGGAAAACGCAAAGAAAACCTGAACACACAGTAGGCACCAGTAAACAAGCTAATATGAGATTTCTTGCAGAAAATCTCGAAGCAAGAGATGGTGTTACTCTCCAGAATAATAGTGAGGAATAGAGGGCAGGCGCAGTAAGCTTACTCGGCCATGAATAGTTTCGCGGCCATGGTCGGTAACTCTTGTTTCTGGATCAATAATGCCCGATCTCACTGGATTCTGCGGTCAACATGCATTTCACCCCATTCCTGTAAAACTTCACTTCATGCACCAGGTTTCCCCGTACAAAATCCTCTAAGCATATTGGGTTTTGGAACCGCAAGGCCCAACGAAAAGGAACAAAAAAATTGCAAGACTGGCATCAAGCATCAAGAAATTAGAAACACCATGTTACTTTGCGAGGATGTTGTGGCATATATGACTTGAAATCTGGAACTGTTGGCACCTTGTCATTACTCTCCAAACAGATACCGCTCCAAATCGTAAATTTCTTCAAATGCAAACATGTGGAACGGAATCTCACCTCACCCTCAGCTTTGGGTTTGTCCTTGAAAGAGCTCGCTCGATTTCCCGCAACAACCAAATAACGTTTGCGAGGATGATTTAATCGCAGTTTACTAGAGCTCAGATAGTACACCCAACCCTCCATTCTCGTCACAGCACTATCCCCCATGGTTTTTCCCTTCAAAACCGATCCCTAAAACTCCCTTCACCTCTTCGCAAAATTCAAAGTAGCCTGCACCACTCGGTGAGCTCGCTCAAAGTCTCAATGACCAACCTTTAGCAGAAATCACAATCCATTAGGATTTCGAAACCATAAACACTGCCAACGTTAACGAAACTGTCATATTGTTCAGATCATTTTCGACAAGCGCCGCACGCAACGAAACAGAAAGCGCAAGAGAGTATAACAAGAATTTGATAACAATATAACTTGCCTGCCCAACCAAAACTATGAAAAATCCACAGAAACATTTCTACCGAATATGCATAGACTCATCCCTTCAATCTGAAGAGGAAAAGGTAAATTTAAGATAAATGGCAGAATCCTTCTTGCTACTCCGCAAACATAAAATCAAAACCGAAACCAGGAGAGAAAACAAGTAAAGCGAAATTCAGATAGCACCATCGGAACTAAGTAAGCTTCAGTAGAGTACCTGGAGCTTGCAAGTTTAGAAAAAAAAACCTCTCGCAAACGCCCTCGTGTTCATAATTTGCTGAAATTCTCTGCCGAATGAGCAAAGACTCTTTCCTACACAGAATCCTAGGGGACGAAAAAAATAATCAGAAAAGAATTGCAACACCGTGCCAACTATATAGTCATCAATGCACAAGTATTTTAGCATCCGTATAAGAACGACCGGCACAATTGGCAGGAATCTTCTAGCTACTTCACTCAAAATCAAAGAAAAAGAAACAATCTAAGTAAGATTCAGATTGTAACACCTATTTGCATCCATCAAAACTAAACGCCAGTGCACGAAGTTGTATCTGAAATGTTCAGGGAGAAGCGACGCCCACAATAGCCCTAGTAGTGGTAATCTGCTGAATTTCGCTGCCAACTGAGCAGCACTTGACTCTTTCCTACGTATAATCCTAATGGAGAAAAATAGAGAATCAAAAAGCATTGCAACACCGTATCAACTTGTACCCATCAATGCACAAGAATAGTACTCAGAAAGTTTAGAGAGAAGGGACTTCCACAATAGCTCTCGCGCTCATAATGTGCTGAAATTCTCTGCTGAATGAGCAGAGACTCTTTCCTGTGTACAGCCCTAGGGAACAATGAAAGATAACAGAACAGACTTGCAACACCGTATCAACTATGTAGCTATCAATGCACAAGTATTTTAGCATCCATGAGAGAAAACGACACAAACGGCAGGATTCTTCTAGCTACTTCGACAAAGCAAAGCAAAGCAAAGCAAAGCAGAAAACCATCGAAGGAAGACTAAGATTGTAGTACCAATTTGCATTCGTCCGAACGAAGCACCAGCGCGTGAACTCGTACCTGCAAAGTGTAGAGAGAAGAGTCTTCCGCAATAAACCTAGAGTTTGGAAATCGGGTGAAATTCGAAGGCGAGAGAGGCCGTGAGGCGAATTTGCAAGGCCATAGTGAGCGAAGGATTGAGCGGGTCTCTTCTGCCCTCGGCCTTTGAGCGGGCGACAAGTGTAGGTTTCCACGGGGAGGCAGGGCATAGGTTAGCTGTAGACATCTGGCACATGACGGGATGGGGAGGTCCCGCCACGCATGTTCTTTTCCCCGCCTGTTCCGTCACGGGCGCCCAGGGTATGCTGCGAATGTTCGCATCTCCTCCCTTCGTCCTACTGACGAGTATGCAAAACGAGCTTCAGCAGCAGAATTAGTTTCATTATAAAAACACGACTGACTGACTGAACTTCGTAGTCATAACTGATCTGCTGAGCTGACAACCATCGGATGATGGACACTTCTCAAAAGCTTACTGCATACTGGGCATGTTGGGCACTATATGAAAAAAGGGTGAAAAACATTTCAATATGTTGAAAATACAATTTTTGCATATTGGGTGTGTTAAATTTGGGAAGCTTCACTGTTTGATGGCTTTCAATACAACTAGCACAGGACAGCCAAGTGTCACAAGAATTAGAGCATGCCATGTTCATTAGATGATTTCTGGGGTCAGGAGGGCTGTTTCAAGCCCATTCCCAATGCTGGTCCCGTCGCAGATTCTGGTGAATGGCTGTTTCCAATAAAATGGCTGTTTCTAATAAATAAATAAAAATTAATTTTAAAAAATTTAAAGAATTTGCAGTCTTGAAATGATGGAAAAAGTTTCTTTGAATTTTTTTTTTTTTTTTCAAACGTGGCAATCTCTCGACCACATCAGCAAGCTACTGTAGCCCTCTCCAGAGGAGTTCTTGCAGGAGTAACTGCTAGGAACTTGCAACCCTCTAGAGGGCTGCAATCTCATCTATTGTTCTGCGCTACTTAGCCTTCAGATGTTAGTGAGCAGCTTTGGATGACTCTAAGCATTGGCCATAGATCAACCAAAACTTTGACCTTTCAAAAATCCTAATAATTTCACTTTCAACACAAAAATTACCATACTTTTTGCAATCCCCATCGTTCATGTCACTGCACCTCGTGCAATATTTGCTTCACCTTCCACTGCTCCTCATGTCCCAAATTCCTCATTTGATCAATTATGGGTGCCTTCACTATATAGCGACGGACGGTTGGAATGCTTCATGATATTTGTGCAAAGTTGAAAAAAAATCATACTGAGATGGGACAAGCAAAAAAAATTCCAAAGATTAAGACTGCATCTGCAATCTTATTATAATTTATTTTGCCTCAAAAGCTTCAGATCTACATTCCCCCTCCCACAAACCTTTCTTATGAGTTAAAAAAATACCATTTGGCAGGATCTAAACCAGTCAATTGCTTATCCCTAAACCATGTGACTGACTGGCTGGGCCCGGGGATTTTCAACCGGGTGCGGGCAGGTCAGGCTGGCGCCTCTTCATTTCTGATGGCTTAACCACTAGGCCTGCCGTGCTCCGAGTACATATCCTGAGCGGATCTTCATAACCGATTCCAGTCATGAGTTCCTGTACACAACTCGTCCCTAATGCGGTGTCACATTCTGATCAATTCTATGCACAAAGGCTCAACTTAGCCTGTGTCTGGCTGGACACAAGTCCTGCGACCGCAATGGCACCCGTCCTCACCAACCCGACTTCACATGCGGTCTAGCTCCTCAAAATGGTGGCGACGGGCGCCAATTCCAGATGGTTTCTTGAGCCGAGAGACGTATACTTGTCCAGAGTTTCTTCTGAATCCTTTGATTATCCATGGTGCAACCCGCCCATGTCTCATACTGTCCACAGCTACAAGAAAAACCCCAAGCGGAAGATCCTGCGATCACCTTCGATGAGCGAAAAGTGGAGGGTATAAGCCTCAGCTGCCTGAGTGCAGTTTCCTCATATGGTACATCCGATACAATGCTATTCCTCCCACAATAATAGTTGCCCCGACTGCCAATACCAGGAACTCATGTCAATATCGCTGACCTCAACATAAATATTGATCAACCCCGTAGTGTAAAACATTCCAATCAATTTGCAGAAGTTCACATGGGGATCGCAACGAGGGGCACACGAGAGGCACCCACGAACTATTCACGAAAATAGAAAACGAGACTGATTGCGAGGTTGCCTCCCTCACAATAGATGACATTATACAACGTGCAAGAACGATGACCAAGTTCAGAACTGGGAAAGGAAACATACCCACAGCATATCCAACAGATCGTTGAATTAAATGACGATGTTGTTTCGTACTTTTCCCTTGCTCTGTTTCTGGAATGCTCAAGTGAGGACGCTGAGCAGCCTCAACTATCCTTCGGAATAAGTCATTATTATCCCCTAGCTTCATACTTACGGGGATTGGAATTTCCAAACCCATCGTCGTGCATATCTGCAAGCAGACTTTTTGGTTAGCAAAGCTCTATCAACGACATATCCTTTTAAAGGAAATGCTTAAGACTAAAGAGCAGTAAGATACTGCAAGTATTTAACCGTCATCAGAAACATGCACATGCAACCTTCAGTCGACCGTTTCATATCTTCTGTACTTAATACAATTCACACAAACAAATGCAACCCAATAGCAACAACATCGTGACCTCCTTTGACTATTCAAGTTAAACCAAGGCTAGTCGGCAATTCGGAGGTCAGGAAGTCAGAGAGTACCCGAGCGGAATTCGTTATGCAAGAAGGATTGGATTCCTCATCATCCTTGGCTGCAATGAGCAGGCAAGGAACTTCGTATCCAAAACACTCTCCATGAGCAGCTACCTGCTCCAGTAACTCATCAGATCGCTTCAAAGAGTCCTCGCTGGAGCTGATCCATACAACCAAACCGCCATGTTAGATATTGTATGCTCTCCAAGTTCCACAGGACCCTATGATTTGCAGTCCCTACAGACTTGAGAGAAGATGTCTAAGGCTCTTAAATTTTGTGAATTTACGAAATCTGGATTGACATTGAGAGCTACATTATTAGTTCCAACATCACGGGACATAGAAGTATAACAAGTAGAGTACACATTGTAAGCATCTTGACAAACCTGTCATAGACAAAAGCTGCGACGTTACAAGGAGCCAATGCTTCCTTGTTCTCCAAGAATGCAGACACAGATTCTTCCCTGATCTCTCTCATGACTAAAGTCTTGGTTGCACCCTGCAGAAAAATCGTATCAAAGAGCATGCAGAAAACACAGGTCATGTCTACAAGCAGGCACGCACAAAAGTATCACCACAGACATCAGCACTGCATCAGCACCAAAGGTCAACACTACTGCAGTTGAAAACTTGAAAGAATGTGTAAACATAGTAAACCCAAGTGCCTAAAATCATTCTACTACATACCGAAGTTACATTCGACATCAGAAAACAACTGAGTACGTTATTGAATATGATGGAGGTCCAAAAATTGAGCTCTTAGCAATGGAAGGTAAGAACCTAAAAAATGAATGAGATCTCTTCAATTTTCAGAGATCAAACATCCACACTGACCCGAAAACTCCAAAAGATTCTAGTCTGTCGCTTCTATGCGTTCGTGGTCAAAAAGTGAGACCTCACATGAAACATGGCACGACGAAGCGTAGCTGCCGTAATAACAGGGGCATCCAATAAGGCCAAAAAAACGTACCCCAGCTTGTTCAACTTTGTTGACAGCATAGCGGTCACCGTTGCTTTGCGGTCGTAATTCTCCATAAGGCCTGAAAATGACGAAATGCGTACACAATGTAGATGCGTGCATTTCAGAACATAATTTGAAATCTCCTAAGGTAAAGTGGCGGAGGCTTAAACCGTCACAATGATACTGGTATTAATACCACGTAGGTGGTGGCGTCTTAAACCAAAAGTGATGGTACCTATTTGGAATTAAGGAACCCAAAGAGTATTGACTTTGTTTAGTAGCGAGCCACTATAGGATTTGCATATAAAGACATTGCTGGTTTGAGACTCTTTCCTTGTTATGATTTTCAAAGGCAAATGAAAGACCCTTCATGGTTTTCAACTAAAAAGATCACAACTACCGTAATTCATAAGGTAGGTACCAACATAAATTAGGAGGGTAAGAATCAGCATCGAATTCCCCATATGAAAATGAAATATCCAATAGTATCTTTCCAGTCTAACATAGGCAGCCAAGAACCTGACGATTAAGGCTCCTCAACCTGAGGTCCCAGGAACGTATAGACAAAGAGGGCTCAGCGATGAGCACGGTATTAACACTTGTCAAACGCCATCTCCCTGAGATGGCCAACAAAAAGAGCAAGAACGTACCTGCCAATCAGAGCGTCCAAAATAGCAGATTTTCCTGATTTCGCTGAGCCAAAGACAAAGCACTGTATGACCCCTCGCAGAGACCGTTGTTTCTTTTGATCATATTTCCTGCGTCGAGTCACTTGGAATGCCGTGGATGTATCCCCAGGATACCCCATGTAAACCAGAGAAGCTGCGCTCTTCTGCGGCTCCAGCAAGGTCATGAGTTCCCACTGCAACCATCACACAAGACTCAATACAGAAAGAATCATATAATTGCACGGCCAACTCATCCTGCCAATCAGAATGTAGTTCAGCAGAATGTTCAGATACTTAAAAATCAGAATGCCATTTAACAACGACAGAACTTTGATTAGAACTTATGCCCGCACTTAGAAAAATATTAAAAATCTTTATTAGCTCATAAAGAATTGATCTTTAAAAATGAAACAAGAGGACCAGACAACATTAAAACTATTGCATTTTCACTCCAAGAAACATCACCGGTCTGTCGAAGTGAATAGTTGACGCAAACCTGTGAGATGAATGCATTCCAAGTAATGCCTGATGCAGAAGTGGTTTGCACCGTGCCCTTGTAAACTGGGCTGTCCCATGGGCTGCAATAATCATGATTCAAACCGTCAATTCTAGAAAAAGGAAGAGTCACTTCTCGTTCAACAACTCAGCATCCTAATGACGTATCAATTGCAGAAAGTGTTTTCGAAAACTAATGACAGATTTTGGATTGACAGAGCAGTCTGAGCTGGAAACGAGAAATACTTAATGGGCGTTTAAACTTCCTGCATAATCTAAGGTTGGATGAATTATGAATTTCGACGTTACAATGTACTCAATTGAACTCGACACTTACTTTGATGGAGCGGTTGAAAAAATTTCTTCCAAATCGACAGGTCGCAATGTCCCATCCTGGAAGAAGAAATGACACCTAGTCAGCCCAACTCTGCATGTTCATCATTTGGTAAAAGCGTTCCACACTTTAAATGCTAACTGCCCCACAACAGCAAAAATTTGGTCACCGCATTTCACTTGTAGACAATGCTGATCACTAAAAGGTAACCCGCACTCCGAGATTGTCACCGACATTAACATCAATATTTTCATACCCCATCGTGATCGAATGCCGTGAAAACTCCTTTCAGGTAGTCTACTGCCTTTTCTGTCAATTCAACACTCTGCACATGTGCGGAGCAAAAAAATATCAAGCGATGAAGCATAAGAGCATATAGGAGTACACAGAAACGTCAGAGAAGCCTACATCCAGATTACGATAAGAAAAAAGGGAAAACTATAATAACACTTGACTACATCAAAATGCAAACTTTTTACAACTAGGCTCTAGATGTAAACGAAACAAGTATCAAGCTTGGCCTTCACAGCAAGGATAAGAACTCTTTTAAATTGTGCGTCAGATGAGTAACCATTTGGCAATTCAAACTGTGCCATGCCCTAGTTTAGGATCAAAAGAATCATACAGAGAGTGTTCTACTAGCTACAGTCCTGCTCCATGTACCTGGTCAGATACCCGCTTCCAGGAGGGAATGGACAGTACATCATCTCGCAGCGTAATTTCATCATTGTAACCAAATTTTCTGAGTACTGTCCATGTTGTCTCCAGTCTACCCCTTTCAATGAATAAAGCGTGGAGAAAGAGGAACCCCGTCAAGGTCAGTCCATTCTCATTCACACCCTCCGAAATTTTCTCAGAGACAACTTTCTTCACTCCTACTATTTCAGAAGGCTGCAAGGGAGCATTGAAGCACTTGACCTGGCCAAACATATGCAGGAAAATAGGTATCATGTATTAGAATTCATCGATTCAAGTGAGGCTCGATGATTTGATGCTCCACATATTACAACCGGAGACAAGGACAGTGTAGGAACTTTGGACACGAAAGTACAAGAAAGTGATTGGTACATAGTTCAGCACAGCTTAGAGAAGAAGGGGCTATCCTTGAAGATGAAGAACCACCTGGAAGTCGTTCAGCTCAGCATCACTTAAGCCTCCATCCCGATCATGATCGCAGAGGATGAAAATCCGCTTTAGAGCTCGCACACACCGGGGTTTCAAAGTTTGCGTTTCTTGGTCAAAGAGTGGAGCTGTCGGGTGCAGTACAGCTTTTTGAGCGTAATAAAACACTTCGGCTACCTGTTCAGAACCACCCGAATTGAGTGACTCCGCTAACCTTTGTGAGCACTAAGCATACTACATATAATGAACGGAAAATTACGAGCGCCATGTGATTCATCTTCCACAACTAACCTGAATCTGTTTGGCAGCTGAACACTCTATACAAGTTTCAATTTCCCGAAACTCTTGCATCAAGGGTGCCATCATCTCCTCCAAGCCCGGTTGCCGATCATCTCGTAGATCTAGCTTACATCCGACCACAATCACTGGCAAATTAAGCTGCAGGACAAATACAATTGTCAATGCGAAGCAAGTGCACGAATGGAAACTATAAGAAAATTAAAGAACTTGGAAGCATGCGGGTTCATTTAGCCAGCACAACAAAATATCTTGTAGCTGAAGCAGATGAATAAAAAGGATTTACGCGAATTCGCTGGTGTTGCAAGTCTGCAACCACGTCCTCGGAGGAGGATAATCTGACAGAAAGTGAAGTATACACCTAAAGAAGTAACCTCAAGAACAGGGGAGACTCGAGGGAATCAATTTGAACAAGATGGACGATGAAGACAGGAGAGTTGGGGATGTAGATGAAGAGAATGACATGATCCGAGAGTGCGACGAGAGACTCACTCCTAGACGCCGAATTTCTGGTAGCCAGTAGCTAGACAAACGAGCAAGTGTTTCTGGTTGATCACAGGCGTACGTCAGTACTATGACTTCTGCTTTTCTGAGCTCCGTCTCCAGCTTCGCCTTATCTTCAGCTCTGTCCACAAAAATGCACAAGGAGTACTAAGATGTAACTCAACCCTAAACACAGAAAAAGCCACGTTGAATTGTTTTGTTTCCCTCCTGCCTCCTCATTACAATACTATCAACCCTATCTAGACTGCAGAAATAGTCAGCTTCACGAGGCAAGTCTCAGTCGCCACCACTACAACAAGTCACACCCATCCAACCTGTTGCATTCCATCAGAGCAACAAAAGGCGTCAGATTCTCACCTCGAAGAAGTATCGTAAATACTCACGGGTACGCAGTCGGGATAGAAATCCGCAGGTAAACGTGTAGGTGGCAGTACGGGCGGAACGGCTTCCGCAAACGAATCCGTCGCGACTGCCAAAATCATGCTAGATTTGCCAACTCCAGAATCCCCAATTACTACTACCGGAATTCGAGTCCGCGAATCTCTCTTCCCATCCCCCGCCATCACTAGTTACTACCTTTACCTCGAAACGCCCACGAAATCCTTCCAGTCCTAAGCTTCCAGGAGCACCAATATTTTTGTGCTCGCGAACTGAAGAGCAGACACGACCTAAAAGTGCTTAAGCCCTACAGCAAGATAGTCAAGAACAGGGTCAACTTTCCTGTCCGGGCCTCTCGTCGACTTCGTAGTATGAATAGTACGAGCTGACTAGTAATCAAACTTTCAATGAAAATCGCAGAATTAATAAGTAGCGGCTGTAACTTCAAATCCGATGCGCGGAGAATGATAGGTTCAGAAATTTGGGATGTACACAAACGGACGCTTTGACCACCGTACCCTAGAGTCTTCCTCCGCCGCACAACCTATGCACAAACAATCCACTTCTCCTCAAGAAACAATCGACTGAACAAGTCTCCAAAACCTGACGCTGAGTATTTCTGCCACGTGAGTGACGCTACTGAAAATCGTCGACACGCAACTCGTTGTGATCACGTGATCCAAATTTTTCGAAACATGTTCCACTGCTTTGGAGATTAAATAAGTGCCATAATTTCAGGTTCACACGAACAGGAATGGCAAGCCCTAATTCTCTAGCCCTAATTCGTTTGCAGCCGAGTTGCAGAAGAAGCTCCACATGAAATGACCCCACGAAACGCCGGGCGTCACCCACACCACCAAGCTGCGAAAAGCATGCGGAATTTTTCAAAGTGGAGTAATGGACCGTTTAAGGTATAAACACCCAAAACCTTTACTTTAAGCAATTCAGCATAGTTAGAGGCATATTTTTCTAAAAATAATATTTTTGTAATATTAGCAAGAGAAAATCATGAATATTAAAAAAAAATAGATTTTTCTGATGTGATATGTTATTTTTATGATTTTTCAAAGTGGCGGGTCTCTAGATCACTGGAACTATCCCATAGGTGTACCTGAAACTGAACTGCGCAAAATTCAGCTATCAGCAAATCAAAGTTCAGTATGTGTCCTTCAAGTGTGTCAGAGTTAAACATGTATAAGACACATTAATGGAACTCTAGGGACACTTTAAGGGCACTCTATGGAATAAGGATTCAATACAGGGACGAAATTAGGTATTTCTACCTTATTGCAAATTATTTCAAAAAAAGTTGGGACATGAGTTTAATGGCTATGAATAAATTTAAGTGCAGGTTCAAACCAATTCATTGTCTCACCAATGGATAAATACTGGTCCCATGTGACTACATGTAAAATAAGGTGGTAAGATTGGAACATACCTTCTCCAAATATGAACCCAAATTGTATTGTAGGTCAAAATTTTTTTAGCAAATCTAAACCCTCTTCAAAATTCAATAACTTTCTAAAACCTTGAATGGCCTATAAATATAGTTTCTAAGTATAAGCACGTTCTCTTTGCACATATCAAATGAGAACAGCATGTAATTAACCTCTAAAGTCCCAAGGCCACTTTTCCACCAAAAAACACTCAAAACTGCCATTTCTATAGCAATGAGCAAAAACTTATTTTTTTTTAAATTTCTTTCATATCTAACCATAGGATCTTGTACTAGACTAGTATAAAAATGTATGGCAAAATTTTTACAAACTTTGACTACATAGATTGCAAGATATTTGTGCTTTTAAAGTGAAGAAATCTAATTTTTTTGCACCTTCCTCAACTATATTATTTGGCTTTAAACCTTCATAACTTATCATTTTTACTCTACTGGTTTTTAATTTATAATTTTATATGATAAAAAATTGAGTTGAGATCTTACAATTTTTTAAATTTTTGAAGACTCTTCATTTTCATTCATTAAAAAATTGTTAAGTAGAAGTAGGTTCAAGATTGAAGGAAAATCTAAATTGTTAATAGCTTTAAGATGGAATTAAAATATACTAATTTCAATAGTGAGATTGTTCTAGCAAGACATCTTAACCTTGTGAAACTTTTTTTTTTGAAAAATTGTGAAAATCAATGTCAAAGATGAATTCTACAAGTTATTTTTTCAAGAAGATGCTCTAATTGTCCCAAAACAAGATTGTTTATAACTTTCTCATAACAAATCCAAATGGAATGAATCAAAGCTTTATATGTACATAAAAATATAATCTATACAAAAAAAAAATTTAATTTTTTACTTGAAGTTTTTTTGAAGTTTTTTTTTCTACCTATTGAGTGAAAAAAAAATTTGTTCCATAACTTTTGCTTCCAAGCTCTGATTGAAATTTAAAGATTATATTTTTGGAAAGCTAACATGTTTTCCTATCTTCACAAAAAGTTTCAAAAAATTACAACAAATATTGAGATCATAGGAGCTTGTCCGAAATCCATTTTGTCCCTTGAGGGGACAATGGGACTTTAGGAGTTAATAAATAGATTCTAGCAATTAGAAAATAAAGCTTTTAAAGTAGAAATAGACATCTTTGGTTCAATAATGGATAAATATTTACTTTTGAATGCATCTTTACAAAGCACAATACTTGAACATTGAATTGACAATAATATGACTTCTAAATTAAAACACACTTACCTGAGAAAAAATACAATGAGAACTCAAGACACATGCTATGACTTCTTCTAATGGTATCTTCTTATTGATTGTTTACCATGTATTATATTGAATCTCCACAATTGATTCTTATATTTTAGGTGTTGATATTTTAATTTATTAATACTTGTCCATGACATCTACTCTCACACCGTAGCAAAGCATATGAAGAGAAACAATGGTTTTTTGTTGTGGAGAAAGCCCTCCAAACTATGTGCATTCTTCTTCTAAATTAACAAAGTAGTTATTGCAAACAATAATCCTATCCATGATAGACAAAATGAGTAATTTCGTATTTGATTTTTTTTTTTAAATGCAAATCTACATATGAGAGTGTCACAAAAATAGTCCTCCATCATCCTATCATTCATTTCCACCCTATATCTATCAAAGTTAGGAGCTTTGAACGTTTAAGCTCCCATCATGAATTCTACATCAAAAACTCAAGAAATTTGGTTGTGCTTGGTTTATCTCAAAGGTGGAGACAAAACATTCACGAAAGGTACTTGGAAAGTACATCACTTGGTACAATACACCCCACAAAGCTCTATGGGATGCTAGAGGCAAAAAATATAAATAAATAAATAAATAAATAAATAAATAAAAATTTGTATGGATAGTGGGTTTATCATTGTGTATACATTGAGTGCACTTGGCTAAGTGCAAAAATGACAAATTGCATGTTTATTGCTTAGTTTGGAACTCCCAAAAGAACTTGGTAGCTCAAGACTATCATAAATGTTCTACCCCAAACTCAAGAACCAAATGCACATTGAAACGGACATTGAAATCATCTTCTTTTTTATCATCCAATAGACGTAATCTATGTTGTCGGGGTGAAAAGAGTCTACTTTGGGAATATACAAGGTATTTGGCTGCAACTAAAAGTGACGAGGTTGGAAAAGGAAGAATTTTTTTTTCTAAAGACCAATCTTGTTTTCAAAATACAAATTGTTTTTGACTAATAACTCTGTTTATACCTAAGACCCAAGGTATCTAATAGTATCCAAAGCCGATTAGACTTACAAGCCTCATTGGTATCTACCACCAGTTCAAAGCCTCAAATACAAACACTTCCAAGTAATTTTGATGACTATTTGGGTACCTGCAACTATCTACAAGATAAAAGCAACATGCACATGCACCTACATTACCACCAAACCTTATGCTCTATTGGTCAACACTCCAACCTCACTACAAAGAGAAACTAGAATCGTCCACTTTGTGCACACTCAATGGTCTCACTAATTATTAACCCGACCTCACTACCATGATACAGCTAAAAATCGAAAGCGCCTAACCATGTACACAAAACATGACAAAGTTCACCATGAGAGAAGGTATCAAGACAAAAAATTCACACTAAATTCTCTTCCCCAAACAACACTTAAGTAAAGAATATAAAGAAAATGGATGCACCAAATGCATCCACCTGCAAACCTCACCCAAACTCTCCAAATAGAAAGGCACTAAACCTACTTTCACTCAAACTCTCATAACTTTCTCTAAAATGCTTCAAATGTTTCAAGAATTGAATCTTTAGAAAGATAAAAAAAACTACTCTAATTCTTTCAAATCTCAAAAAGAAAAGTGAAAACTACAAATCACGGTGGTCGCTTGAATTTCTGCTCCTCTTCATGTAAATGACAACAGACCCTCTTTCACTCAATTGCTTATAACTTTTCATTCATAATTTCAAATCAAGCAAGAATAGTCTTTTTGGAAGCACAAGAACTTGAAAAATAAACTCTCAAAATTTCATTGCAAAATTCAAAATACATCAAAAGTTATGACTCCTCGAAGTCACAGGTCTCTTCTTTTCTTTTCCCCATACAAATCTGACTAGGCAAAAAAATGGGACCTACCTATTAAATAAACTTTAAGGGAGGGGAGGGCAACCCATATACAATCACCATGGATCTTCAAACCCTCATTGGTCATGGAAAAGTCCTTATAAAAGTTTTAATTCACCTCCAAAGGCCCAAACTATCACCAAAGTTAAATTTTAGTAGGTAAATCTCATTTAAATCTCTATCCTTCAATTTTAAACATAAGAATGAACTACAAAATATAAAATGATTACTATACTAAAATAAAATCCAAACTGAAGTAAAATTTGAAGTCAAAGAATACTACTCCATTTGCAAAAACTTTAGAATACATCAAATGGTAACAACCATATAATCTGTACGTTCGGCTTTTGTTAAAGGATTCACTAGCCCTTTCAATCAACGTTGATGGCCAAGACTTCCTCTAATCGGCCTAGTCATGCAATAATAATACTCTTTATTTAGGCCTTCAAAATTGCCTTCAAAATTGCCTTCAATAGTTTAATCTTGAGTATTTAATTCAACACAACCGATTTGAAGCAAAATCATCAAAGCACGAGCATCTTTTTGAAGATCGTTGTGTCAATGCTGCTCTAAATGAGGTTGTTTCAATGGCCGAGAAGGTCCACCTTCCTTTCATGAACGAACTTGCCGTGATATCGTTAACATCAGTTGGACTAGTTGATTGGGCAGTTGAGACAAAAAAAAGTTTAGCTCTGCTTCTAGCTGAGACTCAAGATCTTATGACTTCATAAAAAACTTTCAATTCGACATTTCAAAATTAAACTTCACAACAAATTACAAATTTTATAGATTCAAGAAAACTAACTCAAATTGATGAAACTAATTCAAGATTGAACTCTTTATATCATTCTTTGTCATTTAAAAGCGTCACCTTGAAGCCACAAAAACAAGTTTTTCTTCTCGAATCATAAAATCTTATTATAATAATATACTAAAGTGGATCTACAACAAGTTAAATGGGTCTAAGTAGCCATACTTGTATTTATTACTTGAAAAAAATAGAGTTCCCAAGTATTAACAAGAAAAGACATTCACAATTGACATTCACAATTGACATCTACAAGCGGCAACTTATTATATTATATTTGATTTTTGCAATTGATTTATGAAGAAAAATATATGAATGTACACATGTACATGTATATTCTGAAAGTCTCAATTCAAAATTAAACAATTGTACATTATATTTTCAAAAACTATTGATTGGAATTATCCACCATTTTCAATTAAAACTTGCACTATAAGAAACTTGCCTCTTTTTGGACGTTAGCAACAAACAAGTATATTTTTCAAAACATGAGTATAAAAATGGGATTGCAATCATAGGAGACAAAATTAAATTGGATGTTCTAGAAAATGTATCGAAGTCTTTAAAAAAACAAATTGATGCCTTATGCATAGGTGATGGAAGGGATTTTAGTTTAATTCTGGTACGTTAGTGAAAGTTACCATGGGCTAAAGTAAAACGTTTACCAAATGTAAAAATATAGAGGAAGGGTAGCCACATGGCATGCTTTGTAAAGCATGAAAGTGGATGGATGTACATTGTAGATGAAAACAAAAGCTTTTTATATAAGTGGAATAGTAGGAAGTACAACAAACAATATGGGATATATATATATAACAAGAATTGTGTTAAAAGTGGATTGTTTGAAAAAACATCCACATGTTTGCAACAAAGTCCAAATATTTGAAATAATGTCTTGATGTATAGCAATCAAGTTCTCATCTTCTGATCATCCCATATCCTTTGTTAGACCATAAATGGACAATGAATTCGATATAACTATGACCTCTCTATGTCCGTTCTCAATAAATGTTTGTGAATGGTAAATACTTCATTTTGCCATTAAAAAACTCTTTTGATGGTGAATTTTTATTAAATTTGACATTCAATTTTTTTTGTCCATTTTTTAAATTTCTTTTAAATAATTATAATACCAAAAGCCTACTCTGTGGGTATGATATGCACCAATTGATGTCCCAGAAAACATCTTGACATCTAAATTGACATTACTAAATAAGAATGTTATCTTGTGAGCTTTAGAGCGTGAGCTCAGGGACCTATGAGCCTCAAATTTATTGTATTTAATATTTAGTGTATTGTTTGAATTTTAGAACTATGACTGTGGTTTGAAAATTTAGAATCTTTATAGCTAATGAACCCTCGAGAAGTCTCAAAAATGGAATTCTAAAAACAAATTCAAATTTTTTTAGTCACTTCTAAGAGGCTCTTTGATGGTTTTAGGGTTTGAAATTCTCAAAACTTTTTTTTTTAAATTTGAAAAAAAATTCTTCTATTACTATAATTTTCTTCACTACTCCATTATACTACTAAAATTATAAGTCCCTTTGACAGTTTTAGGGTTTGAAATTCTCAAAACTTCTTTTTTTAAAATTAAAAAAAAATCTTCTATTATTATAATTTTCTTCACTACTCCATCATACTACTAAAATCATAACTCCCTCTATAATATCACAAATGCTACCATTAATACTAGGGGCTCGTGCTTGCTATGCTACGCATTCATTGTATCACATATTAGTAAAAATTTGATATATTTGAATAGAATGCATGATAATGATTTCAATAAGTCTTTAAAATAATTATTTTAAATATTTTGTAAAAATATTTTCAATCATGCATACATAGAAATCGTATTTTCACACAATGTGATATTACTGAAATAGAGTAGCAGTTTGCAATCACTTTTGTAATATCACTTTTTACAAAAGGTGATATTATAGAAATAATATAGTTGTTGCAATTAAGGTGATATTAAAGAGGATCCATAGGATGATATTATAGAGGTAGCAAATCCATTGCTTCTCTTGGCTTTACACTTCTTTGCACTCTTATGATTTTGTGCTTTTGTGAGCTTTGAGCTTTCATGATTTCAATTTCCTATTGCTACTACCAAATGATTTTGAGAAATTGATTCAATTGAAGCGATTTTGGATTCCAGAACAATTAATTGTTTCACAAAGTTTTTGAGATTTATAAATTTTTCTTTTCAATTCTTCAATTTAGGTTGCCTTTTTTTGTAACAATGGAGTCAAATTTTCTAATGCATTCTAATATATGTGTATCTTTTATAGTATTTACCATTGCATATGTTTCATTCATCATTCAATAAATTTCTATTGTACATTTCAATATATGCTTACTTATAAAAAAAATTATACAAAAATTTTAGTCATTTTTATTTGAAGGTTTATTGAAATTTTTATTCTACATTCTATCTAATACATATAAATTCTTATGAAATTCTAATAATGAATGCATAGCATAGCAAGCACCAATTATATATATATCATACTACTAAAATTACAAGGCCTTTCATAATATCACATTTTTACACTCATAGGTCCGATCCCTCTGTAATATCACATTTATACACAATGTGAAATTATAAAGTTTCAACGGTCATTTCATTTTTGTAATATCACACAATGTAAAAATGTGATATTACGGAAGGCCTTGTGATATTATGGAAGTTTTTTTGATTTCTTGACTCCACACTTCATTTTACTTCCAAAATTCTAAGGATTTTCTAAGCTTTGAATGTTTTCAATTCTAATGTCCTTTTTTTTATTACCAAATGATTTGAAGCTTTAGTAGAATGAAGCAATTTTGGATTCTACAACAAAGTATTTACAAGTCTTTGCAATTTGACAAATTTGCATTTCAATTCTTCAATTTTGGTCACCATTGTTAGTGAGTGAAGAAATTTATCAAGTGGTGGTGTTCTTGTAATGTTTTCATGTTTGTAAAGATTTTTTTGTGAAAATTATGATATAAAGATTTTCTTTAATTACTTTCTGTTGCACAATGTATGTATTTCTAAAGAATATTGTATGAAGATGTCAATATTTTCATTTAAAGATTATACATACTTTATTAATCTACATTCTATCACATAAAAAATTAATGAAAGTAATGTATTTAATGTGTAGCAAAGCAAGCGCCAACCGCTAGTCATACTACTAAAATTATAAGTCCCTTTAACAGTTTTAGGGTTTGAAATTCTCAAAACTTCTTTTTTTTAATTTAAAAAAAAATTCTTCTATTACTATAATTTTCTTCACTACTCCATCATACTACTAAAATTATAAGTCCCTTTGACAGTTTTAGGGTTTGAAATTCTCAAAACTTCTTTTTTTAAAATTAAAAAAAAAATTCTTCGCTTACTATAATTTTTTCACTACTCCATCATACTACTAAAATCATAAGTAATATCACAAATGCTACCATTAATACTAGGGGCTTGTGTTTACTATGCTACGCATTCATTGTATCACATATTAGTAAAATTTGATATATTTGAATAGAATGTGTGCGAGAATGCATGATAATGATTTCGATAAGTCTTTAAAATAATTATTTTAATTATTCTATAAAAATATTTCCAATCATGTATACATAGAAATCATATTTTCACACAATGTGATATTACTGAAATAGAGTAGCAATTCACAATCACCTCTATAATATCATTTTTTACAAAGGATGATATTATAAAAATAATATAGTTGTTGCAATTAAGGTGATATTAAAGAGGATCCATAGGATGATATTATAGAGGTAGCAAATCCATTGCTTCTCTTGGCTTTACACTTTTTGCACTTCTATGATTTTGTGCTTTTGTGAGCTTTGAGCTTTCATGATTTCAATTTTCTATTGCTACTACCAAAAGATTTTGAGAAATTTATTCAATTGAAGTGATTTTGGATTTCACAACAATTAAGTTGTTCACAAAGTTTTTGAGATTTATTAGTTTTTCTTTTCAATTCTTCAATTTGGGTCAAATTTCTAATGCATTCTAATGTATGTGTATCTTTTATAGTATTTACCCTTGCATATATTTCATTCATCATTCAATAAATTTCTATTGTACATTTCAATATATGGTTACTTATAAAAATTTACAAAGATTTTAGTCATTTTTATTTGAAGATTTATTGAAATTTTTATTTTGCATTCTATCTAATACATAAGAATTCTTATAAAATTCTAATGATGAATGCCTAGCATAGTGAGCGCCAACCACTAGTTACCCCTAAAATCTCTTCTCAATACCTAGAGGTCCCTTGGGTGGTTTAGAAACTTTCAAAAATCTCTTTTTATTTCTTTCCAATTTTTTTCTATAATTTTTTTGTAATTTTGTCAATCTTCGAAAATCCTCTTGGTACAAAAAGGTTCCTTGGGGGTCCGGCACTACAAGAAAGCAATGTCAATTTAGACATTTTTTGTCAACCTTCATGTGTCAATTCAGACATTTTTCTGTTAATTTTTTATTTATTAATTTAGACACTTTTGATCAATTTGAATACTATTAGTTAATTTAGATGTATAGATTTGGACATTGTTTTCTTGTAGTGCAAGGTTTGGGACCAAAAAAATAAAAAAATAATTTTTTTTCAAGTTTTCTATCAAGTTTCTTTTAGCAACTTCATTACCTCCATAAAACCTTCTTGGTACCTAAAGAACCCTTGGAGGCTTTGGGATTTGAGATTCTCAAAGATAAAATTTTAAAATTTTAAATTTAATTAATTAATTATTTTTTATTACTATCGTGCTAAAGAAGCCCTCTCGATATTGAGAGACTCCTTGTAGGATTTGGGATTTGGGACTTTAAAAATTTATTATAATAAATCATAATAAATAAAAAATTAATTTAAAAAAATTTACGTGATTTTGTCACCTCCCAAGACTCTTCTTGATACCACGAGACCTTTTGTGGATTTTGGATTTTGGGACTTAAAAAAGAATTGATATTAAAAAATATATATTTTTAAAAATTTTATTTTATTCTCCATAATTTTGTCACCTCCCCAAACCCTTTTTGGTAGCAAGAGCCCCCATGTAGGGTTTGGGGTTTGAGACTTTCAAATTTTTTATAAAAAAATTAAATCAGAAAAATCATTTTATTAATTTAATTTAAAATTATTTTTTCCACAATTTTGTGAACCAAAAATACCCCTTTCAATATTGAGAAACCCTTCAGATTTTGGATTTTGGAACTCTCAAAAGAAATTTAAAAAGTTTTTTTTTCACTTCATCACAACTTTGTAACTCCGTGAAATTCCCTTTTGGTACAAAGAGCCTACTTGCAAAGTTGGAGGTTTGGGACTTTAAAAAAATTATTTTATTTTAATTGATTGTTTGTTTCCGTGACTTCACCCCCCCACCCCCCAAAAATCCTTGTGAGGATTGGAGGTTTGGATTTTGGAACTCTAAAAATATTATTTTTTAAAGTTTTTATTCATTTTTTATTTTGGTGCATGAATGTGTATCGCAACTCCATCACCTCCAAAAAAACTCTAGACACTGAGAAAACCCTTGTGGGGTTTGAAGGTTAAGTCATTCTAGAAATTTGTACGCGCTATAAGATGGTGCCTACCACATGAGCCCTCCATCAATTGTTCAAAATATTTGTTTTCCCTTGAAATCTTTCAAAAATTTACTCAGTTTATCTTGAACAAATGTTTTCACAAGAAGAAAATAATGGGGCTCTAAGTGGATTAAAATTGCCTACCAATGTGCCAAAGCCAAGTACAGTCCCACAGATATAGGTCTAGAGTCAGAGGGCTGAAATTTTACTATTAATAGTAAAATTTTGAAATGTCTCCGCTTTTCTCTTTATTGGCCTCAAAAATTTCAAGTTTTTTTTGCCAACGCTTTGGGCTTACAAAGTATATGATCACAACTCTTAAGATTACTTTTTTAGGCTCACAAACTAACATTGTTGTGTTGCTGAAAACAACTTTAAAAATTCTTAGACAGCCACAATAAGTGCCATGTCATTGCTGAGTCTAGTAAAAAAATCCCATATGGCACTATCTACGTGGAGTTAATATGGTTGCCACATGGCACACTTTTGGTACCTTCTTTCACCATGTCTGTATAGACATCACACTAAAAAGATGCCACATTTTTGCATATTTTGCCATGTCAATCTTGGCGGATATTGTTGGACATCCACGGGGGTATGCATGACATTAGATAAAATGTATTTCCTGTTTATCAGCTTATCAAAAACAATGGGAGTTTCTTATAGTATTACCTCTAGATTGACTAGACAAATAGAATTGCTTGTTAGTTTCAAACCACCAATCTTTACATTAAAATATAAAGAAATAAATGAAGGAAAAAAATCTAATCTAATCTAAAAAAATTCAATTGTTCAAGTTTTCCATATGCCAAAGGCTATTTTGGCTACCTTTGCTATTCTCATGTCCTTCATGGCATTGAACTTGGCAAAAAATTCCACGACCGAGATAAATGAACTTAAGCAAGGAGTGCACGAGCATATTTAAGAAATGAAGACAAAGTTGATAGTGCAATTCAAAAAAAAATAGAGTTGAAAGTGCACACTCAAAAAAGGAAGACAAAGTTGACAATGCTACAAACAAATGTAGCAAGTATAGGAAATGATTTGCAAGGTTGTCTATGTCATGTCACATTCCAACATCAATATGTCTGTTATAACTATAGCATCTATCATGATAGAATGTAGATGAAAATAGTTGCAATTTGGATGGATATGATCATTTAACCAAACAACTTGACAGTTTTTAAGGCCATTGTGTACATTTTTACAACATGAAATTCTACATACTAGATACATCCATCTAAATTTTCAGATTTTTGAACATATTGTTATTGCTATGAATTTTCTTCATGTTTTATATAAGAAATTCACAATCATTTCAATTTTTCATTAAAAAAATTGAGACATGTTGGATTTGTTTAGAAATAAATATAGATGAAAATTTTAGCCTTGCTTTAAAGACTAGTATTTTAATGCAATTTCAAGCTTTTAAATATGAAAGAACTTTAGGGGTGAAACTTTTGAAGGTTGTAATTTGTACCCATAGGATTTTTATATTAAAAATATTTAGAAGTTGGAAGAAAAAAATGTAAGTATCTAAAACAAAACTAACTAATTAATTTAAGGTATAGACCAGTATGATATTGTTGCCACAAAGTAATTTGAAAATTTGAAAATAACTCAAAAATCCTTAACTTTCACACTATAGGTCTAAATGTCACAAAACAAAGCTCGTGCATCCATCCTTTTTGAAGGCTTTCCAACAATACCAAAAACATGAACAAACAAAACAACTATAAGAGAAGGCTCGAAAACAGTTCAGGCATTTCAAATTGTTCGATAGATGGCTCTGAATTGGAACCTTGATTGTGGGGAAATGGACTTTTGATTACATCAAAGGATGATTAGATTTGGTTTATACATCTTCAATGGATGGTTTAAGAGTCACAATGGTTTTTTTCTTAACTAAGTGGATAGGTGTCTATTAATATTATTCAAAATAAGAATTAGTAGTCCAACTACCTTCTTACAAGCATTAAAAAATCTGAAATAATGTATGATTCAAACATTCATTTCAATTTTTGAAATGGTCACATTTAGAAACCATCTCTATTACTTTTTACATGTTGCAATGCTAGTTTTTCAACAAAGCCTGATTTTTTTCCAAACTAAGTATGTGTGGTTTTACAAGGCCTACAAATCACAATTAGGTCCCTATGCCAGATTTCCTTTGAAAATTCATAAATAATTCACATATGCTCCAAAAATTATGAAACGACTTGGGTTAGATTCTTCATCTATTTTTCTTTAACTGGAAAATGAATTAAAAATATTTACATATGAGGAAACGCATGAAAATGGCAGACCAGCCCTTAAATGAGCGATTTCTGAGCCTCTTACTCTAGCCTCATTTGAGGTATCAATTAATGTGCCTTATGTCATTGCCACAACCAAAATAAAAGTAAAAGTAATTTTCTAATTTTTTAATCACAAACTATTTGAAATTCAATATCTTTCACATTGTAGGTCTAAGTGCCACGAAACAA
The DNA here is from genome assembly GCA_950106755.1 of Climacium dendroides. Lineage (NCBI taxonomy): Eukaryota > Viridiplantae > Streptophyta > Bryopsida > Hypnales > Climaciaceae > Climacium > Climacium dendroides. The sequence goes on along the minus strand of OX467087.1, from coordinate 5,452,318 downwards.
AGTCCATGCACCTCTTTTCATTTAGAACTTTTGACTGTACCAAGAATACAAACTGGGAATGTACAATTTAGGAGATCTCACTATAACAATCAAAACAAACAACCTAACCTTGAAGAGTATTGATTCCAAGGATGAACAATTGCACTATTATCTTACATGGGAGGATTCTATGTCATCTAGGGCTTTTTTTAGACATTATAATGCTAGATTGTACTAGAAAAATTAATTTGGATTAAAATGGCAACATAATTATAGATATGTGATGTGTGCTAATGTGATATTTTCTATCCAATATGTATATGGATGTTGAAATTTGTAGCACCAATACTCTATACAATAGAACAAAACCTTTGTAAAGTAATAGGACTACAAGAAGTCTAACATATTGCATTAGAGAGGTTATTACTTATTACTAGGCTTTTTTAAAATTTTTATGATGTGCCACAATGATGATATAAAATGTTATAACGGTGTTCCAAATTTTAGAATTTGTTCACATATTGGATAGAAAATATCACATTAGTACATATCACATGTCCATAATTTTATTTTCATTCACAATCTGGTGATTTCATCTCAGAATTTTTTTAAATTGAAGTTTTCTAGCAAAAAACTTCATGGTTATATAGTTAGCCAAATTATTTTTTTCCAATGCAATTTGGCACTAGAAAGTAAAAAAAATTCATTATTACATGTAGGATTGTCACTATTGCATCATGTTTGGACTCACAATTGAAGGGCAAAATCAAGATTCAACCCAATGTTCATCGGAAATCAATACAAAAAAATTTCTTAAATTTTTTTTGCATACTTAGGTTGTCCATCCAAATTGACAATTGTTTTTTAACTAAATCAATGGACAAGCTGTCTAAGTTGATGGATAGGCTATTGAAAATAATCATTTTTCTTGGTCCATCCCATCTTAGCTAGGCACTTATCTAATTCCCTTCAAGTTTGAAACATTGTATAGTAACCACTTGTTTTTTTAGTTTGAGTGATTTAAATCATTGCTTTATGCTTTTTATCTCATGCATTTGTTTTTTGCATCCTCTTGCAAGGCAAAAACTATACAATATTTGTATTTAAACATATACAATTCCAATATATAATCAATTTGTGTGCAACTATGTCTAATAGTATGTTTTTTTCATAAAGGTGTACAATAAATTATCATGTAGGAAACCTTTACAAATGTATCCAAATCCTCTATAAGCAAATTTCACAATACATAAATATTGCAAAGTTTCTATCAAAATAGAACAAGAATGAACCAACTAGAATAATAAAGTATTTGTAATGTGTCCTAAAAGCTCCAAGAGGTCATAGGCTTCATCTATGTCCATCCAAAAAACCATACAACAAATTGCAAGTTAGTGAGGTTACAACAACATTAGGAAAAGTTTGAGGCCTGAAAAGGCAACCAATTTTTGATTTTCAATATGATGACCAAAAAAATGCAAGTATAGGAGAAATTGAAAAATAATTTTTTATTGAAAAAAATTATAAAAATTAGCCAATTTAACGTGGCACTGATATTGCACCAATAGTGTCACATTAGATTTGAATATATATATATATATATATATATATAATTTTGTTTATATTTTATAATTTTATAATTTTTTAGTAATTGTATTGTGTAGGTGCAGACCTGGTAGCTTCTTTTAGGCTTGGATTTCTCCTAATGGTGTCTTTAATCTAGAATACGTGTTATTGTCTTCACACAAAAATAATCTTAAATACAAAAACAAATACAAAATGATATATCAACAATGTAAAAACGAAGACAATGAGTCCGCATACATACCACAAAATTGTAGTGGGTGCTAGCATCCCATGGCATGAATGGCCTAGCGCTTGGTGGAACTAGGCTTGGTAGGTTTGAGCCTCACTAGCGCCAATGCTAGTGAAGCCTTGCCCCAAAATTCACCCTCATGGTGGGGCTGGGTTTTTTTTCACTTTTCACTTCGCTTGCAATTTTGTGATAGGTGCCGTTTTGTCTTTCCCATAGCATAGGCTTATTGTCTAGCGCTTGCTTCTTATTTTTTTTGGTTTTGAGGTTGTTGTACTTGTGCTTAGGGTTTGGCTTAAGAATAGTGTTTTTCTATATTTGCTTCAAAGCAAGGATAGAACTAATGGTAAACATGGAAAAAAAAGTTTTTTTGAAGTTGTTTCTTACAATAAGTCCCCCAAATCTAGGTTTAAGGTCTTATTCTCAAATTTTTCTTCCTGTTTTTTCTATTCTTATAGGTCCTCCTTTGCACCCCCACCCCTACAAAAGTGGGGCATGAGATTCTTGTTGTTGTAGAGGCTTACAACACTGTTACAATGTGACAACATCAGTGGGTAAGAATCCACACGCTCCTCATTACACAATTCCCTTATAAATTCAGGAGGAAGGTGAAGTTGTTGTCTAACAAATGGGAGAAGTTGCAGAGCACATATTTGAAGATGAAAAAGTTTTGTAATTAGATAGGTGGCATTGCACAAGGCGATGGTGCCAAATTTAGTTGGTACAATAACATCGATGAAATCCTTAGCCTTATAGCTAAAGCCAATGGTATTCTCAAAAGGATGGACTAAGGTATACAAGTACCAAGAATGGGGACCTTGACGGGGAATATATATTGGTGAACAATGGTTTTATAAATTTATCTTTAACATAGAGGGTATTTTTGGTTGTTTTATTAGGTTGTGATACCAATGAGTTATTGATGTCATTCCATAATAAAATATTGAAGAATAGCTCCATAAAAATAAGGATATTTTCCTCCTTATGTAGTAATAAAGGTGTTCCACATTTAAAGTAAGGCTCCTAGGAATAAATTAACTTGTTGAGTATTTGTAAAGTTGCAAATTTCTAGGGTTGCTTCTTAAAGAATGAATTGCCATGATTCCAAAATAGTGATGATATTGTGAAAGCATGACACATCCCATATGGCATATTTTCTTATGACGATTGATTTGAATTGGCTAATTGTATTGGAATATTTGATTTCTCATAAAGTTGTGATATTTAGTCCCACACTTTTTTGGATGTTTTAAGAAGAAATGTTATGAGCTATTATTTTTCATAGAAGGAAAAAAAATTTATCCTACTTTAAAATCTTCAAGTGGTTAAGTGACTAAGCTAGCAACAAGCATGGATTCTATGCCATCAACCACTATCCAAACTTTGGCTAGGAATTTAGAGAAGTTTTAGGATAAAAACCCTAGGTTACTAGAGTTCTTGGTTATTTGATGAAGGCTGAACTCCTAATTGCTTGAGCAACCATATATGGTCGATCTGAAATTTTAGGCTCATTTTGGTGTAGGCAGTTAAATTCCTGTGCCCATTTAAAAAAAATTCGAGCAGTTTTGAAGGTTAACTATTGGAATCTTTCATTTTTTCACTGAAAAAATTATATATTTGATTTTTAAGAGGTCTTCAAACACATATATGTACCATTAGTGAAGAAAAAAGTTTGCAAATTTTACTTCATTTCCCAACTTTGAACAAAGTTTGCCAATTTCACTTGATTTGAGATTTTAATAATTATACAAATCCATTTGCTTCAAAAATGGTCCCAATAGAAAGAAAAAAGTTTTTTCATGATTTTCACCATTGAAAATTTAAATATTCAAGTGTTAATTTGGAGTTATTTGCAATATCTATTTATTAAAAAAACTGCATTACAACAATTGCAAGGTGGATTGTATAATGAATTTGATAGCTTTTCATGTGAAATTAAGTTTTTTGAAAGTGCATTTTAGTGTGCTAGCACTATTTGTAGTTGTTCATATCACCTCCAATCCCAAAAAACTTTTATTTGCAAATTTCTAAAACATTGCGGTGAAAGACAACATACTAAAAATAGAAAACATACATTTTTTTTGTTATAATCTCACAACTCCTTTACAATTCCATATTCAAATTTGGTATTTATACTAATAATCAAGTTTTCTAAACATCTATACAGTCAAATTTTGAAAAAAAAAATTGCTTCATTGAAGACAACTATAGGCCCATACTCTTTTGTCATAGGAAAAACATCCTTGAAATGGCTTAGGCATTTAGGGGTTAAGAAGGATGCTTTGTCAAAAAGAATTGAGGATTTTGTCCATTGAAGTCAATTAGTGCTTCAATGTTAGTAGCAAGAGCATTCTTGATTCTATATAAATTGTATGCATAGTCAAAAGAGCACGCAATTTTTTAATTTATAGTAGTATTGGGAGTAGTTCTATTGGTACTTGAAAGAATCCATCAACAAATTGTAGTTTTTTTTTTTCAATAATTAATAGATTGAATACATCTTTACTTGAGCATTTTACTGCAAGAGTCTAAGGAAAATACATTTTGAAGTGGATTGCAATTTAAAAATTGATATAAAGAAACCTCTATTAAGTCATTCTAGAATAATAAGGGATACTTTATACTTGGGAATACATATGAATAGGAGTAAATTTAAAATAGATAATTAAATCTAAAATAGGTTAGAGATATTTCTATAGAGATAACATAAATTAAAGAAATTAACAAAAATAAAAAGTCAAAATAACAACAAATGTCTACAATGATCCTTGCTAAGGATCATGACCATCCAAAACATATACTACAGATAGGTGAGGAAAAATGAAAAACATTGGCATTGTTCCTTTGTATTTTTATTTTCATATTAATATATTATGCATTACATATTGCCTTGTGGCATTATTCTTGCAAGAATTTTTTTTTTGTGTTTATTTGTATTTGTTGACCTCAATTTCATACAGGGTAAAAATTATTGAATAGGTCTACTTTGACCTTCCCAAAATAATTATTGATTATCCCAAAATATCAAAATAAAGATTGTAAAGGCTAGATTAAACAATAATCTTGTATATACATGTATTTAATATTAAAAAAAATTATTGTCAAAAAAATTATTAATTTATAAAATGAGCCAATTTTGATGGTAATTTGTATTTTTCATCATCATACTATCATAACTCCCTCTATAATATCACAAATGCTACCATTAATACTACAGCCTCGTGCTTGCTATGCTACGCATTCATTGTATCACATATTAGTAAAAATTTGATATATTTGAATAGAATGCATGATAATGATTTCAGTAAGTCTTTAAAATAATGATTTTAAATATTTTGTAAAAATATTTTCAATCATGCATACATAGAAATTGTATTTTCACACAATGTGATATTACTGAAATAGAGTAGCAGTTATGATTTCAATTTTCTATTGCTACTTTTAAATGATTTTGAGAAAGTTATTCAATTGAAGCCATTTTGGATTCCACAACAATTAAATTGTTCACAAAGTTTTTGAGATTTATAAGTTTTTCTTTTCAATTCTTCAATTTGGGTTGCCATTTTTTGTAACAATGGAGTCAAATTTCTAATGCATTCTAATGTATGTGTATCTTTTATAGTGTTTACCATTGCATATGTTTCATTCATCATTCAATAAATTTTTGTTGTACATTTCAATATATGCTTACTTATAAAAAAAAATTATATAAAAATTTTAGTCATTTTTATTTGAGGATTTATTGAAATTTTTGTTCTGCGTTCTATCTAATACATAAAAATTCTTATAAAATTTTGATGATGAATGCGTAGCATAGCAAGCGCCAACCACTAGTCATACTACTAAAATCATAAGCCCCTCTGTAATATCACAAATGCTACCATTAATACTAGGGGCTCGTGCTTCCTATGCTACGCATTCATTGTATCACATATTAGAAAACATTTGATATATTTGAATAGAATGCATGATAATGATTTCAATAAGTCTTCTTTAAAATATTTATTTTAATTATTTTGTAAAAATATTTTCAATCATGCATATATAGAAATCGTATTTTCACACAATGTGATATTACAAAAATAGAGTAGCAGTTTGCAATCACTTTTGTAATATCACTTTTTACAAGGGGTGATATTATAGAAATAATATAGTTGTTGCAATTAAGGTGATATTAAAGAGGATCCATAGGATGATATTATGGAGGTAGCAAATTCATTGCTTCTCTTGGCTTTACACTTCTTTTGCATTTCTATGATTTTGTGCTTTTGTGAGCTTTGAGCTTTCATGATTTCAATTTTCTATTACTACTACCAAATGATTCTAAGAAATTTATTCAATTGAAGCGATTTTGGATTTCACAACAATTAAGTTGTTCACAAAGTTTTTGAGATTTATAAATTTTTCTTTTCAATTCTTCCATTTGGGTTGCCATTTTTTGTAACAATGGAATCAAATTTCTAATGCATTCTAATGTATGTGTATCTTTTATAGTATTTACCCTTGCATATGTTTCATTCATCATTCAATAAATTTCTATTGTACATTTCAATATATGCTTACTTATTAAAAAAAAATTATACAAAGATTTTAGTCATTTTTATTTGAAGATTTATTGAAATTTTTGTTCTGCATTCTATCTAATACATAAAAATTCTTAATGATGAATGCATAGCATAACAAGCGCCAACTGCTAGTTATACTATAATAAACAAGAATAAACAAATATATGGTAGAAAATAGCCTTCAAAAGCATGTTCTTAATTTTACAAACCCAATTTATACAGACAAGGAGGAAGAAATTGAATTAGGGTAATAGTATTATGTAGAAGTTATAGGCTTAGACCTATAACCATGGAGAAAAACAGTTAGGACAATTGAATTAGTTCTCTTATAACCGGGGAAACTATATAAGAAGAAAAATTTTCATTGTAAGGGGGGATTAACAAGACAATCAAATGAAAGACAATACTACAAGACATGGGAAGCACTCAAGATCCACAAAGAAGACTTGTGAATGACACAATTCCCCCCAATTACATATGTAGCATGCAAAAATTGCCATTACAAGAAAAGTACAACTATGGTGGAAGAACATGACAACCAACATTCAAATATTAAAGAGTAATTATAGCCAAATTCAATATAAGGACAATTCTATATCACGAAATGAAGTGGAATAAAGAGGGAGGAAATATGCTTCTAGTATTGTTACCAATCTTTGTGTAGGTATATGTTAAAGAGAAATTGGAAGAAATTGAAAGTGTGTGATTGTATTGAGATGTATGTGTTTGTATATTGTTGTTGATTTTTTGTGCATGTCTTTGTTGATTGTAGAGAATTGAATTATCAAATAAGGCTATACTTTGTGATTTCTAGTGTAAGTGTTGCAAGAAATTGTGAGAAATTGTATTGAGAATTTGAAATCATAGTACAAGAGACTAAAAAGAATTGAGTGTAGAGTAATCAAGATTTGAATTCTAGGGTTTCAATTAGGAGAACAAGATTGTTGAAATTGGATGATTTGTGAAGGAACATTTTGGGCATAAAGATCAAAAAGCTTGGGATTTTCCGGAATTGCGACTGGTTCATCTTTTAGAAAAAATTCTAAACATTATGCGTTAATTTACAAGCTCGGAAGTATTAGTACTACGAATTGTACTACAAACACTAATTAGAAAGTTTTCTTTAACATAGAGATAGGAACATAAAGAGGTTATAACAAAAATCTAGAATATGCAATTAAGACAAAAAGAGGGAAAATTAAAAAAATAAGAATTTAAAATTTAAAAATTTAAAAATTTAAAAAAAAAAAATCAAAATCAAAATACTACTAAGTAGGAAAATGAAAGTAAAATTAAATAGAAAATAGAAAAGATAAAAAACAAAAATGCAAAACTAGAATGAAAACAAAATAGTATAAATAGAAAATTGGATTTGAATCAAATTGCAAACCCCAAAAATAAGAAATACCAAATATGTGTTAGTGAATTAAAAATAAAATTCTACAAGTAGAAAATAAAACTAGAATCAAATTATAAACCACAAAATATAAAATATTTTTATAAAATTCATAAAATTTTAAAAGACTAGAACTAGGAAATAAAACTAATATTAAATAGAAAACCATAAAACTAATCAATAATTTTTTTTTTAAATTAATAAAACCAAAACTACTACTAGAATATCAAATGAGGATGGAAATACTAAAATAGTGAATGAAATACTAAATTAGGGATTTTATAATATTTTAAAGGATTTTATAGTAATTTAAGGGGCTCAATACCAAATTAATATAATTTGCACTAAATTAGTGCATTTACAATAATTTAGTGTGTTTGGGACTAATTTAGTGCATTTCACTCTACATCAGCAAATTAACAATAAATTAAGGGTGGATGAAAGTAGTTATGCAAATTAATCCATTAAAAAGCTAGATACAAGAAAAATTAGGGTTTAGAGTCATCTCATTACAAAAAAATTCAGGCCTCCAAAGGGCTGTTAAAGTTTTGATTTTCGACATGCTACAGTGCAAGTACAGGAAAAAATTTAAAAAATATTAAAAAAACAAAAAAATATTTAAAAATACTAAAACCTAATGTGGCGCTGGCGTGGCACCAATAGTGCCACATCAATTTCTACCATTAAAAAATAATAAACAATAAAAAAAACAGTTTTATTTCCTCTATAATTGCACTGGGAGGTTTGAAACTAACGGCCTTTTGGAGGCCTGAAATTTTTGTAATGCTCTTGTCTTTTGTATATATGTGTATTTTTGAGAACTCTTGTAAAGTTGTAGTAAAATATAAACAAAACAATATTAGAGAAATTAGTGAAATAAATTAGATTGTAAGAACAAACATTTGTTGAATAAGTCATCATATCCTTTGGGATTGAGGAAAAAAGGTGGTTGTAGATTGTATACATTTAGTGGGAATTTTTCATGTCATGCAAATTGCAGCTTTGAAGTATTAAATATAAAGTTTCAACCTATCAAATGTGAATTAGTGTACTAATTCAGTGAATTGATTGCCTACTTGAAATTAGAGTTATAGTGAATTTAATAGGTTACTAATTAGAAGAATGTCATGTGAATGGAATGCTAAGGGATGTTGTGCCCTTTTGCCAAATTTGGAATAGTTATGTTGATGTTGACTATTTAGTTTCCTTTCCTATTGATTTTCTTTCACCCATTAAGAAAGAAACTAAGCTAGTGTGTATCCAACCTAAATTAGCTTTATTGTTTGTAATTTTTTATTTATTAATACAAATTGGAAGTTAATTTGCCTAATTGGATGTGTAATTTCAATTGTGTATGTTGAATTGGAAAGTATTGCTCATGTCAAGTTGACTATTGATTTTGTGTCATGTTTGTCATTGAAATTGATTTTATGTTGTGAGTGCAATATATTGATAATCGAATTAAAAGTTCAAAATTTGTTGAATCTGAATATTGGAATGTGCTTCACTGAATTAATTTAGATAGTGTTTGCATTATGAAGATGAGTCAAATTAGAATTATTGTCTTGTTGATTTGAATATTTGATTGTTTGGTGTCACTGTATTGAATGAATTATATTGACCGGTCCTATTGGAAATTATTATATGTGTGTTGTTACCTTATCCAAAAACATCAAATCCTAAACACCAAAAATTGCCTTACAAAGCGCCCAAAATCACATAAAAAATTCCAAAATTTTAGCTTATGTTTTTTGTGAGGGAAGATTTCATATCCAGAAACCCAAATCTAAACTAGATCCTACCCAATTGTAGTTATATATGTTATACTAAATATTCTACCTAAGATCCATATTTCAGTCCCTACATTATATGTAAAGATTTCTACTAAATATTCTACCTAAGATTTATATTTCACTCCCTACATTATATCTAAAAATTTCTAATAATCCAAATATTTAGTCTAGTACATACATTATTTTTGATAAATTTGTCTATTTTGATTGCTCCTTAGTTTATTTGAAAATACTTTATAAATTTTATTTCAAATGAATAAAATTATATTTATATTTTGTTGCACATCATTTTTAAAATGCCCTGAGTGCCTATTCTGTAAAATATAGACATGTATTTATTAGAGGCATTAAAAATGATTAAAAATTTATGAATTACATAAGAGAATAAAAATCAATACTAAGTGTAATGTATACAAGACTTTATTTTTTCATTTTTTATGAAGTGCCAAAGTGGAAATACAAATCAATTTTTTTTTTCATTTTATATGAAGTGCCATAGTGGTGATATTAAATGTAATAGGGGTACTCCAAATTTCAACATTCATCCACATAATGAATAGAAAACATCACATTATTTAGCACATATTACATATCCATAATTCTATTATCATCCACAATTTGGCGATTTCATCTAATATTTTTTTTTAATTTGAAGTTTTTTGGCAATTTACAAGGTTTTTTTCATGAAAAAATTTGATGCAATTTTGCACCAAATTACTAGGAATAAAAACCACTAATACAAATTGTTATAGTGGTGCTCCAAATTTCCTTCCACTTTGCATATATGTTTCCAATTTGTGTCATAAAAGGAAAAACTTGTCTTTTAAAAGTCATGAAATTTTAGGTATTTTTGTAAAAATTTGAAATGATCATGAATGCTAAATGAAAAAAGTGAAAACAATTTAGTTTAGATTCAAATTATGCTCAAAATTTTTGAAAATTTGTTTGTAGATATACAATATAATATAAAATATTATGGTGCAAAAAATTTACCTTATCATTCTGAAATTAGAAAATCAAAACTCCTTGGTTATAGGCCTGAAATGAAATTGCAATGCAAAATTGAATTTCCAAAATTTTCAAAATTTCAAACTATAGTGAGAACTAGAGTTGCTTATCTTCATTTTGTTGGTTCATATGAGAAAAATTTTAAAATATTAATTTTTTGGATTAAATTTGTTTATTGAGAGGAGCATAAATTGTCAAAATACACTACATGATGAACCACAAATTTCCATTTTATTATGTAGAAAAGTTGAAAACGTTGGAGGGAAATAATATTCAGTATTTTTCATTAAAATTGGGTTGAATCAACTTTCTCCAAAGAAATGGGGATGAAAAAACATTTTGCCATCCTTAAAGCCTTCCTAAAATCTTCCCAAAGACACAAAACGTCCCATCAAGCATTTTGGGATTAACCCTTATAATTATGACATTGGGTCATAGAAAAAGGGCATTTCCTAAGTCAAACCTAATGTCCACATATTTATTGCTTTTAAATGTTTTAAACTTAACTAAAAAAATGAAGCTCTAATAATCTATTTTTAATTCCATATTTGTTTTCAAAAAATTTAAAATTATAATTATACTTACTTTGAAAGGTAAAAATACACCACTTTTGAATTTTTTTCTATAGAATTTATCTTGGTGTGAGTTCAAGGTCTATACTAATTACACCATGATGTTTATCACTATTACTATTATATCCATTTGAAGAAAATAATACTATTTTATGCATTTTATAACTATTGTAATTTTATTAAAAAAAAGTTTGAAAATCATATAAAATTCATTCTAATAATTATAATTAAGAAGGAATGAAGATAAATTTAAGATATATATATTTCTAAATAAGAAAAATAAATTCATGTGGCTTGACCAAGGAAGAACATAATTTATTCTTTAATGATTAAAACACTCTATTAAACTATGATGGCTCTCAAAAAATTTTGTACACTTACAAAAAAAATTCATAAATAATTGAATAATTAGTTTTTTCTAATAAATTTTGGACATGTTGAAGCATAGGTAATACACTTGTATAAAATAAATTTTAGTTTAAGAAATTAAGATGTTTTATTATTTTAATTCAAACTTATTGATGAATAATAACTTTTAATATAAGTACAAAATCTTCAAGATTATTTATTAAGGAAAATGAGAATTACTTTTAGAATTTTACGATAAATTTTATATAAAATCTAGAATTTTATTGAATGAAATATTATTTATTGAAAGAAATATATCCTAAATAGTTATTTTTCTATAAATTACTTTGACAATCTTCAAATAAATCATGAAAATTATTATTTAAAGTTATTATATATTTTTCAAAAAATTTATAAAAATTTGGATATCTTTTGAATATATTAGAATTAATCGTAAAGTTTGTCTTCTATTTGTGAACCTATGTTAGAGGATGGTTTAATGAATAATAGAGCAAAACAAATGTAGCACCAGACTTAATCAGATTTGAGTTTGGGTGCTCCCAAAAGTTTGGTTCTATGTTTTTTCCAAACTCTAGCTCCTAATCTTTCCTTGCATACATTTTACAATTAACTCTATTATTGAAATCATAATTAGTTGGGATCACTGTTATATCAATCAATAAATTTTTAAAATTCATAAATTTACTATCACAAAAATCCAAAAAAAATTCTTATTCCCTTTACTAAACAATCTTGAAGATTTTGTACTTGTGTTAAAAGTTCTTTTCATCAATAAATTTGTGTCAAGTTCATAAAATGCCTAAATTTTATTTAAATGTTTGGAAACATCATTTTATACAAATATGTTACTTTTACTTCAATATATCCAAAATTCATTGAAAAAAATAAATCTAATTTCTCAATTAGTTAGGAAATTTTTTGAAATGTATAAAAGCTTATGAGAACCATCGGAATTCTAAATTGGTAGCAAATTCTAATGAGGGTACATCTAAAATTGTTCCCTACCTAAAACTGACATCACTACTTTATGTACACCTATAAAATCAATATGTATGTATGTTGACAGATGATTTTGGAACATCTTTTAAAAAAACTTGCATAACCTTTACATATAATATTAAATGTCATGTTCTTTGCTATGTTGGAACTTCAATTCATTTGCTAACAAGAAAATATGAAAATTTGATTAGTTTAATAATAATAACTAGGCACAATAGCAAAAAGTGATGGTTTGGGGAGTACCCACCTTAACCCCTAAAGGACCAAATAACATGTTTTGGACAACATAGTAATTTTGAGCAACTCACTAAGAATGAAAATATTCACTTTAAATATTTTTTTAGATGTATGGACAAGAAGTACTGTGTTGCTCCACCAATTTTTTTACTATTGGATTTGGCCACACACTTAGATTTATGGGGAAAAATATTGTTTTTGATTGACGAGGGGCAACATGTGTACGATTATTTATACAAGAGTGAAATTTACATCACAATTCCTAGAGGAGTTAGGGTAGGACTTGGGACAAAATTTTGGCCCAAGTTGAAAACAAAGTTGTTTTTGGCATTTTTGACGAATCCATAATTCAAGACAAAATACAAAAGAGAGAGCTAAAGAGATGGGTACCCCATGAAATATAATTTTAGAAAATTCAACATTGAATTTAAAGAATTAAAAATATTTGGCAATTATCTCATATAGCTTCAAAGCCACTTATATTGTATATTAATAGATGTAAAATTTACATTATAATGTGATTGGTGAACTCCTTGAGCTTACTCCAAGAGAATTTTGGTAGAATTTTTTTTAAATAGTGTATTTTAAGCTTTCACAATGCAATCTTCAAAGTGTTATAAAAATTACAATTTTAATAATTAAAAATTAAAAAATTAAAAAATTAAAGAAATATTATTCTCATCTCTTTAGACTCAAAATAAGTGACTTTTGAAGCTATGTGAGATAGTTGTTGAATATTTTAATTTCTATCAATTCAATGCCAAATTTTCTAAATTTATATTTCATAGCATAAAAGAGCATATTTTTGCATTACAGGAACATGAATTATCAAAGGATATGGAATGTGATGAATTTATTCAATATTAGTGATCCATGATGAATCAAGCATAGTAAATCCTAAACTAGCCTTCTTGTGAGCCATTGCATTGGCTCACAATTTAGAATTAATACAAATATAATAATTTAAGAAAAAATTAAGAGTTAATAAGGATTAGGAAGAAAATTTAATGCAAAAATTACAATTTAAGGGTCTTCTATTAGGTAGTAATGTGAAAATTAGAACAATGGTGTGAAAGTTAGGAAATGCAATTATGCAAAGATGTAGAGGAAATCCTAAGTAAAAATTAGGAATTTCAAACCAAAAAGGCATTAAGTAGGAAATTGAGAATAAATTAAATTAGGTAAATGGTTGAATGTGAAGAAATTGAAAACAAAATATAACGATTCAAAATTAATATTAGAACTAAATTTGGAATAGTGAGTCTAAGTAAGACAACATAAAAACTAGAAGAAATGAAGATGGAGATTAGAGGAAATGAAGATGGAGACTTAAAGAAATGAAGATGAAGAGGAGGTAGATAGAAGAGAGTAGGGTTAATGAACTCTCTCTCTCCCCCCTTCCTTCTCACTCTCTCTTTTGGCTCTTGGTTGCTTTTTGCTTATTTTCTCTTAAGCCCTAGGAAAGGGTTTTTTGAGCACTTAGGAGAAGATAAGTTAGAAATGACCAAAAACCTAGAAAATTTGCCAAGTAGGTTTGATTAAATCATATCCATGGCTTGAAAGAGGTTGGGTTGAAGTTAGAAGTAGGAATGTAGTCTAGTATAGGAATAGCAACTTTAGAAGGCAAGGTCGAGAAGATGGTGAAGAGTTTGGAGCTCAAGTTTGGTTGAGTTGTACATTTCTAAGTTGACTTTTCAATAAGCCTAGCCACGCCTCATTTGGAGCATGGTCATTTTAGTAACAAGTAGTCTACTATAGAACTTGATGGTACAATGTTCTAAGTATCTACAATTGTTTGATTTGCAATTTTCATTGTATCATTGACAAACTTGTCAATTTTCTTTAGATTATGTGGTTTTGAGTTGTATAAGTGTTAAATGAATTTATGGATTATTGATTGATTGCTCCATTGTATTATCACATTTTAATGTTAAATAGTGGTGTCAATGTATGGTTGATAGTGTTGTTAGGACAGAGTCTAAAAATAATAATTTGTACCAATTCACTTAGAAAGTCCATTGCTTGAAAGGTAGACTAATTAAGTGTTGCATACACTCCCTATCGGTCCAACTCTAAGGGTGGTGGTTTGCCACACATGAAAAACACTTGTACTCCTCCCACCCATATTGCCCAATAGGCCTAATTGTCCTTGAATTGAGCTTGGGTGTTTCAAGCCAAAAATTGATCAAGCTTACCAAAGCCACAAATTTTTGGTGATTTTTTTTCCTTTTCTAGAGCTAGCTGAAACCTAAAATTCCATTGTCAACAATTTCAAGAGATCACCGTACTATATGTTCAAGCAAATACTTATTGAAGAAGTGGTTTTGTGTAAGAGTTTTCTTGAAGCTAGTTTTCTATTGGAAATTTTTGGTACATATTCCTCAATTTGAAATATTATGGAACTTTTTAAGCATGTATCACAAAAAAAAAATAAAAAATTTTAAGCAAAAAAGTAAAATTAACTTGTGCAAAAGCCTTCTTGAATCAGAGCTACTTGCAATTTGGATGCCCTCCAAATTTTTTTTTTTCCAACTTCAAATACTATAATCTTGTAATTTGTGTGGTCAAAACCTCCCATTATTTTATTATAGTGTAATAAAGTAGTCTACCATTGAATCTTAAAGTAAGATGCAACAAAATTTCATTTGTCATTTATTGGAAGGCTTTCACCATCAAATTTATCCATTTTAGAAATTTTTGGTATAACATAGTTAAAGAACTTTTGGAGTTATTTCTTAAATGTTAGGCTAGTGATTGTGGAAATTATTTCTTTTGGTAATTTGCAACATCATCTACTTTAATCCATGAAGTCCCACTCTTCCCTTGGGGGACAAAATGAATTTTAGGTAGATTCCTATAGTTTCAATATTTATTGTGATTTTTCTAATATTTTTGTAAAAATAGAAAAACACATTAGCTTTTCAATAATATAATTTGTATGTCAATTGATGATTGAGAGCAAAAGTTATGGCATATGAGGCCCTTTCTTAATTTGGCAAGCAAAAAAAAACTCAAAAAAAACTTTTTAAAACTTTAAGAAAAATTTGTTCTATGCACTTGTATATTGTATTTTTATCTACATTGAAAACTTTGATAGATTCCATTTAGATTTGTTATGTGAAAGTTATTGGTAATTTTATTTTTGGGGTAAACAAAGCAGCTTCTTGAAAAAATAACTTATAGGATCCATTTTTAAATTCAATTTTTGCAATTCTTCAAAAAGAAAGCTTCACAAGGTTGAGATCTCTTATTAGAACAATCTTATTGTTGAGATCAATGTGTTTCAATTCCATCTTAGAGCTATAAACAATTTGGTTATCCTTTCAATCTTGAACCTACTTCTACCCAACAATTTTTAAGTGAGTGAAAACTAAGTGTGTGTTTTTTGAATTTTTTTCCTAAACTCTCAACTCAATTTTTCATCATATAAAATTAGAAATTCAAAATCTATAGAGCAAAAAATTTTAAGTTCATGAAGGTTCGAAGGCAAAAAAATGTAGTTGAGCAAGGTGCAAAAAGCCTTGTTTCTTTCACTTTAAATGCAAATATCTTACAATCTACACACTCAAAGTTTTTAAAATTTCTTCCACACATTCTTATACTAGTCTAATAAAAGATCCTATGGTTACATTTGCAAAAAATCTGTTTTTTTTGGCTCTTTGCTATTGAAATGACAATTTTCATTGTTTTTTTTAAATGGAAAAAGGCCTATGGACTTTCAAGCGGTTTCAAAAAAAGGTACTCATAGGATGTCAATCTACTGTGCAATATCTCCCCTTTTTGCACAAAGTTTCAACGATGAACCATTGCACTTTTGTCCTACAATTGCACTTTGGTCCTACACAGAAAGATGTTTTTGTCATCCATCAAACAAAAAACGTCCTCTGCATTGTTTAGGGTTAAGGGCACCTCCTTCCACAGACAATGGAATCCACAACTACCATGCCTCTTTACAATGTGCACAAGGCACTTTTTGTACTGAAATGCTTTGTTTTATGCCCAACCTGGTGCCCCAGAAAACAAAACAGGTTGGGTTTTATTTGCTTGTTTTGTTGAAGCTCCTCAATCCTCATGTTTCCAAAGCACAGAGATTCCAACCCATACATGGTGACAGTCACCAACGGAGCATTCAATGCACACACATCAGGAAAGTATCCCCAATTGCAACAGTATTGTTTCAATGCTTGAACAGTAGAGTAGTAAAAACATATTGTTGCAATACTGCAATAGTATATTTTCAATGCATAAAGTACACCCTCCATTGAAATTGTATTGTTACATTACTGAAAACAATATGTTTTTAGTACTCTACTGTTCAAGCATTGAAACAGTATTGCAACAATACTATTGCAATGGGGGGCTTTTTCCCGATGCACTACTGTACTGTACAGTACAAAAGCTACTGCCACATACCACATCCATAAACTCATCAATTTGTTTGCTTTATGTATAAGATAGTGGTGTACATTTTAGAACTTGAATGTACATCACCATTACAAAATTCCCATTTACTAAGGTAAACTCCCATTTTGTTTGTAATGGGGTAGTTTACCTTAGTAGAACCACCCATCACCACCCACAACCCCATCAACAGTCAATAAGGGTTGAAATTCAAGAGAAGCTTAGAATAATATTCAAACATGAGTTCTTGGTTTCTATCCATCAATTCTTTCATTTTTTTCATGATATACCTATTTGGTTTGGAGTGTCAAAGTGAACAAGAAGTAGTCTCTTAAATGAGCAATTTTGGAATAGTTTACACATTGGACATGGGGTTAGACCAACTTTTGCCTTCCAAAATTCATAGTAATTTTAGTTCAAATGATAAAATTACATTTCCACAGTTGCTTATTTGGTTGGTTAAGGGTGGTTCTACCATATATTACTCTCTGTTACAGTAGCTCCAATGCAACATTGAAACAAGCACAAGAAGGGTGCCAACATGGCTTGTAGCATCCTTCTCCCCCCAAATGCTCCTTAGTGGAGATGGGCCAAGCCACTTTGCAGCGTACTGCTTGTACTTTTGCCTCTGCCCTTAATGCAACAATGAATCAAGGAATAGCAAACATGTTTTTTTTTAAACTCGGGGGTGCACTCTCCTTTTTTTTTTAATGTTAGTGTGCAAACCAAATTTTAGAACCCCTATTTACATTTTGAATTTTAAGTAAAATTAAATTAAAAAATATGAATAAATTTTCCTACTTTGAAAGTTTATGTTTTGCATTATTGATATTTTTATTTGTTAATAGTAATTAGTTACAAATTTTTGAAGTAAAAAGATACACTATAGAACTAAAAAATAACTTTCACACCCCTATATTATATAAGAAAAAATTGTTTAAGAAATGAACAAAAAATTCCTAAAAATAACTATTTATTGAAAGCTCATTTTGAGTTGAATATTGATACAATGGTCATCTAAATGTGTTCTCTAAAAATATTTGAGTTAAAAAAACATGTCATTTTAGTGCATTTTTAACCTCTTCTAGAAATCATTCCATATTTTATTTGAGTTTGAAATTTTGGGAGTAGAATCCTACAGTCATTAATAAACAATGTTCAAAAATTTAAAGTTAAAATTATAGTTTATTAAAAACCACTTGTTCGCACGTGGTTTGTTGTATGTAGTAGAACTAAGTGCATCCCCCAGGTTTTTAAAAAAAATTTGCAGATTGATTCTTTTCTTCCTAAACTTCTGAATGACTACCACTTGTCTTTGTTAGAGAATCTAGCTTCCAATATACTCTTCCATGCTTAGTAAATCACTTCAAAGTACTGAGTAAGGAATCTTATATATAAAGCCTTGAAAAATATAGTTGGCTACACCACAAGGGAATGCTGTCATTTTTGTCAATTTAGACATTTTTCCGTCAATTTTCTATCAATTCGGATATTTTTTCTGTCAATTCATACATTTTTCTGTCAATTCGGATGTGTCAATTCAGACATTGTTTTCTTGCAGTGTTACAATAGCTACATTGAGGAGTGCTATTTTGAGCATGGAAGAGTGCACTAGAAGATAAATTCTCTTGCTAAAGACGACAAGTGGTGGTGGTTCTAGAGTTTAAGAGAGGAATAATGAATTAAAAAAAACATGTTAATTTGTTGTTTCTGGATCTGTTGCTGCATTGGGGGTGGGGACGCAAGCAACACACTTCAAAGTGGCTCCCTCCGCTATGGCAACAAACTTGACTGGATAGGTTCACGTGCTTGTTTTGGCGTCAACATTGGAGTTGCTCTGAGAGCATGGCCACTTGTCCTTCAAAACGGATGACTTGCTTGGAGGTTGGGCTTGCAAATGGGGGTTGTTTTGGAGTTCAAGTTTGGGCTTACAAAACCACATAAGACAAATTTGCCACAACACTTCGTATTGCCCACATTCACTCCGAACCAATGATTTTACCTCAAGCCTGGCCTCTTAAGAGATCAGGATGGGGCGGACATGTTCAACCCAACTTGCAGAATGTATGGCCCCCTTTTTGCAAGCCAAATCACCACCCCATTTTGCAAGACAGGTGGTGATGCTCTACGTTAGTACAATTGTACAAAACCTTCTAGAAACTGACTGTCCACTTTATATTTCTATGAAGTCTAGTCAGTCCGGTTAGAATTGGATCACACATTCATCACAACTCTCGACCGGGAGCACGGCAGCCAATCATCAGACCCGTCCTGGCCCAATCCACCACCAGAAAATTGCACCATGATCATCACTCATCAGGCACGTCCTGACCCAATCCATCACCCAAAAATTGCATCATAAAGTTCACGTTTGAGCTCACAGCTCACTGCCTCACTCCTCCGTCTCTATCATCTGTTTCGTAGCTGATCCGATCTCGAGATTCCAAAAATACCCTCGCCTTGGACTTGCAATCTTGCATCGCAAGGTGGGGTGGGTTGGATCTCCTGCGCTTCAACGGCCGAACCTGATTCTCGGAGCATGCATTAAAGTGCGCCAGTCACAGACGGAGCTACAGGCCCGCAGTTATTATTATAATCGAAGTTATTGGAAGAGTGCGACAATGGTCATATGGGGCGCTCCTTCGTGCGCTTGTTCCGTCGGCCTTCTTCTTGAAGCGGAATCTGCGCTTGCCGCCTGCGAGAGAAGCGGAGAGGTCAGAGGAGAGGAGAGTGGAGTGGAGGACGCGCGAGCCATCACGCTTGCGCCTTCCTTGGACCTTGAGCTCTAGCTCGTGGGCTCCATCGCATCGACGTCGGGATAAGCCTACTTCTAGCACAGGTGGCTCTAACAATACGACGGTACTTTTTTCGTATTCTTTTATTGACCCCACCTCTGTTTTTTTTTCATTTGGGGTTTTTCCGAGGAGGGTGGACTCATTCAAAAATGTTGTCAAAAGCTACCAATTGGGCGATTTTCGGGTCATATTTTTGCTATTTGGGTGGCCCGAACCAATGAATGAGGGGTCTGTGGAACGTTTGAACAGTATGGAAGCTTCGAAGAACTGAAAGAAAGAATCCTACTGTAGTTATTGGACGTGAAGAAAGTGTGGTCACCTCATCCGTTTGAAAGCACATTCTGCATCATACTTGAGTTATTTCTTTGAAGATCTGAACTTTTTTTTCCGAGGTTAAAGGAATGGTATAGAATAGGAGGCTTCTAAGTGACCAGTTTAAGAATGTTATGAGTAATGCAATTTTCTTGTGATTCACAACAAATTTTCAAAAAATGTGATATAATACAACAAAATTTCAAAATATTGCTCTAAAATTAGGGTAAATAATTTCAATGTCTCATAAAAAAGTCTACAAGCTACACTAGAATGTTTGTTGAAATCTGGCAATATTTAGCTCCTCATCGTAACATTCAAGAACAATGAGAAGGATTGCCCTCCCTTGGATGGAATGTTGTAGAATATCCCACATCCACATCAGTAGCTAAGAGGATACATGTCACAGTGTCTCAAAAAACTTAATACATTTCAACTAAGTTGCCAAGTTAGAAAGTACACACTAATTGGTTCAATAGCAAAGTAATCTTTTTGACTTTCAATTAAATATTAAAAAAACAAAACATTCAAATCATTGAAAAAAACCCTCAATAGTTGACTTACTTTTCTTCCAAAGCCATTCATGATTTACATTTTCAATTGAGAAAGCAAGCTCTTCTTAAACATATGGCGTGGTAGGAGGTGAAACAACCCATGTGAAATATGTAAATTGGAATTAGTTAGGAACTCTTGAACTGCTCATAGTTAAATCAAAAGTAAAATTTCAACCCTCATTTAGGCATAGCAATATGATTTTTTGATGAACTAATAAAACTAATAAATCAATTTAAATTTCATATTCAAAAATCATTAAAATTACGTAATTTTTGACATAAAAACATGAAATTGTAACATGATGCGCAAAAAAATCCGTCAAGTTAAATACAGGTTTCTTCTAATGAAAAAGTTCTTCTACTATGACTAAAGGAAGTCTAAAACTCTACATCAAACATAATCTTGACATTTTGACAATGAAAGGTCAAGCTCTCATTTTCAAAATTATCTCATAACTTTTGAGGATTCATGGTGGGTAATTGATTTCAATATAGAAATGACATTTGCAACCTTCATTCCTATAAATGTCAATGAAACAAATCCTTCATTGGGCCATCAAAATTTCATTCGAATGGCAAAGAGTTAATCCTTAAAGGATGAGGCCTTCGGGAGGAAAAGGCAAACTCTCTGAAGCAATGTTTTTTGTTTTTTTTCATTTCCAAGGAGGAGCCAATTGATTCTTCATTACTCATATAATACTTGGGTGATACTTGGTGATATCTCTATGAAAACTAGGTGATACCTAAATGAAATTTGACTATCAGTCTTTAAATGCAACAATGATCTGGATATTCCCCCAAATTAAAATTTCCATTAAAAAAATAGCTAAGATCATTTGGTTGTAGACTTGTAGCCAAGCGGCCAAAAAAATGGAGCATAAAAAAAACTCTGCTCTGGAGGCTACTGAGTGTTATAATTGACCCTGTCTTGCGTAGATACGGTACGGTCATAGCATAGTGGCAGCCCTCCCCACTTGGGCCTTTCAAAATGAACCCCCAATAAATCTCAAGCAAATGACTTGCTCCCCTGGTTTCTGTGTTTTGTTTCCTCTATCGATGGAAATTGTCATGTGTTTCAAGAAAAAAAAAGAGAGGAAAAAACCGGTTATTTCTGTAACTCGCCCTGCAGCCTTGCTCAAAATGGTGTTTCACAACGAAGTTTCGTCCCCCGCGTGGTTTCCTTTGCAGTATTTAGAGCCCTCTCCAGGATTACTGTACAAAACGAGACGCATGTAATTGTCATGGGAATTGCCGGGTGTGCGTGCCTGTACAAGAAAGTGTCGGACCAGCTACTTATAATTAGCCTACTAGCTACTGCCTCGCTACTTCGACAAGCCGGAATTCTTGGAGCTCGGGAACCAGAAAGATTCTGCACCTGGAATTCTTGGAGTGGAGACCACCCCAAGTGATGATCCCACATCTACAAATGCTACCGGCACTGGGATCTGCATTCAGTGGGCTCCGTGCACTAGATTGCCGGCTTTTCATTCCCAAGGAGTGATCAGGTAACGCGGTCTCTTCGACCACCAGTGCCGTTGACAACGGTTGGGATTCGTTGCAGGAGCTTGGAACTTCGTACCTAACAGTGTGCTGTGGCAGAAAAGTCAATTGCAAACCGAATTACGATTCTTCAACTCACCTGGTGATTGTCAGTGGAGGTGTACTAGGATCTGGAATATAATGGTGCTTGTGCAGCTGAGTTCACGAGGATTGCGAGGTCAGTAGACAGATCTGAGAGTTTAGTGAGAATGGCGGAGATTTGGCCTAGGTTGAGGAAGAAGCTGCAGCAGGGGAAGAAGGCGACGAAAAACTCGAAGAGCAAGAGTGTTCGGAAGGAATCGAAAGGAGCGACCAACCCGTATGCGACCATCGGTCTTGAGAAATTTGCCACATTACTGGAGGAGCTTCAAAGCAAGCAGCAAGCCGCGACGTCGCTGGTGGAGCGCACAGCTTCCTCGCTCTCTGCAGCCCGTTGCATCTCGCGATCTGCGCAGGAGTGGACAGCCTCCACTCTTGTTCGCACTGCCACCCGGTGCTCTCCTGACACCTCGAAGGCTTTGCAGTGTGCGCGTCCAGTGGACGCCCCACCCGCGCTTGTCGGAGAATTGCAGCCAGATTTGGAGAATTTTCGCGAGGCCCCAGCTGCGCCCGTCGAGGAATTGCGGCGAGATTCGGAGGAATTGAGTGAGGATAGGCAAGCGCGGGGATGCCTGGAGGAGGCGAGCACTTCGAATTCGAGGCTGCCGTTGGGTGTGCGGTTGCCCACGAGGCGATGGCGCTCGATGGCGTCCAAATCGGCCTTCGTGATGCTCGTAGCGCTGGGCGCGTTTCTGTCCACGCGGGCGGGGAAAGTAGGGAGGCCGCTTGCGGCGGTTCTGTCGTTCAGTGCGGTGACACGAATCTGGCGCAAGGGGAAAGTCTCCGCTTGGTTCATGTTCTCGTCGATGGCGCTCTACTTCCTCACGCCTCTGCGATCTTACCTCATCACGCGCATTCCAAAGCGGCTCATCTTAGTGCCTCAGAATCCTGAATCCTCAAAGAGCGTCGCGAGCGAGGTCGCTGAGCCGGAGGTACGGGACCAGTTGGGATTTCCAGTAGTGGCGCCATCTCTGCTTCCAATTCCGGAGAGCAGTCCGTCATCCGAATCGCTGAACCCCGTGACGCTTCCCAACGCAAAGAGCGTCGCGGGGAGCTCGTCGCGAAGACTGGCGAAGAAAATCACGTCCCGCTTGAAGAAACTGAAGATGCTCAGGTCATCCTCGTCCTCCGTTTCGGTGGTGAGAACCGTTTCCGAATCGTCGTCTCACGCTCCATCTAGCCCGAAGTTGGCGTCGGTGTCAAGCCATCGCCGCATGTGCCCATTCTCCCGCAAAACGGTCGACATAACCGAGGCCCAAGTCTCCGAATCCACCACATCGTCATCACACGACGGCTCCCGCACATCATCACACCACGGCTCCCTCAGCAAGTGCAGACTACTGCGGCGACATCAATCCTCGGAGATTTTGAGCTGCAACAGCAGCACTAAAGGTTCCCGAAGGTTGTCGTCCGAAACCCTGGAGCATTACAATCAGGTTGGCGAGGAGTGCTCCGTATCGTCGTCGTCAGCGAGCAGCGGGCACGAGGCGGCGCCCGTGGCGTGGCCTATAGTAGGGTTGCTGGTGACTCTGCTGTTTCTGGTAGTGGGGCGCGTGCCTGCCATTATGGCCACCTCGCTCTTCTTTGTGGTGGTGTCTCCGCACTCACGCGCAAGGGACCGGCGCGAGAGCCGTGCGTACAGGGAAGCCGCGGCTCGCAAGCTGCACCACAGTCCTCCGCCACCTCGTGGGGGACGCCGGGCACTCAGTCCTACGCCGCGGAGCTTCTGAGACCTTCATGCATTCCCAGTTCACCACTGATCAGATTCTGGTTTTTGTGGCCATTTTTTTTTGTACAATACAAGTTCCCTCTCTCACGTGATTTCTAGAGTTTGGGCTGTAGAGTGCATGAGGGGGTTTTCAGTTGAGAGAGAGAGAGAGAGGGGAGAGGAGGATCATCATCATGTGCTCTTATCTGTGAGGGCCGGGTGATGACCATGCTTCATCTTTCGAAGCAATCTGTACATACTGACATTTTTGGAGATATGAAATTACGAACCAAAGATCATACAAATCAATGATCTTGCCATCATGACCTGTTGGGTACAACTGCTACATGCTCTTTGTTCAGATTCGATGGCACTTGATTTACGTTTGATTGTGCAAGTGTTCCTTGAGTTTTGACTGTGGTTCAAAGCATGAGAGGATAATCACCATGTGCTCTCGTAGCGGCTAGTGAGGTGATGCCCGTGCTTCATTTTTTGAATGAATATTGTGCATATTCATCTGTTTGCAAATATTGTATGAGCTTATGATCATTCAATATTGTATGAACCAGTTTTGATCTCTTTTGTAGTTGTATTGTGGCATTGCTTATTTTGTTCATTTTTTGTGCATTTAATTTACTCTCATTGTTTGAATTTTGAAATGCCAGTTTAGGTTAAGCCATTTCATGGAGCGTCTTCACCTGAGTCTTGGTTGCCTTTCATTGGGATGGCCACGAGAGGGGGAATGGCTAATCTATTTAAAGAACTTGAGAAATTGGGCCTCTTGGTAGAGCATTGCTCGAAGCTGAGCCTACACTGATCTCACCTGCATGTGCTCGTGTGGAATATTTTTCACTTTACATTATGCCACTCTTGTCAATGACGGTATGTTTTGTGAGCCACTCAAAATAGAACTGGCACAATTTTCCAGAGTTCTTCATGTCCAGGAATGTGGCTTGTAAATGGTCAATACCGGTATGAGGATGAGGATGCTGTGGAATGTGGCACTCACAATGAGCACAGTAGGGAGTCGAAGGAATCCACAGTGAGCATCATATTTGTCTACTGCCGGTATCAATAAGATTTGAGGGCCAAAGTCAGTGCCCGGGTTCTGCTTCCAAATGCTAAGGTGGGCACCAGGTGGGTTTTTTTCATTTATTATAGGCAGTGCAGAAATCTTCACTGTAGTGAGGAATCTATTTACATCCATGGAAATGGATGAAACATGGAATATGGATGAGTTAATATTTATTCATCCAAAAGAGTGAACATTCATCTAAAATAGAGTGATACTGTCCCAAAATTTGGTAGTATTTTGCGATTTCATGCATTGTGGAAGCCAGAATAGCTCTCGCCAAAACATTCCCTTATTAAAATTTTGAACGTTTTTCAGCGAAAAATCACTCAATTAAAACATCTTGGTGAAGGTTATCACTGCTCGGTTCCTGTCATCACCTTGTATTGTACCGATACATTGGCTTTGGTTGTTTGAGTTATACCTAATAAATACTTCCGCTGTGCAGGGTGAGTTTGAGAAATAGAAGTCTTTCTATGCATTGGTTTTGAATCTTAAAAGTTCGGTTTGCAGAGCTGAGTGCCTGCGTTTGACAGTGTCCAATGTTCGATTTTGGAGAAGCTTCCGAGATTGCACGAAGCGAATGCAGAAGGCACCGGAGAGTGATAGGAGTTTCAACTCTTAATCCTGAAGGTGAGCTGAGAGCCAGGTTGTGCTGCTTGCGTCTGATTCCTGAAAAGTCTTATGAAACCGATTAGGAAATCTTGTTGCCTGATTAATTCTGGCATTGGAATGTTCAGGGGAATTTCACGTAGTGATAATGAATCATTGTCAATCGAAATGCAAGAAAGTTGATTCGTAGATGGTGGATATATTGCCCAAACCCTAATTTTTGTGATGTACAGTACATGAGAAGGACTGGAGTCTTATGGTAATACTTTGATGGGGAATTTCATTAAAATGGAGAATATTCTGTGACTTTGACATCCCACAGTTCAGACCGGGTCTGAAATCTAGTACACTAATACGCTAATAGATTTCAAACCGCCCGGTCTAAACTGTGGGAATGGCACACTGTGAAAATGGCACATGGAATATCGCCATTTTAAAGAAATTCCCCATGTTGGAAGTTTTGACAATTCTGTTACCCTTGGTTGTTACCAGCTCGATCTGCGAGTGACGATGGGACTAGGCGAGGACAGATGCGCGACGAAGAGATTTCTCGTGACTCGTGGGGCTGGATTTATTGGCTCGGCAGTGGCCTGCCATGGTGCGTGAGACACATCATGAGGTTCTAGTCGTGGACAAGCTCACATATGCAGGCAATCCCGACTCACTGGCGCCCATTGCGGAGCATCCCTGATTTTGTTTCGAGCAGGTGGTCATCGGCGACCAGCCGCGAATGCAAGCCATCGTCACAGCAGTCGAGCCAGGTGTTATTATGAACCTGGCGACCGAGAGCCACGTGGACCGGTAGATCGATGGTCCAGGCGACATTGTGCAGATCACTGAGGTGGGCATTCAGCGTCGCGCCACGTTTTGCTTCCATCACGTCTCGACTGACGAGGTGTTCGGGTTGCTTGGCCCGGAGGAACATCCGTTTCGGGAGGACTTTCGGTATCAACCCAACTCAGGCTACAGTACGCGGCCTCCGATCACTTCCTGCGCGCTTGGCACGAGACCTGCCTTGCCGACTGTCGTCACCAACTGCTCGAACAATTACGGCCCGTATCACTCCCCGGAGAAACTGATCCCACTTGTCACGCTCAACGTTCTTGACTTGAGGGCAAACCGCTGCCCGTCTACAGCCAAGGCTTGAACGTCTGCGACTGGCTGTACGTCGAGGATCGTGCCGTTACATGGATCGTGGTTGCCGAAAGCTAAGGGGTGTAGTGGGCGAGAGCTACAACAACGGAGGCCACAACTAGCGAACCAACATCGATGTGGTTCGGGCGATTTGCGCACTGATGGACGAGCTAGCTAGATGGCGCCGGATGCCGTGATCGGGCCTCGCGAAAATCTCATCACCCATCTCTCTGACCGCCCGGGACACCACTTTCGCCACGCGATGGATGCGTCGAAGATGCAGCGTGAGCTTGGCTGGCGGCCAGCTGAGACCTTTGAGACTGGTCTGCGGAAGACTGTGCAGTGGTTTATGGACGATCGCTCCTGGGTGGCAGCGTGTGTGCTCCGGTGGCTATGGCGGAGAGTGGCTCGGCACGCTCTAGAGAAGTCGACCAAATCTGATGAGTCGCTGACTGCAAGACCTGTTGCGGAGAAGAGTAGACACAAAATGGAAATTGGAAAAATGTCCTTTTGTATCCCATTCGTAGTGTATCCTGGTGAATCCTATTCTATCATAGCGCGCCGGACATTGATAGATGGACATTTGGGATTTCTCCTTTGACATAGTTCACTGAATTTTTACCCACCAATGAATTGAGACCGGTGTCTCTCACTCCAAAGCTTCCATGGATCACTACATTTCACTTCAAAGCTTCCATCTATAAACGTAAGGTCTGCAATAGCGATTAATTACGCTACCCAGAAGTTCAAAACCAAGTCGCAATTGCGTCCACGCACGTCATAGCCAGGTTTACCCTGAGGTCTAATCTAGCTCCAGGGCTTCGATCCACACGAAAAGATTCTCCGAAGAGGATTGAATGATGACTTCTGCGCTTCCAAGAAACTCGTGGATACCTTTTTAATGCTCAGGAATGTGCAGCTTCGATCGATCTATTGCAAGAACCATTGAATAATCGCTCTACTGATTGACTGGGTGGACTTGTTTTATTGAATGGTTTTTATGTGGCGCTAATGTTTTCTGTGTGGAATGTAACACAGAAACGTAACCTGTCTTTTAAGTGGATAGTGAGGTAGTGGACAGTGAGGCAGAGGTTTACTGGGCAGGGTGAACTGACCCCCTCATTGCCCCGTTTTACCCCTGGGGTAAATGCTGTGGAATTTTTTATTTGCAATCAGATGATTTCTTTTGGAAATTCGGAATTCAGATTTGCAATCAGCATACCCAAATTAGCTAGGTATAGTGTCGAAATACAAAAAATTATGGCAAAAAAATAAGGGGCTTTTTTTCACAATTAACCCTGGCCAAGGCAATGAGGGTTAGCCAAGGTTTACCCCACCTCCCCATCCCAATTAAATATATATTTTTTAATTTCCCAATTCAACCCCCAACTTAAATTAAATATATTTTTTAATTCCCCAACTCAACCCAAACCCAAACTTCACCCAAACCTTAAACATCCCCCCACCCCTAATTTGTAATTAGACATTGACATGGGATTGTACAATTGATATGGAATTTTAGTGTGTACATGTATATATTTTTTCACTACAAGAGAAACTCGTCCTAATTGACAAAAGTCAGCCCCTCCTAATCTACAGAAAATTGACAAGTTTCTGTCAATTAGGACAAAAAACTGTCTGAATTGACAAAAATCTGTCAAATTTCTGTAGATTAGGAGGGGCTGATTTTTGTCAATTAGGACGAATTTCTGTCATTTTGGACAAGTTTTCTTGTAGTGTTTGTACTCATATTTGTATTCATATCTATATATCATATATATTTTTGTATTTGTATCCATATTTTGTATTTGTATCTATATTTTGTACATATACTCATACCCATCTTTTGTATGAGTATCCGTATTTGTATTCTGTATCCATATCTGTATCTGTTTTCACATGCATATTTGTATTTCAAATCAACAGCTTGGAGATTGGTTTTATTTTTTTTCCTATGAGAAGATTTATGGTTTAAATTTTTTTTAAATAATAAATGAGGGGGGAGCAAGAGGAGGGGGGGGGCATCTTTTCACTAGATAGTAACATACCACAAACTAAGAATAAGGTTACTTAATTTTTTTTGCTCTAAATTAATCTAGATGCATAATTTTTGTATGCTCTTTAATTAGTTAGGTGAAGACCAAATTTAAAAAAATTAAATGTAAAAAATGTTGGATTGCATAGTACATATTAGAAACAAAAACTCACAATATGTATGAAGAATTGAAACAATTATGCATAGATTTAAAAATTCCATACAAGAAGTTTCTTCCAATTAAAATTAAATTTTTATCAAAAAGTCCCAAAAGTTGGGTAGTTTGACCCATGATGCATGTATTGAAAAAATTCATATAATTAGATTTTTAATGCTATTATTGTTCTCAAATAATATTCATTTCATGTAAATATTACATTTTTGGATTCCTTGTTAAAGGAGCTACAAGAATCTTCTACATTAAAACAAATTATATCCCTTGAGATTGGACTAAAATGCATTATTAATGATTATAATCACGGCCATACAATATGGGGGAGTTGTGTACTTGGGTTGGACACTCAACACATCACATTGAGTTACTATTCAATCCTTTGAGAAAGATTTTAATGACCACAAATTCAGTTTGCAAAATCATTGTGCTTTGCAATTTTTCTCATATAGCAAACAACCACCAGGCATATTAGTCTCTCTCAAAAATATATTGATTTATTTTATATGACACTAATTTATAGAAGTCACAATATTTGTAATTTATTTGAATTAGTCCTGATTAAAATATTATAATTATATAATTGAACTAATTTTTAAAAAAAAAATCAATTATATAAGGGTTTTGTAACATTTGATGTTTTTTTATCCTAACAAATAGGATAAATTATTTTAGTTTAATGAATTTTAGGAGTGATATCTTCCAAATTTTTTTTGTAAACTTATTGACTTCCTTTTCCAATGAAAACTACATTAATTTCTCCTAATAGTGAGTATAACATTAATTTGCCAAAACTACATTGTTTTCAATTAGTACAAATTGAGATGGTATTGTAGAAATTTCCACAAAAATTAAAATATTATAATAACCCTAATTTTTAGGATGACGATCAAATCTCTCCTATTAGCACTAATTGATGTAGTTGAGTTGATCCAACTCCCTAAAGATTATTTATAGTTTGGTAAATCCAATTATTGATAGTTTGGTAAATAAAAAAAAATTATACATTTAAAATATTAAAATATTAAAAAATCAATGAACCAATAAAATTATGAAATTTCTA
Organism: Climacium dendroides; assembly: GCA_950106755.1. Lineage (NCBI taxonomy): Eukaryota > Viridiplantae > Streptophyta > Bryopsida > Hypnales > Climaciaceae > Climacium > Climacium dendroides. Next base: position 5,422,091 of record OX467087.1, on the reverse strand, counting down.
ATTAAAATTTGAATTTCTAATTAAAAATTTAAATTTAAAATCCAAATTTAAAAAATTTAAAAATTAATAAGATGTGATTTTATAAATTTATATATTTACCACATTTAAAGTTTAATATTTTAAAATTTTGTAGTTTTTAAATGGTCATATATTGAAAATTGTCATTTTCAAAATGTAGAATGCATGCCTTTTGAAACTACTAGTAGGTGTTTTCAAGCTATACTGTAGTGATTTTGTTGACACAAAGTGTTAGTTTTGTTAATTTCTCAACTCTATGATTTTTAGGTTGTTTCTCTAATTCATATCATTACATTTTGTAATGGAATTTGAATATTCAAATACATGTTTACTTGAAAAAAAAATTGTAGCTTCTTCTAAGGTTTAATTAAGTAAAGTTTGACCTTTGTTTGCATTGATTAATTTGAATTTTTGAAATTACTTTGACCAATTTAAATATTTAAAAAAATTATCAGTGATATTTTCAATTTATTTTTGTACATTTTGTTTTTCAAAATACTACATGTATTACATTGTCCAAAAGACTCTATTGGAGCTTGAAAATGTGCAACTATTAGTGACAAAAAAATGAATTCCTTTTACACATCTTAGTATGTAATAGTCCTTCACTCCTTCATGTTTCCAATATTTTGAAATATTTATAGCTCCGTGTGCCAAAATGATATCATTGAATGAAATTTTTTATCAATTGGATTCTAAAATGATCTAAATGTCCCCTATAGCAATAAGAATGAGTTTTAAGAAAAATTTAGATTGTAGTGTGCTTCATAGTATATTTAAGAATAATTATAAGTCTTATTTTACCTTCCATGAAAAAGAATATTGGCCTTGTAGCATTTTGCTAAATTTGATCAAATGCATGAAGATGAAATGTATTGCCACAAATCAAAGTTGACTTAACCCCTAAAGACCCAAGGGATTTGGACAAAATGCAAATGTACTATAAAATATACCTTTTGTAAATTCTTTGAATTTACTAACTAGCAAGAAGACATTGTATCAAAATGGTCAAAATTTTACAATCATTTACAGATTTTCTTCAAATGAGTTTTGAAGAATAAACTTCAAGTATTTACCAAAAATTCAATTTTTATCTTTAGCATCCCAATGAGAAATTACAATTGTGAAAAGGCATGAGACTTAATGATGAAAACATCAAGGAAACACTTTCTCCAAACATTAAATTTTTAACCACATAGCAAATGCTAAACACTTTGTACTCCCTCAATAATTTGTGTTTGTAGCAATCATAAAAACTCATTGTTTGAATTACTCCTGAACATTCAGAACAACTTGGATTGACATGAAAATTTGACCACAATAACTAGACTGCAAGGAGAAGATAACCCAACAGATTTCAATGAAAACAAACATTGAATGAAGGAGATACAAGCCTCCAAAGTGGTAGCCATAAAATGCAGTTTGGTGAACTCAAATTGAACCTCTGAACTTTGATTGGCTTACAAAAACCTAGAACATCTTGGAATCACCTGAAAATTTTATCACATAACTAGAATAGAGAGCGCAAACTTCCCAAGTTTTATTGAATTTGAACATCGGATGCACAAGTTACACCCTGAAATAGATTGAAGTGCATCACTTGAGTGAAGTGTAGTGCAAATCTTTACTGTCCTTGAATAGTGCTTGGTTTCTGAATCTCTGCTCCTATTGTAATTTTTCCACCCCGTGAATTTGAACCTTGTTCTGTAATGGAGGCAATTTGAGACCGAAACAATGCAATCACGGAAGCGGCACTCAAGAAATTTGATGTTCGCCTTGTTTGCGAACAATGTGCTTCATTGTCCTGTTCCGAATTGATTTTTGGTTTAGACTGTTCACTTTTGCAGAACGACACTGGTCTAATTCTTTTGGACGCAGTTTCCAGAGGTAGTCCATGATCGTGAATTAAAGTTTGTATGGCGTAGAATGCTGATTAGGAAGCACTCTGATTTGAATCCATAGAGGCACGTTAAATGCATATAAAAGTTCAATCTCCTGCTGAGGAACATGATGAGTTTCGAAATATTTACTTCAATCTACACCTGTGAAGATACCAGAGCTGAGCACAAGCTTAAACTTGTGTGGGGCAGGGTGTGGGACTGACCAAAGAATATGCTTCAGAATACGATCTGCACAACTTCCAAGTTACGAGACAGGAGTTGCCGATTCGGTTGCTCTGGAGTGTCCATTTAAAGTCCTCTGAATCTCGTAGAAACTGTGATTGAGACTGCATCCCAATGCAATTATGCACAGCTCAATGTCTCATCACATACAAGATTTAATATATTTACAGGAATCTGACGGCACAAGGTGGATCGTATAACACTCACTCAAGGCTTATCTGAGTATGTGTGCAATAGAAGAGCCTTACTACCAAAATCAGTGGGCACATGACGGGCGTTTGGGAAATTTCTATTTCAACAAATATGACGACATGGCACTTCGATCTGTACGAAGCAGGGAAAGCACTTCATATATCATATTCATCCAAATTAAGAAAATTATCATTTTCTTTTTTTTAAATTCATATTTTTCAATTGCCAACGTATGAAAAAATAATTTCATGTTAAAGTTGATTTCACCTCAAAGTTTGTGGAGTTACTCAAAGCAACAGGAATGGGTGCCTCCACCTTATTGAAACAATAGAATTTGAGCACACCATCTAGTGCCTTATAACTACAATTGTACAACAAATTATGGCTAGAAAACAGAGCCACCAATTGTTGTAACAAGAGAGGCACTACACAAGTTCCAACCATCCAAGCATGACATGAAAAATTTAAACTTTCCAAATCCTCTACAAAAGACACATTAAATAACATTAATAAAATTGCAAATAAATATTCAACATACATACTCTTTCACAAGTATAAAAAAAACATTAAAAACAAAAACAAAAACAAACTCCCCACATTTATTGGATGCCCTTGAAAGAAAAGGTTCTGCAACTCTCAAAAAGGTATAATCCTTCACAAAAACTCAAAACCTTCTTCAGTTCCAAAAAACATACGTAAACCTATACCCCAATTCCTGCACTCCTTCAGAAACCTCCACGGGGTCTGCCTATCAGGTAGTATAGAGTCTCTCCTTGCAACGGAGGTACGTAGTCTTGATCTAACTCTTGTCATCCAGTGGATTTCAAGTGGGAACCAAGATGAACAGACTCTTCATTCACGTCAGCTGTGGCTGGGGTTCCTATTCTTCTCCTTCGTCTTAACTGCAGTTGCCGAAACTAAAACAATTGTGAACGAAGGGACTCGTGTTTCCAGTGAGAGTCCTCTTGTCGTCATGGTTCATTTCATCATGGGCAGAAGACCACTTCGTAGTTGCTGCCAAGGTTGCAGCCGTAGACCACTCCTGGCTGGTTCTGGTCGTCCGTGGAGTAGGAATAAGAAGTGGGGCAGACGTTCTTGAAAGCTACAGTTCCAGAAGTAGCAACGTTGCCAAGCCCGTCGGCGTTATAGCAGCCATCTCCAGGTGCGCCAGTGAGGGAGTTTGGAGACTGGCAGAAGCTGGTAAGGTCAGGAATCGTGCAGCTGGGACTCCCACAGTGCGTACCATCGGCCGAGCCTCCTCCCGCAATTTCAGTGACGCCGATCTGCAGAGGCAGGTTGTAGGCGTTCTGCGTGCAACACCCAGCCATCCCAGCCACCAATTAGTACTGACTTTTTTCTAATCAGCTGTTTGTACACTGAAAAACAACATATCACATCATGAAAGTTCGATCATTTAATGTTACATTACTCTTACACTGGTATAATAGTAGCCTTGTACAGTCAGATTGACATGAAGTTCAACTAGTTAAGGTTAAGGGAAGCTTTTAGGATTCATGAGAGCAAGGGATATAATTTGAAGTTCAGGATAACCCTGATTACCACATTGCTCAGGTCATACGAATCCTGGCCGTTGCTGCCGATGGTGAACTCAGCAAGATTTGCTTGAGGCTTGGCATTGTTTCCTTGTACTGGATCACCACTTGCACCTGGGAATCCCCAAATTAGACCTCCTGTCCACGCAGAACCCACGTCGAGCAGATGTGAGTCACCGTTGTTGAGTACGTAGCAGGTGACTCCGGTGCCTTGAGCTTGATCACAAGCCGTAAGAGCATACGAGCATTGGCTGCGGACATTGATCGTGGTGCCTGCAATTGAAAGCAAGGTCGGTAAATTGCAAATTTGTCAATGACAGGTCTATGATTGGGTAATTAGTGATTAGACCATAAAGCATCAAACAGTAAGGGAAATGTAAAGGAGACAGTTCAATATGCAAGAACCACTAAAAGACTACGTGCATAATTATGGTCAGATTAGTTACAGTGGCATGTTCCAAAGAATCGAAGCGTCCAAGTGATTGTGACATTTCAAGTGCGTAGAGCACTAAAACATAGGACTGGTACAGATCTTGTGTCTCAAAAGCTTCAGTTTCTTGGGATTTCCCGATTTTAACGAATATGGCGGTGAACCGAGAACGCAATACTTGCAGATGGTACCAGGCAGGGGATCCCCAGTACTGAATAGTGAAAAAATCTAGTATGAATGCCAAGTGAATCGACAGTGATTTCAAGCTATCAGTGTACACAGTGAGAACATATATCTTCAAAAACAAAGCTCAAACAAAATATCTAAAGTTTACCTTGAACAGAGCTGCCGATTGCTAGCAGCGTGAGAACCATGACTGGCAATCGGAGTTTTGCGGACAAGTTGGCCATATTGGAGCAATAGCAGTTAGTGGACTCAACGTCAATGTCAATCTTATGCAAGAAATGGATACAGATGCTCACTGATCATTTGGAGCATGTATTTATACTTGAGAGCTGCTCCTTGACGACATTTTACGTCACGAGGGTTGAACATTTGACTGATGACGGGGTGACTGCCACGGATGACACCTTTCTTTCATGCATGACAGGTGCATCATCTCATGCTCTCAGCATCAACACCTGTCCCATCTAGACGAATATCTAAGACAACTTCTTAAAGGATATACTTACAGGATATAAGGTAGAAATATCATAATCGTGATGGTGCCATAAACAGTTTCAATGTACATGTTCTTGCCATTTTAAGGCATACAGGTACATTGAAACGTGCTCTTTGTTATTTATGTCTTGACATGACAAGAACTACATTGAAACTGTTTATGGTACTAGCACGATTTATGGTATTTCTACTTGTTCATTGCAAAAACAAACGAGAGTACAACCCGCAAGTCACGCATGGCGCGCAACGGAACTCTGGGGACGACTTTTGGGCTACGGGAGAATCCGACAATGGAAGGACGTTTGGACTTCCGGAGCAGCCAACTACATACCCCGCTACATACTGATAATAAGGTTGCTAAGTTTTCTTGTTTAAAGACTTCAGCATTTCGCCCAACCCAAATCGCCCAAAGAATGAGCCATCGAAAGAACTACCAATGTTTCCTGACTTTGTGGAATCTACCAGTCCTGGAATTTTCTTCCCTGAGACGCAGTGCTGCAAACTGACTTGGGGGGATTCAGAGGACCTGACTCGAGCTTTCCAAGCATGTTGAAGTTCCATTTCCAAATTTCTTGTGCTTGCTTGCGGGTGAAAGAATTGTCTGTGGATGTAATTATCTTCTGCTACTCCACGCTCCACAACAAGGACACCGCGACAAAGACAGGAACATGTCGTTTCCAGTAAACTTAGAACACCATGAATTCGTCGTCACCCCTTTATGCCAGATTCACCAAATAAATCCCCCATCTGTTCTTAGGACCTTAGTTTGTGCTAAGGCTCTTTTATGCGAATTCCTTGTCCCATTCGCGCTCCGCCGGCCGCTTCAGTTTGGAATCGATCATATACACACCTGATAAAATGGGATTCCGCATGACCAAGACCAATTATCTGGATCGAACTCAGTAAGAGAGGAAGGTATTCCATAATACACGAAAGTGACAGGGAGCAGCCTGGAGTTCTTCTTTACCTCCAAGAGACTCTGACAATTTGATTAATGAGTGCACCTTAACTTGCAGAGATCTGTAGGCACAGGGACTCAGGGAGTGCATCACTTCGAAAATCCGATTAAAGAACTCTTGGTGCACCTTTGCAAGTTCTGTAGCTAGGGGCACGGAGTTCATCACTTCAGAAATCTAATTAAAGAACTCTTGGTGCACCTTAGAGGTTAGGTAGGAAGCTCTAAAAGTTATTAAAATTGTGGATTTCAGTGTTATTGACTTTGTTTCTGACTTTCAGCGGCACTCCTGAAAGTTAACCAAGGTCCAAAATTCTAGACAGTCTGAAGAGCTCTAGCTGGGCACTTGAACATCATGATTTTGGCATTTTGAACTGCACCCTCTAAACAAACATATCCACACATTACTTAATTACATTGCTCTTGCACACAATACTACATTGATGTTTGAGACGTCTTATATCTTTTAGATCTATGAAGTGGAAGACCATGCATGGTTCATGTCGTGTACAACTCCCCTGCAGGCTTTCTGTCATGCCATGAAATCTTGAGGTTCGGAGACTTCAGATTTATAAGAGCTTCTTGACTTTATCATCGACTAATAAAAACTCGACTGAGTTCTAAACCCTACTCCCGTTTCATTACAGTTTCGCGTATTGCAGAGGCCCTGCCAGGAATTCCCGGCTGCAGAGTTTGGGCCGAAGCACTGTGTAAGTTCGATTCCTTTTTGCGCAAGTCCTAAACTGTCTTAGATTTAAGAGATGATTCGACCTGATGGATCCCTCATCACCTGCTGACAGTGTGCTGGGCGACATTGGAGAGGGAAGCAGTGGTAACTAATACTGGGGTCAGTGGCAAGAAATGGTGATCTCTCTGCGTCTTGCAACAGAGGCCGGCGCGAGAATAGTTTGCAACACACTGCCAAAACCCGATCTCTTGTTAGATGCTTGCAAACAGTCAGGTGGGCGACTTTCTGTTACAAATTTTCATTGATTTTCTTGTTGGTAAGTGAAAGGAGGTTCCAACGCACCATAGAACACAACATTTGTATACCGTATGCCAAAGTTATGAAGGGTCAAACGTTTTTTGGTAAGAGGTTCTAAAATCGTTGCTTCAATGCACGAGGACCAGGACGTGGGCCGGAAAGAACCATGCCCATGTCAATTCCCCATGAATGCAGAGATCAGCATGCAGAGCTCAGTTGAGAATGGACTGAATGGAGTGAGCTAAAATCACACATGCAAATGACAGACAGTAGATTGAAAACAAAGATCGATGATCAACTACTTTTCCTGACAACTGAAGGGGCAGAGTGTGTACGTAAGAAGAGAAAATGGATCACTTTCATTACGTTTGCCAGATTGAAATCAACGATGATTCCTTACAAGGCACACGCGGCGCAGAGTTTGTAAAACTACCACATATGCATCCCACAACCTGACACGAAACTAGCTTACAGTACTGTGGAAAGCATCATGTGATGTGATTGATAAAAACCGACAACTGAAGAAACAAGGGATGGATGAGAGAAAGGCGGTGGCGAATGCTAAGGAAATCTACTTAAGCTTAACTTAGGGCTTGCAGTCTGATTTCAGCAGGAAGGGCCGGGGCAGATCGATGATCAACTGCTTTTCCTGACAACTGAAGGGGGCAGAGTGTGTAACTAAGAAGAAAAAATGGACCGCATTCATTAAGGTACTAGCAAGATTGAAAACAGAGACGATTGCTAACAAGACGCGGCGCAGAGTACGTGTGTAAGCCACCATATATGAGAAGTCTACGTAACTTAGGACTTACACTTTGATTTCAGCAGGAACGCAAACCCTTTTCTGAGCTTCTAGGAATTTTCCCTGAATTGAACAAAATGTCAACCTTTTGATAAGTTTGATCAATTTATTTTGAATTGAAATTGTACAAATTCAAATAAGACATATTAGAGATTGTATGGGAAAAGAAAATACAACAATATCACTTATGGATTGAAAGATTCTAATGCTCGAGCATGAGGGTGTTAAAACAATGAAAGTGATTTGAAGTGACTTTCAATCCTCTTTTCACAGGCAAAATTTAAAGAATTGGTTAAATTCTCAATTTTAGAATTTTTCAATTTTTTAGAATAAATTTTTTATGTGGTTTTTTCTTTAAGATCTTGTATATTGGAGGCTCATTTTCAAAAGGCAACCGTCACCACTAGAAAATTAAGATTTGCAGTGGACACCCTTATATAGAATCTTGAATAGAAAAATCATAATCAATTATTTTCAAAACCAAATTTTTGATGCTAAAAGTAGACTTCAAAAAGCATTTTTCAAAAATATAAAATACTAAAAACAAATACTTAATAAGGCCTTATTTAACTTCAAAGTATTGCATACACCAAAATTTGGTGCCTTGAACATTTAGAGGTTAAGCATTGAGTTGCCGGTCTCCTATAGAAATATCTCCCAATTATATAGTAGAATGGTCTACATTACAATGCCTAGCAATACTTATAGGGCTTGATACTAATAAGGTAGGAGGTCCTAAACCGATTCAAGTTCTAAAAGTGTTATCTAACGCCGAGGTACATATTGCTTTCTTCAATATAGCAATTGTATTCATTGATGTACCAACAATGAACATATTGAAGAGAAAATAGTTATATTGTCGTTTGTGATTCCCACTTCAAAACTCGTAACTAAAAGAAATAAGAAACAACTTGGATTAGCTGCCCAATTCCATTTGTTTTTCAAGGACAATTTACTGAAAAATATTTCAAGAAGTCAAACTCTTCAAAATTTACAAATCATAAGTAAAAGGTCAATTTATGAACCTCCTCCCTTCCTTAGGGACTCAAACTTCCTCCAAGTAGTGTGCTTTGATATGTCAATGCAAAGCCTCCCCTCCTTAAGTCCAGAGCCAGTGATGAAATCTGTGATTGTTGGGGGCGTGGGTGCATTTCATACCTTTGGAACAGGTTCATAGTCGCGGCCGAAGTAACCCAAGTTTCGTTCAGGGCCGACGCGGGTGCTGCACACGGAGTCCGAGGGGATCCGTGCTGTCGTTCCGCAGGCGTCGCACCCTGTGCGTCCCCAACGCACGGTGCTCGAATCCGTAGTGCTCCAGAATCTGGTTGTCGCCGAAGTTGAAGGCGCGCTCCATTTGGGCCAAGCAGCGCTCTACGGCGTAGTCGCCGTAGCGACCGCACGGCTTGCAGCCCACGAAGTGCGTGACGAACGGCCAACGGTGGTCGCCACTGCCGGGGCGATGCGACGCCATCATCTCCTCGAAACGCTCCACCAGGATCACCCAGTAGCCGTGCAGGTAGTACTGGCTCTCCAAGTATACCTACAGTCAAGTTCGTTAAATTGGCACGATTTTGGCGGCCAAAGAAGGTCTTATATTTAGGATATGTAAAAATCTGTGTTTCAGAACCTGCATTCTGAAAGGTGCCAAAGCATTGGATTATCGTAAACTTAACGAAATTGACGTTACCTTCGCCGACCAGCGAGCCTTCTGCGTGAGCAGTAGGTAGATGAGCGCGCTCTGGTCGTCCGCCTCGAACGCGGGACGGCCAGCCAGCGTCGCCGTCAGCACCTGCAGATATTGATTTCCATCAAATTGGACAATCAATTTCTCAGTAGAATGCACTGCATAATCCCTCGCTGTACAAGCTTTGAATCAAGACATGTCCTGGTGCATCACATTTATGCATGATTATCCTTGTTCCCCTTACAGAAATTAATATCAGAAATTTCTCTTATGATTTCGCAATGCGAGCCAGGGAGAATCAAGGAACAGCGGCAAACAGGGGAAATCAGTAGCACAGATGTTTGCTGTTGGTTAATATACTGGAAACAGGGAATGGCAATCCGGGAACCAGAGATAATCTGCCTTTGTCACGTCCGCAATTTGATTCATTGTAATGACGCGATTCTGGCGTTAAAAGTTGTGACTTTTACCTACACATGGGTCTGATTTCAGGCCACAAACTAGGGCAGGCATGGCTTTATATATGTTTCAGGCCGCTCGTCCTGATTCGTCATAAAACATGCCAAAGTACTACCGCCGTAATAACGAAATTGACGTTTTGTGCACCACAAGGCTATGGAAAAATTGCCAAATTTTTTCATCAATTGATTGTTTAATTACGTACCTTGCCCGCGTCCACACGGACGTGTCCCTTGGGTCCCATGGGCGCCCACGCCTCTAACAGATCCAGCGCCCACTGGCAATTCCGCAATAGAAAGCTGCCCGTATTCAGCCCCACCCAGCTCTTCTGCGAATAGATCATCTCGTCGAACCCGTGCAGCACCATGTTCACGTCTCTATACTTCCCCATGGGAAGCTCGAACACCATGTCCGTGAAGAAGGCGTCCGAGTCCATCCACCAGATCCACTCCACCTCGGGGTGCGCCAGCATAAGCTTGCGCAGCAGAGGGAGCTTCGCCCAAAACCCCGCCATCACGGGGTCCAGGTGCGCCAGGTTGTAGAAGATGGCGATGTCGTGCAAGCGGCAGTAGTCGATTTTGTTCTTCAAGCTCTTGAGGAGCAGGTGGTCGCCCACGGCACTGTCACACGGCTTGGGTTGGGATCCCGTCACGAGCAGGATCCTGTCCTCGCCGCGGCTGTTCTTGCGCAGGCTTGGGTGCTGCTGAAGCCACAACGCGCGTTGCTCGTCCCAGTCCGTTATCGCGGGGCCCAGAGTGTATGGGTCGCCACCTGAATTGATCAGTTTTTACACTAGGTATCGTCAATTTCGTTCATAACACTCTTGGACATCACGGCACGAAACACTTTGCTTTGCAAGAATCAACTGAAGTCTCCTTCATCGTAGAACATCTTGAATGCAAGCTTGTCATGTATTGTGAGCGATTATATTTATAGGTAGATAGAGATATTGCAGAAGGACCTCCTGCCTTCCCATTCAAGAATGTTATGTTAAGTTGGCAATATTCTAGATTGTGAGTGCCCAAACTTGTGACATTCAGCTAAGTAGCTGCACAAAGCTTTAAAAACTAGGACTGATAAATATAGATTTGTGTTTCAAGGTCGTGGAAGTCCTCCAATTTAACGAAATTGACGTTAAGAGTTTTCAACATTTAAATTCCTAATTGAGCCCCAGAAGGCCTTAAGGAAGGGCAATTACAATTTGATTACTTCAAAAAATCGAATTTTGAAATCTTCTTACATGGAAAATTGAAGTTGTATTTTAAAATAAAGCATCACATGACATGTTAATCCTAGAGCGGCATGTAAGAATATCTAGTTGATCTTGTGAAAACTCACTTGAGTCGGGTTCTGGTTCCTCCAGCTCGTCGTTGGTGGCACTAAGGACGCGGCGGGGCTCACTGGAGCTTTGATCTTGGGATTGGGCGTTGTCACTGCCCTCGGCCGGTTGAGTCTGTGACCCAAATGTGCCGATGCCAATGGTGCCCCGCAGCACCAGGACCGTGACGAAGCCGCACAGGATGGTCACTCGCAAGTTGTGCACCGCCTTCTGAAGGTTTCGACCTTTAGGAAAGGACCACTTCAAGGTCGGTACTGATGTGGGCGCTACCGGACACACCAACTCGGAACTCATTCTTGTGGGATTTCCTGTAAAATCAGTAGTTGTGAGGGATTTGTGAGAACGCAATGGCAGTCGGTAGCGCTATTGCATGCGTTTCCTGCAGGCAACTCTTTCTCCCAACGAAAATGACCATGTTTGTTAAAAATAATGGCCTGTCTCCACCCTTGTGATGTGGCTAAATCGTACGTGTATTTCAGAGTACCGTGCCAAAATTGCGACATTCGAGTGCCCAGAGCTTCTAAACCTAGGATTTTAATTGCCCAGAGCCCTAATTAAGAACTTGGACCGATAAAGATTTGAGGTTTCAGTGAGATTTCATCATGCGACTGAAATTTCACAATTTTATTGGAAGTAAAGTGGTACGCTTGGAGAAACACCAAATAAAATCCACAGAGGGTGACAACGCACAGTTTTATCTTTAATTACAATCTGAAGGGATTTAGCTGCAGAACCTTGGTTTCCGCCGGAGGTTGGAATCAAGCTTCCGTTTCCAACTTCTGGGTCACATAGTCCTCGTGCATGCCTTGAGCTCACCATGTGGCAATTCCAAAATAACAGCGAAAGCAACCACACCTGCTGGACCTCAAAAGAAACACGAGAACACCATAGCCACATGTTGAGAGCCAATTTCACTTTCACACAAGTTAGCAATGTGCACACAAGTAACATGGTTGGGAACGTTACCCAGAGTGAACCACAGTCCAGCAAGAACTGAGACCAGCTAACTTGAGCCCTGGACGGCGCGCAGAGTACAGATCGAAGCTGAAGAACTTCACAGCTAAAACGACCAGCGTGAGCTGCATGTGGCGACCGAATTGCACTACAAGGATTCGATATGACTTGAGAAATGTATGTGTGAGATCAAGGTCCTGAGAGACGACGGACGAATGCCGTGCATGTAATTCGTAGCTGGAGAAGGGAATTGAACAAGGCCAATTTAAGGATTGATGCATGCTGGGCCATCCTGCTGGCGGCGGTAGCGAGTGCAGTGGAGTGCACGGATCAGACAGTGCACTCGATCGACCAGGAGAAGCTCAAGCGCTTTATAACTGAATTCAGTTACACAAATTCGGCTGTCATCGATCTTTGAACGCGATAGGGTTCAAGAAACAGGCCGGGAGCGTTCAAGAAATCAAGGTGCAAAGCATGGAACGCTCCGGATTTGTAATTCAATTGCTTCGATTCATCTCTATCACCAAAGCATTCGACTATATATTTTGCAAAAACGCCCCGGCTCGATCTGTGTGTGATGTCTCCCAGATGCGCAATTTGTGCTGAATTGAATTGCATGTCCTCATGCAGAAATGGAATGGACGGCTAGATTGAAGTGTAGAGGATCGCGTTTAAGGAGGAAACCCTACATGATAGGGTTAGGGTTATCTTCCTCCAGAGCCAATGTTTTTGAAGAACTGACAAACCCTACTGCACAAGGAAATGGCAGGGCGTTACCCCCCGGGTATTATATTTCACAATGTAACTGTACCCTCCCCCAGCTTTTTTTAAAACAAAAAGTTTGGGGGCTATAAGGTAGAAACACCCCAAACTGCACCTGTTCCTATTCTTGGTTCATAAACTCATTCAATTATGTCCCTAGATTTTGGTGAATGTGTCTTCCACATGCTTAACATTGATTGGCCAACACATTTGAAGGACATATATTTGACTATGATTTGCTGACAATTGATTTTTGCAAGGTTCAGTTTTGGGGGCACCTATGAAACAATTTCAGTGGTTTAAGCAACCAACACTTTGAAAAATCATAGAAATTACATACAATGTCTGAATAATATAATTTTTTTTTAATATTTATAATTTTCACTTGCATATACTTCAAAAATATTATTTTTAGAATAACATGCCTCCAACTATGCTGAATTGCTTAAAGTAATGGTTTTGGGTGTTTCTACTTTAGATACATTGTGAAATATAATACCTAGGGTATTGCCTTGCCATTGTCCCTAAGCTGATTGGAGCACTGAAAAGGCTAAATTTTTCATAGATACCTTTAATTTTCTAAATTAAGGTACAAGACTATTTGTACCACAATTTAGAAGCCACCCTCTTTGTGCCACTGTATGAATAGTATACATTTGAAACTTTCAAATGTACACTAATGATACACAATGGCCATGAAGTGGTGCAAATAATCACATGGTGGAAATAGAGTTTATTTCCTTAAAAGCACTTCTCTAGTTTCTTTAGTTTTTTTATGTCTTATAAATAAAGTAGAAAGTATAGTATGGATCTTCCACCCTATTCAATGCAAATCTACACCAATTTGATATTTTAGGACCTAAAAATATTAGATTTATATAGATTTGTACTAAATTGGGTTAGGGGTCCATAATGAGCTCCATGCTGTATATATATATATTCAATCAATAGAGCAAATCCCAACGTTCTAAACCAATTAAATGTAAAAGATTCAAATGTTTATTTGACTCAGGTTTTTAGGACAATCAAAAATCAATCCAAGTTGTAGAGGATTATATTTCCTTCAAAAACAATGTAAATATATGCACAATCTCAAGATCTATGGCATGTCCTTGAAAGAATGAAAGGCAAGTATTTGGAGGTTAATTTGAAAAGCCTTTCATTAGAGAAAATTTGGCCCTTGTAGAAAGTGGTTTGATCAACATACGTATAAATTCAAGGGATTTTTTTTCTCAAAAGAACTTTAGTCCTTAATTCTACATGGCACACTAAGCAATCGCAAAGGCTAAAACATTATTACGATTATTTTTGGATTTTTTCCTATAATTGCAAATTTTCATGCAGTGAAACAATCTAGTGTAAGGTCTAGATTTCCTTTAAGGGGAAGTAAGTAGTGTAAAGTTCAAAGGAAGTTCAAAATATAAACTCTTAATGAAATACAAATTAATGATAGGTCTAGATTATCTCATTGAAATAAAGGTCTCATGGAATTTGTACACTACTATAAAAAAAAGGATTAAACTAATAAATGACCAATAAATCATTTAACCTCTAAAGTCCCATTGGCCCTAGGGGGGCCAAAATACAACCTCAGGTAGGCTCGTATAGTCTCAATATTCATCCTAATTTTTTGAAACTTTTTGCAAAGCTAGGACAACACATAAGCTTCATGGGAATACAATTTTTCTTTCAATCAGTACTTGGGAACAAAAACTATAGTACAATTAGCCAAAAATGGAGGTGGAGGGCAGCATTAAAAAAATCACAAAGAGTCAAAATTAAAATTATTATTATTATTTTTAAATATTATATATTTTTCTACATGTGAAGCTTTGATTCATTCTATTTGGACCAATAATGAGAAAATGATGAACAATCTTGTTTTTCAGGCAATTTAAGCATCTTCTTCAAAAAATAACTCATAGTACTCATTTTTTAATGCAATTTTCACATTTTTTCAAAAAATATTGTTTAATAGGGTTAACCCCTAAAGGACCATTGTCCCTTCGGGGGACAAATTGGATTTTGGGCAAATACCCATGGGCTGAAATTTTGTCATGATTTTTTGGAACTTTTTTTGAAGATAGGAAAACTGATGAGCTTTGTGGGAATATAATTTTTTTCACACTTGGTGCCCGGAAACAAAAGTTATGACCAAATAAGCTCAAAATAGGGGACGGGGGTAGTTTGGGCAACAAAAAAAAGATTTTGAAAAATTTTTAATTTTTTTTTTTGGATTTTTTTTGGATTTTTTTTCTTGTAGACTATATTTTTGTCTACATGGGAAGCTTTGATTCATTCCATTTGAACTTGTTATGAGAAAGTTATGGACAATCTTGTTTTTCGGGCAATTAGAGCATCTTCTTGAAACAATAACTTTCTTAATGCAATTTTTACAATTTTTCTGAAGAGAAATTTTTACATGATTTTGTTTGCTTGCTAGAACAATCTCACCATTGGGATTAGTGCATTTTAATTCCATCTTAAAGATATTAATAATTTAGATTTTCCTTCTTTTTCATGCCTATTTCTACTTAATAATTTTTTTAAGCATGAAAATTAAGTTAAATTTTTTTTTTTTTTTCCCCTAGACTCTCAACTCAATTTCCGCAATAAGGATTTAAAGCTCAAAACTCTATAGTGCAAAAAATTTAAGTTAAAAAATTTCAAAGTCAAAAAATCCAGTCCCGCAAGGTGCTGAAAAAATTATTTTTTCACTTTAAATCCAAATATCTTTTAATCTATGTGGTCAAAATTTCTGAAATTTTTTCCACACATTTTAATACTAGTAAGGTATAAGATCCTACAGTTGTATGTGTAGAAAAAATAATTTTCAAATTTTTTTACTCTTTGCTACAGAAATGGCAGTTTTGAGTGTTTTTTTGGCACAAATAAGGCCTTGGTCCTTCAGGGGTTAAATATGCTTGCTAGAACAATCTCACGATTGGAATTATTATTTTTTAATTCCATCTTAGAGGTATCAACAATTTAGTCTCTCTTTCAATCTTAGACTTACTTCTAGTACTTAATAATTTTTTAAAGAATGATAAACAAGTGTATGTTTTTTGAATTTTTTTTCCTAAACTCTAAACTCAATTTTTTGACATAATAAATTTTAAATTCAAAATGTATATTTTTTTAAAAACTCCATGAATGGCAGTCAAAGTCATTTGAAAGTGCAAGCCAAAATTCAAAAAAATATATTTTTCCAACTTTGAATGCTAATATCTTCTAATTTTTTTCATCAAACTTTATGAAATTTTTACTACATGATCTTAGAGAAGTCAAGTACAAGATCCTATGGTTAGATTCTAAAAAAATTAGTTTTTCTATTTTATTGCGAAAATGCAGAAAAAATGACTGTTTTGAATGTTTTTTGACAGAAAAATGGCCTTGGGACTTTAAGTTTTAATGGTCTTTGCCTAACTTAGGGTAATATTTTTAGGTGTAAGGAAAAAATAATTCCAAAAATTTATTTTCGTATCCAAACTAATTAAAACAAATCATCTTTCTATTTTTATAACCAAAAGTCAAAATTAAGATTTCTACAAACAAAAAAAATTGTAAGGAAGATAGCGCAGAGTGTTTAGCATTTGCTAAGTGCTTAAAAATTTAATATTTGGAAAAAATGTTCACTTGGAGTTTTCATCATTAAATTTCATACCTTTTTCACAATTGCAATTTTTCATTGAAATTGAAATTTTGCCTAAGCACAAAAAATTTCAAATGCTAAAAAGATAGAAATTGAATAGTTGGTGAATATTTGAAGTTTATTCTTTAAAATTCATTTGAAGCATCTTGTGTCACCACAGATGCTTGTGTCAAAGCGCTTGTGTCACTGAATTTTTCTTTTTCTTTTTAAAATTAGTTCAATTATACACTAACTTATAATATTTTAGCCGGTACTAATTCAAATGAATTACAAATACTGTGAATTCTAGCTGTAAATTAGTGTGACACGTAAAATCAGTGTCATTTTGAGAGAGACTAATCTGCTTGGTGGCCGTTTGCCATACAAGAGAAACTGCAATGTGCTATGATTGTGCAAACTGAATTTGTGGTCACAGAAATCTTTCTCAAAGGATCGATCAGTAACGCCAATGGAATTTTTTGGCAACATAGCGATTTTGGGCACTCAATGCATCGGGCACTCAATGCATCGCCGGTTTCATGGTTTAAACCACTCGGTCAAAAATCTGTACCTGAAATGACACTTTTTAGGTTTACAATGCACACTCTGAAAATGGCGTATGAAATGTCTGCCAATTTTAAAGAAATTCCCTATCATTCAATAAAACAGAAGTCCTACCCAATCAATGAGTAGAACAATCATTCGATGGTTCTTGCAATAGATCAATCGAAGCTGCACATTCTCGAGCATTAAAGAGGTATCCACGAGTTTCTTGGAAGCACAGAAGTCATGAATAATTAAAGAACTTGTGCATCCAATACACTTGACAAGTATCACACCACTGACAAAACCAGACAGCAGTCACAGCACAGGCAAGCATGCAACTAGGACATGCCCGGCCATATATTTTTACTCATATTCTTACCTCTGAACGTACAGTTGCTACTAGCTGTAGAAGGAAAACAGGCACTTACAGGAACAGTATTGTGATCCACCCTGCCTTCCCTCTCAAAGGGAGCAGGATCCCAATCGACATTACGCTCAATCTGCAGCTATCTCCTTCAGCAACCTCAGCTTAATTCGTTCGATGGGGAATTTCATTAAAATGGCGAATATTATGTGACTTTGACATCCCACAGTTTAGACTGGGCGGTCTGAAATCTAGTACACTAATAAATTTCAGACAGCCCAGTCTGAACTGTGGGAATGATACACTTCCCACACTGTGAAAATGGCACATGGAATATCACCATTTTAATAAAATCCCCCATTTTCTCTTGTTGTACCATTCGAAGGGAGTTTCTCAACGACCTGCAGGAAAATCGAGACATCCAGTAAAGATCACAATGTGAAAGAAGCTAGATATATATATACATTCAAACACAATCCATCTCCACATGTACCCAAGCAGAGGCCAGGGAACCACGGACATCTCAGAACACATGTGTAGCACTGCAACTACAGAATTGAATGTGCTCAATTAACCCGAAAGTGACATTTGATATCCAGGGTTCAAAAACATCATTGCTTTTGAAGCTCTATAGGTCTAGATATCTTCAAGTTATACAAATCTCAACCGTACAATCTTGTAGTGTATATGTTTTATATGATATGTACAAAATTTGAAGTCATTTGGCCGTATAGATTGCAAGATCATAATGTTTTAGTGTCAAAAATAGAAGCTGAAATTTTCCCAATTAACATAAATTATTTTACATTTATGAAAAACAAATTGTAGCCTACTTATTCCAATTTTGAGCTCATTTGAATCATTTACTTTTCACATTCAAATTTTTCCTTCTTGGAGGAGAAAAAAAAAATAGGTTCAAGTGAGTTGAGGTGAGTTGAGCTCTACCTCAACTCACTTGTATCTTTCACTTTTCACATTAAAATTATTCCCTCTTGGAGGAGAAAAAATAAAGAATAGGTTGAAGTGAGTTGAGATGAGTTCAACTCTACCTCAACTCACTTCAACTCACTTGTATCTTTTACTTTTCACATTGAATTTCTTTCTTCTTGGAGGAGAAAAAAAATTGTTTCAAGTGAGTTGAGGTGAGTTGAGCTCTACCTCAACTCACCTCAACTCAATTATGTCTTTTACTTTTCACATTCAAATTTTTCCCTCTTTAAGGAGAAAAAAAGGGAAACTTTCAAGTGAGTTGAGGTGAGTTCAACTCTACCTCAATTCATTTCAACTCACTTGTATCTTTTATTTCTTTCATTGAAATTTTTTGCTCTTAGAAGAAACAAGACCTGTGGGCCCCAAAGAATCACCTATAAAATAATACATTGAAGAAAGTTAAATCTTTTTAAAAGATTTGATTTTTTAATTTATAGTCTTTACTTTAAAAAAATTGAAAAAAAACACTATGTAGATAGAACAATGTAGACTATCTTTTGACTATTTGTAATGAATATTTAATGTCAAAAATCTTTTTGGGTGAGGTGGAATCTCTATATCTTCTTCTAGGTAGGAAGAAGTTGAAGTATTTGTTATTAAATCAAAGCATATTATTTTGAAGATACCAAATACAAAAAGTCAATGTCTAGATTTCTATAAAGACATTTTTGGCAAGAGGTCACTTTTTGAATAAAGCTAGTTGTGCAACTGGATCTCTGTATGAGATTGAATTGTTTTAGTTTGAAGGGTGTACAATTCTTCTTTCCTTTACATAACAGGTGTTTATCTTTCTTCTATTTTGTCTGAACTATGGTGCTATCATCAAAGCTCACATGTAGTTAGGCACGGTATAAAAAAAATAGTTGACTGTAGATTTTTGAGTTTTTAGCTCTTTGCTGGTTTGAATATTGCGAGAGGCCATATGGAATTCCTTGCTTGTAGCTTTGTATGTATTTCGATCATTTAAGTTTAGGTGGTAGGTTATTGAAGCTGATTTGTTTTCAATTTGGAATGGGTTGCATGCTAGTATGATCTTTCGTATTTAACATTCCAACAACACCATTTCATTGTAGAAACCCTACCATCATCACACCACCTAACAATTAATAATTTTTACAGTTGCATTTTTGGATATTCTTGAGTATGGACAACCACAATTCACTTTGAGAAAAAGGTAGTATCATAATTGAATGTGCCATAGCACTGTGAGCTTACATACATAAACACCCAACTTTTGGAGGTTGACTTTTTGAAGAAAGTAACTAGCTTAGGGTCTCAAGTAAATATGAGGGAGTAAAAAAAAGATCTATCTTGGGCCTCATTCCAACTTTGTACGCTCCCAATTTGTCGGTCAACTCCACGATAATATTCGAATTTGTCGATTTTGGAAGGATCTCGCCAATTCTGAATTTTCTGGCTATCAAAATGTCTTGAAACTTAGTGGAGCGTGTTATTAGCATAAAACAAGATAGTCTAATTTTAAGTGGGACTTTACTGCACTCTGTGTAATTCCCATGAAATTTCCATCGTGTAATTTGGCAATTGACTGTGTGGAAGAATGTGTTCTAACTATCAGAAAATTTTGAAACTTTTCATAGAGACTCCCATGGATCTCTACAAAAGATGTGCAAGTTCATATTCTTACTTTGCACATTTGACAAAGGAGAGTCAAATCCCACTACTTCCTTTTAACTTCTAGTGAATAGAGAATTTTTTACATGAAGAAGAATCTTGACAAACCAATTTCACTGTTGGACTCCTGGCATGATTTCCTCCTAGAACCACCGTACTTATATCGTAAATGCCCTTATCTGGTCCATCTTGAGTTTCTTCATTTGCAAACTAACAATTGGAGTTTCTATTATTTCGTCGGTTTGATGGGAAAATTGAAACCTTTCTCCGGGACTAGTTTAGGATTCTCATATAGGTTCCCTTGGACCAATTCAACCATGTCTTTGTCACATGCGAGGCAGGTTTGGCTATTTTGGGCAATTCTACTTAAATATTACAATATGTACAAGTTTTGGGTTTCTACCCTATTTACATGCGGGGTTTGTGTTACGTTTTAGGAAAAATATGCTAATTAGGACCAAATACTATAATGGCATGTAATATACCTATTTTGGCTTTATACTCTTTTTATGACTTTTTTGTATATTAATTCACACTTAAAAGACTAACAAACAAATAAACAAAAAGAGTAAATCTCGGGTGACGAATTGGGCATTCACATGGTTTTATATTAAAGATGTCAATAAAGCTCATAGAAGCAATGTTTATCATCATCCACTATTATTATGATTCATCTAAAATTGTGTTTTTTTATTCATCCAAAGATGTGATTTTCATTTATATGGGGAATCTCATTAAAATGACAATATTCCATGTGTCATTTTCATAGTGTACTGTTCTCACAGTTCAGACTAGGCGGTCTGAAATCTATTAGTGTCCTAGATTTGTAATACCTATATATTAAATGTATTAAATCTAGGAAAGATGTAGATTTCAGACCAATCGGTTTTAAAAATCTACATATTTTCTAGATTTCAAATATCTAATAATTGTATAGATTTCAAAAATCTAAGACGCTAGTAGAGAATGCCAATAGAATAATTGCCATTTTAATGAAATTCCCCATTTATCAAAACTATACCTATCATTCATCCAAATATATAAATTTCATTCATCAAAAATTCAAGAAATTATCTGTAGTGCTAATTTTCATCCACTACAAACTCTATCCAAACCTACGAAAAAAGTTGAAGTATTCGAGGAAGAAAGTCATGAAATACCCCACAAGTGCCACTTTCTTGTATGAGTATTCTACTTTCTTCCTGTTGCTTATTTTCCATTGGTAATCAGGGAAAAATCATGAAGTTTCTTCCACGGAAGATTCATATGAGCTCCTTGTGAGATGCCAATTCCATTTTGCTTCTTAAAAAAAATTACTAAAAAATGTTTCAAGGAGTTTGACTTCTCTAAAAAGGCAATCAACTCTTAAGTGGTTGCTTCATTCAAAAGGTAAATAAATTAGTCCTAGAGCACTTCAATGTCCTTTTTTTGGACGATGAACAAATTTAAGTTCTTGTTTCTATCTCATTCCTACTTGGATGAAAGTCATCCTAATTTTTGGTGATATTTTATCAAGTTCTTGTCTTATCTAATGGTTGGATTTGGTGTTCCTAGAATACAAATTTTTTTTAAATTACAAATGCAGAAGTGTGTCAACTGAAGTGGTCAAATTACATTGACTCTTGTTCAAAACTAGGTTTGCAAAAATGAGGTCATAGGTGTAAAGAACACAAAAATTTCAAAAATCACCATGTCAAGAGAACCTCATTTTGAATCCATTCCAATAAGTTTTGTTCAAAAAATGATAATATTTTGTTTGTAATCAAAATTTGAAGGAATTTTGAAAATTTTCTTTCCAAATTTATAGAAAAATATTGGTGATAGCATTCGTGAATCTAACCATATAGATGGAATCTAAAATTCAAAATCTACAACTTTCCTTTTGTATATCACATCTAAAATATTCTTCCAAATAACACTTTATAATGTTTTTTTTCAAATCGTCAGTTCTTAAGAAGAATCAAAACCATAGTTGTCATATTGGACAAGTTACTAAAACCCACCAAGGTTGAGTTCCGCCACCCCACGTCGGTACCTACCATTTTGTTGGGCATGTGCGTGGCCTCAATAACACTGAAACCCATTATTTTAACCTTGAGTGCCTAGCTCAAATTCAGCGAAATCCAAACCTTTTGGAACTCATTCCCCTTAAACTACCATTCAAAATGAGATCCACAAAATACTGATCGTACCAATTGGTGGTAGAGAGAGGTCCAAAGGTACATGGAAATGAACTAATGATTTGACCGTACCATTTGAAAGATAATAACAGTCAAACAAGGACAACCTTCCGACTCAAAGAGGACACATTTTAGCCGTAAGAGCTTCCTACGTTACATGTAAGGTGCACCAAGAGTGCTTTAATAAGATTTCCTAGCGTCCAAGGCATTAACGTCGACATTACTTAAAGTGTACAACGAACATTCACTGGTGGTATGACAAGTGTACAACGAACAGTCAATAGAGGTATGACAAGTGTACAATGTACAGACAAGAGTGGTATGACAAGTGTGCATGTAAAGAGATCGGACAAGGTAATATTCCTATGCTTCCCAGCATCTCAACCTTCGTGCGACCTAAGCATTCCATGAACATCTCAGGCTGGATTTTTGCTTTAATTTGACCTTGTGCAGTGAAACGATATTGCGTCACCTGAGTTAATGGCTCAAAATTGAAGCAAGGAACCCACGAAGTCAATCACGCACCAACATCACTTTCATTATATTGATAAATATTTGCACGAGCTCGCACTTTTCGAGGCACGCGCCTTGAAATCTCGGTCTATCCAGTCTTAGCTAGGTTCTTGCCAATCCGATATTTCTTCCGCAAAACCTCGAGACAGTGGCAAGCAGACTCAGTACCGGACAGGGATTCAATCCTCAATCGACGGGACCAAGATCTGATCTATAGTGATATCGACGGCCAGATTCCAAAAGAGCGGTACAACAGTCGGAGAAGTACATCGATGGAAAAATTGTCGGAGTCTCCGAGGTCAAGAAGAACTCCATCCCGGCTTCCTGTTATTGTATATTATGGAATGCGTTCCTCTCTTCCTGAGTTCGATCCAGCCTTGGTCTTGGACATGCAGAGTCCCATCTAATATCAGGTATACCGCTACAAAAGTCAGAGATTGGATCACTTCCAAAACTTACGACTCTGAAGCGGCCAGCGGAGCGCAAATGGGACAAGGAATTCCCATAAAAGAGCCTCAGAACAAACTAAGGGCTAAGAAAGGAAGGGACATTTATTTGGAAAATCTGGCATAAAGCAGCCAGTGGCAAAGATTTTATGGTGTCCTAAGTTTACACGAAACGACATTTCTTGTCTTTGTTGTGATGTCCTTGTTGTGGAGCGCGGAGCACCAGAAGATAATTACATCCACAGACAATTCCTTCATCCGCAAGCAAGCACAAGAAATGGAAATGGAACTTCAACTTGCTTGGAAAGCTCGAGTCAGGTCCTCGGAATCCCCTCAAGTCAGTCTGCAGCAGCTAGTGCGACTTCGGGATGAAAATTCCAGGTAAATTCTGCAAAGTCAGGAAACGTAATATTGGTGATTCATTCGAGGTCCCATTCTTTGGGCGATTTGGGTTGGGCGAAATGCTGATGTCTTCAAACACAAGACATGGCAACCTTATCATATCAGCATGTAGTTGGCTTCTTCCGAAGTCCAAACGTCCCACTAACCGTAGTTCAAAAGTCCTTCCGTAGTTACATTGCGATGGATTTCTCTCGTAGTATGAGGAATTTCGTTAAAATGACGGCATTCCATGTGCCATTTTCAGACCGCCCGCACTGAATTGTAACAATGAAAACTAAAACAGGTATAGTTTTCAGGAATCTTGGACTTTTATAGATTTAAGAAATCTATGAATACTATGGATTTCAGACGGCACAATCTAAATTGTACAAGTGACATCTATCAAAAATGTAGATTTCTCACATCTAAAAATGGTTAGAGATTTCAGACATCTAGGACATTTATACACTTCAGACCGCCCGCTCAAAATTGACAAAGTAGCGGAATTTCGCCATTTTAACGAAATTGACCATTAGTCCAAAAGTCGTCTCCAGACTTGGGTTCCCATACGCCAGTGACTTGTGGGTTGGAGTCTGTTTTTCGCAGTGGATACATCCTTTAATTTGCATCAAAAAAGAAAAGAAAGTTGTCTCAAATGTCACATCCATCATCTACATGGGTCAGGTGTGAAATGCTGAGTATGAGATGATGCACCTGTCATGAAAGAAAAGGTGTCATCCGTGGCACCCCGTCATCAGTCAAATGTTCAACCCTCGTGAAGTAAATGTCGTCGTGAACTTAGGACCAGCTCAAGTATAAATACACGCCCGCTCCAAACCATCGGCATCTGGATCTATTTCGTTTCATCCCTTGAGTCCACTAGTATTGCCCCAGCTCACCGGAGTACATTGTATTCGTCTTCGCATTAAGAGTTTCCGAGCTGCACTTCTTGTGCCAATATGGCCTACTTGTCGGCAAAAATCCGATTGCCAGCCATCGTTCTCACGCTGCTAGCAATCAGCAGCTCTGTTCATGGTAATGGATTGAACTTTAGAGATTTTGTTTGAGCTTGTTGTTGAAGATGTATCTCACTGTGTAAAATGATAGCTTGAAATCAGTACTATCGATACACTTGGCATTCATTTACATTTCCCTTATTGTTTGATGCTTTCTGGTCTATCACCACTTAGCAAATCATGGGCCTGTCATTGACAAATTTGCGGTTTATCAACCTTTCAATCGCAGGCACCACGATCAATGTCCGCAGCCAATGCTCATCTGTTATTACGGCTTGTGATCAAGCTCAAGGCACTGACGTCACTTGCTTCGCACTCAACAGCGGTGACTCAAATCTTCTCGACGTGGGTACTTCCTGGACAGGAGGTCTAATTTGGGGATTCCCAGGTAACAATCCAGATCCAAGTGTAGGAAACCAGGCCAAGCCTCAAGCAGATCTTGCTGAGTTCACCATCGGCAGCAATGGCCAGGATTCTTATGACCTGAGCAATGTGGTAATAAGAGTTATCCTGACCTTCAAATCCCTTGCTCTCATCTGAAAAGCTTCCATCAAGACTAAAATTAGATTAACCTTTACTAGTTCATGTTAATCTCACAAGGCTATTATAATTATACCAATGTAAGTTGATGTTCAAGTAATGTTCACTTACTGTTAGCTTAACATCAACGTAATAATATTAAATGATCGAACTTTCGTGATGTGATATGTTGTTTTTCAGTGCAAATAGCTGATTCGGAAAAGGTCAGTACTAATTGGTGGCTGGGATGGTTGGGTGCTGCACGCAGAACGCCTACAATCTGGGTCTGCAGATCAACGTCCTTAGCGTTGCGGATGGAAGCCCAATCGATGGTTTGCACTGTGGGAGCCCCAGCTGCTCGATTTCTGACCTTAACAGCTTCTGCCAGTCTCCAAACACCCTCACTGGCGCACCTGGAGATGGCTGCTATAACACCGACGGGCCTGGCGACGTTCCCACCCCTGGAACTCAACTATTTGCTGCCGCCTGCCCCCAGGCTTATTCCTACTCCAAGGACGACCAGAAGCATGTCTACGGTTGCCCCACTGGCAGCACCTACGAAGTGGTGTTCTGCCCATGAAGAAATGAACCATGACTACAAAAGGACTCTCGCTGGGAACACGAGTCCCGCCCTTCACATTTGTTTTAGTTTGAGCTGCAGAATGAGAAGAATAAGAACTCCAACCTCAGCTGGAGTGGTGTGAATGAAGAGTCTGTTCATCTTGGTTCCCACTTGAAATCCACTGGATGACAAGAGTTACACAAGACTACGTACCTCGATTAGAAGGGAGAGACTCTTCACTACCTGATAGGCAGACCCCGTGGAGGTTCCTGGTGGAGTGCAGGGATGAGGGTATAGATTTATGTATGTTTCGTGGAACTCAATAAGCGGTTGAGTTTTTGTGGATGGATTGTACCATTTCGAGAGTTGCAGAAGCTTTGTTTAAAGTGGATCCATAAATGTGGGGAGGGTATGTACGTATGTTGAATATTCATTTGCAATGTTATTAATGTTATTTAATATGTGTTTTCAAGATGATTTGGAAAGCTTCAATTTTTCATGTCATGCTTGGATGGTTGGAATGTGTACTTATACCATTGGCACCTATTGTTACCGCTATCAATGGCTCTGTTTTGTATTTTCAAGCCATACTTTGTTCATAATTTGTTGTACAATTGTAGTTGCTCCCACTAATGTAAGGCAGTAGATTGGTTTGCTGAAATTCTAGTATAAGCCACTGGACTGGTGAGCTGAAACTCTAGATTCTCAACGACAGGAAGGTGGAGGCACCTAGTATTTCCATTTCTTGAAGCCATTCCACATACGTTGAAGTGAAATCAACACGAACATGAAATTGTTTTTAAATGATGTTGGCATTTGTAAATTATGAATTCTATAAAAAAAATGATAATCTTCTTATAAAATAATTTTTATGAATCTGCTGTGAAGTGCTTTCTCTGCTTCGCAAGATCGAAGTGCCATATCGTCATATTTGTTAAAAGAGAAATTTCTCAAACGCCCGTCATGTGCTCAGTGATTATGGCAGTGCTCAGTGACTTCGGTAGTAAGGCTCTTGTACTGCGCATATGTACATGAGCCTTGAGTGAGTGTTATACGATCCACCTTGTGCCGTCAGATTCCTGTACATTAAATCTTGTATGTGATGAGACATTGAGCTGTGCATAATTGCATTGGGATGCAGTCTCAATCACAGTTTCTACGAGATTCAGAGGACTTTAAATGGACACTCCAGAGCAACCGAATCGGCAACTACTGTCTCGTAACTTGGAAGTTGTGCAGATCGTATTGTGAAGCATATTCTTTGGTCAGTCCCACACCTTGCCCCACACAAGTTTAAGGCTGTGCTCAGCTCTGGTATCTTCACAGGTGTAGATTGAAGTAAATATTCCAAAACTCACCATGCTCCTTAGCAAGAGATTGAACTCTAATATTTATTTAACGTGCGTCAATCTATATGGGGAATTTCGTTAGAATGGCGGCATTCCATGTGCCATTTTCAGACCGGCCGCTCTGAATTGCAAAAGTGACATCTAGGATAGGTATAGTTTTCAAGAATCTTGAATTTTTATAGATTTAAGAAATCTATGACTATTATAGATTTCAGACCATACAATCTGAATTGTAAAAGTGACATCTAACATAGATATAGATTTCAAACATCTAAAATTGGTATAGATTTAAGACATCTATGATGTTTGTACACTTCAGACCGCCCGCTCTGAACTGCCAACGTAGAGAAATTTTGCCATTTTAACGAAATTGCCCATCTATTCAAATCAGAGCGCTTCCTAATCAGCATTCTACGCCGTACAGGCTTTCACAATCATGGACTACCTCTGGAAACTACTTCTCGAAATTTTAGACCACTCTCATTCTGTAAAACTGAACAGTCTAAAACCAAAGAATGGGGAATTTCGTTAAGATGGCACCATTCCATGTGCCATTTTCTGAATTGTAAAATTGACATCTAAGATAGATATAGTTTTCAGGAATCTTGAAAATGGATAGATTTAAGAAATATAAGACTGTTATAGATTTCAGATCGCCTGCTCTGAATTGTGAAAATGACATCTATCACGGATATAGATTTCAAATATCTAAGAGCGGTATAGATTTAAGAAATCTACAACTTTTGTACACTTCAGACTTCAGACCCCAAAACTGCCAAAGTAGAGGAATTTCTCCATTTTAACGAAATTGCCCATAAGATCCTTTCGGAATAGCACATAGTTCGCAAATAAGGCGAACATCAAATTTCTTGAATACGGCTTCCGTAATTGTATCGTTTCAGTCTTCAATTGCCACCATTACAAATTGCCTCCATTACAGAACAAGGTTCAAATTGACGGAGTGGAAAATTTACAATGGCAGCAGAGATTCAGAAACCAAGCTCTATTCAAGGACAGTAAAGATTTGCACTACACTTCACTCAAGTGCTGCACTCCAATCTACTTCAGGACGCAATGTAATCTACTTCATGACAAAACTTAGAACAGCTCCCAAATGACACCCAAAGTGCGTATCGAAGAGAAAAGACAAGTAGATGCTTACACTTTTGCCGATTGCTCCAACCTCAAATTTCCTCTAATACCCAAAAATATTGGGTTGAAAAAGCACTGAGATTTGGTACCGAGAGCAACCAAAAGACAAGGAAGCACCCGAACTCCGCCCCTCTGCTCCCCAACCACAGCACCACACACCCCACAAGAAGCCTTGAAGAAAAAGAATGTGAAGAACTCTTCGTTTAAACCCTAAGGGAAACAGGTAGCACGGCAAGGTACTCGGTAGGCCAACAAAACAGTTAGTTTAAATACCAGTCCTGAACGCGAGACGTAAGCAATGAACGGGGAGTACCGGCATTTAGTTACAACTTAGCCAGTTGATTTTGATAATTTCCGATTGAGATAGAAAAGTTTTTTCAGAGGTTCCGGATGAAAAAAAAAAAATTTTGGAAATGGACCGGTTAGGAAAATAAAATGTCGGCTTTTTGCCGTCCACCCTAGGAGCATTTTGGAAAATTACCAATTTAAAATACATGAATCCAGTTTTTAGCCGGCCAAGATTATACTTTGTAGGAAATTTTTTATATAGTAAACTACATACTAACTCTAAGACTCTAAGAGTGTAAGACAATAACTCAGTAAATCAATAATCTTTTCTTTTTTTCATTTTTTTCTTTATTATAATTTTTTTAAATTTTTTTTCATCATTATTTTTGTGTTTTGATTTCATTTGTTGCCTTGTTTGTTGCCTTATAAATGATAAATGATTTGTATTCATTTGTTATCTTGTAAATGGTAACTTGTTTGATGTTATTTGATTCTTATGAATGGTGGCTTGTTCTCACTCCTCTCCCTATTTTTTTAGATCATCATATTTTGATTCTTGTAAATGTGAATGTCGTGGGCATGTTGTACTAACCAGCCTCCTGAAAATGCATTGACTTTCTTCTGAATTGGTGCATTTTCGAAAGGTTGAATCCCTAGCCCTAAGTTAGTAGGGGTAATGCTAGGTTCAAATCCTGCCAGGGATAATGCTTATGAACCCATTTTAAGCAAAACAAAGCCACTTCAAGAATAAAGAAGAAAACCCCAAAAAATTACAACCTGACAAATTTTGACTTTCAAGGATAATTTCCGATTGGAATTGGACAATGGCAACAATGCTATCAAGAGAAAAAAATATCTTAGAAAATTGACTAGCCAATTTTGGAACCTCCCCGACACACTTCCAGCCAATTTTTTGAATAACCGGGGGATGAAAGTCTAACAGAAATTGACCGTTTGGCCCACAGAACTCCCCGGACACTGGACGTAAGGTTAACAGAGAGTTTTTAGGTTAGTGTTGCTGGAAGCGCAGGCCACGGTTGTCAAATTGAATAGAATCTCACTGTTCACGGACAGAATCAAACCGATTAGGGTTGACCTACTACAAACTTCAAAGGCTTATAACTTTTGCAAAAATACTTCAAATCGGACAAATGAGATGTTTTTAGACATCTACAGAAACTGTGACAACCGTGGCGTAGGCAATGTAGTTAACTACTTGGCGCAAGCTGGTTGGTGCACCACACGAATTAATTACCCAGCGTTAATTAAACACTTGGGTATACACATGGTCAAGGATTCACTCATGCAGAAATGCCTGCACAAGGTGACGAGCTCCCACTAAGCGTAACGTAAGAAGAGTGATCAATTAGAGCGTGACCAGCCAAGTCATAATTCACAGGAGCAGCTGACAAATTTCATGCCCCATCACCACACCACCACACCAACATGTAATGATAACCATGAAGCTATTTTATTTATTCTAAGCCTTAAAGAAGAGGCTTAGTGTGGGAAGATGAATCTTTCAATAAAACCTAACTGAGGACAGGATTGGGTTCTCCTGCAAATGGATCCCCAAAGACGCTAAAATCGACTACTACTCTTATGGACACCCAGTAGGCAACCCTAATTTAGAGCTATTCTGTACACTCGCAGATGAAACCAGAAGTCGGTATGATACACTCAACCTGTCAACCTTTTATTTCTTCGGGGCAAACATTTGAATCAAGGAATCCAGGTCCGGGGGTTTCTTGGAAGCGGGTTTGGAAGCTTCCATGGCTACCCTTTCTATCACTTGCTTCGTCAATGTCCTCCGATCCAGCTTCTCTCTGGTTGTGTTTCTTGTAATCCCGCAGGAAGGACTCGTCGACGTCACCGCGAGCGGAAGACTCTTTTTTCTTGGCACTCCAATAGAGTTACGCCTTGAATTTGCAGAGGTTCATGTCTTGCCTGCATGCTGGGATGGAGCGATAAAACTGTCTGATTCGCGCCTTGGCTTCCTCCGAGATTGAGCTTCCGGGCTCCCTGAACGTAGTCCCACCTCTTCGGAGAAAGTGTGATTTCTCCGAGAATGTAGACGTGGCAGTCTGAGCGTCTCCTGCGGAGCACAATTTCTCAGGGGAATTCGAGTGCTGTTTCTTCTCCCACGCACATGAAGAAACGGCGTTCCTCAGAGAAAATTCTTGAGGAATTTGCAGATGGTTGGCTGCGCTTGATCTGCGGAGCTCGCTTCCAGTGTGACAGGTGACTGTTTCTTTGAGGATTGCTCCAAACATAAAAAAGGGCGGTCACACCTTCTCCACCAACACAGGCTTCCTATTGGTTCCTCTTTTCTCTGCTACATTTCTCCGACTTCAACGAAATTTGATTCTCGGAGGAGGTGTGACTACCCCTAATATGTCAGGATGTCCATCATCAAATCCACCCTGCCGCCCCCCGCCCCCCCCCCCCAAAGCTATCTCAACCCTTTAGCAACCTCAGCAGTTTCTCAACGACCTGCGGGAAAATCGTGACGTCCAGTAAAGGAAGGTATTGACTTTGTTAGGTAAGGTTGGGGAAAAGAAATTTGATTTTAAGTGTTATGAATCTTTTAGTTTGTGTGGTCAAAGTTTCTAAAATTTTTTCAACACATTCTCATAGTAGTTTTGCATAAATTTGGACAATTGAATTTTGAAAAAAAAAAATTTGTTCACTTTTTTTTAATTGCCTTCAAAAGTGGCTCTTCTTCACAATTTGTGTCCAAAATGTACGTATGTCCATCCTTTAGGGTTTAAGGAGACACAATTGATGGTTCTAAAACATTCCTATTGATCCAGCCTAGGATAAATGGAAAAGTGCCTAAGGTGATTGCAAGAAAGACTGAACATTTTTGGTAGTGTTTTGCCAAAATTACACTTTCTACGCTTAATACTATGAGTACGAGTACTATAAAATAGAACAATCTCAATTTTTGATCTAAAAAATCGACAGCTACTAGTACCATTGACTACTTACAATATTGAAAAAATACTATTCGAAAAAAAAAGTGTCACAGAAAATATATACAATTAGGTATAAATTAATAGTAATTAGAAAATCATGAACCAAACAAATCAAAAAATTGGTCATTTTTAAAGATTTAAAAATTATTACATTTCACAAAAAAATGGAAGTCAAAACCATCTTTAATGTTTAAAAATGTGTACGCAAGGGAGTTTTATTTGTACAAATATGAAGGTCATAAAATAATGTATTTTTAGATTTTCTTTAATAGGCTCATGTTCCCCTACTATAGGAATAGACCATAGAAATCTGAGCTTAGATCATTAATTTTTGGTACTCTATAATACTAAAACTCCCTAAACCTCAAAGTGTGACAAATTTAAAAATTAACTTTTAAATATAAAATTATTTTTTTAACTTTTAAAAAATGAGGCATATGAATGAAGTCAAGTCAACCATCTTCAATAAAAATTTCAAGCTCATGAGATTCTATTGTCAAAAGTTCTAGCAAAAAATAACTTTGTCACCTTTGAATGTGATACAAAATAGGTCTAGTCTTTCTTGCAATTACCCTATGAGCCTTAACCCCTAAAGGACCGTTTGTCCCCTCAGGGAACAATTTGGGTTTGGATAGGTTCCTATTATCTCAATTTGTAGTGAATGTTTTTGAGATTTTTTGAGGTTGTGGAGTTTGCGAAGAACCTTGTGAATATATAATTTTTGTTTCAATCAGTGCTTGGGAGAAAAAGTTATGGCACAATAAGCCAAAAACAAAAATCAATGGGCAGTACAAAAAAATCAGAAAAAGTCAATTTTTTTTTCTAAAATCTTATATTTTTGTCTACATTTGAAGCTTTAATTCATTCCATTTGGACTAGTTATGAGAAAGTTATGGACAATCTTAGTTTTTCAGGCAATCTAAGCTTCTTCTTGAAAAAATAACTTATAGGATTTATTTGTGAATGCAATTTTTACAATTTTCCAATAAAAATTTTTAGACAAGATTAAGTTTTCTTTTTAGAAAAATCTCACCATTGAGATTATCATATGTCAATTCCATCTTAAAGCTATTTATGATTTAGTTTTTCCTTCAATCTTTAACCTACTTCTACTTAACATTTTTTTAGAAAGTGAAAATTAAGTGTTTTTTTGTTGATTTTTTTTCCTTAGGTTCTCAATTCAACTATTCAATATAAAATCTTAGAAAATCAAAATTAATAATGCAAAAATTTTTAGTTAAAAAGATTCAAAGTCAAAAAACCTAGTCAGTCAAGTTGCAAAAAAACATTTTTTTTCACTTTGGATGTAAATATCTTGCAATCTATGTAGTCAAATTTGATGAAATTTTTTTCACATGTTCTCAAACAAGTTAAGTAGAAGATCCTATGGTTGGATTTTGAAAAATATATCTTTTTAATTTTTTAGGTGAACACAACAGAAGTGGTAGTTCTAAGTGGTTTTTGACAGGAAACACCCTTGGGGCTTTAGGGGTTAATTATTGGTATAATTTTAATTTTGAAAATTTATAATTGATAGTCTTTCTTGCAATCATTCCATAAGCCTTAATTATTGGCATAAATTCTAATTTTAAAAATTGATAATTGTGCCACTATTTGCTCTACATATATTAGAGAAAAAAAAAAAACCATTTTAAGAGTTTCTCCATAGCCTTCAAAGGACCCTACAATAAACATTTTATTTTAGTTATTGATCACCTTCAATCTCAATGTCAGATGGCTCTTAGTGGTTCAAAATCCAAGAACAAAGTGTTCTAAATCAGGGTTTATGGTATACTAATGCATCTTAGCCCTTATTTTTAAGAGTCTTATCAAATTAACCTATTAAGGACTGTGGTTGATTTTGGGGGCAAGTAAGACCTATTTTGATTTTAAGGAGAACATGATAAAAAATATCAAATCACAATAAATTTGAGAAATCTGCCCATACCAATTGAAATCCATATGAATGTTTGGATCTCCACAATAAATTTTGTGGCATTTGAACATCCCAATTTAGATATTATAATGCATCTTAGTATATTTTCAATCCATATGTCGTTGATTTTTTCAACCCCTAAAATGCATACTAGTACAAAATTTCTTGTTTTTTGTCCCAATACATTCATTTCCAAATTCCCCACACCTATCCCCTTTCATCCAACCAAAAATTCTTTATTAAATGTTGGCTAAAAAAGAAAAAGTGTCAATTTCAACTAGAAAATGGTCGACCAAACCTTAATGGATTAAGTTGAGCTTGGTTAAATTTAGCTACAGTGAGTGGTTTTTGAAGCTTATTGCTAAAGCTAATGACAACTTGTTATAAGTTGCCATTGACTTCAGCAATTAGCTTCAAAAGCCACTTATTCAATTTTGTGTGTTAGTAGAGGAGATGAGCCATTTTTATACAAGTGCGGTAGTGGTAGGTGCAACTATCTATGTGGAATATATAAATTAGGAAGATTAAATATGAGAAGTTGAATTTTTATTCTTCTTAATTTATATATCCTGTATAGATAGTACTACCCCACTTGTATAAAAAGTGGCTCATCTCTTTTTATTCAAACACTCAAAATTAAGTAAGTGGCTTTTGAAGCTAATTGCTTTTGATTTTGGCAACTAGCTTCAAAAGCTACTTAATTTGGCTAAATTTAACTAAATTCAGCTTAATTCAATATAATATATGTAATTTTTTAATTAACCTTGTATTCAACTATCTGTTATCTATACTCTTCTATCCCAATATGTTTTAAATATTGTTTGGATTCTATCAGAATGAAAATCCAACTACATTTGCTAAAATTCACACTCTAATTGTCTCAATATATTTTAAATATTATTCAAAATCTGTCAGAATGAAAATCCAACTACATTTGCTGAAATTCACACACTTTGACTATACACATGTGACATATTCTATGGGCTTTTTCAACCTCAAAGAATAAATTGAATTGTCACTCTATAGCAATCCATGCAAGGGCTTATATTTTCTCTAATGAAAAAAAAGTTTCTTTTAATGAAATTTAACATTGGTACCAAGGCCAAGAATAGCCTCCCATTATTGGTGCACCTAATTCATTGAACATTCAAGCTTAGATTATGTCAAATCATCTCTTTTTGAATAAAAAATTCATTTTGCCAATTAGGCCAAGCCATTAGGTTGTAAAGGAGTTGGGACTAATTTCCATCTTTTGTCCAATCATAAGTGAGAATTTGGAGCCTCTTATACAACCAATTGGCACAACCTATAGGTATAAAGTGGACATTAACAACCTTCTAGCACTATGACAATGCACTTGCCAAAAAGATACATTAGTGAGACTATTTTAGATTGGATCTACCCACACTTTACCAATTTAGTCCCAACAAACTTTGAAAAATTACAGAAAATTCATTTCTTCTTGGAATGTAACAATTCTACTTGCACATGACTTCTCTCAAACATCTCAGTCTCTAAAAAATACATGAGTTGACAAATGGCTTCTCCAAGGCACTCATATTGCAAATCTTCTTGGTAATAGGCATGTCTACCTTACTATTTGCAAGCATCTAATAAGAGATTAGATGTTGGCGGTGTATTCTAAAGTATTCTGGTGTTGGCCTCTGTTGCAAGACGCAGAGAGACCGCCATTTCATGCCACTGACCCTAGTAGAGTAAGTAACCCCTTTCCGACCACCCGCCATTTTTAACTTGTAGGCTGCTGTATTTCCGTTTGCACATCCATGTTTAACTACTAATGTATGATAAATTGTGAACCGTTGATTTTCGATCGATTTTTTGACCAGCCTATAGTTGGAATTAGACACACCTACATAACAAGAATAGGGTTTTAAAGAATCTTAACAAAAAAATTTCACAACAATTTTGTTTTTGGGCCAAAAAATACCAAAAAATTTCAATTTTGTCTAAAGTCTATTTCCTTGCCTGGGAAAAATATTTCTCCCACCAAACCCAACAGTCAACTATGCTGAATATCTTAAGTGGTTGGAAATGGGCAATAAGCTTCTGTTAGTTACCACTGCTTTCCTCTCCAATGTCGCACAGCACACTGTGATGAGGGATCCACCAGGTCGAATCATCTCTTAAATCTAAGACAGTCTAGGAATTGCGCAAAAAGGAATCGAACTTACACAGTGCTTCGGCCCAAATTCTGCAGACGGGAATTCCTGGCAGGGCCTCTTCAATACGCGAAACTGTATTATGAATGAAACGGGAGGAGTGTTTGGAACTCAGTCGAGTTTTTATTAGTCGATGATAAAGTCGGAAAGCTCTTATAAATCTGAAGCCTCCAAACCTCAAGATTTCATGGCATGAAAGAAAGCTTGCAGCGGAGTTGTAGACGACATGAAACATGCATGGTCTTCCACTTCATAGCTCTAGAAGTATAAGACGTCTCAAACATCAATGTAGTATTGTGTGCAAGAGCAATATAATCAAGTAATGAGTGGATGTGTTTGTTTAGACGGTGCAGTTCACAATGCCAAAATCATGATGTTCAAGTGCCCCAGAGCTCTTAAAACTGTCTAGAACTTTCGACCTTGGTTTCAGGTGTGCCGCTGAAACAAAGTCCATAACACTGAAACCCACCATTTTAATAACTTTTAGAGCTTCCTACGTTACCTGTTAGGTTCACCGAGAGTTCTTCAACTGTCCAAGAAATTGACGTTGACACTTTTTGAATGCGCAACAAGTGTACAACGTACAGACAAGAGTGGTATGACAAGTGTGCATGTAAAGAGATCGGACAAGGTAATATTCCTATGCATCCCAGCATCTCAACCTTATTGCATCGTGCGACCTAAGCATTCCATGAACATCTCAAGCTGGATTTTTGCTTTAATTTGACCTTGTGCAGTGAAACGATATTGCGTCACCTGAGTTAATGGCTCAAAATTGAAGCAAGGAACCCACGAAGTCAATCACGCACTAACATCACTTTCATTATATTGATAAATATTTGGACGACCTTCGCACCATTCGGGGCACGCGCCTTGAAATCTCGGTCAATCCAGTCTTAGTTTTTTGCAGCTTGAAATC
The DNA here is from genome assembly GCA_950106755.1 of Climacium dendroides. Classification (NCBI taxonomy): domain Eukaryota; kingdom Viridiplantae; phylum Streptophyta; class Bryopsida; order Hypnales; family Climaciaceae; genus Climacium; species Climacium dendroides. The sequence continues at coordinate 5,385,572 of OX467087.1, read as the reverse complement.
CGATATATCTTCTTCAAACCTCGAGACAGAGGCAAGCAGACTCAATACCTTCCTCTCTTCATGAGTTCGATCCAGATCATCGGTCCTGGTCATGCGGAGTCCCATTTCATATCAGGTATACCGCTACAAAAGTCGATCAGAGATTGGATCATTTCCAAAACGACTCTGAAGCGGCCAGCGGAGCGCAAGTGGGACAAGGAATTCCCATAAAAGAGCCTTAGAACAAACTTAGGGCTAAGAACAGAACGAGCATTTTTTGTGAATCTGGCATAAAGCAGCCAGTGGCGACGATTTCCTGGTGTTATATATAAGTTTACACGAAACGACATTTCTTATCTTTGTTGTAGCTTCCTTCTTGTGGAGAGCGGAGCAGCAGAAGGTCCACAAGACAATTCTTTCATCTGCAAGCAAGCACAAGAAACTTGGAAATGGAACTTCAACTTGCTTGGAAAACTCGAGTCAGGTCCTCGGAATCCCCTCACACTAGTGCAAAAGGGTGGTTGAAATGACATTTTAAATGACATTTTGATGTCATTTCAACCTCTCTCAATGTTGGTTGAAATGACATCAAAATGTCATTTAAAATGTCATTTTTTTGATGTCATATCAACATGTAGGTTTAAATGACACTTTGAAAATGTCATTTAAACATACTGATGGTGTACATTTTAGCTCTTTGAAATCATATTTAAAAAGAGGTTTTAGATTTCAAAATCTATCCAAATTGAAGATTTTACTTTTTAAAATCTTACCTTTATGTAGATTTTAGTTTATAAAATCTTTAAAAATGTAGATTTTAGATTTTGGAATCTTACAAAATATAGATTTTAGATTTTGAAATCTTATAAAAATGTAGATTTCAGATATTTAAATTGCAGATTTTACAACCCTACAAAAATGTAGATTTCTCCACTAAATCTATTTGCTTTGGACATAAGTACATTTCTTGACATTCATAGTTTAGAAGAAGAAATGTAGCATTAAGAGTAGACTCTACTCACTATTTATTTCTACTACTTGTCTTCTCCATGGCAATTGTTATGGGATAATGTTTTCTTCTAAAATCTACCAAATTTATTGGTTGAAATGACATTAATTTCATTGTTGATTGAAACATACATAATGGAATCAATTCTTCTTCTAAAATCTACCAAAATGTCAAAAATGTCATTTCAACATGGGTGGTTGAAATGACATTTCTCCAAAACATGGTTGAAATGACATTTTTCAAAAAATGTCATTTCAACATGTCATTTCAACCACCCTTTTGCACTTTGATCAAAGTGTCAAGTCAGTCTGCAGCAGCTAGTGCGACTTCGGGATGAAAATTCCAGGTAAGTTCTGCAAAGTCAGGAAACGTAATATTGGTGGTTCATGCGAGGGCCCATTCTTTGGGCGATTTGGGTTGGGCGAAATGCTGATGTCTTCAAACACGAGACTTGACAGCCTTATTATATCAGCATGTAGTTGGCTTCTCCCGAAGTCCAAACGTCCCTCCATAGGTGGATTATCCGTAGTTCAAAAGTCCTTCCGTAGTTACATTGCGTTGGATTTCTCCCGTAGTCCAAAAGTCGTCTCCAGACTTGGGTTCCCATGCGCCAGTGACTTGTGGGTTGGAGTCTGCTTCTTGCAATGAATACATCCTTTAATCTGCATCGAACAAGAAAAGAAAGTTGTCTCAAATGTCACATCCATCATCTAGATGGGTCAGGTGTGAATGCTGAGTATGAGATCGATGATGCACCTGTCATGAAAGAAAGGTGTCATCCGTGGCACCCCGTCATCAGTCAAATGTTCAACCCTCGTGAAGTAAAATGTCGTCGTGAACTTAGGACCAGCTCAGGTATAAATACACGCCCGCTCCAAACCATCATCTGGATCTATTTCATTTCATCCCTTGAGTCCACTAGTATTGCCCCAGCTCACCGGAGTACATTGTATTCGTCTCCGCATTAAGAGTTTCCGAGCTGCACTTCTTGTACCAGTATGGCCTACATGTCGGCAAAAATCCGATTGCCAGCCATCGTTCTCACGCTGCTAGCAATCAGCAGCTCTGTCCATGGTAATGCATTGAACTTCAAAGATTCTGTTTGAGCTTGTTGTTGAAGATGTATCTCACTGTGTACATTGATAGCTCGAAATCAGTACTGTCGATATGGGCAATTTCGTTAAAATGGCGAAATTCCTCTACTTTGGCAGTTTTTACAGTTCAGAGCGGGCGTTCTGAAGTGTACAAACGTCATAGATATCTTAAATCTATATCACTCTTAGATGTTTTAAATCTATACCTCTGTTAGATGTCACTTTTACAATTTAGATCGTGCAATCTGAAATCTATAGTAGTCATAGATTTCTTAAATCTATAAATAACCAAGATTCTTGAAAACTATACCTGTCCTAGATGTCACTTTTACAATTCAGAGCGGGCTGTCTGAAAAATGGCACATGGAATGCCGCCATTTTAACGGAATTCCCCATCGATGCACTTGGCATTCATTTACATTTCCCTTATTGTTTGATGCTTTATGGTCTATCACCACTTAGCCAATCATGGGCCTGTCATTGACAAATTTGCGGTTTATCAACCTTTCAATTGCAGGCACCACGATCAATGTCCGCAGCCAATGCTCATCTAATATTACGGCTTGTGATCAAGCTCAAGGCACTAACGTCACTTGCTTCGTACTCAACAACGGTGACTCAAATCTTCTCGACGTGGGTACTGTCTGGACAGGAGGTCTAATTTGGGGATTCCCAGGTGACAATCCAGATCCAACTGTAGGAAACCAGGCCAAGCCTCAAGCAGATCTTGCTGAGTTCACCATCGGCAGCAATGGCCAGGATTTTTATGACCTGAGTAATGTGGTAATAAGAGTTATCCTGACTTTCAAATCCCTTGCTCTCATCTCAGAAGCTTCCATCAAGACTAACATTAGATTAACCTTAACTAGTTCATGTTAATCTAACAAGGCTATTATAATTATACCAATGTAAGTTGATGTTCAAGTAATGTTCACTTAGTGTTAGCTTAACATCAACGTAATAATATTAAATGATCGAACTTTCGTGATGTGATATGTTGTTTTTCAGTGCAAATAGCTGATTCGGAAAAGGTCAGTATAGACTAATTGGTGGCTGGGATGGTTGGGTGCTGCACGCAGAACGCCTACAATCTGGGTCTGCAGATCAATGTCCTTAGCGTTGCGGATGGAAGCCCGGTCAATGGCACGCACTGTGGGAGCCCCATCTGCTCGATTCCTGACCTTAACAGCTTCTGCCAGCCTCCAAACACCCTCACTGGCGCACCTGGAGATGGCTGCTATAACACCGACGGGACTGGCACCGTTCCCACCAATGGAACTGAACAATTTGCGACCGCTTGCCCCCAGGCTTATTCCTACTCCAAGGACGACCAGAACCATGTCTACGGTTGCCCTACTGGCAGCACCTACGAAGTGGTGTTCTGCCCATGAAGAAATGAACCATGACTACAAAAGGACTCTCACTGGAAACACGAGTCCCGCCCTTCACATTTTGTTTTAGTGTAAGGAACTGCAGAATGAGAGGAATAAGAAGAGGCTGGAGTGGCGTGAGTGAAGAGTCTGTTCATCTTGGTTCCCACTTGAAATCCGCTGGATGACAAGAGTTACACCAAGACTACGTACCTCGATTAGAGGGGAGAGACTCTTCACTACCTGATAGGCAGACCCTGTGGAGGTTCCTGGTGGAGTGCAGGGATGAGGGTATAGATTTATGTATGTTTCGTGGAACTCAATAAGCGGTTGAGTTTTTGTGGATGGATTGTACCATTTCGAGAGTTGTACAAGTTTTGTTTAAAGGGAATCCATACATGTGGGGAGGGTATGTACGTATGTTGAATATTGGTTTGCAATGTTATTAATGTTATTTAATGTGTGTTTTCAAGATGATTTGGAAAGTTTTGATTTTTCATGTCATGCTTGGATGGTTGGAATGTGCACTAATATCTTTGGCACCTATTGTTACCGCTATCAATGGCTCTGTTTTGTATTTTCAAGCCATACTTTGTTCATAAATGGGGAATTTCGTTAAATTGGCGGCATTACATGTGCCATTTTGAGACTGAATTGTAAAAGTAACATCTAGGATAGGTATAGTTTTCAGGAATCTTAGACTTTTATAGATTTCAAAAATCTATGACAAATATAGATTTCAGATCGCACAATTTGAATTGTAAAAGACTAAAAGTGACATCTATCACAGATGTAGATTCTAAACATCTAAAAATGATATACATTTCAGACATCTAGGACATTTGTACACTTCAGACCGCCCGCTCTGAGCTGTAAAAACTGCAAAGCAGCGGAATTTCGCCATTTTAATGAAATTGACCATATAATTTGTTGTACAATTGTAGTTGCTCCCACTAATTTAAGGCAGTAGATTGGTTTGCTGAAATCCTAGTATAAGCCACTGGACTGGTGAGCTGAAACTCTAGATTTTCAACAACAGGAAGGTGGAGGCACCTATTCCCATTTCTTGAAGCCATTCCACATACTTTGAAGTGAAATCAACACGAACATGAAATTGTTTTTAAATGACGTTGGCATTTGTAAATTATGAATTCTATAAGAAAATGATAATCTTCTTATAAAATAATTTTTATGAATCTGCTGTGAAGTGCTTTCTCTGCTTCGCAAGATCGAAGTGCCATGTCGTCATATTTGTTAAAAGAGAAATTTCTCAAACGCCCGTCATGTGCTCAGTGATTATGGCAGTGCTCAGTGACTTCGGTAGTAAGGCTCTTGTACTGCGCATATGTACATAAGCCTTGAGTGAGTGTTATACGATCCACCTTGTGCCGTCAGATTCCTGTACATTAAATCTTGTATGTGATGAGACATTGAGCTGTGCATAATTGCATTGGGATGCAGTCTCAATCACAGTTTCTACGAGATTCAGAGGACTTTAAATGGACACTCCAGAGCAACCGAATCGGCAACTCCTGTCTCATAACTTGGAAGTTGTGCAGATCGTATTCTGAAGCATATTCTTTGGTCAGTCCCACACCCTGCCCCACACAAGTTTAAGGCTGTGCTCAGCTCTGGTATCTTCACAAGTGTAGATTGAAGTAAATATTCCGAAACTCACCATGCTCCTTAATTAGCAAGAGATTGAACTCTAATAAACATTTAACGTGCGTCAATCTATTCAAATCAGAGCGCTTCCTAATCGGCATTCTACGCCATACAGGCTTTCACGATCATGGAAACTACAAAAAATTATTAGACCAGTCTCGTTCTGTAAAACTGAACAGTCTAAACCAAAGATCCTTTCGGAATAGCACAATGAAGCACATTGTTCGCAAATAAGGCGAACATCAAATTTCTTGAGTACCGCTTCCGTAATTGTATCGTTTCAGTCTCCAATTGCCACCGTTACAAATTGCCTCCATTACAGAACAAGGTTCAAATTGACGGAGTGGAAAATTTACAATGGCAGCAGAGATTCAGAAACCAAGCACTATTCAAGGACAATCTCTCATCGCTTGATGACACCATCATTCGCAAAGGAAAGGGGTAAGTGTAATGTCGCAAAATATAGGGGAAAACCGCATGAATGTAGTAAGATAAACACCTCACAGTGATGCTCAAGTCATGGTTGTCATATTGGACAAGTTATTATTCATTTTTTGTCCTGTAGGACGAGTTACTATTCATCAAATGTACTTGAGAGGTACATTTGATGAATAGTAACTCGTTTTACAGGACAAGAAATGAATAGTAACTTGTACAGTATGACAACCATGGCTCAAGCAACCAGTTCACATGGAATTAGAGGGCAAGGGTAGTTGTGAGGTGAAAAAATGAGGGGTGGGGACGCACGTGGTTTGTTGTAATAAAACTAAATGCACCTCTTGAGCTCAAAATGAGTTTTCAATAAAGAGTTATTTTTAAGAATTTTTTGTTCATTTTTTAAACAATTTTTTCTTATATAATGTAAAGGTGTGAAAGTTATTTTTTAGTTCAATCTATAGTATATCTTTTTACTTCATAAATTTATAACTAATTATTATTAACAAATAAAAATATCAATAATTCAAAACATAAACTTTCAAAGTAGAAAAATCTATTCATATTTTTTCATTTAATTTTATTTAAAATTCAAAAAGTATATAGGGGTCCAAAATTTTATTCGCACATGGTTTTTAATAGACACTCTAAATGACCCCCCAAGATTTTGAGTTGAATATTGATGCAATGGTCATCTAAATGTGTTATTTAAAAATATTTGAGTTAAAAAACATGCCATTTTAGTCCATTTTGAACCTCTTTTAAAAATCATTCCATAATTTAATTGGAGCTTAAAAACTCATTTTGGGAGTAGAATCCTATAGTCATTAGTAAACAATACTCAAAATTTGAAGTTAAGATTATAGTTTATTAGAAACCATTTGTTTGCGCGTAGTTTATTGTAGTAAAACTAAATGCACCTCCCAAGGAGTCTACGCCCAATCTATCTTAAACCAAAAGAATCCTTAATGGTTTGGGAATTCTTTACGTCCATACCTTAGTGCACGTACTCTGCGTCCGCGCTTGACTATTCCAAAACCAAGACTCTCGGGTGGCATTTTGGAATTCCTTGCATCCACACTCTAGTGCACACACTCTGAGTTCATGCCTGACTTGGTCCAAAACCCAAAGAATTCCTGGTAGTTTGGAAATTTCTTACATCTGCGCTCTAATGCACAAGCTTTGAATTTGTACCTGACCTGTTCCAAAATCAAAAGAGTCCCTGGTGGTTTTGAAATTCCTTGAGTCTATATTCCAATGCACATACTTTGAATTTGTACCCAACTTGTCCCGAAAGTAAAAGAGTCCTTGGTGGTTTTGGAATTCCTTGCATTTTCTCCCTAGTACACACGCTCTACGTTCGGACCCGACTTGTCTTGAAATCAAAAGAGTCCCTAGTAGTTTGGGAATTCTTTGTGTGCACATTCTAGTGCACACACTTTGTGTCCGCGCTCAACTATCACGAAACCAAAACTCCCGGGTGGGGTTTTGGAATTCCTTATGTCTACGTTCCAAAGCACACATCTATGCATCCATGCCCGACCAAAGATTCTTCTATGTCCATGCCCATGTTCCATGAGTCCGCGCCCATCCACCCTACCAGTATATATGCAGTAGGTTGCATTGTTAGACCTACTACAAAAAAACAGGGTAAAATGTGATTGGCGCATTTGACTGTATTTGAATCATTACCAAGTCATTACTAAGTCATTTGACTAAAATGTCACTCGGCGCAATCACATTTATATATTTTTAGTTAAGTAGTCACGGCCCAATCGTGTTTTTGAAGGATTATTATCACCATCCACCGATGTCGTGTTGTTTAGACGTACATTATGTAGAAATAAATACTTCTTGTTGAAATAGAGGGTTTTTTAGGGAGCCTAATCCATCCATACGGATTGGATTCAACCTTTTTTACCTCTATTAAACAATTATTTGGGTTTATAATGTTTGTTTTTACACTTGAAGTCATTTGGTATTTTTTAGTTTATATTTAAAGTTGTTTAAATGGAAAGGTAAAGCTTGTTTGACCTTTCTATTGACTTCGAGAAGATTAGAAGGCCACGTAGGAGATAAGGATAGGGTTATAGGAGAAAAGAAGTGACCAACGAACAAATTGTGGTCCATATGGCACTTGTAGGGGTTTAATCCACTAGCTTAGGTGGAAAGTATGGAGGGTGAGGTGGAGGATAAGGTGGAGGATAAGGTGGAGGATAAGGTGGAGGGCTTCTTCTTCCTCCTCAAGGTTTGCTTGGGAAAAACCGTGACTTTAGAGGGTCATTGTGTTTTGTACATGAGGATTTTGGCTATGAAATTTTGGGAGGTTGTTCTTCATACTTTTGTCTTTCCAAAGCCCTATTACTTGCTCTATTTGGAGTTTTTGTGCAAAAGTTATGCTTGAGGAAGTGAGGGAGGGATGTTTGCCATGAAGAATGGAGGCTGAACTTTCGAGGGCTCATAACTATAAAAAATATTTTCTCATGATACTTAGTGAAGTTGTTTATTGAGATGTTAGCTTCCCATAGAGATATCATTTGCTCAATTTGAAGTTAGCATGAAGAAGTTATGAACTTGAAAACAAAGTAGTGAGGAGCTACCTTTGAATTGTGAATAGTGAACTTTGAACGACTGTAAAATTTGGACAGTATCTTAGTTTTACTTGAGGTTTTCAGAGTTTGTAGATATTTTTGTTAGCTTTCCAAAGAGATTTCTCACACTCAGTTTGGATTTAGCATGCAAAAGTTATAGGCTTGGAAGCAAAGTAGTGGTGAGTTGCCTTTGAATTGTGAATAGTGAACTTTAAACGACTGTAAAATTCGGACAGTATCTTAGTTTACTTGAGATTTTCAGGGTTTGTAGATATTTTTGTTAATTTTTCCGAGAGATATCACACTCTTGATTTGGAGTTGTGAAGCTTCTGTGACACTCATTTTAGTGTTGGGTACTCTTTTAAGAGAAGTTATAGAGGTTTTGGTATATCTTCTACCATTTTTTACAAACATGTCAAATTTTCTTGCTCTCTATAGCATATTATGGGAGTTATATGAGAATAGGCTACTCTATTTGGCCTATATATCATTATATGGGGCATTTGTGAGTATATATATATATATATATATATATGATGGGAGTGTTTGATTAGGGTTCTTTCATTATTCCGGGCCAAATCTAGTTGCAGCTAAAATCCCCGCGATTTCCCAAGGCAAGGCCTCTCTACTCCACACTAAGACGTACGATGTAGTAAGAATGAGACTTGAATGATCATCATACTCTTCGGAATATGACATGGACTAGATGGGATTAGATACATGCCGGGCACACGCCTTGCTTACGATGACATGGAGAGCAGTCATTGGCCATGACTGATTGATTCAGAAGTCATACTTGAGTCATAACCGAGTCATACTGTAGTCATGTTCTGACACTGCCACGTCAAGTCATTTTCGAGTCATGTTGTATACGGACGCGTGTATCACGTCAAGTCATTTGTAAATCATTCTCCAGTTGGCTCAAATATTGAGGTCAATGGAAGGGCTTAATATTCTAGCTTCCTGCAGAAGTCACAAAAGTCGTGTTCCAGTTGTTCTTTAGTTATTTTTAAGTCTTAAATGTGCGATTGGGGGGCTGTGCAGTGTGTGGGTACAGAGGTAGTAGTCACGCTATAGTGCATGTGTTGTTACTCAGCAATTGTGTTTGAGTGTCACTATCATAGCAGGAGCCACTGCCTAGTGACAAAAAAGTAATCAACAAGCTATTAGGCCGCTATAAGTTCCTACAAATTTGTGGCCAGACTAATAGAATTAGTAGAGACATGTGACTAGTGGGCAGGGAAGATGAAGTCAAGAAAGTGCATGCATGGACTCTTGTAGTGCAACGGAGTACAATACGAAAACATAGCTATAGAACACAAAAGAAGATTGTATTGCAACATATGAACTGCATTATTCAGTGTTGTAGGCATGTACAAAGGAAAGTGAAGTCTCAATTTTTTCACAAGAAATCTCAAAAGTTTTTGAAAAAAGCATATTCTCTAGTAACCTCGGTGACAAAAAAGCTATTGCAAAACAATTCTACTGCTTCCACCTACCACAAGAGAATTGTACAATGTTGTATATGCCTTGTATATGCAGATTACACAATGCAACCTCAGATGTGGCTCCTGATATACTTCTCGGTCCACATGGCATAGGAGCCCTTGGCATATTAGATGACGGTTTGGTTTGTCCTTTCATTAGAAAACATGAACACCCCCCCGGGTTGCATAATCTTATGCACCTCTACCTTGTACCACCCCTCCAAAATCTCTTGCCCATGGAACTTGTGTTCCCTTAAGGCCATATTCATTATATTGAGACTTTTCATAGATTTTGAAACAGAATGCTAGACATTATAAATTCATTTACAAAAATAATAATTGAAACCAAGAACAAATAATGCTCAAATAGTGATTCTAAAATGAAGTTTTAAAAATTGATGTTATTGCCTATTTATAAAAAAAATACCAATAAAGAGATAAAACAATTTATCTTCAAGTCAAAGTAAAAAATGAGACTGTGAAAAGTCTCAATATAATGAATATGACCTTCCTTGCCAATTCACTAATCATTCCCAATGCCACCTTTTGCCTCACACTACGGGGATTCATGAGGACTATGTCCTCTTCCATTTTGAACTACACAACACATGAAATGAGATACTACAAGCAACACACCACCTTGTAAACAAGAGTCCCCTCAAATAGTACATGCACTCCTACTCTGTGACTTTCAAGTAACTTCAAGGTCATTCATGCACAACTACAAAGAGCGGTGAAGCACGTTGTGACTCTCATATGACTAGGAGGTCATAAAAATGTACTGTTCATGATATAAAATACTTCTTGTCATTCAACATACTACACAACACTATAAAAAAACTGTATTTTATGTGACGAGCCTAATTTTTTTAAACGGATTTTACGTGATGTCCAATGCAACAAACCCATGTTTTTATGTCATAAATAGTACATTGATGTTATATTGGATGTTTTTTTGACATAAAAACAAGGGTTTGTTGCATTGGACATCACGTAAAATCCGTTTAAAAAAATTAGGCTCGTCACATAAAACACAGGCTTCATATAATGCAACCACTTCACATAAAAAGGGTGGCACCATCTCTAAGTTAGAAGACACATTTAGTACTTGAAAGTATGATCCAAGATAAAGACAAAGAGATCTATAGATAACCAATGCAGAAGTCTACATATAGTATTAGTATAAGTTGATTGCATTGTTTTTCTATGTTGATGTGCATGAAATCTATAAACATTCACTAGAGGGAGCCCATGTTTGAGTTGACGGATTTTATTAGACATTCAATGTAACAACCTTGTTTTTATGTCAACAATGACAACCAATAGAACATGAACATGTTACATTAGACATTTAATGTACCATATTCATGTTCCATTGATCATCATTGTTGACATAAAAATAAGGTTGTTACATTGAATATCTAACAAAATTTGTCAATTTAAACATGGGCTCCTACTAGTAATCTCTAGTATCAAAAACATAATTGTATGCATTTTGCTATTCAATTCCTCATATATGTTGAAGTATTGTATTGAAATTTTGTGATAAAAAAGTATAATATTTTTATCCATAAGTGACATATTCATTTTTTTTTAACGTTTAACCACTAAATGCCCAAAGCCTATTTTCAACTTTTGGAATTTGCTCTAAATAGAACAAAAGTCAACATTGGGATAAATTCTATCAAGTTTTTTTGAATTGTAACTATACAAATGTAAACCAGACATGTTAGAGATCACAAAAGAAAAGAAAACACAACAATCACTTATAGAGTGTTATTTTCCTACATTAATTCCCATTAAATTTACACCCTAATTTATAACCCTTAACAATTGCCTTTGGCATTTATTGTTTGAATATTTCATGCTATACACTATACTAATTATGGTTAGAGTCCGCGCCCGCAAAGATATGATCTGCGCTCAACTGTGTCCGCGCGCTAGAGACACTTGTAACCACCTGACCGCATAAGTCCCGGCCTGGGCTTCTTACGTCTACGCCCTACTAAATCCGTACCTAGAACTATGCGTCCCTGCTAACAACCAAGTGTCCGTACCTATACTTTATAAGTTTCCACCCTTTTGAGTCCACGTCTAGGAGACAACGTCTCCGCCCAACCAGGTACATCTGCGCTCAAACAACAATGTCTCCGACTGCACCTTACGTCCCTACCCACAACGTATACACCTGGATTCCAACGTGAAGTGCCACGCCATGCAATGAAGGTAAATCATGATAACTTTTTTTTACTTGACAAAGTTGAAAGCCCTAAATCCTAAAAGCCAGACAGACCGCCCACCCATCCGGTCCAATTTGCCCATCTGTTCAAGATGTCCGGTGATCCTAAACGTCCAATGTGACAACCTTGATATAAAGTCCTTTTTTAATGGATGTTATTGAAAATTTGACACAAAGTACAAATTTGTATCCATTATTCAATTTGGCTCTTCTCTAAAAACATTAATTTTGGAAGGACAAAGATGTGTAGTGTGGGAGCTTTTAGCTTTGTACATGGTGCTCATTACAAGAGAAACTGTCCAAATTGACAAAAACTGGTCCTAATTGACAGAAATCAACTAGTCCTAATTGACAAAAAATTGACAATTTTTTGTCAATTTGAACAATTTTATGTCCAGAGTGACAGAAACTTGTTAATTTTCTGTCAATTAGGACTAGTTGATTTATGTCAATTAGGACCAGTTTCTCTTGTAGTGGCTTCTCAGCTTTATCCAGGCACTAATGTTCTCACACCAAAATGCCCTTCACTACTTAGTGGGGATATGATTTTTTTTCCAATTGAATGCTCAAAATAAAAGTGATGCTCCTCTAAACTTTTTCGACATCTTGGTTAGCTTCAAATCACTTTAGTCAAAATGAACAAAATCCTTCTTGTAATTATGAGCTTTAGTTGGTATATAATTTATATGAGACAAGTTGCGAATGTTCAAAAAAATAAACATATGTAGTAAGTGTAAATATCTCTATTTAGGTAGTTTAGAAGGAGTTAAATTTTGTAGCCCTGCCAATAAGGTCAAAAAAAAATTCTAATTTTAAATGTTATGAACCTTTTAATTTATGCAATCAAAGTTCTCTAAACTTTTTCCAACACATTCCCAGGGTTGTCATACCAGACGGGTTAGGGTGATCGGACGGAACGAACAGACGGGTGAATCGGACTGGATAGTTTGGACGCCTTTCATTTTTGAAATTTTCCAATTGGGAAGTCGCTTCCACGCTAGAATCAGGGTGCGGACATGAAAGTCAGGGCGGGGACGTCAGTGCAGGGCGTAGACGAACAGGTTTGAACGTCAAGGCGCGGACATCATCGTGAGGGCGGGGACTGTACTGGGTGCAGACGGATTTGTCGGGGCGCGGACTCATTTGTTGGGGCGCAAACGCATTCGTTTGGGTGCGGACGTCTTGGAAAGGACAGGGACGCTGTAGTTTAATTCGAATGAAGTAGAAGTTCTACTTTTCCATGTTCATGTTCAAGGTTTTATTTTGGAAAATAGTGGCTACAAGTGTTTCAAATTCATATCCAATACAAAGAGACTTCTTTGTAGTCATCTTCAAAAGGGTTTAGGATTAAGAATTTGAGGGTACAACTATACATTCAAATTAAACTACAGCGTCCAAATTAAACTACAACATTCAAATTAAGCTACATTGAAAGAAAACCCAAATCATTAACAACTCGTAGATGGGATTGAAACACAATAATCCCAAAGATAAGATTGTTTTAGAAAACAATTTTAATCTTATCCAATAATTTGTTTTGAAAAATTATAAAAATTGCATTTAGAATTGAATCTTATAAGTTATTTTTTCTTAAACTGCCCAAAAAACAAGAGTGTTCATAACTTTCTCATAACAAATCCAAATGGAATGAATAAAAGCTTCAGACATAGACAAAAATATGACCTATAAGGAAAAAAAACTAAAAAAATTCATTCCAATATTTTGAGGAATTATTTCTCTGCCCGCCGAATTGAAATTTGGGCTTTTTGTGGTATAACTTTTGATCTCGGGCACTGATTGAAAAAAAATTAAATTCCCAGAAAGCTAATCACTTTTTCTACCTCATGTAAGAGTTTCAAGAAGTTTCATTAAAAATTGAGATCATAGGAACTTGCCCAAACTCCAAATTGTTTCCCGAGGGGACAACGGTCTTTTAGGGGTTAAGAGGTCCAACCACTTTTTGAATTCAAAGACAATGTATGGAAGCATGTCCTCCCTTCCTAGGGCCGGACATCTCCTTCTTGACTTCATCAAGCACTTGAGAACTAGGACCTACCCAAAAAAAAATTTAGAAAATGAAACTGAACTTCCAAATAAGAAGGACAAAATTTGTGTGAGTACAATCCGAAAGGGTTTAGATTCCTAATGAAAGACAAGGTACATATTTGTTTAAATTCAAGTTTAAGGATTCATTTTTTATTCTCCTAAATCAAACGTATTTGGGATTTAGGGTTTGGAGTTTACAAATCAAATCATAATCAACTTATAGTTTTTTGGCTTTTTGTTCAAGGCTCTGTTTTTGAAATAAATAGCTACAAGGGTTTGGATTGAAATCAAATACAACTTATAATACATTGAAATATACTTGAAGGATTTGTTTTTGGAAAAAGGAGCTACAAAGGTTTGGATCTTCGAGACTTCAACGGTATATTCTTGTAATGGGGATACCAAAAGGGGTTGGTACTTGGTATTGACATGAAATACTAGTTATGTTATTTTGGAATTCAAGTTCAATGGTTTATTTTTGTAATGGGGATACCAAACTCGTTTGGGATTGAAATTAAATATTGGTCAAGTTTTATTGGAATTCAAATATTCAATCAATCAAGTAGAAAATTTTATTTGTATAATGGGATCCTAGAAGGGTTTGGTATTGAAATCAAACACTAATTATGTTATTTTGGAATTCAAGTTCAACGGGTTATTTTTGTAATGGGTAACCCAAAGTAATTGGTTTGGGTCTTTGGGATTGAAAGGAAATACTAGTCAAGTTATTTTTCAATTCAATCATTCAACTAGAAAATTTTATTTGTGTAATGGGATCCTAAAAGGGTTTGGTATTGAAATCAAATACTAGTCAAGTTATTTTGAATTCAATCATTCAACTTGAAAATTTTATTTGTGTAATGGAATACTGAAAGGATTTGGTATTGAAATCAAATACTAGTTAACCCCTGAGCGCCCAACCCGTGGATAGTCAAGAGAGGAGCTCGGTGACCTCTTCCTACATAAATTGGCGGTGGTGATTCAATTTTCAGATCCATGGAAATTCACCGTAGAAAATAAGACTTCACTACCTCCTCTACTGATGGAAAGGGTCCGTAGAATTTTTCGCCGTCTGTTTTTGAAATTTATAATGGTCAAAATGAGGTTGACATTTCATAAAGCACCCAAATTTCAGGGGGTATGTCGCAAAAAGCCATTGCTAGTGGAGCATCAGGTGGAATTTGACGTTGAAAATTGGAGAGGGATGCCAGGGTTGGGGTATCTTGAGGCTTACCAAATCTGATGTCAATCTGACTCCAATAGGACCCTCAAAACATGCCACAAATGCGGATGTGCTGTGGCGGACTAGGAAATTGTAACCGGGAGCACTCTATGACTTCGACTGACATGCTGGATGTCCTTGCAATGAATTGGCACGGGGCTGCCAACTGCGTTTTCCCGTGCCACTTTCCCAACTGACAAGGTTAGTTGAAGCTTTGTCTTCAGTGATGGGGGGAGAAAAAGAACATCACAATGTCGTCATGAACTTCTTCACCGTCGCAGTCTTCGGTTACCTACAATGTCTTGAGTCACGTCCAAAACATTCGAAATGTTGATGCGGTTTCACTTAGCAAATTTTACTCAAAGACAGATAATAGGTCACAGGTGGTCCTCCTACCGAAGCTTGTTCACGAGAAACCCTGAACCGAAAATGAAGCATCGATCAAGGGATGCTAACACCTTTATTTTCCCAGTAGTGTGCCTGGATTTGACAAAAATACAGGGACCATTTGAAGGCATGCCACATATAATGAACCCATGAGTATGACTGTAGTTACCACGACACTCTTGCTTGTTGCTTTTCGAGCGACTTCTTTTTCTCTGCGATGAATTTCCATCAAATTTGTTTCAAATAAAACAAGCAACCACAGATTTTGGGTTGCGACTGTGACATAGATTCTACCTGCTTTGCGGTTTCACTTCGGTTGACTCTCCTTCATACGCATGAGATATGGAGGCAACCACTGATCAGTAAATAATTCAATCCCACCCACGATAAGGGATTGCATCATTCATGGAAACTCAGACACACTACTCACTGAACAGACATTAGATACAACAGCCAGGCGAGAAAAATGGAGCCATGTTCCAGAAGTTCATCACATCCAAACTCATGGGTAGCGCAAGACAAGTTAGGCGTCATACTTCATCATTGGAGCCACCAACACTAAATACGTAAATTCCTTCCTACTCATGAAATGCGTAACCTCCAGTTCAAGTGTACAGAGTCCCACATTGTGCACTAGTTCACAAAATTAGAACACCTACTCGGAATCTCTACCTCTGTTGGGAATATTAGATGAAATCTACCTAGAAAGGATAAGCTCTGTATTTCCTCGAGGGATGGAGGCATCCCCTGAAAACCGCTCCAATAACGTACAATAATGCTCCCAATAGCTGTCATCCTCATCCAGGTCTAGTTACTTGTAATGCCCACTTTCTTTGGCTATGAACTTTGACAAAGCATCCAGACAGACACATATGAGCCCCACCACACGTCTTGCAACAATATCGTGTCCTGCGCTTGCAAACAATGCACTGGCGCCAAAGGTTTGGCCGAATGCTACTGTAGTGCACAACAGTTGGATGGCACAAACATTCCACCTTGCATGTCGATGGAGGGTCCAACCAAGGAATTATCAAAGACTATGCTACCTCCATGTGATACTGGAGCCTCTTTCGGTACACTTGTTCACCACGAGTCTGTCGGTCATATTTCATGAGAACCCATGAATTGTTCAACCAACAGTCAATGACAAAAAACAAGTGCTTGTGCCACCACTTGTGTGAATGGAATTGCACACTATAATCTGTGCGTATTTGGTCAACGACATCAACGCCGCGCATGTGCATTTGATACTTGACTTGTTGCGGAGTAGAGTCTATGGCTTGTCGTTCTCCATTCACCCAACGCATAGAACGTGCTCCCTCGCCCACTGGATCAACTGAAGTAGAAAGAATGTACACTGGCTTCGAATCGTACCAACACGTAGCTGCCATCCAACGTTGGGCGTGCATCCGCCACATCAAGGTGCCCTGCGGGTGGTCCCCTTTCTTATGTCCTAAAAGTGAAGTTGGCAATCCAATGCGATTTTCTCTAAAGGTGCCTGTCGCCCATATCCCACGTCTGTAGAGTTCTTCAAATAGAGCAGGAGATGTGAACCAATTGTCACATACAACAGTATGGCCAACACCATCTAACCCCACCGTGAGTTCTCTTACAACTCGCTCACCTTGTCTAGGCTCTGAAACTCCACTAGCTCCAACATAAGGAAGAAGGTTGTATATATATCGCAAAGGATTACATACTGCAGCAAAAAATTTGAAGCCATATTTTGTTAGTTTCGCCGGCATGTATTGCCAAAATCCTGAATAGTGGCCCCGATAAGCCACCATAATCTCATCGCATGTTATGAACTTCTCTGGGTGGTAAAAGTCGCGATTTTTTGTTACAAAGTCATGGATAATCCATCTGACTTTAGCAAGCTTGTCATACTCTGGTGACTCTCGATTTGTCACTATGGTCCCATTGTCCACAAGGTGCAAGCACCGTAGTAAAGACTCAAAGCGGTTTCGTGTAAATACACGGGGTATCAAAGAGCATTGGAAGAACTTAGACTTCTTCCAATAGTCTCGTATGGTGGGCATGAGTTTTATACCCATAAGAATAGTCACACCAACAAATGCTCGTATTTCCAAAGGGCATGTTGGAACCCAATGGGGACCACCATTTGTGTTCCTTGAGCGCTCTGTTCCTTGTTGAGATGCATAAATATTTGTTTATTGAACCATCTCTTGCACTACCTTGTCGTCAAAATATAGATCAAAGAAATGAAGGGTTGGAGGCTTCCTACGAGAAACTCTCGCTCTGGGACCCAGACGTGGGCCATGAAAAGATTCTTTGTCACCTAGCAGCGTTGTTTCAGGGCATTGCCAAAACCTGTCATGGAAGCGAGCTCGGAAATCAAGCTCATCCAAGTCACCGTCAGCCTCGTAGTTACCAATCTCGTGACGTAGATCAACGTTACTCTCCACTGACCCTGATTCCGAATCAAAGTACTCGAGGGAGGAAACATCACCTACAAAATCGTGCCAGTCGGCCTCCCACTTAGACTCCGAGCTACCCTCGGGGTTGTCAAATGGTGCATGCGTTGCTATAGGGACTCCGTGGTCCTGTGAAGCATAATTCTCAACATCATGCTGTAGTGAATCAATTGTGGAGTCTAATCGTTGCGTGGGAAATTCGGGAATACCGGAGTCTGCATCACAATCATCTTGGGCCCTAGATGGACCAGGTTCATGGATATCGGCCGGTTCTGTTGTGTCCACCTCTAATGCACGGCAGTCACAGACACAGACTTTGTGTCCACCAATGCTGCCTTGAAATATGATGAAATAAAAGGGAACTCCTTTTTCTTGCCAACGTTGACGGGGTTCCCCCACAAACTCACGAAGACCTCCCCATTGAGCTGGATCATACCCAAGTATGGGAAGCGGCACCCACACTGCTGCTAGCAACGGCCGCGTGGTAACACACCCCGAGGGCCCTTCCAGGTGTGGCAAATTTTCGTCAGTGCTAGAGCTTCTATCTCCCCCTCCATCGTTGTGGTTATGACGCCATGCCTCCACTCTTGAAATAGCTTGGAATGCAGGCTCCAAATCTCTCACAATGGAAGAAAACAAACCTCTGGTCTCAGGTTCTGTCCTGCCATACCAACCGAAAACGAAGTATGTTATGACATCCATGCTTGTATACGTAATGGGGATTTCATTATGGGGAGTCATGAAGATGAAAAGGTATGGAAGCAATTTCATATTTGAATCATCCGTAGCACTTGGTAAAATGTTATATGGCAGTATTGTGGAAGAGTTCGGTAATTCGTTGGCTGAAGTGTTTATTTCAATGTTGTTTCAAGATTCGCTGAAATTCAGTTTCGAATATGCTCACATGAACCATAACGAACTAATACTGGAACTAATTTTACTCACCCATCCCGACTAGTGCGTTGCCTTTGACGACGATGGCCCACTAAGGAATTTGGTGAGGACGGTGGTATGTGCATGTGTCCTTACGTGGGGCTGCTTCCTGTATGGTGTTTGTTTGGCTCACCACCGCCAGATGTTGCACCCTTATGACGAAGACGAATAGGTCGCAACTCATGTGGAGATCGATGCTCTGGATGGATTGCAGGCAGATTCCAACCCTCTGGCGCATGCCCATGGGACGAAGTGGAATTGCTAGAGCAATCCAACCTGCTGCCGATGCTGTGTGGAGCCCCTTTCCTGCCTCGTCTATGCCCAAGTGGGCGCCCACGCCTGCGACCAGCGCCTCTTACCTGGTCGTTGGCGGCATCACCCAGAAGTTGGTGTCCACGTCCAAGTGGGCGTTGTTGCCCTTATCCTTGCAATTCAAGAACATGCGGCACAACTACTCCAATTGTTGATCCTGTAACCCAAGTGTGTGGGCCCTCTCCATCGGAATTCAACGCGACATTCAAATCTAACCCCAATGCCCTCTCATTCACAACAGAATTTTGGAGTCGTCCCCTTCCATATCCTCCCCTACTCCCTCTCCCACCCTGCCTCCCACCCTACCGTGCGCCCCCTTTATCCCGATTGTGTTTGTGACCCTCATTGTGGTTGTCATTCTGAATTTGAGGTGGTCCTATATTTGGGTCCCGGTCTCGCAACACGCTTGTGTCATCTCTGTCCGCTGGCTCTTCCCTGAATTGGATACGGCTCCCAACGTCGACATTGTTCTCCATCCTCGTTAGTGTGCGATGGACCAATATGTTGCTCACGTTCAAGACCAACCGCAATCTCCCCTTGATTCGCAGAGGGCCACCATTTGTTCCGGATGAAGGTATTCACAGCTGCGGGAATTCCATCAGGGTGCCCTTCTGGGATCCTCTCGTGCACTCCCAAAATCCAGAAGCACTGCCTCCGGAACAGATAATGCCACAAACTCCCATCGGGATTCGTAGGCCAAAAGTGATTGGTTGAAGGCTCCCCAAGAGCAAAGAGGAAGTCTTTGTGGAAGCAAACCTTCAATTTGGCAACCTGCGCAGTTGTAGCTCGGTGGCATGTCACCGCCCAATCTTCGAGAGCAGCTTCGATTTCACTGAATTCGGCAGCGGAAGCTCTTCCAGAAGTCGGAGGCAACCTGCGATCTCTCTCGCTTACACCATCGCAGTCTTCGGAGCCTGCCATGTCTTCTCCTCGGGAACCCTACCCCAAACTCACCGCCGCCAGACGTCCCCCGCGAAGCGCCGCTCCTTCTCTCCTTCCACTCCTCGCGATGATATCGCTCTTCGTAGGCGGACACTAGTTGCGCAACCTCTAAACCAGAAAGGTGGAGTGCATATCGCTCTCCACTAACCCTATTCGTCCACTCTATGGAACAAGACACGATCTAGTCCATGAGCACTCTCAGAACCATGAGTAATTTTGTATAGAATTCCCTTTGCCACTCCCGAATAGCTGAATTGTACTAGTCCTCACACACTCTTCACGTTGGAGAGTAGCTTGTTCACTGGAGGATCCTAACTTGCAGAAGACTGGGAAATGCACGCTGGCACTTTCTCATTTGGCGCCAAAAACAATCTCAACGGTATGCCACCGGCCCTCCCCGGTTGTCACCGTTACTCAAGGTGAGGGTGCGGACTCCAGTGAAGGCCCAATTCACGGAAAGTAAAGTACAACAACTTCCAAAACCTGCAAATCCACTCATTTCCACTCAGTAACCCACTCCCCCATCCATGTGTACTTTTCAATTGGCAGTACAAGCCCATCTGTGGCCGTCAGTCGGTTTTTAAAATTCTGAGCGATAGGATCCCGTCGCAGGGGCGCTCAGGGGTTAAGTTATTTTAGAATTCAAGTTCAACAGTGTATTTTGGCAATGGGATTGTAGAAGGCTTTGAAATTGAGATGAAATACTTGTTAAGAGTTTTTTGGAATTCACGCCTTCAACGGGTTCTTTTTGCAAGGGGCTACTAGAGGGTTTGGGATTGAAATGAAGTACTAGTTCAGATATTTGTGTATTCAAGTTTGTGAGTTCGCGTGTTCAAGATTGTCATGGAGAGTTGAAATTTGGCTTGGAGGGAATTTAGGTTTGTCACTTGGATAAGTTTCCACACATATGCCCAAGTCAAGGCGCGGACGGATAGTCAAGGCGCTACCAACTAGACAGGGTGCGGATGTCCTGTAGGGGCGTGAACACCTGGACGCAGACGTTTAGCAAGACAACAAGAGGGAGTGAAATTCAGCTTCAACATTTGAAATTGGCATGGGATTCTTCCTTTCCATGGAGAGGGAGAAGCCATTAATGCAGTCGGCCCATAATTTGAGCTCAGAGAATATCTGCAAGTCAATGGCCGCATGAAGACGTCCAACTACCTTTTTGAGTTTAAAGACAATTCATGGAAGGATGCGGCTCCTTTCTTGTGCCGCACTTGTCCTTTTTGGCTTCCCCAAGGACTTGAGAACTAGTCCCCACCCCCCAAAAAAGGAGATTTCAGAAAATGAAAATTGACTTGCACACTTTAAGAAAATAAAATTTTAAATTAGACGTTAGAAGTATTTGGATTTATAACAAAAAACAAGGTACGCATTTTTTAAGGATTTTCAAATGAAGTACAGGTTATAAGGATTTGGAAATCCCCTTCAAATATAAGTTAATATT
The DNA here is from genome assembly GCA_950106755.1 of Climacium dendroides. Lineage (NCBI taxonomy): Eukaryota > Viridiplantae > Streptophyta > Bryopsida > Hypnales > Climaciaceae > Climacium > Climacium dendroides. The sequence goes on along the minus strand of OX467087.1, from coordinate 5,363,976 downwards.
TTTGGGTTCTACTTCAAGGGTTCATTTGTATTAATGGAAGATACAAGGATTGGGAATTCAAACCAGATACAAGTTATTTTATATTTGGTTAGGATTAAAGGGTTTACTTTTGTAAGCACTATGTAGAGGCTACAAGATTTTGGAATTCCTATGAAATACATGATATAGTTCTTGGAGATTCAAGTTGCAGCCTTGCAGGGTCTACTTTTGTAATCAAAGGCTATAAGGGCTAGGTATTCAATTCAAATCTAGAACCCTAAATCTTTAGTTCTAGTTCAAGGGGCAATTTCTATAATTAGCAATTACAAGTTCTATTTTTTGTAATTGGAGGATAAAACTATTGCAAGGGTTTAGGGATTGTCATCAATTTCAAGTTACTTGTTTTTTGGATTCGAGTTCAAACGTTCAATGCTTCATTTCAATGTTTGGATTTAAGAATTGAAATCAAATACCTCTTCTTTATTTTTGGGTTTAGGTTGTTTTTAAAAACAAATAAAATTGGATACTATAATTGTTTTGGAAAAAAATCAAATACAATTTGTTTTATTTTTGGATTTAAGTTAAGTGGTTTCTTTAATAATTTTAATCTAGACATCTACTTATGTTTGGAATTGAAGTAAAATACAATCGTTTTTTTGCTTGCAGAAAAGTTCAACGGTTTCGGGTTTGGTAATAGGATAGTACATCAAGTTTCTACCTCTAAAATCCTACATTAATTTGAGCTCACCATGAGCAATGGAACTCGTAAGCACTAATTGTAATTAACATATCTTATGTGGGTTGTTGTACCTCCTACCACCTCATATGTATATAATGAGCTCCTCTTTCTACTCTAAAATTGAAAACATGATGATAATTTTTTTTTCAATTTTTCTTAGATATTGTAGGTAACTGAATTTTTTTTCCATATCTAGCTGTAGGATATTGTATTAGAGTAGTATAAAAATGTTTGGACAAAATTCCTGGAAATTTGAGCAAGTAGATCGCAAGATAGTTATGTTCAACCCCTGAAGCCTGAAGGCCTAACAATGTTTTGACAATGAAATTTTCCAATGAATCTTCCCACTTTGATATTTTTTGTGTATGGAATGTATTTGAAATTTTTAATAGAAGAGTACAAAAAAGAAGACTACTATGTTTAGGATAGTAGGATGTGTGGAATTAATTATAAAAAATATTGACCGTTGGATTTTAGATAATAACAATTTTGGAATTTGGATGATCAATTGTGTAGGCAAAAAATGCAGCTTTTGAAAAAGAAAAATTATAAGAAGATGAATAGTGCTTTCTCCCCTTGGGAAAAAATTATTTTGGAATCGAAGGCAAATGCAATATTTTTTAATTTTTAAGAATGAGAAATAAAAAATTCTCTCAAATTTATACAAATTTTGAAACAAAAAGAGTAGAAAGCCAAAATTAACCAAATTGGATCCTACCCAAAAAATTTAAATTTATATATGCATTTCTTTTAAAATTTAATGATTGATAGCATAATGTTTGGAAGATTCCAAAAAATTTGGAATCAGTCCAATTATTTTTGTGTCTTAACCTCTAAAGTCCCAAAGTCCCTACGGAGGTCGTGGGACTCTTGGGATTCCGGGTAGGCTCATTATTAGTTCCTTCAAAATGCTCCCTATCTAGGTATTGGCACTCAAAAATCCAAATTCGCATCTTGATTAGACAAATAATTTTTATTTCAATTGGTGCTTGGGAGCAAAAGTTATGCCACACTAAGTCCAAAAAGCAACTTGAGGGGCAGCCCAAAAAAAATCACAGGAAATTAAGTTTTTTAAATTTAATTTTTTTTTTTTAAATTCTCAAAGATTATATTTTTGTCTACATTTGAAGCATTGATTCATTCTATTTGGACTTGTGATGAGAAAGTTATGGACACTCTTGTTTTTCGGGCAATCTAGGCATCTTTTTGAAAAAAGAAGTTATAGGATTCATTTCTAAATGCAATTTTTATAATTTAAAAAAAATTATTAGACAATGTTAAATTTGCTTGTTAGAACAATCTCATCATTGGAATTATTGTGTTTAAATTCCATTTTGGAGCTATTAATGGTTTAGTTTTCCCTTCAATCTTGAATCTACTTGTACTTAACAATTTTTTAATGAGTGAAAATTAGGTATTTTTGGTTGAATTTTTTTTCCTAGATTCTCAACTCACTTCTTCAATATAAAAAATTATGAAATCAAAATTTGTAGTGTAAAATTTTGAGTTAAGATGATTCAAAGCCAAAATATCTAGTCAATGAAGGTGCAAAAAAACTTTAATTCTTGACTTCAAATGCAAATATCTTGCAATCAATGAGGTCAAAGTTTTTGAAATTTCTACCACACAATTTTATACTAGTCTAGTACAAGATCCTATGGCTAGATATGCCAAAAAAACAAAATTTAAAGTTTTTTGCTTTTTGCAATAGGAATTGCAGTTTTGAGTGTTTTTTGATGGAAAAAAGGTCTCAAGACTTTAGGGGTTAATCACACCAAATTAAAATTTTAATTCATGAACTTCTTCAAAATCCAAATTTGAATTCTTTTTTTTGGTGGAACCACTTTGTTTGTGCGAAGTAATGATTAGGGATGTCCAAGAATATATATTTTCCATCCCTACTATTCCATTCATTTTTAATAAATTATGTGTGCTTCCATTTTTCTATTACACTACATGTCCTAAATTTTTTTTTTAAATACTTCTCACATTGAAATCTTGATAATCAAAAAGTATAAGAAGTTTATAAACTTATTACTCAACAAGTTCTTAGTCAAGGAATTATACATGCATCATGCAAAGGAGTTTAACAATTGAATATATGTATTTCATATACATCATGTAGTACAAAATTGGAAAAGTATATAGTGCGCTTTCCATGATAAAATATGCATATCCACGAGTCTTTGTCTAATACTGTTTGTAGTACCGAACTACCAAAGTAGCAATTCTATAAGCATCGGTAATGATAAGTGCCTAAGTCTATACACAAAATATGCTTTGCTAATTAGTAATTACCACACTAAAAAATGCACTCAGTCAATGTTCATTGGACTATTTGCAGAGCCATTGGATCCAGCCTTGTTGTCGTGTTTGCCGTGCTGCATGGGAAAATCTTCACTAGAGCCTAGTTGAAGTCTACAAATCACAGACCGAGTTCTCCTCGTTAGTCCGTCTTCTTCCAAAATGGCCTTCATAATTTGCGATTGCTTGAGGCTCTCCAGAGCTCGACATGTATCTAGGCTATGCTGTTCAAGCAAGAAATCCAGCCCTTCGTTTCTGAGAGTTTTCTTCCATTCAGATTCTAAGAATTGAGCAAGCTCCATGGGGTTGGACATGTCGGAGTCCTCCCCAATACGAACCCCATTGTCATCGGTGACACGGACTCCATCAACGCCCTACAACCATAGCCTGGGGTGAGGTCCAAATTGAAACTTCTTTTTGACCTTGTCCCAATGTCCATTGAAGCATTGGAAAGAAAAATTCTGTCGTCCTTGGCTATGCTTGTCTTTCATCGAAATCAAGTGGTGGCAGACTTGGACAATTTGATTTAGGTCAGTCTCCCATTCTCCCAACCACATTCAGCAGTGACCTGTGTCTTGTTCAATGACGTCATTTGCAATTTCCAGCTCCACACCAAGTCTATTCCCTACATTTTAGAGTGATCGGGGGCATTCATGGCATTGAATTCCCAATGTGGTGGCATATATGGGACCAAGAAAAACAACTCATACAAGTGCTCGTGGAAAGGAGCCTTGCACAATGTGCACCGACGACGGACAATCGTGGAATTGATGAAGCAAAATGGGTGGTACAAGTGGTTGCACGTGCCCAAGTGCATTCCACCTTCAAGACTAAATGAATTCATACAAATGGGGCATATGGTCTTGTCGTGCACAAAACTTGAAGGATTTGGCCACTCCAACAACGACTTTCCTTTGTAGTCGACCTTTGACCCAAGTTGATTTTTATAATTCCAATTCTGTTGGGACCAATCAATGATTGTTTTTCCACCATCAAGCTCGATGGTTGCCATGTTGGGATTGAGAAGATCATCCACAAGGGCCCAAGAAGTCAAGCCAAACACCCTTTTTTGATTGTGCTGACTATAGCAGTGGTCCATTTTCTTGAACTCTGCTACTAGTTGTTGGGTTTTGTCGACAGTGAACATGCATGCCAACTTCCATTGGTATTACTGCTCCACCAAGGCATGCAAACGACTTTGTAATTTTTGGTTCTCGGCTCGCAAGTTGTTGAGCTCAGAGCTATTGTTTGTAACCATACCTCCAATTGCAGTTTGCATTGGTACGTTAGTGGTGGCAAGTAATTTGCCAAAGGACAATGAATCCTCTTTTGTAGACATGGCAATAGCATTGTCCACATCTTGCACCAGAATCTGAGAATTGCAAAGAGGTCCTTGTATTTGTCCTCGTGGATCCTAACCTTTGTTCATCATTTGTGCTACTTGTAGAGCTCGTCGAAGCTCCTCTATGTCACATGCTTGCTGAGCAATTATTTTGTCCTTGCGCGTGATTTATTCCCTAAATTTACATATATCTTTATACAGAGAATGCATTTCATCATTTTTGTCTTGTAACTGCACCCTCAAGCTTTGTATGGTATTTGCAACAACCATAACATCAACAACTCCAATAGTTGGTTCATCAGGTGCTTGGAACTACACCTCAACAGCTCCAACCACTGGTTCCTTAGGGCTATGGAACTACACATGAGCATCCTGCTCTGGAAGTTCTCTAAGAAGTGCACGTTGAGCCTTCCGCTTTTGTGTACGTAGTTGTCCTCTGTAGGTTAATACCACTAGTGTATGAGTCCCATCAGAGTCGTCGTCCGTATAAGAGGCTAGTGTCTCATATGTGTCGGGCGATCCAATAATTCGAAGAAGTATTCAAGAGTAGAGATAACCATATTTGTATTTTCAGTAACCGATCTGGCTTACAATTATACGTTGTTTACGAGCTAGAGTGATTAAAATTTCGAATTGCCAAGAGTTATAATTAAGGCTATGGCTACAATGATGCAGGGCTTCTTCTCACATTTGCAGTGGAGCTATGGATTCTTCGTAGCCAGACAGCCGCTTCACCTTGTTGCTATTGATTTTCCCTCGGTTGACTTATGGGTTAACAACTGTTATTATTCTTCTATACCACACATTCAACTACAAGTACGTGTCCTGATTCACTTGAAGTCACTCTTGCTAATTTTCCAGCGCCAATCATTTGAATGGACAAACCTTTTATTTCTGTTTCTCGTCTGTCAACATCTTGTCAAGGCCATTTCACAAGCATCTTTAAATTTTGATTTTTCGATGGAGTTATCTTTCAATCCTTAAAGGATGAATCTTTTACATAGTAATTTGTGAGCTTTTTGGATTTCAAATTCTAAATTAGATTCTTTAATTTGTGTACTACTTAACATTATCTGTATTGTCTGAAACACGAAATCTCATAAATCCAAAAATTTATGAGATTTGAATAAGATTTTTTTTTATCGTGAATAATTCATGTTCCAAGAGGTTTGAATGATTTCACGAATGAGTTGTACTTGAAATACTACAGGGACTATGCGACGATGAGTTACGAGATTTTGCTGGATCTACAAGAACTTCTCAAAGGTCTTCCTCCAAGTTTGGCTAAGCCTGGAATTGAGAAAATTTGTGAGCATAGTGTGGCACCTCTTTCTAAAATCAAGCGCTGTAGCATAGAGTCTTATGAGAGGATGCTCTCCAAGAAGATTTTGCGGCGAGCCCAGCGAGCTTGTCCAAGTAAATTTTTGCCTCTCTTGTGGTGCATTTTTCATCACTTCCTACCTCCTAGTATTTCACACTTATATGGTTGCAAAATGTTATTTGTTACTTTGTAATGTCAACTTTGGCTTGCATTGTCTGGATTTTAGCGTCACTAATGAATTGTCAGCTATTACTAGGAAGTTATGCATGAGAGGTACAAGGAATTTAACCTAAGGTTAGGATATATCCAGGACTAATGAATTTTGAATTGGGGGAGTCGGTGGATTCTATAAACTGAGAGTTGATTTGTTTAGTTTCAAGTAACAAAAAATCTGGGCTCTCACCCGGTTATGTCAAGTCTTTGAGATTTTGTTCGTTTGATTCTAGCACTCTTAGCATAGAAGACCTGCTTCATGTTTGGTTGCTTGGTACTTGACGAAGATAATTGGCACTATCACTAATTGTTTGTTGATTCGTAGGTAATCCACAACGTGGTTGTTTCCGTTTCGGACCTCAAGTAGAGTTTGCGGAGAGGAGTCTTGCCCTAACAAATCTATTGATAATCAAGCGCAAGTGCATGATGGATTCCAAGACCCTGATTCCATGCCACCAATAGATGTTGTGAGCCCGTTGACACCTTGTCATAGCTACAATCTGCGGCCTCGAAGGTGAGAATCGTACTTTCTTGTGATACTGTTCTCGCTCTCTTTCAACTTTGTCAGTAGTAGTTATAGCTTTAATATGAACTAAGAGCGCAGAAACGGAAAAATCCTAATATGAGGGGCACATGCAAAGTGCATTGTACGCAGTGTTCTGTGCGGATTTATTTTTACAGAAGCCTCTCCTCTAAGATATACGATACTTGCATCACTTTTGGAATTTCAACATATGTAGGATTGATATTTCTGGAAGATGTATCGTGCATTTTGGGTACAAGAGGCAGTCAGTTGAGGTCAAAATTTCATTACTGTGTATGAATATCTTATGCAATTTCAAAGTGGGAGGTTGTAGATCAATATTGATAGTAGAGATCAAAGAACCCCGTTTTCCCATTCAAAGATCAATAGCCATCGAGACTTTGCCGTAAAGTCAAGTGCATTGGAAGGATGCGTTGTTGTTGATAACAGATATATGAGCTTAAATCTATGTGCTCTTCTTGATTGTCCAATGCAGGAAGAGTCGATTATGTTCTGAAAATATATCATCCTTGCGATGGAATTCGGTGGAGGCATTTACGGAAGACTCAAAGACTGAATAATCTGATTTCATAAGACTGAATAATTTGATGAGCACTACATGAGGTTAGTAGGAAATCTCGGATACAGGTGGGAACTTATTATCAAGCCTCATACGTTCCAAAATTGGTCTGTTTGTTGGTCTCTTGTACAGGGCGACTTGTGGTGGCCGTCATGTAGAAGCTCACAAGCCGCCAGGGATGTAATGCAAAGCATTATTCCCTTCATCCATATTTACATACACAACCATACATAAACATAGATATATGTGCTTTAATTAATCCCTTGAGGACCAAACATTCAAATTTGAACATTGGATGAATGCAAACACATCCCAAGCATTCAAAAATGTATTCCTTCATCTATTGATTCTTTTGAAGATTCTTGAATTAGTTCATCAACATTTGTATGGTATAGATTTTGAAGCCTTTATCTTACAATTGTTCTATAATTTTAAGATTATTTGTAGGTTTGGCTTCAAAAAGTAATTTTTCCATTATGGATGAAAAAATTCTTGTAAAAATCGTAAATATTCAATCAACAATTGATATTAGAAGGAATTTTCATTTTTGGCTACATATCTAACTTTATGGTTATGATTTGTAGATCATATTTTACAAATATAGCTTAGGAGTCGCTATAAAATTATTATTCTAAGTTGTATTTTTTATACATCTTTATAATTTGAAAATTTATATTACCCTCTAGTCTTTAAGGAGTTAATCCAAGATAGTTTGGAAAACAAATAAGATATTCTAGAAGCTTTCTTCATTTACTCTAGAAGGGGGTTTGTAGATATTCTCAACTTTTCAATGACATTGAAATGTTTAGATTGAGCATTTGGGTAAATATAAGGATTGGTATTAGACATTCTTTATTGACTCTAGACTAAGGATGAAGAAACAATGTGTCTATAAAGATTACTTCCAAGGATTGTACACCTATAATCAACACTACCCAAAATGCAATACCTACAACATTCTTGAACACGAAGAGCATTGTACCTCTTCTATAATATTACTATCACATGTTGTATATAAATATCCATGTTACAAGCCACAATTCCTTGATTTAGGATAAATTTTGCATTCAAGAAGTTTTTTTAGGACCCATCCAACCCATTTTCTCTTCCTTCCCACCTTTTCAACCCATCCAACCATGCTAAGTAAGCAAGTGTCATAACAAGTCTAATAAGTTGTTGACTTCTTAAACTTTGTTAACCCAAGAACAAAAAAATCATAAAAAACAACTAGAGGTGCATAAGGGAAAGGGTCCTCCCACTAGCTGTTCAAGAATGTTATGACATTTGGATCAATATGCATCACCTTTCATTGTTTATTGAATGTTGATTACAAAAGAAATATACAATCAAAATATACAAGACTATGAAAACCTATTGTTTAGATGCAACACCACAAAATCTTTCTAACCAAACCATGTACATAGCTAAACCTTCATGTTGGTACATCCCACAATATAATTTTATCTGTAAAAGATCAAAATTAAAAACTAACCTTGTCTCATATACCAACTGCATTATCAATAGCAACTCATCAATCCACACATTTAATTCAAATCACTAGTAAGTGGTGTAAGAATGACTTGGCCAATTGTCTAAACTCACAATGAAAATTGGGTTGTCTATTTCACCAATCTTTGAATGGAAGTGAAGTTATTTACGATGGACTATAGTGGTCTACAACCTCCCACTTTGACCAATTTCATAGGAAATCATATACACTAATAAAACATTTGTTAACAATACATGTTCATCTCATATATACCCTTACTTGTACCATAAAATATCTCCATTCACAATCTTGTAGGGATCATTGCAAAAAACACCAATTGTATTTTGTCACATTGGGCTTTTTACTTGTTGTATTATGAAGTGTTGGAAAAAAATATTTAAAAATTAAACAATATAAAATATGGATAATTAGTATAACAATATAAAAATCTCATATTACTTAAATTTGAGACATAAGAAAATGGTGGGTCAAAAGTTATTCACAAAATAGAGTGACACAATATTTATAAAAAATAGACACTTTGACGTTTTAATTTGTAAAAAATAGGGAAAAGAATTTTCAAAGAAACTAAAAATTTGTAATTTAGGAGGATTTCACGATGAAGAGATTTCACCCAAAAAAATGAAAGGGAAACCATCTTTAATGTTCAAAATGATGTGCTCAAGGGACCCCTACTTGCATGCATGTGGAATACCAAAAACAATGTTTTACTCTCACTCTTCTAGTATGGCTTAAGAAGATAGTGCACAATTTTTACTAGGCTTTCACATCCAATATTGGCCATATATATACATATAAGGGATGCTGTGAATACACTATGGAATGCTTGATCTTCAAAGCTAATTTGGACTATAAGAGAGGAAATGACTGTGGAGGTTTCAAAGCATGTATAATAGGATTTCCTTCTCTAGGACCATGCTTTGAACACCCCCACTGTCAAAGATCCCTACTCCATACTTCAAGTGCTTACAGAGACCTTCATAAATAAAAAAACCATACAAAATGGAGTCAATAGGGGTTGTGAATGTATTGATCTTGCCCAACCCTCCTTCGGGATACCTCATAACCCCCTTTGCAATTATTCCATTTATTGGTGTCGATATTTTGATATCAGATGGCATGCCCTTCAAGGTGGACAAATCCACCCGCTTGTTCAATCTCATCTCCGCATGTACACCTCGTGCAATGAAAAGGTGGACTTCATTCCTTTTTATGGTGGGCTTGTCATACAACACCTGATATACTTCGATGCATCATTGTTTGAAGGCCTCATTGATGCAGTATTTCAAGTTGGCTTTATAGAACCGGCGGTGGTAGTTGTGCCGCTCTTCCAGGAAGACCTTATCAATGTGGCACCATTCGATGTAATTAGCGCAAGTCTCAAAACTCCACGGGTCAGGCACTTGATTCTAATCCCTAAATGCAAGTTTGTTGGGGTTTTGAAGTACGTGTAATCTCTTTCGATGTTTGTTTTCCAGCCTTTGTCGGGTCCGGTCTCTTTCTTTTTTGTTAGCTCTTGGTGGTGTCACCATCGTCGAAAAATCGGGCAAAAATGTAGTGTATAAATATGAACGACCCTACACGACGCCAATGACCAGCTCAGTGAAGAGGTGGAAGATCTGGAATATACATGGCGGGGACAAATGGGGCGGAGACGGCCTTATATGGGGTCGGAGTGCCCCTGTTGGGGCGCAGACGAGTCGAGTCAAGGTGGGGACGTATGCATGCCAGAGCGGGAACGTATGCGTGCCAGGGCGAGGACGTATTCGTGCTAGAGCAGGGATGCTGACTAGATGGGACGGGGACGTCTGTTGTAGGGCGGGAACATGGCCAAGCCAGGGCAGGGATGAGCCGAGCCAAGGCGAAGACGTGGTCGATTCCGAGCGCGGATGTCCACGCCCTAGCCTCGTCAGGGCATAGATGTGGGAGGGGCGGGAACTATAAAACCCGCCCGGGTCCCTCACTTTTCCTTGCTAAGTCCACATCCTACGCCTCACACCTTTATTTGCGCAAACGACCTTCGGACATGAATTTGGAGGGTGATCAGGTTTGGCCCACATATAGCACCCAGTTTTTTTTATTTTCTCCAAAGCTTTGGTGGTTCCAAAATGTTAAGAGAAGGGAGTGGGTCATCGGGCCACTGCCCAGTGTTTGTAGACTTGGATGCAATTCCTAAAAAAGTACCACAAGCCACAAACGTGTCAGTGGCTTGGGTCATCCAATCCCTCATCATCCAGTAGGTCGAAGCGCAAAAATCAACCCAATCCTGACATGCCCCCTCATGAATATGTGCTCGAGGCTAGAGCAATAGCGGTAATTTTTTACACACGATGAAGCTCTAGAATGATGTCCAGAGAATATGTGAACTACAACAAAGAAGGATACCACAAGTTGACTGCTAAAGTGCGGCGAGAGTTGGAGACCCAATTTAGAGCATCCGAGCAATTCAACAATTATCAAGATTACTGGTTGCACTCTGAATGGTTGGATAAACAAGTGTCGCAATTGACCACCAATATTGTAGCGAATTGGTGTTATCACACGAAGAAGAAGGAGGATGGTAGTGATTGGGACATGCATAACAAGGAGTTTGCCACAACATGATCCAGATTCAAAAGTTCTTCCAATAGTATTCTTCCTCGCATAAAAAGAAATAAGCACCATGAAAAGCGTTGCTTGAAGACCAAATATGAGTTCATTGCGTGAGCAGAACATTCAAGTGGCTGGAAAGTTGCATGAAAGTGAATCTTATGCCGAACCAGACCGCGACTGGATCATATGGGACCGTGAGGAAGGTGGTGCTCACGAGACTACAAAGCATTTTTAGTTGGATTTGTTTTGCTGGGAAGACTTTAAAGAGTGAACGCCAAGAGGCGAGTGGAGAGGCCTTGGCCCCCCATCAAATAACACCAAAAAAGATTATATGAAAATAAAGGGGACGGTGAAATGCCATATCCCATCCCCTGAATTGCAGAACAGTGGAGTCCAGGCCACAGTGAAAGAGTTCATAATACTAACACTACTAGAAAACTTTGTTTTTCTGTTGTTTTGGTCGCGTTGATCCGGTCAAAATCTGACAGAAATCTATTGAAATCAACAGATTTCTATCAGATTTTGACTAGATCAACGCGACCAAAACAACAGAAAAACAAAGTTTTCTAGTAGTGTAACGAGCTTGTCCTTGTTACTAATGCTTCCAAAGAGCCATCCCAGCGTAGAGGGTGGCCACCCAGATGGCCCCTAAGATACGTTTGGTACAGATGGGTTGATCAGCATACCGCGCGTTGCATTTGTCGACCCAAAGATACCAGAGAAGGAAAGTGCATATAATATCCTAGGGTTGGTCCATGAAGACATGTTGCTTGAAGTTCCGATGGAGTGAAGTGCTGATCAAAGTGTCCTGAAGAGAGTCAATCGTAGAAGCGGAATTGCCTGTTGTGAACGTATCGTACTGTCGCCATAACTCCTGGATGCGGGGGCAATTCCAAAAGAGGTGAGTTGTTGTCTCAATTCGTGTTGTGTATATAGAGCACCCCGTGTTGGAAGACTTTGAAGACTTTAAATGAGAAGCGCCAAGCTATTGTAAGTGAGGCGAGAGGGGGTGTCCAGTGATACATCGTGGTATTATAAGACTTGCGTACATTCATCCCAAAACAATGGAAGGCTATATGCTATGATAGAATGGAGGGTCTTTAATTTCTTTCTTGGCCAAGTACAACTTGGAAGTGAACAAATCATTGAACATAGATGACATCACAAGACAACATGATACAGGATTGACGTAGGAAGAACTTGGTTGGATTGCAACTTATTGTAGAAACCGTCTAAACTTGGCTCTATCATTGTTTGTTACAATGGAAAAATGTCATGAAGCACAATATTTACACAATGACATTACTCCATCTAACGTTGTTGTATTGAAAACGGTTTGCCTTGGAAAATTACAGGGATTCTAACTGTAATTAGATATGGCTTAGGAATGAAAGATTTCGTAGGACAACAAAATTTATTGTCATTCGTGAATCTTTGAACTTGGTCTTCAAATCTTGTATACGGTCGTCGAATCTTCTAGTCTTCAATCTTCAAACTCTTCTCCGTTGGCCTATCCTATGGTGGCTCTATAAAGGTAAGGGTAAGGATAAGGTGATAAGAACCCACGGCTTTGAACGGGTAAAACGGAACGGCCAAAACACAAGTTGACCGTCCGAAGGATTGTCTTCAAACTTCAAACCTACGGTGACTAGGAAGCGCCTTTCATCAGTGAAAACAACAAATAAGATCGACCATGTGGATGATCAATCCCACTTCGTCGCCACAAACACAAAACGGGGCTAATACTGGATACCTACAAAGCCCGCAATTGGTTTACAATGTTCAAAAGAAAACAACAAGCCTCCAAAACCGACTAAAAATAACAATAGAAAGACAATGAACCTCCAAATCCGATTAGGAATAACAAGCCACAAGCCACAACACACGAATCTTCAATCTTCATGTCTTTAAACTTCAACTTGAACTTCAAATCTTCACTTAAAACTCCACCCCAACTTCAAATCTAAAGCTGAACTTTGAATGAACACCATTGCTGCTTCACAACTTCAAATAGAATGAGTGATAGTTCTCTGGAAAGCTGATACAATTTTCTATACTTCCTCCAAATTTCAACTCATTTCAATACTTTGACCAATTTCTATGGCCATTCAAAGTTTTGGCCTCTAAAAGTGAAGGCAACAGACCCTTCTTCACTCCTACACTCACAACTCATTTATAAATGCTCCAATCACATTGAATGATAGCTTTTTAGAAATCTAACAAAATTTCACACATCCTATACAAAATTCAAACAAAACTAACAATATGTCCATTTTTCATGGCCACTCAAATTTTTGGCCTCTAAAATCAAAGGCAACAGATCCTCCTTCACTTCCACACTCACAACTCATTCATAAATGCTCCAAATTGAATGCATAATAACTTCACAAAAATTTAACAACATTTCCTACACTCCCTCAAAGTTTCATTGCAAACAAAAAACTTTTCCGTCTTCTATGGTTGGTCGAAATCTCAGCCCCTCTTTATAGGAGGCAACAGACCTTCCTTCACTTCCACACTCACAACTTATTCATAAATGCTTCAAATTGAATGCATGATAGCTTCACAGCAAGCTAATAACATTTCCTACACTCTATAAAAGTTTCATTGAAAACAAAAGAAATGTCCATCTTCTATGGTTGGTCAAAGTCTCAGCCCCTCTTCATAGGAGGTAGCAGACCTCCTTCCACTCAAACAAATACAACTTTTGAATGTTTAGTCTAAATCAAGCAAGTGATATCAATTTAGAAACAAGACATCATGTTGCACAACTCCTTCAATTTTTCATTCCAAAAATCTTAAAACTCCACACACTATGGCTCTCCAAACATTTCCATCCTCCTCAAAACTATCACGAGAGAGAAGATGACTAATCCACTTTTTTCTCTACATTATCAACAACTCCCCACCACACAAAACAAGTGGACATCAGCCCTTCTTGCTTCTAAAGCTAATTTACAACTATTAGTCTTCATATTTGACCTTAAAACTATTTCTTTAACTTTAACTTAAAAGGAAAATCACTTCAAAGTCCACTTAGAAGGCACATTAATTCCATCCTTTCCTTTTACAACTATAACCATACAAAATAATTTCTATAAAATACTTCAAACATGGATTTAAGTGCTAACATCAAACTAATGTCTATTAGAGGTAAAAAACTAAAGTTTCAAGACAATTTTTATCTTCAGGCTCAGAAAAAACCCTCTAATTCGACATTCTAAAGCTAAAGTGGAAAAATAAACAACAATACTTTAATTCGATTCAGCTTTCATGTGGATCTTCTTTCTTATACAGATGATTTACATCTCCACGAGAAGGCATCACCTTGAAGTTACTCGTATAATATAAAAAATACGTATTTCTATACTATGTATGTATGTACAACACGACAACGTTTTGCTCCATTTTGATGAATGGAAAGAGAACACAGTGTACATAGGGATTTGCGATTGGAGGCTTTCTGGCCGAGTTGTAGAAAAGGAGCCATCAAGGTATGGTTATCGAACCATGGAGGAGCTCAAACGGGAGAAAAATCAATGAAGATATGTAGCCTCCGAATTGTTCTTCGTGTACGGAGAGAAGGGGTCGGAGACCTCGTTTGAAGTCATGCAAAAAAAAATTGTACTCCATAGCTGCTAATGCATATGCAACAAGATGGATAGCATATCAAATTTAGAAAGAAGAATGGGATTCCAAGTATTTTACAACCAAAACCCCAGAGTAGTATCAGAATTTGAGGACTAAATTGTTGAGCCTCCAAAAAATAGATGTAGGCGAGAGGGCTTCTATGCCTGATGTTCTAGACACTTTGAGGAAGGCACCTCACTGTTGGACTATGCTTGATTGTTGTTATTGTATATAGTATATTGTTTGTACTTTTTGAAGTTTAGTATATGGTAGTTTTATAGGAAGACCACACTTTTGTGCTTAGAAGAGCATTAAGCATGTATATTTTGCGGTTGCTACACATTTCATACATAAAGACACGAACGTATGGTAAAAATTTTGTAATATAGAATTTCGTCTTTCTTCCATCATGGCAATTTGTATGACTTTTGTGAATTTATGAATGTTGAGTAAGCAAACAATTTTGAATGCAAAAGAGCATGGGCATATGGTAGATGCTATGCACCTTAAAATTTTGAAAGAATCGTAGACCGTAGACCGTAGGGTGCAGGAAAGAATGACTTTGAAATAAATAATACTCTTCAATATAAAAATGAATTGGAAAGAAATCATATCGTAATTACAAAATAAGAGATGATCCTGAGAAATGTAAAGATTTTGCGTCATTGTGTGAACGGAGGATTTCAATGTTTTGAACAGTACATTTGGCTTGTATATTAGAACATTGTGTTCTATTGTAGTAATTGATTCGGAGAATGTGGATTTTTTATCAAGTGAATTCCAAATTTTTTTAATTTACCAAGCTCTTGACAAAAAACAAGTCTGAGTGCGGCAGTGAGTAAGCCAACAAGGGCCTTCCTTCCTTTACTTTGAAATTCACAACGGAAAAAAAATATGGTTTGATTGAACAAGGGCCCCCTTTCATTCCAAAAAAAATTACTTGGATTTGGGTCCAATTTAAGAAAAATAGAAAATGTGGTTCACATGAACAAGGGTTCCCCCTTATTGGAAGTTTTTGCTTATAAATTCAAAAGGAATTAGTATTTTTTTGCCTACAATGCAAAAAAATATGGTTCAATTGAACGAGGCCCCCTTTATTGTTTCTTAATGGAGAATGAATTAAATTCATTTGTCTACTAGGGAAAAAAATACAAGTCCACGGAGCAAGGTTCCTCTTCCTTTACTTTTAAATTTACAAGAAATTAGTTCCACTTGACCCCAATGGAAAAAAATATATGGTTTGGTTGTACAAGGGCCCCCTTTCATTCAAAAATAAATTAGTTCAATTTGACTCCAATTTAACCCCTAAAGGACCAAGGCCTATTTTCTGCCAAAAACCACTCAAAACTGCCATTTCTTTAGCAAAGAGTAAAAAAAATCTTGAATTGGTTTTTTTTTCACATCTAACCATAGGATCCTACACCTGACTAGTATGAAAATCTGTGGATAAAATTTCAAAATTTTTGACCACACAAATTGCAAGAAATCTGCATTTTGAGTGCAAAAAACAAGTTTTTCAACACATTGTGGGACTAGATTTTTTGACTTTGAACATTTTAAACTTTAAATTTTTTCACTACAAAGTTTTGAGCTTTAAATCTTTACAATGGAGAATTGAGTTGAGAGTCTAGCAAAAGAAAGAAATTCAAAAAAACTTAATTTTCATTATTAAAAAAATTGTTAAGTAGAAGTAGGTACAAGATAGTAGGAAATTCTAAAATATTAATATCTTTTATATGGAATTAAAATGCATTAATCCCAATGGTGATATTGTTCTAGCAAAAAACCTAAACCACAAGGAACTTTTTTTTAAAGAAATTGTAAAAATTGTATTTGGAAATGAATCGTACAAGTTATTTTTTCAGGAAGATGCTCTAAGTGCCTGAAAAATAAGATTCTCTATAACTTTCTCATAACAAATCCAAATGTAATGAATCAAAGCTTCCTAGATAGAAAAAAATATAATCTATGAAAAAAAAATAAAAAAATAAAAAAATTCAAATTTCTGCAAATTTGTTTTTGCTGAAACCCCTCTCCTTTGTTTTGAGCTTATTTGGGCATAATTTTTGTTTGCAGGCACCAATTGAAAAAAATTACATTCCTACGAAGCTTATGAGTTTTTCTATTTGCATAAAAAGTTTCAAAGAATCAGGACAAAATTCAGCCCTTACATACTTGCCCAAAATCCCATTTGTCCCCCGAGGGGACAATGGTCCTTTAGGGGTTGAAAAAATATAAATTAATTGAATGAGGGCCCCTTTATTGCTTCTTAATGGGGAATGAATTAAATTCATTTGCCTTCAAGGGAAAAAAATACGAGTTCATGGAGCAGGGTTCCTCTTCCTTTACTTTTAGATTTACAGGGAATTAGTTCCACTTGGCCCCAATGAAAAAAAATATGGTTTGGTTGTACAAGGACCCCCTTCATTCAAAAATAAATTAATTCAATTTGGCTTCAATTTAAAAAAATTGTCTGTGCCCCAACTACTTCCGTCCACACCCTCACTACTATCCGCACCATGACTACTTCCATTTGCGCCCTGACTAACGTCCGCGCCCTGACCATTTGTCGTCCCCGCCCTAACTAACGTCCGCACCTTGGCAAGATTACATCCGCGCTCTGACTAAAGTCCGTGCCCCTACTAGTAACATCCGTGCTCTAAATCCTACTTGGCAGCCAAGTGGCGTCAATGTGGCAGCCACATCACTTGTTTTTTCAATTACAGAAAGTCAACTTAGTGTTAACCACATCGGATAGGCAAGACCTCTATCAGATAGGTGAATCGGACGTCCGTCCGATATGACAACCCTATAGTAGTTTTGCACAAATTTGGACAATTAAATTTTGGAAAAAAAAAATTTGTTCAATTTTTTTTGTTGCCTTAAAAAGTGGTTCTTCTTCACAATTTGTGTCCAAAATATACTTTAGTCCTTTAGGATTTATGGAGACACAATTGATGCTTTAGAAACATTCCTATTAATCAAACCTAAAGTGAATTGGAAAATGCATAAGGGGTTTGACTGGGTGCAAGAAAGACTGAATGCTTTTGGAAGCCTTTTGCCAAAATTAAAGTTTCTACACTTAATACTATGATTAAGTACTACAAGTATTATGAAACCGAACAATTTCAATTGTTGATCTAAAAATTCAACGGCTATTAGTACCACTGACTACTTGCAAGTAATAAAAAAGTATTATTTGAAAAAAAAATAATATGTCACAAAAAATATATACAATTAGGTATAAATTAATAATAATTAAAAAATCATAAACCAAAAAAAATTAAAAATCAGTCATTTGTAAAGACTTAACAATTATTACATTTAAAAAAAAAATGGAAGCCAAAACCATGGTTGTCATACTGGACAAGTTACTATTCATTTCTTGTCTTGTAGGACGAGTTACTATTCATCAAATGTACTTGAAAGGTACATTTGATGAATAGTAACTTGTCTTACAAGACAAGAAATGAATAGTAATTTGTCCAAATGTATTTGAAAAGTACATTTGATGAATAGTAACTTGTCCTACAAGACAAGAAATGAATAGTAACTTGTCCAATATGACAACCATGGTCAAAACCCCTTTAGTAGGCTCATATCCCCCTACTATAGGAATAGACTATAGAAATTTTAGCTTTAGATCATTAATTTTTGGTACTTCAAAGTACTAAAAACCCCTAAACCACAAAATGTGATAAATTAGAAAAAATTAACTTTTAAATATAAAAATATTTTTTTAATTTTTAGAAAATAAGACATATGATTAAAGTCAAGTTAACCATCTCCAATAAAAATTTCAAGTTTATAGAATTTTATTGTCAAAAGTTATAGCAAAAAATAACTTTGTCACTTTTGAATGTGACACACAAAATACGACTAATATTTTTTGCAATCACCTCATGAGCCTTATTTATTGGCATAACTTTTAATTTTGATAATTGATATTTGATATTATTACCACTATTTGTTCTGCATAGAAAGAAAGTTCTTCTTAATGAAATTTAATATTGGTACCAAGGCCACAAATGGCCTCCCATTCTTGGTGCACCAAATTCATTGAGCATTCAAGCTTAGATTATGTCAAATCATCTCTTTTTGAATAAAAATTTCATTCCGCCAAATGGCCATGCCATTGGTTGTAATAAAGGAGCTGGGACTCATTTCCACCCTTTGTCCAACCCTAAGTGAGGATTTGGGGCCTCTTATACAACCAATTGGCACAACCTATAGGTGTAAAGTGGACCTTAACAACCCTCTAGCACTATGACATTGCACTTGCCAAAAGGACACATTAGTGTGACTAGTTTAACCCACACTTTACCAATTTAGTCCCAACAAACTTTGAAAAATCACAGAAAATTCATTTCTTGTTGGAATGTAACAATTCTATTTGCACATGACTTCTCTCAAACATCTCAATCTCTGAAAAATACGTGAGTTGACAAATGGCTTTTCCAAGGCACCTAGATTGCAATTCTTAGGCATGTCTACCTTACTGTTTGCAAGCATCTAACAAGAGATTAGGTGTTGGTGGTGTGTTGTAAAATATTCTGGCGCTGGCCTCTGTTGCAAGACGCAGAGAGACCGCCATTTCATCCCACTGACCCCAGTATTAGTTATCACTGCTTTTCTCTCCAATGTCGCACAGCTCACTGTCAGCAGGTGATGAGGGACCCGCCAGGTCGAATCATCTCTTAAATCTAAGACAGTCTAGGAATTGCGCAAAAAGGAATCGAACTTACACAGTGCTTCGGCCCAAATTCTGCAGACGGGAATTCCTGGCAGGACCTCTTCAATACGCGAAACTGTATTATGAATGAAACGGGAGGAGTGTTTGGAACTCAGTCGAGTTTTTATTAGTCGATGATAAAGTCAAGAAGCTCTTACAAATCTGAGGCCTCCAAACCTCAAGATTTCATGGCATGAAAGAAAGCCTGCAGCGGAGTTGTAGACGACATGAACCGTGCATGGTCTTCCACTTCATAGCTCTAGAAGATATAAGACGTCTCAAACATCAATGTAGTATTGTGTACAAGAGCAATATAATTAAGTAATGTGTGGATGTGTTTGTTTAGACGGTGCAGTTCACAATGCCAAAATCATGATGTTCAAGTGCCCCAGAGCTCTTAAAACTGTCTAGAACTTTCGACCTTGGTTTCAGGTGTGCCGCTGAAACAAAGTCCATAACACTGAAACCCACCATTTTAATAACTTTTAGAGCTTCCTACGTACCACTTAGGTTCACCGAGAGTTCTTTAACAAGATTTCCTCGGGTCCAAGAAATTGACGTCGACACTTTTTGAATGTGCGACAAGTGTACAACGTACAGTCAATAGTGGTATGACAAGTGTGCACGTAAAGAGATCGGACAAGGTGTGATTTCTATTTGTCTCAGCATCTCAACCTTACGGCATCGTGCGACCTGAGCATTCCATGAACATCTCAAGCTGGAATATTCTTTGACCTGTGCAATGTGAAGCGACATTGCGTCACCTGAAGGCAAAAAATGAAGCAAGGAACCCACGAAGTCAATCACGCACTAACATCACTTTCATTATATTGATAAATATTTGCACGAACTTCGCACTTTCCGGGGCACGCGCCTTGAAATCTCGGTCAATCCAGTCTTATTTTTTTGCAGCTTGATATCCGATATATCTTCTTCAAACCTCGAGACAGAGGCAAGCAGACTCAGTACCGGACAGGGACTCAATCCTCAATCGACAAATACCTTCCTCTCTTCCTGAGTTCGATCCAGATCATTGGTCCTCGTCATGCGGAGTCCCATTTCATATCAGGTATACCGCTACAAAAGTCGATCAGAGATTGGATCACTTCCAAAACGACTCTGAAGCGGCCAGCGGAGCGCGAATGGGACAAGGAATTCCCATAAAAGAGCCTTAGAACAAACTAAGGGCTAAGAACAGAACGGGCATTTATTTGGTGAATCTGGCATAAAGCAGCCAGCGGCGACGATTTCATGGTGTTCTAAGTTTATATGAAACGCCATGATTTCTTGTCTTCGTTGTGGTGTCCTTGTTGTGGAGCGCGGAGCACCAGAAGATAATCACGTCCACAGACAATTCCTTCATCTGCAAGCAAGCACAAGAAAGTTGGAAATGGAGCTTCAACTTGCTTGGTCGAGTCAGGTCCTCGGAGTCCCCTCAAGTCAGTCTGCAGCAGCTAGTGCGACTTCGGGACGAAAATTCCAGGTAGAGTTCGCAAAGTCAGGCTTGGAAATACTGGTAATTCATTCGAGGTCCCATTCTTTGGGCGATTTGGGTTGGGCGAAATGCTAAAGTCCTCAAACATGAGACACGACAACCTTATTATATCAGCATGTAGTTGGCTTCTCCCGAAGTCCAAACGTCCCTCCATAGGTGGATTATCCGTAGTTCAAAAGTCCTTCCGTAGTTACATTGCGTTGGATTTCTCCCGTAGTCCAAAAGTCGTCTCCAGACTTGGGTTCCCATACGCCGGTGACGTGTGGGTTGGAGTCTGCTTCTTGCAATGAATACATCCTTTAATCTGCATCGAAAAAGAAAAGAAAGTTGTCTCAAATGTCATATCCATCATCTAGATGGGTCAGGTGTGAATGCTGAGTATGAAATGATGCACCTGTCATGAAAGAAAGGTGTCATCCGTGGCACCCCGTCATCAGTCAAATGTTCAACCCTCGTGAAGTAAAATGTCGTCATGAACTTAGGACCAGCTCAAGTATAAATACACGCCCGCTCCAAACCATCGGCATCTGCATCTATTTCATTTCATCCGTTGAGTCCACTAGTATTGCCCCAGCTCACCGGAGTACATTGTATTCGTCTCCGCATTGAGAGTTTCCGAGCTGCACTTCTTGTGCCAATATGGCCTACTTGTCGGCAAAAATCCGATTGCCAGCCATGGTTCTCACGCTGCTAGCAATCAGCAGCTCTGTTCAAGGTAATGCATTGAACTTCAGAGATTTTGTTTGAGCTTGTTGTTGAAGATGTATCTCACTGTGTACATTGATAGCTTGAAATCAGTACTGTCGATGCACTTGGCATTCATTTACATTTCCCTTATTGTTTGATGCTTTCTGGTCTATCACCACTTAGCAAATCATGGGCCTGTCATTGACAAATTTGCGGTTTATCAACCTTTCAATTGCAGGCACCACGATCAATGTCCGCAGTCAATGCTCATCTGTTCTTACGGCTTGTGATGAAGCTCAAGGCACTGACGTCACTTGCTTCGTACTGAACAACGGTGACTCAAATCTTCTCGACGTGGGTACTTCCTGGACAGGAGGTCTAATTTGGGGATTCCCAGGTGACAATCCAGATTCAACTGTAGGAAACCAGGCCAAGCCTCAAGCAGATCTTGCTGAGTTCACCATTGGCAGCAATGGCCAGGATTCTTATGACCTGAGTATTGTGGTAATAAGGGTTATCCTGACCTTCAAATCCCTGGCTCTCATCTCCAAAGCTTGTTCAAGACTAGCATTAGATTACCCTTAACTAGTTCATGTTAATCTAACAAGGCTATTAAATACTATACCTGTCCAGTATAAGTTGATGTTCAAGTAGTGTTGACTTAGTTAGTGTTAGATTAACATGAATTTTAACATTAGCGAGTCATGTAATCAAACTTTCATGATGTGATACGTTGTTTTTCAGTGTACAAACAGCTGATTTGGAAAAAGTCAGTACTAATTGGTGGCTGGGATGGCTGGGTGTTGCACGCAGAACGCCTACAACCTGCCTCTGAAGATCAACGTCACTAGTATTGGGGGAGGAGGCTCGGTCGAAGGTTTGCACTGTGGTAGTCCCAACTGCACGATTTCTGACCTTAACAGCTTCTGCCAGCCTCCAAACACCCTCACTGGCCCACCTGGAGATGGCTGCTATAACACCGACGGGCCTGGCGACGTTCCCACCCCTGGAACTGAACAATTTGCTACCGCCTGCCCCCAGGCTTATTCCGGCTCGTTCTCCGACCAGAACCATGTCTACAGTTGCGACACTGGCAGCAACTACGAAGTGGTCTTCTGCCCATGATGAAATGAACCATGGCGACAAGAGGACTCACTGGAAACAAGAGTCCCGCCGTTCACAATTGTTTAGGCAACGGCAGTTAAGAGAAGAATAAGAACTCCAACCTCAGCTGGAGTGGCGTGAGTGAAGAGTCTGTTCATCTTGGTTCCCACTTGAAATCCGCTGAATGACAAGAGTTACACCAAGACTACGTACCTCGGTTAGAAGGGAGTGTTGATCTTAACGCTCCCTGGTTCCACTACCCCACTCCTCAGGAACGTTACCTTGTACTATTCACTACATTAAAATTGATAAATAGTGCTGGGTGATAATTAGTGTTGTAGTGAATTGGATCATAGCCTTAACTTATTATATTATCATTTCAACTTTTATATTTTGTTCCATCTAACACTAAATGCACTCTCCTAGAAATGTTGAAATGACCAAATTTTACTACAGAGCTAAAATAGTGTTAGAATTTAACACTAACCTTGCAAATCACAATTAGTGTTATTGTTGACAATTAGTGTAGCC
This sequence comes from Climacium dendroides, assembly GCA_950106755.1. Lineage (NCBI taxonomy): Eukaryota > Viridiplantae > Streptophyta > Bryopsida > Hypnales > Climaciaceae > Climacium > Climacium dendroides. Next base: position 5,340,694 of record OX467087.1, on the reverse strand, counting down.
AACACTATTTACCAATTTTAGTGTACCGTTACTAATTCATCCTTAGTTAGTTGTTAGTTAGTCATTAGTTCATTCCTCTTGTAATACTAACCAATGTATATTTAGATCCTTCTCGGTTCTGTAAAGTCTATCATCTTTTAGGCAATACATTTTTCTTTGTACCATATCCATAGAGTAGGGTTGGGGAAAAATAATTATTTTTAAGAATGCCAAAAAAAATAGCATAAAAAAGAGATATTGTCAAATTCAGTAAGAATTAAATGAAAAAATAGTTATAATAAAAAATAAAATAAAGGCCCAATGTTAGTCAAAATGTCCAAGGTAAAGATGAAAGACCATCTACCATCAAAAAAAAATTTGATGATGAAGTCAAGAAAATTCTTCATTAGTGAGTTAGTGAGAATGAAAGGTGGAGAGGTCTTTTATAATGAAATTCATTGTCTATCAGTGCCCCTTTAAAGAATATGCAATAATTTGAAGATTGAGCTCCTACTAATCTTAACCACTTACATATCCCACATAGATTGTTTTACGTCTTATCATCCAATTTGTATAAAATGCTTGTCTTTTTCAACCTAAAACACATTTATTTTAGTGACTTTGGAGCTTATTGCCAAATATTATGAAACATTACATTACATTGAATATTTTTCAATGTAATGTCAAAATTTTAGTAACAAAATTTTAAAGTGTCAAAGCTACTTTGGAAACTTCAATTAAATATCTCATATCTGGCATCAATGTGTCAACCATGCCCTACAGGTCTAGTATTAGAGCTCTGTTACTTGGACTTTGGAGTATAAGCATGCTACATTGGAAGATTATGGATGCCAAATAGTCCTTAATAACTTCCAGTATTTTTTTAGTAGTAGCCTATATATGCATTTTTGGGGAGTTATTAAAAAGTAGGACTTTATGCCATATTCTTTGCATTGAGAAGAAAATCATGTTTAAATTTCATATGGCTAAAGTATGTACTCAAGTCATAGTGGTCTTTTAATAATGTACTAAAAAACTATTACAGTTCAAAGAAAGAAAGAAATGGACTTTTATATTTCATATAGACGTATTTTTCTACAAATGATTAAATTTTTTATTTTATTTCATATAAATTGATTTTTTTTATTGATCTTTGGAATTAAAAAATCCAAAGAGCATTCCACAATTTTGCCAACTAATCAATGTTTTTAAAAAAAATCCCCCAAGCCTAAGTCATGGTATTTTTTTAGAATTTTTTTTACAAAGCAAAATAACACATAGTAGCCTAAATGAGGTGATCATTACTTTTGGTACCATGATGTTAGATTGTTGTATGCTGTAATTGCAGTGCGGACTAATGAAGTCACTATGTTGACGTTTGTTGCCATGTTCATTCCCAAGTTTGTCATTTGAAAACATTTACAAATTACTACATTCATTCTCTATGACCTTAATGAAGGTTGTCTCGTTTGACATATTTTTTGGTTTGGGCATCAAGTATGAAGTCACGGATGACAAAGTGTCTAGTAGTTGTGACATCGTGTTGCAAAGCGGAAAAAAATTTATCCCACATCAAATGGATTTTGCCTATGTGGTAGGGTTTATGGATTGACATGGAAAGCCAGAACCACATGAGTGGGCAACTTAGGACATGTGTAAGGTGGTGAAAGGGTGACCGTGGATGGGGTGCAAGCAGCAAGTAGGTAAAAAGATGAAGAGGCGAAGGATGAAGATGCAACCGAGGGTGATGAAGGTTGAGTGCAAGTAGGCAACCGCACATAGATGAAGGAGCAATTGCAAATGAAAGGGTGCGTGCAAATAGGTGACTACAAGTGAAAGGGGGCATACATGTGGCAATCGTGGATGAAGGGGCAAGTGTATGTTGGTGATTGTAGGATGAAAGGGCACGTACATGTAGCAACTACAAGTGAAGGGGAGTGGGAAGTGCATATAGGCAATTGCGGGTAGATGAAGTAGGGATTGCAAATAAGGGGCATGTACATGTGGCAACCACTAATAACCACTAATAAAAAGGCAAGTGCATGTAGGTGACCATGGATGGCTAAAGGAGCAATTAGAGGTGAAGTGTGCAACTTCAAAATGATAAGAGGAATTGTGGAAAGAAAATTTCAATTTCTTTCAAATCAAATCTTTTTCAAATCCAATAATCTTCAAACCCAATCTCCTTTAACCCCTAAACTTCCTTGATTATGTTTTTTACAAAAATGCTCCATTTCTAATACTCCATTTCTAATGCTCCATTTCTATATAATTTTTAGATGAACTTAACAAATGATTCTTGAGTAGGATAATTCTTTGAGAGTTGAAAAACTTAAATGGATAAGTTCTTACTCAAATCCTAAATTTAAATTTTTTTAAATCAACATGGCAATTAAGTGATTTGTAATTAGAAAGACTCTTTGAGAATTTCTAAAAAAAATTAGGAAATTTTGTATTTAAATCTCCACCTTTTATTTTTTATTTATACAATCAAAATGACAAAGATTGTATAATTAAACTCTAAAAAAGTTGCAAAAAATAAATAAAGAAGCTCTTATTAAATCTCCACCCTTTAACATGACTTTTAAATTCAACATGACAAATAATTCATGATGAGTGCTCTATGAAAATTGTAAAAAAATTTAAGAAAAAGTTTTTACTTACATTTCCACCTTTTACCTTTGATACATAAATTAGAGTGACAAATAATTTGTGATTAGAAGGAATCTAGGAGAATTGCAAAAATTAAATAGTGAAGTTCTTGCTTCAATCTCCACCCTTTTTTATTTATGATCACTATAACAAATAATTTAAAGTATAAAGACTCTTTGAAAATTGCAAAAAATTAAATAAGGAAGTTTTTACTTAAATTTTCAACTTCAGTTTTTTATTTTTAAAATGAAAGTGAAAATTAATGTATCAATAGTATAATTCTTTGAAAATCATATAAATAAATAGGTGCATTCTTACTTCAATCTTCACTGTTCATTTTTATTTTTAAATCAATGTAACAATTAATACATGAATAGTATGTTTCCTTGAGAATTCTAAAAATAAAATAAGGAAGTTCCTATTTAAGTCTTCAACTTTTTATTTCTACTTTTAGAATCAACATAACAAAAAAACTTGATAGACAAGACAAAGGAAAAATTTCAAAAAAGAAAAAAAAGAGGTTTTTATCTAAATTGGCACCATTTATTTTTTATTTATACATTCAAAGTGACAAATTAATCATGATTAGAAAGAATCTTAGGGAATTTCAAAAAATAAATAAGAAAGTTTTGTACTTATATCTTTAATTATTTTATATTTGATTTATTTATAAAATTTACTTGACAAATAATACATGAGTTGGATGATTATTTGGGAATTGCAAAAAATAAATGAGCAAGTTCTTACTTCAATTTTGAAGGAGGTGGGCCTTTTGTCTATTTTGTGTAGCTCCTTTGGTCATTGTTTACTTAGTCAACCTACTTGCATGTGCTCATTCATGGAGAAAAGATACCATTTGAATGAGATTTAATTTTTCTTCTATCCAATATTTCTCCACCAATAATCTCTTCTATCCATTCCTTAAAAAAATAAAAAATAAAAAAATAGTCTATGTACCCATTCTTGACAAATATTTTTTTATTGAAAGAATTCCCCATCTTCTTACATAGTTGTAATTGAATGATTGTTGATTCTCTAAATTTGGTTTTATGACCTTTCCTTGTCCTACTAATGCCTTACCCATAGTCATCCTACTAGAGGTTGCCATTACCCACATGCCCCTCTTTAGAATAAAATTGGTTTGTTCAAGTCTCCAAGGAGATGGTTCTTCTTGCACCTCTAGTCGCCTCACCAACAATCTCCCAACACTCAATTGCATTTCCTCGCATGTGCCTCTTTAGAACAAAATTGGTTTGTTCAAGTTTTGAAGGAGATGGCTTTTCTTACACTCGTGGTCTCCCACACTTGGTCATCTTGATCTACATACACCTCTTTAGAACAAAATTGGTTTGTTCAAGCCACCAAAGAATTGGCTTTTCTTGCACATGCATTCGCCTCACCTTCAGTCTCCCACTTGCAATAGCCTTTATCGTGCATGTACCTATTGAGAATTAAATTGGTTTGTTCAAGACTTTAAGGAGATGGCTTTTCTTACACTACATGCGGTCACCTTTTTTCACATGTGTTTAAGGAAATTGACCTTTTTTCACTAGCATTAGCCTTCTAGAGGTCGCCCTTGCCACAAACACATTTTGTGAAGTCAATAAAAGTCTTTTCAAGGAGTGATGGACCAATCTTCTATATTAATCAATTATATATTATGGATTATTTATAAATTTGATTCTAAAATAATTGGATTGATACTTGAGTCAAAGTAAAGGATAGGAATTCAAAATAAAGGATAGAAATTTAAATCAAGAATTTATTTATTTATTTATTTATAATTCTTTAAGATTCTTTATTATAAATTATTTTTATTTTTATTATATAAATTCAAAATAAAGGGTGGAGATTTAAGCAAGTCCTTTCCTATTTAATTTTTTGTAATTTTCTAAAAACTTTTTCTAATCATGAATTATTTGTTACTTTAATTTTATAAATAAATAAATGCATTGTAGATACTTAAGTAAGGAATCCCCCTCTTTTCATTTAAAGAAAATTCATCCTAATCAAGTATTATTTTTTATACTAAATTAAAATTAAAAATATTGAATGGACGTTTAATCCCTAAAGGACTAAGGCCATTTTTATAGCAAAGAGTAAAAAATTGAATATTTTTTTGCACATCTAATTGTGGGATCTTACACCTAACTAGTATGAGAATTTGTGGAAAAAATTTCAAAAATTTTGACTGCACAGATTGTAAGATATCTGCTTTTAAAGTGAAAAGAACAAATTTTCCAATACATTGTGGGACTACTTTGAACCTTCTTAACTTTAATTTTTTTCACTAAAGAGTTTTGAGCTTTAAATCTTTATGGTGGAGAAGTGGATTGAGGGTGTAAGAAAAAAAATATTAAAAAATATAATTTTTATTCTTTAAAAAATTGTTAAATAGAAATAGGTACAAGATAGGAAGAAAATTTAAATTATTAATATCTCTAAAATAGACTTAAAATGCTCTAATTCCAACAGTAAGATTTTTCTAGCAAGCAAACTAAACCATGTGGAACTTTTTTTCTTGAAAAATTGTAAAAAATTGCATTCATAAATGAATCTTACAAGTTATTTTTTCAAAATGATTCTCTAATTGCTCGAAAAACAAGATTGTCCATCACTTTCTCATAACAAATCCAAATGGAATGAATCAAAGCTTCACATGTAAATAAAATATAATTTATGAGAATTATTATTTTTTTAAATCTAAATCTAATTTTTTTTATTGGCCCATCTTCCCTATTTTGAGCTTATTTGGGCATAACTTTTGTCTTCGGGCACTAATTGAAAAAAAATTATACTCCTTTAAAGCTAATCAAGTTTTCTATCTTCAAAAAAAGTTTCAAAAAACTAGGACAAAAATTGAGGCCATAGGTACTTGCCCAAAATCCCATTTGACCCCGATGGGACAATGATCCTTTAGGGGTTAAAAAAAGACTTTTCTATTCATTTTTTTTGCAATTCTTAAAGGGTCTGCATAATAATGAATCATTTGCCACTTCAAATTTACAAATAAAAAATAAAAGCTAGAGATTTAAATATGAACTTTTCCATTTATTTTTGGCGATTTAAAAAATCCCATCTAAAGCAAGTATTATTTGCTATACAAAATTAAAAACTAAAAATATTGAATGGGCATTTAAGTGAGATTGAACTCTTTTTTATATATTTTGCAATTCACGAAGAGTCTTTCTAATAATGAATTACTTGTCACTTTAATTATTCAAATAAAAAATAAAAAATGGAGATTTATACAAGAAATCCTTCATTTACTTTTGAGAATTTTTGATAGTTTCATCCTACTTGAATACTATTAGTCAAAAATTAAAAATTAAATATGGAATTTTAAGTAAGAACTTTCCTAATTATTTTTTGTAATTCTTTAAGATTCTTTATCATGAATCATTTTTTTAATAATTTTATAAATAAAAAATAAAGGATGAGGATTTAAGTAAGAATTTTTCCTATCAAATTAATAAATTTTTATTATGGGCCTCGTCAGGAGACGCTTACGCTCCCCTGACGAGGGACTTTGGGAACTCCGGAGGAACACGGAGGGGAACGCCTACTGCGCTTCGTTTGAATCTCTTGAATTGCGCTGGCTGTGCCTCGTCTCTGCTTTCTGAAGACGCAGATGAACTTGGTTTGTGAAATTGCAGCCCAAGGGAGCAGCTATATATCATGAATTACGTCATTCAAGCGGCGTCAAGCTAGCTTGGTATACATTTTCTCCAATTCAAGCAAAAACTCTGCATTCTTTGACTGTTTTTTGAACTTCACCTCTTTGGACGTCCATTTGGCATTTCGGCCTGCCTACCTAGTCTGAGGAATGTTTATATGTTGTGCATGTCTGCAGATTATCTTGGATTTGAGTCGGTGTGAATTTTCAAGGATTTGGACATAATCTGAATGTCGAATTTAACGTTTCAGCACTGGAAACTTTCTACAGGAGAGCTTCAAGCTAGCTTTTATTGTGTAAAATCAATGATGGCATCATCAATCTGGTAGACAAGGTACAAGGAGATGCCAAAAATCGTTGTTAGAACCTATTCTTGTTCAAGTTTTGCACTCAAGTTGCAGCGTAACTAAGTAGTTCATAACCTTGGGTCACGAATGTATTCTGGAGGTGCATGAATGCTGTTGCATTCTGTTGTTTCTAACTACCACAGGGAGAACGGGAGGGCCTTACCGGGGGCCCCCCAAATTTTCTTATTTAAGAAAATTTGGAGGGGGGGGGGTATAGTTACATACCCCCAAAAAACCCCCCCCGGTAAGGCCCTCCCGGTCTTCCTGTGTACATCGACTCGTAACAAACAGCCCTGACCAAGCTATAGATATAAAAGCAAAGACTCGTACGCCTTTGATTGTAAAACAAGCACACGTATATTAAACTCAAAGTAGCTCACATACACTCTCTGTGCCAATGCTCGGCCATAGAATACACAAACTAAAACAGTATGCAAGTTGAGCTCACGTCTCTCCAAACGTGATGCGCACACACCAAAGAGAGCTACCTTCACAACTGTACTAAGCTTTTACACACACTTGTGCTAGGCGACACTCTAATCATTTCGTACTTCAAAAAGACTGTCGTTACTTCTTCCTGAGTTCTTAGCTTGTTTCCAAACTGATGCTCAGTTGGCTCATTATGATCCGGGGTGTGCTTCGTACGCAGATGTAGGTCGTCCAGTGGGATCATACATCCAACACACTCTTCATAGTGTTCCCGGATTAGATCAGACAATTTGTTTCCAAGTGAAACGCACAAGGCGAACACTTCCGGGATGGGATCCCAGCTTAGAACATGGAGAAAATATTGTTTTTAGATGATTGAAGATTCACACCTGTCACTCGATTTTAACCAATCAAAGCCAATGGAATAAGAGGATCCAGCCTCGTCATCGACTCGACATAACGCTCAACTTTCTAGTTCATATTAGCGGTCTTCTGGTGTTCATTCACTACTAGAAAATTTTATTTTTCTGTTGTTTTGGTCGCGTTGATCCGGTCAAAATCTGACAGAAATCTATTGATTTCAATAGATTTCTGTCAGATTTTGACCGGATCAACGCGACCAAAACAACAGAAAAATAAAATTTTCTAGTAGTGATTCGTAAGCCTTGTCATTGGTTTGCCATAACACTCAACTTCTGAACAGATAACAGTGGGCTTTGTGGTGTTGAGACATTCTCAACATACAAAAGCAAGTATGTGCACATAGGAACACTCCCCCTTTGAACATGTATGGCAACCATTGAATCTTTCTTAGCTCTAACAATTTCTTCATTCCCAATGATAAATGCTATAGAGTTCTATCAATGGTGCTGTGGCTATCAAATGAAAACATACAAGTAGAAGGAAAGCAAACATTCAATTTGATTCAAAAATAAATTGGTGTGGGTGTGTTTCTGGTGGAGAAGACTTTGACCATGATGGGGTTTGGCAAGGTGGATTTTGGCAAGGTGGGTTTGGAGGTGGTTCATTGCAACAAGGGCCCCAAAATGATTGTAATTGCGTACAACCTTTTATACTTTGGTGGAGTGTAGCAAGACCTCGGGGGTGTAAAGTTGGTGAGCTTTGAGGAAGCCCTGTCTCGAACAATTCAAAAAGAAAACACCATAGCTAATAGAGCTTTCAACTAATGAAGTGTAGAAAAGTGCTCCAAAGTCACCAACACTCAACACTTGAATGTGACCAATAACACAGGGGTCTCATATTCAGTTCCCGGTGTTAAAATTCCCGGTGAGTTCCATTTTTCCCGGTGTTTTCCCGGTGTTTCCAGTGTACAACACACAGGGAAAAGTGGGATTTACCGGGAATTTTAACACTGGGAACTGAATATGAGTTTTTTGTGTAACTGTCGGGTCTTGCTACCACACTAATAGTCCCAACAACGGCAATCCTTCAAGAATCATGTGCTGCCAACCACAGTTACATCATTAAACTCCTTGGTTAAAAATTTCAAAACAAACAAAAGAACACTCAATTATTGCATTGCTAAACAGTCGAGATCAGACTACTCACCCAACCAATGGCTATAATAGGGTCGGAAAATTTAGAGACTCACCGTACCATAACAATCCCAATAGCCATACTTTGGGCAACGAGCAACATCCACCATTCACAGTCGTTCCAAATTGACTAGTTTTCATTTGCAAGTGGAGCACTAGAACTACTCAATTGCATAAGTGTTGCAGGCAAATTATATTCTGCAATACCTCTAGAGGTCCCTACAAAATTCACAAGACAGTCAACAATAAGTTGGGGAACATGACTATGTAGAGTACAATCAATTATCAATGTAAAAGAGTCCAAGAAAATAAAACACATGTGAGCGTGTATATATATATATATATATATATATATTTTATTTTTTTTTTATTTATATTTATATCTTAAAAAGAGTTTAAATAGTAGAAGACACTTACACGTATTATATATTAGCCAATCTATACCAAAAGACAATACAAACAGCATAAATCAAACCTTCCATCTTGTATGAAGTCCAACGTAAAGAAATATAAACCATTCAAAGAGCTTTTTAAAATAGATGTTCTATACAAATCTATGAATAAAAATGAATGTGATGCAATTGAATTAGATACGATAACTACACTCCAAACATTAGGAAAAAATGGCTATAACATAACAAAAGGGAATCCTTATAAAGATTCTAAATTTAAATATTTATGTTCAAAAGGTATTATTTAGGATGCTTTTGTTATAACTCAAACATGTAGAATTGTTTTTTAGGTGATTCTTTGGGGCCCACACGTCTTGTTGCAATCTTAAAAGAGTCCTCTTAATGTTTTATTATTTGTCATATTGATCTAAATTTTAAAAAATTAAAAAAGATATTAAGTTAGAACTTCACTACATTTTTTTATAATCCTCCAAGATTCCATATCATAAATTATTTTTTACTTTGATTTTATAAAAATATAATAAAAAATAAAGACTTAAGTTAGAAAATTTTCCAATTAAATTTTTCAATTTTCAAAGCATCCTCCAAATTTTGGATTATTAGTCACATTCATTTAAAAATAAAAAATAGAAGGTGGAGATTTATGTTAGAATTCATCCATTTATTTTTAGCAAATAGCAAGCACAACATTCAACAACATGCATTATCACTACCTTAGCTTTTATGATAGCCAAAGTATACATCATGTTGACATACTATGGCTAAATATGGGTATTTATACCCTTCAATCTATATGACTGTCAATATGACTGATGTTTGAAGCGAGTGCTTTTAAACTACTGGAGTCAGTCATATTTCGTCATCTATAGTGATTTCTGCGTGAGTCATATTTTTTAATTTTATGACTCACTGTAGTCATATTTTGCAGTCATAAAACACTGCTTTTGTTGTAGTGTGACATTTAGAATAGGTATAGTTTTTAGGAATCTTTAACTTTTAGAAATATATGACAACTATAGATTTGAGACCATACAATCTGAACTGTAAAAGTGATGCCTATCATTTGTATAGATTTCAAACATCTAAGAATGGTATAGATTTCAGACATCTAGGACGTTTGTACACTTCAGACCACCCACTTTGAACTTGAAAACTGCCAAAGTCGAGGAATTTCACCATTTTAACGAAATTGCCCATGAGACTAGATGGTGTGCTCAAATTCTAGTGTTTCAACAATGGTAAAGTGGAGGTACCTATTCCTATTGCTTTAAGTAATTCTGCAAACTTTGAAGTGAAATCAACACTAACATGAAATTATTTTTAAATGACGTTTGCATTTGAAAATTATGAATTTTATAAGATGAGAATTTTCCAAATTTATATGAATATGATAAATGAAGTGCTTTCTTTGCTTCGTACAGATCAAAGTTGCCATGTCGTCATATTTGTTGAAATAGAAATTTCTCAAACGCCCGTCATGTGCCCACTGATTTTGGTAGTAAGGCTCTTCTATTGCACACATACTCAGATAAGAAGAGAGTGAGTGTTATACGATCCACCTTGTGCCGTCAAATTCCTGTAAATTAAATCTTGTATGTGATGAGACATTGAGCTGTGCATAATTGCATTGTGAAGCCGTCACGATCACAGTTTCTACGAGATTCAGAGGACTTTGATGGACACTCCAGAGAAACCGAATCGGCAACTCCTGTCTCATAACTTGGAACTTGTGCAGATCTTAGTAGCATATTCTTTGGTCAGTCCCACACAAGTTTAAGCTTGTGCTCAGGTGTAGATTGAAGTAAATATTCCGAAACTCACCATGTTCCTTAGCAAGAGATTGAACTCTAATAAACATTTAAAGTGCGTCAATCTATTCAAATCAGAGCGCTCCTAATCAGCATTCTACGCCATACCAGCTTTAATAATTCACTATCATGGACTACCTCTGGAAACGTCCAAAAATATTAGACCAGTCTCGTTCTGTAAAATTGCACAGGCTAACGCAAAAATCATTTCAAAAGAGAACAATGAAGCACATTGTTCGCAAATAAGGCAAACAACAAATTTCATGAGTGCCGCTTCCGTGATTGCATTGTTTCAGTCTCCAATTGCCACCATTACAAATTGCCTCCATTACAGAACAAGGCTCAAATTGACGGGGTGGAAAATTTACAATGGCAGCAGAAATTCAGAAACCAAGCACTATTCAAAGACAGTAAAAATTTGCACTACACTTCACTCAAGTGCTGCACTTCAATCTACATCATGACAAAACTTCAATCCTTCTAGAACAGCTCCCAAATGACACCCAAAGTGCGTATCGAAGAGAAAAGACAAGTAGATTCTTACACTTTTGCATTGCTCCAACCTCAAATTGCCTCTAATACCCAAAAATATCGGGTTGAAAAAGCACTGAGATTTGGTACCGAGAGCAACCAAAAGGCACCACTGCTCCCCAACCACAGCACCCCCACAAGAAGCCTTGAAGAAAAAGAATGTGAAGAACTCTTCGTTTAAACCCTAAGGGAAACAGGTAGCACGGCAAGGTACTCGGTAGGCCAACAAAACGGTTAGTTAGTCCTGAACACGAGACGTAAGGTTAATAGAGAGTTTCTAGGTCAATATTGCTGGAAGGGCAGGCAGTGTATGTTAACTGATTGGCGCAAGCTGGCTGGTGCACCACACGAATTAATTACCCAGCATTAATTAAATACTTGGGTATACACATGGTAAAGGATTCACTCATGCAGAAATGCCTGAATAAGGTGACGAGCTCCCACTAAGCGTAACGTAAGGAGTGATCAATTAGAGCGTAACCAGCCAAGTCATAATTCACAGGAGCAGCTGACAAATTTCATGTCCCACCACCACACCACCACAACATGTAATGATAACCATGAAGCTATTTTATTTATTCTAAGCCTTAAAGAAGAGGCTTAGAGTGGGAAGAATCTTTCAATAAAACCTAACTGAGGACAGGATTGGGTTCTCCTGCAAATGGATCCCCAAAGACGCTAAAATCGACTACTACTCTTATGGACACCCAGTAGGCAACCCTAATTTAGAGCTATTCTGTACACTCGCAGATGAAACCAGAAGTCGATATGATACACTCAACCTGTCAACCCTTTATTTCTTCGGCGCAAACATCTGAATCAAGGAATCCAGGTCCGGGGGTTTCTTGAAAACGGGTTTGGAAGGGGAAGACGAACTCTCGGATAAGGCAGATCGGGACTTCCGGTGCTCCGCCACAGATGATGATTTCGGGGTACCTGACAGCTCGGGGTCAGTCTTTACAGTCTGCAAATTAGTCCGAGGTCGCGGCTCATTACGGGGGACAAATCTCTGGGGCTTGTCGCCTTTGAGGGCCGGTGATCCTCGCAAGTCCTCATCATCCACTTTCTGTTGACTGTCAACGTTTAAAAAACGTGGAGGAGGTCGGCCATCGTCAAACCGAGCAGGAATTTCGACCTTTCGTTGTCGGTCAGACCTATCCCTTGATGCACGAGTGCTTGGCGTGTACTCATCATCATCTTGTAACCTAACGTTCGGACTAAAGCGAGGCGGTCTGTCATCATCATAATGGACAGGAATGTCGGCCTCGCGTTGTCGGTCAGTTTTCTCTCTCTGGGATGGACGTCCATGCATGCCATCTTCCTTTGACAGAGGTGCAGATTGTCTCCTACTCTCCACCTGCTTCTCTCTCTCTCCAAACCTACTCTTTGCAAAATCTGTAGTCTCCCGAGGCCTAGCATGACGGATTTCCTCGGGTCCAAGTGTCGCTCGCCGCCTAACAGAGTCGTCGTGATCATCATGGGGGCGATTCCCTTGGTACTTGGATTTGTCATAACCACTTCCTCCTGGCAGACTCATCCTGTTCTCCGAATCCTTTGGGGTTCTGGAGCTCGGACTGAAGTGGTCGTTTACAGGGTTCTCCGTCCCGGGCCTCCTGCCTCGGGACGATCCTTGGTCATCTCGAGGGTCTCTCCTTTGCTCATCGACGATGGACAATCTGGAGGTCCTCCTTGTGTCCTTGCGAGAACCCTCTTCTCCAGCCGCTGAAGACCGGTCTAAGTCTCGAATGTCGGTTGCCTTATACCTTGGCTCAGGCTTTCTTGCACCGCTGCGTCGAGAGTCATACTCGTCCCCACTGGAGTCAAACTCGTCCCCACTAGAGTCGAACTGAGGTATATCAGGGGTGCTTCTCTCGTTGGGATACTTCGCGACCTTCTTGGGAACAGATGGTTTGCTGCTCTTTATCGACATATCTTCAACAGATGTTCTCCTATTTGAAGAATCCCGTCCTTTTCCAGAAGCATGATACTCATCCTCTGAGTTCCAGGGCACCCTTGTAGTTACAGATTTTCTGAACTGCTCATCATTCCACTCAGCATCCTCGTCCAAGTGCTTGGAAGGGTTGCTGGTAGATTCTCTCCGCCGTGGTTTTTCGCTCCAGTGAGTTACATGGTCAGCTTCTTCGTCGGAGTAATCGTGCTTCGACTTTTTCCCTGCGTATAGCTTATCCTCCTTGACCCTGGCACTAATCCGACCACGAGAACCCTCTTCAACCGATGTCTCCAGATAAGGCAATTTATCTCCAGAACCTTCCCTGCTGGAACCCCTCCCCAACTTGTCCTCCTCAGTATACTGGGCTTCATGTTGTTGCCTTCCCTTTCTGGAACCATCCCTGTTTGAAACCCGTCCCAACTTGTCCTCCTCAGGATACGGATCTTCATGTTGTAGCCTTCCTTTACTGGAACCATCCCTGTTTGAAACCCGTCCCAACTTGTCCTCCTCAGGATACGGATCTTCATGTTGTAGCCTTCCTTTACTGGAACCATCCCTGTTTGAAACCCCCCCCAATTTGTCATCCTCAGGGTACTGGGCTCCATGTTGTGGCCTTCCTTTTCCAGAACCATCCCTGTTTGAAGTCCTTCCAAACTTATCCTCCTCACCGTACTGGTCTTCATGTTGTGACCTTCCCTTTCCGGAAACTTCCTTCCCTGTAAACTTCTGGCTCGGCCTGCCATCAGTCCCTGCTTCATACTCTCTTCCATGGCTAACCTTCCTATCACTTCCTTCGTCAATGTCCTGCGATCCTGCTTCTCTCTGGTTGTGTTTCTTGTAATCCCGCAGGAAGGACTCGTCCACGTCACCGTGAGCGGATCCGCTGTGAGACCGAAGACTCTTTTCTCTTGGCACACCAATTGAGTTACGCCTTGAATCCTGAGCTTCATGTCGTGTCTGCGGGGATGGGGCCATAAAACTGTCTGATTCGCGCCTTGGATTCCTCCGAGATTGAGCTTCCCGGCTCCCTGAATCTATGTCAGGATGTCCATCATCAAATTGGAGGTCCTCTGCCCTCGATTGATCTCGTCCCGGGGGGTTCCTGGAAGGAGGCCCAGTTCTAGGGAAAGCACCTGATGAATCCGTCCTGTCATCACGTGGGCGTGGCGAATTGGTTGGATCTACGTTGTCGAACCTTCCCGAAGTTGGATTGGTGATATTGGCAGGCTGAGATACATGGGTCCCCAATGTTGGCTTTTGATTCGGGACAGAGGGGAAATCGTCTACTAAGAACGACGAGGTGTCAACTCCAGAGACCACAGTAGGTCCAGGCTGCAATACCAACGAAAAATTCCAATTACTAAAGAACTTGTGCATCCAATACACTTGACAAGTATCACAAGACTGACCAAACCAGACAGCGCAGGCAACTAGAAGATGCTCATAAGTTTTGACTCGTATTCCCATGCTACTAGCTGTAGAAAGATAACAGGCACTTACAAGAACATTATCGCGATCCACCCTGCCTTCCCTATCAAAAGGAGCAGGATCCCAATCGACATTGTGCTCTGCAGCTATCTCCTTCAGCAACCTCAGCTTCGTTTCTCCTGTTGCACCATTCGAAGAGAGTTTCTCAACGACCTGTGGGAAAATCGTGACATCGGGTAAAGATCACTTTCGATCGAATCTAAAAGGAGATATATATACATTCAAACACAATCTCCACACGTACACAAGCAGAGGCCAGGGAACCGCTGACAGACACGTGGGGCTAACAAGCATAGAATTGGACAACGCGAGAACTAATTTGACAGCCGAAAATGAGCGGAAATCTCAGAACACATATCACTGCAGCTACAGATTTGAACGTGCTTAATGTACCTTCACATTCACACCGCAGCCAGCACGCAGCTCAGTTGCTGCAGAAACGAACTCTTTTCCATATTTCGCGACAAACATAGGACGGATCTGGGCAAAATCAGGTAATTCAGCACATCTTGAAGATGCATATAGCAGGGTCGATATATTTTCCTTGAGATCCGGAGGGCAAGTCCTGTGTAAAAAAATGAACAAATAAGCACTCAGGAATAGCCCATGAATCCAAGCGAAGTAAAGAAACACAATTGATGCTTCAGAAACATTCCTGCCGGTCAAGCCAAGGGTGAATAGGAAAAGTGCATGGCAGAAATTTTACTTTTGAGAATCGATGACCGATAGTTGTGCCGCTATTCGCTCCGCATAGAGAGAAAGCAAGTCATAAGCTTCAATAAGATCCTGCTCTATTATCACATGCTCAACCTGTAATCACAAGATCCAATCATGAGAACTACTGAGAAAATTTTCGATTCCCAACTATGGGCTTGCAGATATACTTGTTTCACTAAAAGCGGAGACACTTACAAGCGCTATTTTTAACAAGAAATGTAGCTATGAAAAATTGAAAGATAAACTTTACGAGATAACATCCTTTGCTGATAACAAGTCATCAACAGTAGCATTGAGATACATATCCATCGCTGCAAGTCGAAGAGTGGACAAACCAGTAATCGAGCATTGTTGTCTTGCTTATTCCTCAAGAGCTCAGCAACTTCTCTTCTATCGGATGCAATCTGTGCCAATTTTTTGTTTCGCAAGAGCTTGATTCGAGATGTCCCTAATCGAAGTTGAGTTTTGCTGCGGAATAGAAAATACCAATGGACGCAGTCTATCTCAGTCAGAAACTAATGTCAAGGATTTTTTTGACTCGGATCACTTTGAACTGAAGTTCAACACCCATGATCTGAGTTGAAATTTCCATTCTCTAAACAATTCATACCTGGACAAACGTGACGTGACCCATCATACTAAAACTTCGTCTATATTCAAGGGCAAGCGGCCAGTACAAGTCTCTATTATTTATTATGACATGACGAGGTACGTCGGGAGAAAAACGGGGCATGATGTACTTCAACAACCACCCAGCCCTTTAGGGCAACTAATTACACCAGGAGACATATATAATAAAAGCAGAACTTAGACAGACCCTACTTCACATAGCAGCGAGCACGCAATGCCAGAATTCGGTCGTCAAATGTCAGTACAACCCTAACCAAAAGTGAACCTCCACGAAGGACTATTTACATCGGATGAGCCAAAACACTGCGCTAGAGCACGTCCATAACGTAGCCGAGCTCAAGGTTCCAGTGAAATACATGGAAGCCGCTAACACTGCTGTCCTAGAGTGGAGAAAACAAATGATCCAGAAGATAACCAAAGCATTATCACGCGGATTCCACATGACAAGGGGACTAGTGACCAAAGACCAAACGAAAAGGGGCAATCTAACTAAGCGCATCCCGTTATTCCAAGAATAACCTTATCTGCTGAACAAACAACTGCATAAATCACTACGTCGTTATCATACGAGAAAGAAGAAGAGTCAAGCGAATTACCACTTCGAGGCCTGAAAGCCTTTGACAAGTAAGGAGTTCATTTTTTTCATTCCTCAGTCGCCCACCCTACTCCAAACGTGCGCCTCAAAGTCACCCCGCACGAACAAACCCTCCAACAACCTCCTCGCCAATTCAGAGCTTCTCCGAATCACAAAAAAACGAATAACACAGAGCGGCAGCAGACTGCCAATCTCTAGATCCGAGATTAAAAAAAAAAAATTCAAAAACTAAAAACTAAAATATGCTCAAACCTCGACGAAAACCTCAATAATAATCTCCAACAAAACAGATCCAATCTAACAAACAACAAAGAACACCAAGCAATCCTGAAGCGCCCCTCACAGACAACCTCCGCCACACCAAAATCGAACAACTGAGGACTCCATAGCAGAACCTCGTCTCTTTCACGCCATCCCCCAAAACCCCAGGGACCAAAACTTCCACTCCACTGCACTACTGCTGCGTCCCTACCGCCCCGGGGAAGCTGTTTGCCCAGAAATTTTCAAAAAAAAATAAAATAATAATCGCGAAAAGTAACTACTGTGCTGCCGACGAATTTGACGAATAATTAGCGGGAGGCACCTCCTCGGACACAGCGCGCACTGATTGACGGAGACGCGTGAAACGAGCACCGCGGGGTCAACGCGGACTGTGCGATCGATGTCTGCAACCCAAGCTCACCGATCTAGGGTTTTGAAAATTTGGACTGATGGGGAACTAATTTAAGGGGAGAGTGGCGATGCCCAGCGGCCATCGCAGTAAAAGTTGAGTGTGGCTTGGTGCTAAGAAACTTTTACTTCGGAGAGCCGTCGCGAGTAGGGCGGACTGCTTGTTGCGAGGGTTTTAACGGTCGTTGGTTCAAATCCCTGCCAGGCCCCTTCAGCTTTCAGTTGGGCAGTTGGCCCTTTTGGGCTGGTGGCAAGTGGCAACACCTTTGTCTGCCGGAGGATGAATGATGTCCATTGAAGGATGGATTATTTTTTTTTCCCTCTATAGTAGCTGACCCATTTCCAACTATCACTCCATTCCCAATCTATAGGCTATTTTTTTTTCATGAAGTTGTGGTGGTTTAAGGAGCAGTTGTGGCACATTATGATTGGTTGTAAGGCTATCAATATTGCAACCAACCCTTGGTCGATTTTACAATCATTCTATGGTCAAAAATTGAAAGGTCTACATCACCATTCCAAGACAAAGAGAATCTTTCACTAAAAAATTTATAATAATTATATTTTGTACAATAAAATTTTGGAAAAAATATGCAATCTTTCCAAACTCTATTTATGTATATAGAAAATAATTCTTGCACTCAAAAAATTTGCATTCCAAATATGCGTATTTGTTTAAGTGGTTGGAAATGGATCAACTACTTTAGAGGACGGATGGGTGTAGCTTTCAAGTTTGAAAAGGTAGGTAGCTTGTTGTGTCTAATGAACACTTAAAAGGAACCTATCAAATCTTAGCAGCTAAGATACACATGCCTACTATGAAGCAAAATTTGTTATCAAAGTACTTTGGAGAAGCTATTTGCCAACTCAGATATTTTTCATAGATTGAGAAGTTTGAGAAAAGCCATTTGCAAGTAGAATCAAGACATTTCAATGAGAAATGAATTTTTTGTGATTTTTCAAAGTTTGTTGAGACTAAATTGGTAAAGCCTAAGTAAAATCATGCTATACCCACGCGTTGATGTGTCCCCTCCCTAAGAACATTGTCATGATGCTAAAAGGTTGTTAAGATTGTAGTAATGGATGGCAGGATGGGTGATTAATGCAAATGGAAGGACTTAATAGATGTCATAATCCAATTATTAGTGGTAGTGGGTTATTATATCTTATGTATTTGTTAACTAACAATAAGTCTAAATTCTAGAATTACATCCATGCAAAAAGGATGTTCACCACAATAATTTTTTATATTGCAATATGTGATTTTAATGACTTTGTACAAGTCCTTGCAAAAAGGATGTTTACTACAAGAATAAATATGATAAACTTCAAAGACAAACCCTCTAGAATATACAATCCTCTTATGCCTCTATACTTGTCAATAGAAAAGAGAATTTTTAGCCTTGTTTCATTGTTTCAAAAAAAAAAAAAAAAAAAAAAAAAATTCTATTTTTTCTATTTTTTTATTTCATAAAAATAGACAAAAAAAAGTTTTTTTTTAATTTATTTTTTTTTCCTCTTTCTAGTAATGGAATTTTGGAAAAAAGAAATTTTTTAAATTTTATTTGAACCTTTTCATTTGTCTTCCTATTTCTTTTCAACATTTGGATTAAATGTTAGTGACTTATATGAAGTGGCCTATTGAAGTTGTATGAAGGTCCACTAATTCTCAACTCCAAAAACATAAAACACCTACAAAAAAATTCCAAAAACTACTAAGGAAAAAAAAACATTTATTGTCAATTCTTAAATAAATAAGTCACCTAATTCATCTTTTTAACAACAATACATTCATTGGACAAAATATGCTTATGTATACACTCTCATATTGCAACATATTCATATGGTAATACCAATAATTGTTGAAACAATGTAAAACCAAGCTTGTGTTTGCCACAACCTTAAGTAGTACATGAACCAAGTGGGAGGCTTTGAAAAATGAGGCCAGCATATGAGCTAAACTAATTAAACAAACTTAATTCCAAAAATATTTTTGTATTTCATTTTAAATTTTTGAAGAAGTTAAAATTGAATTCTTTATAGACTTTTGAAGATAAGCAGGTAGCATCTTGAAAGGCTAATATTAAATGCATTTGAACTTTTATTTACTAAACTTCTTTTACTATGTGCTCAAAAAGTATACCAATTAGACCACAATGTTAACTTATTGCTATTATCTCCATTTCTCCTAAAAATTTCAAAGAATAATACTCCCAAAGTATTTTTAAATATTATATTGTATAAATATTTAGATCAAATATTTATTTTATTTAGATTCTTTTAATGATGGAAAATAGAGGTGCACCCAAAATAGAGGTGCTAACTATATCATAGAAAATTACTTAATCAATATAGAAAACTAATGACACTTGACCAAGTTATAATTTTTTTGTTAAAGGTGGTAGCCTTTGAGAGTGAATTCATGCAATTGTAACTAAAAAGAGATGTTGCAAGAGGAAGACTTTGATATGTACATTATTTGATTGCTCCATGATAGATGTTCATTTTTGTAGTTTTTTTGAGTGATGGTCCTATATGAAACTCCTAAAGGCATGAGAAGACAGAGTTCATGCTATACAATTTATTCTTCATATAGGATAGCTATTGTATCTAGTGACTATTATTAGATTGGTCAAATTTTCAAATTTTTTTGTTAGCAAGTGAAAGGAGGTTCCAATGTACTAAAGAACACAATATTTGGATACAAAGTTACTATAGGAATTAATGGGTCAAAGTTTTAAATAACAACTTTCATTGATTGATGGTAGAGATGTTCATGATACAATAGAGGAGCCCAATCCAACTCTAGATTGGACTTCAGCCATCCATAAACTTGTTCTAGTTTCTTCCTTGGAGTGGAAAGGTTTGGTGCCAAAACTATACCACTTAAGGCAACACGTAGGATGAGTTGCAGTTGTTGCCTAGCTTTAGTATAAAGTCCTTGGGCCACATTTAGAAGAAGAATGATCCTATTGGTTCAAACTTGGAAAGTTTGGACTAGCCTTCAATTTGGCTCCAAGTGTAAACCAGGCTTGTTAGTTGAAATATACCACCACTAATGGTCATTATTATTGACCTTTATAGTACCATGCATACACCATCAATTCTATCACTACAACAACTTCAAATTCCCATGCATGCAATAAAACCCTCTCTACTATTAACAACATGGCTATTAAAAATGCCACATAAATCCTACTCTACAAATGAAAACTTAAAAATGATTAAACACTCTCTAGTATACACAAACAGCCTTAAAAACACTTATTACAATCAAGCTCTTAGTCTCTAGCCTTCCTTTCGACCTACTCACTTACTCTAGACTAATCCAAATAGAATTTCATTCTCCATTTAGTTAGTCTAGGAATCATTGGAAATGGCTTTCAAACCAGAAACAAATAGAAATCTTCAAATACGCCAACTAGTTAGAGTAGTTGGAGTTCTTTATTTTTCTTCTTTGCAAAGACAAAGAGAATTGTCAATGCACTATGCAAAACAACTAGATAAAAGTATTTCTAACTTTTGACTAATTTAGAATTAATTTATTCAAAACTTTAAAAGTAAATTGCATCAAAAAGTCACTTAAGCTAAATACAAAAAATGTATAATTGGTTACAAGACAAAAAAAATAGACCCTGTAAAGAAGTAAGCAAAAAGACAAAATGTATAAAGGCTACAACATTCATATTAAAGAAAAAGAAAATCATGTAAATAATTACAAGCAAAAAAATATAATTTTTTTTCTCACAATGAATAATAACAATGATTCATTTTTAGACTCTTCCAACATTATGTGGTTAACTATAAACAACAAGTTTATTTTTGAATGACCTTCAATGAAAAAATGGCTTTAAGATATTTTTGGAATGTTTCAACCTACTTAGTCTACTTTTATAGGGAATATGGTTGTCAAACCTTGCATTTAGGTTGCAAAGTCACAAATCATTGGTTCATTTTGCATGCCCTCACTACACAAACTTTGAGTAAGCAACAAGACCCATGCCTTAAGTACTTTTTTTGATTCCTCATTGGATTGTCTATTGAGCAAGGAAGGGGGTTTAAGAATTAACAATTGACAAAAACAACCTTGACTCATTGTTGAATAATGTTAGATGTAGGAACAAACTTTTCCTTAATGATATGTATAATTAAAAAAAAATTTAAACTAAAAAATTAAATCACAACAAAATTTCTCAACATTGTTTATGGCACTTAGACAACACTTGTGCAAGGGTACACTTAGTAGATTAACCCCTAAAAGACAGAATGGTTATTGAATGTACACTAATAAATGTGCATATGAAGTAATTTTTTAACAAACATTCTTCAAATTTTGATGCCAAATGTGAACATGTACCCTCTTAGAAGGAGTATAATTTTTTTTTCTAATTGAATACTTGGATCAAAAGTTACGTTGCATTGAACTTTTGAGGCATCCCAAATAGCTTCAAGTACCATACATGTGCAAAATTCCTCTTATAATTTTGAAATTTGGTAGGTATGTAACTTACACTATACAAGATTCAAATGTAAAATACTTTAGGAGGAGTTAAATTCTACTAGTCCTATTAGACAAGATTTAGAAAAAAACCTAATAATGTTATAATCTTCCAATATTTGTCATAAAAGTTTCTAAAAAATTTCTATGCATTTCCCTGGTAATCTAGTACAAATTTGTGCATTTGAATTTTTTTTTAAATTTAAAATTTTTTTTTCTCACTACCCTAAAAAAGTAGAATTTTTTTATAATTTGCTCAATATGTGCTTCAGTCCTTTAGGAGTTAAGATAGAACAAGTTAATGTCATCAATTATCCAATTTCAACATCTATTGGACCCTCCCATTTGCATCAGTCATCCACCCATTACCACAATCTTAGCAACCCTCACTACAAGAAAATGAAGGTGTAAATGATTGCAAAAAAGGACTCTAAAACAATCATTTCAGACAAAAATGACTTGGAAATAATTTGAGGCCCTGAAGTCATAGAAGACAAGTCATTCTTTATGACTCTGCAATTCTATTATCACCATCCATTTTTGCCTTGGATGAAGAAAAGATGACAAGGTCTATGTAGCCAATGAGGTGGACAAAGAAATTTTCAGGAAAGGCCAGGTATCTACCCATTTTCAAAGGAATTTTTGTTGGTGTGCGGTCATCCATGTCAACCAATTATGCAATCATTATGAAGTTGCAATACAATCTGAGCATAAGTTGGACATCCACATCAGAGTCATGTGTAAGTCATTGTAAGTAATTATATAGTCATTTAGAAATTGTGATAGAATCTTTACACCATCCAAATGGACTAACATGTAGCAAATCATTGCATAGTCATTCCAAAATGACATGGATTTAGAGTTCATGTCACTCTCTAAGGACACAAAAAGTCATTTTCTTGTTGATTTCAATTTACAACACTCTCTAAGGACACAAAAAGTCATTTTCTTGTTGATTTCAATTTACAACAATGTGTGCAAAAAGGAGTGTAGAATAGTCATTCTACAGTCACAAATGGATACATTCAAAGTTCTTCAATAATACACCACATTTGGTATATATATTACATGGATTCCAAAGCCACTTAGTGTGCATGTATGAAGAAAAGAAATAACAAGACTTTTATAGAAGTGGAATAGTAAGAGGCAAGACAAACCATATGGGATATGTAAAATACAAAAATTAAGTTACAAATAATATTTCAAATCTCATTAATGCATAGTAGATTAATTTTTTTCAAAAAACTTTAAACTAATAGAAGCTAGGAAATCAATCTTGCTTTCATCTCTGAAAATCTATTTTCAAATTCAAGCCTCAAATCAAAAGTTATAGACAAATTTGCTAAAAGAATTGGAAATGATTGGTACAAAAAAAAAAGTATTAAAGTCACCTATTCAACTTCCTCCAAACAATGACATATGTAGTTGTTTTAGGTCTTCTCACTTCACACTACTAGAAAATTTCGTTTCTCTGTTGTTTTGGTCGCGTTGATCCGGTCAAAATTTAACAGAAATCTGTTGAAATCAACAGATTTCTGTCAGATTTTGACTGGATCAACGCGACCAAAACAACATAAATACAAAATTTTCTAGTAGTGTCATGTAAGGAAAGTGTGACAATGATTGCATATGATGTCTACAAATTGCACAATTAATCATAGTGTGCAAAGTGCTAAAGCAATTTAGTAGAATAGATGTGCAATCTTCCAAAACTACCAAAGATGCAGTTTATGGAGAGTTGAGTTGATTGTCTAGTCACTAGTTGTGTTCAAGTCATTCATCAATCATTTATGAGTTGTTTTCATAGTACAATCCTTCACTACAACTTTTAAATGGCTGCAATTGTGCAACAAAGTCAAATTGAAGTCATAGGAGTGTAGGCTAAAAAATAGTGTTTAGAAAATCCCTTGAAAATATTGTAATGCCTATGAACTCTGTCTTCTTTGCAATCAACAGTATCGTTGCATCTAGGAAATGGACCACAAAGGAGTGGTGGACGCATCAAAATGCCAAAAAAGGAGAACTTATTAGTACAATCATGAGAAATATTAGGGCATCAATACAGGAATTGTTTTCCATAAGTGTTGCTATAGATGCCTAATGTGCTCTTAATGGGTGTAAGAACATAGCAATGGTCAAAAATACATAATGAACGTGATCATGACCACAAGGCCTAATAGTTCTACAATTAGAAATGAAGATAGTAGGCAATCACTAGCCCATCACCGTTAGATTACTATAAGTAGTTAATTGACACTCATTCACTAATAACAATATAGAGGTAGTTGGGACATGCATTGGAGTCAAAACCATGTCTAAACAATTGTTCAACGAAAATGGCCGTTTCTGTAGTGGATCATGTAGTGAAGGAAATCACTATCCAACCTTACTATTTTGCAATGGTGTTGCAGTAAAGGTTGGTTCTTTGTACCAAAATTCTATGTCTTGTGCCTATAGTCAATTGTGTAAGATTAAGAATCATAATTTCAAGCCTTGTTTGTGTGAGTAGAGACATGCACCTCTCAACCGTGAAACTTGGCTGACAAGTCAATCGCCAGTGTCCTTTTAATCATGTTGTAGTTGTTTTCGAGTGACCTAAACTATATCCTCTGAGTGCATAATAATTGTATTTGACTAAGGCGCAATTGCTTAAGTGGTCACAGTTGCAACCTAGTAAGGTGGCAATTATTGTAGTCCGTGTCAATACAAAGTCGTGTAGGGCAATGCTATAAAACTTCCAAGAAACACCCTCAGGCAACTTTGGAAATCATTTTTCAATCGCAATGTAGTAAAATACAGTTACAATGTAAGACAAGTGATTATTCAAAAATGACTAAGGCCGGCATGTTGGTTTCTCCGCCCAAACCCTGATAATATAACTAACAGAAAGTTGCAAATGGTTGACAAAGTTTGTCAAGACTTCATCTCCAAGTTATAGTCATAATTGTACAATGACTTAGACATTGTGGACTGATGCAATTATAGAAGCAGTAATCAAACCGGGTATGCAATCATTCTTTTGTAATTACAAATGTGCCCAATTTCTTGTAGTGTCTTTAGCATCATAAAACAATGCACTTAGTGAGAGGACACGTCGACGTGCAATTTAGCATAGGTCTACACCACACTTTACCAATTTAATCCTAGCAAACTTTGAAAAATGATAGAGAATTCATTTTTTGTCAGATTGTCTTGATTTTAAGGTAGGTACACACAAAAACGCCACTTTTTGCTACTGAGCCTATTTTTTTATTATTAGACTGGTCAAATTTTCACATGTTCTTGTTGGCAAGTGAAAGGAGGTTCCAACGCACGAGAGAACATGGCATTTGAATACTGTATGCAAAAGTTATTAAGGAACAAAATTTGTCTCTGAAAGCGTTTCTTCACATAGATACAGAACTGATGCATATACTATAGATGGCGGTTTAAAGTCAGTGACACGTTTGGGTATACCTACCTTACTTGTAAATGACTTCTCTCAAACTTCTGAATCTCTAAAAAATAAGTTATGCAAATTTATGAATAGCTTCTCCAAGAGAACTACACTAAATAATGAAATTAGATTGCCCCACACTAAATTCTCAACATTCCACACTATATAAATATGTACAATTATTGTAGATGGATGCAATAATGTAGGAACCATGTGTGTTGCATGGATTGGTGCATTGGTTCATGACTCGGGTTTAGAGAATTGCTTGTGCCTCCATCTGGACAAGTGGTGAGTCATGAGGTAACTTTCATGAGTGAGGCAACCTAATTGTTCAAGCAACCTAATTTCACTATTTAGTGTAGATAGCAAGTCTGCTTGCTAATAGGCATGTTTACGTTACTGTATGACACAAGTCATCTACTTCCATATATTAATGCATAACAGAATCTGTGACTGACACCTTCCAAGAGTTTTTTTGTAATAAAAGCAGCTCTTGTACCCAACTCGTGTGTACTGTAATGATAAGTTGAACAAGTGGACATGTGACGTACTGATGTTGAGTACCAAGCAAATATTTGACTTTGAAGTTTTCTTGTTTTGTTTTTGTTTCTGTTTTGTGATTTTTTTTTGAAAAACATGGACAATTTCCATTGAAAGGGGGAAGAGACACAGAACCACAGAGGACCAAGTCCTCGGCAAAACAATTTTTTAGAATAAAAAAGAACTAAAAAATGCATAACTTTCTCACCATGAGTTGGAATGTCATGAAACAAAGCTCGTGCACCTTTCCTCACCAAGAGCTTTCCGACAGTACCAAGATTGTGACCAAAGTAAAAAATAAAAGTAATTTTTTAATTTTTAGAACCAAGAATAACTCAAAATGCATAACTTTCACACCGTATGTCCAAACGCCATGAAACTAAGCCAGTGCACCTTTCCTCGTCGAGGGCTTTCCAACAATACCAAGCACACGATTGGGGGGATGTATGATCTAGGAGATCTCAATGTGACAATCTAATTTTTTTGAACCAAAAGCAACTCAAAAATGCATAATTTTCTCACCATGAGTCAGAATGCCACAAAACAAAGCTTGTGCACCCTTCCTCACTGAGGGCTTTCTGACGGTACCAAGATTGCAACCAAAATATAAGTAAAAGTAATTTTCTAACTTTTTAGAACCAAAAATAAGTCAAAAATGCACAACTTTCTCACCATGAGTCAAAACGCCACTAAACCAAGCCGGTACACCCCTCCTCGCCGAGGGCTTTCCGACGATACCAAGTACGTGACCGAGGGACGCACGGTCTGTGAGATCTCAACGTGACAAACAAAACAAACATCTTGTCTTAATAGAAGAGATTAGTGTGTCTTGTGCCGATGCCACAATCAAAACAAAAATAAAACTAATTTTCTAATTATTTAGTTCATATAAATACTTCAAAATTCAATAACTTTCACATCGTGAATCGGAACGCCACGAAACCAAGCTGGTTCATCCCTCCTCGTTGAGGGCTTTCTGACAATACCAAGATTGTGACCAAAATATAAGGAAAAGTAATTTTCTAAATTGCAATGTGCATGGGCTTTGTTTCGTGGTGTTTGGACCTATAGT
Source organism: Climacium dendroides (assembly GCA_950106755.1). Lineage (NCBI taxonomy): Eukaryota > Viridiplantae > Streptophyta > Bryopsida > Hypnales > Climaciaceae > Climacium > Climacium dendroides. The sequence goes on along the minus strand of OX467087.1, from coordinate 5,313,707 downwards.
GTAAAAGATATTGAAGTTTTTATGAATTTAAATTTTTTTAAGATGATTTTGATTTTGATTTTGATTGTGGCAATAGCATAGGGCACACTAATTAACTTTGAAGTTTGAACAAGTAGTTGTTTTTGGTTTTGGTTTTTCATTATTTTGGGGCACCATGGAAAGCAATCTCTACTAGAGAGGTGCTAGTGAAGATATTTTCATCCATTGACATGGATTAAAATACAAATTTAGATGACAAAACACATATTCATCCCAAAGTGTGTAAACCCATCCATAATAGAGCGATATTGTTGTAGGTTTTGTAGTAATTGAGTGATTTCACACACGAAAAATAGTAGAAATTTATATAACTTTTGAATGATAAATAACACCCTAGAAGAAAATATTGTGCATAAGAACCCAAGGTACTACACCTAAAAGCAATCCAACAAAAATTTGAGAAATTATTGATTGCTTTGATTTTTTTATTGGGTCATGTGGTTAATTTGAAAAGACATTCTAGATTTTTTTTGGCATGAATTTAATGGCATGGTTACAATAAATTGTAAATTTTGAAAGTGTTGATTATTATAGATGCTAATTAAATAAATAATAGGTTTTTATTTTTAAAAAATGTGAATTTTATGAAAAAAAATTTTTTTTTGTAAGAGGCTAGCTTTGTACATAGTCATAATCAAGCGTGTACCTTAATCCCTCAAGGACGAAAAGGACACAATGTGTTGTCTTCAAATTTTCAATGGCAAATTCTTGGTAGAGTGACACAAATCTCAATATTTTGTAAATTAGGATCTTGAAGAGTAACAAGTCAACACATTTGTTGCATTTTCTGATTTTCAAAATTTCAATGTGAGAAGTATTTAAACTTTTATTTAGGAAATGTAGTCTAATAGGAAAAAAAACATAATGTTTTTCCAATGAAGGGAATAGTGGGGATGGAAAAAAAACATTTTTTTGGGCATTTCTTGTGATTTCTTTGTACAAGCAATGTGGGCCTAGAGGAAAAAAAATTCAAATTTGTATTTTTAAAAATTTCAAAAATACAAGGTTCTATTTCATGTGATTAACCCTACACTCTAATGTCCATTTTTTGGATGATGAACAAATTAAAGTTCTTGTTTCTATCTTGTTCCTACTTGGATGAAAGTCATCCTAATTTTTGGTCATACTTTATCAAATTCTTGTCTTATTTAATAGTTGGATTTGGTGAACTAGAATACAAAATTTTCTAAAATTACAAATGCAGAAGTGTGTCAAGTGGTCAAATTGCATTGACTCTAGTTCAAAACTAGGTTTGCAAAAATGAGGTCATAGATGTAAAAAACACAAAAATTTCAAAAAAGCACGTTGTCAAGAATCCATTTTGTGTCATTTTGAATCCATTCCAAAAAGTTTTGCTCAAAAAATAATAATATATTACCTGTCACCAAATTTTGAGTGAATTTTGAAATTTTCCTTTCCAAATTTATAGAAAAGCATTGGTGGTAGCATTGGTGAATCTAACATTGGTGAATGTAACATTGGTAAATGTAACATTGGTGAATCTAACCATACAGATGGAATCTAAAATTCAAAATCTACAACTTTCCGTTGTATATCACTTCTAAAATAATGATTTTTTCCAAACCGTCAATTTCCAAACCGTCAATTCGTCAATTTTGAAGAAGGATCCGGACGCTCCAAAGTTAAGAATATAAAATAATTAGAATGATTCTAAATTTTTTGAAGATGTTCCAAACAATATGTTAATAATATCAATTATTCAATTTACACACATATATAAATTTTCAAATTTTTTGTAGGATCCAATGTGGTTAGTTTTGGCTTTCTACTCTTCTTTGAAAATGTGTACAAATTTGAGAGTTTTTTATCTCTCAATTTTTTAATACAATTTTTCAATACAATTTTGGGAGGGAGGGTAAAAAAGCATTATTCATTCTTATAATTTTTTTCCAAAGTTGCATTTTTTGCCTGCAAAGTTCAACATCTAAAATTGTTCTGACCCATTCCGCATACACTCGAAATTCTCGACACCGCAAGAATAACAATGACAAGGCCAATCTGATATGAAAAGGCAAGCTGATCTTCCCGCAACGGGCTTTGGCTGAAATCCGAATATGGTAACTTCGAACTAACATGACATACATACAACATTGCCCATCACAAGGAATTGGAAGAGCAGAAACTCATTCACCAGTTCCCAAAATCTCCACAAGAAAACTTCGCTATAGCCTCAGAAAATTTACAATCACCAAAATGAACAAGCACATGAAACTACCAGGAAAAGCTCAGTGAAATCATGAAATTGCGGTACAATGTGGCTCACATTTGAGAAATTACCAAGGCTGAAGCTAATCTCAGCCACAGAAAGAGAAGCACAAAGGAGGGTATTCAGTAGATGAATCTACTCTGTAATAGCACCAGGGGCGCCGCCGCCGAAGCTGCCACCGCCCCGACCAAAACCACCTCGTCCACCACGGAACTCGGGACGGTACTCTCCGGGCGCTCCACCCTTCTCTCCTCCGAAACCACCTCCACGGCCACCACTGCTGCGGTAACCTTCACGGTCACCACCAAATCGTGGCCTCTCTCCTTCCCTCGGGGGACCGCGGGGAGGTCTGTCACCTCCAGCACCTCCCATGGGCCGGCTCGGTGGCCGTGCGGACTTCTTCAAAGTGGCAGGAACAATTTCGGACGGCAAGTTCAGGTAGGTCCTCAGGTGCTCAATACCATCGTTGGTAAGGTACCTGCACGGCGAAAAGACTAAATGAGCTATAATTTCCAGTGGAAGGTCCCCAACCATCAGAGGGACTAATACAACCATACACAGAAAATGCTCTTCCATTCCAGCACATTACGAAATCTTCAATCAAGGAGAATGCTATAGCATCATCGCTGTTCAAATATCCAACTGCCTTGAGAGTTTAGAAACCCATTGGGACTTCATGGCAACAATGCATTTCCACTCCAAAGGGCGAACACATGCGTGCCGACTTCAATCGTGATACAATCAAGGACCGAATCCAGTTTAGGCCTAACACTACAAAACTATCTCAAACATACTCTGGCAAGTCGTGAGGTGAGAGTCGGACTTGCTCACAGTACAAAAGAATAGGATAAATTCCATCCTGAGAATTTAAGAACCTAAACCCTAAGGGTGACACTACCAGATGATCATTTCAAAAACCAACTCGATACGGGTTCAAGAAAAGCAGGAGTAGGGGAAGTAAAATCATGCGCGGGAATCATTACATCAATTTCTATCACAAATTCCTCCAAATCACGTCACTCGCTACTGAAGATCCACAGTAATGCACGCCTACAGCTAAGTAGCTCCGGGGGCTCCTGGAAGATCAAGCGGCTTCAAATAGAAAATGTAATGGGAGAAGTTCGTTACCAGATCTTTACCGACACAGCAAAAAGGAATGCAAACGACTGCATTGCGAGGTTATGAATTTATACCCTAAATTAATACATCCACTCCCAAATTGCTCAGACAACTGCCGCCACCAGAAAACCCTCGAAAAAGCAAACTTCCTCAATCAAAACAAGGACTCACCAGTAGTAGTGCCTCCATGCAAAGCTCTCCTTCACGTATTCCTTGGACTTGAAGCTCTGCATGAGCTTGATGACCTGCAGATTGGGCACCTCAATCTCGGGGTGCTTGGGGGCATTGAAGTCCTTCTTCGCGTACAGCACGCCCTCCTTGAAGAGGTACTTGTAGACCTCCACCCGGTTCTTCTTGGGAATCAGCATGGCGCCTGACTGCTGCGGTCACTGCTCTGCGCGATGGCTTCGCAAAAATTCGAGCGAGCGAGCAACGCAAGACGCACTCTCGCTAAAGGGAGACTAACATCGTGGAGACGGAGACAAAAGGAGCTCCCCACGCTTCGATTTGGATTAGGGTTAGGGTTACGTTCCCAAGCCAAAGGTTCCAGTTCCCAATTGCTTCGGGTGTGATGAACGATTTTGAGTTCCTGTACTCGAACGAATGAACGACAATCACTCCCTTCAAGCTTGGATGAATTCGTGGATGAATTTGTTGGCTAGATGTACATCAATTTTGTGTACACCAATAATCAACACTTTGAGAATGGAGTTTTCCATTTGGATCATAACTTTGAAAATCTTTTAAATACAAGTGTTTGTAGTTGAAATTGAGAGTCAAAACTTAGGTTGTAAATGTAAATGTATAATTGTAGAGAATTGTAAATATAAAATCATAGGGAATTTGGTTTATTCTACAATGTCCTACTTGATATTTAGATCAAGTATTTCTCTAGTGGAATTTTCAGATCTTGTATTGACACGCATCTTTGTTGAAAATTTTAGATCTTTATGTATATATTTTATTTATTATTTGTATTTTCTTTATTTTTTCTTCAAAAATTCATAAGAATTTTAAATGTTTACAAACTTTATGAATAATAGATGACAAGTGATTTCATCTTTGAAAAAGAAAGTCTACATGATATATATGATACAATGACTTTCTCTTGAATTGAAAGCAACCAAATAAACCTTTGATCTTGGATCCTAATAGGCTTACTAAACTATTTTAATTCTTTGTTGAATTTAATAGACAATTGCAAAAAGATTTCAATACATCTTAACAAGTTTTTTAGGATACCAAGTTAATTTTTTTGATAAAGTTGTTTTTATAAATGGTAGAATACAATGAACTATAATTGACTTCTCATCTATGAGATGAATTTCATTCTTAATTGTTAAAGGGTGGAGTTCCTTGTTCTATGATTTCAGAACTAATTCATATTTTAGTGTGTTATTTGCAACTAGTTTGTTTGCCTTGTGTAAATAGTCTATAAGGCTTTAATTTTTGAAATTTTGTAGTGTGTTTTTAGTGTGTTTGGTGTATTTTTGCTATAAATGTTTGTTTATTTGTGTTTTAAAAGTGTGATTTTGAATGTTTTATTACCAAGTTTGGGGCCAGTTTAATTAAGTTTGAGCCAAGTTGGAGTGAAAATGAAGCCAATTGTACTATTCAACCAAGTAGGTTAATATGATGCTGAGTTGGAGGAAGTTGGTGGGCAATTCCTAGTTGGTAGTATAAGTAGTTATTCATCTCTCTCAATTTGGTAACTGCTAGTGTGTGGGAGCCTATTTGGGCTGATTTTTCTTTCATTTTTCTTTACCCACTTGGAAAAGAGCCAATGCGAGTCCCAGCTTGGTGAAGCTGTGTATTTGTTTGTTTGTTTATGAGTGTGTGTCAAGCAGGTGCTTGAGTTTATGTTTGAATGTGAATTCATGATTAAGTCTTTGGAGTTTTAAAAGTGATGGATATGTGAATGAAGGCCTAACTATGGAATTTGGAGTATTCCAAGTTGGAGAGATGTATGAGCAGATGGAAGACTGAAAAGAATTTAATTTATGAATTAAGTCCTATTTGGGTGGAGAGTGATGAGATTAGAAGAGGATGCTGAAACCCAAATTGGGTATTGATTGAATGAGCAGCTAGTTGGAAAGATTAGCTAGCAATTACATAAATTAAAAAATTAAAAAATATATATATGTATAAAAATAAAAAATAGCTCTGTGAAGGAAGTTGTGCAAGTCCTAGTTGGAGGATTGAAAGGAGAATAAATATTTGTGAGAAGATCTATAAAGTGAAGAGAGCATAGTAAAGTTGGAGAAAATTATAGTGAATGTGGAATGGTTGATCAGAGATGTTGTAGAAGTCTAATACAAATAGTTTTTGAAAAAAACATATAAAAAGTGTAATGGTGATTGCATTACCAATTTGGACTTATTTATAAAAAGAAATTTTCCTAGCTGAATTGGTATCCTGTGTGTGATGAATGTTTATGTGTGGATGTTGAGAAACAAATTGGTGAGCTAGATTAGAGTATGTGAGAATTTTTTTAATTGTTTAGTTGCAATCTAATTGGGAATTGAAGCATGTTTTAGTTTTGTATATGTGATACTAATTAGGATGTTGAGTCATGAGTCAACCAGCAAGGAGCTGCAACCAAGTTGGGTAATGGATGTCATTGTATTATTATTATTATTACAAGTTGTGTGACCAAGGAGTGATGTGAGGGTAGTACTTCCAATTTGGAAGAATTAATACTGGTTGTTATTGGAGATGAGATGCTACCCAATTGGAGACAAGATTAAAACAAGAAGTGTCAAGTCTCAGTTGGAAGTTCAAGAGCCAAGGCTGTCTCAAGAACAAGATCAATTTGAAAAAAGAATTATAAAGCCAAGTTGGGTTTGTGGTGTTGTTGTAATAATGTTTTTGGTGATAGAGTTCCAAATTGGATTAACTTATTAGCATAGAAAAATCCTACTTGACGCTCTCCCTTAGAACGAACTTATTATACTAATAGGATAATTCCCCAATAGGTCATTATCCTTCTTCAACACCTTGCTACATTGAAATCAATCTCACGCATGTGCAATAAACTAATTGATTGCTTGTAATCCAGATGAATCTACATTCCATATTCTTACTGTTTGTTAGTTTGTTTGCTAAGAATGTATTTGCTATGAAAAGTTATAGGCCTTATTAGCTCCATTGTAGTGTCAAGTGTACTATTGTATTAGTTATTTTTGGAGAGATCACCATTGGATTTTTAGAAATACATAAGTTAAAAGATAGGGGTCATTTAATTCAAAGAGGGAAGGTTTTATATAATATGCAAAACTACTATAGGGCCTATGAAATGCTAAATATTTTAATATTTTTTAAACTAGGCTATATAAAACATCTTATAATTGGAGTTTTATTAATAAATTAACCTTGATAGATAGGAGCTATGCAAATTTTCCTCAATACAACGAATATAGATGGAAACTAATAATTTTATGTAGATGAAAAAGTGGATATAGTCCAGAAAATCTTCAATGAAAGGTAGTTGACTAAAATTGTGCCACAACAGTAGTAGTGTATATATTAAAAAAATTAAGTGTAAATGTAAGACATTGATTACAAGTAGCAAGAATTGTGACTTCGCATAAAAAAGGAGGTTTATCTAAATGGGTTCAATGAATTGCAAATTGTACAACAAAATGATAGAACATCAGATTGTTCGTTGAACTACCTCATATGTTTGTTTTGACAAGTTTAGATCTTCAAATTGGCAGCAGGATCCTCTAATATCAGTGGTAACTACTAAACACTTTAATCCATGTGAAAGATAATATAAATAGGACCTTATGCCCCTATTGATTTTGTAGAATATAATTGGCCAAAGATACTAGGAACATTTAATTTTCTAACATCTTGTGCCTAAGCCTATAGATCATTTTATGAGGAAGATATTACGCACGTTGATCCAATATGTTTTTGAGTAATTATTTTATGTGATTTTCTTAGGATAATATGTGAAACTCATGGCATTATCATCAATGTCAATTAATTTGATTTTTTACAATTTCAATTTCAAATCTTGATAAAGTTCCAATATTTGAGTACTCCATGGCATCGGGTGTTAGAGGTTATGGCTATTACTCACTTTTTATGGGCAACTCATCCTTGCTTTATAAATGAGTTTATATCAATCTGTTATGTTCCTATAACAAAATAGTTAGAGTACCAACACATCAACAATCCAAAATTGCTAGAAAGAAACCAAGATGTCAAGAAAGCATCAGACATAGCACATTCAAAACAGATTTGACAACAAGACTAATAACAAAACAAGAAACCTAAGCTTCATTGATAGGGATATCAATGGGTTAAGTAGGGGTCTATGTAGTTAGAATTTTAAAGTAGAAAATCCCTATTCCTATTTCCTAAGATAATAGGAAACATTTTAAATTTTAAAATGAATATAAATAGATAATAAATTTAAATTATCCAAATAAATCAATAAGGGACTAGAGATTTTATCATAAAAGTTAGAAATTTAATTATTAAAAATTAAAAATTAAAAATTAAAAAATTAAAAAAATGTCACAATGACCCTTGGTAAGGTACATGACTATCAAGAGAAAGACTATAAATATGTTCACAAAAATTAAAAACATTGGCATTATGTAGAATGCTCATTACAAATTTATATGAATATAATCTTATTAATTTTCTTGCTCATTTGGTCTTGTGTTTTTGTGAGTTAGGAATTGTAGTTTGTATGTACTATATTTGAATATTTTGTGACTATTTTTTTATACTAATTATTTTTTGTGATTGATTGCATGTTGGTGTAAAATAATAGAGGTTAAGATTAAGAGAAATTTCAAGAGTTCATTATGAGAGATTAGAAAAGAATCTATAAAAAATTAAACATTGTAAGATTGACCTATGATAAATTGTTGGTCTGGAGAGTCTGAGTATGATTCATAAAATTAAGAAATTGAGTGAATGGTGGAAGGGATTGAAAACTTGAGGAAGATGGCATCATGGCACAATTCCCGTGTGATAGTGAAGCAATTTGGTGCTATTGGAAAGAGCTTTCATTACTAAAATTACGATTTGGCAATTTGGTGGCAATAGAGTTAGCACAAGTAGCAAACAACAAATTTCAAACACCTTCAATTAAACCTAAAAAGGTTTGTTGAATAATTGAGAGATTGAATCAAAGAGATTGGGATTGTAAGTGGAAAGTTTGAGCAAGATTGAGAGTATTAGAGCAGCCACACAATTATATGGCAAGGGGTGCATATCTAGGCCCCGGCCTTAGTTTGTACCCCACAACAAGCATAAGGAGGGCCTAGAAATGGTAGAGCATTGCCAAACTTCATCAGTACACGACCAAATCCAAAGTCTCGAGCCTAGTGCAATATATGTGTTTTTGTCTTTTTGTATGTAGGTTTGAAGGTACAGTTTGAGTATTCAACACCATTATTGCAAGATGGTAGGCAGACGTGAAGGTGTTCGTGAAGGGAGATTGACTTAGTACGACGTGAATAGCTTTAGGTTCATTTGAGTGGAGGTCGAAGATGAAGATGAAGCCCAAGCTGCTAGTTTCAAGGAAGCATAAAGTCAATAGACCTTGCAAAGCCCTAACAAAAGCAAAAAAGCGACTGTTAAAGGCCTGACGTGGCGAGCTTTAATTTTTGGATGTTGTGTTGGTCCCCCTTCCCATGTAGAGTTCATTGTGTTGTTGTGGGGCATGCTATCTCCACATGAGTTGGCTGCATCACATCAATACGGTAATTAGACACTTGCAAAGCCTCTGTCATATTTGAGCCGTGGGGCTACTTTTACAAATTTAAAGGTTGATCAAAGAAGTCAATTGGAGACCCTAGGTATTGTAGAATTCATTGCAAGGTAAAAGGTGCCCTCAAACAGTTGTGCACCATACCAACAGTAAGAATGTTCTTCTCTTGAATTTTTAGAGAGTATTAAATTTTATATTTCAATTATTATCATCCACCTACATGAGGTGTTAATTCTCCAAATATAAGTGTGTCCTTGAATTGGCCACAAATGTAAACTTGTGTGTCTTGTGAGATTGGTATATAATAAGATGGCTTCTCATGTTTTTTTTATTGTATTAACATACAAATTCATCAAGTCCTACATATTGTCTGGTCCTTGGTCCAACTACCATGATTTAAAAGGTGAATACATATTAAGTCTTCTTAGAATGTGTAGTGGCAGAATTTAAAAGATGTAAGCTTTGAATATAATCTCAACTTAGTGTTGGATCAATTGCTAACTCTTTACTTGTGGAAAATATTTACAATCAGAGCATATACTAGTTGATCAACATGGAGATGATAGAAGAATAGTTGAGATTACAATGGACTAAAGTAAACTTGCCTATAACAAACAAACCATCTATGATAGGCACTTAGGAAATTATCCATTATAGTCTTATATCAATCTATGGCAAACTTTTTCTAATAAAGGGATTAGAACTACATTAGGTTGATTTGTTGGCATAATCCTTGCCTTGGGAGATGGTCATAGAAACTATTAGTGACTATCATAGGACACTTACACCTTTTTAAAGTAAACTCATCATAAACAGTTATTTTTTATTTCCTTTATGCCATTGTCATGTTAGAAAATTTTGTAGCCATGTTAAAAAACATTATGACTGTTTTAGATGGTAAGATGATCATCATGAAAATATTTTTTATTGATTTAAAGTAGTCTACAAACTCTTTTGGACCAAATCAACAATACACTTCATAAATTCATAACAAATTCATACTTTGTCAAACAAATAAAATTTCAATTGCTTCCTTCATTTCTCACATTTGTCTTTGTATGGGAAAAAATTTGAATTTTTTTGCTTCTAACAATAAAAAAATCCACTCAATTTGCTTGTTAGAGGTTGGTTTACTATGGTAATTATACTTATGAAGTTATTACATCTGGTGTGGTGTGCTCGTATGAGGACTTAAAATCTAAGCTTTTAATCACTACTAGAAATTGCAAGTTTTATGACTGCGAAAATATGACTAAGGATGACTAGCGACTAGTCACAATTGTATTTTGACCTTGTACTTCATGGGAGTATAGTATACGCTCGTTGGGAACGCCAAATACTTCATAGGGAACCATAAAGAATGTATTTGGGAATATGGAGTCATATTTTACAGTCATATTTTTTTTAGTCAGTCATATCTCCATAGTAATTACATTTTTTTGTTTTGGATAGCCCAAAGTAAATTTGGGCAAGAAAATTGTTCAAAAAGTGCCCAATCATATTTTGGGTTCAGTTATATTTTCAATTATATTTTTTAAGGCAGTCCTCAAAAAATATGGGCAATTCAAAAAAAATATGGGCAATCCAAAAAAAATATGGGCAATCCAAAAAAAATATGGGCAAGACATTGTTTTAGGATGTTGAAACCCTAATTGCTAATTTTCTAAGATTTTGAAACTCTAGCCGCCATTTCTTTAGGATTTTAGAAACCCTAGCCGCCACTTTTTTAGGATTTTTGAAACCCTAACCACCACTTCTTTAGGGTTTTGAAAATCCTAACCGCCACTTCTTTAAAGTTTTGAAACCCTAACCGCCACTTCTTTGAACTTTTCTTCTTTGTCTTGTGTTGTTTCTTACCTTTTAATTCTTGTTGCTTCTTAATTTTGCTTCTTAGTTGTTACTTTTTGTTGCTCTTTAGTTCATAGTTTAACTCTTGCTTCTTCTTGCTCTTTAGTTCATGCTTCTTATTTCTTGTTGCATTTAAACTTTTTTTTCTTTTTGCATTTTAACTCTTATTTCTTTTTGTTCTTTAGTTCATACTCTTCTTGTTTCTTCTTATTGCATCAAAACTCTTTCTTTTTCTTTGCTTTTAGTTTTCTTGTTGTTGCATTTGAACTCTCATTTTTTGTTATTTCTTATTGTCTCTTAGTTGTAGCCCCTTGTTGCATCTTAACTCTTACTTGTTGTTATTTCTTAACATTTACTATTTTTTCTTTTTTTTCACTTCATTATCATTATTATTCTTCCTACTTTAAACTTGTACTATATATTTTGTATTGTTGTAAGTTTTTGAAGGTTGAACTTTATTGTTCATTCACTAAAAATTAACCTCCCATTTTTTTAATTGTATGTATGCAGACATGAAAAGTTGGAACAAAGTTGTTCGAAGCTACTTACAATTCAATAGAACCATCTTCCACTATGGTGAATCATATTCCACATCAACCAAATGTATGATTTAGTGTAGTCATATTCCACATCAACCAAACATATGACTCACCGTAGTCATATTCTATGTCATCAAAAAATGTGACTTACTACAGTCACATTCTACATCAACAAAAAATATAACTCACCGTAGTCATATTCCGTGTCATCCAAAAATATAACTCACCGCAATTATATCCTACATCACTACAAAATATGACTCAGAAGAGTCATATTTCATGTCACTACAAAATATGATTCACTGTAGTTATATTCTACATCACTGCAAAATATGACTCACTACAGTCATATTTCATGTCACTGCAAAATATGACTCACCGCAGTCATATTCTACATCATTGCAAAATATAACTTAATGCAGTCATATTCCATGTCATCAAAAAATATGACTCACCGTAGTCATATTCCACGTAGGATTTTTTCGTTTACTCGGGCAATTCAAGAAAAAGTCAAGTCCCCCCTAGAATAGTCAAAGTATATATCACATTGGTATACTATGGTTAAATATGGATATTTATACCCTCAACCCATATGATTGCTAATATGACTGATGTCTGAAGCGACTGCTTTTAAACTATTGGTGTTAGTCATATTTTGAGTCATCTACAGTGATTTTTGCATAAGTCATATTTTTTGATTTCACAACTCACTAGAGTCATATTTTGCAATTATAAAACACTGCTTTTGTTGTAGTGAATTTGTACATGATCATGTGCAAATTATGTTTTGTGCTTGATTAAATAAGTTTTGGATTGATTTAGTGTGAATTTGACTTTTGGTTAGGATTCAATTTACAAACTTAGTTGAAAAGAGCAAATCAATACTTATACATTGCTATTGCAAACTTTTATTCAAGTTGCAGATACTACATTAAGTTGGAAAAGAAGATTCATTGATATAGACAGGGAACTTTCATTTTTCAAGTTAGGTCTTGACAAATAGGAGTCGGAATCTTACTTTTTATCTAATTGTTTGAATTCCAAATATACTCTTTGTGCATTGCGATCTATAAATATTGTATTGATGCAAAATGTGATTATGGTTGTCTAAAGACTTTGAAATTAAGTAGTTTGATTGATTTACTATAACCTTATTGTTGGTGGATTGAGATGGTATAATTATAGAATGTATGGGTGGTGTAGTTGTTGGTTGATATCCTCTTTGCATGCATGTCTGGAAGATGACAGTCATTTGATTTATTTGTTATTTGAATTTTTATTTGCATTGTCTGCTAACTCTAAAGCCTTAATTAGATTGTTGATCATCTTACTATATATAGGGATTTGTATTTGAAATTCTAGAGTTACATGTGTTGGCTTCTAAAGCTCTTGACTTTTGCAAATGATTTGAAGATAGTTTGTATAATTAATCCTTGTATGATGATTGTGATTATTGATTATTCAAATACAAATCTAAATCTATATTTGATAGAACAAGGACCAATTTATAGTTATAGGATTGTTTGTTCCACAACTATAGGGCTAATTTTATTTGGTCTTAGGTTTTGGTGCATGATCTTAGAGCTAGTTGCATGATAATAGGTCTACAATCCACAATTATTGGTCTTGACACAAGGCTATAGGATTAATTTTCATGGTTATAGAATATTTGCCTTATATGGTTTTAAGGATAATTGTACATGAATTTAGGATCATTCCTAAGTATAAATAAATATTAGTATGATGTTTTGTTGTATATAGGTTCTAATTGTATGTATACTTTAGAAAATTTGACCCAAATACAAATACAAAGAGGAAAAAAGAAAAATTAGACCTTGATATAAATTCTCAATCTCATTCTTCATGCATATTGAAAAAATTTAATGTAGACAATTGAATCACTAAGCATTTTTGCATTAAGTACAAAATATACATAAATGACTAGATGAATTTGACTCTAACATAATTAAAGAGGTAATTAAGGATTATATGTATTATTTTAAAAGTATTATCTTAGCATTTTAATTAGGTGATAGAATATACATTAGCATGAAAATTTGACCAAACTTGAATCATTGTCCAGAATATTTGACCACCCTATAGAACACTAGGTAGGAGTGAGACTACCATTATCATGTCAATAGTATCAGTAAAGGACTGAGAACTAAATTCTATACCTAGGAATAAGAGTGTTAATGTATTATAAAGTCCAAAATCAAGTACTTGTAATTTTAACATATACTACCATTTGTAAAGTGACATTAGTCACATAATAATAGATTGATTACACTTTTCCTTTTAAGAAAATCCCTATACTACTATTTTCTTGAATTTTGTGAAATAAGGCAAAATCTAGATTAAATATATAGAGTAATTGGCTAAAGAATTGAAAATGTATACAAAACTATAAAGAAGACAAAAATAAATTCAAGTGCACCAAAGAGATGAAGTATTAAAAAGCAACAACTTCTCTTTTGTCAATGCTTGTATCTTGCAAAGTATATATATATATAAAAGGTTGTAAAATAAAATATTAAGAAATTGTTTGAATTAAATGACACTAAAATTAAACGATCCGCATTTAGATTTTTCAAGCCCTTCCTCAATTGTATAATGAAAGAACTTTTTTGCACAAAAGCAATTTTCAAAACTCTAATAGGTTTTAGAGAAATTGTACAATAGACTCTAGTATTGTCATTAACAACAATTCCGGCTCCATTTCCACAATGGAAACAAACTTTATATTCTAGTAGCAAAAACGATAGTTAGTCTTACATTTCTATTTCTCCACTTACAAAGAAAAAAATTGATTCTTAAACTCATTCACATTTAAATAATTAAAAAAATACATATAAGTAATGTAATAAAATTTGAAAGAAACAACAATAACATTAAAAAAATGAACTTACTCGGATGCAACCATACAATGATTTGTTGGTTAGATAATGTGAGATAAATACAAAGTTATAGGTGATTGCAAAACATGTGAATGGAGTCCTTGCAAAATGACCTTTTTTGCCATTCAAACCTTCTGTCATTAATACTTTTTTGAGGTTCTTCATTAGCCTTGAAAATACAACTTTCAAATAGGAATACATTTTTTTGCACAAACAACTCTCACAATGAATATATCCTTGCATGCAATTGCATAAACCTACATTGAAATTAAATATAAAATCTTTTTCAATACATTATAAGATACATGACCTTAATAAATATTTGAAAAACTGTGATCTTCAAAGATATATTTGAAATCTCCTACATAAATAATGTATTTTTAAATTCAAATATAAATTTATAGACAAACAAATTGTCTTCATGCATGAAAGAATTTTAAATATTTGAAGTTTAAATACTTGAATATGAAACCTACCATGTCAATTGATAATTCTCCAACACTCCATATGTCACCATTTGAGAATTACCATTTTGATTTCACCAAAAAATTTCTTTATTGTACTTCTCAAGTATTGATGCTATGCAATAAAGATAAGGAATTTGACCATTGGGAATCAAATTTGCTAGAATTAATCCTATAACATTCTTAGAAAATGTCTTCCTTTCTTCAATGGCAATGAATCCATTGAGAATTTTGCATTTCAAAATTGCATAATTTTTTCTATAATATGTTTTCTATTTGATTTTTCCATAATATTACAATAAATTATAATTAAAGCAAATAAATAAAAGTTACATCAAGAATCTTTGAAATCTGTTGAAGGAAGATAATGACCAATTTGGAAATTATCCATTTAGTATAATAAGCTTGTTTCAAGGGAGACGTTCAAGTAGGAAAATTATACTAATAGGTTTGATATCTAAAATCAAAAAAATCTCAACTTAAATTCAATATTCCAACTTGGAATTCCATAGCCAAAAACATTACTACATTGACACTCACACACAAATCCAACTGGGGCTGATCCATACACCCAAATACATACTTATAAATTTTCCAATTAGATTCAAAGAGTATTTCCACATCAATATTCAAATTCCATCTCGTTCATATAATTAGGATTTATAATCTATAGTCTCTATATCACACACAATTTAAACATATGTTACAATACATAACCATCACGATACACTAATTTGGCTAATAATATTTTATTGTTTTGAATTGGTGTTCTAATTACCATTACAAATTATTTACTAGAAACATCCAATTAGACTCTCACTCACTACAAAACATCACAATTTGGACACACTACTCATTCTCATCTCTCCGCCATCTCACACTCAAACTTCCCAATTAGAACTTAAACATTCTCCATTATTCCACATACTTTGATATTCAAACTTCATACATAAATTTACACACAAGAAAAAAAATTACACAACACTTTCGTTGGGACACACACTTGAATTTCATTAGTGGATGAAGAAAAATTTAAATTGACAACCCATATAGGAAGCTAAAACAAGCAGTTACCACATAGAAAGAGACAATCTAACTATCCTCCTTAAATTGCCAAATTAGAACTAAACACCCGACTTGGCATCAATTCCCAATTGGGCTCACTTAGCTATTGAGTTGGCATCCCACCACATGTTAGTTACAGCTTGACTCCAATTTGGAACTCCACCATGAAAATCACTCCAAATTGGTAAAAGATATCCTCAAATCCCATTTGGAACTAAAACTAAGAAAAACTTGTCAAAATGAAATATAATATACTCAAATTCACACCATGAATTCAAAGCTTAAGACCAATTTGGAATTCTACAAAACTTCACGAGTAGAAATGTTTAAAATTTCAAGAAAAAGTTTATATTGAGACTTGAAGTGTTATTTTATGGTAGGCAAATTTAGATCCATCTTTGTGTCACACTATATACAAATATACTAGATTTTTTGGTCTTCAACAAAAACAATGCTCAAACCTTCACAGTGCTCTAAGAATTTTCCAATTTTATTAACCTCTTATGCTTTTCCTCTTCTCTGTAATATGCAATATAGGATGCATTATGAGGAAGAGGTTTGCATTTGTAAATGTTACATTCAAAACGTAGAACTTGAACTTTCTATTTCTTTAACATAATGATACTGTACAAAGTTTATAACAATATAATTTCAATAACAAAAATACAAATCCAAAGAAATCTAACACAAACATTAAAAGAGATCCTATTTGCTAATTGACATGTATCATAAATGTAAGGTACAATTGGCACCTCTTTGCTAAATATAAACCTTACTTTTAAAAAAACTAAGTTCCACAAATACTAAGAATTGAATTTTTTGCCAAATTGTTTTTTCAAAATAAAATTAAACAAAATGATATCTCAAAATTTCCGCATCTATTTTTAAAATTAATTTTTAGCAACCTATTGAAGAAGATTGATAGCCAATTTTGAAAATCCAATCCATTTAGTATTTATGAATTCGTTCAAGGAGACAACTCAATAGACTGCTAATATAATTTTAGCGAAGTCTAAATACTAAATTACAAAATATTCTTCCAAATAGGATTATTGATCATTCCTCATGCATAATGCTAATTACAAAATCTATCCCTTCACTCTTAAAGGCCACAAAGGATTAGATACTCCCTAATTTCATTCTTAAATCTTTTATTATTTTTTTCATTAGCTTTTTCTCCAATTCTTTATCATTTCTATTTTTTTTAATTTCTATTTTTCCTAGAATACCTCTCAACTTTATTAGCAATCATCTTTTTTTTCCAAATTAGTCTTTACAATACACAGTGGGATTTAGTGAACTAATCTTATACTTTCAAGACTGCTCCAAATAGCATTATCTTTCCTTATGCATTTAATTGATATTTATCTTTCAATTTAGAATTGAAATTATGAATGGTATAACTCGCCTTTAAATAATTCTTGTCTTATCAAAAAAAATTGTATTCCATTTCTCTCACACCAACTTTATTTATTTTAAAATTAAATTCTTGCTCCATGGACTAAATTTATAACTTTCATGATTCTACTATAACATTTGAATTTCTACATCCAATTGGCTTAATTGAATTAATGACTGTACTCTAATTGAAAATCAACAAATGATACATTAAGTCACAATCACAAATACAGGACTCTCTAGCTTCTCTCTATTATAAATTCCAAATTGGATTAAATTCAATACATAATAAATACTCAATCCTCTTGACTTGAAATTACATAGATCTTCATTTGACTCACATTCAACTAGTCTCTTTCCATAAATTCAATTTGAATCAATTTAACAAATATAATCCACTTGATACAAAATTCAAATATTTATCAAACTTGAATCAATTCAGTTAAAACTATTATCTTCAAACAAACTTACAAAATGAAACAATTACATTACAAACCAACTTGGTTCATATAAAATCTTTCTTTATAGCTTGACATAATCCCAATTAGGAAATCATAATAATTTTACTAATCAAACTCATGATCCAAATTGGCATTGACACCAACCACACCAACAAAAAATTCAGCATTCAATCACCCAATTATAATTCGATCAAACATTAACATTTCACACAAACATACAACAACTAAATCCAATTAGAATAATACAACAATTATACAAGCAATAGTCTTTGTTCTCTTGTTCTCAAATTTCGACATCTTTTCTTCTTTGATTTCCTTCCACTTTCAATCGTTTGTTATCATCTACTCTAGTTCAGAAACCTCTTGTCATTTTGAATGTCCTCTTTTTTTCATTCTTCCTTTTTGAATGTTGGTCACCATCAAGTTATGAGAAATTTGAAGGTGATCATTTTCAAGAATTTTATTGTTAAAATCCTTTAAGAACAAGCTTGATTATTGCATTTTAGTGGTATTGTGAAGAATTGTTTTCAATCTTGCTAAGGCTCCATAAAAAATGGAATTGAAGTTGTTACAAAGTTGAATTTGAAGTTTAAAAGATTCTTATTTAGCGATAGAGATTTCTATATGTCTTCGGATTAGCTATGTGGTGAGTGTTTTGATTGGTCTCATTTCAAATTGATTGCAATTGAAATCTGCAAGGTTTAAGTCTATGAATAGATTATAAAAAATAAACATAACTCTGATTATATTGTTGTGTATCTAATATTTCAACAATACTTATGAAAGTAAAGCCTTTGTGAGTGCGATTTGCGTAGATTTCATCAATAATGAAGTGAATTTTTTTTTTACTTCAAACTTATATTCTTTTATATTGATCCAATTATATTTTGCTTGATATTAATCTCAAGTTTATTTATTTGTTGTATTGTGTAGATTAACTTGGTACCAATTTGAATTCAACCCAAGTTCTATAGTTTAAAATTTGTTTTAAGGGAGGTGTAAACTAGATTTTGCACTTCTACAAAACCTAGGAAACAATAGTATAGGGGTTCTTTGTTTTAGGGAAAGGTTAAATCAGTCTAACGTTTTATGACTAAAGTCACTTACAAATAGATTTATGTTTACAAGTTTTAGTATAATATTATATTACTCTTATTCCCATGTGTAGAATTTGTTGGCCAGTCTGTTACCAATGTATGTATAAAGTCCCAGTCCTATATAATGTACTAAGGGAGGTCAAATCATTCTTTGTCAAATAAATCAGGTTTTGTCAAATGAATCTTTTATGATGCATGCTCTAGGACTTAACCATAACAAGATAATACTTATAAAATAGTACACGTAATTTATTAATTATTCTTTTTTATGTTTTTATGTCAAATAGTCCAATCAATCTACAGCTATGCGATCATGCAAGAATGTCTAGCGTTTCTGTGTTCTATGTCAAATAATTCCCAGTTGTGCAATGTATGATGATGTCAAATAATTCTTAATTCTTTTGCTTTTGTCAAATTATTCCAAACCAACATGAGTTAATATACAAACATATCGTTGGAACAATTTGCAATTTGAACCAAACATATAGAACCTATGACCAACACTTAAATCAAATTATAATTAATCTAAATACAACCCTAAGAACTTGAATTCACCAATAACAAGGCGTCAAAGATAGACTTAAAACAATTTGCAATTCATACAATCATACAAAATATAGACTAAAATTAGAATACAAATAATCACAAATCACCAAGGTTTCAAAACATGGAACAACTCAATAAATTAATAAATAATCAATCAATAAGTAAAAAAGTAAATAAATCAATAAATCAATAAAGCGATAAATCAATAAAGCGATAAATCAATAAAGCGATAAAGCGATAAAGCGATAAAGCGATAAAGCAATAAAGCGATAAAGCGATAAAGCAATAAAGCGATAAAGCGATAAAGTGATAAAGCGATAAAGCAATAAACCAATAAACCAATAAACCAATAAACCAATAAAGCGATAAAGCAATAAAGCAATAAAGCAATAAAGCAATAAAGCAATAAAGCAATAAACCAATAAACCAATAAACCAATAAACCAATAAACCAATAAATCAATAAACCAATAAACCAATAAACCAATAAACCAAAATAATTTCAGCTTAATGCCTTAACCCTCGCAACTCAAGCCCACTGGAAAAAAGGGTTGGACCTATTCCCGCGGATAGTGGACCTTATGGCTGTGCGACCAGCCCTATGGCCGCGGATCGAATCCCTGATCGAGGAGCTCACAGTGAAGGTTGTAGTGCAGGTCGCAGCGGCTTCTGTGCCTTCCAAATTCGAACTCAAATGATCAAATCTCTTTCAATTTACTTATGAGATTGTTCGAATTGATCATTGCAACCTTCAAGTGTATAATTTTCAAGAAATTCTATAGAATAGCTTTCTATTGAAAGTTTATTTTGGTTGAATATTGATGCAATAGTCATTATCATGTGATCTCTATAAATATTTTAGTTGAAAACCATGCCATTTTAGTTCATTTTTCAACCTTGCCCTCAAGTTATATAGGGTTTAAGTCTATATTCATTGTAACAGGTTGGATGGATTTTTCCTTCAAAATCTTTTAATTCAATTGACCTATTGGGATAAGAGTTAAGGACTATCATAAAGTAGCACCAAATCATTTGGTTGCAAGTCCTTGGATTTTAATTTGCAATCATAATAGCTTTTTCTATGTTTTTGCATTGCTAAGGTATTAAGATAGGCTTGTCTTCTGGTTTCATCCAATTTTTCTAACATGACATATCTTTCCATTAAAGATTCTTCATCCCCTAGTCTATGTTCAATTGCTATTCATAAGGATTGGACTTCCAATTCTATGGGTAAGATAGCTTATTGTCCATAGACTAATTGGAAAGGGGTGCTTTTAGTGGTTACTTTATAGGCTCTTCTATAAGCCCACAAAGCATCAAACACTCTAGCATCCCAGTTTATATTTGAACCTTCGACAGTTTTGGTAATTATCTTACATAGAATCCCATTAGTCTTTTCTGTTTGATCATTAGCTCTGGGATGGTATGGGCTAGTCTTTCTATGTTTAATGAAGTATTTCTCTGTCAATTTGGCAATTGTGTCATTGATAAAATGGGTACCTCTATTACTTACTAGTTCTTTGGGACATCCAAATCTCATGATAATATTTTCATAGATGAATTTAGCTACAGTGTTAGCATCATCATGCGCGTGGCTAAGGCTTCAGCCCATTTAGTTACATATTTTGTGGCTACAAGAATATATCTTTTTCTACCATCTCTACTTGGTGGATTAATTGTTGGTGGATTACTTGGTGGATTACTTGGTGGATTACTTGGTGGATTACTTGGTGGATCCACCATCTCTACTTGGTGGATTACTTGGTGGATTAATTGTTCCTACAAAATCTAAGCCCCATTTTTCAAAAGGAATTTGGGCTAAAATAGGTGTTAAGGGCATAGAAGATGTGGGAGTAGGTTTTCCTACTCTTTGACATGGATCACATTTCTTTACAAATGTTGTCGCATCGGCAAACATGGTGGGCCACCAATAGCTTGATTGTAATGCTTTTTGAGCAATTACTAATCCCACAAAGTGTCCACCATATGTATCACTGTGACATCCTTGAAGGATGATAGGAATCTCACTAGGATTGATACAACGTCTTAAAATTTCATCTTTACCTTTTTTATATAAAGTGTTCCAGCAAGTAGAGTATAAGGACTATTTTTATATACTAACATTTTCTTTTGTTTTTCTGTGTATGCAAGGGAAAATTGTCCCGTTGAAAGGTAGTGAATAATGTCAGCATATTCTATTGGAATAATATCTACTTGAAACAAGTCTGCATTAGGGAAGTTAACATTAATGGGTTCATGATTAGCATTTGCATGACTCTTTCCTAGTCAAACTTGAATTGTGAAATTAAACTCTTGGAGTAATAAAACCCATCTTGCTATTCTTTCACTTAGTTGTGGTTTATTTATCATGTACTTTAAAGCATCATGATCAACATAGAAGTTAAACTTATAACCTAATAAATAGTGTCTAAATTTTTGGATTGAAAATATCATTCCTAAAGCTTCTCTTTCTGTGACAGTATAATTCTTTTCTGCAGCTGCTAATTGTTGGCTTGCAAAATAGATTGGTTTTTCATTTTTTTTAACTTAACATACTTTTTATTGCCACATTAGAAGCATCTACATAAACTTCAAATTCTTTATTCCAATCTGGAGGAATTAAGACTAGTGCAGCTGTTAATTTATGTTTTAAGGTTTCAAAAGCCTTTGTACAGGCTTCTGTCCAAACAAGGGCATTTTCTGACTTCTTAGTTAGTTCTGTCAAAGGAGCAATTATGTTGGCATATTTGTAAATATAACGCCTATAGTAGCCAACATGCCCTAAAAAGGCTCTAACCTCTGTAATATTGTTAGGTTGTGGTAATTGCACTATAATTGCAACTTTATCTTGGTCAATGGCCATTCCTTAGCTAGAAACAATATGGCCAACTAATTTGCCTAAAGGTACAACAAATTGAGATTTTGTAGCATTTATAGAAATTCCATACTTCTCACATTGTACAAAGCATTTTTCTAAACATTCAACATGTTTTTCTTTTGTGCTATAAACACAAAAGTCGTCTAGGAAGATTTCTATAAACTTCCGTAAATACATCTGAAATACAACTATCATCAACTGTTGGAATGTGGCAGGTACATTACATAGGCCAAATGGCATTTTAGTGTGAGCAAAGATGCCCCAATCTGTTGTAAAGGCAGTTAGTAATCTATAAATTTTTGCAATTTGAATTTGGTTATAACCTGAAAAGCCATCCATAAAGGAATAACATTCATGTCCCACCACACTATCCAAAAGAGTGTTAGTAAAAGGTAAAGGAAAATGATCCTTATTAGTTACACTATTTAGTTTGCAATAATCTTGACATATTCTAATCTTCCCATTTTTTTTAGGTACAATAACGATTGGAGACACCCACTCACTATGTGGTACCTCAAAAATAAATCCACAAGCTAAAAGTTTGTCAATTTCTTCTTTTACCATAAGTGAGTATTTAGGGTTCATTCGATATTGCCTTTATCTAATAGGTTTGGCATCTGGTTCTAATATTATTTTGTGTTCACAAATGTCAGGTGGTACAACTTTCAAATCACTATAAGTCCAAGCAAAAGAACTTTTATGCCTTTTAAAGAATCCTTTCCAATACTTGAATTCACCTTTAGTTATATTAAAGTAAATTTTAATAATTTGTGGAACTTTTTCTGTTCCTAAATTCATAGCTTGTACAGGTTTTTTTAGAGATTCTTTAAAAGTTCTCCCTTGTAATATTGTGGGATCAACATCGGCCAATAGATCTTCTACTTGTTGCATATAAAAAAAAAATTCAGGTTCCAAATCAGATTTTTAATTCTACACTTATATTCATGACTTCCAAATTTTCCCATGCCAAAATGGCATCATCTGAATCATCAATTTGAGCTAAAGGAATAAAGTATTTCCCAAAACCTAAACTTTTATAAGCTAACTCCTTATTAACTTTTTGAGTTTCTTCCTCATTATTTTTCTCACTTTCAGCCTCAGATTGATTTTCAGTTGTAATGTCACTATCTTCTAATTGGGTTTCGCCATAATACGTTGGTGGATAAAGGGCTAAAACACTTTTGTTGCTGCAAATGATCATTGAGAAGAAATTTGTGGGAACGTTGGACCAAGAGCTCGTTGTTTGATCATTTTTTATGATGCCAGGGCGATGTTCTTTCCTTTTCTGATGGTTAGGGTTCCTTTTCCCCAATCATCTTTGGCTTTGGCTGAATATAACCACGGTCTTCCCAATAGTATGGGATAGGAAGATATCAATTCCAGAATCTAGTAGTATCCAACACTGATTAGACTTATAATCCTTATTGGTATCTACCGCCAACTCAAAGCCTCAAATACAAATACTTCCAAATAATTTTTATGACTATTTATGTATATGTAACTATCTACAAGGTAAGGGCAACTTGTATCTACATCACCACCAAACCTTATAGTCTGCTGGTCATCACTCCAGCTTCACCACAAGAAGAAACTAGCATCGCCCACTTGGTGCACATTCAATGGTCTCACAGATCATTAACCCGATTTTACCACCACAATACATCTAAAAATTGAAAGTGCCTAATCACAAACACAAAACAGAATAAAATCCACTATGGGAGAAGGTTTCAAAACAAAAACCAAGAATTCCATACTGAATCTTCTTTCTCAAACAACACTTAAGCAAGAAATAAAAAACTAATAGGATGTACTTGGTGCATCCACCTGCAAACTTCACCCGAAATCTTCAAATAAAAAGGCACCAAACCTTTTTTCATTCAAATTTTCATAACTTTTACTAAAATGCTCTAAATGCTTCAAAAATTGAGCTTTTAGAAAGCTATATAAGACTATTCTAATGATTTCAAATCTCAAAAGGAAAGGTAAAATCTACAAGTCATGATGGTAGCTCAAATCTCTACTCTTCTTCATTTGGATGGCAATAGACCCTCTTCCACTCATATGCTTATAATTTTTCACTCACAACTTTAAATCAAGTAAAAATGGTCTTCTTGGAAGTACAAAAACTTAAAAAGCAAGTGCTCAAAATTTCATTACAAAATTCAACATACATCAGAAGCTATAGCTCTTCAAAATCATGGTTTTCTTATTTCCTTTTCTACACACAAATCCGACTAGGTAAAAGAAAAATAGGACCTACTTACCAAATAGACTCAAGGATAGGGAGGTCTTCAAACCCTCATTAGTCATGAGAAATTTCTTCTAAAAGTTTTTATTCACCTCCAAACTACCACTAAAGTTAAATTTTAGTAGGTAAATCTTGTTTATACTTCTACCGTATGTTGGAGTCAAGTTCGTAAGACCCATATGAAATATTTGCTTTTTGGCTGAATATCCACTTCATTATCTACTTTTAGAATTTATAAATTTTTGTTTTGATTTATTTTGAATTATTTGTGGATTGTAGTGCAAGGTACTATAGCTTAACTACACTATAGTGCCACTAGTTCAACTTTTCCTAAATTTTGTAGGACCACAAGTGGGGCTTCCACACTTTGAGGTGGCTTTACTTAGCTTTAACTACAATATGTTCAACAATTTTTTTTTCCAGATTTTATATTATTTTCATTAATATTTTCTACAATGTTCATATACACCATGTTATAATTTTTTTAAATTCTATTTCATGCCCTATTTATTTATATGTTGATTTATTTTTTAACAAATTTGATTCGAGTGTAGGGTATCTTTCTATTCTAAATATATGGATGAACTATAAAATATAAAATAACCACTACATTAGAATAAAAGTCAAATAGAGGTAAAAATTGAAGTTAAAGAATACTATTACTCCATTTGCAAAAACTTCAAAATGCTATATCTTCTGATGTATAACAGCCATATAATTTGCATGATAGGCCTTTATTAAAGGATTCATCAGCCCCTTCAACTAATTTTAATGGTTGAGACTTTCTCTAATCAGCCCAACTATACAATAGTATTGCTTTTCATTTAGGCCTTCGAACTGCCTTCAAAAGTCACATCTTAAGTGCTCGGTTCAATACAACCGACTTGAAACAGAATCACCAAGGCACGGACATCTTTTGAGAGATTGTTATGCCAATGCTGCTCTACATAAAGTTGTTTCAACGGCTAAGAAGGCTCACCTTCCTCTTGTGGACAAATTTGTCGCAATATTGTTAATATTGACTGAGTTAACTTATCTGGTAGTTGAGACAAGGAAAACTCTAGCTTCACTTCTGGTTAAGACTTAGAATTTTGCGACTCTATAAAAATCCTTTTGTGAGGTACTTTTTCACTAACTTTTATTTTTTGTCAAGTACCAGTAGTATAGGGGTTCATCCGTGGATAAGCCAACATAGTCTATCGTTGGTGCGTCTAATGTCACTTTTAAAGTAGATTTAGGTTATGTGTAAACTAACTTTGTGGAACATACTTGAAAACTTTATTCTTATACTTCTATTCTTTTTCTTTATGTCTTTCTTCCATTCTTTCTTTTCCCTTATTCCCAGGTTCTCTCCATTTGGTGGACAGTCCATTACTACTAATGCAGACACAATGTTCTAAAAGTCCCAGTATTTTAGGGTGGGCAACACATTGTGGGCAACACGTCTTATACATGCATGTAGCCTATGACCTAATCGTATATATACAAGATAATACTTTTAAAGTATAAAAATAATTCGTTAATTAGCACCTTTTTATGTGTTAGGGCAATAGGGCCAGTAATTGTTCTTTATGAGCTTTTCGAATCTATGTGTAAAATGACTACACGTGGCAGTCTCAGTAGGCAACACGTCCAATATGCAAAATATGAAATGTTTAAGACAAAGTACTAGATTCTTGGTCTTCGAGCTTTCTCCTTTCTTCTAAGATTGGGCAACAGGTCTCAGAGCAACAAGTCCAAAACCACGGGTAAGTTGTTCCTAAAACATACAAAAATATTTATCAGCCACAAAGTTTGCTAATTCTACAAATTTCATCTCCCCAATTTTATAACCTAGGCCCAAACTAGGGGCACGGCCCAAAGGCCGTTCGAAAAATTTGAACCTTTATTTATTTTATTTTCGGTCAATTCATCCAAATTTTGAATTCAAAATTTCAATTTTATTAATATAACTTATTTTATGGTCTGTAGGACCTATTGCCATACAAAAGACCCTAAGACCGTACTATGGGAACCTATAACCGTGGCCCTAACCCTATGGCCGTGGACCGAGACCGAAGACCGTGGAGGCAACACGTCCAATACCGTAGAATTCCAATCGTGGCAACAGATCTGAAATCGAGGGCAACAGTTTTGGGATTTCCGAAATCCCTAATTTGATTTCGGAGGGAATTGCCGCTGCTGCGACGCCGATCGGAGCTTCCAATTTCCAATTTTCTTCCACCGCGCTTGGAATCGCAACTCTTTGTAGACTGTCACGCCTCTTGCGCCTGCTTCCCGGGCCACAATTCGGGTTGATTTCGATGCAATTACTAAAATTTCTTGCAATTCTTGCTCATTCAATCTTTCATTGACTGCCTTCAATTTGCACAGATTCGTTCGCACGCTCGACGTTGTCGACACTAGCCAAGCGAGAGCCTCTTGCTCAAATTGGAAAAATTGGAAAAATCTTATCGACAGATCGAACCCAGAGATAGAAATCCAAAATGCAGACACCTCGGCGACAGCAAATTCGACCACAGTTCCAAAAAAAACTCGAATGAAGATCGTCCTCGTCTCTTGACCGATTTTCTCAAACTCAAATTCGTTGATTCTCGCAACAGGCTCTTCGAACACCCAAGACTCATGTCACAACTCCCAGATCGTATACTTCTGCCTTCCTATCTGAATTCATCAATCAATCAATTTCAGTCCCGGTCGGAATACACCAGCCTGATCATTCACTTAGATTGTCCCTTTCGATTTTCTACACCACCTAAGCCTTAATCTTCTTGATCAGACACTTCTCCGATCGAAATTTTATAATGTAGCACTCAATCATTGTACAATACCGCCTCTGCAGTGTTAATTTTTTTCTAAAAAAAATCATGATTTACAAACCAAAACATCCAACAATTTCTCACACAATATAGAATTTCAACAATGCACACAATTTCTCACATAGATTGCACAACAAAAAATTTGCACAGAAAAAACTTCAAATTATAATCGCAAAAAATTTACAAAGACAAGTGCTTCTTCCTGAATGCACTGTCGAAGAAGGAAGAAATTTTTTATTTTTTTATGTCTTTAAAAGTCAGGAAGAAGGCTCATGCCCCTTCCAATTGTTTTTTCTCGTTTTTCATCCAATTTGATGCCTCGTTCATCCATGTCTGCAACTCATTCATCATTTTGGCACCTTTTGGAATTTTCCATCCATCTATGCAATTTTCATCCATTCGGTACTTCATCCATCCAAACTACCCTATTTACATTGCATAAAGTTTGAAAATTGCTTTTTGGGATTACTTTTAGCTACTTTCTGCTTTTTAGTGTTTTTAGCCTACTTTTAAGCTATTTTTCCTACTTTTTAGACTACTTTCTACATACTTTTCCAATAAAAACTAAAAAGTAACCTAAAAAACAAAATCTTTATTCTACACCTTCAGTTTGACATTTAAAAATCAAACTTCACAGTAAAATATAAATTCTATAGAATCAAGAAAATTAACTCAAATTGATGAAACTAATTCAAGGTTGAACCTTTTATATCATTCTTCGTTAGTTGCAAGTGTCACCTTGAAGTCACTAGAAAGAGTCATTAATAAGTTTCTTCTTCCCAAATCATAGAATCTTATTATAATAATATATCAGTGCAAATTTATATTATATATAAATTCACTACACGACAATATCGTTAGAGTTTTTGTTCAAACTAGATGCATTATACATTGTTGAAAAGTTCTCATCAATACTTTTCTGATGGTATATCATGAGGCAAATGGATGGATGGATAAACAAACTGCTGCCAATCCAAAAACCACTAGGGCATCTGCTAATGCATCTATTGTCTATTAATTTACTGTATGGAATTTTTTTTCAATTGCAATTTATCCCCATTGGTGTAAAGTCTACTACATTGCCTTCGTCTAGATGTTTAGATTTTAAATGTGATTTTGCCCGGAACATTTATTTTGTCAATCCTAAGCGGATCACAAATTGATCCTTCACCTTCAAGAGCAACGAGAGTTGCAAATTTATTAAGAGGCAATACATTTGGTAGAGCATCATAGCATTAAGGCCAACATGTATAGATTCCATACCTACTTACAAACTAAAACTTCTCATTACTTTCATCTCATTAATAAAAATGAAATGATTAAAAGTTATTTACAAATATATAAATCTAGAGAATCAACTTCAAATTTTTATTTCTTAAAAAAAAATGATTTTTAAAGAAGTTTTTTAGGTTGCCAAAGCTACCCACTAAATGTTGAAAATTACATATCATGCAATAACTTTTTAACCATGTAGTCAAAAATTATGAAAATTGTTGTACCTTAAAGCTATTCCTCGGGCACATGATGTGTGTAATTTTAAAATAAAAAAAATAAAAATTCAATTCACAGTGAGCTGCCTAAAATCGCTATGATGCCCAAAAATAGTGTTTGGATTAAGCTTAAACAATTGTTTATTAAGCTTACATGAACAACAATGTCAACAATACAATAATAAATTAGAATTTTATATTCAATTTATATTCAATATGTTTTTTATGTAGAATTTCGTTTCAATATTGTATATCTTTTCCTTTATAAACTTCAGGAGGTTTACAACTTTTGATGCTGGCAGCAAATTGAGTTACTTTTCGATGATTTATTCCGGTACAACAAATGATATTAGGCTTGAAGCAAAAATTGCGAACTATAGACGTGACTAGAGCAGATGACTTAAGTCCTACTTTACATTTTAGTGGTCAAAGAATCAAAAAGCAAACAAATTTTTTATTTTATAAAAGAAATTGTTGCGTACTACGACCACCAAAAAGCGCGGGGCGGAACAGAAAATAGAACAGTAATGTCTATAGTATTAGATATGAATGTTGTTATTTAGATTAGCCCTAGTTTTATGGGTCTACCGATCTTTCAGCACTTCCTTTCTCTATACATTAACTACCAAGTGCCATCCAAAGACGATTCTTTGATTGAATATTTAATTTACTTAAAAATATGAATACCTTGGTATTGATATTCGATTGTTCATTGTAATAGAGTATTGCTTCGTAATAAAATCTTTTATGGACATGCCTTATACATGGAGTCATGATATGTTTAGAATAAAAACTATCTTTGTAATGAGTTAAATTTGTTGTAGTGAAGGTTTAGAGTTGTGCATGATACTACGTAAGTTCCTGATAGAGAGTCTTTAGAGCAGAAAAATATTAGATAAATGCACAAGTTATTAGGATGTACTCAAAAAGCCATTCTTTTTAAAATTTAAATTTTTTTTCTCTAAGACTAGGAATCTATTCCAACACACAATTTTCCTATAAAAATAAAACAAACAATTATAATTTAAACAAAGATGTTTTTTGGGGTTTGGGGGGGATTTTTTTTAATAACTAGACTAATCTAACAACTCAAGAAAATTGACAAATGAAAAACTAGCAAGCCAAACTAAAAAAATTACCTACAAACTTAATTTTTAAGATTTATGAGGAAGGTTTTCAATACAACAACAAAATTCCACCAACAAATAGAAAAACCTCAAGAATAAAGTTCAAACACAAATAACTTCCAAGTCGGAGGTCAACAACAAAATGGTCAATAAACCAAAGGAAAAAGCCATACGTTAGTGGTTTAACTCCAAATTGCATTTTTAGCAACATACTAATTTGAGGTAGCTCACTACAAGTGAGTTTTTTAATTTTTTTTCTTTGAAATTTCACACAACATGCGACCAAGGAGCAACTATAAGGCCCAATAATTTTCATAACTTTTGGCTAAATGGTTCAAAAATTATTGCATGATATGTAGTTTTCTTTGAATTTTAGATGGCTTGCGTAGCCTTGAAAAATTCACTTTTTTCTAGAGGTAAAAATTTGAAGTTGGTTTTCAAGATTTATATAAACTTGGATGCTTTTAATCATTCCATTTGGATCAATGAGATGAAAGTTATGAACAATTTTTGATTTACAGGCAGTCGGACACTAATGGATTCTCTACTCTAAAATAAACTTTTAAGTCCTTTATCTAAGTCAATTTTTAATATTTTTTTGAGAAAAACCTAAACATTGATTGTAGATTGTTTATCACAACATTACAACCATTGGAATTGACACTTTTTAATCCCATGAATAAATTCTTAACAATTTAGTGTTTTCAATCATTTTCTACTTCTTTCTCTTTATTATTTTTTTGTATGCATTGTACAATTTCAAAAGATTTGAAACTTTTCAAGAAACTTTGTAGAAAACTTCCTTTAAAAAATGTATCCAAAGAGTTACAACCATTTTGGACATTACTTCATACGGATGTGACCTTGTGAAGTTCAAGCTACCTTGTTTTTTGAAGGGACAGATAAAAGATTTTGTAGATTTAAACAGTAATATCTTACAACCTATATGGTAAAAAATTTTGAAATTTTTTTCAAGCCTTTTCAAACAAATTTACTATAAGTTCCTACAATTATAAGTGTCAAAAATGTTATTTTTGAAGTTTGATACTTAAATTAAAAATGGCAATTTTGGAGCTATTATGTTAAAAATATAGTCAAAAACATTTAGGGGTGAAATGGTTTTGACAAAAGTCAAAAGTCAAAGATTTTTTGTGTAGAGGTGACTCCCAAAAAATTCATAATTGGCTAACTTAGTAGAGCTATAGAGTGAAAGTTTGGCCTTATGGAGGCAACCTCGAAAAAATTTGTGATTGGCTAACTTTGTAAAGTTAAAGTTTCACTATGTGGGGGCAACTCCAAGAAAATTCAAATATAAAGTGTTGTCAAAGTCTAATTTTTACAAAAGGCACATATGACCATGTTTAAACTATATATTAGAAATTAATCAAAGTTTTCAAAGTAGTATGATTTAATGCTTAAAGGAGGTACACATAACAAAGTTTAAATTCAACATTGAGAATTAATCCAACCAAATCCTAGAATGCAACAAATTTTGGCAAAATTTTAGTTCAAAGCCTAAACCCTATATTCTAAACTTTGCCTACATCCGAAACCTGAAATCCGAAACCAAAATACACTAAAATAACATTTTTTGTGATCCTTTCTTTTCTAACTTTTCATTCACTTACAGACATGCACTAACAAGATTGCAAACTCAACCAAGTACTCTCCATAACCTCCATGAAAGGTCAAAAAAACAAGGATGAAAAAATGCTTTTATTCTCCCATTTTCTCTACAGTTCATTGCACAATCATTCAAAAGTTTCAAAATGACCCTGCTTAGCATTAATGAGTTGATTTTCTTCGAAAATGTTAAAAATGCATTTGCGATTGAGGAAACTGCTTGGCATCTTGCCAACACAGGCGCTGCTCATTTCTAAAACTTCATCCGCCAAGCATCAAGTCGTTTCCACTGTGGGCCGTTGAAATCCGCCAACATAAACTAGCATGCATGCAGGTTCGTTGTTGGGGTGAGAGGGGTCTGCTTCAGGAATACACGGGGTATCTGGCTACAACTAAGAGTGATGAGATTAAAAGAAGGAGAAAGGAAGTAAGGTTCCTTAAACTCAATCTTGTTATCAAAATACAGATTGACTTAAACTAATAATTCTATTTGCACTCAAGACCCAATCTAGTAGTATTCAATGCTGATTAGGCTTACAAGCCTCGTTGATTTTTATTGCCAACCCAAAGCCTGAAATACAAACACTTCCGAGTAGTTTTGATGACTATTTGGGTACTTGCAACTATCTACAAAATAAGGACAATCTACACCTACATCTGCATTACCATTAAACCTTATGATCTGTTGATCATCACTCTAGCCTCACTACAAGGGGAAACTAGCATTGCCTACTTGGTGCACACTCAATAGTCTCACCGGCCAATAACCTAACCTCACCACCACGATACAATTAAAAATTGAAAGGGCTTAATTACAAATACAAAATGGGACAAAGTCCGCCACGGGGGAAGGTATTAAGACAAAAACCAAGAAATCCACATTGGATCCTCTTCCCCAAACAACTCTTAAGCAAGAAAATGAAAGAAAATAGAATGCACCAAATGCATTCACTTGCAAACCTCAACCAGCCTCTCTAAATAGAAAGACACTAAACCTTCCTTCGTTCAAACTCTCATAACTTTTTTTAAAATGCTTCAAATGCTTCGAGAAATGAGTTTTTAGAAAGCTAGAAAAGACTACTTTAATGATTCCAAATCTAAAAATAAAAATAAAAACTACAAATCACGGTGGTCGCTCGAATCTCTACCTATCTTCAACTAGGTGGCAATAAATCTTCTTCCATTCACTTGCTTATAATTTTTCACTCACAACTTCAAATCATGTAAGAATGATCTTTTTGTAAGCATAGGAACTACAAAAGCAAATTCTTCAAATTTCATTGCAAAACTCAATATACATCAAAAGTTATGACTCCTCAAAGTCACGGGTCACTTATTTTCTCTTCCCACACACAAATTCAACTAGGCAAAGAAAAAATGAGAACTACCTACCAAATAAACCCTAGAGTAGGGAGGGGGGCAACCCATGTACAATCATCATGGGTCTCCAAATTCTCATTAATCATAGGAAAGATCTTCTACAAGGTTTATCTCACTTCTAAAGGCCCAAACTATCACCAAAGTTAAATTTTAGTAGGTAAATCTCGTTTAAACCTCTATCCTTCAATTCTAAACATATAAATGAATTATAAAATATAAAATGATCACTATACTAAAATAAAAGTCAAACAAAGGTAAAAATTGAAGTCGAAGAAGAATACTATTCTATTTGCAAGAACTTCAAAATGTGCCGGACGGTAGCAACTACATAGTCTGCATGTTCGACCTTTGTTAAAAGATTAAGTGACCCTTTCAATCAACGTTAATGGCCAGGACTTCCTCTAATTGTCTTAACTATGCAATAGTACTGCTCTTCATTAAGGCCTTCAAAACTGCTCTTAAAAGTCACATCTAGAGTGTTTGGTTCAACACAACCGACTTGAAGCAGAATCACCAAAACATGAGCATCTCTTTGAAGATTGCAGTGCCAACGCTGCTCTATACGAGGTTGTTTCAGTGGCCGAGAAGGTTCACCTTCCTCTCATGAACGGATTTATCGTGGTATCGTTGACATTGGTTGGATTGGTTGATCTGGTAGTTGAAACAAAGAAAGATCTAGCTCTGCCTTTGGTTGAGACTCGGGATCTTGCGATTCTATAAAAACCCTCTAGTTTGACATTTGAAAATCAAACTTCACAATGAATCATAAACTCTATAGATTCAAAAAGACTAACTCAAATTGATGAAGTTAATCCAAGGTTGAATTCTTTATATCATTCATTGTCAACTATAAGCGTCACCTTGAAGCTACTGGAAGCGTCATCAATAAGTTTCTTCTCCCTGATTCATAAAATCTCATTACAATAATGTATTGATGTAAATTTATATTATATACAAATTCACAACACGACATTGTTGTCTATTGTTTTATTATTGCTACTGCTAGAAGGACTCAAAGCTGCATTTAGGACTTAGAGTGAATAGAAATGTTGAACTGTCTTGATGCTCTCACTAACGTCCTAGTGTTAACCGCTAAATTGTTTAGTATGACACTAGTGGCGACGTCTTGTCTATGCTGTCGGATTTTGGATTGCAAATTTTGTATAATGTATATATGTTATGTGCTTCTTATATTGTTTTTGTAGTTTATTTGTAATTTTTCTTTGTTTATACATTTGAGTAGTATGAGTTGAGTTGTTGCTTCTGTAGTGAGTTTAATTTTGATGAAAAAAATGTAATTAATCCTTTCATTAATAAGCTGAACTTGTTAATGAGACTTTTGTGGTTTTGTGGTTATTTTCTCTTTGCATGGAGATTTTAGGGTTTCGGTGAATTTGTTATTGAACATTTTGAGTTGTGAGAGAATAGATAATGGAAATGAAGAAATTTCAATACATGATGAATTCTAGAGTTGGTTATTTTTAATTTGTCATTTTAAGTGCCTAGACCACTCGCAACATGTTCTAGAGAGTCAATCAAGACAGATGGCAACAATTACTCTTGATGAGAAATAGCACATTAAGGGTATTAGGTAGCATCTCAAAGTTTGTTTTGGAGTAGTTTACTTTTAGTGTTTATCCTAGTGATAAGACATAATCACATTCAAATCCGAAAGAGATAGGGGATGGACTGTCCGAGGCAAGAGTGTCGAATCATCGTACATTTCCCATCAAAGAAAGTGTAAATGTACAAATTTCAAGACTAGAACCAACGCCTACTCCTACTTTGATGGGTTATGGTTCAAATAAGATTGAAGGACTAGGTAGTTTGTTGACAATGAAGGTCAAGGAATTCACTAACAGACTCATGATACAAACAAAAAGGTGGGTAGATGATTCATGAGCCAAGGGATGGATTCTAATTGCCTTAGAATCTATTTATTTTTAGAATGCAACGCTTTTTCTTGGGGGCTATGGAGACAAAGAAGCTAGATATGAAATCTTCACTATTTGTACTGGATATATTTGTTTTATTGCGTAAGCTTTGTGCAAAAATCAAAGACACTTACATTTATCTACTTGTTCTCATTTCACGTATCGGCAACTTCCAAATGGGTACATCTTAGAGATTACATGATGCATTTGATAAAGTTTTTTCTACTCAAGCCTGTGAATCAGTTCAGTGGAACAATTACCTTTCACTATTCTTCACTTTTGTCATCTTTTATATCAAGCTTATATATGAAATATCTAAATTGGTAGAGCATCACCATTTTGGCAGCATTGCTGTAGATAGATGAGATGGATTAGAGGGGAAAAGTGCATGCTACCATCTTTTCTACACAAATAATGAAATTTAATGTAATGATCATTAATTGGTTGAGATTCAGTCACAATCTTGGGCTTGGTCATAATTTGAGTTGAACTTGAATCAATGTGTTCACCTTTTCTATTTTTGGGAGGGTGATGGAGAGGATTAAAGGGTCTATCAAACTAAACGTAAATGCAAAGCAAATTTTGATGTTTATAATAGGAAGGCCCAATGAAAGGCGCATATGAAAAGTAGGGAATGGTGGGCGGTTTTTGTAAAAGTAGTTGTTGATCTGGCTAAAAAATCTTGAAATGTTCGAGTCAAAGTCTATAATGCTTTTGCACCTGTAAGGACTGTTGTGTTATGTGCTTCTTTTTGCTTCTTTTTCTTTTCGTTGATTTCCCTCATAGATTTCTGGTGTAGCACATGTCTTTTTTTCAGTTTTGCCTTACAATAACATTGTGACTCTCTAAGAGCTACAATGAATAGACAAAAAATCATGTTATATGAAGTTTAATGATACATTTAAACAAATCATAAGTAGGTCATAATAGGGTGAATTTGGTATGTAAAGGAATCAATCCAAATCCTAGAGGAGTTGATGCTTCCACCTTTGTTGTTTTTGATATAGTTGTTTGAGAGGTTACTTGAATTACCTTTGTAGTAGTCTAGTGTCGGTCTTTTGGAGAGGTTCTACTTTACACTCACCGATTGCAAGTGTTTGGTTCTTCCAAGTTGTTGATAGTATAGACACGTATCTGGATGCTATATACTTCATGTCGGTTTTGTCGTTTGGGCTCAAAAGATATGAACATATAGTACTTTCTTATGTTCTTTTCTTCCTTTTTCTTAATGGATCATTATGGCATTGCAAGGGAGTTGATTGTGCTAGAAAAAGTTTTAAGCACTAAATGTGAGATCTGATGGAAAAACTTTGCTAATTAGTGCTTAGGCAAATTTCAGACTTATTCCATGACTGTTAGTTCGAAATCATGCTTAGCCCCACATTGCATTAACTTTGTACTCGAATACTGCAATAAGATTCATGCATGGAACTTTGTTATTTGTTGTATCTTATTGCTTTGTACCACCTGCTCATATGATGCTTCATTTTCCATTCAATCAGATCATAGGATTTGCGATGTCTTCACCGTTCAATGGAAGTATGAGTCGTCATTATTGGCTTTATTGTTTGTGTGATTCTTTTTTAATAGGTTCTCAGGGAATGATGCGCATGCAAGTGATTTTTCTGTATCATTGTTAATGATATTTCAAGCCAATTTTTGCAAATTTGTGTGCCGACAATGAACTACTAAGTTTTCTATTGTATCACCTATGTTATAGGTGTCTATATTATATAATCTTTCCATGACTATAGGCTACCTATATTAATATTGCTAACTTGCAGGTCTATATTCTCTTCATTCTTGATTGCCATATTCTACAAAGCAAGCCATTTTGAATGTGAATACCTTCATTTGTGATGTATGAATTGAATCACTTGAAAAAGCGTAGTGAGAACAATAACTTAAAGCTTTGTCTAGGTTATATAGCGTGTTGCTCAAATCACGTATTGTCTCCTGTCATTGTGAAGGAAATTATCTTTGTTTCCGCTACCATACATGTCCTTCCACCCTAGCATTTCCCTGAAAGCATCATAGGCTATTTAGGTATTATTGTGTTGCATGTTTATGTCTAATTTTCTATTTATTATAAATGTGCACAGGGAAGTTTTACACAAGTTGTGTAATGTTGTAGTAAATCGTAGGATGGAGCAAAAGGTAAACACCAGGTCAATTGAGTAAACAACAATTGTACACCAATGTAGATATTTTTTATTTTGTTATGTTCATATCGGATCTGAAAATGATTGGAATGAATAAAGAGAATATCTTAGCAGTGTGGTGCATGAAAATTGTTAATTGTTGAAACTTGCGGAAGACTATATTTGGTTGTCAAAAAAATATTTAAGGCAAGCTAATTAGGAGAAGTATAAAGCTAAAGTCTTTCTTTGTGGAGCTTTTAGAGCAGCACTACTTCATCATCTGCTTAGTTTTTTAAAAGTACTATAAGTCTTGTACTAACAATGGCTTTCTATGTACTCATGGTGATTAGTTTTTGTTTGCCTATCAGGCTTATCGTGTAGTTATATGCTTGAATTAATTCACGTATCAAGATTCTGTACATATGGCATGCAGACTAAGGGAATGCGAGTTTTCAACGAGCAAGCTTTGGTTTCCAGACAAAAACTAGTACTATGTTCTTTCACGCAAGTCTAATGCATCAAGGTTGTCATTAATAGAAGATAGAAGCATTCCTAAGCAACCTATGCAACGCAGATTTCTCTAGACTTCACTGTATTAAAATGCAACATGGAACAATGTGAGATACTAGTTGTAGGCATTTGGTGTGTTTCTTATGTTTTGTTTTCTTTTTCAATCACAATTAGTTAGTGCTTTTGCACATGTATCTTTTGATGTATCTTCTAATGCTAAATGATTTTGATAAGGTGGAATCCCTCTTTGAAGATTCACAAAGACAATTTACCAATCGCAAAAAATGTTGTCCTCAGAAGTGTTAAGTAAAGAACAATTTTTTATAGCTAAAGATATAGACAAGTACCATAATGCAAATTCATATTAGTATTATAGCGCTTTTCTATAACTTTGGCTATAATAAATTGGTCTTCTTTCTTAAAATCAACATGTACGTGTGAATCATGAGGCATT
This sequence comes from Climacium dendroides, assembly GCA_950106755.1. Taxonomy (NCBI): domain Eukaryota; kingdom Viridiplantae; phylum Streptophyta; class Bryopsida; order Hypnales; family Climaciaceae; genus Climacium; species Climacium dendroides. The sequence goes on along the minus strand of OX467087.1, from coordinate 5,275,670 downwards.
ATATAGATACATCAATCATGAACTATTGATGCTCTATACTTGAGGCGATCATCAACGATTTAGATCAATGGATTGTGTAGTATTTTTTTCAGCTATTGTAATCTCAGTATGAGTTGTTTTGCATTACAACTCACATGTTTGGAGTAGTGAGTTCAATAGTGTGGCTAGACTAGTTGATTGGATTTATTCTATATCTTTGATTGTATGCAATTTGATCATGAGATTGGCAAATGTGAATTTCAAATTCTATTGAATTTATTATTTGTGAGTTGGTGAATGGAAGGCAAACACTAGTGAAGGGATAAATTCTTGAAATTTTCGAGCTCTTTCATTTTTGCATATCAACAATGGCAAACTAATCTTTTTAATTATCATATTAGTCTTCAAGAGACAAATAGCAGTAGGTTGTACCAGACTACGTAAAGATGAGGTGGTCTTCTTGTAGGACACTAGGAGAAATATGAACATCTTGAAAACAAATGTATCCCTCATTAGTGCTAGTGGAGCGTCTGCAACTGGGTTTATTACATGTCATCATGGCTAATAGTGGTATTTTTCCATGGAGATTGGAGGACCAAAAAGGAGAATAATTTATTGAGCAGTGGAATGCATATGCTCAATCAGAAACTTTCTAGGGAACAATAACCAAACTAAAAGTGTAGTGACTCATTGAAGGATCAGTGAGCATCATCTATCCATCCCAACATCTCGTACATTTCAATGAATTGTTTATAACATGTGCATAATATTGCTTGGTTTATTAGGCTGCATAACATTATGTTGTTTGTTCGGCGTCGCTAAAGGGAGCATGGATGCTTTGATAGTATATATAGCTGTAAGTACTTGTTTGATGGTAATGTACTTTAGAACGTGGAGTTCTAACGAGTCTCTGTGTGGGGTGTTGCAGAGTAGAAAGGGACGTGTTTGTCCCCCCTTCAATATTTATGTTGTACAATAGATGGTAGCCCTTGTTGTCAAAGAGCTGATGATATGTGATATGTGCATGATAGTTCTTTCCGTCGGCTTGTAGGTATTGAATGGGTTCCTCTCCTATCTGTGTAAGATCTTGGTGCAAATGCTATTGTGAGCATATTGTAATTTCTAGTATATTGGATGAAGGTAATACCTATCTACATTGATAACTCGAGGCCATTTAAAAGTTGTTCTAATAAGGTACTTGTCTTTAAAGTTGTTGTTCCTAATAACAAACGTGCTCATGAAGGTCAATGCATACACTAGATTTGGTATCTTTTACCGGGTGTGAACTTTGGTGGCACTTACTTGATTAATAACTCTTAATCTGTGTTTAAATCATGCTAAGAAGATTCTGCATTGCGCAATTTTTCCAAGTATCTTGGCTCCTACACAGTCCTACACACTATAGATGCTTGGATGAACTTCAAGGATGAGGATTCGTGGAAGCAAAAGACAACTTCTCTAAAGGCACTAAATGTTATGATTGAAGCTAGCAAATACTACCCTTGTTCTACAAATATTGTTGATTTAAGCACAATAGGATTATCTATTAATAGATTTCATTATGTGAGGTTTTCTTTTTCAATTTCCAAAGTTATTGAACCCTCTTGAGTGGAAAATTTTGATAGTAAAATTGTTTTCACTTTTAATTCATGTATTTAGTGGGAGTTTTGTATATGGTAGAATATAATGAACTATAACTAATTTTTCATCCATATGATGAATTTTACTCTTTATTGTTAGGATGTATAGTTAGTTGTTCAATAACTTCAAAATTGGTTTGTGGTTTTTGTCTATTGTTTACAACTAGTTTGCTTGCCTTATTGTATTGAAAATATTTTCATACATATGTAATAAATTGTTTCATTGTCTATAATTGATTGATCTATACTCCATCCTCTCACTCCTTATTAATTTGTCTATAAGAATGTGCTTATTATGAAAATTGTACTAAATCAAAACAAATTGACATTGGATAAAACTTTCAAGGTAACTATTATGTGATCAACGAACACCTATGTCTATAATTCTTAAGTCACCGACTACTGCCTCTTTGCTTATTTTAAGTGGTATTTTTTAGTTTATATTTATTTGAATGCTACATCAAGTCCCTCTAAAATCACAAAGACAATATTAGGAATATCAATCAAATAATTTTTTTGTCTATTGTGCTTTAAGTGAAACTATGGAGAGTTGTCTTTGTTCTTTGATACAAATAAGCTCACAATTCTTTAATTTTAGTTAAAAATAGAATATCAAATAAAAAAATTATACTAATAAATTAAATTAAACTTCCAACTAATGCTTCCATCTAAATAAATGCCTATAACTCCAATTCTATCTTTTACATGACAAGGACAATGAAATTTTTTTTTAATAAAAATAAATACAATCACATGTACCAACAAAATAAAAATTAAAAAATATATAATCATATACATTAGCAAAGTAGAATCTAAAGTTTTGATAGAACAAACAAGAAGACATCCAAAACAAGAAATGGCTCAAATAGAATGATTCATTGTCAAGTCTTTAGTTTTACATATTTAGACTTATTCTATTTACAATTTTATTTATGACAAAACAAGGAATATATTCCAATCAACTCAATTTTGAAAAAAAAAATACAGTATACATTGTCAAAGCAAAAATGCTCATGGACACCCAAAAAAAGTGATGGCTATAGTATGATGACCTATTGTCAATACTTTGGTCTTACATCTTTAGACTTATTCAATTCACAATTTTATTGTAACAAAGTAAAATACATATCCCAATCAACATATTCCCAAAGGTTGCAAGGTGGAGCTCATTGAAGTGATAAAATGATAACTTATCAACCCAATTCCAACCCTTTCAGCCAAAATTCCATCCTGAGACGAAAAGTTACTCCATACTAGGAATAGCAATTGGGCTGAGGTAGATATTGGGTCTGCCTACTTATACCAAAGCACTGGGACAGTCATCCAGTTCGAGGCTGCAATATTCTCACCTTCCTCGATACATTCTACAGTACTTCCATAAGGAAAAAGAGCGATGCGCTCAAACCAGAATTCAGGATAAACCGTCGTTAGTCGTATCAGTTTCAAGTCAACTGGCATCCAAAGACACGCATGGCTGATCAATGCAAGCGTTCTCATATGAAAACGCAAACTGATCTTCCCGCAACGGGCTTTGGCTGAAATCCGAATATGGTAACTTCGAACTAACATGACATACATACAACATTGCCCATCACAAGGAATTGGAAGAGCAGAAACTCATTCACCAGTTCCCAAAATCTCCACAAGAAAACTTCGCTATAGCCTCAGAAAATTTACAATCACCAAAATGAACAAGCACATGAAACTACCAGGAAAAGCTCAGTGAAATCATGAAATTGCGGTACAATGTGGCTCACATTTGAGAAATTACCAAGGCTGAAGCTAATCTCAGCCACAGAAAGAGAAGCACAAAGGAGGGTATTCAGTAGATGAATCTACTCTGTAATAGCACCAGGGGCGCCGCCGCCGAAGCTGCCACCGCCCCGACCAAAACCACCTCGTCCACCACGGAACTCGGGACGGTACTCTCCGGGCGCTCCACCCTTCTCTCCTCCGAAACCACCTCCACGGCCACCACTGCTGCGGTAACCTTCACGGTCACCACCAAATCGTGGCCTCTCTCCTTCCCTCGGGGGACCGCGGGGAGGTCTGTCACCTCCAGCACCTCCCATGGGCCGGCTCGGTGGCCGTGCGGACTTCTTCAAAGTGGCAGGAACAATTTCGGACGGCAAGTTCAGGTAGGTCCTCAGGTGCTCAATACCATCGTTGGTAAGGTACCTGCACGGCGAAAAGACTAAATGAGCTATAATTTCCAGTGGAAGGTCCCCAACCATCAGAGGGACTAATACAACCATACACAGAAAATGCTCTTCCATTCCAGCACATTACGAAATCTTCAATCAAGGAGAATGCTATAGCATCATCGCTGTTCAAATATCCAACTGCCTTGAGAGTTTAGAAACCCATTGGGACTTCATGGCAACAATGCATTTCCACTCCAAAGGGCGAACACATGCGTGCCGACTTCAATCGTGATACAATCAAGGACCGAATCCAGTTTAGGCCTAACACTACAAAACTATCTCAAACATACTCTGGCAAGTCGTGAGGTGAGAGTCGGACTTGCTCACAGTACAAAAGAATAGGATAAATTCCATCCTGAGAATTTAAGAACCTAAACCCTAAGGGTGACACTACCAGATGATCATTTCAAAAACCAACTCGATACGGGTTCAAGAAAAGCAGGAGTAGGGGAAGTAAAATCATGCGCGGGAATCATTACATCAATTTCTATCACAAATTCCTCCAAATCACGTCACTCGCTACTGAAGATCCACAGTAATGCACGCCTACAGCTAAGTAGCTCCGGGGGCTCCTGGAAGATCAAGCGGCTTCAAATAGAAAATGTAATGGGAGAAGTTCGTTACCAGATCTTTACCGACACAGCAAAAAGGAATGCAAACGACTGCATTGCGAGGTTATGAATTTATACCCTAAATTAATACATCCACTCCCAAATTGCTCAGACAACTGCCGCCACCAGAAAACCCTCGAAAAAGCAAACTTCCTCAATCAAAACAAGGACTCACCAGTAGTAGTGCCTCCATGCAAAGCTCTCCTTCACGTATTCCTTGGACTTGAAGCTCTGCATGAGCTTGATGACCTGCAGATTGGGCACCTCAATCTCGGGGTGCTTGGGGGCATTGAAGTCCTTCTTCGCGTACAGCACGCCCTCCTTGAAGAGGTACTTGTAGACCTCCACCCGGTTCTTCTTGGGAATCAGCATGGCGCCTGACTGCTGCGGTCACTGCTCTGCGCGATGGCTTCGCAAAAATTCGAGCGAGCGAGCAACGCAAGACGCACTCTCGCTAAAGGGAGACTAACATCGTGGAGACGGAGACAAAAGGAGCTCCCAACGCTTCGATTTGGATTAGGGTTAGGGTTACGTTCCCAATCCAAAGGTTCCAGTTCCCACGTTAGCGTTCTTGTTCCCACAGACTTCGAGCTTGGTGAACCATTAAGTTATACTCGCAGGAGCCGCAGCTGAATGACAGTTGCTCGGTCATCTACACAGGACTAATAAAATTACCTTTTGGCAAAACACAATGGATCAACAATCCTCACAAAAATAACAAAAGTATCATGCCAACATTCCTTAATAACTCACACAATAGCACTCCTCAAAGAGAACAACATCTACATCAGAAGGCTTTGACATAACCTTTCCCTTAAAACAAACCCAATTAGAAACAATATGGAAAGAAAACATCCATAGATTTAATTACATACAACAACAACAAAACACCAAATATACTAAATAAACTATTTAAACTAAACATCCACACTCTTGATTAATTCACCATTGAAAACAGCAAAACCTTAATAGACCAAGCACAATTTAAACAACAAAATGGTACATGTACACCACTAATATCAAATGCACTATACTATAGTCAAATCATGTTTTGCAACCCACACCAGTGCCAACAAAATTACCCACAACCATGTATAGCTCCAAAGTACACCAATACACTACAAATTGACTTTCAAACAAAAACTACCATTATACAAATTCCATTACAACAAACAATAATAAACAACACACATACAAGATACCCTCCCACACCTATACACATATATACAAAGCAACAAAAGCATCCAATACATACCATACTAGATTTAAAACCATATGCAAGAAAAAACAAATATGATACTCAACAAATCACAACCCAATATCTATGCAAATGGATACTACCAAATCATGTCACATATACAAAATGGACACTAAAAAAACATCTCTTTCCATATAACCAACAAAATATTATTCAAAAAATTTCACCAATCACAACACCGAGATACAAGATATGGAACCCCACCCATGCACCTAATCCACATACACATATCTACCAAATAATGTAACTCCAATAAAGGTATCAAAACAACTAAATACACAACCACACCACATTAGAAAACACATAATTATACAACAATTATGGCCAACACATACATACAATATCCAATACCTAAATATGGCTATAGAACCAATACCAAGCATTCTTACAACAACAAACAATAGACAAACCATTGCAAAACTTTGAAACAAAAGTAGTATAATTATACCAAAATACCTTGCAAGAGACATAACACACAATAAATGCATCAAAATTCAACATCATATAGACATGAACATAGTCCAATATATAATTGAAAAATTTCACATAGAATACTCATATTTCTCATCACCAATAACATGTTCAACACAAAAAAACGTATAATTCATCACACCCTTAAGACTGCATATTTGGATCTCAAGGACTTGCATTTGTCCAAAAATGGATCAAAACAAGCATAATACATGCACCCACCTATGAAACACTTCAACAAGCAATCTATTAGCCCAAACTAGCTTTTGAAAAGATAACTCTATTACTATGACAATTATTGCACCAAATAAACATTAGTACGCCAATAAAAATCCACATGCAGGTATACCCAAACACACATACTATTGCATACTTCCCAACAAATATAATCAAATATGAAACACATTTAACCACAAAATACAAGCATATAGTAGAACCCCTAGGAATACAAATACTTCACATACATCATAATTACTACAATACAACCCTAATCAACCTCCAAGAAGAACTTATACAACAAATCTACACTCATCTAAATATACAAAATATACACAAAAAAAATCTAAAAACAACGCCATTAACAGTAATGATAAACTTGTCAAAAACTTAGAATGAAGCCACACTACCAAACAATACAACAACAAATTACAAAGACACCACTATATACACATCCAATATAACAAATATAACATTAAAATACACAACTGACAACTATTATACAAATGGATCATACCCCAGGGGGTGCACTCCCCCTTTTTTTGATGTTAGCGTGCGAACAAATGAAGGATATTTTTAATTGTGTTGGACCTAAATTTTCAACAATTATTCAAAGTAAATTAGCATTCACATAATAGGCTACTAGTCATTATAAATAATGAAGGGTGTTATATATTACCAAATTTTATCAAATTTTTTTCTAAAGTAGCCCCCCTCAAAATCCCCTCCAAAAATTTGAACTTTCCACTACTATACTCAATACAGTATAAATATAACAGAGGTACCGAGGGTGGAATCCCATGTCTTGAAATCCCATGTTCTGACAGCGGATGGATGAAGAACATTGGATGCATGAGTGAGTATTTCGTCTGATACCACAGGTTCAGTGAGAAAACATTAGGGTTGCCATTGGAGGTTTTCAGATTCATTTTGCCCCTTGTTTTTTTCAAATTTTGATTTCGGGCAACAGATTCGTAGACAATGCAAGGTTGCAGGCCTTACGTTGCTTGTAGATGCTTCAAGTTAAGGATTTCATCGAAAACTTCTAATGTAAATTGGTGAGCGGTTTAGGTGATTGTGCTATGGATTATATTTGAGCCCGCAAATGCTTTTAGTTAGGGGTTTCTGGGTTGGAGGTAGAGATTTGCATTTGACATTCACATGGCTACCAAGAAGGTCATAGTATGGACGTTGGAGTCCGATGCATTTGAACTAGAATACTTTAGGAAGTTTGACGTCAAAGGAGGCATTGAGATTGTTTTTAGAATCAAACAACATATTGAAGAAGGCATTCAATTTCTGGAACTAAGAAAATAGAAGGTGCATGAGGAAGAAGTTGGAGTGGCTTAATGGATTTTCGAGAGAAGTTCACATGATTAGGGCAGTTGACAAAAGCAGATGGTAATGGCAACAAGCAACGGCGCCTCCTTAATGGATCATTCACTATAACTATTCACTACAACAAAAGCACTGTTTTATAACTACAGTGAGTCGTAAAATCAAAAAATATAACTCATACAGAAATCACTATAGATGACTCGAAATATGACTGACTCTAGTAGTTTAAAAGCAATCACTTTAAACATCAGTCATATTGATAGTCATATGGATTGAAGGTATAAATATCCATATTTAGTTATAATATGCCAACGTGGCGTATACTTTGACTATCTTAAGGGGGGCTTGACTTTTTCTTGAGTTGCCTGGACAAACGAAAAAATCCTACGTGAAATATGACTGTGGTAAGTCATATTTTAATTGACATGGAATATGACTGTAATGAGTCATATTTTGGTTGATGTGGAATATGACTGTAATGAGTCATTTCTTTTGTTGATGTGAATTGTGGAATATTACTCTTATAAGTCATATTTTTGGCTATGTGAAAAATAACTCTCATGAGTCATATTTTTGAATGATGTGAAATATGAATATGACTCTTATGAATCATATTCTTTGCTAATGTGAAATATGACTCTTGTGAGTCATATTTTTGATTGACATGGTAATTAATGTGAATGTCATTAGTAATTTTATGACTGATTGTAGTCATATTTTGGGATGTGTAAAGTTACATTTTGACACACATAAGTATGAGCATTATATGACTATAACTAATTATATTTTGGCCAATATATATTGTGAAATGTAACTCAAGCAAGTGATATTTTGGATAATTGAGAGTCATATTTTTAAAATTTATATGTAGTTTGTGATTGGGGTGATTGAGATCCAAAATAGCTTTAATTACAAACTACAAGTACATTTTTTATGCATTTTAAATGGACATGACAAATTGCAATTATACATCAAGATGATTTAACAATTCAAAAAAATCCTTCATGTAGTTAAAAACACATACACATGATTTTAGAGATATACATGAGACACTCATATTAGAAAGGGAGAATGCAAGAAGGAATGCAACTCTCTTTATTGACATTTATTAGCCAACAATATGAAACATATATATCACAATAAATCATTCACAAAATTCAATAGGACCTATATTTCTTACAATAATGTGAAGATGACTTTATTGGGTTGCAAGTAGCCTCCAACAACTTTGCTTCAACTTTTGGTGCTTGGATATACAATTAAAAAAATGAGAGATCAATTTTTAGTGAATGAACAACAAAGCTCAACCTTCTAAGGTTTACAACAACACAAAATATGTAGCACAAGTTTAGAATAGGAAGAATAAAAATGGTGATGAAGGAAAAAAATGGCAAGTGCTAAAAGATAACAACAAACAAGAGTTAAGATGAAACAAGAAATAACAATTAAGAGACAATAAAAAGAAACAAGTAGTAAGAACTAAAAAGCAATAAGAGGAAATAAAAAGCAAGAACTAAGAAAAAAAAGTTAAAATGCAAGAAGAAGAAACAAGATTTATAAATTAAAAAGCAACAACTAAGAAGAAAAAAGAGTTAACATGCAAGGAAAAAAAAAAAAGATTCATAAACTAAAAAGTAACAAGAAGTAAGAGCTAAAATGCAACAAGAACTAAAATGCAATAAAAACCAACAACTAAGAAGCAAAAAACAACAAGTAACAACAACTAAAAAGTAACAAGTAAAAGCTAAGAGACAACAAAGGCAAAGAAGAAAAGCCAAGAAAAGTGGTGGCTAGGGTTTCAAAACCCTAAAGAAATGATGGCTAGGGTTTCAAAACTCTAAAAAAGTAGTGATTAGGTTTGAAAATCTAAAAAAAGAATTGCCTAGGATTTCAAAATTTTAAACAATGACTTGTCCATATTTTTTTTGAATTGCCCATATTATTCTTGGGCTACCCAAAAATAAAAAAATATCACTCTCATGAAAATATGACTAGAAATATGAGTCAACATTCTCCAAACATGTTCTCTACGTTCTCTATGAAATATTTTGGTGTTCCCAATGGACATATAGTATACACTTGTAAAGTACAAGGCCCAAAAATGACTAGCAGTTATATTTTGCAGTCATATTTCTCCTCAAGGTGTTGGCATCCAAGAATATGACTGTAAGTAGTCACTAGTGATCCTTAGTCATATTTTTGTAGTCATAAAATACTGCTTTTGTTGTAGTGATTGTAGAACATGCGGTTCCGTTTGAGGAAGTAATGCAATCTATTGAAGTTGAAGGAGAAGATTCTACTGCTCCATTTGTTGTCTCATCTTGGGTGAGTGGCAATACAAACTTCAACAAAGTTAACAATAATCCTCTATAGTCTATGCTTCTCCCAACTATTGTTACCAATCGATATTTGGGGAAGTGAAGAAATTGAGGGCTTAGTTGAAGCAGATCGCTTTGGATGACCACGACTGGTGGGTGAAGACTTTTGACCTAAATAGTTGTGGCGTTGTGAAACTATAGTGCATCGAGTGCCAGAAGAACTACGGGGGGGCAACATTGACCACATGAAAGTTCAAATCGAGAATTTGTTCAATAATTTCAAACAATTATACATTGTAAGAGTAGTGCATGTCAGAAACTATTGTATGGCTAAGAACTTGAACTTTGAGGATCACCTTAAACATCATCTCTATTTTCTTGGGTTAATCCGATATAGAGTCTATGGGATCAGGCGGAGAAATCGTACTGAATGACCCACTTCTTCAATGTCTTTTGGAATACAATTGTGAATTCTCCTGTGATTGGATTCGTTTTGAGAGGTGACATATGAGGAAGACACCATTGCTATAGGATTGGCTAAGGTTGCATGTGTTTCAAAAAAGACCAACCTGAATGCAAGTTTTATTTTGCAGTTTGCAACGCTATGCCTAGCATCTTATAAATAATGTCACAACGTTAGATGTCAAACTTGAGGACAAGGCAAATTTGGTGCTTGATGCTTTTCGAGACCAATGTGGTTGTCTTCGGCAAATCTTGGAGATTATACAATCTTGTCCAATGAAGATTGCAGATGGTCCTCCTAAGTGAACTTGGTATTGTGGAACTACACCAACTATGAGTTATTCTTCTCAACGAGTGGCAAGTTGAAATCGAAGTGCGCAAGGGAGATGGGCAAGTTGACTTATCCAATGTTTAGGTAACCCTTGGATGTTGATGAAGTAAGATCCTTAACCATTGGTAATTAGCATTCTTTTTTTATTTTCTCCTTTTCTGCGTGTTTTTGTTATGTAGAGTCACTGATGTTGTTCTTTCCAAACATGTAGGTTGGCAATAGTAGAAATTTTCTTGCAGGAATCAATTTAGTGTTTCTAAGTGTCTAAATTCCGTATATGAGTTTTGAGATTTGTTTTGCTTGGACATTGAACCCTAGACCAAGCATATTGTTCAAACCTTTGTTTCTTGAAATTTGTTCATGGTGAGTTATGTGTTTGTGAACACATACACCACAATTTTGAAAATTGTCTGTAGACCTAAACCTTGAACTTGTATACTATTCCATTGTTTTTTCATTGTTTTTTCTTAGTACTATGTTTTGATTCAAATTTCAAATTCAATTCGTTTCATTGCAAGTGGTGTAATTCTACGTTTCTATTGTGAATATAGTTTGCAATTTCAACATTCAAGGTCACCTACAAAATACCAGTGTAATGTTTAGGCAAACCTTCTCGTGAAATAGTGTGCATCCTATCCTTCTAAGTTTTAGTAAAACATTGTCCACTATGTTGTATTTATAATGAACATAGAGTATAAAAAATCAACACCCCAAAAAATTTCAACTAAAATATAGGGTATATGAAATAAGCAAGTTTTAGAAATTTAGGTAAAAAAAGCCCCCCATAAATTAAAAAAATTTACCTACATAGCCTTCAAATAATAGAAGCTTGTTTGCACGTGATCAATAGAATTCCTATATAGTGCCCCCCCCCCGAGGATCATATAACCCACGTGAAGAACAAAAAGATGGAATAACAATAGAGAACAGAGTTGGATATGGAATATACAACAAAACAAAAAACATCAATATATCAATAGACTTCTTGGCTCCAAAACATAATAAAAATAGAACTAACAACCATTTTTGAAACATTACAACTATCCAAAAACAATGAAGAAGATACATATATCTTCACATATAGTCTCAACTTACTATACTTTATAAATACACAACTTAAACATCCTACACTACAAAACAATCAGCCAAATAAATTAATTAGAAGAAATCTCTAAAATATTAAAATGAAGAACCAATCCAATATATCTATACAAAATCAAAGCACATGTATATGTATGTATATATATATATATATATATATATATATATATGGAAACAAAGAAGTAGACAAATTAGCAAAAGCAAGAGCTAAAAAAATCCCACAAGAAATTTCAATAATCTATCAAAATGCAAGTACAAGCCCATATTGATTACACAGAGCTAAATCCATCAACACAAACAACCTTTGGAAAGACCCCATATGCAATTTCAAAAAATATTTAGATAAAAAAGAATATATCCAACAAACAATCACCGCCATAAATTATAAATACTTAGACAAATGGATAATCAACAAAAAATTAAACCTTAATGCATCCAACAATTTTTGGGACAATTCCAATATTATAGACAAACAAATAATCCAACTGCTCAAAATTAGATATGGACAATATATAGGCAATGCCCATAAACATCTCTTTTGGCCTAATGAACACACCAATATTAATTGCATAGTTTGCAATACACAAAAAATTGATACATGGCCACACCTCCTTTTAGCATGTCCAAAATCAAATATAAAAGAACTCAGAATAAAACAACATAACAATGTTGTTTGGATATTACACAAAATGATTATGAGCAACAAAAACTCAAGATGATTTAATTTCATCAATACAAGAAAAAATAGACAACCCACAGGAAAATACAATACCCCCTTAGTTACTAATCTACCATTGTACAGACCTAGCAAACACCTGTAATTGTGGAACAAAGCAAAAAACAAACATACTATCAGTACTAAATCACCCTCATGATAGTCCATTGCCTACCCACCCCCAACCTAATCTACTTATACAATTTATTGAATTCACATACTACCATGACAGATTCTCATCAAACATCATAACACACAAAGAAACAAAATATAATATATTATTAACCAACATAAGATACTAAAGATGGAATGTAGCACCACTTTTAACAATTACTGTTGGTGCAAGAGGGGCTATATACTCAAGATACAAAATATTACTATACAAAGATAAAACCTAAAAATTAAAATTAGCTCCATAAATAAGTCCTTCCAAGAAATCTACCAAAATGCAATACAATACCTTATGCATATCATCCTCACCAAACGCAAAATAGAACATCACCAACCTCTATCGCCTAATACTCTATAAAAACACATTGAAATTATATGTACATATTTATAATATTCACTTTAAGAGTATATATGCATATACACAATAAATATATAGAATATTAAAATTTATATTATTTTAAATAAATAAACAAAAGCAAATGCATATTAAATCTGAACTACAAACTCTAGCTCAGTATTAAAAAAGCATTCATGGCCTAATAATATGCAAATCAATAAAAATCAAACCTAGACTAATAAGCATACAATTATCAGTCTCTTGCACCACCTCTCATAATATATCCTTAACTCAATAGGGAGACTAAGCACCCAAGAAATACAAATATTAACATATATGAGCCACTATCTATTGTTTATGATCTCATTTATAGGGTCTACTTCCGAAAGAAGGCGTTAAAAATAGCACCCACTACCTAAGTCTACATGGCTTAGATAATAGAACTATCCCCAATAGACTCTTCATTCATGTTGGTCACATGACTAGAGCTACTTTTCTTCTTTTTTGCTTGGTGTTAATCACATGAAGTATGGATGAGAAGTAAAAGAGGGTTTGGGGGTGTACTTGCCTTGGTAAAAAACTTTGTACATCATGATTTTTAATTTAGGCTCTTAATTAGAGAAAAAATTGTATTTCTAAAAAGATTTTTTCTACTTATTACATTAGAATTTCAAAGAGATTCACTTAAAATAATTTTTACTAGTGTGCCCTGTGCCGTTGCCACAGTCAAAACAAAAGTAAAACTAATTTTCTAATTTTTTTAGAACCAAAAATAACTCAAAATGCATAACTTTTCTACCGTGAGTCGAAATGCCACAAAACCAAGCCTGTGCACTCTTCCTCGCCGAGAGCTTTCTGATAGTACCAAGATTGTATCCAAAATATAAGAAAAAGCACCTTGTGTTGTTGCTACAGTCAAAACAAAAGTAAAACTAATTTTCTAATTTTTTTAGAACTAAAATCACTCAAAAATCCATAAATTTTCTATTGTGAGTTAGAACGCCATGAAACCAAGCTTGAACACCCCTCCTCGCCGAGAACTTTCTGACAGTACCAAGATTGTGACCAAGATATAAGTAAAAGTAATTTTCTATTTTTTAGAACCAAAAACAACTAAAAATGCATAACTTTTTCACCGTGAATCAGAATGCCACGAAACAAAGCTTGTGCATCCTTCTTTGTTGAAAGCTTTCCAACGGTACCATGATTGTGACCAAAATATAAGAAAAAATAATTTTCTAATCTTTAAGAACAAAAAATAACTCAAAAATGCTTAACTTTCACACTGTATGTCTAAACGCCACAAAACCAAGTCAATGCACCCCTCCTTGCCGAGGGCTTTCCAACGGTACCAAGCACGCAACCAGGGTCTGAGAGATCTCAATATGACAAACAAACAAAACAAACATCCTGTCTTAATGTATAGATTAGTGTACCTTGTGTCATTGCCACAGTCAAAACAAAAGTAAAAGTAATTTTCTATATTTTTAGAACCAAAAACAACTCAAAAATGCATAACTTTTTCATTGTGAGTCGGAACGCCATAAAACCAAGCCAGTACACCCCTCTTTGCTCAAGGCTTTCCAACGGTACTAAGATTGTGACCAAAATATAAGAAAAAGTAATTTTCTAATTTTTTTAAACCAAAAATAACTCGAAAATGCATAACTTTCACACTGTATGTCCAAACGCCACAAAACCAAGCGGATACACCCCTCCTCGCCGAGGGCTTTCCAACAATACCAAGCACATGAGTGGGGGACGCACGGTCCGGGAGATCTCAATGTGACAAACAAACAAAACAAACAAACAAAACAAAACAAACATCCTATCTTAATAGAAGAGATAGAAACTTACACAAATTTCCATTCAACCACTTCAAGGTCAATTGTCATTAGCAAAACAATTTTCACAAGTACAAGAGGCTCTTTTAAGTTTTAACTTAAATATAGCTAAAGTATCTAGGAACAAATGTTCTCTTAAAAGATGCCATAGCTTAACTTTCCTAGCTAACTCTACTAAAAGATGACTCTTTGTTTTGAACCTATATTACTGTTGTGAGCTTTCAACAGTCTTTTGAAGACCTATGTTCTTTATAATTGGGTGTTATGTAGAAGTTAATTGTATAGAAATGACCTCATATTTAAAATCTATATCTTTTATTCATACATTAATTCCAATTGCATTTTATAACAAGTCTTTGTAAATTTTCAAAAATAGAGACTTCATACATAGTTATACTAAAGATCATAAAATTGCCCATCTATGTGATCCTTAGTTACTTATAACCTATTCTATATTGCATTTGAATTCTTAATCAACTTGTATTTTTTTGAAATGAAAGCATGGTAAGGTTGCATGCTATGCTAATTAGACATGATGGCAAAAAGGGGTAAATAATTATTTATTTTTAAATAAAAAAGGCTAGTCCATTACTAAAAAGAGTAAAATACAACGCCACATTTGGTGCCCAAAACTTTATAGGCATGTGGTGTAGGCAAACCAACCATACAACTAATCAATCTTGTTTTACTTGTAGGTCCTTCCATACATAAACCATATAAATAGGAGCAAATTCCTTGTAGGAGTTAATTTAGATGCACTATACTTACTTTAATCCTTACTCTCACAACCATATTCAAAACAATGAACCGAAAGCTTGCAAGTACTATTTCATCCAAACAACTTTTCATTAATAAAATGGGATACTTGAATGTTGAAAAGACAACCCTCCTTGGTGGCCAATTTCATGAAATTCTGATAAACCATATTTCTATATTTTCTATACAAAGACATAAGCAAAAACGTGCCAAAATTCGTGAGGTGTTTAAGGGTTAACCAATAAATTCAAAAGCTTCCTTAGCGCGGTGGACCAATGACGTTGCCCCACGTGGAGGGGTCGGGGCGTCTCCTCCAACAGCCAGCATCTTCACCAAGCTTCTGCGCGATCCTCCTCGCTTCCTGTTAGAATAGTTGTGTTTGCGTCCGCTTCAATTCTGCAGTACCTGCGCATCCGAATTGGCTTGCCGATTTCTTTCATGCAGTGTCCAGCTCCTCGCATTTTCACTTCAAGTGGAAATTCTCTGACGGGCGATTCTTCCGGTTCGTCCTCGTGCTCATTGTAATTGAAATTGTACTTTACCTGCTGAATCTTGTGCAACGCAATTTGACAACGAATTTGCTGCTTGGATGAGCTCGGCACATTTTTCTTGCGTTGCCATTCTGTATATTCCGTACATTGGTTTATGCGCCGCTGAATATGGTGACGTAGCTGAAATAGGGATACTTTGACCCTTCGGGTGTGATCGTTTTCTTTGGTGATTAATTGGCAGTGTTGACGGCTTTCATCTTGTGCTGGAAAGTGTGAGTATGAGAAATTCCAGTCTGTTTGATGTCTCGCATCGCCAGATTATAGAATTGAGGACGGTGAGAAGGACCTGAAAGGAAATTATAATATCGTTGCTGAATCTAGTTGCAGAGAGTGAATGTGCTACTTTGGTGAGGTCGACACAGTTTTCTGGCGTTTCCATTCTGTACATTGGTATATGCACCGTTGTGTTTGGAGGCGTAGCGCGCTGGAATAGGGATGCATTGACCGTTCGGATGCGATCGTTCTCTTTGGTGATTGATTGGCAATGTGGACGGTTTTCCATCTTTTACTGTGAGGTGTGCGTTGAGAATTTTCTGCATAATTGATCTCTCGAATTACCAGAGCATAGAATTGAGGACTGTGAGAAGGACCTGTGGAAAACTTGAATCTGTGATATATGTGAAGGAATTTGTGTATCTTGATAGCTCGATCGAGATTTGTCTGTTGATGGGCCTTGGACGCAACCCTAAATTTAGCTTGGCTAGCTGCAATTGGCTTTCGCGGGCATATTTGAGAGATACAGGGAGTTTACCTGAATATTGAGTTTTCAGTTTATTTGCACCGCTATGTCAGGTGAATTAGGTGACAGTACCTGAAAATGGAGTGATCGGTTTGCGTCTGAGCGCTTTCTGGGTGAATGATCGAGGTAACGGATTGCTGGAAAGCGTGTGTTGAATATTTTCAGCTTACTGCATAGTTGACTACCAAAACATAGAATTGAGGACATTGAGAACGACCTGAGGGAAACTTGGATCTCCGACAGCGTTTGAAGGAGTTGATACGGTTTGATAGCTCGATCGACGTTTGTCTGTTTCGTCGCTTGATGTTGGTGCCTTGGACGCATCCCTAGATTTAGCATAGCTAGGCTACAATTGGATTTCTCTTTCTTATTCTGAGAGATGCAGGGATTATTTTACTTGTGCCATATCTGAAAGGGTTTAATCCTGACTTGCAAGATGCTAGAGTCCTTTGTTTGTACCAGTTTGTGATTCACTGTGTTGCTTCGTCTTTTCACCAATTGAATGCTCTCTAGATTAGTGCGTGTGGTTTCTGAACTTTAAGTCTATATTGGTCGGTCATTGTTACAGGATTACACAGGCGGATTGGGAACATTTATGTAATTTTTGCTATTTCTCAAATGGCTGGCCAGGACGAATGGCTCTTTTGATAGCTTCAAGCAGGGCTTCGGGGTTTGCTTGAAAAGATTTCGATCGATGCCGCCCCGATTCAGCTATGGCCTTTCCTCCAGACATACGAGTTTTTTCTTCAGTCGTATGGAGGATGTGCTCTGGACTGAGACGAATTTCTTCTTGATTTGGCCTTCGGAAGTTCTTCCGACGTGGAAGTGCACAAATTTGCCTGCGGTCTGGACATTGTCATCATCTCGTGGTTTACACTTCAGCTCACACTCCAAGGAAGGATCTCTGAACTTTTCAAATCCTGTAGAGAACGAAGGTGGGATGAATAGAGCTGTGGCAAGATCCTCATACTCATCTTTTCCTCTTCGGAAAAACCGAAATTTCAACGTCTTTGGGTCAAGTGGTGAGAGACTGCGTACCAGTGTTGCTGACATCAAGGAAATCTCTTCTAATGGATCAAACCCTACCCCAGTTTTGTTTAGCGAATATGCTAAGGCCTCGATACGCGGCTGGAACGTTTCTATCGTTAAACCCAGAGGTTCAGAGGAATGGAGACGGGTTTGGAGTGATGGGAGGCGAACTCACATGGGCCATGCCCATGACCACGACGGCCATGAGGAGAAGGCTGGCTCATACGGAGATAAGGTCTTGCGTTGGGGCCTTTGGACGGATACGCTATTAGCCATCTTCAAAGGCGCAGCAGGCTATATATCTGGCAGTACGGCTATTATTGCGGACGCGGCACATTCTGCGTCGGATATTGTATGTGATCGAAACCTTGCATGATAATATACCTTGTTATCTTCTCAAATTTTATTATGGTGCCTGGTTCCATTTGTAATCGTCACAGCAGTTCATGTTCTTGCTTGCGAAGTCGCCTGGATTTTCACGATTTGCAAGTGCTCGACAGAACAGTATCTTCTCTGTGTACTTTCTGAGGATTCGCTTTTAGGATTCGCTTCTTGTTTATTTGTGACCTGCAAATTCATGTGTTAGCAATATCTTATTCTTGTTGCAACAATATCTTCCACATACGGGTTGGAGAGATGTTAGTGTTACTGCGATATGTCTTTGGATTACGCGCTATATTCTGTAGGAAACTAGGATGATTAAGTGATCGTTGACTTGTGATTGGCATGATCTGGTGTAGGTTTTGAGTGGAGTTGCACTGTGGTCGTCCAGAGCATCGAGTGCTCCACCTGACAAACAGCATCCATATGGTAAATGTTATGCACTTGACTGAATTTTTTGTCTACTTTATTCATGGAGTGCACGTGTGCGGAGCTTGTACGCCTTTGAGTGTAAGATTGGCGAGTTAGATTGATTTCTGTCCATGGGCATAAATCAGATATGTGATGATATTTTATGCTTGATATCACGCCAAAAAACCTTGATGGATGCCCTGCGCCGCGCAGGGAATTTTGATTAGAACGTGCAGGTTTAGTGATGTTTATTTTTCTCTTCTCACTTTTATTGATGTTTTTCATTTATCATGGTACAGGCCATGGTAAGATTGAGACAATGGGCGCGCTGACTATATCAGGTCTGCTATTAGCGACCGGTGGTGGAATTGCATGGAGTGCAGTTGATACATTGCAGGCATGGCACGATACTCTTAGTATTCCTCACATCCAAATACCATGGAAACCATATTGATTGTGTATGTTTAAGTTAGCATTAATACACTTTCATAAAAATCTGATGAGGCCTGCTTTTTCCATCAAGCTTGTCTCGTTCACCTCTAAAGTAGGGCTTGGGAGCAATGCTGAAGACCTAGATCAGGAAGAGTAATCAGCCCATAGGCCCCTCAGTTTGTTTAGTGCTCATGTTTTGTCTAACTTATGCGTATACAATACATATCATGCGTGCTCACATTTGATCTGTTTTCTCTTAAGGTCATGATACCGGCAATGTTAGCTGTTCAAGACACAGTTCAAACAACAGTAGACACTGTTGCAAGCCTAGGAGGTCACAGCCATGATCATGATCACGGCCACGGAGTTTTGGGACATACGCATGGCCTTGATATGGAGCATATGGGGGTTGCGCTATTGGCTGCGATTGTTGGAATTGGGGCCAAAGAAGGGTATGCTCTTTGTATAAATACTTGTGCATACATACTGGTTCATCGGGGATATTGCAATTCACTGTTGGAGGATCTTGCATATTCAACTAATTTCTTTTGTAAAATTTCTCTGTGGATCGTCTGATTGACTGGACGTTGTGTTTGCGACCTTTGGGCATTTGGCTGCACGGAAATCTTAAACCTCTTGCCTCGGTTCGACTCATTTTTGTCTGTTCTAATCCCTTTTCTTCTCACGCTGATTCTTTGTATTAGACCTGCTGTGTGTTCTATGTGCATATTTTATATTTGTGAGCTGTTAATTTAAGCTTGTTTTTATGGCAGCTTATACTGGGTTACTAAAGCTGCTGGAGAGAAGGCAGGAAGTGCCTTGTTGACAGCTAGTGCTTGGCATCACCGCAGTGATGCCATTTCATCCGTTGTCGCTCTCATCGGTGTCGGTAAGACTTTGCAGTACGCTCAACACTGGGTCACAGGTTGTAGTATTCATTGATGTGTCCACATATAACAATTATATGGGACTTAATATTTCGATCATTTGAACAGATGACATCCGAATCGCAATATCTAGGCTAGATTTTCTGCATTCGCTGATACCTGTATTATGTTATATCCAATCAGGTGGCGCTATGATGGGGGTTCCCTGGTTGGATCCAGTAGCGGCAATGCTTGTATCTGGAATGATCGTAAAAGCAGGCCTGGAAACCGGCTATCAGAGGTATATTATTGATGTGACTTTAGGCCTTTATAATCTCTGCCTTCTTTCGTTGCCAGGTGCTTTATCGATTGGTAATTTAGGTTTACGCGTCTGTCTTAATCAGTTACGTTGTGTATACCGGTATATCATCGACTTATGTTGCGTTTGACGAAATGCAGTATGCAGGAGCTCTTGGATATGGGGCTATCCGAGTCGGTTCTGGCACCCATTCGCAAAACCGCTTTCGGAGTTGACGGTGTTGAGGTATTGAACCCGGCATGCTGAATCCATCTAGAAGCATTTGTCTTGAATTTATCTTTGAGTATATCCGTGAGTGTTTGAAACTCGTGTTGATATTTTGTTTTTTCTGTACAAAATTGAAATGCAGTGTACTGTACATTGCAACTGTGTCAATCTACGCAAAATGCATGTTATTCATGTAGTCTAGGGCTGAATGACCGCAAACTTAACCCTTTTTTTGACACCAAATTGTCAAACAGTTTTCATGAAATAATTTCACTTGTACGCACTTGTGTGTTCTATGGCGTTTACTCTGATTGTTGGGCTATATCGTCTTGAGATTGATGGATACTAGTGTTGTATGTATTTAGGCGTCAAATTCCACTGCAGTTTGAATTCAGATTTACGCTTGCTAGTCGAGGGGATCTTTAATCTGCGGTTTATGCATAATATTGTACCTGCAGGGTATCCACCAATTGAGGGGTCGGCGAATGGGTTCCACCGTCCACGTTGATGTTCACATAGAGGTATGGCATTCTGCAGACGTTATTTAAGCACGGTTAGCTTGAGCAATAATCTTGAAAATTTGATTTCTTCGCACTCCACTCTTGTCATGTTTTCGTAGGTTTGATATTCTTTTGCTATGTAAAATGTCGGGGCATGCTTTGCTTTGCATGAGAAAGTTACGGTTGAAGGAAGCTTGGTTTGGTTTGTTAGGTGGATCCATGGCTCAGTGTGAGTGCAGCTCATAATATTGGAGAAGCAGTTAGACAGCAGCTGCGAATGCATCATCCAAATGTCACTGAGAGTTTTGTCCATATAGGTTAGTCTAAAGACCTTATTTTGCAATTGAAGAAGTTGAGTATCTTTTAAAGAAAATCAAATTAGACACTGCTTGTATCAATAAATCTGTTTCGTTTCTGCAATTTTGTATTTATGAATAGAAATAGTGAATCCATTAAAAACAATATTCTTCTTCTTGATACGTTATCATCTTCCAGAAACCAAACACTCTAGAGAGTGAAAACTTTTCGCATTACTGCATAATTTTCTTCTTTTAACTCAGTTTTTCGTCCGCATTCAGATCCAGCGGATGGGCGACCAACATCGTTAGCCCCTGGTGAGCTGGAGGTTGAGTCTGTTGCAGCAGACAAGCATCACTTTGATGACCATCTGCACTCAAACCAGCATTCTCGAGGAAATCATCACGACAGAAACATGCTTAGTCACTCCCATGTAAATAACCATGACAAGAGCACTGGTGGCGAAGTTGAAGAAGATGAACACATGAGGGACCTTACCGGAGTTGGACCAAAAGCTGAAACGTTTGCATGGGGTGGCATAGTGTCAAAGGATAGAAACGAGGCATTTCACGACACTGTGGGTACCTTGCGGCAATCTGAAGTAGAACGCTGTGTGCGAAACGTACTTCACGCCAATTTTCCTGAGGCAAGTTTCTGTAGACTCGTTGCAGAAATTTCCGACCTCTATGGATAGTGGAGCATTTAATTTATGACTTTTGGTATGTACATTGGTGTATGTCTCTTCCTGAAGGGGAGAAACTAAGCAATGGTTTGAAAATATGCAAGTTGTGGTACCTGATGAAAGCAAGACATGTGTTACAAGCAATAATAAGTTGTTTGGGCCCATCATTCCAAAGAATGAATTTTTTATATCTAGTGGAGTAGTCACATGTGGTTATAGGAATAGCGGCATTCTTTGATTATACAGAAGACTATATGGAAAGAGGTTTATAAAAATTAGGCATTCGTGTGTGTAGTAGAGTGCGTTTATTGTTTATTGTTCTAGTTTGCAGATGGGTGACGTATCACCATCCAATTAGTGCATATAAATTCGTTTTCGGTTTTCTTAATAGAACCAGGGATGTGAAGAGTTGGTTCAGTGCCCCGCGCAGGTGCTTCAATCTTCAGCGGTATACTTCTTGATTCTTTTGAGAACTTACGAGTAGGAGGGGTTTTCTGGTAGTAACTTCCAATATTGAAGGCGGTATTGTCCAGAAATACATATGGAATAATTGACGTAGTGGAAAGACTAACTTAGGTTGCTTTTACATGGCTGCTGCAGCTAGTAAAAGTGGAGGACGTAACTTGTCATTTTCTGCACGGAAATGTGGTTGCGGAGGTGGGAGTCTCCTTAGACCCCAAACTTTCGATCAGGTATTGCCTGTTTACCACATAAGTAATTGATTCCAGTTTATGTATTGTTTGCAGTTTTTCAAATCATCATCTGCGTTTCGCACTGGGAAATTCAAGTAATCGTTTCTTTCTTATTGTCTTGTAGAGATGCCATGCAGCATGCAAGTGAAATGGAGAATTGTCTCCTCCGTGAATTGAAAGACCTGTCAGCGGTCAGCTTACATCTGAATCTGAGCAATAGCAATTCATTAGTTCAAGGTCTTTGATCCTCTGATACCAACAAGTCAACACAAATTGAATTGTAGAACCTCCTCCCAAAGCTATTTTAGGGCTGGAGTCACAGTCGGCTGCAGTTTCGCCTGCATTCGGGCCTCGGGAGACATGGTCTCGGCCAACTCTTCAGAATGACGATTTATTATTTAATGGAGGCAAGCTTCTTCCCACCCCGCTTTCATGAAACCTCCAGACCTCGATTCCTTGATTCGAATGTTTGAAAAAAAAAGGTAAGAAGAAATAAAAGGGCAACAGATTGGTTTATCATTTTAGAGATATCCTCTAGATCTTGCGTTGAGTTTCTTTCGACCTTCTGTATGTAAGTATATATTTTAATCAATGGAGTACTACCTCTATCCCAAAATAAATCTGGGGTTTCCTAGAAATGGCTAGATTAGTGTGAGAGTAGCTCCTATTTTCAGAGGATTGTGTAGTTATTGTAGCTTCTATTGAACCCCACTAGGTGTGAGAATGGAAGTCAATAGTGAAGCCATGTTGAAAATAGAGGGCAAAATCTACAATTTTTCCCCCTTTTTGGAATTGCTTTAGTGTATTAATTTTGATCATTCTCCAAACAACGTTGGTGTAGTGATGTCCATTGATGTCCTTAGTATTCAATTCTAGCTATGTCATGTGATTTAAGTTCAAGAAATTCTCAAGAAAAGATTTGTAAGTAGTAGCTTTTGTATAGTTGTAGGTTGAATTCTTTACCTTTGGTTGATTAAAGGTTGCATTTCAATCCCCTTTGTAGGGATTGAATTGCTATAAAGTCTATGGAATGTAATATCTACATATTTTTTTGCTTTAGGGTGTTCAAACTAGCTTTAGTTGTTGTCCATCAAATCTTGAATTTAATTTGGGACAAGTGTCTTCAATTTAATTTGGGCCAAGTATATTTAGAAACCTTGGATTTATTTTGGATTGGAGGTAGTACATTCTACAACCATCAACTAATTGTATGCCTATGGATTTAATTTTTCAATCAATTCAAACATTGTTCAAACATTGGAGGTATTGAATAAGAGATGTGGAGATTGGAAGTTGATCACAAGTTCATTGTGAAGTGATGAAATTTTAAGGATTAGATAGAGTGTGTTCAATCTAAGTGAAGTAATCTTGTACATTTATTTATTTGTATTTGTTTAGTTGCAAATAGAATCAAATAGGGTTTAGGATTCAAAATGGGGATTAGAGTAAACTTGTTTTGTTTGCATGGGCAGATCTCCCTCTAATCTAGGTGGTTCATATGCCCAAATTGTCAACTTGATTTTTGATATGGAGCTCAAGTCTTTCTTTTTCTCTATCCTCTTTGATTTTAGGATTTGCAAGAACACTCTCTTTTCTATTCACTCAACTTATTGTAATAATCTAAGATCATCTTCCACTTGTCTCACATCATTGAAGATCTCCTTTGATTTTGGACTTGTTCTCATGTTTCCAATCAAGATCTCTCAATCATTAATTAAACAAGTTCCTAACTATCATTATTTCTCTTTGGAGTTTGGAATTTTGTATTGGAGATTTTGATCATGGATGTGAATTTGTTAGTGCAAAGTTGCACTCTTCCTAATAAGTTTTTGTTTGTTGTATTACATCATTCCAAAATTCATTCTCATTCTACAATTATATCTTGCTCAGTGACTTTTGTCTAGTTTAGTCTTAAGGCAAAGGAAAGGTTCCCTAGTTTATAAGATGGTTGTATCATGCAAATCTTTTTACAAAGATGTTGGTAGGCTAAACTCAACTCTTGGCAATGACATTTGAGAGCCCATCCAATTGTAGTTACAACTCCTACCAAAATACACATAAGCCTTCTCTTTTCATTGCCATAATGTTCTTCAAAAATCTCCCTTGTATAAATAGAATACTTGATTGAGTGTTGCAAATGTATGAATGGAATGTCTAAGTAGAGTACCAATCAAATGCTAAATACCACTTGATATTACCAATAAATGGAGAGAGACTAGAGCAAATTGAGATAGTGTTTCAAAAAATGAAGACAAAGTTGAAATTGTTAAGATAGGTGATGCCAAAATATGGAAGATAGGGAGAATGCTCACAAACTAAATATAGAAGACAAAGGTCCTAAATGTGAAGCCATTAGTTAACCTTCCTTAATATAATGATAGTTACTATGTTCCCAAGTTCCCTATATAATTATCTTTGCCACATTTCTACCACATACCACTCAATCCCAAGAATTAAGAAAAAAAAAGTGGTTGAAGAACTAGTACACATCTGAAAGCATGATGTGGCATGGATTAGACCTTACAACTTGGCACCTTGAGCTCCACATCCGGTCTTGTCCAAGTATACGAATAGTTTTGTAGAGTTCACTGCAAGGACTAGAACAATCTTGAGTTGTCCAATTAAAACTCCAAATTGCCCAATCAAACCTCTTATCAGAGACTAGAGAACTTTGAACACAATAATTGGCACTCTAAAAACTTTCATTTAAACAAATTAGAACCATCCTTGCTTCAACGTAGGACGTTATACTAGAAACTTTTGATCCTCTTTATAGTGCCAATTTTACAATGCATGCAACATGAAGTTCATTAAATTACAAGAATTTCACTTTGTACTATTCAAGGTGCATGTCTTAAAATACAAATCTATAGAGGTCCTAAATGTTAACACTAATCCTAAGTTTAAGAGCATTGTGCAAATGAATGTCACAATTTGTGACCGTAAAAGCGCACCAAATTAACAAAATTGACGTTCTGTCCCACCAATGCTTGCAAAGCCTTGGTGGGGGTGAAGCGGTTGAAAAGGCAACGAGTACTTCATCCAGTAATCCCAGCAATCCCCGCCACATCCATTCGCTCAGCAGCATCAGCCAATTTGTCCAGCTTACTTCGGGCATCACGTTTATGGACCCGCGTTGAATCAAATTGTCACTTGACATTTCATTTTCAAAATGAAATCTATCACCTATGCTGCTCCTGCAACAAATTTCAACAATGCTCATGGTCATACACTCAGATGTTTAGCACACAATCAGACTAAAACGTCAATGTCGTTATACTGCAAAATTTTCACGACATTCGCAAAAACACCTTGAACCTAATTCAATACACAGTTTATTATTTATTCGAACACGATAAATAAATATAAAACTATGAAACTTCCAAAAGTGCTGAGTGTAGATGAACCCAGCATCAACCCTAGCCAGGCTTTCCTGTTTCAGACCTTCAACATTTTCACCGGGGTCGCAATTAGGTCAGTGCATGTCCCGGTTATTAGGTGTAGTTAGGTTACCTTCCAATCTCACAGTAAAGCAAGACTCCGAATTAGTGTCCGCCTCCGATTCCTCGGAAGCTCCGCCCTATCCTTGAAATAGCCTTGAAATTTGACTTGAGGCCGTAGATATCAGAAGGAATCTGTGAAGGGGATGCCTGCACTGAGCAACCATGATGTGGCAGCTAGAAATTTGCTTGGTCGGAGGTGGTTGAAGAGCGAAGGGTTCGTGATGGGCGTGGACCAGTTCACTCTGGCTTCCGTGTTGGCCCCGGGCCCAGTGTTACCATACTCTCCATAGAAGAGTGTATCCAACGCAAAGTCACCTGCAAAAAACACAACAACCCTGTCATCTTTATGCCAATAATTGCCCAGGCACACGAGTCAAGAGGAGGAGTACATATTTAAAGAAGTTTTTTGTTGTACTGTCGCAATTCAATGGACCGAAATTGAGACGTTCAGCTGCACAAATCTCAAAACACTAGGATCGGTATCGTAAATTATCATTTCAGGACGCCAACCTTTGAAAGTACTGTACCGAATTCTTGAATTTCGGCCAATTTGACGAGACTGACATTCATTGGAACTGAACTACTGACAGGGAAGAATCTTGCGTGACCCCACTCCACCACAATCAAACACTCTAGACTAATCCAGAATCGGACAAAGTCCAGTCCCACGTCTGGACCAGCGTAGAATTGGTGTAATGAACTGTGACCAAGTTACACAATGCTAGTCTGAATAATTTTTTTCCAGGATAGTTCTGCTTACGCTGCTGCACACCTCACTTTGGGCAATTCCAAATGATCGCCAATTTGATGAATAGATTTTCCAAACGTAAAAACTTAAAACGGTTGGTTTCAAGAGATTAAGGCACCGATGGAAAAGATCAAGAGCAACAGCTATACCTGACCAAGGCAGCCAGCCAGCAGGATGCACGACATCCGAAACGAACGACGCCACCACCACAGTGAGCGAGAATCGCTTCCACGGCCTCCCCAAGAACGTCATCTTCGGCGTCTGCTTCCCCATTTTCATCTCCGTCGTGCCATCCAGCGAGCAATTATGAATCACAAACCCCGTGCACTGCCCAGGATCCGACCGTCCTTGAGCAGTGTACACATTGTGCTTCCCAGGCAAGTTTTTCCGGACCAGCAGGCGGCAGCTCTGCAGCACGGCGGCGGCATTGCCGAAGACGAAGTCCACGGTGCCTGAGATGGTGCAGTCTTTGTAGAATTGGCGAAACGCTTGCGTCCACAGCGTGTCCTGGAAACCCTCCACGCTGCACTGGTAGAGAGCGCACTTGTCGGCGGAGACGCGGAGCGCGACGGCTTGTTGGGAGATGGCGCCAGCAGTGTTCTGAATCGTGAGGAACTTCGCCATGAAACCCTCGCCATCCACACCTGCATACGTCGTCAGTTTTGAGACTGAACGTAATCCTAAACCCTTAACCACGAATCCCACATCAATTCTGTGACAACCTAATGCCAATTTATGACAAACTAATGCGTCGTCACCTTCCCCACATCATTTTGTGAAGACCCGCTAACGTCAATTCTATGAAATTGGCGGTATTCCATGCGTCATTTTGAAATTTACATTAGCTTACTGTGTCGATAGATATGCAAATTAATATGCAATTTGCATTTCGCCTACAACATTGTAAACTGCTACGATAAGATTTCTAACTGTAACCCCCACCCCGTCTTGGCTCCCTATATCAGTTCATTTTCCTGGCTTTAGGGTGCACCATGTTACTGTACTGGAATTGAACGAATTTGACGTTTCCTACCTGCATGAACTCCTACCTGGATCCCAACAGCTGACGTGGATTGCGTTTCTGTCAGGTCATCACGCAGGTCATCTGAGCCTGACACTGGCATGTAATCTAAGTACACACGGGTGAGGCCACGATTGATGGCAGTTACCTGGACAGGATGTGAGTAACCATGACGAATTCGAGCCTTGTTGGATGGACTCCGATCCGTAGTGGCTGCTCATGATTTGTGCTTCAGAGTCACCAAAACTCAGAATTCTAGAGTGTTTCAAATCTACGAACGTCAGATTTATTACAAGTGAATGGGGAAACTTCAAGAGACTGGCAGTATCCAAGCGCCTGTCTGGAACCTCCATGTGCAGGTGTTCAGGTTTTAGAGCTCTCACTAGAATGCCACAATTTTGGTGCTTTGACTAACGCCAATTTAACGAATTTGGCCAACAACTGAAATTGCATCAATTTCAGTGAGTAAGAGGTTGGCAATGCATTATTAACTAACACAAGAGGTTGCAGTGTTTTAACATCCCGTTCAACTTCTCGAACGTCACTATTTTTATTGTTGTTTCAATAAGGGACTTGTGATGGGGACAGATAGATACTAAAGCAAAAGGATCTATCAGTTTTGGCCCACGAAAGTTGTCCCTGAAACTGATGTTGTTGTCCGTTAAGTTACACTGGTTGTTACCTCCTGGCTATGAGCCACGGACTCCACCATCTAACCGAACTACCGGTACTCCTTCGTACAAAGGCCACCCAGCCCTTGTGAGTTGTGACAGACTGATTGAATCATGAGAAAGTGCACTGACACACCCGCAGTCACCAGCCCGCACCGCACCCTCAGACGTAACTTCTTTAAAACTCTCAAGGACCAAGAATTCATGGTTTGAAAATGACTAATTTGATAGCGCTCCGTCCGTCAAAGAATCAAATCAAATTGGACAAAAGAAAGCCCCCATATGAATTCAAAACTGCTAAAACAGGCATGAAACCTAATTTGAATCTCTTAACTCTTTAGGGGTTATAGAAACTAGGGCGTAAAACATGATTTGAGTTCTACGAGAAGAGACTCGAAAACTCTTCACAACAGCTAAAGTTTTCCCCCGAATTCGAACTCAGAATCACGGCTGAAGATTTTCAGTTGAAGATAAGTGATGAAGTCCTAACGTCAATTTAATGGCAATCTGACGTCAATTTCATTAAATTGACAGAATGACTTTGGCAACTCAACAAAATTGGCAATTCTGGGAGTCGCTGTTGCAACTCTGACACCCCTATCGTGTAGATTTAAAACATTTCGGAGGGGAGAATTCTTACCGACAGTAGCAGACTTGAACGTGGTGATGGCAGGCACCTGCACACTCAGATTCCCGGTGATGATCGTTCGGTTGATCCCATCCCCCACAAACATCACATTCATCCGATCGCTCGCGACTCGCACAATCTCCTTATACAACCCCGCTTTGATATATATCACGAACCGGCTCCCATTCACCGGCGCCGCGGCCACCGCGGCCTGAATGCTACTGAAATTCCCGGATCCGTCAAGCGCAACCGTAACGTTAGGGTCCACACCAGAATCCCCAAGCAAGACTCTTCGATCCTGAAACCCAAGCCAATTCGGCAGCGATGGAGGAAACTCTCGAGTGGTAGCCATCAGCATTCGTCGCCGCGACGGAGGAGACGCGGCGCCCGCATCCCGACGCGCATTCGCGAGAAAATACGAAGGCACCCAATTCTCCAACTCTTCACCATGCACAGCAAGTGCATTCACGAGCGCGAGAGCGTTGCTGATAATCTCAAAGGTGAGACTCGCCCTGTGTTGTAACTCCACGCCTTTGGTGGTCGCGACGCGCGTGAGTCCGTCGCCACAGTAGCCCGTGAGCGTGAGGGCGCCGCTGAGGGAGGTTTGAAGATCGGTTGCTTGGAGATTCGGCAAGGCGTCAGTCGCGGAGAGCAAGCGCGAGGAGCGCTCCAGATGCAATTTGGCTAGTGCGAGATTCGCCTTGCAGTCGTCCACGAGTCCCGTGTAAGTAGCGTTGCGAATAATTTCTGGGTCCTGACGTAGTGCAATGGATTGCGAGAGCAAGGTCCAGGCCGCGTCCGTCGCGACCGTTGCGGCCGTTCTGGTGAGCCCGAGTGGTGTAGCGGTGAGCGACGAAGGATTGGCCGTGAGGTTTGAGACGCAAGTCTCAGGAAAGCGCGCCACGTTGCACGCGAGCGCAATGGCTCGGGCTCCATGAATCTGGAGCTCCGAATTACTGCGGAGTTGTGAGGTGTGGAAAGTCAGGACGAGGATCACGACCGCGGCGAGGAGAATGGACGCGGTGGTGACGACAATGAGGCTGCAGGAGCTGTTGCCCCGACGAGATGGCTTCGTCACCGCTGCGCGCTCAGTCGCGAAAGCTTCGCTGCTGCTGGTTTCTTGTGCTCGCAACAGCAAACTGGATTCCTCATGCGAAGCCATCGCGTCCCGGGGCTCCGCATCCCTACCCCTGCACCGAATTGTGACGAGTTACACAAATCCCGTCCCTAGCTCTCGTCAACATGCACAGACGCAAAATCCCACGCAGAGGAATCCACGCACACAATCTCTCAATCCACGCACACAAATTCAAAGGGTAGATCTACAGAGACTCAATGATTCTAGCGTCACTCTCATTGCCTTGTGCGCTTTCACACACACATTCCAAAAAAGAGGGCCGAATCTCTCTCTCACAAGCTCACCTGTGCAACACAAAATTCGAATTCCAGGGACTTCCAAGGAATCGATTGCGCAGGCAAGAATCACTATTTGTTGCCACAAATTTGATGGTCAGCGGAGCCAATTCAAAAATTCAGAGACCAGATCTACAGAGTTTCAGAAATTATCGCGTCACTCTCATTGCCTGTGCGCTTTCCCGGCGGACCCCAAAGAAAGAAGATCGGATCGCTCTCCACAAGCTCAACTGCGGAACACAAAATTCGAATTCCAGGGCTTCCAGGGAGTCGGCTGCGCAGGAAATGATCTTTATTGCTGTCGCAAATTCGGCGGTCTCGGGAGCCAATTCACAGAGCGCATGATCAGGATGTGCGGGAACGGGAAGCAATTCGAAGCGGAGAAACGGGCGGTTATAGGGGAGGATTGATGCGGGTCGTACGTGAGTAGCGGGCGTTGTGGCGTTCCGGTTGCTGCGCACCGGTGGGGTCGTTGATATCAGGTTCCACGTGATTCGGCCTTCAACTGTTTTATACCGTGTACTGTGGTACAGAATGTTCAACGTAGTGTACGTCTGCCGTTCTCACAGTCAAAATAAAAATAAAGTAATTTTTTACGGAGTAATTTTTTAATTCATGAAAACTTCGAAATTCAATATCTTTTCTTTCATGAGTTTGAACGTCATAAAACAAAGCTTATGCACCCCTTCTTGCTAAGGGCTTTGTGACAGTACCAAGAACGTGATTGGGGACATATGGTACAAGAGATTTCACTATAACAAACAAACAAGCAAAAAAATTAACTAAAGATGTAGACTAGTGTGCTATGTGCCATTAACACAGTCAAAATGTCAGTAAAAGTAATTTTCAAATTCATAATAAAAACTTTAAAATTCAATAACTTTCACACCATACATCCAAAGACTATGAAACAAAGTCCATGTACCCCTCCTTATAGAGGGATTTCATAACATTGCCCACAATAGAACCTCCACTTCCTAGGAGGTAAAATGCTCCCTAGATACCACATGGAAATTTGGTTATAATTTCAAGTGATTGGTGTTTGAAGGGGAGATTGTTAGTGTTGGCCCATCTTCTAATCCATCTCCTCTCCCACTTTGATTTGTTGTACAATTTTAGAAATTTTAAGCACTTATAAGCTCTCCTTTTTGTAGAAGCAAAGAAGCTCCTAGGCTTGTTTAACATTGGAGAGAAACTTTGAGTATAATTTGAAGTCAGATTGTTTTAACTTCAGTTTACAATTGTTAAATACGTAGATTATGTTATGGAGGTTCTAAAAGATACCAATCTCCCTACTAAGACATTCTTAGCATGAATCAAAGGAGTCCAAAGTTTCGGATGACTTTTGATTATCAAAGCTTCATTCAAGGTTTTCTTCTAGGTTTTTTCACATTTGTGGTATTTTTTGATAGATTTATATGTCTACGGTAATACATAACTCTTCATGAAAGTTGGAATTATTCCTAATTTCACTTTTAGTTGTGGCTTTTCATCCTAACCTAATGCAATGAAGGACCAAACTTCATCCTACTCTATCTTCTTTGATTTTAACTTCTTTTATAAGTGTTGTATGTTTTTAGAGATCCCTTTCTTTAAACTGTAAGATTTTCAATCTATTTCTAAGTTGTTTTTTGCAAATTTCAAAGTCTCATGTAGATTAGATTTCCTAAACTTAGGATTTTAATTATTTAAAATAGATTGTGACAATTTTAAAATGATATGGCATTTGCTAATCAAACCTTTCTAACATGAATTAGTGACTCCTAAAGTTTTTGATGATTTTTAGTCATCAAACCTTCATCTATAGTATTCTTCTAAGTTTTTTTAGTTGTAAGGAGTAACTAATTCTATACAAAAGTTGAATTTTTTTTGCTACTTTCACTTTAAGTTGTGGGTTTTCATCCCAAACTTTTGTAGTTAACATTCAAACTTCATTCTACTCCATCTTCTTGAAAATTTTCATGTTTGTTGAGTGCTATATATTTTTGAAAACCTCTTAAAATTCTCTATGTGAATATATATCTAAAGCTCACTATGGAGTGTGATTTCAACACCTAATCTTCTAATAACTATTTGTTCTTTTGTTTGTCTTTTAAACATAAAATTGTCTAAGTTTTGTCTAAAGTTGACATTGAAACTAGAGTTGTAGCTCCATAATAATTGCTGGAAGAATTTAAAGAATTTAAAATAATAAATAATTTTGGTCTTGTCACTGTAGGGGTTTGAAAATAATCACACATCTAGACACATAGTTTGAAAAAACATTTGATTGTTTATCTCTTTTTTATATGTATATTTTTAGTTTCATTTTAAAAGAAAGTATAAATTTTTTTTTAATTAAAACTTGAATGAATTCAATAATAAATGTACATTAATCAAATTTTATTGTACATGTTATTTCTAATAATATAATCTTTCCTTATCATATTTTGTTTCAAGTATTCGTCATCAAAATTGGTATTAATACACATCATCTTACAAATGTCAAAGTTTGTGGTATAACTTCAACATTGACTTTGCAAATTTGTGTTTGTACCAAAAAATTTAATTATTAAGCATGTAATTTATCAAAATTAGTGACTATAATATAAAAATTAATTATTAATCCTAAACCAAATAAATATCTCATGTTAAAACAATTCCAAGGATTGAACACATACAAAAAAATTATTAACCCTAAACCAAATAAACCTCTCATGTTAAAACAATTCTAAACTCTAAAGATTAAACATCTAAACAAGAAATAAAAATAATCATTACCATAGCATCTATACCACAATATGATTGTATGTTGTGTGACTAATAATCCCCATTGCTTAAGGAATAGTGAAGAAAAATAAAAATAAAAACCCCCAATGCTGAAGAATATCCAAAACATATACTAGTGCTTCAAAAATTTAGCAACATAGATGGAATAGAGCAATTAATGTAAGAAACATGTACCTAAAAAGAATACAAAAGCTCTTGTATTAATAGAAGGTGAAGATTTGTACGATCCAATAGAGGAATCCAATCTGGCCCCAATCCAACTCTAAATGGGAAATTGAGACACCTAAAACCTCATCCTAATTGCTCTCTTGGGGCCGAATGGTTTGGTGCCCAAACCATGCCACTTAATGTGACACGTAGGATGAGTGACAATTTCAATCCGGCCCTAGTATAAAGCCCTTGGACCACATTTGGAGAAATAAAGCAATCCTATTGGCTCAAACTTGGAAAATTTTTGCTAGCCTTCAATCTAGCCCCAAGTATAAACTGGCTCTAATTGGCAATGCATACACCACCACTTGTACAATTATCTATAGGGATAGGATAGATACCAACTAGTAGTGTATCCACCACCTTTCATGTTCTTTTCAAAAAGAAGATAAAAAGTAACAACTAGTGCATCCATCATTACTTGTATGGTGATCTTTAGGGATAGGATTGTAATCTGGATTTTGAAACCAAGGAAAACAATAGTATAAGGGTTCTTACAGGAAAAAGTTTATGCGGTCCATCATTTATGTGACTAATGTTACTTTTCAAATAAAATTGTATTATATAATCAAATGTATTTATTTATATTAGACTTATAGCTTTCTAACATTCTTATTCTTAGGATTGTGAATTTTGTTGTTAATTCATTGCCTATGTATAAGCCACAATGTATGAAGTCCCAGTCGTGATTGGTGGTCTACAAGGTGGTCAAATATTCTAGTCAACGTTTCAAGTTTAGTCAAATTTTCATATACAATGAATACTTCTATCACCTAATCATATACAAGATAATATTTTTTTAAATAGTACACATAACTCATTAATTATATCCTTTTTATGTGTTGGTCAAATAATCTAGTCAATCTATATCTATTGTGTTTGATGCAAAATGTCTAACAATTCCGTATTCTACATCAAATTTTCTCCATATGCAAAAAGTATGAAGATAAGAATTATACCAAGGTCAATTTTTGTCTTATTCCTTTTGCTTTTGGTCAAATTTTTCAAGATTCATACGATTAGATCCTACATGCAACAAAACATGGGATTGATTCTTACTTTTGCTCAAACAACAAACCCAAAACCATTCACAAGAAACTCTAAAACCATATACAAATTAACACCTAATATAGTGAATGAAAAATCCTATTTCCATGGTCCATGGTCCCATAACCATGCATCTGGACCTATAATTAAGCAAGTCAACCCTAAGGCCGTGGTTTGTATCCAGGACCGTGAAACTTAATTAACTTCCAAGCACAATTATACTAATATGAATTAATTAACTTCCAAGCACAATTATACTAATATGAATTAATTGACTTCCAAGCACAGTTATACTAATATGAATTACCAATCTAAACTAATCAATCTGCAACGTTACAAGCTAACTTTACAAATGCTCAATTGGAGTCATGCAATTAGATTCAAAATTGCAAATTAAATACTAATTCCCTATCCCAACTTGATATTGTATCACACTAGTGTGCTCTACCCTGTTGTCACAGTCAAAACAAAAGTAAAAGTAATTTTCTAATTTTTTAGTTCATAAAAACTTCAAAATTCAATAACTTTCACACCATACGCCAAACGCCACAAAACCAAGCTGGTGCACCCCTCCTCACCAACAAACATGAAGCAATAAAAACAGACAGCCATATTTAAGGTATGGATTATTATACAAGTATTTAGGAATCTAAAAGAATAATATGCTCACAAGTGCAGAGATAGCCTGTCCATCACGACTAGAATCAATTAATGTAAACCAATTCCAACTAGTAATAACTTGCAAATAGTCACCAGAGCTTGACAATCAATCTTTTACTTACATACACATTCACTTTCTGCAACCGACAATTGCTTTAATTTCAACCAAAACCCTTATTTCTCTCCAAACAAGCACCAAACAAGGCTATCAGATCACATTAACCCAATTTAAGTAGAATGTGCACCCCTATCACTCCTAATCTATGAAAATTTAACAACATAGCTTCTCAAGATTTGTAGTTGTTAATTAAATAATCTTGGAACAAGGATTAGACTGAGACACTTCACCATAGCATGTCAAATTTTAACTCCTGCATATCCCCTGGACCTAACGTAATCCCGGTGCACTCTACAATCGACCGAGAAAAGGAACAACAACAGATCTTCTTAGATATTTCCCACTCAAATAACTCAAATAATTTGAGAAAGGAACAATCGATCAAACTAAAAATTTACATGGGCAAAACTTGGGCACATTTCCCATAGCCTCCTGATTCCATTTGAATTGTAGGGTCAGTTAACAACCAATTTCACCACTTTGTTCTACCAAAGCTTGCTCTTTGAAGAATGGATGATATCCTCAACACTACAATCACCAGCTCAACACTTGGACCACTCACAGAGGGGAGGAATCGATGATGCAAAACTTTGTTGTGAAGGTAAAAAGTCAACCTCCTTCAGTGTTCATTGAATGTTCGTTTGGGATGAAGTTGTGCGGTAAGTAGTCAATCGTTCCTTGAAGCAGCACAATCACTTATGCACAAAAAGATAGTAAATCACGACAAAGCCTTCACATTGGGTTGCTAACATGCTACAACACTGATACCGGTAAATAATACCGCATGTTGAAGTCCGAACAACATCATGGCAATAATAAATTTATTAGGCTTATGGTTTGAGATCAATCTCTCATGACCGTGCGTTTTACCATCTGCATGACTAGTGAACAGTTACCATCTTGGAGGAAATATAGTTAGCTAACAAATTGATAGTTAGGGAGAGAAGAGGATAGACAAAACAAGAGAGAAGGGCAGCAAAGCTAGGCCAATGGTGCCATGTACGGAGGATTCATGCAATAAGAGATTCATTGAAATTATGTGGTCAAGTAGTCATATAAGGGTCGGAATATTTTACATACAATCATCTTGGTTCTGTTGCTAGGACCCGAGACGAGCGAGGCTGTCATGAGCGAACTGTTGAAGAGGGTGAGAGTCGAGTCGGATGATCAGAACCGTATACTATAATTGAAATGTGTTTTTCTCGGTCGAATGAGGTAGATGGTACTCGTTTGGTTGTAGAATTTACCGATTTGTCTTTAGATACCACGGCCACATTACAGGTACACGAAGGGGTTGCTCCTCGAATAGGAGTTATGATTGAACAGGACAGAGAGATTGAACCACAAATAGAAGTTGTGACTGAAAAGGGCAGGGTTTCGGACGTACCAGAGAGTGTTTTTAACACCTTAGTAGATTACGACATGGTGAATCCACAATACTTTGTAGAAGAAGGATGGGATGTAGAGCCAACTTTTATCTTTCAGGAACTATGATAAACCATAAGACTTCTGAGGCTGGAGCGTTGGTCTTAATAGAAGAACAACTTTGGAAAGGAGCATGTAACTGAGATGCACAAAGTAAACAAGGACTTAGATCAATTGAGTGTAATCAATTGCAAGGACTTGGGTCAGTTGAAGATAAGCAATTGTCAAAAGAAGAGATTGTTAGGAAGAACCATGGTAATGATACTGGTATTTATCGGAAAAGGAAGATCCAGAACAATTCTTAAAGCAGTACAAGCGTGCTTGTATGGCGAATGAGGACCGAACAGAAGAAGCATGGCTAGAGTTACTACCAATACACTTGGATGACACTGCTTCGTTTTGGTATGATAGACAGATGCTAGTAACCAAAGCAACTTCGACAACTCTAACTGATGCATCAATAACTGAGTTTCAAGAGCAAGAGAGTTATTAGAGTTTACTAGGCACGCTTAGCTTGATGAAGCAAAAACCAGAGGAGTCAGTACGTCAGTTTAGTAAACAAGTGAGGGAGTTACAGTCCCAAATTCAAAGAAGCTTAAATAGCACAGTTGCCACCAACGGGAAGGTTCACCAAAAAAGCTCTGAAAGTATTGCCGCTAACTTAAGTAGTATCAACGCATTAGTATTACAAAGTTTCGTAGGCGGTTTAAAACCCATGATTCAAGAGATCGTAGCTTGGAAGGATCCCTTGACGTTTGAAGCGGCTCTTTCTTTAGCATAGCGCAAAGAGTTAAATTTAAGTAATATGGTGCAAGCTCCATTGACGTTAGCAGCGGTAGCACCCATGGTTTCAAGAATCGCTCCGACATCCACAGGCAAAACTGAGGTTAAAGACAGTCAAGTTGACAAGGACCTTGAAATATCACAGCTTGTAGCCGAGATGAGAGTTCTGAAATTAT
The DNA here is from genome assembly GCA_950106755.1 of Climacium dendroides. Taxonomy (NCBI): domain Eukaryota; kingdom Viridiplantae; phylum Streptophyta; class Bryopsida; order Hypnales; family Climaciaceae; genus Climacium; species Climacium dendroides. The sequence continues at coordinate 5,237,640 of OX467087.1, read as the reverse complement.
TTCTGCTGCAAGGGCAAAATAGTAATCGATCCAAGAGGCCTTTACCCGATGGACGTATTAACTCATCTCGTGTTGTGCAGTTTGTAACGTGTCGCGGGTGCGGATTCAAGGGTCATTACAAGAGCGACTGTCCAAATCAAGATAAAGTCATGACGTCACCGGTTACGACCAAGTTAGCAGAAGTGAACTTAGTACAGATTGCAGAGCGTCCCTTAGCTGATCAAGAGTCATTAAAAATAATGATGGCGAAACGGGAGAGGTCATTGAAAGAGACAATGCAAACGTCAGAAGAGAGATATCGAGATAAAAGGAGTAAGTCAGATAAGGTAGAGCAAAAGCCTAGGCGATGCATCAGTATTTCTGATTTATTAATCGGAAAAAGACAGACAGAATATTCAATCTTGGAAGGTTTAGGTAATCAGATTGCTAATATAACGATGGGGCAATTGGTGGCGAAGTGCCCGTCGTTGAGAAAGGAACTTTGCTAGGGGATTAGCACAAGGCATCAAAGATGTCCAGCAGAAGTTCATGTGGCAAATAAAGTACGAGGGGATCTCAAGGCACCGCAAGTCGAAGCTACAATACATGGACGAGATATTGAGGGTTGTTTAATTGACGGTGGTGTGGCGATAAACATTATGGCAAGCTAGTTCATGAAAAAGGCGGGTCTTAAACCAAATAGATCTTCATCCATGAGACTAAAAGTGGCCGATCAAAGATGCATCTGGTCGCTAGGTCATATTACTCAAATGCCCATTACAGTCAATGGAGTGATGGTAAGAGTAGATTTTCATGTTCTTAATATATCAGGGGGAAATGGAGGCTATCTGTTGATTCTAGGTAGACCATGGCTACGTCAAATTCGTGCTGTTAATTATTGGGAGAAGGAAAAGATGAAGATAGGTTCGTCGATGAATAGGGTGAGTATACAAGTAGTTCCCAATGCGGCGTCAAGTTCGTCAGATTGTTCTGCATCCGAAGTATCGTCTAGGGAGTCTTCTTGGGATTTGGAGATAAGTACCGATTTAGATGATGAATCCGAAGAGTCAGAAACAAAGTTATATGCCATTGACATGCTTCCGCAAATGATCAGTGACTCAATGGAGCATTTAGAGGATTAGAGCATTGAGCTGTGTAAAAAAGAAGAGTTGTTGGGTTTGTTGAAATTCGGTCCAAGTTTAAGTGTCGCCAAGCGCAAAGAGCTGGAGCAGGTGGTAATGGATTATTTGAATCTCTTTGTAACCAAATATGTTGATCTTCCAACCATTACAGTTGAAGAACACAAGATTGAATTAATTCCTGAAGCCAAGCCAGTTCAAGCAAAGCAAAAGAGGATGGCGCCTGAGAAGATGGCGGTTTTGCGAGCTAAGTAAGATCGTCTTTTAGAGGGAGGCTTTATTACAGAGGTACAAAACACGGAATGGATTTCACCCGTCATAATTGTACCAAAGAAGGGAGGTAAATGGCGAGTCTGTGTGAATTATAAGGCATTGAATCAGTTTACCAAGAAAGACCGTCAACCTCTTCCACATATTGATGAATTATTGGATGAGGTTGCAGACAATGAGATGTACTCATTTTGCGATGGATATTTAGGTTACCACCAGATTAGGGTTCATCGTGATAGCATTTTATACACCACGTTTACTACACCATAGGGAACTTACGCGTGGTTGCGCATGCCATTTGGCTTGTGCAATGTTGGCGGAACTTTTCAATGTGTGCAGTTGAAGATCTTTGGACCATATATAGGGAGGTTTATTCGAGTGTATCTCCATGACTTTGCGGTTTATGGACAAAGAACCAAACATGTAGAGCAAGTTAGAGCAGCTTTTCAACGTTTACGAGAACATGGTTGTTCACTAAGCCTGTCAAAATGCAAATTTGTTTTTGAAGAGGGACCGTTGTTTGGACACATTGTTTTTCAGGGAGGTTTGAAGGTTGATCCGGGAAAAGTACAACGTATACTGGAAATAAAAGCCCCAATTTCAAGAGAACAAGTGTCGAGACTCTAGGATACAACAATATATTACAATCGCTTCATACTGAATCTTATTGGAATTGGTCGACCCATAAGTGCATTGATTGCAAAAGCTAAACCATTTGAATGGAATGAAGAATGTAAACAAGCCTTTGAGTATATTAAGACTTGTCTTGCCAGCGAACTTGTAGTCCGAAATCCAGACTGGACTGCTCAATTCATCATTAATTCTTCTGCTTCTGAAGATGCAATCGCAACAGTTCTCATGCAAAACGACAACATCGGTCGTGCTCACCCTGTGTATTACACAAGCCGCCTTTTGACATCTTATGAGACTAAATATTCTCCACTTGAAAAACTTGGAGTCGCTCTGTTATTTGCGTGTACCAAGTTTAAACATTATTTGTTAGCCAGTCAATTCCCTACTCTGGTTCAATGTGAAACCGAAGGACTGAAATTGTTGGTGCAACAAACTCATCCTGAAGGAAGGGTAGCGCGATTGATGGCTTCGTTACAAGCATATGACTTGGTTATTAAAACCAAGAAGGGTGCTCGAGCAAGCCATGCATCTCTACTTTTGGACCTCGGGTGTCCTAGCGAGGATATCGAGGGGGCCTTGTCTGAAGATTTAGAATGTTTTGTACTTACGATGGAATCCGAACAGAGTGATTTTGGTTATACTAATATAATCCGTTATCTAGGAAATTTGGAATTTCTTGAAGGACTATCTTCATACCAACGCAGGGAGATTAGAAGGAAAAGTCAGCCTTATGCGTTAATCGGTGGTGAATTGTATTGGTTAGGTAAAGATGGTATCCTTCGTCGTGCTGTGAATCTTGATGAAGCCTCGGAAATCTTGCAGCATTGCCATAAAGGGGGGTATGGTAGACATTTCGCCGTTGAAATCACGACTAGAAAGGTGTTTCAAGCAGGTTATTATTGACCGACTTTATTTGCTATCCAGCATGGTATGGGCGAAACAGATTCTTTAAACAACCACATTCACTTACTAGAGAAGTTAGATGAAACACATCGATTTGCATTGCAGAACTACAAAAAATTGAAGCAAAAGAGAAAGCTACGAGCCTACGATATGATGCTCAAGGGAAGACGGTTAAATTTGAGCCTAGAGAACTTGTCATGATGGTCGATCATTGGCTGGTCAAGCAGCATGGCCAGAAGTTCAAACCAAAGTGGCTTGGGCCTTATGTAATTCACCGTCAATACAATAATGGTTCTTACAAGTTAAGTACTCTGGAGGGTGTGATTTTGAAGAAACTTTACAATGGCACTAAGTTGAAGAGATACTTTTATCGATCAAAGCAGACTCTCAATGTTCAGGAACCTTCAGAGTCTGGAGAGGAGATGATACCGGTAAATAATACCGCATGCTGAAGTCTGAACGACATCATGGCGATAATAAATTTATTAGGCTTATGGTTTGAGATCAATCTCTCATGACCGTGCGCTTCACCATCTGCATGACTAGTGAACAGTTACCATCCTGGAGGAAATATAGTTAGCTAACAAATTGACAGTTAGGGAGAGAAGAGGATAGACAAAACAAGAGAGAAGGGCAGCAAAGTCAAGCCAGTGGCGCCATGTACGGGGGAATTCATGCAATAAGAGATTCATTGAAATTATGTGGTCGAGTAGTCGTGTAAGGGTCGGAATATTTTACATGCAATCAGCACTCACAGTGGCCATAGGCTCCAACATCATGAAATGGTCATACCAAAATGTTCTTCCAATTGTCGATAAACTCCTATTGTGCTCTCAATTACTCACACTGCCACTTCTTGGTCAAATTTGATCTCTTCATTGCATTGCAGCAAAAGACACCCAATTTTGCAACATTATCTCTTTCACACGCAAATAGAAAGAACCCAAACCCTAATTTTTGAAAGAACAACTCTTGCAGGGTTGCATCAACATACTTAGTCCCAACTTGCACAGCTTCACTACACCCACATGAGATTGGTAGCCCCTCACTCAATCAATGCTACGAACACCTTTATTTACCAATACTCTTGCAGCACCTTCAGGGTTTTCAATTTTTTTCAATGACCATCTTGCAAACATGCACCACACACAATTTCTCGAACAAGCACTCACCCTCAGGTAAGAATTTCAAGGTCCCGTCCAAACCACTCACCAAATACATGATCAATTTCCCATACTCTTAACCCCTTGACACTACAACAATCGCTCAACTTCACAGGTTCAATTCTAAACTTTTGCAACAATTTCTACAGCAAGTTACCAAAGCTATTGTAGTCATTGAAACCACCATCAGTAATTTTCTCAATTGAATTCTCACACCTTCATAGCAATTAGTCCTCATACTTGCTTGTATGTGGGAATTTTTTTTTAAAATTTCAGCAACAACATGTGGTTGAACTCCTAATTCTGACCACAATACACTAGTTTATTTTATAACAAATGCCATGGATATTATTTTTTCACTGCCTTATATATTCTTCCTTGGCAAGGTCACAACCCTTTCCAAGTTGTGTAGCCTTTCCATTTTTACTATTTATTTTTTATGTATTTTATTTTAATTAATTAATTAATTTCTATTTCTTTTATGATTCTTTTATAAATTTAATTAGCTAATTGTCCTTTCTAAATTCAAATTTTGGACTACAAGGATATACTAATAAGCAGTTCATCCACCATCTTATACAATCAATTTTAGGGATAAGATGCAAACTAACTATTAGTGCATCCACCACCTTTTACAATCAATCTTGAGTACAACTAATCACTTTTCTTTTTCAACTACAGTTTAAGTGAAGTTTTCTTTTAGAATTGCAGTTGAGACAAACTTTTTCTTTGTCAACTGTAGTTCAAGTGATAATTCCAAGGCACCAACAAATACACCTTCCAAATAGTGGTTTGTATGTTTTTTGTTTTTTGTGTTGTTTTGAGAGTGTTTTATGTAGTTTTGCTCTAAAATTTTGGAAACTTTTGTTGTCTCTCTAGTCTTTATTTAACTTCAAGATGATGTTTGGTGAAAGCACACTTTCTGATGGAAAAGAGGTCCTAGAGGGTCAACATATATTTGTTTGGATTTTGGAGTATTTATTGAGTCACATGTCAAAAAAAGGGATTGTTGGAGGTTTGCAAGAAAGGAAAGAGGAGGATTGACACCACCAAAAAGTGATGCAAAGGTTGTTGTCCAACTTCATGGAGTTCATTTGGCCCCAATTTGGACACCTGACTTTGAACCAAATTGTTGTAGATGTCGTTACTTAGAAGAAACGAGAATCGTTGGTTGTGGCCCGTGCTTTTAGAAAGCAAAATTTGCAAATGGAAAAGTTAGACAAAGCTTTGCAACAAGTGCGAGGAGACAGTAATGTGTTCCAAAAGCAGATGGAGAATGAAAACCAAGCAATTCGAGCATGACAGGTACAACTCCAAAGTCCACAAATGGCTTCCGCTTTAAACAACAGAGTTTTGTAAAATGCCTAGTCTTAGGTAAAATCGACCGAGAACTTTCCCTCACAGATGGCTTCTACTTTGAACAACAGAATCTTGCAAAATGCCCAATCTCAAGTAAAATTGACTCAGAACCTTTCTTCTAAACTCTTGGACTATCCAAATACAAACTTGGAGGAAAAAGTCATGGGTTGATTTCACTTGACACTAGACATTTTGCAAGACTCTATTGCTAAACGTGGTCGAGGAAAAGTTCTAGGTCAATTTCATTTAAGATTGGGCATTTTGTAAAACTCTATTGCTCAAAGTGAAAGCCATCTATGGACTTTGGAGTTGCACCTATCATACTTAAATTGCTTGATTTTCACCCTCCATTTGTTTCTTTAACACATTGTTGTCTCCTTACAATTGCTACAAAGCCTTGTCCAACTTTTCAATCCACAAATTTTGTTTCCAAAAGCATGGGCCACAACCAACAATTCTTGTTTCTTCTTAGTGACAATATCTGTAACAATTTGGTTCAAGGCCAGATGTTTGAATTGCGGCCACATGAACTGTGTGAAGTTGGACAACAACCTTCATATCGCTTTTTGGTGGTATCCATCCTCTTCTTCCTTTGCTTGCAAATTGAGTGATAATTTGTAAGGATGAAAATGTGGCCATTTGCCTATAAAGCAATGTGACGGATGAAATTGTGACTCTATTTGTATTCAGTATAAGAGATAACATATAGATAATAGACATGTCTAAAATTATAGCAAACGACCCACGTCATACCATAGATTTATACTTATACCCGGCCGTGATACCCTGTGCAAAATTGTTTCCCGGGAACTCCCACCAATGGGCTGTGGAGAGCGACGTGGGAATCGGCTGAGTTGGCCCGGTTCGGCAGGCTGGTGGGAGCAGGTCGCCAGCTCAGATTCCTTGCGAGAACTGTCGTCCCGCAGGGCATTCTGCGCAAAGGGAACTACAGTACTTACACATCTCTGCCATCGTCACTAGGGTTTGCTCCTCTCTCCGGGACAGGGCATCGCGCGAGAGCCTTCATGGATTGATTTGAGCTTCGTGAAATTTCATTTCTGGAACACGATTTCGAGTTGAGGAGAGGTCACTCGGGAGATTCCGGTAGTGGTAGTCGCCGTCACCATGCAGCAGGGCGTGAGAGCCGTGGAGGCGTACAGACGGACGCTCCTCATCGACGGAGTCACGAGCGACAATGACTCCGTTGCGCCCGTGTATAAACTGGAGGAGATTTGCACGCTCATGCGGACATCGACTCTGGATATCGTGCGGGAGCTTTTGGACCGGATTCTCAAACGGCTGGATCACAAGAGTCCTATTGTGAAGCAGAAGGTATTTGGTTGCGCTAACCAGCTCACTGACTGGAATGGGGGATTCGTGTCGTTTGGTTGATCGGTATTGGAATTTGTGCGTTCGGACTGCAGAGGTGATTCTATGAAGTTATTCCCGATCGAAGTTTGAGGGTTTCGTAATGTTTTGAATTCGCAGTCGCTTAGCTGTGGCTGGGAGTGGCAATTATTTTACAAGAGCAGTTTTCTATTCGGCTATTCTTTTTCAGCATTCCTTTGATCATTCAATGCTGTTATTGATTATGGTCAATATGACTGGAGCATTCCATTTGGGATTTAGACGTATTGTGAAGCAGAAGTTATATGTTGCTCTCTAGCTCACTGAGATTGGGGATTGATGTTTTAGAGAAGGAAATCAGTGTCTATTTCTTTATCAGGGTTCGGAGAGTTGGAATTGGTGCTTCGGACTTCAGACTCCGAGGTTGTTGGTGATCATGCCATGGATAGCAGGAGCTTTTGTTAATGCTTTTGGATTGAGCAGTGGTGTAGGTCGTTGTGTGTTGCCGGGTGTGGCACAGAATTGTGCATGAGCAGTTTTCTGTTTGGCTATTTTTCTTCTACATTCATATAATGCTGCGGTTTGATGATCGGTATGGGCAATTTATGCGTGGAGCTTTCCGTTTGGGATTTGGACGTACGCAGTGTTGAATGACTGGACTGAACACCAATAGACATCTAGGCTGGGAAGTACGCAATTAGGTCGATCATCCTGAATAGGCACCTCGTAAGGTTTTCTCGCGTTTATTTGATTCCAGTGAAGGCCTACTTGAACTGCAGCTTAAGTCATTTTTCAATGGTTTGCGCAGGCATTGAGACTCATCAAATTTGCTGCTGGAAAAGCAGGCTCAGAGTTCCGCCGCGAAATTCAACGGCAGGCTCCAGTTATTCGAAATTTATTACACCACAGGTTGGATATTGTTCTGTGCTTTGCGAGCTTGAAAGAGAAGCATGAAGCGGTCATTGACCTCGCAGCTTAAGTACAGAAGGGAGCAGTTTTTATCTAATGGCTTCATAGGCGATTTGTCTGTCATTTTGGCTATTGAATTGTTCGCAAAGATATCTAGAAATGTGTTAGTATGTTGAATGCAAACGGATGTTCTTGATTGATCTCCTATATTGTAAAGTGCAGGGGACAACCTGATGCTTTAAAAGGAGACGCACTGAACAAGGCTGTCCGTGAAACCGCACAAGAGGCGCTCTCTGCCATATTTGCGTCCAGCGATAAACCGTCTACAGAAGAAGCAAGTAAGCGCATGGAGGGATTTGGGAACTCAAATTACGACTCATCCACTCGCGAGGTTAAGAAGTCGATGTTGGATGATGTGATGGGTTTTGGGACTTCAACAATTCGACAAATGAGTGGGTTGACTAGTAGTGGGAGCAGTGGGAATTTTGGTAGCTCAAACTCTGGCAGCTACAGGTATTATCATCCTCGTACAGGTTGCTTTCATTCAAGTTTTAGGCTACCACGAGAATGTATAGTTCAAATCTCTATTCCTTTAAAACTGTGGCACAGATGCATTCTCGTTAATTACTTGTTTTTCTTTACAATTATGTGGGCACTCATGTAGAGTCGATGCTGGAACTCAGGTCTGATGTGCTTGCAAAATACATTACAGGGGACCAAATTTAAGAAGATCTTTGACTGATAGAGAAACTAAGTACAACGCTTCAGATAATCAAGCATCGACATATTCTTTGAGTTCACATGAAACTTTCGAATCCCGGGGTAGCAAGACAGAATCCAGTGGTGGGGGATCTCCACGTCATGAAGGAAGGCCTATGACTCAGGAAGATCGGTTAGTCGATGTAATTACCACTCCAGGGGGTGTGCGGCTGCAACCGAGTCGAGAAGCAGTTCAAAACTTTCTCACAGCGAGTGCTAAATTGGATGGAGATAGACTTGGTCATGCGTTACAGAGCAAGTTACAAGCACACGCATGGCAGGTGAGCATTGCATGTCGTCTGTGGTTGGCTTTGTTATAAGCTGTAGAGTTATTATTACTATGCCTGTAGGCTGAAATCGATTTTATTTTTCTTATGAAAGTGGCTTCATTTGGACTGCCATTGGATGTTAGTGAAGCTACTTGGTGGAGACTGACGGGTCCTCTAAACCAGGTACGATTGAAAGCCACGTGTATCGTGGAGGCTGTGTTGCGGCAAGTAGATAGCAATGATGTGTTTCAGAGAATGGCAAGGATGTTTGAAGAGGACTGTGGTCCCATTGTTGAGAACGCACAATCTCCACAGGCTTCTTTGAAGGAGAAATCTAGGAAGGTTCGTTGCACTATGACCCCTCATGATTTTCTACAAGTTACGAGACATCCATGCATGCAATATCTTTTTTTGTCAGTCGTCTCAATAGTGAAAGATTTTGGTGTTTTGCAGGGTTGAAGTTTGAGTAGTATGGTAAGCCTTACCCTGGTGTATGTGATGCATTGTATTCTTGCAGGTTCTGGATCTGCTTGGACTGGGCAACTCAGAGGAGAACGAGCGCCAAACTGCATCCGGGCGCATTCCACCTCCACCTGGGTCCGTATCAGCTGTAGCGCCTCCTCAACAACCTGTGGTGTTACCTGATCTCATGGATGGTTGGGATGCACCTGAAGGAACTGAAAGTGCACAGGTGATCTTGCTGGACCAAGTGTGTCCAAATTTACTGGGTTATTAATTTGTTGTAGCGCTTGCGAATATGTTCAAGAATTTGTTTGGATTTAAGACATAGCTGGGCTGTACTTTTAGCAAGTCTATTTAGATCACCTAATGGACGTTTTTTTGGATGCAGGGCAATGGGACGCTTTCTCAGCAACATGAACCCGCAACTAATGCCTCTGGTGCAGCTTCTGCGACCGATGACTTGCTAGGAGGTTTTGGTTGGAACGAAAACGCTCAACAAAAAACTGAGCCTAATAGGGAAACGGATATTTTCGCTGGGTTCTCAATGAATGCCGCAAGTGCCCCAATTTCTGCCGACGATCTTTTCTCGGGGCTTCGGGTAGATTCAGTTGGGACTGCTGTCTCAAATGGACCCTCTGATGATTCTGGTCTTTTCGAAGGACTTTCTTTAGGAGGCGAGGATTCCACCACTTCACAGAAAGCCCAACCTGCTGCAGACAGCTTGGTAGATTTGTTTGGCGGTCTCTCGACTGAAACTCCTGTAAAAGCCAATGGTGCTTCGGTGGATCCATTTCAGGGCCTATCCCCTTCTGCTTCTGTTTCCAATTCTTCTTTTGCAAACGGAACCAATACCAATCACTTACAGTCTCTGGGTGGCGGTAATATCTCAAAACAAGGTGTTGGAAATGGACAGATTCATCCAAGCCAGGTTGGAACGTCGCTTACTGGGGGAGCCCTGCCATCACAGATGATGTACATGAATCCGGCGTTATTGATGCAGATGGGTGGGGGTGCATTTCAACCTAACATGGTGCCTCAAGGATTTGGTCCTGGACCTGCTGGTTTTGCAGGGATGACACCTCTTCAGATGCAACAGCAGCTGGCAGCAAACCTTGCAAGCATGCAAGCACTTGGAATAGGGATGAACCTTCCTGCGGGACCACTTTCTCAAGGAAACGTAGTCTCTACAAGTAGTTTTGGACCGTCTTTTAACGATGGGTTTGATTTCTCAAATCCTGCAGGGCCTAGATATTCAACAGAACCTAAAAAAGAAGATACTAAAGCTTTTGACTGGTTAAAGTTGAGTTGACTGGTAAGTCGGAATACGTGCCATAGCTTTTCTTTTTGTTTGGTAGAGAAGTTGATGTGATGGTGTGCGTTTCCAGTTCTACGACTGCAGCCGTTTGGGAATTGGTGGAGCCATTGGTAGGCATTACTTCCTTGTACTACAATCCTGTGTTCTGATCCTAGATAAACTTAATGCAAAGGTTAGATATGTATTTGTAGAGGTGCAGGAGCATGCTCGTCCTTTCAATCTGGCTTCCTTCGAAGTTCAAGGCTGACACCAGGACTGAGTTTGTTGTTACTTCTTGAAGTAAGAAATATAGCACCATTGTCCGCTCACCCATTTGAGCATACATTTTCCGCTTGGCTGTCTAGGAACGATGGGATTTGTGTGAATCATTGTCTAGTTCTTTTCAAGTACTCCGTAATTATTATGAGCTGAGCATCTATTTTGTCGGATGGAATCCTTCTACTTCTCTTCTACTTTGTGAACTCTCACCGGTAATTGTATGCTAGGGTGAGAGGATGTCATGGATTTTTTTGTACCTCCGGACTTGTTACATTCCACTTTCTAGTGGTACGCAACCACACATTCCCCTTTCTGCAGAACTTTCCTGGAGTACTATTTTATGCAGATATTTTCTACATTGACAGCATAAGCATATGTACAGAATACCCTGAGAAACACCCTCCTCACCTTCTGTCGGTGTACTTCACGCTGTTTCTGGGGAAGAACTCTTTAATATTTAGCAAATAAATTCAATCCTCTTCTCCGAACAAATGGCTCTTCCACATTTGTAGTTTTAGAAAAAAATGTGCTCTAATAACACCAAATCCAACCATTAGATAGGATAATAACTTGATGAAGTATCTTCACAAATTAAGATGACTTTCATCTAGGTAGTAATGAGAATGAAACTTGAATTTCAATCTATTAGTCGTCAAGAAATTGAACATTGAAGCACTACAGGGTTAAAGATTCAAGCATAAAGATTCAAGCATTAACTCGAATGATGAAGGGTTCTTTTGGACATAACATTATCTCGGTGTACTTTATTCATCATTCAAAAGATGGACTTACAAGTCATCAAGAATTTAAGGTAGTTTGCTCTAACAGTTTGCTCTAAAACCACATGTCTCCATTTATCAAACATTATGGTATAATTAATATATTCCTTGAGCTCACACAAAGAGAAATTCATTAGGAAAAATTCAAAAGTGGTCTAATTTAAGCTTTCAAGATGCTACCTTCAAAATGTCACTAAAACAATAATTTCAATGATTTTTAAAAAATGATTAAAAAGTATAGATGAATGGAGCTATATTTTCTAATTTATGGTTTAAAACATTTAAAATAAAAAACTATTGTATGAAAATTGAGGTTTGACCCTAAAACTACACATATTAGACAAATTTGTCCTTTAACCCTGAAACAACACGTTGGTCACTATTGAAATCATCTATTTTTATATTGCATGAATTATTTGCTTCAAAAATCCAAAATCATTCATTGAGGTCAACTATATTGTACAAGATGTCCCCTTTGTGCACAAAATTTCCAAGGATGAACATCTATACTTATGTTTAGATAGAAAGATTTTCTATCATCCATCGATCACTTTTTGGCTTCTACATCCTTGTTGGGATAAGGGTTAAGAATAATATTAGTGAAATGAATCTAGCTCAAAGTTACACCTAAAATTTATTCCTAAGACGACCCTCCCCAAATACAAAGTGAGAACAGACCTAAATTAGGAACTAAACAAAAGTAACTATTTTTTTTTTAAAATGACATCGAAATGTTGTTGTCCAGGTGCTTCCCCCCGCTTGGTCATACGAAGACTCTTACTAATCACTTTACTAATCCGAGTCACTAATGAGATGACTAATTTGGATGAACTAAGTTGAGGGTATAGTAAAGAAAAGGGCAGCCGACGCCGATACGCTTGTTGTGATTCCACTTGGACGGCGATGGCGATGGCTATGGCGGACCTGCACCTTCGCACATTCAGCTCGTGCGTGCCCTCGCAGCGTGTTGCTGCGTCGGCTCCGGCGTCGAAAACCTCTCTCGCATTGCCCAGGTTTGTAGCTTTCATTTGATATTCTGGTCGTGGAATTCCGCTCACGGACGCGCGAATGGTGCTTCGTTATCCGCGCGTCCTTAGGAATTGGCTGAGGTTTTCATGTTTCGTTTTACTTGTCAGTCTCTGAGCCTGTGGAAGCGAGGATTTGTAGCTATTCTTCCAAATTCGGCGTTAAACTTTGTTCCTCGGTAAGAACTTGGTCGGAGAGGAGAGTTCCGTGAGTGGCGCTGACTACTGCAGTGAGGCGTTTGATTCGGTTTATTGTGGTATTGTAGAGGATTTCGGGCGAATTTGAGACCTCGTGGTGGTTGGGAGGGTTTTTTCGAACGAGATTTTTGGATATCATTCCTTTTTCTATCATCTTGGGTTCTGCTACAGGGGTGTGTCGAGACGCTGGATTTGCGGATTTTTTTGTTTTTCAGAATTGGTCATGCGTTCTTCAAATTGGAATAGCGACACAAACAAATAGATTAATTCATCAACTTTTCTGCGTTATCGAAATGAGCACGTCAAATTCTTTTCTTCCAGGAAACAGAGCATAGTCATGGACACAATTTTCTCACCTCTGTTATATTAGCTCTAGTGGAGCTCCAAAACAGTGCTTATTCTTCAGTGGAATATTGGCTGGAAGCTCTAATAACTTTGGAGAGGTCCAAACATTTGGATTTGCAAGGTCGCGTTTAGTGACTTTAGTCTAGTGGGATATCTTTTATTTTCCCTTAGTTAAACAACTTTGAAAGATAAATGAACTGATTATCTCTTCAAAGCTCTATAGCATTATTCAACGTATTGTTACAGTACGTAGGCGTACTATTTCAACAAGTAGGTTTTCTACGTAAGAGAACTTCATTCTTGCAGGACAGTGAGACTAAGTTAGAAAGAGAGTAGAAAACCTTTATGATATGGTACATCATATCATAACTACATCATAACTATTGACAATCCTTAATGACTTCCAAACACTTCCCTGCCTGCCTGATGTTTGAATAATGATGTTTGAATAATGTTATGTTTGTGTAATTAAAATTTGTATATCTCCAATGTTTGAATTGATTAAGAAGTTGAGTTTGTAGCTTTACGCTAGAGGAGCAAGGCTTAATGCATTGAATTATCAATTACACTTGTTTTATGAGGTCCCAGGAAAACCTCTTGATGGAAACTAAGAATGGCCGTAACGGATATCTATAATATGTTGACTTAGCTCGCGCGTATTGATTTTCATGTCTCTTCCTACGTTTCTTTCTTATCGATTCCCAGGGCTAATATAGTTCCTACTTTATATATTAATTGGTTATTTTTATTATCCTGTTTTGCGCAGGAAATGTGATGTGCAAAAACATGCATTTCCAACTCTTCTCTTGCAAAATCAGTGCCCTGGTTGGCCTAGTGCAAGAGGGAAGACTGTCGTCTGTGCTGCGCCTGTGAGCACCTCAGGTGTAACTGACACTGAGAATTGGAATCAACAAGCTCGGGATGCTAGACTGCAGCACCTAGAGGCACAAGCGTTAGAAACCTTGAAGATTACAGTGGAAAGCTTTGAGAGGCCAGCTTTTCCGTGTGCTTTGATCGCAGGTGATGTGGTATGCATTCCGATTAGAACTTAATCTCTCTTCCTCTCTTCTTCTTTGGTTGCGACAAGTTCTGGTTTTACTGTTGATACAGTATGACTTGATGAGTCGATGATATTTTCTTCTCTGGGCAAGTTCGCAAATGGAGGTAGCAAGAGCTTTCTTGTGTGAAAGGGATAATTCTCCGTTGAGGATTGGCACATTTGGTCACACTACACGAATGCTTTGGGAGTGATATCTGCTAGAAGAAGTCTTCGAGGATTCATTTGGTCAGTCTTCTTATTTTCCTTTTTCCGTGCGTCACATTGTTCTGTGGGCAGGTTATTTTAGATCTTCTAAATAGGATAGGAGCGCTGTCCAGTGAAAAAGTGAAAATTATCTTCATCGACACTTTCCATCTCTTCCCCGAAACACATCAATTTCTCAGCGAGTTGGAGGTAAATATTTCGACCTTGACCTTGTAGGTCTGCTACATTGGAAACATTGGGATTCTCTTAAACTTCTTACATTGCTTTTCTTTTTAGTGTGTTGTTTAGGTCTGGTCAGATATATAAACCTACATTTGTTGTAAGCATATGATTCCATTTATAACATTCGAATCATCTGCTCTCATCCTGCTTTTACATGCTACTTCCGTGCAGCACATGTGTGCAACAAAATGCATGCAGGATATGTGTCGGTGATGACTACAGTGCGCAGCAAGAGATTCGAGATCACGAAATGAGTTCGTCGCACTGCAACAATTATTTCCTCTGGCATTAAGTCAACCTCACCTATGGATGCGTTGTTTCTTGCAGAAGCGGTATGGATTTAAGGCACACAAGTTTCATGCCGCCGATGTGAACAGCAAGGAGGAGTATGACGCCAAGTTTGGATCCGATCTGTTCATAACTGTAAGCTGATTCGTCCTCTTGGCTGTTTGTTGATCATTGTTTAAGAACCGTTTCACTTCGTATCCAAAATAAAGGGATGCATGTAGTTGAGCCTCTTGGGTAGTTCATGGTGTTAACCTTTCTGATGGGGATTACAGGATATAGAAGAGTATGACCGCATCTGTAAGGTCGAGCCATTCAGCCGTTCTCTGGAGACACTGCAGGTAACTCAAAGTTGGCAAGCATTTTTGTCTTTTGAAGTACTGGTTGACTGTACCTGGGAATAAGCTACTTGGTTTAATTTTATGATAGAATCTTGACTATTATCTGGTGCGCCACTCCAGGTAGATGCCATGATCAATGGGCGCAGACGTGATCATGGTGCAGAGAGGGCTCATCTTGAGGTATGTTAACTTTGTCAGATCATTTTCTATCTGGAGTTGGTATCTGCAAACTCGTGGTATGTGTTGAGATTGTGGTAATTATCTCACTTTTTCTTGATCTGTATGGTGAATGTTATATTACACGTATGGCGGCAGCTACATTTCCAATCAAATGGAGGGTAATTTATATTGAGTACATTCCTAGGGTTTCGCTGAAAATTGACTTGGTGTGAAATTGTTCTCAAAGTTCCATTCTTTTGGTACGTTTCTGACGTGGGAACTTGCAGGTTTTTGAGGGAGGAAAGATGAGTAAAGTGCAGCCTCTTGCTTACTGGGAGTTCAGGTATGACCCGATAGTTAGCTTAGCATCACTTCGACCACGAGGAGTTGGCTGTTAGATTGCTGTTGCTGTCTAGATAAAATCCTGAAATGGGATGGCTACTTGCAATTGATTTAATCTCATAAACATTATTGGTTTAACCAAGCTGAGTATGAATGGACGTCACAGGGATTGCTGGGATTACTTGAAGAAGTATTCGTTGCCTTATCATCCTCTTCACGACCAAGGCTTTCCAAGCATTGGCGATGTGCAGTCGACCATCCCTGTTTCTCGTGACAAATGGTTTGAGTATGCGGGAGAACGTTCAGGCCGCTTCCAGGTGACTGTCACTCTTGTTGGCTTGTCAATGAATGT
Source organism: Climacium dendroides (assembly GCA_950106755.1). Taxonomy (NCBI): domain Eukaryota; kingdom Viridiplantae; phylum Streptophyta; class Bryopsida; order Hypnales; family Climaciaceae; genus Climacium; species Climacium dendroides. The sequence goes on along the minus strand of OX467087.1, from coordinate 5,221,563 downwards.
ATTAGTAGTCTATAGCTCAACGACTGTTCCTTGTGAATTTATAGCAATCATCTGGGTATATGATTGATATACTTCAATTTATCTGAAACGTAAGAGGAACCGCATGTCAAGACTTAACCCTACAACGACGCAGCGGCCTAAAAGTGTCCGATGGATGACAGAATCCTTTTAAAACAGAAGTGGAGATGTTCATCCTTGGAATTTTGTGTGAAAAGGGGAGGTCTGGCACAGTAGTTTGACCTCCAATGAGTGCTCGTGCTTTCTTTTAAGCAAATGATTCTATCGGTACCAGAAAGGATGGTTTCCACGGAGACCAGCCCGTCGTTTCAGGGTTAAACGTGGGAACTGACACACCAAATCACCCAAAAAGAGTGCCTCTCGATGCTATCAATTTTGAGTCACGAGCCACTTTCAGTTTTGAAGTAATCAAGTCGTAAGCAACATTGTGAACATAATGAAAGTTTCTTGTGTGCAACATAGCAAACTGATACCGAGGTTCGTCTTTTGTAGGGTCTGAGAAATCCAGATGGGACGGAGAAGACAGAGTGCGGGATACACGTAGGAGGCAGCAATTGAGTTCTGTAGGAACTGTTCGTCTGCTAGCGGTTTCTTGACTTTCGTCTGCAAATTGTACAAAATGAGATGTAGCTATAATGGTTGTGGGTTGTGCCCTCTCCATGCTCTCAACGGACTCGTAACCTCTGCCCCTCTACCGTTGGAGCTTCCGAGAACAGAAGGCGTCATCTTATGGCTCAACTGAAGGCTGAGATGTACTTTTCTGTGTATCTTATGTTTTGTGCAGTGAATGGGGTGCTTCGTGTTGAAGGTATGGGCCTACTTTTGTTTCTGTTGTAGAATGACTTTTGATTAGCCTTGATATTTTCCTCTCCGCATCTTTCCAAAAGATTGATGTTGCATCCACAGTGCAAGGTAAACCAGCCTATGACACGCAGAATGACTGGTTTGGCATGTTGGCATTGTTGATTTTTTTTTAACTCCACGTAAAGATAAATGTGAGAAATGGAGAGAGCAATTGAATTTTTTAAATTCTTTTTTGACAAAGTAAGAATTTATTATGAATTTTTGAAGTGTGTTGCCCAATTGGTCTAGAAGAGTCTCTAGATTACCCCCAAACCAATGAAAAGTTAGATTATCCCAAAATCAACAAATATGTATATGGTAACCAATAAAGTATATCCATAGTGATCATTTTACTCACTTAAAGAAGTCACAATATTTTTTAATGTGATCACAACATGAATGTCTTAAAATGTCACTTCTTGTAAGTGAAATTTTTTATTGCAATCACTAATCACTCTATTACCATCATCGAAGACATTGATTGCAACTATCAATTCAACCTAATGTAATCCAAATTTCATTTAGTGAAAAAAAAATCGTATCATGGGGGGATGCAAAACTTTAATGGGTCATTCTCTAGGTGTCTTTGATGAATCTTCTACTTGTCATAAGCTAATTTACCTTATTTGTGGTTGTCTTTGATGAATCTTCTACTTGTCATAAGCTAATTTACCTTATTTGTGGTTGTCTTTGATGGATCTTCTACTTGTCATAAGCTAATTTATCTTATTTGTGGTGCTAAGCCAACTATCTAAACTAGTTGGCTTTAGTATATATGATGAAGCTAAGTGGTTTTAATATTTATCCAATATTGTTAGAGTCTTTGGTTGTGTGGTCAAACACCACACTCCTCTAGTGTGGATGTTTCATTTTGCCATTGAAAAATGAATTAATAGCCTCTTTCTAGGGATTGTTAAATTTTGGTAGTTTTATGAATATTTGTAGCCCATGGATCTTTGAAGGTTAAGAAATAAGTTTTGGTTGCAAAGTTCTTCTCTTCCTTTACAAACCCAATAGTTGAAATTATACTAAGAGGTGGGTAGAAAAAAGAGGAGAGAGAAGAAGAGTGAATGAAAAATAAGGTATCATTTTTTAAACCCCTAAAGCTTTTATAAATTCAAAGAAGGTTTTGGGTTGTTTGGGTCATCTAGCAAAAAATACAGTTTTGAATGTATGGATCTCATTCAAACAATGCCTAAAATTTTTATATGTTATTGCAATACAAGTTAAGAATGAGATCCTATAGTTAGAAGTTCTTCAAAATGTATGTGATTTTATTTACAACTCTTTTTTTCCAAGGTGCTATTTTTGTGCAATTTTGAGAGTATTTTCTTATTTTTGAACCAAGGGAATTTAGGAATTAAATGTATTAAAAAATCAACCACTCCATCTTTCATCAAAGTAACTAATGAATGATCCAAAACCATAATTAAGATAATTATCAATTGCAATCACATAAAGGCATTCTGACTTACCAATTCATTGTGTATTTCTGTAACATAAGTATTTATAAACTTAGCCACCATGTGATATGAAATAATATAGACTAGTGTGCCATGTGCCGTTGTCACAATCAAAACCCAAAACAAAAGTAAAAGTAATTTTTTTAATCTTTTAGATCCAAAAAATATTTTTAAATTCAATAACTTTCACACCGTCCATCTAAATGACACAAAACCAAGCTAGTGCACCCCTCCTCACTAAGGGCTTTCCGACAGTACAAAGCACATGATTGGGGGATGCATGGTCCAAGAGATCTCAATGTGACAAGCAAATAAAACAAACATCATGATTTAAGGTACAGATTGAAAATTGTATTGCTAGCAATATGAGCTCTCACTTAGTAATAAGGTAGGAGGTCCATTAATTTGGGGTGGTTTACCTTCTTGAAATAAGTTTCAATAAATTTTCCTTCAAAGACCAATGGAATTGGCATCTAAACCTAGTCATTTCATTTATTTAGAGCTTTATGGAATTAGTTATGAATTTTTAAAGTTGAAACGCAATGGTCAACAAAAACATCCACCTCTTGAAATTGGTACAATCTTTCTAAATTTACTCATGCAATGAAAAAGCAAAACATTAAAAAAAAAAGGGTGTATATTTCAAGAGATGAACATTTTTAGAGCCCAAGTGCTTCATGGACCTCCTACTTTAACCTTGGAACATCATGCTCTTCACTATAGAAACCGTACTCTTGGGTAATGAATGAATCACTTGTTTAAAAAACAAACCAAGAGCACTCATTGGAGCTCAAACTACTATGCAAGACCTCCCTTTTTCACTCAAAATTCCAAGAATGAAGATTTTTACTTTTATCTAAATGAAACTCAATGGTTTCTAAAAGCGACCACCTCTTAAAATACACACTACTGGTACATTGAAGAAAGCAAAATGTAACCCTATGGTAAAGGTCGCTTTTAGAGCACCCTATCTAATAAGTGTCTACAATAACATTACACAGATTATATATTAGATAACCAATGAGCCATGCTCGCAACAAATAGGTTATCGTACATTACTAGTTGTACACTTTTCAATCGCAACCTTTAATCTTCATGATCCAAGGGTGTACGAAGCAAGTTGAAAAGGAAAAACGCCAATTATAAGTTGCAACTTGTAATGGCAACAATGACGGGTCGCCAATGGGACAGTGTCACATTAGCCACTGGTGATGATGACCTTTGAGTTGACCATGGTTAGGAGGTTCATTATAAACGCATCCATTTAAGAGCTCAAAATTAAATTCATGAAGTTTAACTTCTTGAAATATTTTTCCATAAATATATTTTTTTAAAGACAAATGGAATTGTCATCTAACTCAAGTCATTTCAATTTTCTTAAAAGTTTTTTGGAATTAGTTATGAATTTTTAAAGTTGAAACACAATGGTCACCACAAAAAACCACTTCTTGAAATCATGAATGGAATTGGTATCTAACCCAAGTCGTTTCATTATTTTTTGGACCTTTGTGGAATTAGTTACATGTTTTTAAAGTTGAACTCCAAGATCTCTAAAAGCAACCACCTCTTGAAATACCATTGAAGAAAGCAAAATGTAACCCTATGACTTTAGAGCACCCTTACCTTTAATAAGTGTCTGCATCGACGTTACACAAGTTACGTATTAGATAACCGATGAGCCACACTAGCAACGAATAGGTTATCATACATAACCAGTTGTACATTTTTCAGTTGCAACCTTAGTCGCAATTTTTCAGTCGCAATCTTCACAATCCAAGGGTGTAGGAAGCAAGTTGAAAAAAAAGGAAAAACGTCGGTTATAAGTTGCAATGGTGGTGTGTCGCCAATGGGACGGTGCCACGTTACCGTTGAAAAGTATGCCACCGGTGATGATGGCCTTTGAGTTGACCATGACAACACCTGCAGTCTGCGCACTGACTGACTATCATGATTGAGGGCCCGACTGACTTGCATGGTGCTCATCTCATAAGTTAGTGCAATTTAACTTAAGCTTCGTCACTCATCATGAATTTTGTTTTTTCCTCGCATGTGCTGCTGAGCAAAGCTTCTGGCAGCGCCACTGTGTTTCTGAGGCCCACAGATTTGGCGGAAAGAGGAATAGATTGGGCACATAACTTACAGCAGGATGTTCATTTCCACGACTTGAAACAGTCCACCAAAACACAGCGAAAATGACTCCAAAAATGACGCAAAAACGACACGAAAATGACATGGAAATGACACCGAAATGGGCTTGACTGACGAGCATTTACGGCAAGGGACACAGAAATGAACCTTCTGAAAAAGGAGTCTTCCTCTCAAGGTATTCCTCCCTTAAGGTAGGAGGTCCGTAAATCGCCCATTGAAGAGCTGAAACTGGATTTTGGGGGGAGGTGAAAGCTTCTTGAAATATCTTTCGGTAAATTTTGGTTGAAAGACAAGTGGAATTGGCATCTAACCCAAGTCGTTTCATGTTTTTTGGAGATTTGTGGAAATAGTTATGAAATTTTGAAGTTGGAATGGCATAGGGTTCTAGAATCGTCCACCTCCTGAAATGTATGGGTTTTGTACATTTCTAAAGGCTACAGAAAAAATATGTACAAATAGTGTATGTTTGAAGAGGTGGGAGATTTTAGAGATTGTGTGCTTTTAGAACCTCCTATCTTAATCAAGATATGGAGTCATTCATACACTCGTAATGTTCTTAACCCTAAAAGGATGTTTCTCCCTGGTGATGAAGGTAGTCTCTTAAATGCTTTGATTATTGGACCAATAGGTGCATTTGTTGTTTCTATAGTGAATTATAATGATGATATCAATAAGATAATTTTGGTCCTTAGCATCTTTCCAAAAGGTAGGAGACTCCAGTATGGCAACTTCACCTAGCCAACCAATGATTAAACTAAATGCAATCCCATGGATTCATGAAGGGATTATCCCAATCTCCCAAGTGGGGAATGTTGTAGGTTGGTTAAGAATGTTGTACATGTTATCAGCACATATTGCATAACAATATTCTAGCTCGTATTGTATAATATTATTTTGTAATAATTGGTGGCTACAATACAAAAATTAGAAATTCACAACTTATTTTTAGTAGATTTGATAAAGAATCTAACTCAATAATCACAATTTCTTCATTATTCAACATTCTTGATGGATGAAATGACAAAATTGTTGCACAATCAAGGGATAACATCATTCTTTGTAGCAATATGTACTTTCAAAGTACATCAAATCTTAGAAGAAGGGAAATGAATATATTTGGAGCTTGTGGGGGATAAAATACATTGTGGCTTGAAAAGAATTTAAACATAAGATCTTTATTTTTTGCAAGTTTTCTTTCTCTTCCCATCTCCTTATGAATCAATTTAATCCTTGCAGAATTAAGGGATATTTCAAGAAAAAAATTGTGAAAAATTACCACTTTTAGAGCAATGAGAAAAAAAAATTAAGTATTTTTCAAAATTTAGCCACTTTATAAATGTTTGAAAAAAAATTTAAAAACTTTGACCACAAGGATTGAAAGATTATAATGTTTGAAGTTAAGAGAATTTTTTTTTCTAACCTTGCCTCACATGGTTGACAAACTTCAACTCGTAGAGTGAGATTTTTATATTACATATGGTTATTTTATTGACATGTGTATCATGTATCATGTAAGTTATTAACCGGACAAATTCCAAAATTATAGGAGGATTTTTGTCCATCCTGCCCCAAAAGTTTAGGATAGTATAACTTTTGATCCATGCAAGATCATAGAAAAAAAATTATATTCCTATTCCTATTACAAGAATACATGTTCATACCTTGTGTTTTAATTTTGTGAATAACCAACCAAATTTGAGTTCATATGAACCTATTTGATATTTCTTGCTTATGTTCAACAAAAATTTGGTCCTTAGGGGGTTAAGAACCTTGTAAAATTTAAAAAATTATGAAGCACCAAGTGACCAACCTAGTCACATAGTAGAAAATTTTTCCCAACAAATTTTGATGTATTTCATTCCTTTTGGTATGGAACTCCATCAAGATGTTACATTGGACGTAATTTTTGACATAAAAACATGAAATTGTAACATGATGCGCAAAAAAATCCGTCAAGTTAAACGCGGGTTTCTTCTAGTGGTGAGTAAGGTAACAAGCTCTGAAATCGCACAGGCTCTAAAATCGCCCACATCCTCAAAATATACACTACGTGTTCATGTTGCTTTTTCATAGTCTTCAGCAATGTACAAGCCATGTATACTTTAGGAGGTGGCCGATTTTTAGAGCCCTACGCCATTTCAACTTCAAAATGTCATAACTAATTCCACAAAGCTCCAAAAAGCATGAAACGACTTGGGTTAGATGCCAATTCCACTTGTCTTTCAAGAAAATTTTTACTGAAAACTATTTCAAGAATCTTCACCTCCCCCCAATTCAGTTTCAGCCTCTCCGTTGTCCAATTTCTGGACCTGCTACCTTAAATAACTTTCAGCCTTTTCCCCTTCTGAGAGTTTCTCCATGCCTGGCGAAAGCAAACAAAAGAAACCGCCTGATGGCCGCCGCTGACGGAGGCGATCCATCATGACCCCGCCTGCCTGTATGCCAAGGAAGGTGAATGAATGAATGCAATGCCCGGCCCCCTCTCTCTCTCTCTCTCTCTCTCTTCCTGACTCATGAAGGAAGCCCAATAACTCAAGGCCCCGGACATCATCAATCATGCGCCATTGGCCTCATTATCGCCACTGCAGCTGTCCAAGCCCATTTCAACACACCATCTCTGACGGACCGGACGCGACCCAACCCGACCCGACCCCCTTTGCTTCTCTCCCCCTCTCACTCATGATCGTCATGGAGAATTGGACCCATGGAATGGACGGACGGACCGACGGACGCAACGCGATGCGACGGAGGCCCGAGATTTTTTGGGAGATTTTTTGGGGTTATCATTTGGGCTAGCGGCCGGTGCAGGATCTCACTCTACATGGGGATGGGTGAAAGGGGCCAGATCCGAAGAATGTCTGCCGGGAAGCCAAGGCCGTCGGTACTCAAGTGTCACCTCCCCCCAAACAGTGTTCACAAAAAAACTTGGGCTAAAATTGGCTCCATTGCTACATAAAAAGAAATTCGGGAGTGAAATGTGTGTTGGAGAATTTTTTTTTTTGAAAAATTATGATTTTAGATGAGATTGGAGCAAAGCAATAGGATTTGATCGCCCATTTGTTTGGGGGATTTGTTAGTGAGAAATTGAGCTTTGTGTGTGTGGAAATGAGAATGAGGAAGAATGTAAAAAGAAAGAAAAGATTTTTTTTCCTCAAGAATAAATTTTTTATTCAATATACATGTGGATTCTTCATCTGGTCTCACTTCCTATATCATAGCTTCACCTAAAACAACTACATTTGGAACAAATCCCATGTGAGCGAATCCAATCTATTTCAAATCAACAATAGAAGCAGCTATTGTTTGTTTCAAAACACACTTGCTATTTTGCCATTAGAATGAGGGCACTGTTATTGGTATTCCTACCATATTTTTTCAAAAATTGAGATGTTTGAGAGAAGGCATTTGCAAGTACAATCAAGACATTCTAACAAGAAATGAGTTTTTTGTGATTTTGAGTTGAAGTTTGTTGGACTAAATTAATGAAGCATGGGTAGACCCATGCTAAACCACATGTTGATGTGTCCCCTACCCAAGTGTATTGTCATCATGTTGCTAAAGGATTGCTAAGATTTTTATAATGGGTGGGTGACTGATGCAAATGAGAATGTCAATCAAATGTCAAAATTGGGTGATTGATGTCATTGAATGGATTGTTCTACCTTATAAGAGAAAGCCCTCGAAATGTGTTAATTATCCAAAAGAGCCATCCTCACTTTAGGTACATCTCCAAAATTAATATGTACCTAAGTGGAAGAAACAATTTTAGAACCTCAATAAAAAAAAACTTTAATCCTTCATAACTTTTGCATATGGTATCCAAATGCCATGTTCATTGGTGCATTGGAACTTTTTTTCACTTGCTTGACAAAAAAAATATATGAAAATTTGACCACTTTAATAGTAATAGGTATACACAATAGCAAAAAGTGACGTTTGGGGGGGGGGGGTCCGCCTTGTGGTATTATATTTGATAATTGAATAAGAATTATTGGTGTGTACTAAAATATGACATGATATGCACCCCTTGAGATAGTATGACTAGAAAAAGGTGTCACTTTTATGTGTTTCTACCTTATTATTGGAAAAGGATTGTTGGTTCTATGGGATAAGGAGAGACACTTTTATTCAAAAAAATTAAAATAAATAAGTGTGAAGGAAATTAAGAATTGAAAATTAATTAATTTAAATATCTAAGCATAAAAGAATTTACATTCAACCTTGAGCTTGCCCAAAGTAACTACACTTAAATGTGAATATTTTATAGGTTGACTTTTGTGGATTCTTTCCTTAAATATACACAATACTAACACAATAGTTTAGGATTGATATTGGATATATCAAGAATCATTGTTTTGAATATTTATTATTTATTCATATAGTATTCCAAAGTGCATCCTAATTCTAAAGACAAAGTCACATTATTTTTCAATTGTCAACAAGATATAATAAAATATATATATATATATTTTAATAAAAGAAAATATATTTATTAGGATATTTTTAGGTAAAAATGCCTTGTGCTCATTTCTATTATTTGGAAAATTTAAAGAAACTAGATTCTTTGAATTGATTCAATTTCTCTAAGGTGTTAGAAATAGAAAATGATTTGGTGAATGGAGTCATTAAATCCTTTGAACTACTTAGATGAAAAGCAAACCCCTACTAAGAACAAGGTGAATTCACATCCTCTAAATCAAGAACCATTTTTTTTTCTAAATCCTTTCACTAATAGAATTCTTTAGATGTTACTTAGTGGATCTTACAAGCTATTAAATCACTCTATTCCAAGGTGATTATTTCTTTGATTGTGACACCCACTACTAGATTTATATAGAAATTTTGGATGTATTAAACAAGATAGCATATATCATTGTAAATCATAATTGCTTTGTCAAAAAGTACCCCAAAATAGTCAATCCTAAACAAAGATTGTTTTACAATAGGAATTTTGTAATTGACATCCTATTCTATTAAATTCACATTTAATTTGCAACCAACATTAAGAGGAATTAATTATTGTTTGAAGAATCATTTGTATAATTTAAAACACTAAAAACTAATTTGTCTAATAACAAAGAATTCCTATATTTTTAATCATCTTGAAGACTATATTATGAATTACCCACGGGTGTACAAGATAATCTAAATTTTTTCCACCAATCATTCCTTATTTTCCCCTTCCAATCAATATATATAGGAAATTAATCCTCTTGCAAATTAAAAATAGAAGTTAGCCTTTTCCAATCTAAAAAAGAAAAGAGAGAGAAAAATTATAAGAATGAGTAGAATTTAAGGCCAAATTTGGAATGCAGAGTGCATTGGTAACCATAATTTGCCCAAACCACAATAATTTTTTGTCTTTAAGATATTTTTTGAATTGAAACAATTTATGCTCATTGCCAAATGTTTGAATTTAAATTTTTCTTACCTATGTAAAGTTTTTTGGGATGTGCTTTCAATAATAAAAATTTCAAGTTCTAATTATAAAATGTTAAAAAGTTAGAGTTGTAATTGGTGGCATTAGGAAAAAAATGAGGCCATAGGAAGGTTGCCAGTTTTGGGGGGGATGATTTAGAGTGCGAGCCCGTTGACTGCATGTGCATGGTGTCCAATGTCTGAGTTGGCACTATTGGTGCCAACACAACTTTGGAAAATCCCAAAACCTATGCTTCTTTAATTCTCCACGTGCCAAGATTGTGGCAATAGACTTATGGTTTATACTTTTTTTTTTCCTTCTAAATCTCAGACCAACCAACCAAATATTCAAAGAAACATTAAGATGATATGCCAAATATCATGAGAATCCTTTGAATCAAAATCTCAATGTCATTCAACCCATCCAAAAAATAATTTTGGTAGACCTATGAAGGAATTGAATAGGATACATTTGAGGGAGTGAAGGTTGGAAATGTCATTTTTATATTGAAATTGATTTTTCACCATGAATCCTCAAAGGATATGGGATAATTTGAAAATGAGTGCTAAACCGCTTATTGTCAAAATGTCAAAATGATATTTATGTAGACTTTCATTTAGTCATAGTAAAATAAAAAATTTCAAAAACCTTTGGACAAAAAAAAGTTGGGAAATCTATTTGAATTTCATCTCCAAAAATTCGTTTGATATTTCAAGCCTCCAATCAAAAGCTATGGACAAAATTTAGAGAGGATGTTTCAAAATGTAAAAAAAAATGTCCCTTCTAACCTCTCTTTGAAATTTATCCATAACTTTAATTGGAGGCTTGAAATATCAAACGAATTTTTGGAAATGAAATTTAAATAGATTTTCCAACTTTTTTAGTTCAATGTTTTTTGAATTTTTTTTATTTTACTATGACTAAATGAGGCCTGAAATTTTACTTCAAATAAAATTCTTGCTTTAATTTGACTTAACTATGAGTGGTTGAGCTCCTACTAACTTTAATTTATTTATCCCACATTGTTTACTTCACCTCCTACCACCCTATATGTATATAAAGATTTGTCTTCTCATTTCTTGAACACAAATCATGAAAGGCTTTCAAATTATGGTGAGGAAATTGAAGCAATAGTTTCAATGAGGAGAATGTTATTTTCATGGTATTTTTTGACAATTAGTGACATGTCGATTATTAGCTATTGATGGATGTGGAATATTCTACATCATTTTGTCTAAGGGAAGGAAATCCTTCTCGTTGCTATTGAATGTTATTAGTTGAAGTGGATCAACTGTTATTTGTACGGAATTTTGGACTTCTAGGGCCAATAGGATTTGTGATTTCATCTGGACAGTCCATTCATGAGCCCGATCATGCACTGCTTGCCCATCAAATTGAGTGAGTACAAGGGAATAGTGCACTTCTAAAAAACACTGATGATGGTCAACAAATTTTGTTAACAACTTTCTACAAGGCTGAAATTTTTTGTAATGGGAAAATTCTAGAGTGGATTGAAGTTGACCTAAGAGCTTTTCCATTGTATGTAGTTTGGAATTTGGCATGTCAAATATAAATCTATCTTTTTCATTGTTTCAAAACTAGGAATTGAAATTTTTATCATTGAAAGCGCCTTTAAAAGTACTTTTGATAGGTATGAGGAAATTCAAATTTAGACATTGGACAAAGAAAATAAACCACTTCATAAACTAGCTATGATGGTTGTATAGGATAACCTATTGTAAACAACAATTGGATGCACTATTCATTGAAAAAGATTCTTTGTTAGTACCTTCTCATCCACTCATTAGTCTCTTCTTTCTTTACTTAGGGAGAAGTGCCAAAGCTAACCATAATAGGTGAGTATATGAAACCAAAATGGGTCTAAATGAAAAATTTGCATTTATGTCAAATAAAATATTAATTATTTTTTAAAATTATTTTTTATTTTTTGCATTCTTCTTCATCCTTATTTTTGCACACATTGAACTCAATTTCTCAATGAATTCTCTTCTATTAAGACAGGTGGTTTGTTTTGTTTGTCATGTTGAGATCTTCCGGACCGTGCGTCCCCCGGTTGCGTGCTTGGTACCATCGGAAAGCCCTCGGCGAGGAGGGGTGCATCGGCTTGGTTCCATGGCCTTCCGACATACGGTGTGAAAGTTGTGCATTTTTGAGTTATTTTTGGTTCTAAAAAATTAGAAAATTACTTTTTCTTATATTTTGGTCGCAATCTTGGTACCATCGGAAAGCCCTTGGCGAGGAGGGGTGCACGGGTTTGGTTTCGTGGCATTCCAACTCACGGTGAGAAAGTTATGGATTTTTGAGTTGTTTTTGGTTCTAAAAAAATTAGAAGATTACTTTTATTTTTGTTTTGAGTGTGGCAACGCCATATGGCACTCTAGTAGGTAAGGTAGAACAACCTAATACCACCATCCACCCAATTGTGCCACCTACAAGATCCTCCCCATTGCTTCAGTGGGCCATCTATTACCACTATCTTTACAACCCTTTATCATGATGGCAATGCACTTGAGGAGCAAACACATCAGCCCATGCTTTTAACAAGGGTATGTTCATGTATCAAGAAGGGTCTATTCACACTTTAACATTTCAGCTTTGAAAAATCACAGAAAATTCATTTCTTGTCATAATGTCTTCATTCTTTTTGCAATTGACTTCTCTCAAACTTTTCAATCTCTTGAAAATATGGGAGCTGACAAATAGCTTCTCCAAAATACCTACATGTAGATAGCAAATCTGTGTGCTAATGGGCAGTTGTACCTTACTTCTACCATATTCCGGTCTGCACTGCAGCTGCCCTAATGAAGGCAAAGTGGCAGTAAACACACCTTAAGTACAGCAAAACCAGGACTGAGCAAGGCTGACAGCTTGAGCCATTACTAAATCCAGTCTCCTCCAGAGGTCACCCCCTTCCAAACAGTGAATATGTGCAGCGACCAGTGGACGCCGGGAGACTTTCCTCTCTCACGGCTTCACCAACTCTCCGCTTCCTTCCCTCGATCATTCCTGTCCGTATTCCAAGCTTCGGAAATCAGTACTATCTGCCCTCGGGACCCGAACTAGTGGCCATTTTTCATGTCTACTGGTGAGGAATTTAACACGAGGGAACAACTCAAATGCAAACATATTTGAAGCAGTGTCAGTTAGCTAGCAGGGGTGCTCACATGAAAGCCTACCTAGCAAATTGTGAGCAGTGATTCGGTTTTGCGTAATTAAGAGCTTGCTATTCTGTGAAGCATTGATACAGTATTTGCGTTGGTCAGGAGCTTGCAATTGTGCAGCATTGATACATTATTACCGTTGGAGCTTGCAATTCTGAAGCATTTGCTAGAGTGCTTTGAGTTGGAGCTGTGCAATTCTGAAGCATTGACAGAGTGCTTTAAGTTGGAGCTAGCTTGCAAATTGTGAAGCATTGATAGGGTATGTACTGGTAATGGAGTTAAAAACTGCCACATTTTGAGAGATGAAGTTTCATTGAATGGCAATTGCAACTGTGAAACAGCACTTGTGCTGTTGTGCAGCTCTCTCCTCATGCGTCAGGTACATCGTCCTCGGTGATAAACAAGAAGTAGTGTTTCCATCCTGCACGCAGGCATTATGGCCTGTGAATTAGCTGGTACTACCTACGAGCTTGTAGTACTAGTACTGGACTACCGGGCCTGTGGTACATCCTCTCAAGCTTGTGGTTGATTCGCGGCATTGAACGGCCTGATACTGAGAGTACTGTCTCTCATGCTAATTTCAAGCCAATACATGACGCGCTTTGCTTGAGAGTACGATCAGCTTACGTTTGCGGTTATGTTAATTGCAGCCTTAGCTAGCCTGTTTGGAAACCATACAAGTTGCAGTGGTCGCCTTCACAAGGAAACATATATTTTTTTTGCCACCATTATATTCCCCCCTTTTGCTCCCTTCTGGCTCACAAGATTCAACCTATTAGAGCAGACTCTGCAGTAAGTATTGGAGTTAGTTAAGACCTTTGCCTTTAGCCTCTAGTGTTTAGTCTTCCCCACCTCTTGTAAGTTTTGAGAGATTTGGGGTCTACAGGAGTGCTTTCCAATTGCACACTCACGAGAGCATTCGCCGCTTGAAGATTGAAGTAACGACCCTTCTCCGGCATTTCGATAGTGGGCTCCTCTTCCGGTTGTTGTGACCAGATATGAATCGAAATTTTTTTTTTCTTATTTGAAGCCTCGATCTAGCTACGTCAGCCAGTTCCTGTATTGAAAGGTAGAAAACTCCTACTTTCGATGATCGTTTATTTGCTACAGGGCTTGTCTTGAAGCAAACGAATTCTTTAGTTCTCTACTTTTGCAACACGTTTGCACTCGTTCCAATGATTAATGCATCCAGTGGTGTGATATTTGGGCGGGAGCTAGCTAGGGAGAAAGAATTGCCTTTTAAGGTAGTAAAATAATTGACACTGTCAGTTTGCTGTGAAACAATTGTCCTAGTAGTATTGAAACAAGGAGTGCTAAACTCGACGAAGCTGCCTTCAATCTTCATCAGACGATCGCTTATTTAGGGTCTTCTTCAAGCCTGCTGCTTCCATACATATATCCACGGTGAGTAAAATACCCCCCTCAATTGTTTTCCTTTGAAAATTTGATTATTTAGCTTTGATTGTAAACTCACTTTTGGTAGACCCAACTTGTTGCCTTGGATTCACTGGAAGACGAAACATTAAGGAGGGCAGAGGGGACCGAAGGATCATGAATGGCTTTAGAGTTTTGTAGAGGTTTTGTTAAACGTACGAGATTCAGTATTGTGCGACAAGAGCTGTCGATTTGAAGGCAAATTATTCGGAAGATCTTAGGCGTAGTTACCTTAACGAGGGTTTAGATAGAATCAGAATCAACCCAACATTCAAGGAAGAATGTCAGAGGGGCTCGAGGATGGAATATAGTGGATACTCAAAGTATGTTTTCAGTGTGTCTTTCTGACAGAAAAATGGCGCCAAGGCTGAGGAAGTCACAGCAAACAGAGGTGATTTTCGTGAGTCTCTACCCCGTGGGATTTGCCAACCATATTCAACCGGGCCAGACCATTGAGAGCTGTGGATCGCATAGCCTGAGAAAAATGTCACTGATGTCTAGTTCTGGCTATGTATGATCTCCCGGCCACACATGGAGCAAGGGAAGGCGGGTCCGTGTAACGACCCTTTCGCCTCCAACGCCTCCAGCAGAGAGCAGCAGCAGGAGATCAGCACGGGCTTCTCCGCCACAGCTCCCGACCCCGGCGAGCCTCCCCTCTCCAGCTCATCAGCTTTTCACGACGACAGGTTGGACGCCCAGCTGGACTTGGACTACGGGGAGCTGGATGCCCTGGGGTCCCAACCTCCTCCTCCTCTCTGGAGCCACCTGCCAAGGCTGAAACTGAGCCCCCAGGGCACGCTATTGCACAACTCCACTGCCGACATCAGTAGTTTCGTGCCACTAGAGAATCTCTACAACAGCTCCCCGTTCTTCCAGTTTGCGACTACCTGGGGCGCAAGTGTCCCGAAATCGCAACCCCATGAATTTGAGGACTCGTGTTCCATGAGCCCCCGAGTGATGGCATCCCAGCTTCTGGAGATTCAAGCTCGTAACCCAACTTTTATGAAATCAGGCAGCTGCAGTAGTGGAGCCTATGAGGCTACCCCTCCGGCTGAGAAGAAGCGAAGATCGCATGAAAATTTGCGAGTCCATTCGAATACCGAAACGCAACCCTGCCGGAGAGAGAATCCTAAACCGCCTCCCATCGGGGTGAGAGGAGGAGGCCTGGGGGGGAGCACCATCATGGGTACCCGCGAGTTGCACACAATGGAGCAGTTGCTAATCCAGTGCGCTGCAGCTTTAGAAGCGAGAGATATTTCACAAGCCCAGCAAACGATCTTCGTCATCAACAACATTGCTGCTGTGGATGGGGACCCGAACCAGCGATTGCTGGCCTATTTTCTGAGAGCGTTGCTGCTGAGAGCCTCCCAATTTGCTCCTCAGTTGTGGAGTGAGGCCGCAGTGGTGTGTGACCGGAGGAAGAACAGGGTGAAAACCGTGCTGGAGCTCACGAATTACATTGACGTGATGCCGTGGTACCGGTTCGGGTTCATTGCTGCCAATGGAGCCTTGATTCAGGCTTTCGAAGGGAAAGGGAAGGTGCATATTTTGGACTTGAATGTGAGCCACTGTATGCAATGGCCCACGCTCATTGAGACTCTGGCTGAACGCAGTGATGGTCCTCCTCAGGTATCAATGCAAGGACATGCCAAAATGTCAAATTTAGGTTCATTTCAGTAGTAGAAAAGACAATCACTAAAGTTGTTTCTGAACTTTTCAAGGTTTCGTTTTTCTGTCTGTGACGACAGGTGCGTCTCACTGTCTGCGTTTCCAAGTCCCCAATCCCACCGTTACTTGAGGTTCCATATGATGAGCTTCTCCTACGCCTGGCGAAGTTCGCAAGGTCCAAAAGCGTCCCGTTTGAGTATGAGATTCTAGTGGAAGACGTGGAGAATCTAGACATGTCAAAGATACGCTTACGAGAAGACGAGACTCTTGCCGTGAACTGCCTGCTGAGATTACACTACATCTCTGAGGAAATCCACGGAGAGCAGGTAAGGCCAGTCTGTAGTGATGTTTTACAAGTACCTCAAACTGGTTATTTAAATTGTCCTTCTAAGATTTGCATGTCCTATTATGTGTTTTCACAAAGTGACTAATGATGTCTTTGACATACTTCTCAGAGGTTAGCATGCTACGAGATGTGTTCTCTTAAAAAACACCGATTGTTCACTGCCTCAAGTTAAACACCAATTGTTTTAACATGTTTAAATTTTGTTTGCTTCTTTTTTGACGTTAAAAACTAAGTGTAAGTTACTCCTGTAGGTGACGTCTTTGAGTCCCAGAGACCAAGTGCTGAGGTTTATACGAAACCTGAACCCGGTCATAGTGACACTCACTGAAGAGGATGCGAATCTGACGTTGCCAAAGTTGGTGCCTCGCCTTCGAGCTGCGTTTAATTACCTTTGGATCCCGTTTGATGCGTTGCACACGCTCTTGCCCGAGGAAAGCTTTCAAAGGCAGTTGTATGAAGACGAAGTGGCCAGTAAGATTGAGAATGTGGTGGCGTGTGAGGGGCGGCACCGGAGCGAGCGAGTGGAGTCGAAGGACCGCTGGGTGCAGCGCATGAGGAGAGCCAGGTAACACTCTATTCATTAGTTGCGGCAATTTGGCAATATCAATTGCCAAATATGTGATGGATCATGCACATGCCAATGACCGGTCATATACAAGTGACACAACTTAAGCACTAGTTTTTTAAGTTTGTGGATACTATTGAAATCTTACTATTTTGGACATGTTGAATACTAATGGAGTTGGCTCCAAGGTAAAAGCATAATGGAATATTATGGTTTTGGAGAAAAAGTTGTGACCTTTTTCAATTTGAGGTCACACAGGTTTGTAGGTATAATAAAAAAAATGTCATTGCGTTTCACTGGATTCTTATTTTCAATATTCACCAAGACATTTTCTCTTATTATCTGACATTTCAGTATGCCCAACATACCCACTAGTGATTGTGTTGGTTTACATGAAACTATTAACCTATGCATACAAATGGGGTGTCTTTAGTGAACAATACAATAAAAATAGGTATGGGGGGTAGATTGGTACACAATTTGTCTTAGTAGTGTGTGTTAGAAAAATGAACTTACATATGGTTGCAACTTTTTATTATGATGATTCTTCAACATGAATAGCACTAGTAGACATGCAATGGCTAAAAATACTCCTCGTAAAATGTTATAACCATATGTAAGTTCATTTTGTAACACACAGTAATAGGACAAATCAGTGTAGTGTCTATTTGCTTAAGGTTGAGAAACTACACAATAATCTGCTCCAAGCCATTTACTGTGGTGAATGTCTTGACTTGCTTCTGGAACTGCACAATTTTGTTGCCATTTTTGACGGAGAAATGGAAATTTGCCTTAGGTTTGAGATGGTGGCGTTCAGTGAGGATGTGGTGGCGGAGAATACGCTCATGCTCGGGGAGCATTCGGGTTGTTGGGGTCTCCGGAAAGCTGAAGAGGAGGAGGTTTTGTTTTTGAATTGGAAGGGACACACGGTCAGTTTTGCAACAGCCTGGGTGCCTGTGGATCATTTGCCTCTTTGATAGCAGCTCGCGTTTTCAGCGAAATTGACTGAATTCATCAATTCGTTATTGGAGACGAAGAAGACGAAGAAGACAAACATTCTCCATTCGTCAGTAGAAACAAGTATTCTTCGTCTTCTTCGACAAAATGGCTGAAATCCAATGCAATTGGAGCAGTGGAGATGAAAAATGGGAGACATGACATTCCAACCATCACATTTGAACAAATTGGCTGAAAAATTCAATTCATTGAGCAATGGGAGATGTGGCTTCCCTCAACAGTCTTCCAACCTGGCTGAAACAAATTTTTTGAGCATTGGAGACAAAGAATGGGAGACACAAGAAGTTTGTGTAAAGAATGTGTTAGATATTGGCACCTAACCTTCCAATTCTCTGTGCCTAAGAGAACAGAGAAGAAGTGCAAGGGAATAGGGGCAAAGTTTAGAATTCAATGGAACTTCTATGACTCCCCCTGTTCATGGCTTTTGGACATTAGCCTAGCTCTATGTCACGTGTAAGTAGGTCTCTCAAGGACATGAGATTAATCAATCCTTACGAGAGTTTAGTAATTCTTTGATAGGCCGGAAACTGTATATATCTTCTGTATATATCTTGCTACTCGGGCCAAACAATTTATATGCACAGATACTTGTCCCAAATGGCTAATTTTAATTCTGTAAGATCAACCTGGATTTAATTGCTGCATGCACACTGGATGCTTTACTTGTTTTTACTGAGGCTACTTTGGCTTTGTCAAGTCAGCATGTGCTTTGCGCTTCTCCAAAAGCTACCCCTAAAAATTCTTGCCTGAAGTATACATGGTCTGAATAGGAGTTGATTTTGGGTGCACCTATATCAACTTTTGAAAAGTCATAGTTTATTCAAGGTGTTCCAAAAATACATGTAAAGAAGAGTTAGAATCCTCTTTCAGTTGCTAATTAACTAAGCTAGTCCCAACGCAAATTAAGGTAGTCTAATAATAAGGACCGTGCTCAACTATTTATTTGGAAACCATAAAAGGAGTATACATACCTCATGTGGTTTTATGGGACTCCAAAAGCAATGTCCTTGTTCTTCTCGCCAAAACCAAAGTACACTGACCCGTAGTCATGGTTCGTAGTGGAGTAATATAAAAAGTATCCAGGCCAGACGAGGCTTCGCACAACAACATCATTCTGCAAGGGAATGGTGTGGATACTCCATGATCCTGGAACCACAAAATAAGAAAGAGAATTCTATTTGTAAGAGAATTGCACCTAATTGCAGCTTGTTTCTAAAACCGACTCCTATAGATACTTCCCTAAAATGTACAACCTCTATCTGTTTATGAGAGTTGAGAGTTGAGCTTAGGATCAATTTTGGGTACACCTATTTTTAGCACTTTAAAAATTTGATTATTCTTAGATTTTTCATGCAATGTCCAAAAATGAATGCTAAGAGAAATTGGAACATCCTTTTGACTCCCAACAAACCCAACAAAAACTTCATTATTGTCAGTGGGAACAAATCCTTCATTATTGAAGGCTTTATTACAATGACGAATTACCTGGAAGGTCTTTGGAGAGCGGTGCGGTCATGTAGCCCGTGAAAAGATGACAGTAGGAATCCAGCTCATCAAAAAACTTTAGACCTTCAATTCACAAACAACAATAGCATTCGAAGTCAGCATGTTCGATTTTTGAACCTCTACTGATCTATAAACAAGAAAATTTTAATGTTCAACAGAACAAACAGGACGGAAGTATCTGAGGTACAAATTTAGACCTGTGAAGGCAGTGTTTTTGATAAGATCGTCGGTTGGTGTCAGAACTAAAGCGTTGAAAGGGACCACACCACACTCTTCATCTATCCATTTCATCAACCCTGCCAATCTTTCGAGCTGCAGCCAAATCACACAAACTCAGTCTTGTGCGTGAATGTCAAATAATCACGTTGATTCTCATAAAAACAGAATCAAAGTAGAAAAATGTCAGCTACCTCGGGAAGCTCAATGCCGGCCGGAATCTCTTCACCTTCACCCTCTTCACCTTCTCCCTCACCTTCAGCAACTTCTTCATCTTCGATGACCTAGGAAATGACGTTGAAAAAAGTTTCATGTTCATCCTGCACCTTTAGGGTTAAAAAAAATCTTGATAAATTGGGTGACCATCAGTGTGCCCACCTTGGCCTCTTCTGGTTCACCAGGAGGCTCCTCGGAAGTCTCCCCATCCTCATCTTCAGTTTCGGTAGTTTCCGGTCTCTCCTCGTCCTCAGATCCTGTCTTCTCGTCCGTTGCAGACGATCCTGACTTGTCTCCTTCCAATGCCGGTTCAACAACTGGTGACAAACATCATAAATGTATACGTCGGTTGTGAGTTTTACATGTTTTCATTGTGACCTAATTGCGTTGGATGGTTTCCAAAATCTTGATTTCAGACAAATAGGAGCACAAGACAACCATGCAAAGAAAGCTTTAAGGGAAGTTAGGGACTCAGAAGCATCACATTCGTCATATTCAGAGGGTTCGATTGGTTCAGGAACAACAAGAAACACATTGGCAGGGTCGCCTGTGAATGGCCCTTTGGCGCTCTTGCACAAATGGTATCTGTCCTCATTCTCTGGTAGCTGCAAGTCCAGCCACAACACACCATCTTGGCTGCAATCGTCACAAACATAAGGCTTTTCAAAATAAATTATGCACACGAGCATAAATTTAACAGCTTTCACTTCATGAGCACTGCAAATCGAAGGATGGATCATACTCCGTTGACAATATCCCAATCGCAAATTGAAGAATAGACATGTCTTCGAAAATATAAACTACAGTATTTGAATTATCCTCTCAACTCCTCCAGGAACCAAGGATTCTTGATTTGAAAATGAACAATTCGATCGATTGATATTGTGAGAAATATAAAATATGAGGTCAAATTTTATATCACCAGAATCAGTAAAAGACATTCTATGTGTTGATCAGAAATAAGTAAAATTGAACAAAACCAAGTCTCCAAATGACATACTTAAAAACCCATGACATCGCCAACTTGAGTCTCTTGGTGTTTAAGGGATTAACTTACGTGAAGTAGTACTTCGTGTCGAATGTAAGCTTCCTCCCTACACGCTTGGCGCTCACGCACCCTTGTGCGAGAATGTAGTCGTTGCCAGTGGTGGTGAAAATGCGGCCCCACAGAGCTAGTGTCTGCAAGCCTGCGTCCTGCTTCTTCACTTTGAGGGAGATGTCCAGGGCTGCTCTGTGCTCCGAAGGCAAAACGCAACCATTCCCTGCAAGCGCTTCAAGTAACAGGGTCAGATTATTGTCCATGACTCCAAGTCAGGGTCCCTTCTTGCATGATTCCAGAGCCTTACATCACTCCTACCCTTAGCATGTGCCCAAGCCCCTGTTTCTGCCTCCAAGGAGCGAGGATTCCAGAGACGACGGTTATGACGTCCTCTCCAGTAGTTTCGGCCGGCCTGAGCTCCAGAGTTTGATTGGAATTGAAAAGCTAATTCAGCACCTGCCTGTTCATTCACCGTTGTGGTCTCCGTTAATCAACAGGGTAGTAAAATCACCAGTATTGGTTACAAAAGCAATAAGTGTCACAATGGAGGCACTAATATCCATGTAGGAAGTTAAAAAACGAGTTGGTTAACTTGACTTGCCCATCAGTCCTAACAATCCTAACAATCCTAACAACCCTAACAATCCTAACAACCCTAACAATCCTAACAACCCTAACAATCCTAACTCTAAAATGACCAGAGTTGACTAGAGAATCACTCTAAAGGCACTGACACTCATGTTCAAAGTTGTGTCGAGAGTTGGCTCAAGAATGCTCTTACTCGTCTCAAGTCTAAGGGCAATACAGTACCACGCTACAACACACCAAGCAGAGGCCGAGGCAGGCAACAACATTGCGCCAAACCTTATCCACAGGACATGAATAATAAATAAAAATTCTTCCACTTCCTCTTTCATGGATTTCTAAACAATAGCGACTAGAAGAAGAATACTTCTCCATTGTCATATCATATTTCATGAGTCATAAAAATGCCCAAAACATGCCTGTGAAACAGAATCCTCGATCTTCTTGTCATGTCTCTAGTGTGACAGTCCCTTGCTCTAATGGACCACCGACATTCTTCCTCTTCATTGCCTTTCCTCAAGTGTAAAAAAGACCCAAAACATGCAGGTAGACAACGGATATGAACCGTCAGCAATTGTATGCGCGGTATGCTACCACTGTTTCTCTCCAAGTGCTCACATTTCTATGACAGATAGGATTTCAATCCTACATTCTCAAACTGTACAAAGGCACTAATCTCATAATCTCATAACCGGACTAACTAATACAGACACTGCTGGACGTTTCAAACTTCTGCAACATGTACAGCGTGGAAAACTGATTAACTGGTAAAAATTTATAAAATGAAAATACAGAATATCCCTACGAGGCTTCGTCACAATATGGCGTTTAGAGGCTCCTTTACAGGCCAACCCCGACATGCACAGTGAACTTTCGCTAATGTAGCCATGTAGTCACCTGACCTGCAAACACTCAAAAATAAAAGCGAGTGTTAGTTGTGCACAGGAAACAACATGTCGCAGAGATGGAAAAAAACACTGACAGTATTCAGGCTTGTAGGTAGGCCACGCTCGTTGCAACCAAGTAGCAACTTAGCTAACTGGAATTAGTTATTGATTGCTAAATTGACCAAGTTGTCTCAAATTGCAAATTGGTGCTAATTCTCGACAAACGATTAAGCAGTTCATTTTCCACCAATTAATTCTCGAATTTCGGACAATTGAATACTTGTGCCTAGACCAATGGTCTGAAATGCTAAGTCCATCCACTCCAACCAAGTTAACCTGGGAGCCTATTTCCCCACTAGCTACCTTGCAAGTGCAGGCTCACAGTAGGTTAGCTAACTACCAACTAAGGCCTTAACAACCCCGGCAGTCAGCTAATTGGTACTAGGTTGGTGTGGCGGGGCCGGATTTGATTGAATCTGGAGCAAACAGTGACTATGTCATAAGGGAAACCAAAGGCTTACCGAGACCCATAGGGGCTCGAAACTGCGGCAATCATGGCGTCCTTGGCAGCTTCAGTTTCTTTCTGAGATACGCAATAGACCTTCAACTTGTAATGTTGACCAAGATAGAACAAATAATTATGAATTACAGATAGTGTTACCTTGTGCTTCAAATCGCAAAAGAAACGATGTTACACTCTGTTGAGCTAAAAACATTATAATCAGATACTCCTAAAACGAGCAGAATGTAAACCAACATACCTTAGCTTCGTGGTACAAACCCACATACAGGTAAGCATAGAAGAAATCGTGTGCATTAGCGCTTGCAAGATCCAAAAGCTGCATAACACCACTTCAGCAATAAGAGAAGTAGAGTGGGACAGTAGAATCTTCATAACATTCTTGAAAGGAAATGCAAAAAACTCCGGCCCACTTGCAAATTCAAGAAAGAATCATGCCATCTAAGATGCTTCAAGTTTCCGACAAGTTCTTTTTTGGGCATAGATCCCCACATCTCGAGCATAGGAACAATTTGGTAACTCAGCCAAATATTGGCAAGTGTAGTTACAATGTAGCAACAGTGAAGAAGGGTCGGTGATCAACACTGCTCTAGAATGTTATGCTTCTCATGCAATTCAAACTCTTGAAAAATGGTTCTCCAAATCCAAGCCTACCTCTTTAGTGTCACCCCCATCTCTGAATAACTCGTATGCGGCCCGCATTACAGGTCGACTGTCTCGTCCCACCTACACATCGTTCAATCTTTCAAGTAGTGAACACTCCACGCTGGTAAAAATGTTCTCATCCGTATGTTTACCAAAGCACCGTAGTCATGTACGGTGAACATTGCCAGAATAGTAGGCCATTAACCCCAAAATGCCTATTAGGTTTTGGATGAAACTTAGAAGATTTGCTATGATATATGACTTCCACAACGTTTTCAAAGTTGATGTCACAAGCTCGAACATTAATCCAAACTTCACTATTAGCATGTCATTTACTTTCCTATTTACGTTATCCATCTTCTATGCTATTCTAAAACATAGCAAGGAGAAATAACAAAGGATGTTCTAAAAAAACAGCAACAACTAACATTTACCTTGGGATTTAGAAGGTGGGTAACAGTTTATAAACAGCCTTCGATATAAGATATGTCATATTACCACTCATCAAAGCACCATATATGAAAGGTAGACAGTAATGAACGGGACATGTACCGTCCTGCAGGGGTTAATAAACAAAGCTCACCTCAAGAAACCGTTTCCGAGCTTCTTCTGGCCCGTGCAACTGAGCCTCACAGAGAAAGCACCAAATTGACTGCACCCAAATACCAGTAAGAATGTGTCAACAAGGCTTAGATACTTATCACACTGGTAGTAACATAAATAGCAAGACAAAACGCTTGAACGCTAACTCAATGAGCGTTCAGAATAATGTGAACTGTGGAGTGTTTGTATGCCTCCTCTGTATCGTTGGGATTCACTGCAACATCCTCTCGAAATTGCGTAGCCCCTTCCTCAAATCTACAATGCAATGCTCATGGGTTAAACATAGTCTAGGCTCATGATTTGGACATTACAAATTCAAAATTCAACAAATTTAGAACATATCTATATGGTATTCAGATAACATATATTTTATCGCCGTGGAATCCTCTCAAAATGGGGATAAGATCCACATAAACACTATTTTTTTTAAAGATTCTAACAATGGACACTGTACTTGAAAAAGATAAGAGAACAACGAAGATAAGATACATGACCGTTTCTAACGATGCAGCCCAAATAATGTCCAGACAAAGAGTGTCGTTTCCAGAAGTACCTGTTTAGATAGTAAAGAGAAAGACCCCGTTGCCATAAATCTGCAACCCCAGTAACGCACACCGCAAATCAGAGCACACTAGAGTGCAAACCGAGCTAGAATTGCAAGAGCTGCAAAGACCAGGCTAAGTCACAATTCAGGTTCATTCTAAAAACCACAGCATTGTTAAACCCTGATAGAATCTATCCTGCATGAGAGTTTGTGACCCCACATGGTCTCTGCCGAGGATCCAGCTCCAGCGCCTTGTCGAACTCTGCCACAGACCCCTTCACATCACCCTGTAGTGGTTGCATACCATCTCACCCCTCATTAATTCTCAGAAAAAACACAAGTTACTACCCACTCATGCGCCCAAGAATTGGTCGAGAAAAACGATAACAGAAATCAATACCTAACCCCCCACATTTTGAAATTAGGTTTATAGTAGTTCACCAAAACCCCAAGTTCAAATGGCTTGGCGTATTCGAAATTTTCTAGATAGATCGATAATTGAATGTGAACCTTTCCACAAAAAAAACTGGTTCAAGAAGAAAAATCTCTCCCTTTCTATGGCTACCGCCAGCAAGACTCGACACCAAAGTTCACATAACAGGGGTAGAGCATGGTTAACCAATCCTGTATCTCTTGTGATATGGTGCATTTAGTGATGACCGTCCGAAAACTTCAATAAAAACAAGTGCTTCCTTTTTAATGTGCATAGTTACTCTCCCTTGTCAAGAGGAGAAAAGTTGGTCATGCACAAGAAAGTTTATTGTGATTCTACAATTAATGATTATACGAATAGAGTCCACAAAAAGAAACCCACAATCTTCCTCAAAGAACAAAAATCCTCGCAATCAGTAGGGTGCAGTCTTTGCGTAGAGAACAAGAACTGTGCGGTCAATAGTATATCTACCCTCGCAACCAATTGCATCGCCCATCTGTTGTTCATATCCCATTGAATACTATAAAAACACGCTTCAATTGAAGATTCATTGAATACTGCACGTAGTTACATAGCACCGGTGCTTACAAGAGAGAAGATTGTCATGTAAAAAACTTTATTGTGAATCTACAATTGATGACTATACGAATAGTGTCCACAAGAAGAAACCCACTTTCTGCCTCCGAGACCAAACATTCTTGCAATCAGTAGGTGTGCAGTAATTGAGTACATTCAGTAGAGAACAAGAATTGCGCAATCAATAGCTTGTCTACCCTCGCAACCAATTGCTCATACCCCATTGAATGATACAAAACCACGCTTCCATTGAACAAAAAGATTGATTGAATGGAAGGCCATGATGTCCACCCGCACCTGAGCGAAGAGCTGCATGCCTTGACGAGTGGCCAGAACGGCCGCTTGGCGTCCTCCTCCGGCAGTGGCCATCGCTCGAGCGGCAGTCACCACGGCCACAGCTGCCGCTGAGCCTACAAACAGAGCCGCAGTGCCCACCCCGCTGCCCACCACCAGGGCTCGCCTCCTTCCAGTCGAAAACGAAGGCGAATTGCCCACCTGCTGTTTGGTGCTCGTCCCCTTCACAGCTTTGCAAGAAGCTTTACAAGCAGCCGAACGCAGCCTGAGAGAGGAGGTCGGGATGGAGGTGAGAGAAGCAAGAGTCGCCATGGAAAATCTGGCTCAATTGCAGCATAACAAATGCGAAGGAACCAGCAACAGCCTTCGGGTGATCGAAGGCACTTTTAGGGGCGCTCCCACGTTCCCCGCTCCCCACTGAGGCTTCTTTCTCCACAGAAGCTCCCCTTCCTCTCCGCCATTCTCGTCTGCTTGAACAATCTCTTCCTCGGCCTTATAACTTGTTTGTAAGAATCTTGCCCAATCTTGCACACGATGCTTCTCTCTATGGAGACCATTGGAAGATACTGTACAGTAGATTCTGTACTATCAGACTGTATGACAGCATGAACACATGGGGTTGTAACTTGTAAGTGTAGGGCAGTTGTCTCTAGGAATAAATAGCAAGCTAAGCTTGCAACTAGTCCCTATACGAAGATAACGCTTTTTAGCAACTGCTCCTCTCACTTTTTCAGCTTTATTCAGTGCTAGACATACGTCTTAATTCTCTCTTCCAAACTGCAACAAGAAAAGTTACATTAATTTCGTTTGTTTTTATCGATACTAAACCGCATTCTTTGTACTGCCTTGAGTTCTTCATTTCTGGACCAGTGTCAAAGTGTCTTACATGGCAAGGATGTCAAAAATCCTCGAATTTTTTTGGCACTGGGATTCAATCTGGGGTTCACCTTTCAGGAGAGATTGTAGGAACCGTGGGTTTATATTCTGGCCCGCTTTTGAGAAGCTGAGGAAGAGTTGAAGCGCTCTGTCTTCATCACTGTATGTTCATGAGAATGTTTTCTAATAGTTGCACTTCAGTTTTTAGGAGCTTGTAGATGCCGTTATGAATGAGAATTTGTGGCATGATGTGCTTGTAGGCTCAAGCAGGACATGGACTGGCATTGCATTGCGTGGCTCATGACGAAGGCAAGAAGACATTTGTGATTTTCGTTTGGGATCCATCTACATGAGGAGAAAGCTCACAATAGTAGAGGATTTGGAGGTTGTGGATTGTTTGATGAGGTTGCATGCAGCCCACTTGAATCCGTGGACAATAGAAGGAAACCTCCAATTCTAAGTGTTGCAAAAAAATTTAGGGTTGCGATTTCTTGGAGATCACAAAGACTACTTATGCGCTTGTGATGTACGGGATGAGGTTGGTGGGCCTGACTGGTGGGATTGCATCTGGCAAGAGCAATTTTGAGAGTCAAGGACTGCCAGTCGTCGATGCGGAGAAAGCTGCTCGGTTAAAGCACTCTTCTAATTCTGGCATCTGGTTTGCCTGAAAATGCAAAAAATTCGCCAGCATCTCTTTCAGGGTTTAGGTTTCATCCAAAATCCTTGCTGCCTTTAATACAAAGGATTTTGTGTGCATCTCTAAGAACCCTAAACCCTTTGCAACCCTTTGCATCAAAGGGTTTAGGGTTTCAAGTTGCTGAGTCGTAGCACACCCTGATTGCCTTGGAAATTCAGCTGTTAGTGAATCTTTCATAATATTGTTGAATGGCCTGTAAACCATCCTATAGAGGAACCTTTTCTGTACAAAATTATATTTATTTTGTAGGCAAGAGTATTTGTTGGGTCTCTAGTAGCTCCCCTTCATTTTTTCCATTTGATTGTTCCACCATCCTCTCCAATCATTAGAAAAAAAATGAAGCCACGGGAGGGCTGCTAACTTGGGGGGTTGGAATGATTTATAGTGCCAGCCCGTTGACTGCTCGTGCATGTCCAAGTTGGCACTACTTGTACCAGCACAACTTTGGAAAGTTCAAAAACCTATGGTTCTTTAATTCCTCGTGTGCTAGGATTGTCAATAGCAGGAGACTTAGTAATACAAGGAGGAGTACTAATTTGTTGAATTCCCTTCTATGGTTGGGAAACTTAGAGGTTACAATCAAGGAATATACAGTGGAAAACTCAAACATTTTCACTCGTAGAATATAAAGAAGCGGTAGAGACAATGAAGCATAGGTTTTTTGGCAATTTGTTGGTTTTAGGCACAAAAGTCTTGGGCCCAACTTTGTGCATTTAGAGCAAGATGACATTAGCTAAAATTCACTCCATTACTACTTAAAAGTTTGCATAGCCAAATGTACGTGGGAGCAAAATCTTTGGAAAAATTAGACTTTTGGCAAAGTTACAATAGACAATAGAATTTGATAGCCAACTTACAACTTCTTCCACATTGAAATTAGCATCTACTAAGTGTGTTACAATATTCCCCCAAATCCTCTACAACTTGCAAAATCCTTTCATTTCAATTTCATTTAATACTACTTACAACCAAGGTAGTCGTGATGTGATATGCATTAAATAATGTGATATTCTTTATCCATCATGTGAATGACTAATGTAGTTGTGGATGCATCACTATAACAATTAATAAAACAATGGGGAGGAAAAGAGTTCATTGAATTGAATGTATATGCATGCAAACAAAAATGCGATCTTTGTTCAAAGAATGAAGATTTTATTGAATGTGAATACAGATTTTCTCTAGGGATTCATCTCTATTTACATCATTTCTAGCTTCCACTCAAACATTATGGTGCAATGAACTTTTTTTCCACAAAAAAGGAAGAGAGGGACGAGGAAGGGAAGGTGACATTCTAAAAGGAAGTCTAGTGATTCCTACCTTATTTGGTGAATGCATGCATGGTAGTCAACAATCAATAGCTTTCTATATGCCAATCAATAGGATTGGCAAAGTTCCACTTTGCATTTTTAGACTGTATTCTTATAGGTGCAGGAAATCTTCAACTTGATTAACACGAGCAAGTGTCTATTTGCCAAGCATGTTGCTGAGAAGACTCTACAGGGTATTGCAAAGTCCATCAAATGTTGGTGGACAATGCAAACTAGTGTTGGCGTTGTCTTTCTGTCGGACAAATCGCTATTGAACTTATGCTTATATGGAGCAAAAGCAAGAATAATGACAATCCATCCACAACTATGTTAAAAATGTCCATAGCGGAAGTTAGCATTCTCTTTAGATTATATTGTCGTGCACCCTTGAAATTTAGAAATACATTGCACAACAAAATGGGTGTAACATTTATAGAGCTCCCTTGCATAGTGGGGTGGAGGAGGGGGACGTTGTCATGATGAAAATGCTTTTATTATATAGAAATTTTGTTTAATGTAATGTTTGTTTGGATTTGAATAAATAAACTTTCATGTAAAGGAATTAAAAGAAGTAAAAGATGGGGCGTGGTGAAAACCACGATTTATTTTAATGCTAGTGATTTTTAAAGCTTGTTAATAAATTTGGGGTGTATTGTATCTTGTCACTAACTTAAAGGGAGTAAGTGATTGATTAGCTATTTATTTTTTGCTTTCACTAGCAAGTGCCAAGTTGTGAGTCACTTGCAATAGTCAACGGATTCAACAAGAATCGAACCTAGACCAATAGGGCAATCTTCAATGGACCTTGACAGTTAACTAAATTTGCGACTTAGCAATTAGTTGCAAGATGTTCAGGATTTTATATCTCTAGTTATAACTACAAGACCCTATCTTAAAAAGAATTCTATCTTTTATTCATTAAGAAATGTTAAAAATTTAGTTTTGATTGGCTATGTTGTAAAAAAAAGGTAGAGACTATTTTACTTTTCTTTATCTTGTTTTGTTGACTTGTAGCTGCATGTGTAAAGTTGAGTTGAAGTTATGGGGGGAATAAATGGTTCAACCAATAGGAATTTAGTGCCCATGTGGCTTAGGTATAGACTAATGTCACCTTTGAAGTTGGATAAGGAGTTGGGCTCGTCTCCCTTCTTCTTCATTGTTGTTTTTAAAATGTACAATTTTTGCTATGGGTTTGATGAGAGATTGCAATCAATGTACAAAGAATTTGGTTGTGAAATTTTAGGAGGATGTTCTTCTTGTTGTTGTAAATCTAAAATTTTATTAACCACATTATTTGGATTTTGTGTATGAAACTTATGCCTTGCAAAGTGAGAGAAGGTTAGTTGCCTTAGGTCTTTTAGTTAGAAATTTTGAATGTCTATCATAGTTTGATTAGGGAGTTTATGGCTTTGAAAATAGCACATTTGTTTACAAAATTTTTATCTTTCTAAAAAATTATAGCATGCTTAATTTGAATTAAGGAAAAAGGAGATATAAGCTTGGAAAGATGGTAGAGTAAAGTTGCCACTAAAATTTGTAGTCTTAACTTTAGAGTGTCATAAAAGATAGAATACTTTGATTTTGAAGTTAAAATTTTGAGGTGTCATGTATAAAATTTTTAATTTTCCAAAAAGTTATGATTCAAAGTATTTAAAGCTTTAATAAATAAGTTATATCCATTGAAACATTAATGTGTTGAGCTGTTACTAAATTTGAAGGAAGAGACTTTGATCGATTATGGAAACCAAACAATATATGATTATTTCTTGAAATTGAGGGGGATTATAGAAGCTTGTGGCAGCTTTCTAAAAAGCTCTTACATTTTTAATTTGTGACTTTTATGCGGCTATGGCACCTATATAATTGAAACCACTTCTACAAGAGTTTATATGATTATTTGAAATGAATTTGGTTTAATCCTTCTTTATACATGTTATGTACATGTATAAATATACCATGAGATACATGTATTATACATATATATATACTTTGATATATAAAGATTTTATACATTTTGATACTTATGTATCTTATGAATATGAATATATATATATATATATATATATATATATATATATATATATATATATATATATATATATATATATATATATATATATATATATATATATAACACAATGTTGTATATATAAATTCGGTGTTTTTCTGAAGTAGAGTCTCTACATACAACAATGTTGCCAAGGATACCTTCCTTCCATAGTTCATTCAATGGTGCACTACGCGAGTAGTCATTATCTATTGCCGATCTCCTCCACATTTTTATATTTATGAGGGTTGGAACTAGTAACGGTCAACTTTTGTGGGGATGGGGACGAGTATGAAGAGAGTTTCTATCTCAACACTTGCTTTGAGTACAAGATAAGCTGTCAAGTGAAAGTGGATTCATTCATATCTAATAGTGGACAACCATCTTAAAATGCTCTAGCTCTTTTTGCAATGAATGTGTAAAAGTGAATATGAACAATCTACTTCCACTTGATAGCTTGTATTGTGTGCAACTAACAAGTGTAAAGATAGAACACTCTTCATACCAATACCCATTATGACAACAGTAGACCGTGTTTAGTCATGCCTACAAAAGCACAAAGATGTGGCAGAGAAGAATAGATGACGGTCACTCCCATTGTCATACCTTTCTATGTCACGTGTTGGGAGAATTCAAATAGGAAGCTAACTTCTTCTATGAAAATTCATGATAGGACTATGGTTGAGTTGCCATTGTTTGAGCCATTGTTTCTATTTTCTCCACATAAACAAGTTGCAAAATCCCTACATCCCAACAACACGCTTGGAGAAATGGTGATCCATTAATACTTCTTTTTATTTGTAAGAGCCTTAAAGTTGCAATTTAAGAAAGGACACATTTGCTACAATGATGCTAATGACATTGTACTATGGGAAAGAATGCTATGCTAAGGGCATCAATGTTGTGTAGTGACGAGGGACTAAAGCTATTCATAACAATGTGGATATTAATATTTCTATATTCAATGTGGAGGTGCACTCAAGTGTATTGCAAAGAAGAATGATAAAATGAAAATATTTCTACAATCTAATATTCATTTTCAATTCTATATTTCAACTAAATTCTTACTACTAGAAAATGGTGTTTAAGTCAACAAAAATTTAATAATTTTTTGTTGACTGGAATATTATATTGACCGTTATAACAATTTTTTTGTTGATTTGGTACAAGTTAATAAAATGGTCATAGAATTTTTGTTGATTCAGATAGTAAAACATCTAAATCAACAAAAAAAATTAACATTTTTTTTGTTACGACATGCTTCTCATTTGTAAGTGATAAAAGAGAGGTAATTTCGGTGACATATGAGAGAAGAAGACAAGCTCTTTATACAAATGGAGTGATAAAAGATTAAATAAACTATATGGAATATGTGAATTACTCATAGTCTTAATTCACATATCTCATATGGCTTATTCTACCTTCTACCACTTCATTTGTATAAAGAGCTTGTCTTCTCTTCTATCACCAAAGTCACCTCTCTTCTATCATCAATCTTCAAGTTATAAGAAATTGGTCTTCTTTCTTCTTAATAAATTATAAAGTTTAATTTTTTTCTAATTAAATTATAAAATCTAATTTATAGTCCTATTTATGTGTTTTTTTTACCTATGTAACAATTTGTACTAGGTCAATTTTTGGCTTGTCAAGTGGCGGCCATTTATCGAGCAAATTTATAATTGAATTAATATTATTATTTTTTTGACTTGACCACCATAACAAAATGGACAACAATGTTTTATTAAGTACTGTCTAAGATAATGTGACCGAGGATACAAACAACATCAACACTTTTTTGTTATTTTTTGTTATGGTGGTCGCTATTTTTCTACTAGTGTCTCCCTTTAGAGGGCCTTGATGATTTTCATGCATTTCTCCACCACCACCGAATGCTTCTTCTTATATCGCTCTGACATCATCTCAACGTATGCTAGGTTGACGTTCATATTTCTATCCATGGCGTCGAACTTCACCTCCTTGGTTCCCACGTCCGAGTTGCCTAGCACTTAAGGTGCAACCGTAGCATTTGAGATCACCCCTGTTTCAGATGCATTTTCCCCCTTGAGTGGCAACCTTAACCATTTGGCTGTACTCTTTCCTATTCTCTTTTGCTATGTAGAGAAGTATCTCTAGATTGTCTTCATCTACGTTGTTGAGGTCAATCGGGTATTCCTTGGCATTCTTAAAAATCAAAGTGAATTTCCATTTCATTGCCTGTAGATGAGTAAACAATAAGAGTTTTGTAGGAATGGCAGGAGAAAGTTCCAAATGTAGGGTATTGACAACAACCTATACCATTATCAATTACTTCACTCTGTTGGCCAACCCACACTCCAAATCCAACAATGAGTTTTTTTTGTGCACACCAAATCTAGCAACAAGATTTTGTTGTGCACTCTAAATCTAGCAAATCCTAAGCCCTCACACCTGCAAATCAAGTACAATTGTATTGATTTCCAAGTCCAAACACCAAAATGAAATTAATAAAGAACTTAATCAAAACTTAAAAGATGTATATAAAACAATTGAAAGTAGTTATAAATTGAAGCTTCTAATACAATTCTCAATAAGCTTAGTAGAATTGACTACAAAACTTATTAGAATGATATTTTTATAAACAATCGTATCATGAAAGTTAGAACAATGAAGGCACGCAAGCAAATCCTAAACCCTACCACTAGAAAGAAACAAAACTCAAATGAAAAAAGCACAAAAACAATACAACGAGACTTCAATGCAAGACAAATGGAACAAAACCATACAACTTGAAAAGAATAAATATTTGGCTAGTGTAGGATAATTTTCTTGAAGAAAATAGAAAATCAACTACAACATAAACCGCATTCACAATCTTCTTCATTATCGAGCTTGGAAAACATAGTGACACAACAGAAGTGTACGGATAAAGTTTATGCAATGGTGTGCCTACTCTACAAATTTACAAAAACTAAGAAAATTGCACAAAAAAGAGAAAACACATGCAAAAGAAATGAGGTGAACAACACAGAAATTGCTCTATGCGAAAACAAGAAACAACTTGTCCGCAGGAAATTGCGACAAAGAGAAACACAACAACAAAAAAGGAAATGCAATTGTGTATGCGGAAAATAAAAATACAACAAAAAGAAACAAAATGGAAGCAAACATTAGCGACGGAGATGATGACCAATCGAGCCTGGTTCATCCAAACTTGTATTGAACCTATGCCGAATCTCCCCCAATCCAAAGTTGACTTAATCTTTAGCCAGAGCTCCACGTGACACTCAAACTTGTCCTCAAGACGCAAAGTACTAGCAATTAGTACATGTAATCATTATGTGCAACCTATTCTCTTAAGCAATGAAATATTTCATTAAGTAATTGAAGCCATTACAAGTAATCACAAAGTGAATGCTACTTTGAAGTTTACGCATGTGTCTAAGCCTTTCTAAGTGAATTCTGCCCATTATGACAACAAACACAAATATACCCCCCTCCTTATTGATCCTTCATGTCAAAATGACATATAGAATACTGCCATTTTTACGAAATTGCCCATTTACACTAAGCCTATTGATTAATTGCCAAGCAAGTAAATTGGAAGAGATGAGTTGTTGGTAACGGATCCGTGTCATGTTTGTAATGGTTTTAGTATCTTCTACCTTCCAGGGCACTGCAACCATGCATATCTTTGGGCCTCTTGTACGAGTTGTACAAGCATTGAAGACAAAGGACGCTTGTGGTGATCATGGACATCCCGCTCCTATTTGAGATGAAAATAAACTACCTCACTTATGGAATACTTTTTGGCCTGCGGAAGGAACAGAGCCGTGGGCCGCAACAATACTATGGAATGTGATGACGAAGGGGGAGAGTCTTAGAAACTGACGCGAGGGCAAGGAAATCACTTGCATCAGTAAAGAAATCACCTGCATCAACAATAGAATGTAATACCTATCCTTGGATTTTCACTGTATTTGACCACGGTGACGAAACTCACCTAATAGCATCCGAGTTCTACTCCACAGCGACGGAAACGCCTTGGAGAAGTTTTCTTGGGCTACTCGGTTGGGCCCCAGACCTAATTCCAAATGTAAATTATGGAACCACTTTCTAGGTTTGGGGCCCATTGGTTTGCCATAGGCCATAGCGCTGTACACTTGACTAGGGTTACCAAGGCCATACCAAGTGTTGTCCAGGAGCGCCTGAGGATTTCCGTCGTCCTTAATCTACACCGTCATTGCCAGGAGTGTTGCTGCACACCAGGGTCTCGACGGCTCCGCAATGCAAATAATATTCCATGCGTGTTACCTTCTGCAACAATGAGTACTGCGCAGAATGCTTCGCCTTTTCCACGTCCGACATCATGAAAAACCTGTACGTCTGTTCTGCGTGAAATGTCTGTGAAAAAGAAAAGATCGAGGAAACCAAGCAAACCTCTCGGAATTCTTGTACAGCTATTGAAGAAGCAAATTGCACCGCAAGCACACAATGTATGTATTCAAAATATACATTATTTTGCAGCTTTAGTATTAACACCGAATTGCTCACAAGACACATCCCACACTAGACACAGCTTCACAAGACACATCCCACACTAGACACAGCTTCACAACAATTATCGTCTGAAATCGGCGGGAAGTAGCCAATTCGGTGATAATTGGACAGCAAGGAAGGAAGGTTTGGTGAGAGATTGGTTTTGAAATGGAAGGTGTGGAATCCGAGGTTGTTGAGGGCGATGCCTCCCCGTATGGTTTGTCCTTATTGCTCAATGGAGAACGCTGTCAATCCTGATATGTGCATCCTGGAGAAGTTTTATGCCTACAAGACAAGAGCAATATGTTCTTTCTATTTATCTGCTTTTGTGTTCTTCTCTCGGACTTTGGAATTTCTTCACGAGGTTGCAAATTCTCTTCGTTTAGATGCACAATTGTTGACCGGAGAGTTTGCAATCCGTCGATCTATTTTCTATTTAATTGTTGTGTGTTCGAGGCGAGCAAATTTGCGTTCTGAATTGCGTTCTGTTTTGCAGAGGTTTTACATTGTTGGAAGGGACAAAAGCAAGCAACACTGGCGAGTGCTGACGCTGATCCTGTAAGTCATTCCATTCCCCAAAGCAACAACATAAGCGTTGTGGATGGGCACTGACATCGAGGTCCGCCACACTCCTACAAGCGGAGCTAGTGCATTACACAGACGTGAAAGACACAAGTACCTAAACACAGAATCCGTCTATAATCCCTTTCTCTTACCCAAAGCTC
This sequence comes from Climacium dendroides, assembly GCA_950106755.1. Taxonomy (NCBI): domain Eukaryota; kingdom Viridiplantae; phylum Streptophyta; class Bryopsida; order Hypnales; family Climaciaceae; genus Climacium; species Climacium dendroides. The sequence continues at coordinate 5,185,226 of OX467087.1, read as the reverse complement.
TGACGTAATAGCCAATATCTTCTTTCTTTTCCGCTATGTGAAAATCTTCAACCTGCAACACGCAACTCTCACTGCCTTACTTTGGTAATGACATCAAACGTACCCACAAACAAGTAAACAAACGAACGCACGAGATGCGACAAATTTACTAGATTGTGAGCTATATCTACTCAAATGCACTCTCCATTGGATTGCAACATGCTTAATTCTAGAGGTTGAAACAAATCAACAAGATGAGGAATTGTTTAGCTCACCATAAAATAAATAAAAGGATAAAGTGACGCAATTGGTAGAGCTGTCAATGCCAAAATCCACAACACAACACCCTGCATTAGTTTGCATTCCTACAAATTCTCTGCCAAGGGCAAAACTAAATCCTGATAGCTAAAAACTTTCGCAAATAGTATCCCGGAAGTTCTCCTCCACATATCAATCACTGCTAAGAGGCGAAACCTCTATACAATAAGTAGGTAAAGTTTCACTTGAGCCCGCTATGCCGATAGAAACAACGAGCTGACACAGGATCTTTAGTTCTCGTCAACGTGCACGCTCTCAAAAACATCGATATTACAGATGAGTTTTCTTGCCTTCCAAGCCAAATAAAGAATTAGTGGTCATCAAACACAAGTAGACCTAGATTTACAAGGCATATTCGTTAAATTGAGACAAAGTGGTCATTTTGAGACATTGGAAGCACGAGCGCAAAGGAATATAGAAGGGAAAGTTGTTGAGGTCAACGATAAATAGCTTCCAATATATAAGTTCTAAAGTGTGCTGACCCAATTACTTGCAAATCAAATGGAAAACCACGCGGACATAATAGAACAAAATACACGAGTCATAGAAAAACAAGTAAAAAGGCTGTTAAACAAAATTCAAGAAAGCTTTATTTCTTGAAGACATGGAATATAGGAAGAGTATGTAACTACAATTGACAATCCCAACTTCAGGGAATGAATTAGAAATTGTATAATTGTTGTATATGCGCGTAGAAATACTTCAGAGAATGAATTAGAAGTTGTATAATTGTTGTAAATGTAGAGATTCATTGTACACCAAGCTCTTCTACTTTTCTCTGTGTACATTTTTTTGGTAATTTAATTATTTAACATTCTATTAATAGTAAGTATGCTCCAAAGAAGCCTAGGGCTCCGAAAAACTAGTTTTAGCCTGAACAGGAGTCGCCTAAGAATCATTGCGGGCTGTACAATGAACATTCGCTGTCTCCGCCTCTTTTAATCTAGCTAAGCCTCTCAAGATATCCTTGCGACGAGAGTGATAGTATGGACCACTTGCTGAGTTAAGTCCATCGGAGAATCCCATGCTATGAGATCCTCTGTCCTTCCGCTTAGGTTTGCGGACTCCTTGAGGAATATGAGACGCCGAAAGAGATCTGACCCCTGGAGGGGAGGCCTCGAGAGCGTCATATTCACATTGTTTACATACGGAAGTCCACCTCCAACTGACCTCGACTCGAGAGACCGTCGGTGGTCTCTCACAATCCTCTATCGAAACAAAGTGTCTGCAGATGGTGAGCGCCTCGTGCCCCCGGAAAGCGAAGAACGAGGTCGAGTATTGCTGAGCCGAGGTAAAGAAGCTGGAGTATGGATTTTGATTCTTGCACTCTCCCCGCAATCCGCCAAAAAAGACACGGTATCTATAGTGCTTGGAAGAACGGAAGCCCGTCCAGTCCGTGTCGATCTTTCATCTTTGAGTCGAGGATGCCCAACGTTGTTGTCATCGGGCAGTGTGAGTGTTTTGATCTCCACCCAAAAAAGACCAAACAAGTACAACCAAGTTCTGGGTTAAAACGTAAACTAGGTGATTGGCTGTAGTAAACGAGCTGCCTTCCAAGCAATGGAACTTTTTCACTAAAACCTACTATGTTGTTCTCAAAATCAACCGTATAGATCTTATAACTTTAATTCAAGCTAAATCACGATGTATGATGAAGTATTCTAAAACCTATACTAGTTGAAGTTAACTTCCAATTGAATTTTCTACTTAAGTGTTTTAAATTTGGATTGTTGGTTAATTATTGTTGAATTAGTTTTATATTCTTTCAACGCAAGTTAGGATGTTTTTATCCTATAAATAAACCAAACCTCTAAGTGGTTTTGAATTTATTTTTCCTTTGTTCTTTTGAAAATAATAAAAAAACTCCTTCAATGTTTTGTTATGGTTTTATTCTACCTCTATCTTTTTATTCTATTCTATTTTATTTCTATTTTCTATTTTATTTTATTTTAATTTTAATTTTTAATTTCTTTTTCTTTTCTTTATCTAATTCGGTTTTCTTTCCTTTTAATTCAATCTGTTTGACTTCTAGGCTAATGGGATTTGATTCATTATCGATTTGACCTGACTTCCTATTAGTTTGACTCTGAAATCGATCCCTACTTGGAATCTGAGATTCCACAGAATATTCCCTTCGGATGAATTTCAGAATTTCATCCCACTTAATGGCTAACCTTAAATTCCTTCTAACTTCTTCGTTAATTATCGAAATTTGACGTGTAATACCTTTCTAGAAAGCTAAAAATATTTTGTAATCGATTTTGTGGTAAAATGACTCTAATGGTAAATTTTTAAAGGTCTGGATTTAAATCCTACGTCCGATCCTACCTTCTATTTAATTCAATTGACGAAAAACACAACACACAACTAATGATGGGAATTAGGCACTTACTTGGATGTTTTCTATGGTTTCATGCTCCTCTTGAAGGTCGAAGTCCATCCCGTAGTTGGCGTCTTCCATGCCTTCTCCTTTTCGATTCTTGATATTTGAAAATTTATAGAATAATAATTACTCTATAATTTTCTCCCTTGTTCCAAAGGTGTTGATTTTCCAACCTATGCTAAGTGTATAATCTTTTTGGGCGGATTTACCTCTATTTTCTTTCTTTTTTTTCTATTTTTTCTTTTTCTTTTTCTTTGAAAGCCTAATTTCAAAGTAACTTGTTGAAATTCTATCCTATGGTTGACATTCACTCAAAGACAACAAAATCCCTTTTTAACCTTAATCTAATTTAGCTAAGTCTAGAACTTCCCCTAAGTCAATGGATTCTTTATGTTGTTTTTATTGATTGACTTTTGAAACAACTATATTCTATGGCAAAAAAGTCAAACTATGGAATTTTTCGAACCCGTGAACATTCCTCCTTCACCTCCACACTTAAGGTCTTCTTCCAATATCTTGTGTCTTCACTTATGCTTTTGAACTTCTACTGTGTGTGTATGCCTCAATTTTGTAATTGATCTGAGCTCCATCACACAACAAGTTAGCAAGAATTGAATGGCAAGACAGAAGGGGGGTCAATTTAGCTGCTGGGTCAACTATGTGCCCTGTTTTCCTCTCAATAACGTTTAGTATGTTTGGTTTTGCAAACCAAACTGAATTGCCCTTGGGTTTGGTCTGATTTCCTTTCAATCAGTGAGTTCACGTTTTAATTAGTGACTGAGTTGAGTTGAACTCACTACTGGTTCTCTCGTCCTCTCTCTGACTTTCAAATTTAAATTAGGCCCTATCAGTCTCACTAATGCTTCGGAACTTTGGTTTTTAATTCACTTTAACTGGCAGTTTTGGTGAGCATCAAAGACTGGATACGTTTACTCACCACTGGTTGTAACCTGACCCTCTCTCTGGTTGGTATTAACTCTCAATTATAAAGGATTAAGTTGTCTATTAGGCTCTGTTTCTCTAATACACTCTCAGTGTTCCCTAATTAATCTTGAATTTCCAAACACCTTTTTTCTATCACTCAATGACCCCTCAGTGTTCACACTTGTTGATTTTCAATCCTTGTTTTTAAATCAGATGTATTGGACAAGAGAAAACCAAATTTTGTTGGGACCTAAGTTGCCTTGGGTATCCTCCCTTTTTTGGTTGGAATCTAGATGATGTATGTGAGAATTTTGGTTCAATAAAGTGACTGGCCAAAATGGCCGACCTACCAGCCTGTTAGTTGACTGCTGGCCAATTACTGCCGACTGCTTGCTTGGTTCGGACTGGCTGCTAGCTGTCTCGGCCCTTGCTGGCTGGTCCGGCCTTGCTGGTTTCTCAACTGGTTTACTTTTTTGGCCGTTGCTCGCCACAAATTTTTGGCTCTTTAAATTCCACACTTGGAATTTAAAACCAACCTATGGGTCTCCTATGGGAACCTTTTACTATCAAATCAAATTGGAATTCTATCAAGGAACGAAGCTTTGCCGTCCGGGGGCTTAACCCCAAAATTCTATTACTAAAAATTAGTCCTAGGACGATAGCTTCGCCGTACTGGAGGGATTAACCTCAAATTCTTTTAAAAGAACATGGTATAATAAGCACATGTGGACATGGAGAACTTTGAATCCCACTCAAAGCTTCTTGGAAAGACTTGACATACTCACACGGACCACGTATTCCAATTATCAAGGCTCTAGGGGGATTTTCAACAAAGAATTGTGAAATCCCACACAATAAGCTCAAATCGGAATGGTTAGTAGATTCAGACACACACCCAACCCACAACAACAAGCGACTTGTCACCAACAAAGCTTGTAGGGGGATTTACTCCAAAAGATGGGAAATCCCACACAATGAGCTTGTATTGTGATGGTTAATACAAGTGTTAGTTCACAAAATACTTCAAATCAAACACTAGAGGTCCCCCTAAGCGGCATCGCCAAGGTACGAAGGGGGATTTTCTCTAGGATTAGTACAAATGTTAGTAATTCAACAAAATGCCCAAAAAATCCAAAATAACACTTCAAAAACTTAACAAAAAACACGCAAACAAGTTAGCAAAGCTTGAAGGGACTCCAAGTCCTTCAAGAGAGCTCCAAAAACAACAACAAAGGGGCTTGAAATGCTCCAAAAACAAGGAAATTTGGCAACGTGGCCTAAATAGCCAAAATCCAACTACATGGACCCAAATGAAAACAAGGCGGTTCAAAATGAACCTAAGGGGTGTTTTGAGAGGAGAATGGGTGACCTTATATACTCTCCCAAAGGCACCCCCCTCCTCTCTTTTCCTACAAGGTAATCTTATCAATTAAGATTTTCATCTAATTTGCCCAATTTTCACTTCTACGCTGGTCCAAATTCCTAACTTTTGGAGAAATGCTCCAAATCACAAACGGATTGCGCCATTGGATTCAAAAGGCCATTTTTAGTCTAGAAGAACCCTCACCCCTTTTTCCTATGTTAAAATCACAAAGATTTCTAGTGCTAGTTAAAAGACCAAAATTGGATAAAAATCCAACTTTTGGAGATCAACTTTTCTAAGAAAAGTAACTAACCTAGGCTCTTTAGTAGGTATAAAGGAGTAAGAAAAGACCCCGCTTCGACCTTAATCCGATTCTGTATGCTCCCCGTACGCCGGTCAACTCCACGATTAATCTTTAAATTTGCCAATTTTGGAGGATCTTGATGGTTTTGCATCATCTGACTATCAGAATGCCACGAAACTTATTGGAGCTTGTTATTAACATAAAAGAAGCTAACCTAATTTTTAGTGAGATTTTACCGTTGCCTGGGTAATTTCTAGGAATTTCCCATCATTACTTCCAACGGTTGACTACCTGAAAAAAGATCTTTTGAAGATAAAAAAAACCGAGAATTTTCATGGAACCTCTCATGGAGTTCCACAAGGGATGTGCGAACTCATATTCCCGTTTTGCACATCTAAGAAAGGAGAATCAAATCCTGCTATCTCCTTTAACTTTCGGTAAAAAGGGAATCTTCCAAATAGAAGGGAATCTTGGCGAGCCGATTCCTCCGTTGGACTCCTGGCATGATTTCCACTTTGAACTACCGTACTTAAGTTGCAGATGCCCTCCTATGATTCGTCTTGAGTTTTCTTCACCTATAGGCTAACAATTGGAGTTTCTATTATTTTGCCAATGGAATGGGAAAACTGAAACCTCTCTTTGGGAATCTATGCTAAAGTTTTTACATAGTTTCCTTGAACCAATTTGGTTATTATCTGTCACTAAAAGGCAAGTTTAGACAAGTTGGGCAATTTCTACTAAACATGGTTATTTTGTACAATTTCTGGATTTCTACCCTATCTACATGCAGGATTTGGTTACAAATAACAAGAAATGCCTCAATTAGGACCAATGGTCCTTTTGGTATGTGACATCTCCATTTTGGTTATTTTGGTTATTCACTCTTTTTTGGGCCTTTTGTATATAAAACTACACTCAAAACTTTATAAAATCCAAAAAAACCAATTCCGAATCATGAGTGACTAAATGGATACTCACAAGCAGGTCGAGCTTTCTACTCGTCGCGCCATCCGTCCGCGGAGCCGGCGAGCACGATCTTATTCGAGTCGACGATGTCCGCTTGAGCGGCGACGGGGAACAGATTGGTGTCTTCTGCGGTCCGAGACTGGGTGGGTTGTCGACAACACCATTCTCGATGTCGCCCTTGGAATAGTTGATGGCCGTTGATGCCGCGTCCACGGCGGAGCGCAACATGTATGGTTTTGAAATCGGGGCTATTCCGCAACTCCCTCTTGGAGATTCGGAGCCCGCGGAGAGGGATTTTTCCGATCTAGAGAGCAGGCTCTTGGTGAGCCTCTGTTTAGGACAAGGTAGTTTGAAATAAGTGGGTTGAACTTGCATGCTGAGAAAATTAGAGCAATTTTCCACGCAATGTAGAATAGAAAGCAGAAAGTAGACAAGTCACCAAGTATCTGACAAAATTTGATTTTGAAACGTGTAACCCTCTCTCTTATTTACAAATGAATGTAGAATACAAAAACATCAAAAAATAAAATGGCAATCCGCTATCTACAAACGTTCGGCGAAGAGTTAGCCTAGGTTCTACGACTGCGAGGCTCTATAACTACGCCAATGCCCGGGAGATGGAACGTCGATTTGACGTTGTTCGCGGACTTGCGCATCGCTGCCATGACGTTCTTCATCATGTAGTCCGAGTCGTCAAGCAGTAGGACGCCCATGCGATTTGCATTTACGTACGTCCGTAGCTGTCCCGGTGGACAATCCAAATAGAGACGCTTAAGCCATGGTAGAAAGTCGCCCATAAGGACGTTATCCCTTCGTTTTCCATGACTCCAGGTGTCTAAGAAGATTGCATTCCCGTTCTCATTGCAGACACTCTTGATGGGAGAGTCATCAATGAGGAGGGTGTTGTTCGGCGAGAAAGCCGTGTTACCACTGGGATTGGTGAACAGGGTCTTCGAAAGCACTTTGAGGAGCGTCACTTTTGAGCCATAGGCCATGGACTTCCCCGGAAACTCTTCTATGCCCCTACATGAGTCTTGAGCTAGTATATCGAAGGGGGGCCTAGAAGTGCTGAAAAGGTGTCCAGCAATGGATTCTACATTGTCTTTCAACATTGTCGACCAGACGGCTACCCTGTCCGCGATCTAGAACACCTCTCGCAGGAACTCTCCCAGATTCTGCCTAGCAAATATTTCTTTCGACCCAATGATCGTGGGAAACCTATGGCATAGAAGTATAGAACATGGTCTTCGACTCAATGTGTCTTTAGTTTACTCGCTTCGGATTTGTGCATGGATTGGCACAAGACACCGTTCAAGTCAAAGACCATGTTCAGCCACTTCCTCCGCGGCTGCGACTCTATAGGGGGCACCCCCCTTGGGACGACTTCTCTTGCGCCCTTCGATTCTACATGATAAAAGCAGAACAACATAGAAATGTAGTTACCTGTTTAAATGCAGAAGTGGGAGAGCCAGAGAGTGGAGAGACGCATTGAATTCCATTAATCGACTGTGGTTTCCCGTTAGATAGCGCTTTCATTGGCAGCGGACGGTGCACGCTTTTATGTTTTTTCAGCTGAGAAAGAAAACATCGGGAGTACGATGCAATTAGATTTGGATTCAATGATGTGTATAAAAACGTGCCTACTTTATTTACATAGATTATATGATACATGCTGAATTTTTTTGTGTATGACTAGAGTCGCAAAAACTATACATTCGCGTCTATGCTACACTATGCTACACGAATGGCAGCCACAAGTAGTTCTGCCGTGCGATCGCATCAAGCTATCAAGGAGTGGCCACACCATCCTGTCAAGGAGTATGAATACAAATAAGATCTCAGAACTACAACAGAGCGACCGCGATACAACCACCAATAGAAGAATCCATGACACTGATTCTAGCTTGGTCAATCAAAATTGTATGGATCTAAGGGTTGTACCTAAGCGGAATTGGTTTGTGGCAGTTCTTCAGGATCCTCTGGTGTTGGGACGACCAGATCTTTGTGATCCCCCATCTGGATGCCAACATCCTCTTCGCCCTCTTCGTTCTCGCCGTAGTCGAGTTTTTCCTCATTGGAGGTGTCAGAAGAGTCCAACTCGACATGTTTCTCCGTTGAAGTCCCACAACAAGGGACTTCAATTCGAGACGAGGGTTCTGCAGCCTCTACGCCAATTGACGACAGAGGTCCCCCACCAGAGATATCATCGAGTCGACGATACCTCTCCCCTGCCTTTGGTCCTTCACCCACAGCATCACCCTCCTGTGTCTCTAGAATGACAACCTCGAACGCTACCTTATCGGGAGAGGACACTTGAGGAGTGGGAGGACGTGGAGGCAAAGCCTCAGCCTCAACAAGAGGTTGAGTCTTCCTAGACCGGTTAACGTCAACTCGAGGATCCGGGAGTCCTAAGACCAAATCACGGACGTTTTGCTTCACGGTCGGGCTTACAAACAAAGAAGGGTGTCGTGGTGGGGGAGGAAGACTTTGCGAACTAGGTTGGCTGGATGCTTGGGTTCCCTAGCTCCCCTGGCTCATTATGAACCTCCTTAGTTCATCCATCTGAGTCTGAAGCATATTAATTTTTTCATCCGACTCTGCTTGTTGTTTCGCCAATTTTGCATTAGCCTCTGCAACTTCCCTGTCATGGGCCTCGCGCTCTTCTTGACGGGCTCGATCCCGAGCGATCCTCTTCTCCTTCTTCTCCTTCTCGTACGTCCACCAATCACCCTCCACCTTCAACTTTCTATCGAACAAGATGGTTGGCTTCTTCTCGTATGGTGCCATAGATCTCCTAGGCTCTTCATCGTTGTCGGATGAGTGCGGATGGTCAAGAGGATCATCGTCACTGAGATCGATGACATTCTCAGGCGGCACCTGCTTTTTCATTAGGGTAGCAACCTGCTGTCGTAGCACAGGAAAGCAAAAATCCTTCTCTAAGGCTCAATATTTCTTAAAAGTGGCCTTAAAGTGACTCGAGTATCGTTCCCACGAAGATCGAATTCCTAGGTTCACAATTACCGGAAAATGGTAGAGTGATGGTCACGAAACACAAAACCCCAAGCAAAACAATAGACCGGAACTCTATTCTGTCTCATTGTTTTCTTGGACAAACACGACCAGATCGCCCCGGTCCAACAATTACTAATACACGTTAGACCGGATCTTCCCGATCTAACAACACTGACCGAATCTAATCCGGTTTAATACCCACTTGTTTATCACACACACTCTCTAACTAGTTGGTTTCAACCCCACATCTTTACACTACCCCGTAACTCTTCCAACACTTCTATTCACATACCTCTAGTAGTTTCCCGTATTTACGTTTTACAGACCGTAACCGAGATCCGCGTTTCTATAGATCTAATCTTAACTTCTAGTATTCACATCCGGTTCAGATTTCTACTTGTAACCATGTCGAGTTTAACCTTTGAATGAAGAGGGATCTGCTAATTGGGATTCAAGAAGGAAGCTTAACTCCTACCCTCCAATTTTAAATGTTAGAAGTTTCACTATGTGATCAAACTTTCAAAAATAAACTTTCAAATCCTACAAATGAAAAACAGACCGTCCTCACAACTGGAAAGGAAACGCAGTCGTGTCCAACAGGTCACCCAAGCCGGTCTAATTCCTCCTAACCAATGCTACAACGACAGCCTACTGAGTTAGTCCTAAATCCGGTTTGAACTAGCGGGGACAAAAAGGGGAAACGAGTGCTGTGGAGGCGTGCTAATCCTTACTTCTTCCGGAGAGTACCCCTCCTCCGTACTTCTTCCGAGTCCATTCCTAGTCCACACTAGAGATCCCTTCTGTCTCTGCCCACACACACTAACCCAATACTGGACCGGATAAACTCAACATCCGGGCACACCTTGTATCCACTTACATTCACTTTTCAGTCTGGACTTTCAAAATACGGACAAATGCCAAGTACACACAACTATGATTTGTTCAATCATTCCAAGAGCGAACCCTCAGGTACTCATAAATATAAGGAAATAAGATAAAGATGCACACCGGGACTAAGCAAGTCCCAGATTTAAATACTAAAACTACTCCCTCAAAATCCTATCCCAAAAGTATCCTACCAGCCAATCAAGGCCAAACACGTTTCATTTCTTTACTAATTTCTAGCCTTGTTGACTTTTACTTAAACTCCCACTACTTTCGTTAAAAGTGGATCTCAGATCCTATAATTATGGACCCGGTCACTTTCCAACTGATAGTGGCCATGTCACTCAAAAAGTACACTTCCTAATTATGCACAACTATCCCAAAATTTCAGGCTTTCACCACCCTATCCTCAGAAGTTTACCTTAAGTAACTTCCTAAGTTCTCAACTTCTTCGCGGCTGGCTTCTTTATGGTTCCGGTCTTCTGTCCCTAGCGTACCTTACCCCAGGCGGCGAGTTTCTTCTTCTTGGTTACTACAGCCTTGGTTGCCCGAGTCTCTGCCAATGCTTGATCCGAGTCAAAATATGGCTCCGAGTCTTCCTCAGTTCCGGATTCTTCATTCTCGTCCTCTTCTTCTTCTTCTTCCTCCTCGTCATCGTCCTCTTGAATCAACCTCTTCTTCTGTGTTGACATAATTGGAGGCTTCTTCTTCTGCGTGGTTGGTGTGGGCGGAACCTTGGCCCTAGTACTCTGAGCAATGGTTTCCTCAATTGTTCCACCCTTTCCGGATCCTTGTCCCTGAGATCCGGTCTTCCATTCCGCCATCAACCCAGATTCACTTCCCAAAGTTAATTTAAGTGGGGTGGAGGGAAATACCTTCTCCTTCTTTGCTGGAGGGGTTGGAAAAACTGGAGATGATTCACTTAGGTCGATAAACTTGCTGCTCAGCCCTGGTTTGGATATATTCTTCTTCTCGGGTGGTTCCGGTTTAGATTTCGTCTTTTCTTCATCAGCGGCCTTCACCTCCTCCGATGCTCTCTTCACCACCCTTGTTGTCTTCATTTCTCCGGTCTTCTCTTCCTCAGCAGCCTTTATTGCTTCTGCTGCATTGAGAGCAATGTCCGTCACTTCCCCCAGCAGGGAAATCATTTCTCTTGTAGGCTCAAGCCGGATGGGAGAGTTTGGTGTGTCCTCTACCTTGTCCTTCGCCTGAACTTCTTCTGTGGGTACTAGAAGGGGTGATGGTGCGAGCTCCGGTCCCGTTTTCGGTTCCTACTCCTGCTTTCCTCGTTCTTCTACCTCCTTCATCACCTCGCGTAGTGGCTCTACTATTGCCTCCATCTTGCGATGGTAGGACACTAGGGCCATCATTAGGTTGGCTGGAATTTGCTTTCTGGTCTCCATCACCTTTTCATCAAATAGCATCGCTTTGTTGATGACTTCGCCCGGATTGCCGATGAACTTCCGGATCGCTTCAAGATTCTCCGAGGTTGCTTTAGTGAACCCCTTCTGCCGGTCCAGTTCTTCTTTCTTATCCTCCAGCTCCTTTGTTAGTTGGTCCACCTTATGTGTGGCCTTACTCAGTTCTCTCTTCACTACTTCTTTCAATTTCCGGTCTAGTTGAAAAATAAGTTGTTGCGGTTGACTGATCCTCAGCAGTTAGCATAGCTCTTGAATTGTCTCTTGATTATTCCCGTACTGAACCCAGAACTCACTGAGTTCCTTCACAATCTGACCCAGGGGATTCTGGTTCCAGACCGGATCCACACCCTTACTTCTCTCTCCTATTTCCGGGTCTTTGTCTTTCCGATCCTGCCTCCTCCATTGTGACTTAGTTTCCTCGACCTGTGGAATATCTCCACCTATCTCGGCCTCTGAATCTTCCTCTTCCTACTCGGCTTCCTCATCCGGGTCTTCTATTTCAAATTCTGACATGGCTTTGGCTGTATTGTATGAATTTAGTTCTCTATTCGTAAGCCAACCATGAGCTTGGTACAAGTGATAGAGGAAAGAAGTTATAAAGGAAGGTTTAGATTTTCCTACGTCCCCTATCATCCTCTTTGTTTGATCCTTTATTACTACTCCCTAATCTATTTTCTGGTCACCAACAGTGTACCAAAAATGGTGTTTGCCAGGGTGACTGTAATCCTATTCGGCCGCTCTGGATTGAGGATAGCTGCAAGATACTTCATCAACCGTCTCTCCCTAACATTTATACATTCTACTACAGGAAAACCATCCTTCTTCGTGGGAGGATTCTAGAACTTACCATCAAAGAAACGGTCCGTCCGCGAAGCCGGTCCTTTGTCCGTCTTTTTGTAATCATATGTTTCTCGCTATAGCGCAGGAGTCTAGTCCTCGGGTCGGCCCCTCAACGTCCCCTTCCATTTCTTCAATGGCGCGCCGAGTACCTCCCTCACAATATCCTCATCCTTCAAGTTCCACGACCGAACTAGAAAGCCTTCACATCCCATCTGCCGGAGGTCCTTTTCTAACTCCGCCTTCTCTTTTGGATTAGCCGGTACTACCGGCTTCACCATGCGTAAAGACACAGCTACCTCCTCTCTCACCATCGTGGACTACTTTCTCTAAAACTTATTAGTGACCGGAATCACTCTTTGAGGTTTCACTAGCACTCTAATCTTCTCACTCCACTCAGGGATCCTCTTCAAGAGTTGCTCCCACAGAACACTTCTAATTCTAACGCTCGTTCGTAAGATTTGTAAGAGTGTTCTCCTCTTGAGACCTATCTTCCCCTAATTTTGACCGTAATCTAGAATGAATGCACCCGTAACTTTTTCTTCTTCTGACCTATGAAGACACCGCGGATGCACTTTACCATCCTCTTCTTAAGGCAACTTTCAAGAAAAAAGAAGTCTCAGCCACTTGCCCCTTTTATTTCAACTTTCTGGGGCTAACTTCATTCACACGGGACCGTTACAAGTGACCGTTTCCCGAAAAATAGACCTATTCTCGAGTGTGGTCTAGAGCTAGGTAGGCACCCGTTATGCTCGGATTGCCTGCTATCCGTTTCTGATCTCCGGTCCTTTATTTTCTTCCGTTTTCCGTTTTCTGATAAAACTCACTCCATCCTACTTTTGACCTAACTATCCCGTTTCCGGGTTTTCAGTTTTCGGTTTTCGGTTACTTTTGTTAACACTATTATCTATTCTAAAGTAATCCTATTCCGGTATCCGGTTCCTAACTACTTACAATCTATTTTTCTAAAGAAAAACAAAAAAATAGGGAATAAGGAGTTCTAATCCCCTTTTTCCCTTTTAAACCTAAAAACCGGATTTTCGTGCTCTCACACCTGCACATTTTTTTCCATTGGAAGATCGTCTGCCCCGACAATGTGAAGATTGCCTCCTTCATTGAAAGAGGTCCCTGCAACCTCCACTAGACTCTGTTGCTCCAATGTCTGGAGATGTCAATCCCATTCATCATCGGTTTCGACGTCCTCTTCGAGGTCATCTCCCTCCATCACTATAGCAGAAGTCTGCATCCAAGTGTGTACTTGGAACGTATTAGTGCCATATTCATCCAATCCTTCTACCCCAGGATTGATAGTATTTTGAGGACCATCATCCTCTTGGCCCTCTATAGTTGGTCGCGAGGGAGGAATTGGTGATTCCAGCGTCACAGGGGCCGATGGTGGATGCGTTGGGTTATCTTCCAGAGGTCCTCGCGGACTCGCGGAGGCGGGCGAACATAAGTCAACAAGTACGGAGAGTTCGAAAACATGAAGTCATTCTTGTCCATCTCGGATGCCAGATACGATATGTTCTTGTATCCATCTACCTCATTTTTGTTACAAAATCCATAATAAAATACTCCAAACATCTGCATGAAACAACACACGCAGTTAGTACACCTATTTCATATTATAACGAGCATGAATATATGAATACAAAGGGTATCGTCGAGTCAATGATACCCAAAGAAGAGTCTTGTTAAGCTATTGAGACTGACATTACAATTAGAAAATCATCAGATGCGTTACTTATCGTCGATTCAACGACAAAACACTCAAGAGACATACCTTTGCCGCCAGCATACATTTCGGCCCGGCAAATATTCCTAGAACGTTATTCCCTGGAGTTGTGAAGGCTTCTAGAATATTCAGATAGAACTCCATTCTGAGTTCTCTCTGAGAGATCCTCCACTTGGCCTCTATATTCCTCGCTGGGTCCGAGTAATATACACAATCAGAAGGAACTCTGTATTCCCTCATTGCCTGGTCTCGGACAGAGATTGCAAAGTCATTCTCTTTTTTGAAGAGAAAAAGGAGCGGCACGTTAGCCGCTGTCGAGCGACTAGTAACATTGTTTAGTCGCTCCGCTTTGGCAGGGATGTAAGTCAATGCATGGACATCGTACTCCTTCACACTCAAAGCTACAAAAGCCGTTACAGCCTTGACATCGAACTTGTTCCCTAGAATGAACAGCCAAACACTGGCTTTTGTCATTTTAGGCTCTAACTTCTTGGACAGAAAATCCAAAAAGATGTCAATGTCTCCTTCGGCCCCTCCACTTGCAGACACTTTGCGGATGTTGATGAATCGCCACTTTCGCACTTCATTAAAAATGAAAAAAAAAATTGGTGGTTTGGTACCTGCTCTATAGACCCGGAGGTTTGGAAACCCCCCAAGTTTGCCAAACCTCTAACAAGCTGACCAATCCTCTGAAGCACTTAGCAAATACCCAAACCCTAAAGCGTATAATCATTTTAACCCCTTAACAACTAGGGAAATGTACCAAAATACTTGCCTTTTGCCATTGGAAATGGTCGGAGACACTTAAACTCGTTGCTGTGGACACTAAGAGATGCCAACACCAAACCACCTTGCACGTGGTAGGCCAAATCATTTTAGTTTGAAGGCTTGAAAGTCAAAACCTTCAAAAAATTCTAGAAAAATGTAAGAGTGTCCAATAGAGCCACAAATTGGCATAGACGTACACTCTCTAGCATAGAATGAACTCACCAATTTTCAAAGAAACATTCAATTCCAGAGTTACCTTCAATTGTACAACATGTAAGAAATAGATAATAAGTAGATAGTAGTAGAAAATGATTCAGAAAACTAGATTGTTATAAATTTAATTATGGAACTTAAAAATGACAATCCAATGGTTGAAATTTTGCAATAAAAATATGCATCCTACGATTTTTTTTTCCCAAATATATTGAAAATTGAATTAGATAAATGACTTCAAAGTTTATTTTACAATTGAGAATCCATATTTGCCTGCAAAAAAAGAATCCTCATAACTTTTTAATCATTGATCTAAATCAAATGATTCAAAGCTTTCCACATATATGTAACTCTATAAAACCAATAGAGTTCTTCTTTGAACGCAATTTAAAATGCTAAATTAAGCTCAAAAATGAAGTTCAACCATTTCACAATGGATTAAGTCTTTTAAGGGTTAAGTTTTGTATGCTTGCAATGTCCTTTATGCAGGGTTTAGAGAAGGCCAAGTGCTAGGATCAACATGTAAATTGTAACCTAATTTATTGAGCCCTTTCGTGCAAAATGGAAGTTCTAGAGAATGATTTGATTTTGGAAATTAGTGCTTGCCAAGTCATTTTCATTTTCCATGGATTACTGCCCTACATTTTTTTAACATACAAGCAAAATCAAAATGACTATGTTGAATTCATAAGAAATAATCATGAGAAGAAAAAAACTTGCAACTACAAATCAATCTTATTTAAGTTTAGGATAATTTGGAAACAAAATAATGGTAAACATGTTGACCATATCCTCATATACAACAGTGTCCAAATAAATAACATAAAAGTTGTAAACAACTTCAACTATATACTTCCACAAAAATAAGGCAAATTCTGACCGTTTTTCTTATCAACCTCTACATGCCAATAAATCATGCATTTTGTTTATAGAAGCTTAAACAGGAAGTAGGTGGAAAATTTTAATTTAATTTTTGATTATTTGATATCCTCCATTTTTTATTATTTTGCAACTAAAAACATTATTTTTTAAAAATGTACGCGCTATATTTATTGAAGTAACACACGCAAAATCATCAAATTCAAATATCAAAGGAAAACAAGTAGGGAAAGAATTGATGAACCTTTAAGTTAAAAAATCATAAGTTTTGAAGTACTTAGTTTTAGAACAAATTATGCAATAAAACACCTACAATAAAGGGCTTTTGGAAATCATTGTGGGTAATATGCCAGAAGTTGTAAATGTGGCTGAATCATCATTGGTACAAGTTTTACTATAAGCAACTCGCAAAATAATACTATACGTAATTCAAGTTTAGGGTGATTAAATGATTGTACAAAAATATTACAACCCTAAAATAATTAATTAATCCTTCAACACCCAAGGGGTCCAAAAGTGTCCTCACATAGTTCAGTAGTGAACTTCAAAGTATTGTAACTTTTGCATCCAATGTCCAAATTAGATAAAACTTAATGTCTGTTTCCATTGGGTGTTAGGTAGAAACAAAGGATAGATGCTAAGCACAAGGCTGAAGCAAGAATTCTTAAGTTTCACATGTGAACTTTACTAAAGCCCGGCTAGAGGTTTAGAATAGGGTTTAGGTATAGGTATGGGTTGTTCAAGGGGTCTATTTACTGAAATGAAAACTTAGCCGTAGTGGGCCATTTTTTGTTTTTGTTTTTTTAAATCCAAAAAAAGAAAAAAGGGGAAGAAGGAATTTGTTACTTTTTCTCTAAATGTGACTTCCCTATTTGCGAAAATTATTTCACCCCTACATGCTTCGGTTTACGATGATGGAATCAAGCTTTGAATTTCCAATTCAAATTTAGCCTTAAAAAAAATTTGAAAATCTAATTTTGTTTCTTTGGATATTCAATTTTTCATTTCATTATTTAACCCTGAAGTTTCAATGATTTCAGCCAATATGTGCTGTAGGGCAAAAAAAACTTGAAAATTTAATAATAAGTACATAAAGACCATTTAATCTCTACAAATAATAGAAATATCAAGTGTTACTAACTATTTTCATTTCTATTTTTAGACTTATAATAGTTAAGCTTATATACAATTCAAAGCAAAGGGCATGTCACTAACTGCCTTAACCTCTATTTTTAGACTTAAAACAATTAAGCACAGATGATATTCAAAGTAAAACAAACGTCACTAACTACTATAACCTCTATTTTTAGACCTTTAACAAGTAAGCACATATGATATTGAAAACAAAATACATGTCACTAACTACTTTAACCTCCACTTTAGGACTTAGAGCAATTAGACACATATAATATTCAAATCTGAACATTTGTCACTTTAACCTCCAGTTTTGGACTTAAAACACAGAGGCACATATGGTATTCATACACTAGCATTCATTTTGGGGGTTATAGGAATTTTCAAAATTGTAGATGATTTGTATGTAATTGCTAAAAATACTATGGACCACAGAAGGCTTTTTTAAGTGGAAAATTTGGTATCTTACAATGCAACAATTAATTCCAATAAAAATAAATATTGTACACTTCAGATATTAGGTATTGCATATAAAGAATCTTCCATATGAGTACTACAAACATTTTGAATGATTGGAAGTCAATTATTGAATTTTTATCCATTCCCATGAATTAGTATTTTTTAATTAATTAGGTACTATTTCCTATTTAAAGTAGTATGTACTTTATATTTTTTGATGAAAATATTGTAAACTTAGGTCCATATTGGTTTTGATATAGCCTAATTTTTTGTACTAGTATCACGGAATGCTAAAAAAATGAGTTTGTTTTGCATGTGATTTCTTCTAAACGAATGGATTCATAAGTCAATGGATTATAGTTTCAATGGAATATTTTGGTACCTTCAAGTATAACTATTAATTTCAATGAATAAAAGAGTTCATTACATTTAGATTATTTAGATATTATACAAACTTTTAGTGTATATGCTAAAAATGAATAGAAAGAATAATATACTTATTGTCTACTCAAATGCTTGGATACTTGTATAATTATCAGTAGTCACTATGGTGAATTTCGTGAAAATGGCAGTAATTATTGCATGTGCCATTCTCTCATTTTGACATAGACCTAGTACAAGTATTGTACATTGAAAATATTTAGGTCAATTTTAGATTTCAAAAATCTGGAGTGATTAAAAAAATTATGAAATCAAGCAGTTTGAAAAATCAAAAATTCATATAGATTTTAAATATTCATGATAATTATATGTAGATTTGAAAAATGTAGTACTAATGTAGATTATAGTATAGAAAAAAGAGTTGACTTTTGGTTAGCTTGAACTACTGAATATCTAGGTTTTCATGCAAATTGGCCATCTAGTTTCATGACTTCTTTAGCATTAAAAGTTACCACTTTAATACTTCTTTATGGGGACACTTTGCAACAACCAAGAAATATTTATGTTTCCCTAAATCTTTATGTCAAACAATTACTACAATTACAATGAATAATTTTAGAACTATACATGGACAGTTTGCAACAACAAAGAGATATTTAAGTTTTAGGAATCTTCATGTGCAACAATTCATAAATTAGAAACCATAGATTGAAGAAGACAATAGTAATTTTTTTTTAACATAACGCAATCTCAAATTCGTCTAATCAAGATTACTTTTTAGTATGTGGTTATTTATTGAAGGCATTATTTTCCAACATAGAGATTTAGGACAACTCAATTTTATAGTTACTTTTACTAGGAATGACAAATTGACAATATTCTTGTTTAGGAGATATTTTCCAAATTACTTTACTTTGTTGAAAAAGAATTATACCATCTAAATTCCACGAACTTCTAACCCTAATTTCTTGGAGAATTGTTGGGGTTTGGAGGCTTTAGGGTTTAGGCTTCAAATTTTGAAACCGCAAACATACATTTCTGAGGCATAAGGCTTAAACCTCTAAAACCCTAAACATTGAAAAACCTAAACCCTAAACCCTAAACCCTAAAACCCTAAAATATTTAAATTCAAAAATTAGAAAAAATAAAAAAATAAACCGATCATGCCTACAACCCGTTGACTCTACAGTATAGAGATATTCGGATAATCCTTAGAGTGCTGGCATTATTCCTGCAAAAGAAAACGCCCAATAACAGCACATGCAATGCTTTTATAAGATTCGACAACATTGGCGATAAAAAAAGTCAATTCTTTCCAATGTTGAGAAGCAAGCACTGTAGGCTTTAAACCACTTTGTTACGGCGCCCTCGAATCTAGCCGGAAACCAAGGTAAAGCGCTTCAATTGAAGAAAGGCATTCATTCCATTATGTCAGACGTATTCAGGGAAACTCGAAAAGTGACGATGAATTTGCAGGTCTTTGAATTTCTGAAGTTTTGGCGCCACAATCTTTCGCACCCTTTCGTCATCAAGAGATTCATCGTCTCTCCCATTGAGCTTTCTTTTGGAGTTGAAGCCGCCCATCGTGCCATTGCAACGAATTTTTCCGCCACAGTTGCATTCATTGTTCCGCTACTTGCCTGTCTTCCTCAAAGTGCTTTCTACACTTCTTTCTTAGAAGTGATTGGTCCTTTGTTATATGTTTCTTCTACAGGGTTCATAGTTTCAGTGATATCTCCACCTTCGTGGACAAGACATGCTAGTAAGTTGTGTTTAGCTTTTTTTTTTCTTTGCAGGTGGTTGTATTTGCCCTTCCCATGCTTTTAATGTTTGGGCAAGCGAGTTGTGCTTAGTAGTTCGGTGTAGTGACAGCTTAGAAACGTAGAAGTTCCTGAATATGTCATATTGCATGCAAGTATTAACATAGCCATTTCGCAATGTTGTGGAATTCCACACTATCCGATTATCTTGTCGCAAATTTCGGGGACATATTCCGCAGACAATCAGTAGTTAGACACAGAATATCCTCGAGTCGACGATATACTAGTCAGAAAAAGAGTAGTCATCGAGTTGACGATACACTAGGAAGGAGTAGTCATCGAGTCGATGATATACTAAGAATGAGTAGTTCTCGAGACGACGATACACTAGGAATGAGTAGTCGTCGAAACGACGATACACTAGGAATGAGTAGTCGTAGAGTCGACAATACACTAGGAATGAGTAGTCGTAGAGTCGACGATTCACTAGGAATGAATAGTCGTCGAGACGACGATACACTAAGAACGAATAGTCGTCGAGTCGACGATACACTAGGAATGAGTAGTCGTAGAGTCGACGATTCACTAGGAATGAGTAGTCGTCGAGACGACGATACACTAAGAACGAGTAGTCGTCGAGTCGACGATACACTAGGAAAGAGTTATGTTCCTTATGTACATTTGCGGTAGGTATCCTTGATTCGATGATATGAATATATGGCAGTCCCAATTCGTCTTTGTGTATTTATCGTACCTATCGTCGACTTGACGATCTTGAATCATTCTCCAGCAGTACATTCACCATGTGTATGATTGAGTTGACTACGTAACAACCATTCTCACAGTATATAATCTCACCTTATATATCGTCATATCGAAGATAGAATAGTGATGTTAATTTTATTGACACTTATTCATGTATTGTCATGACAAGGATGTAAAGCTCATTCTTCGCCTCCATGCATTTAGTCATGTATCGTCGAGACGACGACAAAATAATTTAATGACTTCTGTAGGTATTCACAATTATATCCAGCAGTCAACTATAGAATAGTCAGTCTTCAAATCCGAACATTGCCCCGTATATACTCGAGTAAAGGATAATTTGGTTGGACTTCTTTTCTAGGCACTAATTCGGGTATTGCCCATTCGAGGACTACGGAAATTTGTTTTATGACTTGAATATTTCAAGATGTCATGGAAATATGTCTGAATTTTATCGTCGGGTCGACAATACTAAAATTGAGTAAGATGATATTATCGCCTTGTTATTTAATGATCATATGCCATATTTAACTACTTTTGGACTTTTCAGGGAATTTTGGACTTTGTCCAACAGGAGATCTCCGGTTGTTATAGATATCTAAAATCTAAACTTGTTGTACATTTTTCAAACCACCTAGTCCAAAATCTATATCATATCTAAATTCCTAAAATCTATAGAAATCAAAATCTGCAACTGTCTTAGATGTCCCTTGACCAATTTTGGACTTTGCAAAGTCCAAAAGTAGTTAAATATGACATTCATGTTTGAAGACATAAATTGTGTCTTTTGGTAACATCCCATGCTATCATCGAGTCAAAAATATTGGAATTGATTGAAGTAATCAAAGCATCTTTCTGTTTGTTATGACATATATAAGTAGTCTGATGGAGTTGTCGGACACTAGAAGAAATCGGGGGGTTTTGCGACTGCAGTTAGCAACTGGTTTTAGAGTTGTGAAGGACATTTGCGACTAGGTGATAATTTGGAGCTTGTAGTCGCAGTGGATAAGTTGCACGAGTTGCAGGAGAGTTGTAAGTGCACGTCATATCAGACGATTTTCTGTGAAATTTCATCCTGCATATCTTCTAACAAGATACGCATTGCCTCGTAAAACTAATGAATTCAATATTCACTGCTCAACTACTTCTTTATAATTAATGTACTTGGTTTAAATTTAAACTTTGTGATTCTTTTCAACTGTAATGTGTGATGGTATGCAACTTATGTGCGATTAGTATGCCACTGATTTGCAACCTATATATAACTCATTTACAACGTATATGCAACTAGTATGCAACTCATTTTGCAACTACTATGCAACTAATTTTACAATCTACATCCAACTAGTATGCAACTCATTTTCTAACTTGAATGTAATTAATATTCAACTCTTTTTACAACTTGCATGCAACTAATATCCAACTCATTGGGCAACCTATATGCATCCAATATGCAACTAGTGTACAACTCAATTTGCAACCTACATGCAACTCTTATGCAACTCATTTTGCAATCTACATGCAATCCCTTTTGCAACCTATATAAAACTAGTATGCAACTCCTTCTAAACCTACCTGCAACTACTATGCAACTCATTTTGCAACTCATTTGCAACTTATATGCAACTACTTCTCAACATTTATATATTATTATTATTTTGCAACACAAGTGCAACTCATATGCAACTATTGTACAACTAACTCTTAGTTTTTTATATATTCCACATGCAACTAGTATGCAACTGTTTTTACCATTCATTTAGTACATAACTACTATGCAACTACTATATAACCTATATGCAACTAATTTTCACCATTTGCAACTTATATGCAATTAAAGGAGCGACTAGTTAACTACATGATTAGTTTATAACTTAACTACTACAAGCCAACAGAGACAGAGACAATCATTTTTTATACAAAGCAATAGAAAATACAATAGAGATAGAGACAATTATTGTTCACACAAAACAATACAAAACCCATATATATTAGATAAATATGTACATTGCTAGTCCAAAAAACATAGTTACTAATTCACTTGTCATTACATGCAAAAATGATTATGAATTGCTCATTCCATATGGTATTAGCTCCTACAACATCCTTCAACTTTAATTGGTTTTCTGCTGGATTAGGATACATCAAGTCCATAAAACCACTTGACGTATGTGCAATATCGAGCTTATACCACCCTTGTGGTATAAGCTTTGTATGATGAAAAGCTTCTCCTCCGATACCAATGACATATCCAACTGCCACAACTTGCCCAGGCGTTGTTGGATTTAGAAGGAAAATGTGCTAGCCAATTGAAAACTGTAGTTGTTCAGAATACAAAACAAAACATTAATGAGCAAACATAAATATATATATATATATATATATATATAAATAAATATGTATACATCAACAATTTAGCTAACTTTAACATATAATATATAAACAATGAAATGTAGAGACTACCTTTAGAAATGCCACCTTTGGCCTCCGTTTGGGCTGAAGTTTGGATTTAGATTGAATCTTGGTCTGAATCCTCTTCCTCCTCAAGATCTCCTTCATGACCAAAAGTTTCTGCAACATTTAACCACAATCATTATAAGTAATTTATCAATATCAAAAGTTATAAAAAAAAATTTAGCTTCAAATTGTTTACTTAGGTAATTGTCCTCACCTCTTGCTCCTTTCCTCTTAACTGCATTCTTGTATTAGGATTTTTTGAATTCTTCAATGGTTTAGGAGTAGAGCCATCCAATATTAGTACATCATTGTTGGCTCTATCTTTTCCCTCACCTTCATCTTCACCTAGTTCTTTGTCCTCAGGACCTTTCTTTACACTCCCATCTTTATCCTAAGGACCCTTCTCTATACTCCCATCACCAAGGTAGGATTGCTGACCTCCTAACATCAAGGTAGAATTTGTAAGATTTACAACATTTTCATGTGGTTCAATATGGTCAATAGGTTCCACATCAGAGCCCACAATGTTGCTCTCTAATATAGGGTTACTAAATATAGAATCTGATGGTATAGTCTTGCTTTTTGATGCAAGATCCAATGGATCAATGACCCCCTTCTCATTAGACATTAGCTCATTCTCAGTAGACATTGGCTTATGAATTTGGCCACTACTGTTTTCTTGCAAAAACGTCATCAACATCTCCTGCATTGCTTCAATAGTTTTCGTATTCCGCTCTGTAGTTGTAAGTATTTCGACTTTAAACTTGTCTAATTCATTTTGTTTACTTTTCAATGCAATCATTTTGGCTTGAAATCCTAAGAACACAATCTTTTGACCACAAACAAACAATGGTTGTAATGGTTAATATAATATACATAAAATTGTGACTACTACTAATCCTACAACTATTTTACAACAATTAAACAACTATTAATGATTCTTGCAACTACTATACAACAAGTATACAACTACTTTTAATCTTTACAACTAGTTTGCAACTAATATGCAACTACTAGTAATCTTTGCAAATAATATACAATTACTACTAAACCTTTCAACTACTATGCAACTAATGTACAACTACTACTAATCTTTTCAACTACTATGCAACTAATATGCAACTAATATTCAACTACTATTAACATTTGCAATTACAAGGCAACAATACCTTGCAGATAATATACAACTACTACTAACCCTTTTAACTACTATACAACTAATGTACAACAACTACTAATCTTATGCCATCAATCTAATCGCCTTTAAATCTAACATTATAACCAGAAATGATGAGAATAGCTAAAATAACTTTTAGGAACTCATGTGCAACTTCACAACATGATTGATTAAACGAATTTATATGCTTTAAAAAAAAAGTGTTGAATCTTCAATCTACAATCTCTTGATTTAAAGTGCAAATGACCAAAATCTCTCATAAATTGTAAACTACATCCATTAGAACTTCCTCAATTAAGAACCAAATCTCTTTCATCATCATGATTGATACAAAACAAGAAGACACTCCCTCTTTAAATTAATGACTTAGCTAAGATGTCATTCTCTACAAGTAGATCAAGAGATCTGCCAAAATCAGGGTTGTCGTGGACGTGCGTCCGCGGCGAAATTGCGTCCGAAATCGGACGTCCGCACGTCCGGACCTTGCGGACGCAGACGGACGGTCCTCGGTCGCCGTCCTGCGGTCAGGCGGTCGAACGGATTGGCGGATGGGCCAGTCAGACTAACGGATGGGTGGGCGGACGAGCGGACGGGCGGGCGGACAAATGGGCAGTCGGGCGGACGGGCGGACGGGCGGACGAACGGATTGGCGGACGGGGCGAATGGTTCAAGGGGTTTAGGGAGTGACCGAGTGAGTGAGTGAGGGTTTGTAACTTTGCATTTTGCAATTTTGCATGGTTTTCATTTTGTTTTAGGGTTCTTTTTACATATTTGTGAGTTTTGGCGCTTCAGAAATTTTTACGTGCTATACACTTGAAATTGAGAACAAAAAATAACACAATGAAGATTTCTTCAATATCACTTGGGACAAAATCCCCCCAAAATGATAGTTTGATTAATTTTTTCAAGATAATTTGGCAACCTTGTACTACTAAGAAATGCTCCAAGAACTAATAAATCTTAGCTATTCATCTCTCTAAATTGTAAGCATTTGAGCACCAAGTTCTATAAATGTTCTTGATTCAAATCCTTTCTAAATTTGAATGCCTAAGGGTGGTAATCACTATCTCTTTTCACCTCTGCCCCGCTATTGTACTCTCTTGATTGGAATCCATCATCTTCATCACTTATGGTGTTGTCTTCATCGTCTGATGAAAGTGTTTGATTTCCCCCTCTTTTCTCTTGTATTGTTGAAGATACACGAGCTTTCTTAGGCTTGCCCATCATTTTCTCCTTCTTTGCTTTCATCAAGGTTTTCCCTACACGTTCACGGAGGCGATCAACCGCTTTTCCTTTTCTCAAGGGAAGTTCTAGAATAGGCCAATATACCCGTCCGCTCCCAGATCTAAAAGAGGCCCGGGACTGGACCTGTCCCGGACCACGCGGACGTGGCCCGAGCCGACGGACAAGTGGACGGAGCTGCCCTGTCTGCCGCTGAAGCGGCCGGCCGGGCCGACTGCATCCGCTCGGCGGACGGGCGGACGAACTTTTTTGTCCGCTGCCGAAGCGGACAAGCGAACGGCGGACGACCCGATTGCGTCCGACCGCCCTGTCCGCCCATCCGCCTTGTCCACCTAATTTGTCACCTAGTATTTCGAGGCGTCCAAATTTTTTCCATATTGGCATGAGACATAGGATTCTTCTCGTCCACTTTACTTACTGTCAGATTTTTTGGGTCAATTAAAGTTTCAGCATCCTATGCTTTTGTCAGTAACCTAGAAAATCAAAAATAGACAAGTTATAATCAAATTTTAAATAATCATTTAGAGGTCTTTGAAGTTTACAGTGAGATCCTAAACTCTAAACCCTAGAACCCTAGAACCCTCAACTCTTAGTCTCCTACATTTCAGATTACGCCATTGTTTTGAGCAAATTGTAAATTTGTAATATTCATTTGAAATTGTATGCATACAAATTTTAACTAGACATAAAGGATATTATTATTATTATTTTTTTTTCATCATGTAGGATATTTCAAAGGGAAAGAAAAAAACAAGAACATGATCAATATTAGTGATGAAGTGAAACGTTATAATTGACAATTGACCGAATTGAGATGGTGCTACAATCACAACAATTACTTGAAGGGTTTTGGTTTTGGTTTTGGTTTTGGTTTTGGTTTTGAACCTCATGGACAATTTCCATTGACTTCAAGGTGTTTTGTACATATGGACTTATGGAGAAGCCAAAAATGTATATAACTTATGCATGTCACACACTGCAACGTCATGTTTGTACTGTATTTTGTAATGCCCTTTTTTGATTAGGATTGTTTTAAAAGTAAAGGTATACAAAGAGTGTAAGACTTCACAACATTTCTGGAATTAGTAGAACTCTAAAACCCTGTTGTAATGAGAAAAACATTATAATCTTCTAATCCATAAAAGATATGTTTTTGGGTGGTTTTTTTGTTTTTTGTTTTTTGTTTTGTTTTTTGTTGTTTTGTTTTGTTTTGTTTTTTTTCCTGGAGAATTTGAAACGTGAAGCAATAAAACATATTTAGTTTCCATTTGTATAAGTTCTTCTTTTATTTAAAGGTAGGTTTATACTGTGCCTAAGGCCACATGGAAGGCCGACCGGATTTGCCTTCGATCCGGCCTTCGATCCGGCCTTCAATCCGGCCCCAGTTTTTCCATCTGGCCCTACTTAATGTAAACCCCTTGGGCCGGATTTTCAATTCATGTGCTCTTCAATTTTCTCAAGGCTCAATTAAAAAAATATATAAAAATATGCATGTTTATCTTTTTTTTCTTTTTTAATTAAAAACTAAGATTTTTTTCATTTTTTTCATTTTTTCATTTTTTTCTATATATTTTATTTCTAAAATAAAAAAAGAAGTTTATTTATTTATTACTTAAAAATTAAAAAAATTTAATATTTTGGTTTTCCTCTTATATAGAATATGCATTTGTAATCAACATGTTTAATGCTAAAACATAGGTACTTTATTGTAGTCACTTAGATGATTTTCCTTTAAAATTAAAAAAAATAAATCCATAAGGGAATTTGCTCTAAAAACACCCATGCTCTAAGAGTGATCATGACGGAGAGGTACATTTTGCTTTATTGAATGTACTAGCACATTTTAGGACATGGTCACTTTTAATGACCGTTGCCTTTCAACTTAAAAAAATTCATAACTAATTACAGAAAGATCTAAAAAATATGAAAGAAATCAAGTCACTAAAAAAATATGAGGATAAAGGGCCTAACATGCATAACCCCAATCAATTTATGGCTTTTCAAAATCTACTCTAAAATTTTTTAAATGAATCTTTAATGTGATTTTTTCTCCAAGATCTAGTGTATTTGAGACTCATTTCCAAAGGCCCTCAACACTATGAAAGTCAAGATTGTGATGGACACTCTTGGTTAAGTTTTATTAAACTTCAAAGTATTGTTCACACCAAAATTTGGTGCCTTGGGCATTTAGAAATTAAGAACAACTCTATCAAATAAACATGTACCAAATTCCAAATAAAAATAAACATCTTATGTTGAGTTAGTTAACAATGATTGAACCAAATAAGCTTAAAAATCTCATATTCAATTAAGAACAATTTTATAGAACATCTTATCAAACAAAGAAGATTATATATATATTATATTATAATGAATTTATATATTATATTATAATAAGTTTGCAACTGTGAATGAATTAACTTAATGCAATGGGTTTGTCGGCTTCATTAAGATGTTAAAAAATAATAGTAATTACCCCCTAAATGCTTGAGGCACCAAAATATTAAATATGGTGTTTGCAAAACTTTGAAGTTCAATAAAACCTAACTATTTTTCATCATTTTGGTAAGCTAATAATTTTGGGAAATTCTTTTTGAAGTCTACTTTTGGCTCCAGAAGTCCGATCTTGAAATTAAATGACAATGATTTTTCTAAAAGAGATTTTATGCAAGGGTACCTTGTGCAATCTTGACTTTTCTTTTGTGTTAAGAGCTTTTGGAAATGAGCCTCAAATATAATAGATCTTGGAGGAAAATTCACATTGGAAATTCATATTAAAAAATTATAGAGTAAATTTTGTAAAGCCGTAAATTGATTGGGGTTGTGCAAGTTCGGCCCATTAACCTCATATTCTTTGGGTCCCCAACATTTTGGATTTGCCTTGCCAAAAAGGCTTCAACTTTTTTTTGCAATTTTAACAGCATCATAGTCAAATGTTATAATCTTTCACTCTACAAGTGATATTGTTGTGCTTCCTTTTCCTATGCAATCTCTAACAAGTCTAGTTTGAATTTGTATAGTTACAATTCCAAAAAATTGATACATCTTACCAAAATGTGGGCTCTTTGTTCAATTTAGAGCAAATTAGAGGAAGTTGAAATTTGAAAACAAGGCTTGGGCATGTAGGGGTTACAACATCCTATGGTTATTTGGATGATTGGATTTATTTGAACCATTGTTTTTTTGGAGGCAATTGAAGGCCCAAATGCCTAAAAAAAAATGGAAAGCACCAAATCTATAGGTTAAATTTGAAGAAAAATTGGATGATAATGCCAAATTGCTCGAATTTGAAAGAAAAAAAATTGGATGAAATTGTGCACATCAAATGAAAATCATCTAAATATGTGGATGAAAAGATAGTTCTATCCAAAATATAGATGAATACTAAAAAATTTAGTAACATTATTTTGTTGTATATTGCCACTTTAGCAGTTCTCCAAAAATTGGAAAAAAATCCATGGTTTCATCCCTACACCGAAGTTTATCCCATTTTCCGCTCGGTCGGACGACCCCACACCGACCTGCCTTCCTGTCTGCCCCGTCTGCCTCCCTGTCTGCCCTCCCGTCCGCCTCCCCGTCCGCCCTCCCGTCCGCCTCCCCGTCCGCCCTCCCGTCCGCCTCCCCGTCCACCCTCCCGTCCGCCTCCCCGTTCGCCCCGTCCACCCCGTCCGCCCCATCTGCCTTCCCGTCCGCCTCGTCTGAATCCCCGTCCGCCTTCCCGTCCGCCAATCCGCCCGTCCGCTGGACGGGGACAGTCGGAACGTCCTATGTCGGCGGACGTTCGGAAACCGGCGGACGCGGACGCTGGACGTCCGTTCGGACGTCCATGTAGCCCTGGCCAAAATGAAGAATTGAAGTCCAAACAAGAAGAAAAGTAAACACTAGAGAGTTGGAATTCAAATCAGCACTCAATGTCAGTATGCAAAACCATGGGAAGAGAAGTCCAATAAATCCGACCTACTTTTGATTTCTGCATCTGGAATCAAAGTTTGTTGATCCTCAAAACTCTCAAACCTAGTTAACCTAGTGTACATGAAATCTTTCTTCTCTCATAAATCATGAACGTATTACACTTAATCGATTGCAACGTCAATTCCTCAACCAAATTTTAGATCCTTAGTTATTACACACAATTGCAAAGTTTCTCACTCCCTCTTTGAATGAATGAGGGACCTTGCTAGTTAGTTAAGTCATCTTCTTCTTGCATAATTAGATAGATCTACATAACAAAATGAATCTACCTAAAAGAGGGATGAACAATGCGTTGCAGCTCAAGCCAAAAGAAAAATGAACACAAACAAGGCTACTACAACGGCTCTAGTAGTTGCCACCATTGTCTTCCGTCACCAGCACGCACAAACTAGGTACTGTCCATCAACCCCACCCCAACCAAAACAAACTTGATATTCTACCACGTGAGTGAGAAGAAACAAACCGAAAGTGATGTATATCACGCAGCAAAGGTGCACATCCAACAAAGGTGCAGACTGAACACCAAGAATGCCACAACAAGTGCTCTTTTGAATTTGTATGCACACGATCACTCAACCAGCTACCTCCAAATTCAGCTTCAACCAAATGAGCTAGAGAACGCCCTCTTGCACTCAAAACAACAAAACAGATAGAGAACGCCCTCTTACATTCAAAAAAACAAAATAAATATATAACCTCCAAGTTCAACTTCAATCAAAAGAACTAAAGAATGTCTTCCTGTACCAAAAACAACGAGACTAATACGTGGCCTCAAGTCCAGCTTCAATTGAAAGAACTAGAAAATGCCCTTTTGAAACAATGAAATAAACACTGATTGAAAACAAAGTTCAAAATTAAAAACACAAAGCAACGGAAAAGCATCATCAAAAGATAACAAATTCTCCTCGCAACTTTAGGATTTTAGGAAAAAGCACCTCAAAAATATAAAACTTGCACCTTCTTTACCTCGCAGCACAATCCTGCAACCACAGTTTTGGCACTAAAATACCACTAAACTTGCGTTCACTCCAAAAAGAACCAATACTAATGTAGCACTAAACTAATATTCCCTCAAGAGTGAACTAACACTAAACTAACATTAACTCACTAGTATGGATCACATCAAAGATGATAGACAAGAATAGTAAAGCGGCGGCGGCGAGAACATAACAAAACGGTAGTGAAAGAGACGGAGAAGATAAACACTAGGTTGCTCTAGTCCACATGTTTCACTTCACCATCCTCACATGTCATCTCATTATAGGATGAATGACAAAGTAAACAACTTTCATCGACACATGGCACTACTAGAGTCCACAAGTGGGTGGAATGCCGCCACATGTGTACCCTAAAAGTTCAATGGAGTTAATCGAGATTAAAAAGTTTCTAAGAAAATGTTCATTCTAAAAAAATTGAGAATGACACAGTTGTCGTATACAACTTCACAATGCTCAAGTGCTACCTCCACTTTTGCCACTGTGCGTCTGGACTGGATAGGTTTGGAGGTGGAGTTTATAGATGGGCGTGCCGATTGGTGGCTTCTGGTTTAGCTACTCCAAAGGATGTATTTCCGTTACCTACTATTCCATCTTTAGTTGGAAACATAGAATTATCTGTGGAAGAGAGTGTCTTAGTAACTGCAAGATATTGAGAGCATTTATGAATTGTAGATGTTTTGCATATGAACTGTAATCATTTGGTATTCAAATTTTAGTTTATTTTTTTGGCAATGAAGTCATCTTCCAGTTGCATCATCATTGTTGTTTACTTCAACTGTAATTGTTTCTATAGTTGCATCGTAGTTGTTTTCTAGTTGTATTGTAATTGGTTTGTAGTTGCATTGCAGTTGATTTGTAGTTGCACTATAGTAATTTTGAAGTTGCATTGCAGTTGTTTTTTAGTTGCATTATAGATGTCTTTTAGTTGCATTGTAATTGTTTTCGAGTTGCACTGTAGTTGAGTTGTCGTTGCATTGTAATTGTTTTGTAATAGTAGTATGGTGAAATTTCATTTAAACTTATAACTCTTTAGGATCTTTAAAATCTAAACTTGTCCTACATATATGAAATCTACAACAATAAGATTTTTTTATATGGCATGGTTAAAAATCTATACTAATCTTAGATTCATAACATCTATAAGAGTCATACATGCCTAATATTTATTTATTTTGTAAATGTTTGTGACAGTGCGAGATCTGAATTGTAATAGTTGCATTGTAGTTGCACTATAGTTGTCTGCACTGTAGCTGTATTGTAGTTGTTTTATAGTCGCACTATAATTAGTTTGCAGTTGCACTATAGTTGTTTTATAGTTGTACTATAGTTGTATTGCAGTTGAACTTTGGTCATTGTTCAAACTATATCTGACTACAGTTTTATACGTTGAAGTCCAGGACCATACATCAACAACGTTGATGAATTTTGGATGTAGAATGCTTCACATCTATACTTCTGTTACTCTCTCGTAAAGCTTTCTAGTTGAACTACAGTCATTTTTCAAACTATATCTAACTACAATTTGATACATTGAAGTCCAAGACCGTACATCAACAACATTGATGTACTTCGGATGTAAAATGCTTCATATCTACTCTTCTGTTACTCTCTTGTAAAGTTACATATCATTCTACGACTATTTTGCAACTAGAACAAAGTACACGACCAATTTGGTGCAAATATGGAGGACAACAGTTGTACAATAGTTGTATAGGACACATAGTTGCATTCCAATGGGTTGCAACCACTACAACAATAGCAGTGTTTTATGACTGCAAAATTATGACTGAGGATGACTAGCGACTACTTGTAGTCATATTCTTGAAGGCCAACACTTTGGGGAGAAATATGACTACAAAATATGACTACCAGTCATTTTTACGCCTTGTACTTCACAAGTGTATACTATACGGCCATTAGAAATACCAAAGTACTTCATAGGGAATGTAGGGAACATGTTTGGGAACGTTGAGTCATATTATCAATTATATTTTCATAGTAGTGAATTTTTTTTTGTTTTGGTCAATTTAAGAAAAATACGGGCAATTCTAAAAAAAATATAAATAAGCCATCATTTAAAATTTTAAAATCCTAATCACCTACTTTTTCAGATTTTGAATCTTAGTCACCACTTTTTTAGTATTTTGAGACCCTAACCATTATTTTTTTAGGATTTTAGAACCCTAGCCGCCACTTTTTAGGGTTTTGAAACCTTAGCTGTCACTTCTTGTGGTTCTTCTTCCTTACCTTCTATTGTCTCTTAGCTCTCATTTGTTGTTGCTTTTTGTTGCATCTCAACTCTTATTTCTTGTTGCTCTTTACTTCATATTTCTTGCTTCTTATTGTTGCATCTAAATTCTTTTTTTCTCTTGCATTTGAACTCTTTCTTCTTTTTAGTTCTTGTTTAGTAGTTCTTGCTTTTTATTTCTTCTTGTTGCATCTACACTCTCATTTCTTGTTGTTTCTTATTATATCTTAGTTGGTGCTTTTTGTTTCTTCTTGTGTCTTAGTTGTTGCTTCTTATTTCCTCTTGTATCTTAGTTGTTGCTTCTTATTTCCTCTTGTGTCTTAATTGTTACTTCATGTTGTGTTTTAGTTGTTGTTTCTTGTTTTGTGTTTTTTCTTGCGTTTTAGTTGTTGTTTATTGTTTCTTGTTGTGTCTTAGTTGTTATTTCTTGTTTCTTCTTGTGTCTTAGTTGTTATTTCTTGTTTCTTGTTGTGTCTTAATTGTTGCTTCTTGTTTCTTGTTGTGTCTTAGTTGTTGCTTAGTTGTTGCTTAGTTGTTGCTTCTTATTTCTTGTTGCATCTTAACTTTTACTTCTTGTTATTTCTTAATACTTATCTATTTTTTCTTGTTTTCTCCATCATCAATCTTATTCTTCCTATCCTAAACTTGAGCTACATATTTTGTGTTGTTATAAGTCTTTGAAGGTTGAGCTTTGTTGTTCAATCACTAAAAATTAACCTCTCATTTCTTTAATTGTATATGCAGGTAACAAAAGTTGAAACAAAGACATTAAAGGCTACTTACAACCCAATGAAGCCATCTTCACATTATTGTAAGGATTGTAGGCCTTATTGGATTGTGTGAATGATTCATTGTGATACATATATTTTGTATTAGTGACTAATAAATGTCAATGAAGATAGTTGTATTTGTTCTTGCATTCTCCTTATTTAATATGATTATCTCTCATACATCTCTAAAATCATATATTATGTATTCATTTTTAATTGCATGAGGTTTTTTATTCAATTGTCAAATCATCTTGATGTATGATAGTTATATATCATGTTCATTTAAAATGCATTAAAAATATGATTGTAGTTAGTAATATGACTGACAAAAGTTGTATTCTACATCATTCAAAAATATGACTTATGAGAATTATTTTTCACATTAACAAGAATATGACTCACCGTAGTCATATTCCACATTACTGCAAAATATGACTCACCCTAGTTATATTCCATGTAACCAAAAAATATGACTCATTGCAGTTATATTCCATGTTACTACAAAATATGACTGACCGCAGTCATATTCCATATCATTGCAAAAAATGACTAACCGTAGTCATATTTCACATCACTATAAAACATGACTCACTACAGTCATATTCCACGTTACTGCAAAATATGACTCATCGAAGACATATTCCACATCACTGCAAAATATGACTCACCGCAGTCATATTTCACATCAATATTCCACATCATTGCAAAATATGACTCACTGCAGTCATATTCCTCATCACATCACTGCAAAATATGACTCACCGTAGTCATATTCTACATCACTCCAAAATATGACTCACCACAGTCATATTCCATATTACTGCAAAATATGACTAACCATGAAATCACTGTAGGCACTACAACAATGGCAGTGTTTTATGGGTGCAAAATTATGACTGAGGATGACTGGCGACTGCTTGCAGTCATATTCTTGAAGGCCAACACTTTGGGGAGAAATATGACTGCAAAATATGACTGCCAGTTATTTTTACGCCTTGTACTTCATAAGCATATACTATACGGCCATTAGGAATACCAAAGTACTTCATAGGGAACGTAGGGAACATGTTTGGGAACGTTGGGAACATTGAGTCATATTATCACTAATATTTTCATATAATAGTGATTTTGTTTTGTTTTGGACAATTCAAGAAAAATTTGGGCAATTCCAAAAAAATATAGAGAAATCATTGTTTAAAATTTTGAAATCCTAGTCACCTACTTTTTTGAATTTTGAATCCTAGTCACTATTTTTTTAGGGTTTTGATACCCTAGCCATCATTTTTTTAGGGTTTTGAAACCCTAGCCGCCACTTTTTAGGTTTTGAAACCCTAGCCGTCACTTCTTGTGGCTCTTCTTCCTTACTTTTTATTGTCTCTTAGCTCTCACTTGTTGTTGCTTTTTGTTGCATCTTAACTCTTGTTTCTTGTTGCTCTCTAGTTCATGCTTCTTGTTTCTTATTGTTGCATCTAAATTCTTTCTTTCTCTTGCATTTAAACTCTTTCTTCTTTCTAGTTCTTGTTTTTTTGTTTCCTCTTGTTTTGTAGTTCTTGCTTCTTATTTCTTCTTCTTGCATCTATACTCTCATTTCTTGTTGTTTCTTGTTATGTCTTAGTTGGTGCTTCTTGTTTCTTCTTGTATCTTAGTTGTTGCTTTTTATTTGTTCTTATGTCTTAATTGTTGCCTTATATTGTGTCTTAGTTGTTGTTTCTTGTTTTGTAATGCTTCTTGTTTCTTATTGTGTCTTAGTTGTTGCTTCTTATTCCTTATTGCATTTTAACTTTTGATTCTTGTTATCTCTTAGTACTTATATTTTTTTTCTTGTTTCCTCCATCATCAATCTTATTCTTCCTATCCTAAACTTGAACTACATATTTTGTATTGATTGTAAATCTTTGAAGGTTAGTCTTTGTTGTTCAATCACTAAAAACTAACCTTTCATTTTTTTGATTGTATATGCAAGCATCAAAAGTTGAAACAAAGACATTGGAAGCTACTTGTAACTTCATGAAGCCAAAAATATGACTTACAGAAGTCATATTCCATAAAATATGACTGACGAGAGTCGTATTCTACATTACTGCAAAATATGACTCACCTTAGTCATATTCCATGCCATTAAAAAATATGACTCACTGCAGTCATATTCCATGTCATCGAAAAATATGACTGACTGTAGTCATATTTCACGTCATTCAAAAATATGACTGACTGCAGTCATATTCCATGTCATTCAAAAATATGACTCACTACAGTCATATTCCATGTCATCAAAAAATATGACTCACTGCAGTCATATTCCACATCATCCAAAAATATGACTGACTGCAGTCATATTCCACGTCATCCAAAAATATGACTGACTGCAGTCATATTCCACGTCATCCAAAAATATGACTGACTATAGTCATATTCCACGTAGGATTTTTTTGTTTGCCTGAGCAACTCAAGAAAAAGTCAAGACTCCCCTAAGAAAGTCAAAGTATACGCCATGTTGACATACTATGGCTAAAAATGGGTATTTATACCCCTCGGAAAATATGACTGCCAATATGACTGATGTCTGAAGCGACTGCTTCTAAACGACTGGAGTCAGTCATATTCCGAGTCATCTACAGTGATTTCTGCGTGAGTCGTATTTTTTTATTTTACAACTCACTGCAGTCATATTTTGCAGTCATAAAACACTACTTTTGTTGTAGTGAGGTGACATCCAACACCTTAAACTCTTACGTACTCCCACTAGAAGAAAAACGTGTCCACTCACTATAACAAAAACAGTGTTTTATGACTGCAAAATATGACTGCAAAATATGACTGCAGTGAGTCGTAAAATATGACTTACGCAGAAATCACAGGGTCCTCCTGGAATTGCCGAGTGCAACAGGATTCCTAGGGCAAAATGGCATCCTCGGTCTGTCACACTACGAAACGAAGCGGGAGTTGATGTTGCAAATGGAATCTGTCAAAATGTTGATCCAAGTCTCGTTGTGGACATGGATGGGAGACCTCTTGGTGTCGCCCGAGTGGCTGTCCAAATTGCAGAGTCTTTATGTGAGAAAGAAGTTCTGTGCACGTGGATGTAGTTAATCCATTCTTGGCACATCAAACAAGTTTTTCTTGACGGTGTTAGTTTGTATGACTATGATCAAACAAACATTTACAACATGGTTGTTAATGCCCTTACTCGAAGGGTTCGGAAAAGAGTTCGGTCTTACGAGAGTTCTCGTGAGAGGGTGGAGCCTAATCTCCCTTTCAAAAAAGAATCCCTTCTCACTGTTGAAGCAATCACTCAAGTTTCCACCAAATCATGTTGTGTGAGTAATTACTTGCAGCCATTTCCGCGTGGGCAAATTCAGGCCCTTCGAGCTCAACTCCATGTAAACGATGGAGTATATAATCGGAAGAGGTGTCTTCTCGACGTGCATGGTCAAATCCATAAAGACCCTTTCGGCAAGGAGTGGATTACCCTGAAAGATAGAAATGTGTACCCCACTCCATGGTGGACTATTCACAGGATTTCAAAAGCTACGTTTTACAGATACAAGGAAATGTCCAAAAATGGGAAGAAATCGGAAGAACATGGAAATTTGGAGTCTAAAAAACCAAGGATGCATACCTTACAGGCTACTACCACACTAAAAACTATAATTGTATCAGATGTTGACAAAATGCCACACAAGACAAGGACCCTAGAATTAGGGGAGAAAGTTCCTGCAATGGTTATGTCGTCGGCATTCCTTTGGAGTGCCCAATTGCCAAAAATCAATGAAGCTAATGCAACACTAAATTTGCAACCAATTTCTTCTAGTGGCTTGAGCAATATTCGAAGGGCTTCTTTCCCAGAATTTGCTCCAAAGGCTCGTGGAGACACTTTCGCTCGATGTGGTCTGTGTGACCAATACAAGCAATTGAGGGCCGCATGTACTCCGCTTTCGTACGCCTAGGAGAAGTGGTCTCAAATTCTAGATGCTCATAATGATGGGCAAAGGGCCCATAGACTATTATATTATTCTAATCAACATATGTTCAAAGAGTATCCTCACAAGATGCTAACCATCATCCATGATAAAATGGATCACTCAAAAACTGCTTCTCTGCACTTCTCTCACAAGACCAAAGCAACAAATTTCTTCATGAAAATGTCTGTTGCTGTGATCGATATGATTGCCCATGGTCATGAGGACATTCAATACGCCCATTATGGATTAGACATTTTTCCAATAGACTCCAATCATACCATTGGGTCCATTGCAAAGTTGTTGCATGATCTCGAACAAGAACCAAAGAATTCATCACACACATTATTTTCAGAGGAAGAAACGCAATCCATATTAACCAAGGCAATCTTAGACGGCTCAGATATTTGTTTGAACTCTCTCCTTCTTCCTCCTCCAGAAGCAATCCCCGCTCATCCTCTACCACCAATATTGACTTTACAGCTCGATAATGCATCTGGTGACAATAAAAATAGGTGGGTTTTGCTTTTTGTTCACTTTTGGTTTACAAAGGCATTTTTCGCGAAGTGTACATCAACTTCCTCATTGTCGGACACACCCATGAAGACATTGATGCTCTTTTTGGTCGTTGGAGTGGTTTTTTGAAGACAAATAACTACCCCACGCTTCCGATGCTTATGCAATCCTTTATGACTTCTGAAAATCACCCAGTCATTTCTCATTTTATTGAGAAAGTTCCTGGTTTCAAACGATTTGTACACGGATACATTGGCACCGGCGGAGATTTTTTAGAAGGCCATTCCAGATCCCAACAATTCAAATTCCATATGGATTCAGCTAGTAGATGGCCTTTGATGAAGTATAAAAATTTGTGTATGGATAGAGATTGGTTGCCAGATCACGGGAAGGGGATTCGTTTGTGGTTTGAGACCGAAGACGAACTTCCCAAAGTACCAAGCGGTTTTCCACCCCCTCTACTTCCGCGGAATATGAAAGCGTTGGATGAGATCAAGAAGAGTTTGAATGGGTTCATTGCGTTGTGGAGTCACTACAACAAAAGCAGTGTTTTATGACTGCAAAATACGACTGCAGTGAGTCATAAAATCAAAAAATATAATTGACGCAAAAATCACTGTAGATGATTCGAGATATGACCGACTCCAGTCGTTTGGAAGCAATCGCTTCAGACATCAGTCATATTGGCAGTCATATAAGTTGAAGGGTATAAATATTCATATTTAGCCATGTATGCCAACATGGCGTATACTTTAACTATCCTAGGGGGTCTTGACTTTTTGTTGAGTTGCCCGAGCAAACAAAAAAATCCTACATGGAATATGACTGCGGCAAGTCATATTTTTTGATGATGTGGAATATGACTACAATGAGTCATATTTTTTGATGACATGAAATATGACTGCGGCGAGTCATATTTTTTGATGACATGGAATATGACTACAATGAGTCATATTTTGCAGTGATGTAAAATATGACTGTAGTGAGTTGTATTTTACAATAATGTGAAATATGACTGTAGTGAGTCATATTTTACAATGATGTAGAATATGACTATAGTAAGTCATATTTTGTAGTGATGTAGAATATGACTATAGTGAGTCATATTTTGTAGTGATGTAGAATATGACTGTGGTAAGTCATATTTTGCAATGATGTGAAATGTGATTATGGTGAGTCATATTTTGCAGTAACATGAAATATGACTTTCCTAGTCATATTTTTGAATGATGTGTAAAACAATTCTTTTCAGTCATATTTTTTGATGATTTGTAAAACGACTATGTGTAGTCATACATCAACATAATTTAATAATTAAGTAAGAGAATCCATTTAATTTGAAAATGAATACATATCATTTCTTAAATGGGTAA
Source organism: Climacium dendroides (assembly GCA_950106755.1). Lineage (NCBI taxonomy): Eukaryota > Viridiplantae > Streptophyta > Bryopsida > Hypnales > Climaciaceae > Climacium > Climacium dendroides. Next base: position 5,146,028 of record OX467087.1, on the reverse strand, counting down.
AAATTAATCACATTAAAAAGTCAAATACAAAAAAAAATGTGATTTTTTTCAATAACATTTATTAGTTACTAACACAAAATATATCACAATGGCTCTTTATATATGTATATTTCCATATACTTGTAGAACCTATATTCCAACAAAAATGTAAAGATGTTACCTCTTTTGTATTGCAACTAGCCTTCAATAACTTCATTTCAATCTCCAATGCTTACATGTATAAACAAGAAGGTTAGTTTTCAATAAATGAACAATATAATTCAAACTTTAAAGATTTAAAGCACTACAAAATATGCAAACATATTTAAGATAAAAAAAAAGTTATAATCATTATATATTCAAAAATTATAAATAACCAAAAAAATAACAATGATGATAGAGAGACTAAAAGCAAAAAGTAGCAAAAAAGAAGAAGCAAAAACTAAGTGACATTAAGATTACAAAATATGATTGCAAAATATGACTAGGAGGCAAGAAAAAGGAAAACTTAAGATGGAAAAAGAAACAAAAGTTAAAAAGCAAGAAGAAGAAAAATCTAAGATGGAAGAAGAAGTAAAATCTAAGGTGGAAGAAGAAGCAAAAATTAGGAGGCAAGAAGAAACAAAATCTAAGAAAGAAAAAAAAGCGAAATCTAAGAAGGAAGAAGAAGCAAAATTTAAGAAGGAAGAAGAAGAAAAATCTAAGAGGAAGAAGAAGCAAAACCTAAAAAGCAAAATTTAAGAAGCAAGAAGAAAAAAAACTTAAGAACGAAAAAAAATAAAATTGAAAGGCAAGAAGAAGCAAAACCTAAGAAATAAGAAGAAGCAAACCTAAAAAGCAAGAAGTAAGAAGGAACAAGATCAAGTAAGAAGAAGCAAGAAGAAGAAAATCTAAGAGGCAACAAGAAACAAAACTTAAGAAGCAATAAAAACAAAAAAGAAGAAGCAAAACCTAAATAGGAAGGAGAAACAAAACTTAAGAAGTAAGAAGAAGCAAGAAGAAGAAAAACCTAAGAAGCAACAAAAAAAAAACTTAAGAAGCAACAAAAAACAAAACTTAAGAAGCAACAAAAATAAAGAAGAAGGAACAAAAAAGAAAGAAGAAGCAAAATCTAAGAAGTAAGAAAAAGTAAGAAGAAGTAAGAAGAAAAAAAACCTAAAAAACAACAAGAAACAAACTTAAGAAGCAACAAAAACAAAGAAGAAGGAACAAAAAAGAAAGAAGAAGAAGCAAAACCTAAATAGGAAGAAGAAACAAAACCTAAGAAGTAAGAAGAAGCAACAAGAAACAAAACTTAAGAAGAAGAAGAAACAAAAAAGAAAGAAGAAGGGGCAAAAAGAGGAGTGGCTACAAAAAGTTGTGGCTAGGGTTTCAAAACCCTAATTTTGTGGCGGCTAGGGTTTCAAAACCCTATTTTGTGGCAGCTAGGGTTTCAAAATCTTAGATTAGTGGCAACTACAAAAAAGTGATTTTAAAAAAATATGACTACAAAAAAATCCTACTTGGAAAAATATGACTAGGTACTTTCTAAATATATTCCCTACTCAAATTGTTTTTGGACTGCCCTAAAAAAAATCTTACTATTATAGAGATGTGATTGCAAAATATGATTAGAAAATATAACTGGGCGTTCCCTAAATATGTTCCCTACCGTTCCTATGAAGTATTTTGGTGTTCCCAATGGCCATATACTATACGGCCATGATGTATAAGGCTAAAATATGACTTGCAGTCATATTTGCAATCATATTTTTTTTACCTTCAAAAATATGACTACAAGTAGTCGCCAGTCATCCTCAATCATAATTCTGCAGTCATAAAACACTGCCATTGTTGTAGTGAGTGCAATGGCTGATGACGAGCAGTCGGGAGAATTCAGGAGGGTCAATGGTCCTATTAAAGAGTATTGAAAAAGTGTAAGAGCTGCTTTGGATGCACCCTTAGAACCACGTGCAACATTACTACACGATTTTTGGCCCACTACAAGGGTCGTTGAAGAAGACGAGGCAATTTCTCGACAGAGGGAGGTCATGGCACATCAAGAGGATGCACAGGACGTACCATTTGTTGGACGTAGGTGTGATCGCCCACGTCCTTCGTTTCATGTTGATCGCGATACATTTGCAGGTTACTTTATCGTAGTGCATCCTGCTGATGGTGATCCGAAGCCATTTTGGCTTGCTAGAGCCATTACAAATCCGAATCCAGATCCAGGGCATATGCATATGATTGAAATCCAATATTGGACGCCAGCTGCAGAAAGATACATTCATATGGAGACATATGATGGATGGGACACCAAAAAAGGGAATGTGTGGCGCGAAGATAGAGTAATATCTCCAATATGGTCAAACACGGATTGTATCATGACAGCTTGGAAGCCCTGTATTCGAGAAGGGACTTTAGGTCCAAGGGTGGCAATTCCAAAACCGCAAATCGACATCATCAAAGCATCAATGGTGGCCTTTACGAGTGATACGAACAACAATGTCGAATGTACAATGGAAAGTTGAATAGTTTGTAGTTACATAAGTAGACTTGATTGTAGGGTATGTAGTAGAATGGACTCTACATTTACATGTTTTGATATATTTGCAAGCATACATAGTGTTGATTTTGTTACAATGTGTTTATGTAACAAATGTTGATTTCTATTAATAGTAAATGATTTTCCATAATATTTCAATTCTATATTCTTCAATTAATGTATTTACTTTGAAATTTCGTTGTTTTAAATCTTTTCCACGTGAAAGTGTGGACATCAGCATTCTAAAGATTAGTCTTCAATTAACATGTTCAAGTCTCATTTTAAAGAAATGTTTCACTTGATGACCTCTCAGTGGTTTATTTTATTTGTGTAGTTCAAAAAAATAAAATGTATAAATGTTGATTGTGAGTTCCTTTTGCTTTTTTAAGCCGTTGCACCATAATTAGACATGTATTTCGAGTCTTTCAAGTCTCAATTTCTTGAAGAGTCTCAATTTAATGAACTCTTTCTTAATCTAAATATAGTACAAAATTAAAATGAGACCTCTACTTGTCTCAAATTAACGAATAAGGCCTTAAAAGACAAATCATGAATATGAAGGTATCATATGAGCATCTTCATATTCATTTAGTTCTTTCTAAATCAAAGGTTTTGCAAATACTATGAAAAGATGTAAATTGATGTAATAAACTATTCTACAAAATAGTTACTAATATTCTACTAAACTTGCAAAAGTATCTTGCATATCAATTGATAGAAAAGACAAATCATGAACATGAAGGTATCATATGAGCATCTTCATATTCATTTAGTTCTTTCTAAATCAAAGGTTTTGCAAATACTATGAAAAGATGTAAATTGATTTAAATCCTGAAAGTTAGAGACTATGTTTTTACCAAAACTGCTCCCAAATTGCCCTTGCATTTACAAGCACCAAATTTTAAATTAAAAATATTTTTTCACAAATGTAACCGTAGGATAGTTAGAGAATATGTGTAAGAAATTTCAGAATAATCTACCGTGTAAATTGCAAGTTATTAACATTTGAAGTGACAATAATCCTTTTGTTTACTCTGTGAAAATAAGGGCAGTTGCACCTCACAAGGTCAGATTTGTATGAAAAAATGTCCCAAATGGTGGTTACTACTTGAATTCATTTCTAAATTCAAGTTGGATACATGCTTGAAAAAGTTTAGATCATATGGAATTATACAACATATAGAAAAAATATAGTAAGAAGAAAGAAGTAGAGAATGATTAAAAATACTAAATTGTTAACAATTTATTTATAGAATTGAAAAATGCCAATCCCAATGGTTGAAATGTTGTAATAAACAATATACACCTACTTTTTTGATTTTTTTCCAAAAATATTTAAAATTGAGTTACATAAAGGACTTCAAAGTTTATTTTAGAATAAAGATTCCATAACTACCCTAAAACTAACCCAAACTTAAATTCTTCATAACTTTTGACTTATAGGTCAAAATCGAATGATTCAAAGCTTACCACATATATAAAAATCTAGAGGATCAATTTCAAATTTTAATTTTTTTTAAAAGTGATTTTCAAAGAAGTTTTTTTTCAAACCTGGTTGCCTGCTGAACACTGAAAGCCACATATGATGCAATAACTTTTGAACCATGTAGTAAAAAGTTATAAAAACTGTGGGGCTTTAAAGATACTCCTCATCCCCATATTTTGTGAAATTTTCAAAGAAAAGTAAGAAAAACTCCTCCTGTAGTGAGCTGCCCAAAATTCCTATGTTACCAAAAAGCGTTGTTTGGACCTTTAGGGGTTAGTAAACTATTTTACAAAATAGTTACTAGTATGTATGATGTATTTTGCATATCAATTGATAGAAAAGAGAAATCATAAACATCTAGCTATTATATAAACATTTAAATAGAAATATAATGAAGAAATGGACTTGCAAATGAATTCAAAATATACAAATTCATTGGAAACATATTCTTCTTATACTAGTGTTATACATAAAGTAATAATAAAAATAGAGGAGTAAAATAGGAAAATAGAAAAACAAGAAAAACAAGTAGAAAAATAAAAAAGTAGAAAAATAGAAAAATAGAAAAAATAGAAAAGTAGAAAAATAGAAAAATAGAAAAAATAGAAAAGTAGAAAAATAGAAAAATAGAAAAATAAAGTAGAATTTTTTGTTAAGTTCAAATACAAAATATAGAAAATATAAAAATAAATAATTAAAAGTAAAAAAAAACTAGAAAAAAAAAAGTGTAGTTGTTTATTCCTAAGGCGGAAGAGTTTTTTGACAATGGAGGTTTCCAATAAATGGTCCCACCTTTATATTTTCTAATATAATTTAAAATTATAATATCCAAAAAAATTGAGAAACAAAAACTCTCTCAAATTTGTACACATTTCAAATATAAATAGTTGACATCCCAAACAAACCAAATTGCATCCTTTAAAAAATTTAAATTTTCATATATGCCTTAGTGATCACATTAGTCACATTAGTCACAGTTTTCTAAATTGGCTACAACTTTTGATTGGATTATTGGAATAGTCTAGGATTTGGTACATGTTTTGGTGGTAGTTGAAGGCACTTGTATTTCAATTTGTGGGGGCCTTGGACACTTTGGCATTTTTCTTTGATTTTTTGAATTATTTAGCTCTTATTTTTAGAAGAATAGGCTTAGCCAATGAACTTCTCAATTTTTTTTCATGAGGTTTTTTTTTGGCATCTACTCCAAGGATTAAGGATTGGGAAGTTTTGGGACCATTTTGAATTGGAGAAGATAAGTATTTTAGGTGAATTGGATTATTATGACTTTTTGTGATTTCTTTATTAGAAATTATTTTCATTATTGCCAAGGATGTTTTTGCAAAAATTTGGATTTGGTGAAGAAATTATTTGAAGACTTTTTACAAGTGTTTTGAATGGTTTAAAGATTGATTTTGCAAGTACTTGGAACCATTGGACTTTCTTATTTGTTTATTTTTGTTTGGATTATTTTGAGGTTTAGTATAAATTCAATGATAGACTTCCATTGAACCCTAAATTTTTGCCTTCTTCTCTACCGCGCCTACCCTGCCGAGCATTCCGCCCGTCTCTACGTCCTTCGACAGCTACCCGACTGCGCCCTGCCATGGTTCCACAAAACAAAATTTCAACACAAAATTGAATGCAAAATGCTCACCTCTTTGTCAACTCCGGGCTCTACAAAAGAAAGTCTTGCTCACTGGCACTTGATGTACCCCGGAGGTATTTGAGCGAGCCCGGTGCTTTTAAAAAAAGGGCTAGTGCCACAATGGGGCAGTCCCGGGCTCCCGGCCCCGTCCAAACCTCCCCCGGCCAAGTTGGGCGAGTGGGGGTGGGGATGCTCTGAGAAAATCAGTAGCGGTATGTTGGGAAGCTATTTTGCTGATTTGGGTGTCTTACTGAGACAAGGTAGAATTGGCCATCACCGCACAGATTTGCCATCGAGGTACTTTAGAGTAGCTATTTGTCAGCTCCCATATTTTTTTAGAGATTGAAAAGTTTGAGAGAAATTAGTTGCAAAAATAATGAAGACATTTTGGTATGAGTGAATTTTCTATGATTTTTGAGAGCTAAAATGTGAATGTAAAAATGTGAATAGATCCTTATTGAAGCATAAGCAATCCCTTGTTAAAGCGTGGGCTAATGTATTCAATCCCCAAGTGAGTTGTCATCATGATAATGGGTTGTAAAGATAGTGATAATAGATGGGACCATTGACGCAATTGGGAAGATATTTAAAGTTATAAAATTAGGTGGATGGTGATATAGGCAAGTTCTACCTTAGAGCATCGCCACCCATTCACGGCCCATGCGGGCCCAGTTTCAGGGTGGCCCGGGCCCGGCTCCTCCCGGGTTCTATTTGGCCGGGGCAGACCCCTACTCATTCACGGCCCATGCGGCCAAAGTCAATCTCACGAATTAATAAGTACTTTTTACATTACCTTAGATTAAAAACAAAATCTTCAATTGAAATCTTTTATGAAAAAATAAAATAAAATAATTAAATGCTTAGTGCATATAGTAGACCTCAAGCACACCTAGAGTACATTTCTACTATTTTCATTGCCTTGAATTGAAGAAAAATCTTCAAAAAATATCCTTTTTCATAATTTAAAATTAAACTAAAAATGATCGAGGTGTGCTTCACATGTGCTTGAGGTTTATCTCAAGCACACCTCAAGCACATTTTCACTACTTACATTATTTTGGTCTTAAATTGAATTTTTTTATAAAAAAATAAAAAAAGTCTTTCCAAATTGATGTCAATTTTTATTTAATTTAAGGCAATGTCAATTTTAGTTCTTTATAATTACAAGTCCTTCATGTCATTGTCTTTTTTTTGAAAGCAAATGAATTAAACTCCATTGCAAATAGACCGGCATTGCAAATAATTTTGTACTTCATCATTGCATTTTTTCCTACCCCATTTTTTTCCTTGAAATTTATAGACAATTATAATTGATAACCAAAACAATACACGGCAACCAAGGGAACCTTCCTACTGCCTTTAATTGCCTCGGGAAATTGAACAAATTGAAAGCCCGACATCTCCTCGGGAAGAGAGAAAAGATAGAAGTCAACTTGAACTCCGGGCACGGCGCACTACTGTGGCCGGAGCCATTTGCGCCGGGCCCGTTCGCTTTCTTTTCTTCCCCCGAGCCCCAGTGGCTCTCTTTTTTCCCTCCGGCCCCACTCGAGCCCCGGGCCGAGAGCAAGCCAACGAATGGGTGGCGATGCTCTTAGTTGAGGTTCAAGCATTGGAAACGGTCCTCAGCCATCCTGACAAGAATGACTGCCTCTGCACGCAAGCAGGCCCCACGCTCCCACGTACAGGCCCACTTACCATTATTGCCCAAGCTCCACGGCACTGGCTATGGCGGTCTCTCCTTTGCCGAGCTCTGCAATTCTTCTTCTCTTCCCACTCTGAATGCTTCTGCCTCCCAGATCGTCATCAAGCTTGTGCACCTCCGAAGGTAGCCACGTCGTCCGAGCATCTCCCCGTGCATGGTCACGCTCTCACCTTTCTTGCAAACTCTGCTGCATCGTCGCTACGACTGTCGGCATCTGGGAACGTATCTGTAAGTTCACACTCCTCGGGTTGTGTCCTGCTTCACGAGCTTCTCTTTCTCGCCAGTTTTTCTAGCTGTACGACACCACAATGTGGCTTGTCGGATTGCAGTTGCGATCTTGAGATCTGGATGTCAGGAGTTCGGGACCACGTTTGCTTTCGTCGGTGTTCGTTTCCGTCATTTTGTTCCAAGGGAGATCCATGGTTGCATGTGTTTGTAGCTTCTGTGGGAGCGTGTTGGCTGCTTCTCTCGTGCTTCATTTCTTCGCTGGACTTTCTGACTAGCGACCCCAAATGGCAGATCTGAGTGGCGTAGATCGGTGAACGCCGATTGGTGTTGATTGGGGGCAACTCGTCTCGTTGTTTTGCGCCGTGACCGTTCGTTGTTGTCGTCCTCTTATTGTTGCTTGCTGAGAGTTGGAGTTCTTGCACAATTTCGTGGGCAAGCTGGATCGCTCGTCTTCCTCGCAGCTGGATTCACACCGCACGTAAGGTATGTTCCCTGAATGGGTCGTCAAGCTGATCTTTAGTTATCAGAGTTGTTTCAAAGTCATGGAATGTTTTTGTTGTTTACACTCTGCCAGTTGTGGACAAATGCTTTGGGTACGCAACCCTTGTAATCTACACAAGGGCCGGTGGCATTAAAAGGGTCTAGATGACTTTTGTAATAAGTATATCCGATTAAAAGGACCAAAAAGTTAGGTGAAGATGAAATTGAGTAAAATGAGATGTAGAAATTGTTGGCTCTATAAATTTTTTTAAATGTTAAAATATATACGAAGAATTGAAATACTTATGCATAACTTTCAAAAATCTATACATGAAGTGGTGGGATGGGGTTGTTGTTTTGTTTTTCCCCGTCGTAATTGATGGTCCAGGTTTGTACACCGCCATTCTTGTGCCAATTTGTGTTAACAGAAAGAAAGAGAAAGAAGGAAGTCCTAGTTTTATTACACTCAAATTACACTAGACTAATTTGAAGTATCTACTTCCAAATGCCTTTCACCAAGCTTATCGTTCCAGTTGGAAAGGTACAGACGTGCAACCCTTCCTGCGTAAGTTAATCCTGAAATGGCCGGCCAAGTATTTCTACAGCACGGGATCCCGAGCATTGGAAACGATCCTCAGTTCTCACCCTTACGAAGATTTCACAGAGTAGTATTCCTCACGCTCGTCTCTGCACGCAAGCGTGTCGCGCGTACAGACTATCATGACTTGAGTGTGTGAATTATCTTCGTGAGGCAGCCATCTCGTACTGAGAGCCATCTCGTAGTGAGAGGATGTTGTTGAGAAAATAATCCTCTGCTTTGGGTTCAACTAACACTTGTTGGATGCAGGAAACGAGACTGGTGGAAGTACTAAGGTCCTGTGTTCCCCCATCGGGATTTTTTGGAGCTTTTTTGTCCCTAAGCTTAACAAAAGGAGGTGTGTGTGTGTGCAGCCCTGGCCAACTGGAAAGACTTCGACCAGGCCTTTCCTCACTGACGGTACTGCCGTGCGATCCAGCCTGTGGAATGGCCGGGCGGGCGTTTCAGGGAATCACGGTTAATAACAGCGCGGATCCCGAGCATTGGAAACGGTTCTCAGGCATCCTCACGGAGGCTCCTTAGAATAGTATTTGTCACGTCGGGGAAGCTGCCTGCAGGCCCCACACTCTCACGTACAGACTCACTTCGCTTATGAATGTTTCCAAGTCCCTGGCTCCTTCACAGTGGCTATGACCGTGTCTCCTCTGCCGAACTCTATAGTCCTTCTCTTCCCACTCTGAATGCTTCTGCCTCTTAGATCTTCATCAAGCTTTTGCACCTCCGAAGCTGCGTCGTCCGAACATCTCCACGTGCATGGTCACGCTCTGACCTTACCTGTCAACTCTTCTGCGTCGTGGCTACCAGTACACAGTCGGCATCTATGAACTTACTCTAGCTAGAACTGTAAGTTCACACTCCTGGTTCATTGCAAAAGCTTCACTTTCTTGCCAGTTTTTCTAGCTGTATGATACCACAAAGGTGGCTTGTTGGATTGCAATTGGGATGTTGAGGTCTGGATGTTAGGAGTTGGGTGCCACATTTGCATTCGCCAATGTTTCTTCTCCGTCTTTTTGTTCCATGTGAGATCCAGACTATGGTTGCATGTGTTTCGAGCTTTTCTGGGAGCCTGTTGGCTACTTCTCTGGTGATTCAGACTATGGTTGCATGTGTTTCGAGCTTTTCTGGGAGCCTGTTGGCTACTTCTCTGGTGATTCATTTCACCGATGGATTTTCTGACTAGCGACCCCAAATGGCAGATCTGAGCAAGCGGAGATCAGTGAACGTCGACTGGGGAAAGCTCTTCTCGTTGGTTTGTTGCATCGCCTTCTGAACGTCGTTGCCTTTCGTTGCCTCTTGCAGTTCTTTGCTGCTTGCTGAGAGTGGGAGTGAGAGTGGGAGTTGGTGCTCTGTTTTGTGGGCGAACGGTGGTCTCTCTTCTTTCTAGCAATTGGATCGTCGTTGCACGTCAGGTGTGTTCCCTGAATCGGTCGGCAAACTAATGTTCAGTTCTTAGAGTTGTTTCAAAGTCATGTTGTATTTTTGTTGTTTCGCCTTGTCAATTGCACATGAATGCATCCAATGGATTGATTTTGAGGCAACTAAACGCTAGCATTTTGAAGGATTCAAGGTTAGCATGTTGTAGCAACCATGGATAGAGGTACATAAAACCCTTTTATTCCTTTTTTGGTCTTGAAGTCTGTACAAGAGGGCCAATGTTCCGATTTTGATAAGGAGCCCATAAGGTTGTATCTTTAATTTGTGATTTTTAAATTGGACAAGTTGAACTAGAATTCAAGATTTCAAACTTTGGGAATTCTTATTGCTTTTGGGTTGTGGTGTTCAATATAAATGGAATGTAGGAAAGGATATTGTGGTGGTTACAAATTTTTATTTTGGCACATTTCTCATAAGAATAGTTTGATGAAATTTTGAAGTGGAGATATTGTGGGATATTATTGAAACATGTATGTGTTGAAGGTAATCTAGAAATCCTTTTACACGTCAAATTCTTCAATATCACAATTTCTTACAACTATAGCATTGCAACATGAGTATTGAACAATGGTAGGCCATGTTTTAAGGTTGAGTGGACAACAAATGGGATATTAGAGAAGATGATAGTGACTGGTCTTAATGTACAATTTGTTTAATCTATTTTGATTGAACACCAAAGGTTTTTATCACATTGGGATTTTTTCAAGAGAGTTTTTTTTAACTAGAATTTGAATGGACAATTGTAAAGTTGATGTCAAGTGTTTCAATGGAGGGTGGATTAGTTTGTAGAATGAAGGATAGTTTGTGATTTTTGAAAGGAATAGAGAAGTGTATCAATCTGAAGGAAGATGATAAGGAGCTAAATGAATAGGTCTACGACTAAATGCAAGTTCAAAATTGTGAATACCATGTTATAACATTAGTAACAAAGTTGAAAGTAAATTTCATTATTATAATCAAAACCTTGAGCAATTTTGTGAGCACTAGAAACAAGCACACTACAAGGAGTTGATCTTTTTATTACTCAATCAAATTTATAGTAATGATATTTTAAGTTGGTCATCCAGGAATATTGTTTTTCCTATTCTCTATATCAGACTACATGAATATAGTTGGTCATCAAGTTGTATCATTTACCTTCTTACAAAGCCTACTTATAGATGACACTATGCAACTTTTTTATTTCCAATTGAGTGTTTAGGTGCTACTTGCCATTGGGATCATTATTAGAGTTATAAACAATTAGCACCAATACTTACAATCAATGTTGATAATACTAAATATCATTAGTAATGTAGAGGTATGGAAAGATCAAAGTTACAACAAATAAATAATCTACAAGAATTCACTCCTAACAATCTAATCAATAGTCTTATTAATATGGGAGTTCACTTGTTCTAAGAGTTGTGCATTTGATTGTAATTACTTGCAAACATGAGGACTAGTAACTAAGCAGCAATGACCACTTTAAGAAATTATAAATTATTTATACAATTTTAGCTTGTTAATTTTTAAAATCTTAAATAAAATTAATCTGAAAATATAAAATATTTATTAGGTTTAATTAGGTTTAAATAAAAAACAAATTAATTGAAATTTTGCATATTTAGTATTTGACAAAGCTATTAATCTTATTAGGAATTACATTGTAAACTTGTTCAAGGCATGAAACTAGTGTGTTTTGTATAGAGAAAAAAATTAGTGTTTGGATTTTAGAGTGCCATTGTTATTTTTGCTGAAATTTTCTTTTAACTTATAAGTTAAAATTACTAAATTTTAAAGTGCTTAAATTTAGAATTGTGAAACTAACGAATCCCAAAATTTGTAGGTGAAAGATTTCTAATTTCTTGAGCTTCTAACAATTTAATTTGAAATGAATTTAGTCTATTAATTAATTTCATTAAATTTATATTTATACATTAACCTTGAATGTTCCAACATCCATTTTCTAGATGATGAATGGATTTAGATTCTTGTTTTTGTCTTGTTTTTGTTTTGTTTTTGTTTAGATGAAAGTCATCCTAATTTTGGGTGATACTTGATCAAGTTATTGTTTCACTTGATGGACCGATTTGATGTTATTAGAGTACACATTTTTCTAAAATTACAAATGCACACATGTGTCAAGTGATCAAATTGCATTGATTTTAGTTCAAAAATGTGGTCATAGGTATAAAAATCACAATAATTTCAAAAAATCATGATGTGAAGAAAACCTCATTTCAATTCCATTTCAACAAGTTTTATTCAAAAAATGATAATACTTTGTTTGTAATTGAATTAAGAAGGAATTTTGAAATTTTCATTTTGAAATTTACAAAAAATTATTGGAGATAGCATTGGTGAATCTAATTGTATGGATGGAATGTAAAACTCAAAATCTATAATTTTTATTTGTATATCACTTCCAAAATATTCTTTCAAATTGTACTTTATAATGTTTTTTTCCAAACCATCAATTTTGGAAAAGACTCCAAATGATTAGGGGTTAACTTTATAGTTTTTAAATTTCTAACTTAAATAAATTGATTTAGTTTTAACTACTAAATTTTTTTATCTTCACAATACTTTTAGAAGACTTTTTCTTTGATTAATGGACAATGAAACTTGTTTAGTTCAAAGTTCCAATGTTAGGCATCCAACAAGTATATCATTTCAACTACTATTGATTTAGATTTCTAAAGATTGTCTCTATTATTTTGCCTTAAGAAATGAATGCACGGATAACTAACAAATTTGATCATGTTTTGTAGGTCTTCATTATGTTACTCCATTTGCTCCATGAAATGACACCCTTTTTCATGTGCATTTTGAGCTTTTTTGCCATAGTCACCTTTTGGAGAAACATTGGTTTCCTATGGTTCATCCGGTGAGCATTGTTGTTATTTAGTAAGAATTAGCAATTCAACAGTGCATGTTAGAATAGAGTATTGTTTCAATTACAAAGTGTTAGAATAGAGTATTGTTTCAATTACAAAGTGTTGAATGTTTTTTTCGCACCCATTTAATGAAGTTATTGACTACCACATGGTAATTTCTTTCTCTATATCTTTTCAAGATATTGCATTGACAATGAGTTTAAAATATTTTCCAGGCAAGATGAGGACTTCTTACAAGTGCAATCCAAGCAATGTAAAAGTCTTGGCAATATAATTCCAAGTCTTGAGAAATGCTTGAAGGATATGGAAGCATCTTCAGAGGCAAAGGTCTTGAATAAGAATCAATGCGTACATCTCTATGGCAAGCTCATACTAGTCATGGAAGGGATCCACAAAATGTTGTCAAGTGCAACTAAGGACCTCAAGTTCCAATTGATTTTTGATGACTTGTGTTTTCTTCATAGGAACATAGAGATCCTTGGCAAAATATGCAATGAACGAGATCGATGGTGTCACTCAATTGTATTCCAACTCCAAAACAAAGAAACTTTTCGTGAGTTGCTTTTGGATTTGAAGTGTTGTTACAATGCAGCACGTGATGTGTACTCAGATCTCCATCCAAGTCAAGCAAACGAAATGGTGCCTATTGAATTTGATGCAGCTACTTATGAACAAGTCCTTGAAGATGGAGAACTTTTGAAGAAGCAACTTGAACTTATACTTCTGGGAAAAGTGTTGGATGATCATGAAATGGCACAACATCTATTATTGAGACTCAAGAATTTGGACCGATTTATTGGAGGAGATTTGGATGTTTTGGAAATTCCCCATGATTTCAAACCACCAAAATTGATCAAAGAAATTGGCAAGGGAAGTTATGGATGCGTGTACAAATCCAATTGGTTGGGTTTGACAAGTGCTACAAAAGTGTTGGAAGGTGATCTTAAATTTCTCTCCAATTGTCGGAAGGAGGCTAGCATCTTGGCAAGCTTGAGCCATCCCAATCTTGTTCAATTTTTTGGTTGTGGAATTCACAGAAAAGAACATCAAAATGATGAGGGAGAAGAGATTGGTGAGATGTACTTGGTGATGGAGTTGATGGAATCAAGCTTGTCTCAAATATTGAAGAAAGTGAAAAGACCTTTATCCTATCATCTTGCGATTAACATCATGCACCAAATTGCAAAGGGTGTGTATTACCTTCACGACATGCAAGTTGCTCACCTTGACTTGAAACCTGATAATGTATTGTCAAGTTCCATATCTATAGAGAACTTGAATCCTCGTTACATATTCAAGGTCACTGATTATGGGACTTCTCAATTGGAGGTCTACAACAATCCTGAGCATTCCAAGCCATCAAAGTATACAATTGGTTCAGTAGGTTACATGGCCCCAGAAACAATCAAAGGAAGAACTCCATTGTTTCCATTTCAAGCTGATGTGTGGTCATTTGCCATGATATGCTCAGAGATTCTATCTGGAAAGGTTCCATACTCAGGTTTGAAACCAAAAGATTTCTATGATCAAATATCACATGTAGGTGGCATTGGGAACAAAAGCTCTAGACCGGCCCTCCCAAACAATTGTGAAGAATTGACCAACTTAATTGAGGAATGTTGGGTTCAAGATCCTCTTCAACGGCCCACATTTTCTAACATTTGTAAGAGGCTCACAAGCTTAGAGGAGAAGTTTTTGAAGGGAACATATTCATGCAAGATGGTTCCACACTTTGGTCCATCTTCCATGTTAAGAGATTCAAAGTTGACCATCATGGACCAGGATCTAAAGGTATGAAATTGCCTAACTATGGAAGTTCTTTAGTATTATTTGTTGTATAAAACTCCATGGTGCTCGAAATTCATTGTTTAAGGTGTAGTGTTTTAGTTTGCTATGAAAATATTTTAGTGAATATGAGTCTTGCATTTGTACAGGTGGATGAACCAAGTGCACCTCCAAAGGAAATCCCAGTTGGTTTAGATCACCAATTATCTAAAGTCAAAGGGCTTGTGAGACTGAATTATATAGGCATCTTTGGCCTGGGCGGAATTGGCAAGACCACACTAGCAAAGGCAATCTTCAATGATGCACAAGTGAAATCATCATATGATTTATCCTTTTTTGTTGAAAACTGCAAAAACTATCAAAGTTCCTATGAAATATTGTTGAAGATAATAGATAAACAGCAGAAAATTAGGACTTTGCAAGATGCGCAAAATTATATAAAAGAGATTTTCGAATGTGGATTGAAAGTTCTTTTGATATTGGATGATATCAAAGATGAAGCCCAAGTGCATGATATTGTACCTCCCCACCTTCTTCAAACTAACAAGGGTTCCACCATAATTCTCACCACACGCAAATGGAGTACAATAGAATCATTTGTGGGTATTGAAGGAAGATTGGATGTTGAATTGTTGGATGAAAAGGCAGCAACTACACTTTTCACTACGTACCTTTCTTGGGATGAAGCTTTTTTATCACCGGACTTTCTGGCTTTACGCAAACGTGTTGTGACAACTTGCAATGGCCTACCTTTGAGTTTGAAAGGCATGGGAGCATTTCTATGTCGTAAAAAGAGGTTGCGAAGTTGGGAACGAGCATTACAAAGGATGGCAAGAGGAAGGAAGTTGGATGGTGATGAAGAAATTTGGAACACCTTGAATATTAACTTTGACGGATTCAATAATGGTATTGAAAAGAGCATGTTTTTGGACGTGGCTTGTTTCTTTTGTCAAGATGTATATCCATGTGGTATATCAAAAGAAAAGCTCTTGTATATGTGGTCTAGAAATGGCATCCTTCCTTTGCCTGAATTTGAGAATTTGGTCAATATATCATTGTTGAAGATCAATGAAGATGGAGAAACTATAGAAATTCATGACCAACTACGAGATATGGGACGAAGGTTTGCCAAGACTACAAGAATTTGGCACGCATCTATGATACCAGAAAATGAATTTACAAGTGAGGTAACAATCTAGTAGCACATGAATAATTTACATATTTTGTTATACACTTCTAAATGGATTCAATAAATATTCCAACATATATTATTTTAAAAGTTACGATCCTTGGAACACGTTAGGAATATTTGAAATTTCTATATTGGAGATGTAAACCTAGATATGATATTTTCTAAATGATGCTTTTGTGAATGTAGGATGCTGAGGTTCTTGAAGGCATTTCTTGGCAAGGGACTATGAGCTTTCAACCTTTGATCAAAAGTGACTATAGTTTCCGATTTGAAAACCTTCGTGTCTTGATTTGGATTAGTGCTTTGGGCAATCTAGATGCCTATTTTGACATCTTAAATTCATTATTTGAATTTGCATCTCAATGTTCGAGATTGGAGGCAATTATGATAGATAGCTCTCAAAATTTAAAAGGATTGCCCCTCATTATTCTAGCAGATACTGCAATTATGTTGTATAAGAGAATATCTAATTTTTGTGCTACATGTAAAACACTGAAGATTCTTGATTTCATAGGTCTTGAATTTCTTGAGCAATTCCCAGAAAAATTTGCATCAATCCATCTATTGAGCCTAAATCTCAATTCTTGTTCACGCTTAGCGAGATTGCCAGAGAAAGTGCCAAGCTTAACGTTTTTGAAAACTCTGAATTTGACTAGGTGTTCAAGTTTAACGACCTTGCCAAAAGAAGTGGAGAATTTCTCATCCTTGACTACTCTTGATTTGACTGGATGTTCAAGCTTAGTGGCCTTGCCAACGGAAGTGGGGAACTTGTCTTCCTTAACTACTCTTAATTTGAGTTTTTGTTCAAGCTTGGTAGCTTTGCCAACGGAAGTGGGGAACTTGTCTTCCTTGACTACTCTTAATTTGAGTGGATGTTCAAGCTTGGTGGCCTTGCCAACGGAAGTGGGGAACTTGTCTTCCTTAACTACTCTTAATTTGAGTTTTTGTTCAAGCTTTGTAGCTTTGCCAACGGAAGTGGGGAACTTGTCTTCCTTAACCACTTTGACACTTCGAAGATGTTCAAGCTTAGTGGCCTTGCCAACGACAGTGGGGAACTTGTCTTCCTTGACTACTCTTAATTTGAGTTTTTGTTCAAGCTTGGTGGCCTTGCCAACGGAAGTGGGGAACTTGTCTTCCTTGACTACTCTTGATTTGAGTGGATGTTCAAGCTTGGTGGCCTTGCCAACTCAAGTGGAGAACTTGTCTTCCTTGACTACTTTGACACTTTGGAGATGTTCAAGCTTGGTGGCCTTGCCAACGGAAGTGGGGAACTTATCTTCCTTGATTACTTTGACACTTTGGAGATGTTCAAGCTTGGTGGCCTTGCCAACGGAAGTGGGGAACTTGTCTTCCTTGACTATTCTTGATTTGCGTGAATGTTCAAGCTTGGTGGCCTTGCCAACGGAAGTGGGGAACTTGTCTTCCTTGACTATTCTTGATTTGCGTGAATGTTCAAGCTTGGTGGCCTTGCCAACGGAAGTGGGGAACTTGTCTTCCTTGACTACTCTTGATTTGAGTTTTTGTTCAAACTTGGTGGCCTTGCCAACGGAAGTGGGGAACTTGTCTTCCTTGACTACTCTTAATTTGCGTGAATGTTCAAACTTGGTGGCCTTGCCAACGGAAGTGGGGAACTTGTCTTCCTTGACTACTCTTGATTTGCGTGAATGTTCAAGCTTGGTGGCCTTGCCAACGGAAGTGGGGAACTTGTCTTCCTTGACTACTTTTGATTTGGGTGGATGTTCAAGCTTGGTGGCGTTGCCAACAGAAGTGGGGAACTTGTCTTCCTTGACTATTCTTGATTTGAGTGGATGTTCAAGCTTGGTGACATTGCCCAAGGAAGTGGGGAATTTATCTTCTTTGAAATCTCTCAATTTGGATGGATGTTCAACCTTGGTGGCATTGCCAATTGAAGTGGAGAAGTTATATCATTTGGTCAAGCTCAATTTGGATGGTTGTATTTTGTTATGTTCATTACCTAGGAATTTAGGGTGGATACTTTCATTACGGGTTCTTTCTTGGAATAATTGTCCAAATTTGGAACCCTATATGTTAGTTGAGATGTCTTCACCAACCTCTTTAATTAGTCTTGAAGGCAAATTTTCTTATCTTGAAGGTAATCATTATAAGGGAGTGAGGTGTGATGGATGCAATATGGTCTCCATAGTTGGACCTTGTTTAAAGGCAAAAGCCACTTTCAAAGTAGACTATGATTTGTGTTTAGAGTGTTTTACAAAATGGAAGTTATCATTGGAAAATCCAAGCCAATGAAAAATTATAATAGTGGTTTGCATGAAGTTTGAATGCCTAGTATATGGCTCTTTTTTAGATTGTATAGACAATTTAGTGCAATCTATTGAAGATTATTTTCAAAATTTGATCATCAAGATTGCAATTATAGCTAGGACTTGTGTATTGTTGTCTTCTAAATTTTCTTTGTTTAAGAGTATTGAATCATTGAATCATAGCAATTGACTTGAACATGTAACCATCATTAGAAGATAATTAAGCCTTTAGAAGAACTACTTCCTTATGGAAATTAATAACTTGTCAATGTCTACATCCAGTCACTTGTTGTCCAATATGAGAATTCGATATCTTTTTGTTGTAGCCATGTTTTTGAAATTTGACTAATCAAATTAATAAAAGGGTAATCATTGCGTGTTTAGTCATTGTGCAGGAAATTGGAATTTCATGAATCACCACCCGAGAACGTCAATGTATTAACGAGTGATAGAACTACTCCGTCTTCTTTAGGACTAAGTGGTATTCAAGTCCCTTTTCTCCAAACAAGCAATTTAGAATCTTAAAAGGGCTAGGTTTGAGTCGAGTTTTGGATGACATACAGTCCCCATAATTTTTCAAATACTTATCATATTGTCTACATACATTGTGAAATTCTTTTAGACATTGGATTTCGCACCCTTGTAGTATTGGAAGATTGAATACCCACTTTGTGAGTATGCCAAAGTCCATGCCTTGATTAGACTCATATGATGGACATTTCACATCATTTGGATAATTGACGACGAGTGGATGCGGGTCAGTCTAGCGTATGATGTGCTGCGAAAGACCTTAGATTCTATACTTGTACAGAAAAGTGAGTTGTACATATAAACAATTGGAAACACAAGCTGGAATAATGCGAGTATCTTTTGGAATACACTAGACTTGACCAGGGCAATAGTCTCCGACCCAAAGCATGTTGCTGCTTGGAAGGCACTTTTGAGGCGCCACACGTTACAAAGGGGATTGCCGGACAGCATGGTCAATGATGAACTCGCCACTATCGTGCTCCACTCAGACATGGAGATGTGGAATCTATCGTAGGTGGAGCTGTTCTTCTCGGAACAAGAGCACCCAGACTGGGAAAAATGGGATATGGTCGATGAGGTATGTGTTGGTGCAAATGAGCATTCAACACGAGCAGGCATACGAAGCTAGATCCTTAAAACACCGTTGGAGGAGACATTCACCTTGGATGTCATCCAAGGAATGCTGGATCGTATCCACAACTACCGGAACCAGAACACTTGTAAAACTGCCTCCACTTTTCAAGCTAACCTAGTGAATAGCTACTAGTGAAAGGAGGAGGTGTGGCGTGCATATCAAGTATGTTACTTCCGCACACGTGTCCTAGCAAATTATCGAGAAGCCATGGCAATATTTCCTTGCTATCGTCTTCAGGTGAGCTTGCCATTCATCTTGAAGAAGAAGCTACTTACTCTCTTAGATTTTGTTTTCAAGTTATAACCTTTGTACATTTGACATTTCTATCGGGTTGAGGACATCCATGCAGGTAACGCCTGGATCGAAGTTGCTAGAGCTGAGGTTGATCTATAGTTGGTCAAAGACATCAAAGACACCCTTTCCAATGTTGAAGGTAACATATGCATTTGATTTGGATGAAGCGTCCTTCGCTAAGCTCGACACACAAGATTGCGGTGTACCAACCCAGCGATATCTCGAACAATGTTGGACCCAATTTTGGAATGACTCTGGGGTATAGTACTAAAACCACCATATTTTTGTTCTACTATGTAGCAATTCCATTTAGAACATTGTGAAGACTACAAATTCTTAATGCAATGTTGAATTATCCAATGCAGGTATATGGTTCCATCTTCGAAATTGTAGATGGAGGGCATACGAGGTTCGTGAAGGCACTCACACAACCACAGTTGAACAAGCTCCGGGTTGCCAATCTCGAGATATTTAGGCTACTATGCTTCCTCCTTGCATTGTATGGGTAGTACGTAGACCGGCAAATGATCCACTCGACGATTGCACTAGCCTGTGGATGGCGCCCAAATATGGAGAACCCTGCCTTTGTTAATGCATACGAAGGAGACTATGAAGCTGTCAAGCCCAGCATATTCACAATCCTCAACGCACTCATCCGGGCAAAGTCAGTGGAAGAGCAGGTAGCTGCTAAATCGACGATATTAGCAAATTGTGAGTATGCAGAGATTTTCTGTGCAATGTCAGCTCTGGATGCGAATGCTCCCCCCGACGACCCCCTATCAACCTTCACTACTTGTGCTCAACAGATCTTGCGACAACAGATTATGAAGGTGATTTTTGAAGGCCCTCGCTTAGTTGCCCAGTGCATCTAGAGTGGCTTTGGCTACCCGATGGCATCATGTGCAAACTTCCCGCGGACTCGGAAGACATCTTCACATTCAATCATGTGCACGCTATCCAACATTACCCTTGAGGCAATCGCTCCCATCTTTGGTGCGGAAAGTGGAGTTGATGCAGAGGACTTCTTGAATTCATGTCAACTGGGGTCGCTTCCGCCCGGCCTATAAGGTTGCTTTCGCACAGTCGTAAAGAACATGAGCCAGGCAAGGCGGTATAAGTTGAACAAGTTTATAACAGACTTGGAGTACTTCACATTCGAACTAATCACTATCCACGTGAACATGGCGTGGAAGAAGACCTGCCTCCCGGAGGTGTCGACGTGCTTCCGGAGCATGACAATACCACCGTATGAGTCAGAGGAGGTGATGGCGGCGAAGCTTGCATATGCTTCACTGCATGGAGAGTATGGGAAAGCTTAATGTAGCATGCAAAGACAGATGGAAGTGGACATGGGAATTCTGATCACCCACGTAGTGTATGGCTCTTGTTTTGAACACTGAATTTGCCTTTGTGGATCGAATTTGACGATTGAGGTCATGGTCTTTTTGGGACACACAAACACTCATCTATTCACTCGTCTATTATCGCAGTTACATTTTCTAGCTCATGTATTTAGGACTCATGTACTAAACTGCATTGTATACACCTGCATTCTCAAATTGCACAAGCTAAACTTACTTCGGTATAGAACAAGATTCAGACATGTGCATCAGCACTTCCTGAATCGTGATTAGGCTCACATGTGTCATTGGCTGCGGCTTCACACAAAGACTCTAATGTAAACCAAATCTTCGTAACAAGCCTTGTTTCTGTGGAGGCGGATCATCTTCCATTGTTACTTGAGTAGTCTCAATGTCTCAAACTCTTAGATGTAGTGAATTAGTTGTTGATGGAATCTGTTGTGTTAACCAAGAGCAGTCCGTTCCCATATGAGCAATTGGTTTTCCAAAATTCAGTTTAATTATGAGTAGTGCAATGCTTTGAGGCTACGCTCTGCAAGATCACATGGTATGACCAAGTCGACTCCGTCTGGAGGCAGCAAATTCTAGTATTCATTTCCTAGTATGAAAGCATTGTTTGACCATCAATCGTCACCATTGTGCAGTTCTCTACTTTTAGCTAGTCTTAATGCCAATTGTTTTGCAGGATATGTAGCCTCATGAGAGAGTGAACAATCTGATACATCTGGTGTATGCTAACGTTATACAGCTTTGTCAGCTTGTAGACGTTGTACAGAAAATTGCTCTGTGATACTGCTTATCTTTTGGACGTTAACATGAGGCTACCAAATGAGACGTAAGTTGCGTAACATTTCTCTGGAACACAGAAATCAAGACTAGTTTCCTCTAGCCTAGCTTTGCTGTGGATAGAGATGTTGATGTAGTCTTTCTAGCCTTTAGAAGATTGGAGACGCCCTCATTCTTTGCGGTTTGCTTATGTTTTTGTATTGTGTCCTGATAGAAAGACGTCTTGATGATGGAGATTGATACAAAGAACAAGAGACGGAGGACTGGTCAGTCCTTAGATTTCAGTTATTGTATTTTTATTAGAATTTACTTGAGGAGAGAAGCGAGCGGTCTCCTTTAAGAAGACTGACCTCTTGTCAGTGGAGCTCTAGAGAGATGTTGGTGTGATATTAATTAGAATTCTTGATCCGATCTTACTTAGTCCGAGAAAGACTAGGACTCCAGGAGTATGAATTGACGTAAGGTATTCTTGCGCTGCACATATTTTGTCAGTTGCATCTCATTGATTGCTTGAGTCATCTTGATATTAAAGAATAAGCACTGAAATGACTGAATAAGCCTTTGGTTTGATTCATAGGATCCATTGCAAGGGATACTTTAATGTTTTTTAAGATCGAGAATTATATATCGAATTTAGATTGAAACGTCAGGCTAGATTGCCAGAAGAATTTTGTTAAATTTTTAGATTTGACATGTGAAAAGAGGATTGAAAGACTTCAAAACATTTTTACATTTTTAAAAACCTCATGATCAAACATTATAATGTTTCAATCTATAATTGATATAGTTGTATTTTCTTTTTCTATGTAATCTCTAACATGTCTAGTTTGAATTTGTATGGTTACAATTTTAAAAAATTGGTATTACTTATCACAATATTGGCATGTTGTTCAAATTAGAGTGAATTCCTCAAGTCTAAAGAATATCAAGGGTTATTATGGGGTTTTACTAAAATACACATTTATTCTTCAAAACACTTTATGGAAGGCTCACTACTAGAAAAAGCTGTTCGCCACAACCGGCAGAAGTATGACTCGGTGTCCTAAATGACTGTAATATGACTATAACTCTATTATTTCACATTTTCCACGATGTACAGGAATGACAGTCATTTCTTAGTCATTTTGCAGACGTGGGGATGAAGAGTGCTGGAACCAGAAACAAACACTGTGTTCATTCGTTCTTTTTCTGTGAGTGCCTTGTTTGTTGGCATGACGTGGACGGATGAGGCCCTTCGGATGATGTACTGAGTTGTATAGCAGTATAGTAATGACTGTGTGTCAACTACATCAGTCATTTCTTATGACTGATTTCTACTGAGGAACAACTGAGCTGTATTGGTAAATGACTGCAACATATTCATGGCCGGCATTGAAGCTTGAAATGACTAACTTTTCCAATATATTAGTGGAAGGGATTTTCAAGAATTTGGAAAAAAATGTAGGGTAATTGGAACACACTTAATCATCCAAATACAGAAGACATCTTGAATTCAATTTTGTAAGGCAAATGGAAGGGTCTTTGTACAATTCCAAAAGAAAGGGAATGTTCAACTACCTAGTATGTTGCCTGTGCTAGCAAAGTGTCTACCGGTGACAATTCAATGGCCCCAACTAGACATGGTACTATAGAAGGTGTTGCCACAACTTGTAGAGCAGTAAGACCAGGGGTTTGTACAGTGGTGCTAATGAACACATTAGTACTATCTAGGACCTCCCTTTTAGCTCATGCTTCTTTCTGCAAAACTATTTTCCATCCTGGTTTTTGTGGCACATTAGAGAAAAAGACTTCTGTTTCTTGGCTAGAGAAGATGAAGGGCTCAGACATGCATGGTAGCGTGTGCCTGAAGTTCACCATCAAGAAGCCTGCATCATCTCTGATGTATGTTGCATTGCCTCTATTGTCTGTAGTCTTCATCCATTGGCATCGGAAAAGAACAATTGGAGTATGCAGTGGTTCGTAGTCAAGCTTCAGTATGTCTTTCAGAATTCCAACGTAATTCACTGACACGTCCCTTGCATCGCCCGTTGGTACCTCAAAAACCGAAGCCACTCCGGAATTGTATGTTTGGAAATGATGGATATCTCCGTCATCTACTTTGAAATGGCTACCAAACGACTTTATCCTAGTGTAGCATGCTGCCTTCTGTGATGGTTTTCTGATCAAGAGCAAGCGATCCTTGTCGTCAGGATTTGTGGCATCTAATAGTGAATTCTGCACTATGTCTAGGAGCCAATCCTCAAATGCTGGAGTACTTGCATCTTGTTGAACCTCTGCCTTCCAATTCCTGCAATTCTTTAAAAGATGAGAACCTTGGACAAGTAGACCTCAAAGATAGAATAATTTTCATAACCCGTGAACCATTCAAACAGAGCTGAAGGGTTTATGGGTTTAGGGTCATTACTAGTTTGCCTTGGTCTATGACTCGATTACAATTGGATTGAGTTATTTCATAGTCATATCCTTCATCTGGTGACTATATAGGACTGATAAGTGACTACATGCCAACTGGCATTTGACTTCGTCAATGCCACTAATATAGAGTTCTCAAACTTTACTCAATATGATTGTGCACTTTCTCTTTCATTGGAGAACATGGAAAACAAAACAAAAAATTACTGTGTCTAACATACATATGCAGACTGGTCGGAGAATGTGCAGGCTGTACTTACTCATAGTTTTGTTGCAAACAAGAGATGTTGGCTAGGACATATTGGTGTGCTAAGTCCCGAAGTGGTGGAGTCATGATGTAGGGTCTTCCTGCGCCCTGTAGCACATCCTCTGCGTCACCATATTCTTCGTCGGCATCCCAAACACGCCTGTCTGTGAACTGAAAGTCCTGTAGGTACTCGATTACAAATCCAATGCATTCGTCTTTGAGGTATCCCTCGGACATAGGGGCTTCAGGGCGCGCCATATTCCTCACATGATTTTTGAGTGTTTTCATATACCATTCTATTGGGTACATCCACCTTGCAATCACTGGACCACATAAATCCAACTCTGACACCAAATGATATGGGTGATGTGTCATGATGTCGAAGAATGAGGGTGGAAACTCCATTTCCAACAAAGCCATATTTTCTGCCACATCGGCTTCTAGTGAAGAGAATTCAGTGGGATCGTACACTTTGGTACAAATTCTTCTAAAGACCTTGCTCATCCTCATGATAGCCATCTTGGGACCTGGTTCCATCAAACCTCTCAAAGCCAATGGTAAAATCTGTTGCATTAACACAAGATAATCGTGAGACTTCAGCCCTCCAAAGTTTTTCTTACGTAAGTTCTTTCCCAAGTCGGAGGAATAACCTGTTGGTGTCTTCAAAGACTCTATGCACGTCAAAAATACTTCAAGCTCTGCATCCTTCAATACATATGATGCTGCTGGTTTGACCATCTTCGTTGAATTTCTTGGGTGTGGAGTCAGCCACAGATGCGGTCGTATATTCCGCCTCTGTAAGTCCGGCCTCACTTTCACTGTGTCTTTCTTCCCAGTGATGGTTTTCAAGAAGTTCTTAGCCAAGTTCATTTTGCAGTGCATTACATCCAAAGTATAACGAATAAGTAACTTCTGCATGCATTAAACAGATAGCGGGGATTAAAAATGGTTTACGATTTACTGTTTTCTATGTTGGAGCAATGACTACCTGCAGTTTTAGTGTATGACTGCAACACGACTAAGAAATGACTATGTTCTACTGAAGATCGAGTTGCAAATGAGTCACACCTTAGTTGATTTGGTCCACCTTACAACTCAATTACAATTGCCCTACAATTGTTTCCTCTTCTTTTCAGTCCGCAAGCAACACAGTACAATGTGGGTGCCTAGATTCTGAGTTTCAAATGTTTGTATATATGCTGACATGATAGAAAGACACTGACAAGGCTTGCAGAGTAGGCCACCAGACTAATACAACGACTGCACTTGTACGTGGAAATTAGAAAAGAAAAACTGCAAAACATCCTCTTTCATTCGTTAAGCAATTATGATGTAGGCTACAGTACAGAATTACCTTCCAATAAGGCAACCTATACAAGATGCTCAATCGCTTGACACCATGAACTTTGGATGGGTCCCTTGATGCAGGTTCTCGATTCATTGCTATTTTCCAAGCTTCATAGTTGGATGCATGTTGAATCTGCTCTTCAACAATCACATGTGGAGGTTTAGGTCGATTCTCCATGTAGCCATCAAATAAGTCTTTCATGTGAGCTGACCGGTAATTGTGGTCTAATGGCAACCACCGCCTTGTTCCACCAAATGTCTGCTTACCTAGCTCCACAGAATGTTGTGCACCTAAGTTTGCCCCGCACCACGGACAAGCGGCAAATCCTTGATGGGAAAATCCACCCACCACCCCATAACCAAGAAAATCGTGAATCGTCCACAGGAGCATGGCTCGCAATGTGAACGCTCTGGTAGTGACCTCCTTCATTATGTCATAAGCTGGGACACCTTCCCACAATTGCAATAATTCTTCCACAAGTGGCTCTAAGAAGACATCAAAATTTTCACATGTCACCGATTGCCTCCCTGGGATCAATGAGGACAACATGATGAAAAACTTCTTGGTGCTCAACCAAGGTGGCAAATTATAATTCAGCAGCAATACCGGCCAAGTAGACCAGTTGGACCGATTCTGCTTATATGGATTCACCCCGTCAGCAGCAAGAGCAAAATGAACGTTTCTGTGGTCGTTGCCAAAAGTTGGATCGACATTCTCGTGAAAATGCCGTCATGCCTTGGAGTCACAAGGATGTCGGACTAGACCATCTCCGCCTTCTCGATCACTTCTATTTTCTGAATGCCATAGCATTAGTTTTGAAATGCTTGGGCTTCGAAACATTCTCTGTAGTCTTGGTATGATGGGAAAGTGCCTCAAAACCTTCACAGGAAGCATTTTTCTTGCCTCATCTCTATACCTAGGCCCGTCACATTTTGGGCACTGCATTGCATCTGCATGTAAGCCTCTGAAAAGGATGCAACCCTTCTCACAAGCGTGAATGCTGTTATACACAAGTCCCAATGTCTGCGTCAATGAACGTGCTGCGTGGTAGTTCTTTGGCAAACCATTCCTCTCAGGCAAGATATGACCATGTAGGATACTAAACAACTCGTCTGCAAAAGTATTACTGACTGCATGCATAGTGCACAAGTTCATAAGCAAGATAGTTGCTGCCAGCTTTGTGCACTTGGCGCCACTATAGAGGTCTTGAATTGCCTCCTCCAAGTGCCGAGGATCAAATTGTTGGTCCTCCCACGCTGCTTCTTCACTTTCCCCGACAAGCACCCTGTCAGCAAGACCTTCGACGTCTTCTCTATCACGCCATGCATTGACCCACTGCTACAATCATCGTGCACTGAATCTACGGTCCTGAAGGCCTCAGCCACTTCTTCAAGAACTCTATCTTCAACGTCATTTGTCCCGTCTTCATGAGTGAATGCATTTTCAAGGATCCCTCGCGTATCCATTTGTGTGTCCACACCCGCACTGCGGTTCTCACTAGGGCTCCAAAATTCGTCCTTCCACTCATTGTCCGACAAGTCTCGAGGGCCGGGTCCTCTCCACACCCTAAATTGTGGATGCCGTCCATTCCGCATGAGGTGTTCCTGCACATTTTTTATTAGAAGTCTCCGTTGACCTTGGCACTCTGTACATGGGCAATGCATTCTGGTAGCGTTGGATTGACGAGCTCACTGGACCTCGCGAATCCATAACCTGTCATCTCGTAGACGTTGCCTTTGTGGATTGGAAAGGGACAAGCGTTCGGGGAGCATTTTATTTCTAAAATTGCTTCCTGCAATCACTGCACACAAATTACATTATTAGATGTCAATTACGCAAGTACACTAAGTTATGACATGAGCAATCACTTTCTAGGATGTCATTTACATTTTAGGGGGGCTGTAATAATGCGCAGTCGTAGGATATGAGAGGTGACTAGGAAATGACTGTGAAAAACTCATGAAGAACTCTCTACAACTAAGAACTGACTAACATGAGGTAACTTTAACATCATCTCAACTAAGAAATGACTACAGAGCCACTGAGTGCATACTACAGACGACTACAAAATGACTTACAAAAATTGATACTGCCAGAGATTAATAATGTTTTGGTTCAGGGTACTAAGCCATGAATTTGCAGAGGTCACATGGTTTTTGTAAAGACTAAACTTCATTTCACGATGACTTAGTCAACGTAATTGGAAGGAAATGGCACACAGTGAAACGAGAAACCATCACCCCATGACAGCGTACCCTTCGTTTCATATGGCTTCGTAACGAAATACCAATTTCAACGAGAATATCCATAGGCAAAGCAAAACAAGCACAATGAACTCGTGAATGGTAAACACAAGAGTCTAGAGAAAATTTGAAAACGTAGTAATTCCACGTAAGAGTGTATGGTCATTCTCGAGGCTATGTTGATTTCCAAAATTCTATTCTTGCTCTCAGTTTGGAGCAAGCTTGAACGTGTATGAGCGATTTAGGGTTTCACGTAGTTCATGAATTGAGGGTTCGGGAGACAGCTACTTTGATAATGATTACCTCACACTCCATGCCCTTAGTGGCCATTCCACTAAAATCTCACTAACTTAGAGGACGTACATTGCTATCATGATTGACGTTCAAAAAAGGAGGAGTGACCATCATCGAAATGAGTGGACATTTATGACCAAATCTAGAGCGATTTCTCAGCCACCATTGCTCTCAAAACACAAAGCGTATAGGCTCATCTTCCTCTTCCCTCACAGTGGCAGAGCTATTTCTGCATGCAAAATTGTGGGTCCGGTTGTGGAAAGCGCTTCTAAAACAATCTTCTTCCGCTCCTCGCGTAGCTAGATGTCTAGGTCGTAGCTCCTGCCATAGATAGTGCCATAGCACGGAGGACGTGCTCTTGCCCTCACTTCTGGGCTCCACTTTCTTTCTTCACGCCAATCCCTACAACACTGTTCTTGGGCGCACAGTTTGATCAATCAACAAAACACCGGAAGAAATGGAAGAAGAGTAGCCAGTAGGTGGAGATGAGGGGAAGTCAACGTACGAATTAGAGAGAGACAAGCGGGTCGCACTCTTGAAGCGGAAAGTGAAGCCTATGGAAGTGGACATCCAGAAAATGTAAGAGTATTGCCTTCTATTCTTCTTTCAGAGCCGTTCTGTGCAATTGGAGTCTGTTGCTGCGCTCTCTTGTTCAATTGCAAAATTAATTCGTCTCAAAAATCGAGTCCAGTCATTCCTCAGTCGAATATCAGTTATAGTGTAGTATTTATGTATGACTGCAGTTCTCATTGTAGTCACGTTTTAGTCATTTTGTAGTTATACATGAGTTTAGGAGCCGTCCATTGGTCCCATTCATTCACAATAATTTAAAAATGCCACGTTGCATACGTCAGAAGGCCCAGAGGCGGCGTACGGAGGTTCAGAAGGCAACCAAAACCCTAAACCTTTGCTTGGCGTGGAATGCGGTTTGGGACATTGCTGGTCTTCTACGGAGAAGATGTACTTCGTTTTGTCTTCCCTACACCAATGTATGGCCTCGATGCTCCTGAAATTGTGAATTTTTGTTTTTAGGGCAAGGGATTTGAAACCGCAGAGGAAGACAGGAGAGGAAGGCGGTAATCAGGGAGGAGGTCACATTGCGCGAAAGTGTGGGCGATTACTGAGCCAAAGTCAGCCGAGTCGGACAAAAAAGGGGAACGCAAGCTGCAAGGACACACGCGTACGAAAGAGGAGCAAAATGCCGATACATATGGCTTCGTCCTCAGATGAGACTAAAACAGACAATGAAAGTATTGCCGCAGGTATGATGAGTCTAGCAATAGTGTGTGCACATGTTCAAGAGGAGGCGGCCTTGGAGGTCCCACCTGCAGGTACTTGGGCCTTTTCGTGGTGTGGGCCTCCTTGTATGTTGATTGGTTTTTTTTGGACGTCATCGTAGTGGATAAAACAGCTCCAATCAATCCCTTCAATAATTTGTACAGTCTCATTTGCTTTCCTATGCTTTCTTAGAAGAGGTGCCGTTGTACTGTACAGTTTGACCCTTTTTTTAATTCAAGTATTACATCGTGTAGCAAATTCCAATTCGGGTTTGGCTTCGTGCTTGCTGCTTCATTTCGGATCGAAGTGCTACGCCACTTAGTTCATGAATTCCGCGCTTTCAAAATGTATTTTAGGGTACTGTCTTCCATGGGTGTAGGTACAGCTGACCGGACTCCTGTATTTGACTCGGAGGACGACGACTTGGATGCTAAGGAGAAGTTAATGGACAAGAGGCAGAAGCGCCAGAGGTTTGAGGTGCAACTTCGGTCCCCAATAAAAATTCACCGACCACAGTCTCCGATTATAACACGTTTGCTAGAATCATCGTCGCAACCACCGCTTGGATATGGAGGGAATTGGCAGTGGGTGCCTAGCGCGCCGTGGATGCCGCCCGCGTCGCCCGAGCCAATGCAACCTCCGCAATGGGGTGGTGGGATGCAGCACGCTTCAGCTCCATATGCCGATAGGTGGGCAGTCAATTCTCAAGAAATGTCTACAGACAACACTGCAAGGGCATCACGTCGTCTCAAGCGCAACGCATATGATGAGGGGAGATTGGAGCGCTCTAAGGCTGGCAAGAAACCCCACAGCATCTCAGTGACTGACGAAGGAGAGATTGATGCAGCTTGTGTGGGAAAAAACGCCTGGGATAGGTTAGTGAGAATGTATGTGCCACGCATTCTTGATATGAGTATTATCGATTGGGAGAAACAGAAGCCTGAAAGCATGGAGAAGTTGAAGGACACTCTAGACAATGCCTTTGAGTACTTAGGCAACGAACTGAGTGTATTGGGCTTCAAGGATGCCATCAAGAGGTACTTGAAGACGGAGCGCTCTAGGTTGAAGGCCCATTTGCTAAGTGGTCACGATGAAGACGATTGCCCATCTCATGTGAATCCGGATCAGTGGGTTAGGCTGATTCGCTATTGGGGTACAGAGACGCAACAAAAGAAAGCAGCGACAATGGCCCATGCTAGGAGACAAGTCAAAAATTTATCCAGTGTGGGCAGAAAAGGAAAGGCAGGGAAGGAGGTAGAGTTGGTGAGTTCAGGGCTTCTTAATGATTTCCACTACCTTACTTCGGTTTTGATTTGCAGTCATATTTATTTCAGTGCTGTGTTCTGTAAAGAATATGTGGAAAGAAATAAACTGTAACTGATAGGTGCTTATATGTCGCGTGCAGAAGGACGGTCAACCAAGCAGCCCAAGTTTAATGGAACTTGCTGATGGAATGCAACTGTCTCCTGGCCATGGTGGACGTGGGTCGGTAAGGCTTTCTGAACTTGTTTCTTGTATGTTCTTCTCTGTTACTATAGAAGTAGTGGAATCATTGTGGGGACAAGTCTTCTATTTTGTAGAGAGAGGGGAAATGGTACTTCTTCTCAGTGTACAGAAGTTATTATAGCCAAATAGGAAAAGTTTATTGACATAGAGGTATTGCATGTTGCTTGTTCCGTTCTGTGGAGTCCATGGAAGTTGAAGTGAACCAATTGTAAGAGTCAGATAGCACCTATATGGTAGTCGGCAGAGGCTCGGTTTACTCACTATGAATTCCAACAATATTTTTAATAGATCAAAGGTGAATGTCCAATAGTCAATTAGTATGTAGTAGTTGGGACGCAGTTGTAATACAGTGACGTTTTCTGCAGTGGTTGTAATGTAGTCGTCAAGCAGTAGTAGGTTGTACCACTGTATAGTTGAAAGAGTCGTAATTCAGTCATTCATAAGTAGGGAAGTCATAGAGCAATCGCCCCATTAGTGGGGACATGATTATTGGCTAACTCCCAAGTTTTCCTTCTCTGAATGGCAGTGGCGCATTGTAGGGTCTCACTGTAGGAGATTCAGCAAGAATATGTGCTATAGAGAAGTGTCAGACGGATTTGAAGGTCCAGTTTTCAAAAGTTCTTGTTAGCACAACAGCTACAAACAATGTAGTGGAGGAGCTGAAGATTATGTTCAGCAAATTCATGAACAAAGTGAAGGATACTTCCAATGGCAGTCCCTCGGCATCCAAGTCCGCCCTAGAGATTCAGACTTCAAATATGTTGATGGAGGGGGACGGGGCAGACCTTATGACCGGTCCTTTTGTGAAGAAAGTGCCCAGGTTTGAGGCAGTCCCCCCTCTAGCCTCGTCACAAACAACTAGTGCGGCAGAGGGAACCTTGAATTCAGAAGTGCAATCACCCTTCGCAGTTGAAGACCGACAGCAGCCAACGGGTAGATCAAATCCCCGTCCCTGTGCAGAGCTCAGCACTGTTGTGCTCAATGTGGACGACATTGCGTTAGGAAGCACGGAGGGAATTCCGAAGAAGGAGCAGGTCTCTGATTTTTGGGGAGACGGAGATGACACTAAGGTTGATGGAGTGGATAGATCTACTCCAACAAAGGTGCAGGATCGTGAGGTTCATGATGCGCACATCGTCAAAGGGGACTCTATCTCGCATGTTACTGATGTTGATGCAGGTAATCCGGTGGATCTGGGAGAGAATGGGGACAACATGGTGGACAAATCTGGGAAGGTTGGAGAGAAGAAGGTGGAGGAATCTGAGCAGGTAGTGGTGGCAATTGGTGGTCCAAAGAATTCTTCCCCTTGAAAGCAAAAGCTCACAGAAGCGGTGGATGTGGTCCAGGATGGGGACGACATGGCGGAAGAGTCGGGGAAGCTAGTAGAAGCAAGTGCTGCTCCAACGAAGTCTTCTCCTACGAAGTCTTCTCCAACGAAGTCTTCTCCTACGAAGTCTACTCCAACGAAGTCTTCTTCTACAAAGTCTTCTCCAACGAAGCTAAAGGCCATTCGGTCAAAACCATCCAGCAAGGTAAATGCCAAGGTAACACTCCCTGATTCTCAGTTAGGGAAGGTGATAGCTGTCTTGAATTTGCGCATTGTACCCATTGAAAATGCCAAACAGAAATTGCTCATTTTCAATATTCATGGGACCTTGCTGGATTGTAGTCTAGTTGAGGAAAAAAACCCGAACTCCAAATTGAGGCCCACGTTGAAAACAAAGAGTAGGAGGGTGTTCTTGAGGCCGTGGTTGCAACCTTTTTTATCACGGTGCTTCTTTAATTTCACAGTGGGCTTTTGGACTAGTAAGAGTCAATTTTACATGGATGACATTATGCCCACAATGATGGGAAGGCAACAAGGACATGCTGACTTCAGCCCTCTCTTTTTGTAGGGTGGAAAAGAATGTGAGGTTATAGAATTTGAGGGGGATAAGCCAACAGCTTGGGGGAAACCTTTGAAGAAAGTTTACAAACAGTGGCCGCAATTTAGCCCGTCAAACACTATGTTCCTTGACAACAATGCATCAAGAGTGTCTTGCAATCCAGAAGCCAATGTGGTCATACCCAATGCGTTCTATGTGGCTAATTTGGCTAAATTGGCCGATGACAACAATTACTTGAAGTCCACATTGTGGCCGCTTATGGAAGCTTTGTATATTGCTACAGATGTTAAGGAGTTTCATGCACAAAATGCCACACATGTCCATAACAATGCAGGGCATGATGTGACACAGAATTCAGATCCCAGTGACAGTGAACATACAGGGGAAGGTGAGGGGACTTATGGACCACGTGGTTCAAGCATTTTCATGTCCCATCACCTTCCATTCGTTTTCAATTCTAATAGTATTTGTGTGTGTATTTGTAGAACGCGGGGAAGAGGGAGATGAGGTCGAAGACGACAACGGTGGAGGAGAAGAAACGTGACTCTTCCAAAAAAAGGTGAGGTTTTGAAGTGTGGCTGTGTTGGAGTTTAGAAAGTTCTTCAGGGAATTAGAAGTCTGGGTCGATGCTATCTTCTTTCTATGACTGGGGAATGACTACCCAGTCATTTAGTAGTTACATTATCCTCTCAGAGGGGTCATATGTAAGTCGAGTAGGACAAGGTTTTAGTCATACTTCAACCATATCTTGTTTGAGCAGGTACTTTGGTAAAGAAAGGTACGATTTGAATTTCTCCTGACCCAGAGGATATTTTATAATTTAACGACATCTCTTTCCTGCAGTTCACCTTGAATGACAATGTGTACCTCGTCAATCCACGAGCCACTCGGCAGAAGGTGGCTTCAAGAAGAATCCACTATAACAAAACATGGTAAAAAAAAACCGCGTAGGAACTTCCAAAGTGGTTTTTTTTGACACGTTTTTGTGCGCAGTTTTCTTTGCGCGTTGCGCGTAGTGGACAGCCAAGTTTGTCAGCATTTTCCCACTGCAAATTTTGGAATTTGGGGGCATGTAATATACCATTGGAAAGTTATTTAAAAGACCTTTCCAATGGTATATTACACGCCCCAAAATTCCAAAAATTGCAGTGGGAAATTGCTGCCAAAGTTGGCTGTCCACTACGCACAACGCGCAAAGAAAACTTCGCACAAAAACGTGTCAAAAAAAACCACTTTGGAAGTTCCTACGCGGGTTTTTTTTACCATGTTTTGTTATAGTGATCACCGGTGTTGGAGGTACAGATAAGTTCCATGGAATGATTATTCTAGATGGCTGGTTCCGACTGGACGTGCATGAGGTTTTTCAGCCGAAGGTGCCGTTGATGTTTCCGAAGCCGGAGGCTGAACATGAAGTAGTGCAGGATGCTCAAGGAGGAAACGTGATTTAGGATTCTAAGTACATGAGGGTGAACCATTCACATAAGGTGGCTGCAGGTGTAAATGTAGTATGATGTTTGGATGCAAGACTCATAGCCGGCTATAGTACCATATTGCTTTAGTTTTGATCGTGATCGTCCATGTATTTTGATTTTGGAATGGTCACTATCTGAACTCATTGAGTCTTGTTTATAATTTTTCCTTAAATAAACTGTTGTTGTGGATGTAGACATTGAAAAAGTACTTGTGTTGTCTTCCATTTTATGATGGTATGTGCATCCTTTGCTTGTACATGAATTTAGGCTTCTCAGAAAATTTCATGTCTTCTAGGTATCAATTCTCTGTAATTGTTAGTAAAGGTGGATGGAGAGATATAAAACCACGTCATCCTACTGGTAGTTTTGAGGTATCGGTACGCTATCAATTGTAGTATAGAAATATAACTTGCAAACAACTGAGGTGCAACTATAGTAGGACTGCAAAGGACACTGGAATGACTACAATTTTAGTAGCAATGAACTACGTTGCTACTGCAGTTGTAGCAACATCATTCCACCAAAACTGACTTATGACTATAGAATGACTACAGGACAACTTCTCTACGCCCAAAAAACGCTTGAACGGCGGTGTAAACCACCAATCACAAATTGCCACGTGGTGACCCACCATCAAACCCCAGCCCCCAAAATATGATTGAAATATGACTAAACTATGACTGGATGGCTGAAGTGCCACGTCATATAGCCATGAATACGTTAGACGCCACGTTGGAATAATTCATCCAAAACCCATCCTTCTACGAAGGTGGATGGTGATATTAAAATTGCAATCATATCCTAAAGGACTTGTCCACAACGACTGCAGAGCCCCATTTTCGCAAGCAGTCATATATGTCCTAAACGACTGAAAACGCAGTCAAAGTCACAATCATAGAATGCCTATATTCTTGTAGTGGCTTTGTATCATATGTTTTAATCTGGTTTTAATCTCTTTGGAAATTCATAATTCATTCATTACATGTTGTAGAAATGCACCTTATGAAGTTTGTAAGTCTCTTTTGACTTTCAATAAAGTTTAACGCGAAAATTACATTGAAAATTCACTAAACTCTTTCATCAAAGATGATATTTTTTTTAAACATTCAAACACAAGATCTTGCTATAGACGAGTATATAGAATATGAAGAAGAGGGTGTCTATATTTTATCCGTGCATGTAGATTTGGAATTAATCTTTTGAATTTAAAAAAAAAATTAGAATTGATAATAGTTTACTTTTTAGTGAATTTTGAAGGAATTTTGAAGGAATTTATGGTTGGTACATGTTTTTTAAAGCCTTTAGTACATTCTAGATAGGGTGCCATTTTAGAGGCCTATGCCCTTTCAACTTCAAAATTTGATAACTAATTTTGCGAAAGCTACCAAAACAATGAACCCAAATTTGATTAGATGTGAACCCCACTTGTCTTCAATGAAAAGACTTTGAAGATATACTCACAAATATTTCAAGATTCTGAAGTCCTCAAAATTCAATTTCAGACCTTAGTTGGTGCACTTTAGAGCATACTACCACTATAATTTTTGAAAATAAAAAATAATAAGACCAATTAGTCAAAGCTCCGCAGTGGCTCCCCATCTTGCTTTGCCCTTCTTGTCTCCTTCTGTCTTGTTCCTCCTCTCTGCGCCCCTTGTCCATCGCTCCCACCATATCTTGCTACGTTATACAACCTCCACTCCTGCTCTACAAAATATTACACTATTTCAGATGTGTAGATAAGTAAGTTAGAGCAGCTGCTGGCCTTACGTGGCCCCAAGAGAGGTGGGAGTGGCAAGGGTCCACTATAAGAAACCCTTGTTGGTGGTGATGTTAAGACAAAACAGGTGGTGTTATGAAGAGCATGGATGTTTTTGAGATTTTGATTACAAAAAAGTCATTTTGCTTGTGATGTTACTTGTGACATAGTGATTCAAGAGCTACAATAGTAGGGTGGTGTAAGCAACATCAATGTTCAACGATTCATCAACAACAACATTGTTACGTTCTTCTCAAACATTTTCGAAAAACATCTGAGAGCCCAGTCACCATAAACTCCAAAATGTTGAAACCAAAATTCAGGAATTTGCTGACTGGGCTGAAAGAAAAGGCTGCCCGAATTTGAAAAAATTAAACTTTGAACCTGGCGTAGACCTACGTTTTTCTAATTGATTAATATGTCCAGTCTAATTTATTTGGGCCGTCAGTCCTAGCATTTTTGGATGTTCTTCAATGCATTTTCAGATTTTCCAGCTTCTAAGACTTTTTCCATATTGAATTAGAAAAAATGCTTTACCTATTTAACCCCTAAGGGACCAATTGTTCATCGCAGGGGCAAATGGGATTTAGGGCAACTACTGAACCACGTATATATATATGGACTTTTTTTCCCTCCTATTCATTTGAAACCTCTGTGAAGACCAAAAAATAGATTCACTTTGTGGGAATATAAAATTCATGACAATCCGTACCTTGTAAACAAAATAATGTCCAATTGAACTAAAAAGAAGGGGAAGCTCATGCAACAAAATAAAGTTTGTATGAATCTTCATTATTCCCCTAATACCTTAGATATTTGTTAATACATATCAAACGCTTTGGTTATTTTTGTCCCATGAAATTGTTCTGGAAATTAAATTTCTCGATAATTTTAATATGCAAAGGTATTGTGTTCTTTATTTTAAAATACACTATTGACCAAAATAGAGTTCTGAAAAATCTTCAAAACCAAAAGGTCTAATTTGTGTGCACGGCCTGTTCGAAAAATCCCAAAGTCGAGATTACTGTATTTTTATGATATCTTGGATATCTTCAAAAAAGTAATTTTCCCTTTTCCCTTATACATTCTACAAGCTCTAAGTGAAATAAAATATATTGTTATTCAATCACTTCATTATCAATGTTCAAGGAAAAAACATATGTTGTAATTTCACATGAATTGGTTCTTGCCTTTTTTTGATAATTCAGTGGTAAAACATTTTTGCTGTTGTATAATCATTTAGTTCAACTATTCATGAATGTCATATTGGATATTGTTCATGACCACATGATTTGTTTCCTATAACATGTACATATGTAGCACGGAAACTATCATTCATTGATTCAATGTGGCATCGGAATAGAAGTTTTCATTCCACAACAAAAGCATTTCTCCATGCACCTATTTGCATATTTTTTGAAATTATTATCCACCTTCAGTTCCAGAATCAATTGGATTGTCATCACAAGCTACTTTCGTTTTACATGAAGTACACGTGCTTGTGTTCAATGTGTTTCTTCGTGTCACACATCATGTTTGAACAAAACGTGGTTTAGAAACCTCTTTGTTTTCTAGGAAAAAGAATTAATTCAGCTCTGTCTAGTATTTAGAAGCATGCAACCAATGTCCATGAGTGCCACTAACCAACAATGTCTTCTGTTGTCTAGCCTTCCTCTACCAACGCTGACATGACCAATAAGTCACACGTTCTATAACCCTATGGGACCTACAAATCTTCCAATTCGTTTTGCTCGTGAAGTCCCCCTTGAAATGGCATGGTGTTGCTTTCATGCTGAGCAATCGGTTGTCTGACTGGATCTGTATGCAACACTTCAGGTTGTAAACCATCAAAATCCGCGTCGTGTCCAATGTCCAAGACGTTTGGCATTGGTATAGGAAGTTGTAATTGTCCGCGTCTTCCCCGCACTTCGGTGCGACAAACAACCTTCCATCCGCGTTGCGTTGAATCATCGGAAAAAAACACTTGTTGGCAGTGCAAGGGGAATGCAAATGAATCAGCGTGTACCGTCCCGTTCATGTGGTTGAAGTTTGCTACACTGAAGCCATATTTATCTCTTTGCAGACTTGGGTACCGCGAATCTTGGGAAGATCTAACCACTATAACAAAACATGGTAAAAAAAAAACGCGCGCAGTCGCAACTACGGGTTTTTTGAACACGTTTTTGTGACAGTCAAAATCGTGGACAACCGCGGTTTTTTGCCATTTCCCACTTCAATATTATGATTTTGGAGGCGTGCCATATATCATTGGAAAGGTATTTTAAATACCTTTCCAATGATATATGGCACGCCCTCAAATTCATAATATTGAAGTGGGAAATTGCAAAAGAAGGTTCAAGTCCACTACGCGCATGCGCACAAAAACGTGTTCAAAAAAACCGTAGTCGCGACTGCGCGCGGTTTTTTTTACCATGTTTTGTTATAGTGAGCCCAGTCACACACCAAAAACGTGGTACAGTGATTGCGGTAATCCAACTCCAGTATCTCTTCTATATACCCAACGTAATCATCAGTTCTATCAATGGGTCGTCCATTGCGAATTCCCCAACGGAGCTGCTTTGTGAAAGAAGCAACTACACAAGAGTTACGCGTTACTAGTCCTACTTCTGAGCTGCGAACACGCAGATGCATGCCAAATGCATACATGTGGCGATGTGCACTTGCAATGTGTTCTGGCGGTTGTGTGTACTGTTCTATGTCAGGATCAACTTCCTCTCCGTCATGGTGAGCAACGTTCACTCGGACTCGTAACTAGTCTACAAAACATGGAAGTTCCTTCAACTCAGTGGGATAATTTGTTGACATTGACGGACGATGTCTACGACATTGCAGACGGAATGCTTCCCGCTCTTCCCAACGACGAGCTTTCAATTCCGCGTACTCCCTGCACACCAACATTGAGAACGGATTTCATTGTTCATACAAACATTGTTGGAAATTTTTAGAATTTCATATGGTATCGTAATTTTTTTTCCTATTGAATGTGGATGTACTTGTACGCTTACTTAAGAATTGAGGGTTGACATGCACTTGTTGTTTCCTTTTGCTTATTCATGGTTCTCTTGAACATCCTTCATTATGATTGTGGACTTCACCCAACCAAATCCTCAAAAAGGCTTCTAATAGTTTCTTCAACGTGCTATTACATTATGAACATAATCATCAACGTAACTGAATTTCATGAGATTCTTACTCTCTCCAATTCTCCAAACATGCAGCATTGTCCAAACTAAATGCGTGCACAAAGTTGCGAAAATCATTGGGCATTGTTCGTTTCTTCGGTTGTCGGGAACGTAGAACCTCATCGTTCATTGTAGCATCCTCAGCTTGATCCCAAATACGATGAGTTGTCGCTCTATACTACTTCATATATTCGGTGCAGAAACCTAGAGTGTCATCCATGTGGTAACCTTCAGCTATACTCCCTTCCGAATGTGCATACGTGTGAACATAATCTTTTAGTGTCTTCATGTACCTTTCGATAGGATACATCCAACGACAGTGCACCGGACCGCATATGAACAACTGTTTCACAAGATGCACGGGTAGATGCGTCATGACATTCAGGAACGTTGGAGGAAATTCTTTCTCCAAGGCGCATGTCACCATAATGATGTTGTGCATTAGATCATCATGTTCTGAATGTCGCACTTCTTTCTCACAAAGTTTTTGAAAAACTCTGCAAATCCGTATTATAGCGCTCTGTACATTTTCATCCAAAACATTTCAAATGGCCACTGGTAGTACCTGTATACATTACACAAGTGAATATCCCTACATAGTACAACTTTGAACTCATGTTTCCCAACACTGTTGTTTGTAAAAAAAGACATTCCTTACAACAAGTACCACTTCTAATTTCCATTGTACAAATTCACTTTAGAGCGTTCACCTGCTGCATAAGAACATGATAATCATGCGTTTTCATGTACTGCAATTTGCCATCCATAAGTCGTTTGTGAATGGAACCCACATAATTTGACGGCGTGCGGATGTTTGTGATTATATCCACAAATTGCTTACGTTCTTCTGGTTTCAATATATAAGGAGCTTGCGGCATGTAGTACTCCTCTTGCTGACGGACAGCTGGTTGCAACCATATCTCTTCTCGCATTTTCAGATCTTGAACGCCTTGCTGACTTCCAGGACTATCTTTCATACCTAATATAGTTTTCACTATATTCTCGCATATGTTCTTCTCA
The DNA here is from genome assembly GCA_950106755.1 of Climacium dendroides. Lineage (NCBI taxonomy): Eukaryota > Viridiplantae > Streptophyta > Bryopsida > Hypnales > Climaciaceae > Climacium > Climacium dendroides. The sequence continues at coordinate 5,105,540 of OX467087.1, read as the reverse complement.
CAATGCATTGGATCTAACATGTGGCGTTCGAGCAAATGCTACAATACATGGTACAAAATACGAACTCAGTACTACCAAGTATAACAATGATTCCATCATTAGAAGATATCCGCGTTCTAGGTGATGTTTTGTAATTTTCTTAAATGGATTTAGATGACGTCCATTGCAACAAGCGCATGTTCTTATGTCAACTTCGATGTTATATTAGACATACTGTTGACATAAAAACATGGATTTTTTGCAATGAACGTCACCTCAAATTTGTTTCAAAAAATTACGAAACGCCATTTAACACATGGGTCCATGACAATGCATTGTCACTGAAATACACTCCATGCATTAATATTCATGATCCCACAAGCTCAATTTCTTGGTGATTGACATGTGTGCATCACTTCAACCATTCATGATGTCAACCTTGTTACTATTATGATTCATGTATGGCATTGTATTTCTAGATAGCCAACTGTATCTGTGCTTTGTGCTTGCACACATTTACATTGGTCCGAACAACACAGTAGCACATAATATGACAAGGATGCACATAGCTTTTTCTGGTTTAGGCACTCACTTCCCAATACGGTAGAAACTCATAGAAAGCACTCAAACGCTTCACTCCCGTGTAGTGCACCGGATCAGCCTTTGCATTCTCCTTACCTCCGAGATCCAAATACGATTGTCGCCACGCTGCAAACTTTACAATGTCGTGCCCTGACATTATAGATGGTGCTATCCTGAGCTCCACCTGCCCATTGAAACGTTTGTTTCTGCGATACAGATGGTATCGTGGTAAATACCTTCTGATCCCACCATACACTATCTTCGATCCTCTTGATAATCGGGACGCAAGAACCTCACCGATTTTTGCTATGCGCGCCTCTATGTCTGGTCCATAGCATGGACAACCCTTGTATCCTTTACAACAGAGCCCCGAAATGAGACCATATCAGATATAGTCCACATGAGTAATCCCCTTACTGTAAACCCACGACTACCTTCTAGTTGAGAGAAATCCATGGCCGGAACACCGTTCCATAGTTGACGTAGCTCTTTTAGAAGTGGTTTCACGTACACGTCAATGTTCTTCGACGTCGGTGATTGCTTCCCCGAAATAAGAATACACAGGGAAATAAAAAACTTCTTCGTTACAAACCATGGTTCAAAATTGTATATTAATATGAGAACCGGCCACGTTGACCAATTGGTATTACTCAATTTAAAAGGATTCACGCCGTCGAGTGCCAGTGCTAGGCGCATGTTCCTCTTCTCTACTCCAAAGTTGTTGAAAATGGCATCCGAATCTACATGCTTCCACGCTGGACTATCCACTACGGAACGCATAACACCATCATCACTTATGTGTTTCGTATAACCCGTGAGCATTTGTGCAATTTCCGATGATCTCCACATTCGTTTTAATCTTGGTATGAGGGGAAAATGACGTATGACTTTCACTAGTACTACATCTGTGCCGCTGACCCAACGTGATGTTCCACACTTTGAGCAATGGTTCAATTCGGCAAACTCATCTTCATAAACACTAGTAGAAAACAGGGTCAAATGTGACCAGTGAAGAAATGACTCGTGACCAAAAAGCTACTGAAAAATGACTTCCAGTCATTGAAATGGCGCCAAAGCTGACGTGTCGAGGGCCACAATCATTTAGAAGTCACTTCCTATAGTACTGGATGGACTTCTAGATGAAATCGACAACCAAAATTGGTATCATCTATAGTTAAGTTTGTGTTCTGTGGCCTTGTTGTTGATGTAGTTTTTGTTGAGTCATATTTGAGTTGTGCTGTCATAAAATGAGCCCAATATATGACTACGGTAGAACGGAGGAATGACTATTAACCCCTCACCACCGAAGGGGACAAATATGTCCTCACATAGTCTGCAGTCCAATTCAAAGTGCTGTAACTTGTGCGTCCAATGTTCAAATTCAATAAAACTTGTTGGAAAAGTTGCGCGTACTAGCCTAGTCTGTGTGGTAAAATTTTCAAATCAATCTAAGATGTACAGACTTTTTGGAAGCCAATCGAAGTTCACAGGTTCAATTTGAGTTCACCATATTGCATTTTGATGGCTGTAACTTCAGGGGCTTGTATCTTCTTCATCCAATGTACGTTTTCAATAAAAAAATTGTTGGGTTATGTTCTAATTAAAGTCTAGTTATTGTGGTAAAAATTTCATGTCAATCCAAGTTGTTTTGAATGTTTGGGAGCAATTCGAAGTTCAAAATCCAGACATTTTTGGAATACAGTGAACTTCAAGAGCTTATTTCTTCTTCATACAGTGTCCAATTCCAATAATTGTTTTTGGAAAAGTTGCGCATACTAGTCTTTTTTGTGTAGTTAAAATTTCATATCAATCCAAAAAGTTATGATTGACTAAGAAGCATTTTAGTAGAGGGAGGTTCAGGCATAGATGTGTTTTCTGCAACTTTTTTTTTTCTTATTTGACATTTCAAAACAATTTTGCAGATACAAAGAGTCAATTGAATGATATTCCCTTTCACCAATGTGTTTGTTTACTGGCTTTGAATCACTTTTTAGTTTAAAGTTTTTTCATTTGAGTAGATTTAGAAGTTGAAATTCACCTCCAAATGTGTTTCTAGGAAAATTTCAGCATCTTTTTTCAACACTAATACATTATAATTTTGCAATCTATACAGTCAAATAACTTTAAATTTGGTTGACATCATCTTCAACACGTACACTACAAGATTGTATGGTTGAGATTTTCATACCTCAATGAAATTTAATAGACTTATAGTACTTGTAAAGCAAGGAAGCTTTTAGAAATGTTTGGGCTTTAGCAATGAGGGGTTAATGGGACACCGTGGAAATTGAACTTAAATTTATTGTTTGCTTCTCTATAAAGGTCTAGTTGCATTGTAGTCATTTTTAAGTCACAAATTGTAAGTGCACTCCAACCAGATGGACGGCTTGGATGGATGGATTAGAGAGAAAATTCAGATGAATAATTCAGATTCGATGGTCAAATCAAATTGCTTCTTTTTTGAGCGATTTAGATGGATGGATGGGTGAAAATTGCATTTTGGGGACAAATTAATGGACGGGTCAGATTGTATTTGGACATTAAATAGATCACTCAAATTGTATCTTTACAACTAGTGGATGGCTCAGATTTTAGGTGAGTCGCCTTTCTACTTCTATGGTGGCTGACATGTGGTATGTTGTAATTGCATCTCATTTTTTAGTCATTGATTAGTAATTGATTAGGGCAGTTATAGAGAAGTCATTGATTGGTCATTGATTAAGCATTGTTCAGTCACTGTTCAGTCATTATTTAGTTTAATAATACATTGTGACGTGGCATCTGTAGATTACAGCTGCAATTGCTAAAGATGAACGATGGAGATTTCATCTCTCATTTACAGTTAGGGTTAGGTTAGCCGCCGCCTACTTAAGTGCATCTTCTTCTTCTTCTTCCTCCTTGTTGATGAACACCTTCTCATATTCTCTTCTTGTTTTTACTCCAATTTTCCTAAGTAAGTCTTTAGTTTACAATCTTATTTTTGTTGTATTGTTTTGTTGTTTTATTGTTGTGTTGTTTTGTAGTGTTGTTGTTTTGTGTTATTGTTTTGTATTGATGTTGTTTTGATGTTGTGTTGTTTTGGTGTTGCGTTGTTTTGGTGTTTTGCTGTTTTGCCGTTGTGTTGTTTTGTTGTTGTGCTGTTTTGTTATTTTGTTGTTTTGTTGTTTTGTTGTTTTGTTGTTTTGCTGTTTTACTGTTTTGTTGCTTTAATTGCTGTTGTGCTGATTTGTTCATTTTCTATTTTGGTGTTTTGTTGATTTGTGGTTTGATTTGTGGTTTTGTTGTTGGATGTTTTTAGTTGGTAGTGGGCTGCAATTTTCAATGGACCAAAAATGTCAAAACAATGACTACCACATCATCACCAATGACTATCATATGACTCATATATGATTGACACAATTCAAAAACAACTATCATATGACTCAAATATGACTAGCACAACTCAAAAACGACTATCATATGATTCATATATGATTGATGCAACTCAAAAATGACTATCATATGACTCATATATAATTGATGCAGCTCAAAAATGACTCAATTCAATTAAAAAATGACTAAAGTTTGACAGTTTCAGCCAAAACCATTACTACAAAATGACTAATATGATCTGAAATCTTCCATGTTAATTAAATGGGTCATTCCTGAATCAGCCAATAATAAACCTCCACGTGTACAAACCACATCAATTGTCCCATATTATCACATCCGAATGAAGTTCCACATCAACAAGGATGAAAAAGAATGAGCTAGTCCTAAATGACTGTCTAGTCCATAATCACTCGTCCTCTATGACTCTAAGCCCAAAATCTACTTTCAGTCATACTGTCGTCATAAGTGTTCGAAATGACTGGTTATGCAGTCATAGACAACAGTCATTGATAGCCCCTTTTCTACTAGTGAAAAGACACACCCGTGTGTGCAAGCATGGATGTTTCGGTAATCCAAACCCAACCTCTTTATGCTCTTGCGTGCCAAATAATGATTAACTGGCAACTTGTTACCCATTGGTAACAAATCCTCTAACAAATAACGTAGTAACTCGTCCTTAAATCGATTGCTGACGCGGAAAACTGCACACATATTCATTAGGAGGATTGTGGCTGACACTACACTAGTCTTCGAACCCAAGTACAACGGTGTTGTTGCTTGCGCATAAAGTTCCTCCAAACCATCCATTGTTTCTGTGTTGCTCTCATCATTCTCTTCTTCATCTCCATTTCCTTGCGCCTCTCTATGTAGAGCATCGCCGCGGTCCAACGCCTCCATCACTTGTCAGTGCACCTCATGCAATTCATCAAGAACAGGAATTTCCTCCTGTGCCCCATTCATATTGGTTTCCTTTGTACTACAGTTCTCACCATTACCATTCACTACAAGAGAAACACGTCCGAAATGACAAAAATTAGCTAGTGCAAATCTACAGAAATTTGACGAATTTCAGTCCGAAATGACAAAAACTGTCCGAATCTACAGAAAATTGTCTAAATTGACAAAAAACTGTCAATTTTCTGTAGATTAGGACTAGCTGATTTTTGTCATTTCGGACTAGTTTTTGTCATTTTGGACTACTTTTCTTGTAGTGATTATCTTCAACAGCTGCATGTATATGTTGCTGATCGTCATCATATGCTGTATCTTCCACCCAAATTCCACGTGCTGGAAATCCATCGTGCGGGTCTCCTCCAATCATTGACTTTGTTAGAAAGGGATCTCGCCCCACAGATGCATGATGCTTTCGAAGAATGTCAATACTCTTTCGCCATCTACCATGACAGTTTCTACATGGACAACGGTATGCTCGTATGTTTTGTTCAGTTGCAACACGCAACTCCGTTTACAAAATCAAATCGCCAACTGGAATGTATCGCAACGTTCGTCCATCCGTACTGAGACGAATGGTTGCTGCGCGTTCTATAGGATGCGCATTCATACTTCCTTCCTTTGGTGTTCAATAGAAGCAGGAAAAACAGTGAGAGAAGAGGAACATTTACTGTGCTATTGCTCTAGTACAAGTATGAAAATCTAAGATTATGCATTGCACATGTAGAATCGTATGGGCTGTTTTGCTCCTGTATCACACATTGCACTGATTTTCTGTACAATAAACTTAACTATTCATACAAGATTAAAGCTACATCCTCCAATCAGTACATTGCATAATGAGCAAATTGTGCTTCATAACTTAGTTTCGAAGCTAAGCCATACATTGTTACTAAATATAGTTTCAACATCAGTACTTATCATCCACGCGGTACATTTGATATTGTACTATCTCCTACGCTAATCTATGCGTGGTTAGTGGCCATAAAATTGTACGGGCATTACAAACTGCCAATACCAATGGTTGTAGAACAGACAATTGGCCTTTCTTAAATTGACCTCTCTATTCATTGAGATACTCAAGGTAAACAACTTCATACATTGATACTGTCTATCTATGTGTCTATGTTTCCATCTTCTCTTATAAATTGCATGGACCATGAGACACATCTTCTTTAGAAATTTAGGGTGAATTCAAACATTAAGATTCCATAGTTGATTACACCAAAATGTTTTTTCACTTGGTTCATTTTCAAATGTAAGAATCATAAGCTATAGACATTTCCATTCTACATAGTAACTGAGAGTGAAAAAAATCCATAACAAAAGCTCAATTTCATAGCTTTGTATTCCAGGATCAAAAAAATTCCACTTCAGTAAGGTAACAGGTCCATTAAGCGTTTAGGCTGTAGAATCACCCCCCTTCTCAAATTTTCTCAATTTATACATGCTACTTTGTCTTTTTTCCACCAATGTACCAACATTGTACATTGGAGTAGGTTGGTGACTTTAGAGCCCTATGTCATTTCAACTTCACAAATGCATAACTCTTTCTACAAAGCTTCAAAAATTCTGAAACAACTTCGGTTACATGTCAATTGTACTTATCTTCCGAGAAAAACTTTATGGGAAAACTTTCAATAAGTTTCACCTCCCTCAAATTAAGTTTCAGCTCTTAAATGGGTGCTTGATGGACCTATTCTCTGAATTCCTCATGCTTATCCATTGATTTAGATATACTCCCTTTAGTCAATTCCATTCAGTCAGGTGCCACCTTTATCGGACTGCCAAGGTCTGGAAAACCCTTATCATAGCCTGTCAACGCTGACGCTAATTAATGTTTGTTCCACTATCTGCCAAGCGCTGAGCAAGACATTCACAACGTTCCCTAATTTTTTTTTTGGGTTCCCTTGTTTTACTGTCACACACCAAAGCTGAGTCTTCTAGCCTTTTCAGTCTAGATTGTCCACCGCGTTACTGTTCTTTAGCTTAATCGAACTCTCTGCTTCCTGATTATTCTTGTTAGTAGTCGACATATGAGTCCACTTCGCAAAGGACAGGGTGGGTTGCCTCAGTGAAGTGAACCAGAATCTTAGCCATCACAATTTTTTCCAATGTAGTCAGTACTTCCTTGCCCTAAGACATAGGTTGCATTGTTTTTGATTTCAATGTTTGATTAAGAGTACTAAAACCAGCACAGTACATGGAGTGAATTTCAATACAATTCTACGCTAACGCCACGGGAGAGATAGTTAGAATTATTGGTTGTTCAGTTGTGAGAATCTAGATAGATCCATTTCCGCACTTTCGATGGCATGCGTACTGTCGGCACTATACAAACATAGTCTTCCATGTTTCACAATTCATTCCATTGCTAAAAAAAAGTGACCAATTGCACAGTTTCACGGAATGGACAAGATCGGCGATTTGGAGTATACCTCCTTTAGTACTGCAAGAGGAACTCCTTCAATTCAGGTGACCTCCCGTCCTTATCTTAGTTCCTCGATCTACATTACTGCTAGGGTTCAGTTTCATAAAGTGTTAAATCCCGTAATTTCTTGAATTCGAATCTATCCTTTGTGAGTCTAGCCAAGACGTACCACAAAATTCCTACTTCGAGTAAACTCTGTAGTTACTTTTTCTTGTCTGGTTACTTCAAATTCGTAATGGTTTTCTCAACGTCAGATTGAACATGCTCCTGTCAACTTTAACATTACTAGGCACCTCCGTGCACAATGGTGAAAGGAGTTTCTAGCGATTAACTTTGCCCAACACCCATGGTACATGTGTCTGTCTATTGTAGTGGATGGAATTCCTAGAAAAACCTAAAGTTTCATGCGGACGGTGCAAAATACGTCTCTCAGCAATAGCGTCTCTAACTGACCTAGATCCATCGCAAAGTAGCCATGGCTGTACACAAGCCCAGATCAAATTTTCCTAGGGTTTATAGTTGCAATGAACTCTCACCTGTGGAAGTTCAGATAGATGGTTTGGTGACACAGTTTGCGGTCTTGGACTTCAAGAATTTCCTCCTCCAGATTGCTGCTGAAGCTTAGGTACCTCCAATACCACAGATGAAAGATAACTATTCGGCTTGGAGATGGCGACGCAGAAGAACGCAATTGCAGGGGCTCAACCAAGAAGGACAAGGAATTGAAGAGCCTACAGAAGCGGCCGCACTCTACCATGCATAGTTCAAGAAGGTGAATCTTAAACTTTCTAGCTCTTAGAGAGTCTTGAATGCACTTTGGTGACTCATGTGGGCTCAATTCAAGGTCCGTAGGGGTTCATAATCTCAGTTGTAGCTACGAAGGCAGCAAGCGCCGTCGTTCTCCAAACTTGGCTATGGCGTACGCAATAGGAAATATATGCCTCAATGCAGTACAAGTCTAGGTGTTTTGGCATCACGGGCTTAGGGTACATGCAACAAGGGACATTCACCTCAGCTGCTGTAGGACTGGGATTTAAAATCGGATAATCAATTGTCTAGGAAAGAGAGTCCGTTGATGTTCCGCTGGACGTCCGATTCGCTGGAAGGTGGGGCCGACCATCTCTGTGGAAGACCTTTTATATAAACACAAGCGCTTCAAGATAACTCACGTCTGAGTTAATTCATGTTTTCTCTAGCGTGTTGTTAGTTAGTTGATCAGAGCTTATTGTCCATGCACTTCTATCTTTCACTACTGCTCGTTCAATTTCTCAGTGCCTGCTCATTCTAGCAAATACGTAGTCACTCGCTATCTGCATTGGAGAAGACGTACGTTGATTCTAAACTGCCAGTCACGCTAAGCTGTCGCTTTCACGTAGGTTTTGTAGTTCTACTATCGACTGATTCGATTTTGTTCTGCAATAACTACAGAAGCAAAGTCATAGTTCTAGTAAATTACGGTCATTATTTTTTTTACTGTTAATCTTCTGTAGTTGTTCGTGTTGTGTTCCTTCGTGGCTTGGTAGTGGAAGTCCACGTAGAACTGAAGTGCGAGAACTTGTAACGCATGTGTAGTTCATTTCTCATGAGCTAATGCATCCATTTTTTTGGTATTATGTACGCAGCAGGGAGGACAGGACAGTGTGATCGACGCAATTGGAAGCTCTGTCATGGCTTCAGATCGACCAAACAAGGGCAAGCGAAAGCTCTCACCGAGCCGTCAAGCATCGGATGATGGAAGAGACAAGCGTATACAACAGCTGATGCAACAACGCGCGTTCAATGAACACAGACTGAGGGAGAAGCATGACATGCATATGTCAAAAGGTAAGTCCACAGTAGTTTCTCCAGATCCAGTGCCTGGACTTGTTCCACCGCGCAAATGTCAATATATCACTTCGGATTCGTCGTCCCCTGAGCGTGTACCTCCTCCGAGGACTCCGTTGCTGGATGTCAAAAAAGAGAGTGACACCGAGTCCGGGTAAGTGTCTCTTACTAGTTGCTGCAGTAGTGAATTATAGATTACACAAACTTGCTGTCCATTAGTTTCGATGTTTACAAGAACGCGACCTAACCTCGCAGTAGCATATCCTATCGATGAACTGGTCGTAGGGGCCAACTTAGCAAGGAGTCTTGTTGTATCATGTGAAGGTTTAAGTACAGTAGTGAGCCCATCCACAAAAGGAGTCAATCCCAGTTATTGGCGTCATGGTTCATTATTTCATAAATGCTGCTTATAGTTGTAACTTCCTCAGGAATATGTTATCGCTTAGTTGATGTCCAAGAACGTCCAGAATTTGTTTTAAGGGTCTTTCATGTTGGAAAGCATGTCTTCAGTCACCAACGTGCCTCACTGACAAAAAAGATTGAAATTTATGAGTACATTGAGATGTAATAGGTTTTTCACAGAAGTCATGCCTGTGCAGCAGTGACGACAACAAGAGCAGCGATTTGGGTAGTGACGTTAGCACCGACAAAGACCGGAGTTTGAAGCGTAGTCGCAAACGCCGTGGAGGAAATGACGACAAGAAACCCGTCAAAATTGGGCCTGATGGCTTTCCGTACGGCAATTTGTGAGAGGTATTGGCAAACGACATTAAGTGGTACGCAAAGGACTTAGATCCAACCACAAGCTGGGAAGGGCAGCCCGGCGGTGAAAGGAGGCGTTTTTTCAGACGTCTCTACTCGGGTATGACTTCAATTTCCCACTTTGGTTTCATGAGATCTGACATTTTCCAATTTGCATGACTCTCACTGGTATCCATATTGTTCTGTGGGTACAGATTGGACAATGAAAGGGAAAGGATCTGGAGTTAGTGAGAAGTGGGTATCACCCATAATCACCAAGATATTAATAAACAGTTGTTGGCGCCTGAATTGTTTGATCGACAACTGCAAACCCAAGCCTCCTGAGGTCACGGAGGAGAAATGGAACACACTAGTTAGAAACCGTGCTTCACCAGCTTCGCGGAAGATGTCCAAACACATGCGTGCTATATCTCTTGGCAAGGGTTCCAAGGCATTACAGTTGAAGTGTATCGAGAAAGATGCAATCGTGAAGTTGGTAATTAAGTTCCCTCCTATGCAATGTTGGTCTCCGATTTGTACCATTTACCTCCTTTTTGGTAGCAACAGAGGTATTTGTTTCATGCAAGGGTTCATTTTGAAATCTATATACTAGAGTCAATAGTCAATTTGGCTTCAATGCGAGTATTGAACTCAGGTTCAAACTTCATGTTTTCTAGGGCTGACTGCTTCGGGGGTCTAATGCGATTCTGATTGGATGGATGTAAAGCATACAACACAAGCGTGCACCCTTTGATTGTGAGATAACGGATGAGGTTGCTAGAGAGTACCGACGCCAGGAGGAACAACGACGAGACGACCCAGTGCTACAAGGCACCTATAGTACAGGAATGCACTATAACAAAACATGGTAAAAAAAACTGTGCAGGAACTTCCAAAGTGGTTTTTTTTGACACGTTTTTGTGCGCAGTTTTCTTTGCGCGTTGCGCGTAGTGGACAGCCAAATTTGGCAGCATTTTCCCACTGCAAATTCTGGAATTTTGGGGCGTGTAATATACCATTGGAAAGTCATTTAAAAGACCTTTCCAATGGTATATTACACGCCCCAAAATTCCAAAAATTGCAGTGGGAAATTGCTGCCAAAGTTGGCTGTCCACTACGCGCAACGTGCAAAGAAAACTGCGCACAAAAACGTGTCAAAAAAAACCACTTTGGAAGTTCCTGTGCGGGTTTTTTTTACCATGTTTTGTTATAGTGATGACATCTTGTGTGAATCTCATTGAGGGGAGCATGACGAGATTAGAGGGGAAAATGGATTTTCAGCATTCGCGTTTGGAGGACTTGCTGCATAACATGATTGGCAATCCAACGGAAAGTAGCAGGGCATCTGCAGAGCGATTGGCCTCAGCTATTGAGCGAGCTGCTGCAGAAGCTCATGAGGGAACTGAATGCAGTTTCGGAGCACAAGTGCAGTCCGCTGCCGCCATCAATGTCACTGTTGTTGGAAATCTGACCGACGGCATTTTTGGAAGCATCCCCATGGAGGAAAGGAATGACATGAACGTGGAGGGCGTTACTGAAGGGGTTCATGACGTCGTAGCAGTCGTCGATGCTGTGTAGAATCCGGACGAAGGGGATGCGTACGACATCGATCATGTCTCTCTAACACAAGGTCATACACCAAAACCTGTGGAGAAACCAGAGCAGGTACATTTTGCAACGTTGCTGTAGAGAGACAAGTTGGTAATTTTGTAGAGGGTTGAATCTTTTTGTTTAATGTAGTAAACATTTACATTTTCAAGTAGGAGGAGGAAGTGGATGGGAGTGTCGACTTTCCTACACGAGGACGTTGTCTGCTGAAAAACACCCAACCGCCGAGTGGAACGAGGTGCGCAGGGCCTGCAAAAACAATGAAACAAACTCCTGTTAGAAACTCATCTGTCCCTATCGTTGCGCCAGCAGTCCTCAAGGTGACAATCGTGAACATTGAGAAAATATTCTTTTGCTATTTGAACAGCATTTATAGGAAGTTAAGGGTACTTTGGTTGAAGTCACATGATTGAGTGACCGCCAAGATTTTCTTCAGTATAGACCTACCTTGTTCACTGAGCTTGAAGCAATAGCCCTTGTCCAAGTTAATATTGATGCAGTTTGGATGCAATGATGTAGGTGACCAACTCGAAGAAAACTAAGAATGCACGCAAGAAGTGACAAGAAGGTAGGACCTAAATAAACTGTTTTGCTGAGAAGTATTTAGATTCTTGCTTGCCTTTGCGTTCAAGGATGGCTGTCTTGTACTCGGAAATGATTCTGGGACTTTTGGAAAAAATATTGAACTGTGGCTTTCTAAATCAATATATGACAACATAGTTTATGGGAATAGAATAACTGGAGCTTTACAATCTGTTTTTTCAGTACTATAGTTGTAGAAGTAATAGAAGTTCCTTTTCTAATGTTGATACATTGTCGCTGTAGGTCATGACGATGGAGGAAAGTGGTTTCAGTGGGCAGTGCGGGCGGGTGCAAGTTTTTGCGGCTGGGAGTTCATTAATGACTGTCATAGCTTCGGATGGTGTGATTAAAATTTTTTTTTCCATACTTGCATGAACTACTATATAGTGCATGCGAGAATATCATTTTGTGGGCGTAGAGCAGGGTATCTTGTTCCTTTGCAATAGTGTTTCTAAGGTACAGGTACACCAAATTTGTAAATTCCTGTTATTGTATCAGAAATATATGGCTTCCTCATAGGAGGCCCGTATAATTTGTATAAAATTGTGTGAATCTCATCAATGTCGCACAGTCCTAGTCTTCTACATGTGTTCACATTTTCCTTGTTTGAGGACACCGCATGGATCGGTAGCACATGTGCTAGGGGTACCGTGTCTATAATGAAATCTTACAAGTCTATAATGAAATCCTACAAAAAGGTGTAAGGTGCAGTCATCCGGAGATCCCTAGATAAATATAATAAAAATCATACTACCACAATATTAAGAAAATTCACCATGACATCTCTTAACCCTTAAAGGACGGACCTATAACCACTGATTTCAAAACTCCTTGCTCATCACTTAGTTTGTTTCCATTTTTGACCTAGATATGTATGAAAAATTTTATATTTATTTTTCAGGGATGAAAGTACATGTCTTCTCTACTTCACAGAAATTTTAGATTTTTTTGAGATAAATTGATTTTTATGAGAATTTTTGAAGAAAAAGTGAAGAAAAAATCACATAAAATAGAAAATTATTTCAAAAAATCTGAAAATTTCACCATGTGTGTACATTACAGTGTCAAACATCATGGTGTAAACTTGATTTCCGTGTCCTTCTATAATTAGAATACAATGGATATTGAAAATACATCCAAAGTTCAAACTGCAATAAAATATTCAATATTGTAAATTTTACCAAAATTCCAGTTGGAGTAGAAACTAAAGTAAGGTGGAAGCACCCAAAACCGTCAGTTTAAGGAATTCAGCATACTTGGAGGCACCATTTCAAGGAATTAATATTTTTGTGGTATTAGCAAGAGAAAATCATGAATTTTCAACCCAAAAAAAAGAATTTTGGACTTGGCGTGTATTTTCTATGAATTTTCAAAGTTGCAGTCCCCTAGACCACTGGAATCGTCATATAGATGAACCCAAATCCGAATTCTGACAAATTCAGCACTTATCCAATCACAGGGAAGACAGGAGAAAACTTTATCACACACGTCAGGACCATTCAATGAAAATCTAGGAATGGTTTATTGTCCATCTAGGAACAAAGATTAGGAACAGGTGCGGTATTGTGTGCTTCCACTTTAGAGGGCCTTCATTTCGTTAGTTGGGCTCAAACCCAAAAAATGTCATTTTTGTGGAGAAATTTTAGATTTAGAGCAAGGAGCAAAATACACTAAAATGGCAGTTGTTGCCACCCGTTTTTTTCACTTACTTCTCAGCTACATGAAAACAAACATTAGTTAGACTAAAAACTCAATTGAATACTTTTTGTAACCCAACATGAAAAGTCCTACAAAAAAAAGTGGATGAAAAAACTACTTCTATAGTCTACTTATGACCCTAGACTCTCATCCAAACGCCATAGAATGGCGTTGGCGGCAGTCCACGGTTAATAGAAATAAAAAAAGTGTAAGGTCCAGTCATCCAAAGATCCTTGGATAAATATAATAAAAATCATACCACCACAACAAAAAGGATCACCGTAAGATCATCCGTTATAAATAAAAAAGAGGTAGGGTGTAGTCATTCAGAGATCCCCAGATAAACATAATAAAAAACATACCACCACAGTAACAGGCTGCCAAGCCGACTTCATAATTATAATTAGGGAGCGCATTGAAATGAAGTGAACATTAGCGCATGTCAGTCGGGTGTTGCAATTTAGTTAGTTGCTGAGGCAGCCAGTTAGTTGTTGCTTTTTAATATTATGAAAAAAATACAAACGAGATTATGTCAATTTCCTTACTTTACTTTAGTTACTCATGAGTTGAATTTGTTTTTGTTTGATCAGTCTAAAACAAATGAAACGGAAAGGAAAACCAAATTACAAAAAGACTATTGAAAAGCTATTTGAACCATAAGGAACTGAAATAGATTTCCCAACAATCTACCATAACATTTAGTAGCAGGGTATTATTAGGTAGCAGTTTGGTTGATTCATTTGGGGGAAAAATGTAGTTGACTTTTGTCATTTGTATTAAAAGTCGTTGAATATGAACCAAAGAAAATCTAATTAATCCCATCGTGTTGAAATGGTTTTATGCATTTTTGTATTTTATGCTTATATCTATATGAATATGTCACATTTACCTCAATTCCATCAAATTCATTGTAGGAAAACTGTATTTTTATGAACCCCTTTAGGACAAAAGAAACCACTTTGGACTTCTTGAGAATTTGGGCACGCTGTACTAACTTTAGAATGTGACATTTTTGCATGAAATTCTTAGGATGGATGCTATTCATCATAATCTATGTGTAAAGCTTTGTTTCATGTCAATCTGATAATTATTGCAAAAGTTAGAAGGATTTTTTTATTTTCAATGTCCAAATGGGCAATAAAAACATATATTTTTTAAAAAGGAAAAATATTCTTTTGGAATTGTATAGATCATACGTATTGGAAAAAATTTGAGCCATTGAAATAATGAACAATGAGGTAAAGGTTAAGAGAAGTTTCATTTTGTAGGCAATGAAGGTAGAAAAAACATACAAAGTCGTGTTCTATTCTCAATTTTGAATAATTTCAAATTAAAGATGTTAATTGCTTACTAAAACATTTGGACCATTGTGCTTAACAATTTTGAGTTTTTTGTACAAGATATAAGCATATATGTTTTTTGTTTCATTTAGTATCACTTTCCACTTTACAATTTTCTTAAAGATGAATATGAAAGGTTTGTTTGTTTGTTTGTTTTCATATGTTTTGAACCCATTTTCCAACATATATAGACTATATGCAAAAATTATAGGACATATGAGTTTAGTTTTTTTTATGTTAGAAGACAAAACTTCAACTTTTAGAAGGCCTAGAGAAGCCTACATTTTGAAATTTAGTCACATGGAATTTGCATTGAACAAGGATATTCACTCTAAAATTTCACAACTATATATTTAAACAAGTCAACCAAAAGATCCTATGGTTGGATTTGTTAAAAAATAAAGTGTGATGAAGATTTAGACCTTATCAGATTTCTACTACGGAAATAAAAATAGAATTACAAGTTCAAAATTTTGATTTCAATATAAAGATGGCATGTACATACACGAATACACGATAAGATAGGAGACACTTAATTGTATGCTTTGAGGGATTATAATTGCTAAAATTCTTTTCAGTATATAAAAGTAGGGAACTGGTATTTAAAATATTAGAAGGACAATTCTACCTTGCCAATATATTTTTAGATTCTTTAAATTGTCTTGCAATTTTTTAAAACTTCTCATGAAGTTGTTTAATTTTATATCCAGGTATATGATAAAAATGTAGACTTCCATATTATAGATACGTAATAGAAATTTGAAATGCTTCATGTATAATTTTGAATGGCTGCAAAATGGCTGCAAAATGAATCCTATAAGGGTTTTTTTCCAGAAGATGCTCTAACTATCCAAAAAACAAGAATGTCCATAACTTTCTCATAACAAATCCAAATGAAATGAATCAAAGCTTTCTAGATAGACAAAAATATAATCTATGAGAAAAAATATACTAAAATAAATAATTAATTAATTAAAATTTCTTTTTTGCTGCACACATTGCCCCCGGTCCCCTATTTTGAGCTTATTTGGTCATAACTTTTGTTCCTAGGCACCAATTGAAAAAAAAATTATATTCCCACGACGCTAATCAGCTTTTGTACCTCCCAAAAAAATTTCAAAAAATTAGGAGAAAATTTCAGCCCACAGGTACCTGCCCGAAAACGCGTTTGTCCCCCAAAGGTACAATGGTCCTTTAGGGGTTAATGCCCAACAATTTTCATAACTTTTGACTACATAGTTATATTTTATCCTTTTGAATTTTGCAATCCAACAATGGTTATAGTGGGATTAAAGCTAGTCCTTGATTCAAATGGCTAAGTAGTCAATTCTAATGAGGTACCTAACCTTTCATTGATCAAATCAAAATCAAGGTTATATAGTATAAGCAGTGTATGGATTTCTAAGTTATAACATTTGAATAAAATGAATTAAAAAAACCACCAAAAAGTTGAAAATACTTAAAATAATCAAAAACCTAGAATTCAAAGAAACATTGAACAATATTTCTTTTCCAAATTTCAAACATAAGTAAAGAACTAAATCATTTATATGTTGTACTTTAAATGATTAAATGGCCAAAAGTTAAGGAATTTATCCATAAAAAAATGAAATCCTAGAACCCAATAAGTTTGTAAATATTTCAAAGGATAGATTTGATGAATACTTTATCCTTTTTTTTTCCCTATCCTCAAAATGAGAATGAAAAATAAAAGTATTCATCCACTATTCTTAAAGTATTAAATCTATAAAAGTCAAAGCATTCTTAAAGAAATGTAACTATGTAAGAGATATGAATTCCAACAAGTTGTAAATATGTCAAAGAGTTAGAATTCATGGTTATATTAATTATTTTTTTATAATTATAAACAAGAGGTATTAATTAAATTATTCATTAGTTATACTTTTAGAGGGTTCAATGGACCAATATCATAGAGTTTGGACATAAAATTTAAGAAGAAATTTGAAGAAGTTCATATTTTTTCAGAACTCATGTACTTGTTTAAATAATTCAAAATGTAACAAAATTCTAGAGTTATAATTCTTGTATACTTTAATGAACTAAAGTCATCAATGTCATCAAGCTTATACACAAGTGTTTAGGAGGAAATTAATGTGGTAGTTCTATATTTCTTAGTCATCTTAAATGCATTAAATTATAGAAAAAATTTGAATCATAAATAAAAATATCAATGTTTTTCTCTAGGTCCTAAATCCATACATATGTTTTTCCAATTGGATTTGAATCCCCATTAGATAGGCCAAAAAATTGAATTTTTTTTAAAATAAATGTAGAATAGATAACCTACTATATAATCCTTCAATGTAATTCTATACAAAATAATAAAATTAGGTTACCTTACATTAAAAAAATTACTTTATAAACAAATATTATATATAAAAATACTTCCATTTACACCTAAAGAGATTCATGAGACCCAACTAGAACAATATCTTATTCAAAAGTAGTGAAGTCTTGTACAAAAATTGAAAATATTTGTATAGTGTCAAATGTCAAAAAATTAGTATGGAGATCCTAATTTTATTCTTCAAGATAGTCAATGAGGGTTTAGGGCTTCCCGTAGAATCCAATTCCGCCTCCATGTTCACATGTCAGCCACAATCCTCACGAAGGGATTCCTCATTGCCCGCCTCCATGCAATCCTATCGACTCCTTTTTTGTCCCTTCCCTACGATCCGTTTTTTACTACTTGCTATTCTATTCCCAATCCACACCTTTGGAGTTGGAGTATAGTTATCACTTGGCCTTTCTTCTAGATATGTTGTTGTGGCACAGCGCACATGCCAGAAATCCACCCCGCCACTCGCCATCCGCCATGACACGTGGCGGGGCGTGAGTGGCTCAACATTGGTGCTGTTTGTGACGCTGACCTTTCTGCGTATATGTAGTCTCTGCCATGCCTTGCCAGTTTTTTATTTTTTTATTTTTTATATTTTTATTTTTAAATAGCCACTAATCCAACTTCAAAAAATTGAAACTAGTTCCGTGAAGGTCCAAAAACTATGAAACGACTCCGATTTGGTGTCAATTTTATTTTACTTTTTAGGAAAATCTACTTAAAATTGTTCCCAGAAATAAAGCTTCCCCCAAAAGGCAATTAGATATTATAGGTAGCTAAAAAGCAAACTACATTGGCTTTGATATGTTTCCTAAACAACAATGAAAAGAAACAAGTTATACCAATATAAAATAATGTTTTTTTTTTTCTTTTTATCTTTTTTTTTTCTTAAAACACATGGACAAATGTATATGCCTTTTGATTTGTAACCCTTCGATGGAAAAGAATTGCACCATTACATAATTTTTTTAACATGAATTATAATTTATAACTTTAAAGTTTACCCCCCACATGCCCAAACTGCATTATATGGCAACATAGTGATTTGGGGCAATTCACTCTCATGAATGTAATCCCTAAATGCCTAGATTGCATTCATGAGAACATACTCAACATAGTGATTTTGGGCAATTCACAATAAATGGAGCTTTTATTTTTTTCCTTAAGAGTTTCACACAACATGTGCCTAAGGAGTTCCTTTAAAGCCCAACTATATTCATAACTTTTGATTACATGCTTCAAAAGTTATCATATGATATGTATTTTTTCATTGTTAAGCGAATACTTTATGTTGCAAAAGAAAATTCTTCATAAATTTCTTTTCAAGAGATAAAAATTTGAATTTAAAAAAAAATATTTATCTCAAAGGAAAGCTTTGAATCATTTTTTTTAATCAATTTTTTAACAATTATAAAGAGTTTTATTTTAGAGTAGTTTGTTGGTACTTATAGAATCTTACTCTTTAAAATACTTTGAAATCCTTTGTTTAATTCAATATAATGTTTTTGGAAATAATATAAATAGTATGTTTAGATTGCTTTTTACAACATTTTTACCATTGGAATTGGCATTTTCTAATTCCATTTAAATTTTATTTTATTTTATTATTTTGAATCATTTTCTATTTCTTTCTATTTTTTTTCTTTGTGTTATAGAGTTTCAAATGGTTTGTAATTTTTCAAGCATGTAGCTAAGTTGCCTTAAAAGACTAAATGCAAAGGATAACCGCCAATTTGAGTTATTTTTCATACAAATGTTACCTTGTGAAGTGCGGCTACTCAATTTTTTTGCAACGCTTCAAAAATGATTTTTGTCATTTCAAATGCCAATATCTTGCAGTCTACAAGGTGAAATTAAAAAAAAAAAAATTCTACATTTTTCCAAACTAGCATACTAGAAGATCCTATGGTTATATGTATAAAAAAAATTCTAAAATTTGGTACATGTATCACAAATGGCAATTTTCAAGTGTATTTTGTGAAAATATAGTCAAAATTATTTAGGGATTAAGATGCCTTCTCTCAAAGAGCAAATAACCGTAATATGCTTTTCAACCATGACCCTAGAGACAATATGAACTCTATGATATTTACACTTTACATCCTAACGAATTGTTTTTAGAATGAATTAGAGCAATTTCAAAATCTAATTTTCTACCCTAAATAGAAGGAGATTGAACATAATTGCATATCCAACCACAATCATATGCAAGCCTGAAGTCAAGTAGTTTGTCATTCATTTCCCAACATGCATCAATTTCGTAGGTAAATCATTTTCTAGCCCTTGCAACAAAAGCAATATCGTCCATAAACAAACTCTTGCAACATAATAGTAGTGACTACAAACAGTGCAAAGTAATATTTAGTAGGCATGAATTAAAACTATATTAAATTCATTTTCTACTACTTCCATCACAACATCTTAAAAAACATGATTTTGAAGCATCAATTAAAATACATCAAACCTTTTTTTGATTCCCTAATTTCATCATTTCAATAAGAAATGGCACTTAAGAGAAACAACATTTCTTGTGTTGGAAAGCAACTTCCCTTGGAGAGACGTATGGAAAGACGAATGAGTACCTCAAAGAAAGGGATTTTTCAAACCCTCCACCTAAATTACCTTTGGCGGCCTAGTGTTGGCGCTGGCGGGTCTCATTTCCGCCGGGCCCGATTCCGCCAATCCGCCAGGCGGAGCATGGCGAAAACTGCCAGCACCCGCCATATTGGAGGGCATGTGCGCTGCACCTCTGCGGCTGTAGAGAAAGAGGGATCCGTTGGCGGCCGACAGGTGTGGTTTCTTTTTTTGCTTAGGAGGTTTGGATTGTGGAGAGCGTGTGATTTTCTCTTACGGCATTAGGTTTCGTGCTTTTGGTTGCAATGTTTGGTTGTAGCGTTGTGTAATCGTGATGGGCGAGGGATTTTGGTTGGAGGGAGATCTGTTTTGGTTAGGGTCTCTGCACACATAACACTGCTAAACCTAGTTTTTGCAGAGCATTTGAACAATTGGGAGTGTTTCTGGAGTGTGCACAATGGAGAGTGTTTTTGGAGTATGCACAATCGGGAGTGTTTCTGGAGCCCTTTGCCCTCAAACTTTTATTGGAGGACAATGTGTTGGTGTGGAGTAGAGTAGAGAAGAGAATGTTTTTGGTTGTGTGTCTGCTTTTTAAGTTTGTGTCTGTGTGGAAGGGATTAAAAGTTCTAAACGGTTCTCTTGTTTTGAGGATTCAGGTTGATGCGTATAGAGGAGCTACGTGATTTCGAATGGATCCCTAGATTTGTTGAAGTCTTATTCTTTGTGAGAAAGTCTGTTGTATATGGAACTAGCGCGTTGGTGGACTTAGCTTCAGCTCCACGCGGGCTAGCTTGAAAGTATGTACTCTCGGTAACTCAAATCTTTTAGATTTTTAGTGTGTGTTGTGACAACTTATATTTTTGATTTTTCTTTGTTTACCTTTTTAAGTGGAACGGAAATTAGAAATACGGATCCGGATCCATCAAAAAGGAAAAAGATAAATAAAAAATGGTCACAGGAATACCTTACGAGGTTAATCCGGTTTTAGGTAGAAGCGGATCGGATTAGATTTCCAACCGGATTCTCCTTAACCGGATTAGAGGGAACCGGATTATACGGAACCGGATTGGAGGGAACCGGACCGGATATCCGACCGGTCATAAAGACAGTCCAGGGAGTCAGGACTATATAAAGCCTGACCCTGCCCATTTTCAGGTCTCTGATTTTTCACGTGTTGTCGTTTCCTGACTTAGCGCCTGACGCTTTTTCGTTTACAGCGGCAGGGAGGGAAAGTACAAGAAGACCCGGTAATGAGTGAGAGGTGTGAGACAGAGAGATTGCCTTCGGGCACGAGCAAGTGAGACACAGAGTGAGAGCGGATACGGAACCGTGAGAGACTGAGAGTGTGGACGCACCAGGAGATTGGTTTGCAGGTGGAGTGGAATATCAAAGTGTGAGCGCTCTCTTTTAGGACCGTAGAGAGTGAAACTGGGTAGAGCTAACTTCATGCCGCGGTTGAACCGGAAGAGACCAGACTCTAACACCCCGCCTCCGAGTGAAGTAAGGCTGAGAAAAGTGGTTCTGGTTATGCCGACCAAGGATCCGGAAAAGGGAGAGCTCAGGGAGGACTTAGCGTCAATGGGTTGTCAAGGCTTATCTTTGAAACCTTGGGGTTTCAAAGATGAGAGGATAATTAGGGAAATCTTGAGTGGCGTGTCGAATCAATTCGATAACACACTGAGAGGGAATCCGGTCCAATGGACCGAGGCTTTGTGGCAGGACGTGTACGGGTTCCAGTCGGGAGGACTCGGGCTTGCTAGCTGGAAGGATGACTTTGTCCAGGGCAAGTTCGGAAGCGTTGTAAATCCGAAGGATGGCTACGCGGTAGAAGATTGCCTCGATGACCGGGAGCGTCGCTTGCTCCAGTTCCTGGTTCCGGTTTTGCATCCGGAAAAACCCACTAGGTTGACCATCACCTTGGCTAACACGATCTTCGGAGCGCTGAGCGGAACCCGGAAAGTAGACTGGGGCCGGATCTTCTTTGATCTGGTATCCCAGCTTACTACAAGAGTGGGGAAAAGTAGGGCTACCCCACTGTGCCCTTATGTTTACCACCTCTATCAACAACAGGAACTGTTGACGGAAGTGGAGTTGAAGGTGTGGAAGGCCCAGGAGCGGACTATGAAGTACGGTGAATCCGAGTCCGACCAAGAAGCGGATTTCGGAAACAAAACCAAGGAGGAGGACAAAGAAGAAGAAGAAGAAGAGGAAGAGGAGGAACCGCATGTCCCTTCCAAAAGGCAGAAGACCACGCCGATCCAGAATCGAAGGATGCCTCCGGTTCAACCTCATCCGCGCAGAGGGGAGACTCCACCCGGATCGGATGTGGCATCCGGATCAGGATCCGGAGATCCGTTCGACGCGTTGATCGGGATCCTCTGCGGAATCCGGGCAGATTGGGAGGTTAAGAAACGGACGCTCGGGGAGATTGCGGAGTTAATTGGAGCGGAACC
Source organism: Climacium dendroides (assembly GCA_950106755.1). Classification (NCBI taxonomy): domain Eukaryota; kingdom Viridiplantae; phylum Streptophyta; class Bryopsida; order Hypnales; family Climaciaceae; genus Climacium; species Climacium dendroides. The sequence continues at coordinate 5,083,046 of OX467087.1, read as the reverse complement.
GGACAGTCAGTTGCCGCAGAGGGTAGCTGAGTGTGTCATCAATCCGGATGAGCTCCGGAAGATGAAGGAGGAAAGCAAGTGGCAACATGATGAGTTGGACACCCTCAAGGCCGAACTTTTTGCCTTACTCGAAAACGCCAACGCAACAAGGGAAATGGCGGGAGAAATGAAGAAGCTGGCCGAGGAGGTGAAGGATGTGCTCGGAGAACTCGGAGCGGCGGTCACTAAGGCGCGCCTGTTCGAAGAGGAGGTGCACAAGGACAAGAAGATATCCGGAACCAAGGTGGTACACATCCTCACTGATTTTGAGGAGCAGATAGAGAAGCTCCTGTCCAAGGCACGGGAGTCAACGGACCGGATCGTGGAGAGCAGCCAAAAATTGACAGAGATTCCGATCCGTCTCTCTGAGATTTCACTTCCGGACTTGTTTTTGGACGAGACAGCTTAGGAACCGGGAAAGGACAAGACGCCTCAGTCAAGTAGGGCACATAAGAAGACGCCCTCGACCGAACCGCAGCCAATCGACTTAGACTCCCCGGAAACTGAGGAAGAACAACCGGCTCTACCTATGGATAGGGAACGGAACCGGAATCTAACGGAAGTATTTGAGCAGTTGGAGAGACCTGACGAGAGCCCTACCATTGGATCTCGAGTATATGAGACGGAATAGAAAGTATTGTACAAATAGGAATTAGGAACCGGACTTATAGAGTATGAACCGGAATAGAATCCGGTTAGGATAAGGTAGGACCGGATTGTCAACGCTTTCAGAGGCGGAAATCATGTATTCACTTTTTGCTTTTTGCTTTTTGCTTTTTGTATATAATACAGTCTCTGAGCTGGAGACTAGGAGAGTTCTTTTGGCATCTCCTTGTGTACTTTCCATTGACTTTATTTTGTGTATTCCTCCCGAGTGTTGGCAAGAATGTACAGAGTTGAAGTAAGGTGGTATGCACGGATGTGTGGGCAGAGTTCTCCCTTTGATGGATCTAAGTACATATGAGTAGGTCATGAAGAGTAGGTCATGAAGAGTAGATGTTTCCGGTTCTAAGTACATATGAGTAGGTCATGAAGAGCTAGAAGTGGATTCCAGTGCCTCAGCATCTACAGAAGTTTAGTATTCCGAGTAAGAAAGCCGTTGATTAGGCTAGGCGGATAGGGAGGGATTCCTTAGTTGTGCTAGAACTCCTGGATGGGAAATCCGGTCGAGTATCCTAACTCCTGTGAGGTCTTGCCCCCGTTATGGGTAAAACGGAAGAGCTTTTGTAGTTGATGGAACGGACGGGTACACTTGTAGCCACCGAAAATTAGTACGGAACGGATCATCGTCAAAGTCGTTGTAGTATGAGAGGATCATACGGAGGGTCTTTGTGTGACCTGTGATCCGGATTGCTGTGAAGAACCAAACCGGATCCGTATTAGTTAGAAGATCAGTTAATAGGAGAGTGGGTCTTCAGCCACTATAAGTCACGAAAGGAGTGGTGGGCCTACTACTTTCAAAAGCAAGCGGCGAACCCTCTGATGGTAAAACAGAGGCAAAACTAAACCGGGTTTAGGAAGGGTGGACCGGAACAGATCCGCTCCGTAGACACTTAGGACCGGAAATAGAATGGTCCAGAATTAAGAAGTTAGTCCAGAGACCGTGGAACTAGTAAAACCGGAAGTAGTATACAGTCCAGTCTTAGTCTTCCGGTTGGGTTTTGGACGTTCTGGTTTCCCGAGGTATAACCGGAAAGTAGAATTGAAGGGTTTTATTAGGTTTATCTCCTTAATAGAGTTAGCTACTTCATAGGATCTCGTGGGTTCAATCTTTAGGGTCATTTTGTTATGCTCTAGGGTGATTTTTGAGGGTATAATAGGGAATTTACTTACTCTGTGCTACGACATGTATCAATTCTGTTGCACCACCCTACTGTTGTCGTATTCGGTCTTGCCTTCAATTTCGAGAGAATTTGAGGACACATGCTGTTCGGAAGCATTCGCATTTTGCGACACTTGCTATGTTTCCGCAAGCACACTTCTCTCCGTGGACAGCACATGATTCTCTTCCTCCTCCTCCGCAACGTTTGAGGTTTCCCACTTCTCAACGAGCATGTCTTCCGCAGAATCCTCTACAACCTTTGATTCGGTAACCTGTTCGGTGGTCACGAACTCAGCGTTCTCCCTGTTTGGTAGACAAGCAGACATGGAACACCAGGTTTATTATATTTTGTTATTCTTCCTCAAGGTGAGCAAACGACTAGATAACTAATGTAGCCATGATGTTAACAGTCTCCCAATAGCGAAAAATCCTCAGGTAAAAGTTGTCCTGGTACAAAAGGTCCTAATAGAGAAAAAAAGAATAATACCTTTCAAGCTAGTACCCCCATACTGCTTTTCCCATTCCAAGTTCACTAGCCATTGCTACTCACCACGGAGTCGGGAAACCCTAATCCAGCATGTCATGAATTCCCGTGGGGCATCCACTCCTCTCTTTACCGGTCGTGGACGGTGAGGCTGGGAGGCAGGGACTGCTTCAACTTGTCGGCCTTGTCCGAGTCGAAGACGGACAAGGTGTAGAGGTACTTGGAGCACCTGACTTTGAACTTGACGACATCCTTGGAGCGTTTGATCTTGACGCTCCGGGCGTCCTTGCGCCAGGCGGTGAGCAGGAAGTCCTTGATCTCGCTGATTTGCTTCGGCATGGTGGTAGGCGAGGCTGCTTCACGACCTCGGCAACAGGAGGAGCGAAGCGATGGCGGCAACCAGAAACCGAGGACGACGTCGACTCCACAGCAGCAAAAGAGAATGTAGCCATGATACCTTGTGCCATTCAATTAATTCTCATGGAGTCATAGCCCACTGATCGAGCTGGCTGTTCTGTTGCAGTGGAAGCCTGTTGTACCGTACCAGTAGTTAGTTTTGTAAGTATCAAAACACAAGTTCGTGAGCGTGTGCGATGGAGAGTTTTCGGCCGGTCTTACTTAGCTGCACTCGATCATGAATCCGGCCATGTCTGAAATATTGACAACGCACCTTGGATCTTTATTTCTCTTTGGTAATTTGCGCCACCTTGGTAAATTAATAGTGTGTCCTTGTGTGGAAGGAGGAATTCTTTTGACAAAAGAGCTGTTCGTCAACACTAGATTCATAATCATTTGCTAAGGAGAGTGAGCTTTGGGGGCTGCTGTGTGGCACCGGAGGACTCTGGATTCTGACTTGTTCTCTGCTCCAGCAGGTGCTTTAGGGTCATTATGATTTTAGCTCGTGGGAGTGCATTGGAAATTGTAGGATGGAGGTGAGATGCCAGCTTCTATAGGGTAAACGTTGTATTGACTTCTCCTACTCTTACTACAGGTGAGTAGAGTAACGCTCTTTCCTTCGGAGCTTGTGGAGTGCGAGTAATTATTATTCTGATTGATGATATCTTGCTGTGTAGTTAGTGCACTGCAGTGCATTCCAATAACAGGTCCTCTAATTCATCCCAGGTTTCCTTGGCTCAGGAGCAGATATGGGAGCTTCACAGACCGAGCAAGAAGAAATGCATCGTTCGCTTGCGGACTAGGGTTTATGGTTTTAGCTGGAGGAAATTTTTTCAACTTGGAATTGGGAACTTGTGATATATTGCGGTCCGTGGCAATCAACATATATAGCCATAAGTTATTCAATGCTGATGACTACGTGTTTAGTTTTTTCAGAGCTTGAAAGAAGTGGTGGGCCTGCAAGAGAAGAACACTTATTCATGTCTTTCCGGATTAGTACTTAATCCCGGCAAAGCTAGAAAGAACTGCTCAAAGTGTGTACTATAGATGTGGTGTGAGCTGCAACGGAGTTCAAGTGGCCGCAGCCTGGATTCAGGGCCGGTAAAATGTACCAAACCGATTGAGAACTCACGTTTGTGTTGCATAGTGGAAAGCAACTTTGCTATCACCTAGCACCTTTATTTGCTTCACATTTGAACGATGTGCTGGGAATGGCCAAATCGGTGCCACATGTTGATTTCTGTCATATTCACCCAATATGAGGTATCGCCATATATCAGAATACGAGTGTGCACGTGCTAGGAGATTGGGCAGCACAGGGAGGAGGTCAAAGTTGTGTTAGACTAGTAGGGAATGAGAGAAGTCAAAAACACATTCCGGGAACTGGCTCGAGCGATCTGGTTGGGTTGGGAATTGGATTGTGACCCCTGCTGCGGTTCATGGATGTGTTTTGATCATTTCTGATAGGTTTTCATGCATATTTCTATATGTCATTCAAACGATCTAAATTTAATCAGTCTTGTCATTCATTTCAAAGGAGAACTGTAAATTTCTTTTAAGCTAAGTTTTTGATGACCTTCTCTGAAGCTGTGGTAATTTTCAGTAGTCAAGTGAGTTGACTGGGGTTGAACCATCTTGCGCATCTCATTTCTGGCATTCCGAAATTGAACTGCCGGTCTAATGAATCTTGATTGTGTTCAGATTCAATGAGCACTCAATAATTATATGCGCATACATAGCCTAATCGAATTCTCATCATGCATTCTTGTAGGGTTCAAATACAATGCCCTGAGTTTCATATATATCAACGTCCTTGGAATCTCAAAACTTCAGTGGCATCCATTCAGCACAACCTCCAATACCTTGGACGACTCGAACGAGGTAACTCTCTGTATGAAACGCCTCGGCGACTAGACTGGAAGCCTGCATGTCAACATTGTCACCCAACCTACCGGCACCAAGGCTTCGGGCTGCCCATTCGCAGTGAAGACGGTACATACGGAAGGTCCTTACGGTCACGAATCAAACTTCTTCCTCAGATACGGTCCTCACCATTAGCACAACATATCGATCTTTGCTTAACTTCCATTCCTTTGTGAAATTTGAATCTGTAGGCAAAGGTTGAGTTGGTAAAATCAAACAAACCTCACAGGCGAGAGGATGGCTTCAATAGTCCAACTGATCAAAGTCTCAAATCAATCTATACGCTAATCAATGGCTATATGTAGGATTCTTGACTCAGCAATTCATTGATCCCGTAGACGGAGGTGCTCCTCAGAAAGTTGTAGTGTAGTTCTGTCGTCGTTGGGCACCTTGTGGCACCTTGTCTTGCTTCATGTGCCCGCTGGAAGTGTCAGGTATGCGGTTTTGTTGTTGGACTTCATTTAATGTGTTGTGGTTTTCAGGACCAAAGGTAGTATCTGATTTTTCGCATAAGTAGTTTCTTCTGAATTTGATGTGTTTCTATCCAGAGGTTGAATTTTGAGGTCCATTCCAGCGTTATTCTTTGTGATGTTCTTCTTCGTAACAGTTAGTGTAAACTGTGAATTGGTTTTTGTAATGCAGGCCGATAGTGATGGGACTTCCACCTCAATTGGTGTTGTAGGATTGAGATTGTACACCACCATTGTAGTGCAGGAGAGAACAGAGAAGCTTTTTGTCGGTGTGTGGACTACACTACAAGAAAACCTGTCCAAAATGACAGAAACGCGTCCTAATTGACAAAAATCAGCCCCTCCTAATCTACAGAAAATTGACTGATTTTTGTCAATTTGGACAATTTTCTGTCAATTCGGACAGCTTTTTGTCCTAATTGACAAAAACCTGTCAATTTTCTATAGATTAGGAGGGGCTGATTTTTGTCAATTAGGACGCGTTTCTCTTGTAGTGCTAGGTGGTGTACAGATGAGTTCTTTTTAGCGGTTGGATGATTTAAAACATGGGTGAGACTACTGTGGTCATGCTAACAACTAAAGTGTCAAAATTTGAGGTCTCCTTTACAGCAATGTTTGAAAAAGAGATTGCAATAGTCACGTTATACCAAACGTAACCGGATATGAACATGGTTGACCGAACTCTAAACCCTAGTATTGATGGGAAGAGCGCTTTGAAAGGTATGTAGTTGTTTATTAATAGATTGACGTTTGTGTACCCAGAATATTTGTCTAATCTTAGTGTTCAGGTCTCCATGGCCTATCTACCCTTCTTTATCCCTGCCCTTTTCCTCTTACATACGAGGCAGTGGCTCAATCTGGTATGCACCATTTTTATGAGTTTGGAAGAGATCACCTTTGAATTCCAATGCTTTAGGTATGCATCATATACCCATCGTTGTAGGAAGAGTTTGCTTTTCCTGATGAGAATGTGACTGACACGGGTAAAGCATGTTGTGGTGGATTCAGGTGAACTACAATCGGTTGAAGAACTTTGGAAAGATTACTTAGCAGATTCTACTCAGTGGTCAAACAACAGAGCTGACACGCTATGACTAGATAGAAGAAAGCAGATACAATGCTCGGCTCAACAAGTGATGGGACGTTTCTTGCTTGTACAAGGCCATAGTCACTTCTGTGAACTTCATAAACAAGTATGAAATTGCATTCTTGTTTGTCTATTTTCAAAATCTCCATGTGGAGACAAAAACATAATCTTTAAGGTATAGGTTGAAAGTTTTGAACCATTAGGCATTAGAACCATTATTATCAAACGAAGCTCTAAGAAATTATAAGTCTCTTTCATCATCATCATGTAGCATTGTGAACCATTGAAATGGTTCACATTATGAAAATATAAAAAATATGGACAATAGGTTAAGTTTTTGAATTAGAAAGTGCTAAAATTCTAAATTACACTAGTAATATTAGTTAATAGGTTTTTTAATATAAATGTTGAACTTAAACCTAAAACTACATCCAAATTATAAATTAACGAAAAAGTGAACTAAAAACAAGACTTAGAACTAAAAACAAACAAAAAACAAGATTAAAATTACAAAATGGAATAAACATAATGGGTTCATAGGGAATTAGTAAGCTTAAAATCAATGTTTAGACACCTACATTGGAAGAAAACCACTAATTTAGAGTAAGAACAACAAAGTAAGGGCATTTTTAATATGAATTAGGGTGGATGAAAGGGTTAAGAATGTAGTTAGTAGGAAGGAGAGGATGAAGGTTGAATTAGGATTAGGAGTCTTTTTTTTCTCTCCTCTATCTCTTTGTCTCTTATGTGTGTGTTGAGGGTGCATGTTTTTTTTGGGAAAAAACAATGAGCACAAGAGGTGGATTGAGAATATAGCCAATTTGTCGAGTAGGTTTTCACCTCAAGAGGTAAAAGATGGGTGAAAAGTGAAGATTTCAGGGTCAGATGGAAAAGATGTTTAGGAGGAAGGTCCGCTGCTGTTGCAATTAGGAGAAGCAACTTTGACGAGCCACTGTGAGAGCGTGGAGAATCTAAATGGGCTGAAAATTGGAGAGAAGGAGCACCTTGAAGTCAGCTTTTCAGGAAGATATGGTTCGCCTGATTTGGAGCAGAATTGAAGAAATGGTGGCCGTTTTGGTGGAGGAGGGTCTACAGCCGCGGTGGATCAAGAGCAGCAACTTTGGAGGGCTACTGCGGCAAAACGACGGTGAATTTGGAGCTCAAATTTTGGGGAATGATGCAAAGTGGAGTTAGCTTCCAAATGAGACAAAGTGTGTGCCATTTGAAGCTACGATGAAGGAATGGCAGCTAGTTTTCCAACAGGGCGTCTGCTGCCCCCACTGAGGGAGTCCAAATTGAGGTTTTGATAGGATTTCTTCACCATTGTTGTTGATTACTTACAATTTTCATTGCACATGAACATGAAAAAAGACTTGCATGGAAAGATACTTGAATTGGATGTTTGAGAATGATGAAGAGTGCATGGGAGTTGAATTTAGGGGTGTGAAGGCAATTGCAAAAGTGTTGCCCTAATTGGACTAAGATTAGGGTTTAGAGGGATCAAGTATCTAAAATGCAAGAACCATTTTGAGGATTACAAAAGAAGAAAAAATCTTTAATCTTGAATTGAGAACAACAATTAAGAAGGCGAAATGTAGGGCAATGCATGCTAAATGAAATATTGGATTATATAAAGATGTGCTGAAATTAGTTAGGAGGGTCCAATTTGGGCCATTTTGGGCATCAAATTGCACATTTGAAGTGAATTTTGTCCCTTGTATGGTCCTAACCAACTTCATGGTCCAATTATATGATGAAAGTGGCTAGAAAGTTCATTTAAGTAGGGTGAAAAGGGCTGCTCCTCCCAACTAAATATCATTTAAGAAAAAACTTACCAAAAATTGTTTAGGAGTCCATTGCTTAGAGGAAAATTAGAGTAGGAGCTTCATACACTCCCCCTCGGCCAACTTTGTGGGCGTTGTTTGCCTCAAGGGCAAATTACACTCACAAGCATCTTGCGTGTCCCTACTGCATGACTTCGTGTTTGACATATAGCATCTTGTTTTATGATGCATGACGAATTAAGAGATGTTGAATATTAGAAATTGTATAAAACATGCTATGGTTTGCTTGTGTAAGGTGTAATTTTTTGACATATATTGCAGTAGAGAAACTTTATCCTAGCATGGGTTTACAAAAAATGTTTTCCTTGAACTTATCAGGTTTTGTTTAAAAGTCGTTGTGACAACAAGCTGTCGGAGATAGTGGAGACAGTTGCTATAGACAAACGAGAGGTTTGTGTACTTTATACCCTAGAAACAATGTCCCAGTGTTTCATAAGCACTTTCAGTCATCACTATCATTGTTATTCTGGTGCTGAAAATGTACAATAAGTATATATGGCTTAAGTATTAGAAGTTTTGTATCTAATGTCTAATGGTTCTTTTGTTTTGCTTGACCACTCTTTATGGTTTATTAATATGTTCTTTTGGTTAGGTTGTAAAATGGGGAAGAATGCTAAAAGAAAAGAAGCAAGGAGGCAACGTGGTCTAGAAGGGAAGACAGTTGATGGTTTGAAAGGGAATGGAGGTGTAGGGCAAGAGGATGAAGTTTTGAAATTTCAGAAGAGTTTTATATGGCAACTGAAGATGGGTTTAGGGTCAGCTGATGGTTTGGATCTCTGCTGTTATTGCAATGTCAAAGTCCCTATCAACTTCAAATGTCTTAAAGATCATTACATGTCAAATCAACACAAAAAAATGAGATGATTCACCATTTGCAACCCATTTTTGACAATTATGGCATGGGTTGGATGGAGGGGGACAAAAAGTTCTACTGTAAAGATTGCGATGTAGAGATTCATGCCAAAGTCAAAGACCTATTGCAACACATAGAAAAACATGGTACAATTACAAGGTTGGTTTCAGGTGTTGATGAAGGAGATTTCAATGATGCAGATTCAACCGTGAAGGTTTTTAAAGCCAAGCTTTGGCAAGTGGAATTGCAATCCACTAATGCCGGCTTGAACTTACAAATGATGGGGTATATGAAATTGGGCCCCCCTTTCATTTTACGTGAGGATTCCTCAGCAAATCATTTCATTGGGTGTTTAAAGAGTGGCATTTTTGTGGCGCATGATTTGTCCCTTATCACCGCTGTGGTATGTTTTTTGGAAAGAAAGGGTAATTCAGTCGACAGGTTAGAAAAGATGGCGGGTTCAAATATGAAGGCCTTTGGCATGCGGAGGGCCATGAGTGACACCGGATGGTAATTCTTTGTTTTAAAGCTAAATGTCTTTGTGAACATTTTTATGCTTATTTTTTATTTGATTTTGATTTTTGATTTTTTTAAGCATTGTTGGATTTTGACTTTGTAGATACAAGCATAAAAACAAGGATGTATACAAATTGTCAGAGGAGTTGGTGGGTTTTATTTGTGATCGCTTGGAGGGCCACTTTCCAATTGTATTTAAACATCTGAGAAGGATTGTGGAGGTGGAGAAGCCTCACACCAATTGTGTGACAATTGGAAACTCACCCTTTACATCTTTTGCAATCACTAGGGATTATAATTGTCGTCCACATGTGGACCAAGATGACTACGACATTGGATTTATTATATGGTTGAAAAATCTATCTATGAGTATAGAGCCAATTTTGAACTCCGGAAGACTACGTATGCCAAGGAGTTGACAGAAGGACAATTCTCCCTACGGGATTTTGAATGATCAAAGATTCAACATTCCTGGACAAGATTTGGATATGTTTTAGTGAACCTCGAATATATATATTTATATATCGTTTCAATGAAGTGGTGAAAATTATTATTCATATTGCAAAGAAGTTTGAAATTGCAACAATGACAAGGTGAGTGAATTTACAATGGATAAGTGTTATTGTTTTATGTAAGAGTTTTTTTTCTTTTAGTTTGAAATTTGTACATATATGTGAAGTTTAGTTTTATGTGGCCTTAAATGTTATAGTTTGTGTTAAATAAATTTTGATTGAATTATAAACCTATTGAATGAGCTTGCCAAGGAGTGAAAAGTGTCCTCCATTGTGGAGTGCCACGGGATTAACTTTCTTGTAATCCAAGGAAAGGCCCTCTACATTATGTATTGGTGTGCCAATTACTTGTGATAAAACTCATTTATAGGGTTATATTTTGATTATATATGTAAAGTTTAATTTTGTATGGTTTTAAATATCATAGTCTTTTCTTTAAATTTGTGTATTCCTACTGTATGTAATCTTAATATTGTATACAGTATATCCATTAATATTAGGTACAAAGGCAAGATTAGTTGTTAGGCATTGTTTTAGTCCCTAGAATCTAGATTGTAACATTTACCCATAGAAAGGACTTTTTGAGAGAAGGTTTATTTCTTCAACTCTTTCTGTGTTTTAGCTTTAAAGACTTGTGATGTGCTATACTGCTATCCTCCTGCCATTTTCATACCTCATTCTCTGATTATTTGGGTGTTTAGACATGGAGATCCTTTTAGCATTTTATTAATGAACACAACCATAATCAGTTTACCTAAAACCATTAAGTTTGTTCTTTCAACTTCCCATGCATCTTTCCCAGATGCCTTTTCCCTACACTATAGTCGACTTCTCAGTTTACTTAGGTATGTGGGTTTGTGCATCTAAGTTAGAAAGATTATGTTTTCTGCTGCCTCAGGAGATGGGCTTTAGAAGTTGGTCCCATTCATTAGCTCCTTTGCTAAGAAAACTGTCAAGTCTTGGGAGAATCAAGCCGTGGTGAACTTGGTGGAGGAGTCGCAAAAGGTTAGTGGTGTGCCTTATGTTGAATAAGGATATTCTATAACATTGTACAATTTTTATGAATTTATGGTGACTGCTATGGGCATTGCCCATGACTAGTTCCAATAGACATTTTGCATTTGAATGACCATTTCTAGTTCTTTTTGTTGTTAGTAGTCGCTCGCAACAAACTTGATTCGAAGTTAGAGTTTGTTTGTAATTTGTTCACAGGTAGTGGGTGACGGAATGATGAATCACTTCCACGATACAAATTGCCTTTGAAATGAAAAGCATAATGTATGCAACAGTAGAGTGCATGAGAAGTTGCATTCCATGAGCGCAACGTTTTCCCGTTGTAAGTATGGTGTTCTGTCGACACTTTCTACTTTGAAAGAGACGTCTATAGAAACAGATTACAATTTTTGTTGATATCAGAAGCCTCGTTGTTGTACATGTTTCACCCTAGATTTTAAGACGGCACACGGCGTGCGTGCAGAAGTGCTAAGACATCCAATCCCTCGCCTCTTTCCTTTCATTAAACATAACGCTGTCAATTATGAAGCCAATGCAAACAATGATTGAATGCTCCAAGGCGTTCAACAAAACTAATTTGTGTCCGCAACTGTGTACAAGCTGTCATCAACCATCGTCTTGGATAATTGATTCCGTTCATTCTGATGGAGACCTGCACATCACAATTGCCCTTCTACTTCTGTAGCATGCTTCAGATATGTTATTGTAGGTACCAACAAACATGCAACAAATGCCAATTCCTATAACTTACTATCTGTCTTGTGGTCGTTAAAATCGTGCATATGTAGTATGGTTCAACGCAAGACATTGGCCGTGGTTACATTCAGAAGTTCAATTGTTTCCAAAATTGCAACAAAATCACTTAAAACGCACCTGCGCACAAGTAGCGACGTCCATAGCATTGTCCACCAGAACGGCGTCGACAGTGCCAGCCGACAAAAAAACTATGCTGAGTCGACATGACAACTCAGCTGCCACCTCACGGAAACTGAAGTTTGAGTTCGGGCAAAAAAAAGTCTGACGTGGCATGGCCCGCCGAGTCACTACTAATGTGAATGCCAAATGGCATCTACATGGCGCTTCATAGAAGCCTCCAGAAGGTATGTTTTGAAACAAACATCTACAATGCATGGGTTGTTTTTCAAATTTTGCTATGTTTTTCACTCGTCAATAGGAACGGATTTTGGGTGACATTGCAGTGGACGTACACTCTATCTCAAAAAACGTACTTTCTCATCCCCTAAAACAGTACTTGGGACGAGGATTTCTTTTAGACATTTGAAGAATTTGATCCCATAAGATATAGGGTTAACATTTGAGTGACTTCGGAATGGCTGACTCCGATCGGGACTCGGTCAGTGTTCACGAGGACGATGCTTTCGAGGTAGATAGAGAAATTGCAGAACATGATGATTCCGAGAATGACACAGATGAGCGAATTAAAACTCTAATACCGGAGCACAAATTGGTGGACCATATAGAAGAACTTCTCAATCGCGGGGATCACTTCTCTACAATAGTGATGGCTTTTAGGATATCGAGGAAGGTTCTGGCGTGCCAATTATACGATTTAGGCTGGAGTGGAGTTTATCACACCTTCACGCCGCACGAGTGTCAGGATGCAATATTGTCAATCGTGCCACTGAATCATGCAGGGTGCAATTGGGGAATCTGACATGCCCAATCGTTGGTGCGAAGGGAGCTAGGGCTTCATATACCCCGCCAATAGGTGCGGGATGTGTTGCACAGCCTACAGCCAGGCCACATGCATCGGAGGGAAGTGCGAGCTCTCTTTCGAGGGCAATATGACATCGTAGAACCCATGGTTTTTTGGCACATGGACTGTGAGTGCACGCACCATGATCCTTCTACTTGTGAATTTAAAGTATTGTTTAAGACCCTTCTATGTTACAAAGCCTTTAGAAAGATGGGATTTGAGAGAGGCTGCATCGTAAAGTGTAGTGGCTGATTTGGTTGTTGTGGACCATGTTTGTTCCCATCATGTAGCATATGATAAATTGGCGAAGTGGAAATTCAGAATCCATGGTGGAATTGATGGGGCGTCGCACTTTGTGTTATGGTGCATCAGTGCATGGTGGCTACGGATAAGCTTGCGACAACAATTTTCAAGGACTACAAGGCGGCTGTTGATTTATATGGCCCCCCTATACGTATCCAGTCTGACTATGTAGCAAAGCATAGTTTGGTCCGCCGAGAGCAAGAGCGAGCACGCCCACATGTAATCAAGACTTTCTTGATCGGGTCGTCTGTGCACAACCAGGTAAAGACGGAGGCCTTGAACTTGTTTCCTTGTGCTCAAGACAAGATTAAGCTTCTCAAGGTTTAGGGTTTGCGCAAATCCAATTCATACTTGACTAGCAAGGCTAAATGTGTTGGGTTCGGATTTAGCAAAAACCAGACACATTTAGATTTAGCAAATACAAATGGAAATGAGAAATTGAAATCACTGCATTTTGGCTAACTTCGAGGAGCCAAAATTTGACACTGACTGGCCCAGAACTTGTATCCATCTCGGTTGGTTCAAATTGACGATGTTTGCCGTGCTTCTGTTGTGATCCTAGAGGATTGAACACTTTTGGGGGCAGGTGCGGAAGAAGATGGCGTAGTTCTATCACTCGTTGTTCACTACGATGTGCAATGAGAACGTGCTTAACCTGAACAACGTGTGGCACATGAGCTCTCTACACCTTGTCTTCCTGCCTCTAGGACGATGTTGACCGCCACATTTCTGCATGGAACAACCACCGTTTGCGAAAGATAAGTGGAAACAGGCGTGATATTCCAAGCCACGTTTCTGAGGCAGCTTTCCAAGCATACAAGCAACAACAAGGATGGATAAAACCACTCGGAGTGTTGCCCTCTGACAACGCGCGTTATGGTGTGTACGCTAGGCTCCCTATCAACGACGCTAGCGTGCGAGCTTGGAGCCGTGAGCCTGTGAGCGGCGAGCGGGGAGAGTGTGAGCGGGAAGCGGGGAGCCAGAAATTTCTCATTTTTTGTTTAATAAATTTTTTTTTTGCTAAAAGAATTCAAAAAATTCAATTTTTTTGGTTGTTTATGTTGAATTTGGGACCTATATCCGTGCACCCTATGACCGTGGATGAGTAAATATTTTGGAAATTTATTATTCTGTTTTAGAAAAATCCACCGCATGGTGAGAATGAAAGTCATTGTTTAGGATTTTAGGAGAAAGCGTACCTAAAAAAAAATGGGTTTTAGTTCCTATTAAAGCTAAATTTAGGACCTATAACCACTTATCCTATGACTGTGTATTAAAAAATATATTAAGTGCTACTTGAATCCTTTGTACAAGCTTCATTTAATTTTTTAAACAAAATCACAGGAGTGTTGGGAATATAATTCTCTTCAAGATGACTGAGAAAGTCTATTCCCTAAATAGTCCTCTACAACACCTGAGTACCGAATATTACACCTTTTATATTGGTGCAATCCGCAATGCCAATCGGTATGGGACATATGAATAGGAGCCGGGGAACATTGGTTTAGGCACTCTTCTCTATTTTTAGCACTCATCGATATTCTGTGCTAACAAACTACCATGAATGCTTGCATAAGTGTGGTTTACAGTTTGCAACAATGATCCAAAAAAAGTAGAGATAAAGAATCCATGCCTTCATGTTTAAGTCTCTTGGACCTCTTGTTGCATTAATCCTTTTTAATGAAGTGATCACCAACATAAAAAAAATTTCTTCAATGAACACATAGTATACTTCAAAAAATAATGACAAAGCAATCAAACTTCCAAATAAAAACATAATGATTGAAGTCTTGGAATTAATATTAATGAAATCCAAACTACAAGTGGAAAGAGGAAATGAACAAAATGATGAATTTCGTAAGAAAATGATAACTTCCTTAGTAAACAGAAAATATTTAGAATTCTATGAAATTTTGTCTTCTATCATACCATTGCAGTACTTTCAACTAGTGCCTGCTCTTATTCTAGCACTCTTATTATCCCCGCCTTAACTAAAATAAGCTTCAACTCGTTGAAGCTATAGCTTGGTGCATGGATGAACTTGTCTTCATTTACGTCCATTTTGCAAAAGTACCGGAAAAGATAATACAAATGCTTGCAATTCACATACTGCTGTCGACCTCCTATTGCTGAAACTGCCATAGAAGTAAAGTTAGGACACGTGCACGATGGGTACATGCCCACAGTAATTCGATATACATTTGAATTTGGTTCAACCCCAGTTTGTAGTGAAACAATCGCTCCTAAACCAGGAAATGGTAACAACGTCACTCCCAATATCTGTCCTTTGATGTTGCCAGCACTCTCCCACTTGTTGCGTTGTTCAATTGTAGGTGCATTTGCAATTCGACGAATAGTACGACTGTTTCGTATAGTTGGATATACGTGTGCGTCTTTTGGAACTAGTTCGTCATATACCACAGTCTCAAATATTTTAGACATACTGAATAGTCGTCGAGGAGATAACACAGGACGCTCTTGAAGTCGAAATCCAGCATGCTGCAACAATAACGTCTCCTCTCGAGTAAGATTTGTTCCTGTTAAGATTGGCCATACTTCAGGAACCGCCGGCCACTCCATAACCCACCTCCGTTTGTTACCCTTGACGCACCGTTCAATGTCATCTGCACAGAACCAAAAGTCTGCCACTATTTCTTTCTTGGTCCCATAATCTATCTTTCTTCCACTATAGGTTGGAGCAGGGGTTCCCTTCCGACCTTTGGCAATCTTTGCCTTGCAAGTGATGTTTGAATCTCGTTGTTGAGCATAACATTTTGCATTGGACTTGTGACTAATCCTTGCAATGTGCCATTTCGATGTATCACAATCACTTTCAAACGCAACCGTAACGTGTGTCGGAGTGTTCACTTGAGGTTGCTTACCTTTATCTCTTGAAGATTCTATTGACGCTCTCGTGGACCGTGTCCGAACACGAGGTTGGGAAAAGTTAACTTTATCAGGTCTATGCGAGTCCCCTGCATCGCCAATGGGAACGTCTAACTTCCTCTTTGTGCTCCCAAAAACCTCTTCTCCTTCTAAATGTGGAATGCGAGTTCCAACACCTTCAGAACCAGGCAATGAATTCAAAGCCTCTGCAATTTTCTTAGGATCACCGCTACATCTTGCTACTTTCAACTTTAGCTCTCCTTTCGACGGACCAAATCCAGAAGCGTGTCCCTTCAAGTACGCTCGGTAATTTTTCATTTGCATCCATGCACGAATACTGTCATCACATGTAGCGTCAAAGAGATTGTTTCCTTTATTCCCAGACATTTGAAGCCACTTGTTGTGCACAGTTTCTGACAAATTGCATGAAGGCATATCTGCAAGTTCCTCCAAACTCAAATCCTGAAAATGAAACCACTCAAATATTACGCTTTGGTAATTCAATATTTCATACCATCTTCAAAAACCCTCAAAGATACAAATGAATATTTATAAGTCCATAAATAAAAAGTGATGGTGTTAATAAGGACTTCAAATACCCCCATCGGATCCGACGAGGGTCTCAGGTATTTCTATTACTACCCTCGTTTTTGGTTTAGGGGGCGAAATTCAAAATTCTTCCTAAACGTGAAACAAAAATACAAATTCAGAACACCTTTACTCAATGTTTTATTGGAGGCAAAAAATGAACCCCTTACATCTAAATTAGGGATTTTATGTCACCCCAACAATCATCACATTTTTTTTTCAATTTTTGGAAATTTTTTGTCCGAATTCCTCAAACATGAACCCAAAGTAAGGGTACTTAGAAGGATCCAATATAGCCCCGTCGGATCCGAGGGGGGTATTGAAGGTCCCTCCTCTTACCTCCACTTTAGATTTGTACACTAATTTTTTGTGAAAATTTTGGAAAAAAAATGATAATTTTTTCTAAGATGCTAAAATTCATCTAATGTATACAACTCCTATTTGATGGATGTATTTATTGTCCTTCTTTATACACCAACTTTGAAACAGTCCTTAACATTTCTATTTTCCTTAAAGCAATGATTTAGGAAATCGAATCGACATTCTAAGTAAATTATATAAATATGAATTATTTTTCTAAATTTTTTTGAATTAAAAATAAATAAAATTTGCGAATGGAATTTCAAAGATAGAAGGTGTCCAAGGAAATTGACTTACCATTTGCATGAATCCTCCCCATTGCCTATATCGAAAATGCCAAAAGGCAAGCCAATGTTCTAAGTGGTGAAGAGCATCTTCAGTAGTGGCTCCTGACGACAACCACCACGACCGAATTGCCAAGTATTTGTTTTTTGCTTCCTCCATGGACTTCGCATCTTTGTACTATTTACAAAGTAAAGTGTGCTGCTGTTGAAACGCTTCTTTAATGTACTTCTGTGTGTGTTTTTGGAGTGAAGTACTCCAATGCAATAAGCATGTTCTTTCCCTGTTCTCCATTTTCTGATCTGCAAAACCACTTCCGTATACAATTCGTACGGCATTCCAGTTGGCCATAGCACTATCAGCCATAAATCCTTTAAAATTCGGGTTTTCAACTCCGTGTCGCGACATTACAGCATTCAAGCACTTCCAAAAGAGAACCTGAATCTCAGTATCTTCTGATTGCATATCACAAATTCCAATGGTCATGACCCTCTTGTAATCTGGATCATACACATGGCAAGCCATTGTCGTCCACTCCTTTACACGCTTGACGTGGTCGAACATCATCCATGCATTCTGAAGATTTCCACCAAGTTGCATGCGTTTCATTAAGTCCACACCACTTCCAGGTCCTTCAGTGAGCATCTTGAAAATGAACACCTTCTCCTTTCCTTGGCCAGGAAAGACGTTGTCGTGAATGAATTCAAATTTTGATTGTTTCTTCATCATCATTATGTTGTCGATGATGCCTCCATAGTTGTTTGAGCGAAATGAGGATATGACGTTTCTAATGTTGGGACTGCTTAGGTACTGGAAACGATCCATAACCACTTCTAGCTCTTCACCCTTCAACATCTCTTTCTCTCCCTCTCCGTTGTGAAACAAATATGTCGTGAGGAAATCTTTGCTTGCAGAGAGAGCAATGGCAGAGTTTGTGGCAGTAGGGGTCTTTGCCACTTGCTCTGCAATGAGTTCGCAAATCTTGTTTGTAGAATCTCTATACATGCCTTTTGCTACTGGATGAGAATGATATCCAAGATGAATTGCAGCCCTTGTCACTTTAGGAACCTCACTATAGCAGTAGTATATTCTAGCCTCACATTGCTTTAGACACTTTGGAGTCTCCTTGCAAAGTTTGCAAACTAACGTACAATCCTTAGAAGGATTGTCGCCTACTACAAATGGAGACACTGTATATCCACTCCACTCTGTCTCATTGCGCTTATTAGCTCTCTTCACATATTCACAATCAGGATTCACACAAACAAGATGACCAACGCAATAGGACTTCCGGAATTTCAACTTATCAGGGTTATGAATATTGGTAGTTTGTACCTTACACCACACATGTCCATCATAACGTTTGTCCATCCCCTCCAAATTCCCAGCAACCGATGAAGATGGCCACGTGCGGCATGGAGGCAACTCGAAGATGACATCCCCATTGAAGATTGGTGGAAGAAACCCAACTTGATGGTGCTTGATGGCATTCAAATCTATTGTGGACAGTTCGTTCCTAGATCTATGCATGCTCTTCAAATTCTTCAAGCATTCCATTATGCTTTTCCTATCAAGTGTAGGCGGATACAATGGAGGACGAGACAACGGAGACTGTGCAGAAGTATTGGTTTGGGTGTCCGAAAAGGAATGGAAAATCTCACGACTATCAACATTATTTCCAATGGATGGCGTTTTCTCACGGACAGTAACGTCAGGTGACTCTCCTTCTGATTCACTTGACAAATCTATTACAGAGTCCAATTTCTCAATCTTTACAGCGCGTAGAAAAGTACTTGGACTAGGACTTGGAAATTCGCTCTGAAGAGGTCGAGGAGAGATTGCACTTGTGACATACGGCATATCTACAGTGGAGTTATCGGACTGGCGACTGGCCATCTGCGTGGATGCATTTTGAATGGACAAAGGAAGACCATAAGCTCTATAGTTGCCTAAAGGAAGGAACCAACAAACTCCATCCTCATCCTCACTCTTTGTAATAGGAACAAACTCCATGTTCTCACTACATTCAGACTTCCTCTCCTCTTCTATGTAGATTGAAGACTCAACAAACCTGAAACGTACATGTAGAAGATGACTAGATACTCTCGCTTGATTTCCACCAACCAACGGAAACACCACTGGAATTGCATGACCATCTACTCTAATGCAAGCCATGGTGATAAAACAGCAGTGCAAAACAAACGATTTAGAAGCAAGAGATACATTGAAGTCTTGAACTATAAAGACAGAAGCTAGAAGATGTGAGGTACTATATAGTAAACACAAATTATGTTGTTTCAATTCTACCAATAACATTCCAAAAGTACAAATTATTTGGTGAAGTGTAGTTGTTAGTAGGTGTAGAAATTATTCATATGGCAGAGCCGTCATTTAGTTCAAATATTGTTGCTTTCAATAGAATTTAGTGAAATAAATGGGATGTCACAACTCTGGAAGAAGTTTCATTCCAAAAACAAAAATTTATGAGTCTACCGTTGTAGCCGTGTTCATTAAAAGGTTTGTTAAAAAAATATATTTATGAATGAAGGTAGCTCTAACAAAATGCGTGAAAGAGATCGCTCATTCAAATGTGTTAGTCTTATATCCTAAAGTAAAAGATACAGAATCTAATAAGGTGTCAGAATTAGAAGACGGCTCATCAAATGTTAGGTGGGCTGTCTATAATATTCAAATAAAAAGGCGGTAGTTCTCCCAACCCTAATCTTCCGAGGCCGTTTGAGACTTTGAGTGAACGAACCTAGTTGGTAACGTTAAATAAATAGGCTCTACATCTCCTTCTTTCATGTCTTTCCATCTGCAGCGTTTAATATAGACACCATGCTTTTCATCGATTGAGACCTCTGAGGCTTATGTAGTGGTATTCATGCTTACAGATTGTGATAGATTTGCAGACGTAGTTCCAGACCATAGAAACAAACGGAAGAGACGTATTTCTCTTTATTTCTCATCGCAAAAGTCACTTAGACGATCTAGAATGACTCGCTCAAAGAAAACTTCGTCCAAGATAGGCCAGTCGTCACAGACAGAACTTCAAAAACATCTTCGTTTTGAAAGTGGAGGCAGTGGTGGAGAAATGGATCGAGAAGTCCAGGAGTTAGAATGGATGAAGACAACTGATGAGGGCATGACAAGCTTGCAAGGCATCTCAGAAGGCGATCAACTTTTGCTAGTAAGATTCTACGGACCAACTCTTACCCTTTCAATGCTTTGCAATATGTTGGAATTAGATGTAAAAAATATTCTAGGCCATCTCACTTCTCCAAAATGAAGTTTCAGCTCTTAGGTGTGCAATCTGAGAACCTACTAGCTTATGTGGTTTATTATCACTTTGTCATTCTTTTCCATCAAGTGGGAAACTCGGAATCGCAAAGATGGGTGAGTTCACGAGCCTTGGGTCCCAAAGTGTCACGGAGGACAAAAAGTGTCCTCACATAGTTTTAAGTCTACTATAACTTCTCCATCCAAGGTTCAAATGTACTAAAACTTATTGGAGAAGTTGCACTTATTCTTCTTGTTTATGTGGTTAAATTTTCAAATCAATCAAAGATGTGTTGTTTCTTTAGTAGCCAATCAAAGAGCACAGCTTCGCAAAAGTTCACAAAATTGCATTTTAGGGCTGCAACTTCAGGGACTTGTATCTTCTTCATTAATGATTTGTTTTCATTGAAATTTGTTTTGATTTGTTTTTCTTGAAGTCTAGTTATTGTGGTAAAAGTTTCATGTCAATCCAATTTGTTTGGAATGTTTGGAAGCAATTCGAAGTTCTAAACCCTGTCATTTTTGGAGTACAGTGAACTTTGGTGGCTTATATCTTCTTCGTACAAAGTCTGTTTTCAATAAAACTTATTGGGAAAGTTGTGCCTAGAAGTCTAGTTTGTGCGGCTAAAATTTCATGTCAATCCAAGAAGAATTGAGTGACTGAGAAGCATTCTAGTGGGGAGAGGTTCAGCCCTAGATGTGGTTTTTGCACTTTTTTTGACTATTTTTTGGCAGTTCGAAGCTGTTTTTTAGACACCATGACTCAATTTCATGAATTTTTTTTCCACCAATGTCTTTGTATAGTAGTTTTAAATCACTTTGTACTATAAATTTCTTTCATTTCAGTAGGTTTAGAAATCAAATTTCACCTCCAAATGTGTTCTGGTAAAAATTTCAGCATTCATTTTCAACACTTAATCATTATGATCTCGCAATCTATGCGACCAATTGACTTCAAGTTTTGTGCACGTCATATAAAACATGTTTACTACGAGATTGTATGGTTGAGATTTGTATAACTTGAAGAAATTTAGGTCCGCATAGCTTCAATAGTAGGATGTTTTTGGACCCCGGATATCTCATGTCACTTTGGGGTTAAAGGAAACCCAGACTCTGCAACTGTACCGTCTCTTTCTCGGGACCAACTGTCTAGTTTCAGCTTTCCAAAAGCCACGCTACATCCATTTCGGAAATAGAATTCTAGTAGCTTTTTTTGGAATTCTTCTATCTTCAACGTTTGGAGACGATTTTGCCACAGGAGTCCACCCCTCGCCACTAGTATCAAGGCCTGCAGCCCGAAGTGAAGCTCGCAGCACACCTCCGGCAAATTTGATCAATCTGCTCTTGCCTGGAATTCAAAACGGCATTCTTTCTTATTCTCAATTCGTTCAGAACTTGAAATTGCATAGTCGAAATTTTAAATTTCTCACGATGTCGACCTTGCAGCGCCCCAGCAAAGGTCAACCTCATAGGAGAACTCGGAGCTGCCCACTGGAGGAAGATTTTGAGGAAGCATTGGAACGCGAGAATGAAGATGCAAGTTTGCAGGTACGATTCTAGATAGCATGAACTTCTCTTTTATTCAATCTCAGTGGGTGTGGAGGTAGCTTGGACTGCATTGTGAACTGATTCCCGTAGTCGATTGAGGTACCTGCGGACAAGCGTCGGACCCGACAGGGGTCTTGCGGTGATCTCCGGTTACCCTTGTATTTTGTCCCCGAAGGTGAATTCAAATTTGAACCCCTGCTGAGAGTTTGAGAGATCATCGATACTGAGTCTGAGAGCATCGATACTGAGTTTGAGTCTGAGTCTGAGAGCCTTGTTATAGTTTCGTGGGGGAAGGATTCCACCGGATCCTACTGCCAGGGGATCCTCAGGGAGAGCGCGGTTGGGTGATCTGCTGGGTGCTTCGATCTGCTCAGTGCTTCACGGAATCGTCAAGGAGAGCACGATTCAGTGATCTGCTTGGTGCCTTGATCTGCTCGGTGCCTACACGAGATCCTTAGGGAGAGCGCGAGCGCGATTCAGTGATTTGCTCGGTGCCTTGAACTTTGAACTTCTCGGTGCCTTGATCTGCTCGGTTTCTATACAGGATCCTCAGGGAAAGCGCAAGCTCAGTGCCTTGATCTGCTTGGTTTCTCCACGGGATCCTCAGGGAAAGCGCGAGCACGGATTGGTGATTTTCTCGGTGCCTGTGGTTGGGTGATTTGCTCGGTGCCTGACTGTCCCGACTGTGCTGTCTTGTTCATGTCGCCTAGTACTGTTGTGATCGTTGGACGTGAGTGGTGGTGGTGGGCGTCCGAGGGGCGAGATTCGCCATGCGATTGCTTGGAAAACGAAAGTTTGAGGCTTGGGTTGTCAGTGCGATTGGAAGGTGGGTTCCGTGTCCCAGTCTGTCAGTTTGAATTTGAGTCTGACGTCTAAGACCGTTGCCGCGCCCCTGAGGGTCTCGTGGCGCGAGGGGAGGGGGGGGCGAATCGATGAAAGATCCATCGACGCAACAATGACCGTCTTTCGATGCACGGTAGGCGGACTTGTCTGTCAAGATTCCCGGCTTCCGATTGCATTGATATTTGTGTCTGCGGAACCTCGTGCTACCCGAGCGGGTCTTGCCCCCTGGGTGTCCCGCCTGTCAACATTGTGAATTGAATTGTCCATATGAACTCTGTCGCCTTGATCGGTGGCAGACGCGGAGGGTTGGTCTTGTGCCGATACGCAGCGCCCAGTTCATCTTGCGGTGACTCCGGCGGCAAAATAAATCTTGGGGCGAGTGTCCAGCTCCGCCAGGTCGACCCCAGATCCTTCGCTAGCGTTCCCGTTCCCTTCCGAAGCTCTCCTCCAGCAAGCCCTGGGGATTAGCGTGACGCGAGGCGCGGTGGCGGCCGAGGTGGGGTGTAGTCTGTGAGTCCGGAAGCCCGAAAGTATGCCGCGGCCATTTTGGGGGGTATCTTGAGCAACCTATCGACCTCCGTCGGACCCGACAGGGTTCCCTTGGAACGCTCCAGATACCCCCACTATCTGTCATTTGAGACATTCCTCCCTTGGTACCGATGCATGCTCTGTCTGCAATGTCAGTTCATGAGAAGTCAAATTGTTTTGTCTTGCGTTTGGGATGCGTCCAAGATGCGTATGTGCGTTCGGATTGGATTTGGTGACTAGCTTTGTTTACAAATAGGTAGGGTTCAGACATTGTCCATTTCATAATGCGGTGAACTGCTTCCTTGAATTCTTGATTCGGTTAGTTTTGGATTTGGTGACCTTAGGTTCCTAAGTTTGTTGATGATTTGTGACCTCTTGCATTGTTGAGTACAAAAATCAGGATGTGTTAGTTGTAGTTTGGATGACTTTGGAATCAAGATATTCCCTCTTGGAGAGAGTAGCAAATATACAAAAGAAAACTCCATAATGGAGATTCCAAGAATTTCATTTTTGGAGATAGCCGAATTATTTAATTTGAATTGATCCATTTTTCCAAAGTCAGAATCTACGGGTAGTGGGAGCATCGCAGTGCACCCTCGTCGGGTCCGACTAGGGTCAAGTAAGTAGTTGCAGCTACCCCTGTATTCCGTCACATGAGAGGGTCAAATAAAAAATAGAGTACAAGTACCACTTCAATGACTAATTTTGAAGGTGTCTTCAAGTTCTTCCATAACCCTTGTCGGATCCGACGGGCATTAAACGGAATCTGAAGACACCACATGAATTCGTCACATGAGGGGACCCAAACTAGAATTATATCCTTTTTTTTATTGTTTTCCTTCCAATGTTGATTTTTTTAATGATATTTTCTATTACATGTTCCTCATCATGCAAATATGTGTAATAGTTCATTATTTGAGTAGATTTCACTAAAACTATAATAATTCATATAGTAGGATACATAATTTTATGTCTACATGTAATTTCAGTTGTTCATAATTTATTAAAACAAGCATTGAAAATGATATGAAAATTTTAAGAATGACTAATTTTATGCATGCATATTGTATATTAATTTCACATTGAATAAATTATATTAAAGTATGAAATTTTGAAAGGCTTCTACAGATTTTTTGTCTTTATTATTTTGAAAACATATTTAGATAGTTTAGGGTAAATAACTAAATTGTAAATTTCTTTACTTAGATTCATTCATGTATCTCATTTTTCCTCATTTTTCTTTCATTTTATGTTGGGATAAGTTCAAAGGATAAAGTATGTTATTAGATACCATCACTATAATAATCAAAATAATTCCTTAATTATTTCTTTGAATAAGAGATGAAGCAATTGAAATGCATAGGTGACACTTGGCTTCTACACTTATAGTGTTCTTTAAAAATACTTTGCCTTAGAAAAATTAGATATTAATTTTTATTAATGTTTTTTAATTTTTTAATTTTTTTTGCTTTCCACAGCTTTTAGAGGAGCATCCCTTGATTCATATTTCTTTGCATTAATTATTATGTCAAATATTAAATTGTTTGGTGGAATGCTTTGTAGATGGACATGACAGCCGTGAATCCTAGCATGGCATCATCTTCGTATGCAGAATCTGAAGTCTTGGGCCAAGAGATTGTGGAGGAGCGAGTTTTTCAAACGCCAAGGCCACTTCCAATGATGGAAAGCGACAATTTAGGACCTGAAGTGGATGTGGTGAGTTTTGATGATATTATGGATGCGTGTGATCGTGCTGCTGATGAGCTTGAGCAAGATAAGGGAAGCCGAATTAGTTTCCCAAAGCCTCGAGATCCTAGAAAACTTGTTTTTTCAGCGGAGAGTTCTGACACAGAGGGTTGTGACATTTCCTCATTCAGCTCTGATGCTGATTTGTCCCCGTCGATTTCTAGTCCTTGGGGTCCTGTGCATTGTGATTGTTCAGGACGGAAACAATTGCGATATAATCGCTTGGTCATCATTCACCAGTGTTCCAACTTTCAAGATGATGTAGACATTGAATGATTTTTTTAATGAAAAGGATACCTGAATTTGTGGCAATTTATTCTATGCATATATAAATTTCCATTTGTCAAGTATCTATGTATGTATGACGTACACTATTTAAATACATTTAAGATTGATTCATTGTATGGAATTAATAAATTTCGTTCATAAATAAATAGCATTTTGTTTTATCAACTGGCCAAAAGCATAGCTAGAATTTTTGGTAATAAATTCTTACTATTATTGTATACATCATTGCACATATAATTTTATGATGAATACATTTTATTTAAGCTTCTTGTTTGACATTCTATTGACAAGGACTGTCTTTCTACTATTTGGTGTTTTTTATTTTATAGAGAGAAGATTCGCCTAAGATATTGTCCCAAAACCAGCAACACCAAGTTACACCTGCAACGGATGACTCTCAACAACCAGACATAGAAGGTGAAGTAATGTTAGGAGCGGGTCGAGATGAGATTTGGGACAAGGCATTGGAGGAGACAGAGTTTGAGGAAGAAGACAAAGATTTTCTTGAGGATGAGCTTCGTCGTTTTCACAAGGTCGACTCTGTGGCAACATTATCGATGCTGAGGTTTAAGCCAGAGAGCTTATCGCGCATAAAGATCCCGCTTTGCAGGTTAGTGCTAATGCCGATGGTTAGGCCAACACTTTCTTCCGATTTACAGAAACTTGAGCAAGACTTTGCTCATGGTTATCGAGATGGAGCAGCGTCATTTTATGTTTCGACAACCAATGAGGCCGGCGAGAGCAGAGTTCAGTAAGGAGGAGGTTCAAAATTGGGGCCCCCTATGGCAACAAAGAAATGATGAGTTCCTAGCATTTTTGGAAACAAGACCAGAGTTGCATTTCATGAGGAATATGAAGTTCTTCATATGTGATGGCAACCATCGACAGATTGCATGGATGAGCCATATCCAAAGAAAGTATCCTTTAGACATCAACTGGCATTTTTCGGTGGATTGCATCATGCTGGAAACCAAAGGAAGAGTGGAAATGACGATGCAAGTAATGCATGCAATTAACAAGTACGTGATTTGTTTTTTTAAATTTTTTCATTGTTTATTTATATTTCATCTTATTCATGTTGGTTTATGATAGATTGTGTGATTGCTGTGTGAATTGAAAATTTGAGTTTAATATTTCAGGTCCACTGAAGATTCATATGTGAAGACGAATTTGGTACACACGTTGTATCGTGTGCAAAAGTACGGGAAAATGGAGATAAAGAAGATCTACGAGATGTTGAGGCCCTCAGAAAGGAAGCAATGCGTGTATCAAATGGGTAGAAAGGCATGGTATTCCATGCCCGTGGAAGTTTTCACATCATTTAATTTTAGGGTGAGTTCAGTTTTGCCTACTACATTCTTTTTCTTTACAAAAAAATAAGGTAGGCGCTCTAAATTCTGAATTTCATTACTTACAAATTTCTGGTGATGAATATCATTTGCAGCATGAAATTTCTTAGGCTGCGGACGTTGCTGCTCGACGTTACCTTGATAAGACACCTGCTGAAGAAAGAACCAACCGAGGAGTTGCTGACGCCATGAGATCTATTGCAAAAGAAAAAGTCTCAAAGTTACGTGGAAAGATGGGCAAGTTACTGGCCGTTGCAGATCCTGCTCTTGGAAAAGAATTTCTTAAAGAGGTAATTTTAAAAATTCCAATCAAATGAGTTCTTTGTTTTGCTTATTTTGCGAAAAAGATGCATATTTATTCACATAATGTTATTTTGTAGATGGAGGAGCATTGGATTAGGAATGAGGTTCCTGAAATGACTTTGGAAAAGCTACAATTGCTTGCAACAAGCACAATGTCTGCAGCTCATAAGGTCAAAGTCTTAAAATGGTGGAATTCTTCCGGTGCTTCAAAAGAGGCATTGAAGTTTCCAGTGCCCCCAGTCTCAGAAGATAAATTCACAATTTTTCTTGGAAAAATTGTTTGGTGGGCCGGGGTAATGTCCCTTACCATACAAAATGGTTGTTGTCAACAATAGTTATTTTGAATGCAATTTCATGCCCTTTGCTACATTTGAAATGAATAACTTTTTGTTCAATGGAAGTTGCATTTCTTGGATGAGAAAGTTAATTGTTTTGTTTCATGTAGCTTGAAGACGCAGCTCAGGAGTATTTAGACGACATTGTGGCAAATGACAAGCTAGTCATCAACATGGACTTGCCCAAACCCCCAGAAACTCTAGCGGCATACATTCAGGGGTGGAGGGTGAAGGTATGGGAATACGCGTTTGGCCCAACTTTGAAGGGAACCAACAACTTCAAAAAGCATGATTCATTCTCGAGTCGCGAAGGATCGGACCAAGCCGTCCGGAGGGTTCTATACCGGTAAGATTTCAAATATATAATTTAATGTTGAAATTGACAAGTGAAATAAAAATTAAAAAATTATTTTTCAATTTTTATAATTTTTCTTTAAATCTCTCGGGAATCCAAAAGTAGGAGTACTGGGAGGGAGCCTTCATACCCTCGTCGGATCCGAAGGGGGTACAAGGGCTCCCTGCCAGTACCCCCATTTTTTGTTTTCTAAGAGAACTTATCATTTTTTTTAAAAAATGATATGGTAGATGAATAATAAGTTTGGATCATTTCTGAATGGTTACTTATTTCAAGATGTTTATTTCTTTTTTATAAATTACTTTTAGGCAAATGAATAGAAAATAATAAAGAGACAATATTTTTTGATCCTTGAAACTAGCAATTGGAATTTACCTTGTGTTCATTTTTTCTTGTTGATGTTCATCTAAAAAAAGTTAATAAAAGTTTTCTAGGGACCTTTTCCTTTGGTTCTATGTTGTATTTCTCCTTATGAATGAAAATTGTTCATTTTTCCGACTAAAAATTAAAAACATAAAAAAATTGGAGTATCAAAAGGGACCATGAATACCTCCTTCGGACCCGACGGGGGTGTTCTGGCTCCCTTCTAGTACCCCACCTTTTGGTGAAGCATAGTTCAATGTAATCTTGGAAGGGATTCATTTTGTGTTCAATTGAGTTCTTTGAACATTTATGAGTTTTGCAGTTGATGAAATACAAGACCTAATATTCTAAAAATTATATAGGCTACTATCTTTTCAAACATTGGCTTATGATTGTGCTCATGTTCTAGGTACTTCAATCTCGAGCTTGTTTCTAAAGGCGCTATTTCACAAGGCTCTCTACCTCCTTTCCTTATGTCTTGGGTGGATCGGAGTTCAAAAGAGTGCATGTTTTCACCCACTCAGCTCCGGACGTTTACAACAGCTAATTTGGTTGGTGGCGGATGGTACTTGGAGTGCCCACTGGAGTACACCCACTCTTCAGAAGTTACATTGCGCAAATCATTTGACGGACTTGAGGTGATTGATTTAGAGGTGCCCGAATTTGCGGACCTTCCCGATGCCCAAAAGAAGAAAGCTATTTTACGCAGAACAATTGCAGATGAGAAGAAGAAAAAAAAAGAAAATGACATGAAGGCTAACAAGGAGAAGAAAGGAGCAGAGCGTTTAGCAAAGTTGGCTGAGAAGGAGAAGGAGGCAGAGAAGGAAGGGAAGCATAAAGGTAAAGGGAAGAAGAAGGTGGAGGGTAGAGATCAAGTGCCTGGATCTTGTACAGTGGACCAAGGATCGCAAATGGAGTCTGGAACACGTAGTGGCGTGAAGAGGAAGGCGGTCTTGCAAGAGCTCACTGAAGAGATGGTCACACAAGGCACCCAAGTGATTGTTATTGGAGATGACGAGGAGGTGAACACGAAGGAGTTGATTCTCAACAACTCTATCATAGATGTGATGGAAAATGAAAGCAAGGGAAATGGATCATGCTATGGGGAAGTTATGGAGTTCTTGGTGAAGGTGTGTATTTTATATTTGAGTTTTTGCCATGTCACAATATCAACATATTGCATGAACTTGTTATTTTGAATTCTTGGAATCATTAATAGATATTTTGTATGCAGGTGGCTGATGGCAAGACTCGCATGTTCAATGGCGAGATGAGCAAAAAGGCTGGAGTTGATCTCATTTTGTTTGACCTTCAAGAAAACCTCCTTGTTCTAGGAGTGTCTGTACCAGAAAACCATGTGCCCGAATGGAACCATGATAAAGAGTTCAAAGAGATTGAACAGGCAATTTTATTTGCAACGAAACATTTGCAAGACAATGGTTGTTTTGTCATTTTTCATTCCTGGAGTGCAAAGGCAAGGGGTGTGGTGGTTGGTTTGACTCAGGCATATCCATTCTTAAAGTTGAAAGAGTGGTTGGGAATCAATCGCATGCACTTGACTTCAGGCCTCAATCCGACAAACACGGTATGGATGTCTTGCAATTTACTGGTTGTTTTATTTTTGTACTTGGGATTGATTGCATTATGTATTATAAATGTTTAATTGAATTTTGGACTTGCAGACAATGAAGTTTGGAATCTCGTTGTTGGTGAAGAAGCTTGACAAGAGACGGAAGTCTCAGTTCAAGTTCAAGTTGACTGAAGCAATGAAGAAGGCCAAAGTAGATCTTGAACGTGACGATACGTTGATCAACTATTCCACCATTGACAGTATGTTGATGAATGGAAGCGTACCGTGGCGGGGTCCTCGTGAGAAAGACGCAAGGCTTCTTCAATTCATCATTGAAGGAACAACAAGCGAAGGAGACATTGTCTTCGATAATACAGGAGCAACTGGTAAGGTTAAGCTCAAGTGGAATTGTTTTCATTTATAAAATTCTGAATCTCCAATTTTGCTAATGAATTGCATGTGTTTATTGTTAGGTGCATCAATTATGGCATGTCGAGGGACGGGCCGACATGTTGTAGCTTTGGAGAAGGATGAAGCCATTTTCAACGCGATCTTGCTGCCTATGAAGAGGATGATTGAGGAGGAAGAGACGACAGAAGAAGAAGAAGAAGAAGAGGAAGAGGATGACAATATTAAAGATCCTGATGCAATGGAGGTGGAGGTCTTTAGTTTTGCTCGGAATCAAAACACTAGTAAGTAAGTTTTCAGAGGTGTGTATTCAATGTGAATATTTTGTTGCTTGTGTTTATGATTTTAACATATTTTAATTTGATTTTGCAGACACCAAAAAGTGACATTCCATGATGCAACATTGCGCAAAAGAAGACTTGTTTTGACTCCGGAAAAGTCTTTTCATTTGCCAGTGTATGCAGAGCAGATGGCCTCGGCATTTATAGAGTTTGGTGGTTCTAAACCAAAGAAGCGACAAGACACTTATGCTTTAAATGTGTTAGAGTATTTAGATGTAAGTGCATCGGAAGGTAGAGAGACTTCTAATTCTTCTACTAACAATGATTCTGCAACCGAATCCTCTGTTGCCTAGATTCACAAGGTAGATATGTCTTGTGAGTTATAGTTTCTTGTATTTCTTTTTTCATATGAGTGGATTTGTGTGTTTTATGGTTACATTCATTGTACACATTGTTATTTTCAAATTTTGTCTTGGAGTGAACCCTAAACCCTAAACATTCAATACCATTAAACACATGTATAGAATAACTTACCACTACATATCCTAAATCCTAAACCCTAAACCCTAAACCCTAAACCTTTATACCGTAAACCACTTATATGTAATAATTCATATACAATTGTTTGGATTTATTTGGGTTGAATTATTAATTATTTTTCCTAAACAATCCAGAAAGATTTTGTCTTCAAAATTATAAAAATGAACAACCATAAGATCCACGGTCATAGGTCCTTCATCTGAATTTCCAGCAAAAAAGTTCCCGCTCTCACGCTCACAGGCTCACAGGCTCACACGCTAGCAACCTTGGGTTCCCTACAGTACCTGACCACGGAGAGGAATCAACAATGTTAGATGGCGAAGCCTAAGGCCTCATCGGTACACCTCTCGATCTCACAGGAGCCACACTACCTACAGCGATTAATAATATTAGGGATTAGGCTTACGAACTTGGGAAAGGTCGATATCCATCCGGTGAGGAAAAATATGCATTCCGTCTTGGAGTAACTGCAGAGTGCTTGGAAGCGCTATGGTGGACCGATGTTACAATGATCGAATATTTCAGGGGCAGAATGGAAGAAGTGGACAAATGTCGGCTACATTTTGTGCAAGCACTGTACGTTGTAGTGTCTCAGGGTGGTTGAAATGGCTGTGGTTACGTTGTTATGGTGGCGTTGGCAGAGTTCACGAATGCTCTTTGTGGTGAGTAGCAAGAGGTGGAGGGCGTTTCGTGGTTTTATGAAAATACAGGAAATTCTGTTCATGAATTCAAAATGTGTTGCCATCTGAATTCTATTTGTTTCATGATATGGTCAATCACACTACCTAGCTATTTTTGAACCATGACCTCTTGGTCCTTCATCCTTGTTTAGGATTTAGAATATCATTCCTTGGTCTTTTCACTAGTTCTGGATACTGATTTTATATTTGTTGGTTTTCATGATTTAGAGTTTGCTACTGAGCCCTACCTTTTTGACTTATGGGCTTGCTTGGTCTTGTCTCTTTTGTAGGGCATTTCCACGTGTTTGATTTGCTTGTATTGGCAGTAGTGTTCAACATCTTGTGTTGTAGTAGGTGGACCGATTTGGCACCCATCTGGAGAGTGTGCGGGGAGGTGCGGAAGAGCAGCTAGAGAGCTCTCGTGCCCATTTGGAGCCTCTGTTGAGCTCCAAGAGCAAATCCACATGGGCATTGAAGGTGACTAGTCCAATGTCTTCTAAGTGACAAGAGACTCTTGCATTCTTTGGGAAATAGGATCTTTCTTTTTGAGGTGGTCATGGTATATGTACTCTTGAATTCTTCAGTTGCTAGTTTGGAAGTATCCAAAGAATTGTATCACTAGAGAAAGCTT
Organism: Climacium dendroides; assembly: GCA_950106755.1. Lineage (NCBI taxonomy): Eukaryota > Viridiplantae > Streptophyta > Bryopsida > Hypnales > Climaciaceae > Climacium > Climacium dendroides. Next base: position 5,050,903 of record OX467087.1, on the reverse strand, counting down.
GGTCAACTTGACCAGATTAATTATGTTCACTGTGATACCCAAAGAGAATCACCTAATTCTTTTCTTCTAATTGACCTCAATTGTAAGAAGCTTCAGAATTCATGATTTTTGAAATAAAGAGATTGTGGTGTTCTCTCATAGTCTTCTCATGACTACCTTGTAACGCTTGCGAAGTCCAATTTTCCTCCTAATGGATTGGAATGGATCTCCACTTTCAACCAACAATTGAGGGTACACACCTGACTCATCTGGCATCATGCAACAATCAAAAGTAAGACAATTTTTAGTTAGTGTGTGGAACAGTCCTTAGTTAGCCAAAATGAATGCTTGACTTATGTACACCCACAATCAACACGGCCCAAAAATGCCACACCTAATTTGGACCCAAAAACTTAAATATTGATTACTCAAGATGTACTATACACAATCAAAACATGAAAGTCTGAGAGTCTAGCACTAGTAGAAAACGCAGAAACTTTTGTTGTTTCGGTGACGTTGTTTTGGTCACCGAACAACAGATTTCTGCTGAAATTTACAGAAATCTGCGTTTTCTACTAGTGTAGTGTCAGGTTTTGGTACATCTAGAGAGAGTACCTTGAACATTCATAACTTACTCATACAATATCCAAAGAATTCATGCTAAAATGCACCGAATCCTCTTTTAGTTGCCAGTAAGATCCAATAAAAATATGATCAATAGTAGTAACTGTGCTTAGTTGTAATTAGTGGCAATTATAGGTGCGCACATTGTATATAATTCTGAATGATGGATCTAATTGGATTTGTCAATGGTAGACACTGTACGCCCTTGGAGCCCGCAAGATCCTCATATTTGGTGTGGGTCCATTGGGGTGCATCCCCTCGCAACTCTACCAACAAAAGAGCCGGCACATGCATCGAGTTCATCAATGGAGTAAGATGATGAAGAGATCGGAGACCCGGGTGACGGAGTAGGACATGGCGACAAATTGTTCAAGTCCAGCCACTACAAGAGAAATTGTCCAAATTGACAAAAACTGGCCCGAATCAACTAGTCCTAATTGACAAAAAATTGACAAAAAATTGACAAGTTTCTGTCACTCTGGACAAAAAATTGTCCGAATTGACAGAAAATTGTCCAAATTGACAAAAACTTGTCAATTTTCTATCAATTTTCTGTCAATTAGGACTAGTTGATTCGGACCAGTTTCTGTCAATTTGGACAATTTCTCTTGTAGTGAACGCAAGTTTGGTGGCAACGAAAACCTACACCACGGCAATGGCGGCATGATAATGTTGTTGTCGAGGATGCCAACCCTAAAACCAATCCTAAAACCAAACCACTTCATTCCGGATTGGAGTTTAGGATCGACTGCCCGTTCAAGCCCCGAAACTACTCGACAGAACACGGAACGAAGGTGGAGAAACGTCCAGGAAGGCGTCCTTGAACCGCACGAAGGGGGCTGCATCAAGCTTTCAGGGATTGGGGACTCATTGTCACAGAAACACCGTCTCCCTGATGAGTAACTCCAATAACCTGACCGAGGTTACCAAGGCCATACCAGGTGTTGTTCAGGAACTCCAGAGGATTTCCACCGTCCCTAATCTACACCATCACTTGGCCCGCGCACATGGCCCGTGGGGAGCCCGCTGTGCGTAGGCAAACCAGCGACGGCGGGCCCCCACCTAGTGGGGGGCAATTGCTAAGGGCTTTCTGCTGGGGAGTTACTGCTCCCCGCAGTAAGTACCCCGCTCCGCAGCGCCTGCGCCGGAGGTGGCAGCCGCCGTAGTAGAGAGAGAATTTTTTTCTCTCTACTGAACGGAAGTGGGAGTTGAGAGAATACTGCGAGGTTTTTTAATGAGAGCTTGGGAGAGCGGTTTAGAACTTCAAAGAGCTTGAACTTCAAGTTTAATTATCTTGGTATGTGTATTTCATTTTTTTATTATTTTTTTTGCAAATGGTAGTATATGTTGTGGGGAATGTTTCTTTGTTGCTTTTGACTTACATTTTGTGATTAGTGTAAGGTTTTCAAGGTTCTCTTCTTTTTAGGTTTTGAGTATCAATTTTTTGTTTAAAATCGATTAGCAAGAGTTTTTAAGTCAACATGGAGCCCTCTTTTTGTGCTAAAGTAGTGCTCATGTGGCTCATGCTCTCTATGACAATGAGTAATACCTTGAATTATAGAAGCCGGGCTTGGGAGGTTTTGTATCCCGGTGGTGGAACTTCTATAGGCTTCCATTTTCTTTCGTTGATGTTTTTGCTTAGGTCAAGGAAGAAATTGCATGCTCCCCGCCTCTTTTGGGTAGAGCCTAGGCAATCAACACACTGGAATTATGTGGAGAGGGTAGTGTGGAGATCGAGTAATGAAATGCACCACAACAAATTTAAAAAGTTTTATAGAATGAGTTTTGGTGCATTTGAGAATTTGGTGAACATGTTGACTCCATTCTTAAGAAGTACGTGTGTGAATCAAGTGAGGCCACAAATGGAAATAAAAAAAATTGTAGCATGTGTGATTTATAGATTTGCTCATGGCCATAGTCCAGAACATATGGCAGATCGTTTTAAGATTGGAGCTTCAACCATTAGAAAGTATGTAGATATTGTTTGTGACGTATTTACTGATAAAAACAAATTGTTTAGCCACTACATTAGTATTCCAAGTGGAGACCGTCTTAGAAGCATCATCTCTAAGTTTGAAGAAATAACAAGATTGCCAAACATTTGTGGAGCTATTGATGGTACACATATACCATTAGCAGAAAATCCAAGTAGAAAAGTGACATTAGCAGCAAGTGATTTTTTCAATAGGAAAAAATTCCATTCTATTGTTTTGCAAGCGGTTTGTGATTCACAGAAGATCTTTTGGAATGTGTGCGCTGGGCAACCTAGAGGAGTGCATGACGGTGGCCAATTCAAAGTGTCAAGTTTGTATAAAAGTTTGAAGACACGAGAGATTCTTCAAGAACCGGTCGTAATGGTGGAAGATGTCCGTTGTACTCCTTACTTGATTGGAGACGCCACCTACCCCATTCGCACATACTTGATGAAAAATTGGAAGGCTCCAAACGATATGGAGAAGAAAAGATTTGATAACTCCATGAATTCAGGAAGAGTTGTCATTGAACAAACATTTGGTACATTGAAGAACAGATGGAAAATCTTGAAGAATTTCAACTCACGAGTTGATAGGACAGCTAGGGAAACTATAGCTTGTTGTTGGTTGCACAACTATTGTGAGTTGTTGAACCAACCAGAGCCTCATGTGGCTAATGCAGGTTTGAGAAGAGATCCACTAGTTGGATTTGGAAATGCTAGATTACTTGTGACTAGGGATGGAGAACGAGCAAAACGTGAGGGAGAAAGACTAAAGCAAAAATTGTTTAGACAATGGATTTTAGAAAATCCTAATGATGAATGACAACAAATACATTGCACTTGCAATTTCTCAAAGGTTTGCATACAGAAGCATGTATACATGTGCATGAAATGATGTAGAAAACAAATCTTTTATTCAATGTAGTGGAATTTGAACCAAATCCAAACAAATTCAAATCAAATAAAAAAAAATTCCACACAAGATTGGAATAACATTTCAATGCTCTAAAACCCTGCAAATAAAAAAAACATAGAACATCTACTTAGAAGTACTAGAAGATTCCTTAGCCTTCAAAACTTCTACAAACAAAGCAGCCATTTGCAATTAGACCTTCATTGCCAAGTCTCTACTCTCTCTTTCACTCTCTATCATCTTCTCCACAATAGACATCTTCATTTTCTCCACCTCTAAAATCCCTTTAGAGAAATTAGTAATGGCAGAGACAATGGACTCCTCTTCAGTAGCTAGCTTTCTCTTTCTCTTCCCTGCACTCTTGTTGACTTGTCCCTCATATCCCGGTTGGTTAACCACTTGAGTGCGTGGAGATTGTGTAGAAATAGCACCTGTAGGGGGAGGAATAGGAGTGCTAGGCAAAGTATTGTCCTCATCATCACTCACGACATGAACCTCAGAATGTTGTAAACGAACGCCTTGATCAACACCATGAGGAATCCCATTGATCTTAGCCGTACCACCAAAGATATTGTCAAAGATTTCATACCATGGAGTCCAAGAAGATGGTGGAGCTCCTGTTTGTTCTTGCTTTGCCTTCTCCTCTTGATAAGTACTCCTCATCTTATTCCACTTGTCTCGAGTTTGGGTCCACGTTCTTTGAGGGTCATTAGAAAATTGTGCATTCAACTTCCTTGCAAAAATCTCCCAATTTGCTTGCTTGAACGGTTTCCGGTTGTACTCCCAATATTTCTCTTCACACATGTCTACAAGAAACTTCAAAACTCCCTCCATCCACTCCCTCTTCAAATTAGAAGAACCACTCTTCCCTCTCTCTTGAACCCCTTGAAAATCAAGTCCTCCCTCGTTACCAAGCATGAGTGCTAAAAGCCCCCCCTTTGGAACCTCCATAATGATCAAAAACAAAAACCCTAACTCACTCTAACTAAGACTCAAACTCACAGTTCATTCCCTGGAGCAAAAGAAGAACGCAACGGAACGCTGTGGGGAGAAGAGAAGCCCCGAAGCTACGAGGAGCGTCCCACGCGCTGACACAGGCTACAGTGTTTCCATTTTTTTTTCCAGAGAGGTAACTTGGCGCAGTAAACCCACCGTGAGGGCGCAGGTCGCAGATTTCCTTTGCTTCATTCGTGAGGGTTGCGCAGAGCTAATCCGCATTTGCGCGCCCTCACGTTCGACGTCGCACGGCTCTTCTGAGCCTCATGTGCGTTGGCCTACTGCCAGGAGTGTTGCTGCACACCAGGGTACCCACGGCTCTGCAAGCCAAAAAGTATTCCATACTCACCACCCCAGCAGGTGGTGGTGGTGGTGTGGGTGGACCGTGCGTGCCACACAAGAGGCCCGGCTGACAAAACGGGACAACAGTGCTAGCATCGACTCTCAGCTCCCGTTACACAAGAAATCGAGAGATGGCGGACTACAGATCACTGACAACTCCCGGGCTCTGGAGGATGCACTCCTGCACGGCGACCAGCTGAAGAAGATCAATCACTGCTCCTTCCATTTGGAGTGAGCTTGCCTTGTCGGTTTGGAGTTGCAGTTATTTTAATCACAGCTGTTGCACTGGTGTTGTTACGTCTGAGGTGAGGCAGCAAGAGTAGTGTTTGTTTATGTAGATACCAGTTTACAGGTGACCGTTCTATTGCATTTCGCAGCTGTCTGTCAATGAAGTCATCCCTCAAGGCTATCAATTTGCTTCTGGCTTGCTTCAGGTTCTCAAATTCTTTTTTAAGTAGGAATTTATTACTTGTAAGAGTAGTAGTGAATTTTCTGTACATGTACCGACTTAACTTTGCCGGCGACCGTTTTGCAGCTCTCTGCGTCGATATAGTCATCTGCAAGGCTCTCGATTTGCTTCTGGCTTGCTTCAGGTTCTCAATTCCCTTAAAGCAGGAATGTATTACTTACAAGAGTAGTCGTGATTTTTCTGTGCATGCACCGACTTTGCTGGTGACCATTTTGCAGCTCTCCGTGTCAATGAAAACATCTGGAAGTCACTCATGGGAACTTCCAGTCCAGTTTCATGAATTTCTTATGAAAATTAAAAGGCAATAGTTGTAGACAAGGCAACCCCATTTCCATTCAAATTTTAATAGTGATACTGATTTAGCCAAGTCATGCTTACACCACTCGCCAACAAATCTGACGAAAAGTATGAATACCGGTGATCAAACTAAAAAGTCAATAACAAGGAAACATAATCAATTCCTTAATCAATATGTACCATTTTGAGATTACCTACCAATAAAACTTTGATTCTCCATAAGTTTTGCGGACAATCAATCCAAGTAACGCATTCTATAGTGCGTTGGAAAGGGCATTCTGTGATTCACCAGCCAAGAAAACATTCAAAATAAATATTTTCAATCATATAATAATAGAAGAATAGCTTTGCTTATAACCCAAAGTGGCTTAATTTTGGTGTCCCTGATTCCCTCCGCTGGCATTCAGCGGCAACGTCCAGATTTTGGGCAAGAAAACGGAGCTCATCCACAACATCCCATCCCGCTCCTCCGCATAGCTCAGCAAACTGGTTTGCTTCCCCGACCGATCCTCCAAAGCTTCAATCGCCTCCCCTTGCGGATTCAACTTCACGGCCATGCCCATTGGGCCTGACGTCGTGAAAGCGGAAATGGTGTCGTACGGCAACGGGAGGCAGTACAGAAGCCGCAGCAGGTACCGATTTCTGGCAAGAAAATATTGGAACGGGGTGACGCGACTGTGGATCGCCACCCAGAAATCGCCTTCTCTTGTTCTCCTGATGTTGTCGGGGTACCCGGGCACTTGAGCAAAGTTCTCTATTGTCCCTGTTTTCGGCCCTTTCAGCCAGTACTTCATAATCCTATTTTTGTGCAAAAAAACAGTTGAAGGCCCACCCACAACAGACGACTGAATTAGGAGAAATCTTTTGCTTGATTGGGTTCCATTCAGTTCTTCAAGTACTAGTTGAAGATCCATGTTCCAAAAAGTTATACCCATGTACCAAGATTCGAAGGCTTTGCAAACGAGATTATTGATCTTTTTTCATATTGCCATCATGCGAAATCAAAGTTTTCCAAAGGTTGTGTAATAGTACTGATGAGAGCCTTGGGGGAATTTGACATGTCTATGCAATTTCTTTTCAAATGAAGACTTCAATAGCTTGTGAAGCCAACTAGGGAATCATATGATGGCGATTTCCGCATTAAAATCAATGAATTGGAAGTACCTGGTCTTGGATGTCGATGACATGACCAGGAACGAACTATCTTGTGAAACAGAGAGGCCATTGGGGTAGTACAGATCTCGTGCCATGACCGTGGTCTTCTGAGTTTTGGGGTCGTATTTCATCATTCGACCGGACCGGTCTTGCTCAAAAGTCAAGACAGTGCACTGCCTGTCAGTGTTCAAACACCCTCAAACCAAAATTAATAAACCTCATTGAATCGTTTGCTTCAAAGTCTTATTGTTCAAAACAGTCTTTAACAACAATTGCCTGTTGGTTTATCGTTCAATCTCCGCTGTCGAAACTAGAAAAAATAAATAAGTAAAGAAAGACTCAAAATCCAACCATCACTGGAGGAAGGATGTGGGAGACATGATACATGGTGCTGAATAAGCGCCAATGCCAATTTAATCTTCTCTACTGATATTTTTGCCTCTATCTTTGCATGAGTATATTATTTACCATCGAATTTGGTCATAAAGGATGATTCTATCAAATATTCAAACATTACAGTAATCTTGAATCACTGGGAAGCTATTTTGATGCCGCACCAACCTTCAGGAAGCACTCTATGCATCATGAAAACTCGTACTTCGGTTTGCTTCGATTTCAGTACCTGAGCTCAAAGTTGTGCACTGTGACAAGAGTCTGGATTCCTTTGCTGAGAATGTTGAGGTCGCCGATTCTCAAGAATGTTACATTCTAATATTGCAATTAAGTAACCAGAATTTTTTGAAGTTCAGAGTTTGTCTGTGGGATCTCACCTTCTGGGACGCCGGGCACTGCTGTCAGTGAAGTAGACAGTCCCATTCTCATCAAGGTCCAAGTCATTGACAAACTTGTACGGGACTCCTTCTGCTTCGGAGCTCACAGGCTTGGCAACTCCCCCTTTTGGACCCATCACGACAAGCCCGAAGTATGCATCAGCAATGTAAAGGTTGTCCTCTTCGTCAAACCGAATCCCCAGGGGTCTCCCACAGACATGCTCGTTGTCCATTGAAGGCGGATGCTTATCACACACCGCCGTTCTGCACAAGAACAAGAACAAGGACACGCGCACCAGCCCGTGACCACATCAGAAACAAGCGTGAGTTTCCTTCCGCAACTGCACATTGTATCTATTGTCATCTCCAATGCAAGAATGCGAGACGAGCGTCAGTTTCCTTCCACGACTGCAAATCAAAAGAATGCTAAAAACGATTTTTTCCTTCAGTTCTATGTATAGATATTCTCGTAGAAATGAAAAGCAAGTTTGCACTTGCCTGACAGAAGAGGTGACCCCAAACGTAAGCCAACGCCCATGGTCGCCATCCCAACGAAGAATCCTCCCATCAGCCACACCAGTGTAGGGTCCTTTCCCCAAGGAATCGAACGCCAAGCTCTCGGGCCCAATTGCATTTTGCAAAGGGAGAAGGGTGGCGGACAGCAGCTTGTTGCGAAGGTCGCAAGGCCATTTGTTCGGTCCCAGGAAGGGCCGGACGTCGGACACGTTCCAGTTGGACCAGTCGAAGTTCAACCCTGCCAAGGGTCCAATCAAGGGTGGATCCCAGGCCAGCATGAGCACACCAACTCCCACAATCGCACACCCTAGCAAGGCCGTTGTCGATGGTGGCTTGGTTGCCATCTTGGCCAACAATTTCCAGCACAAAAATTTTGAGATCAATGAGAGTCCAATAATTTCAACAAGAAACGAGTAGTTGCGTTTTGAGAGGCTGTCTCTCTCTGTTGCGCTAGTTCACTTTTTGAAACTCATAGCAATCTATTCAAAATTTATTCTCACATTCTCTGTCAATGGCGGTGTTGTCTATGCAAGGCACCTACAAAACTAGTCAATAAATTAAGCCGTTGTTGTAGTACAGCTTGGCTCCATTGATGGAATTGCTAGTTTTTGGAACTTGAATACTATGTTGCCGTGGAGGTGAAGTAGCGAATGATCGAGCTTCAGGAGAGAAATGGGATTGACGAGAATGAGGAAGATTAGGAATTATGATCTGCTGATATGATGTTCAACGGGCTCGATCTGTACGGTGCAGCACACTGATGTTGTGCACACCTGGGAAGGTGAGCAACATTTGACTTCACAGGATTTGCATGACACTCGAATCTCAGAGTCAGAGTCAGGAACTTAACAGGACTTGCCATAATCTAGTTTGTATGTTTGAATTCGTTGAAATGACAGAACCCCCCAAAATGTGACGGTCAAGTGCATGTAGAAAGTTAGAAATTAGAACTGGGATGGCATCGAAGGTTGTGACGTCAATTTCGTCTTAAGTCTAAAGTAATGGCAGATATCTTGTTCAGTAGTTTTTCATTTTTATGAATTTGTAAAGTAAATAGGTTGGATAGGTTGGATAATAATCCTACACTTCACGACATTGATGCCTTGGAACTGAAATCTATGCTCGTCCTGGTTTTTAGGATTCCGTTTTTTTAATTCGCTAAGCAAACCGTCTTTTCTTTTCTGAACACTGTCTGTGGTCCTAGTTTACCCAATTTGGGTTCACGTCATTTTGCTTTTAGACCGTGTTTGGTTGAATTGAGACTTGCAAGTCTAAACCAGTCTTCCGTTTCAAGATTGGCTATAGCAGCATAAAAATGACTTGACTGGCCACGAATTGCATGCTTGCCAACGGTTTAATTGACTCTGGGACGAGTGAGACCAATTTCTCGAGGTCCTTAGGACTCTTGTACCCAAAGACAGTGATCTTCCATAGCTCAAAGTATATCACTGATCTCTCGTACTCCCACATATGTTTTAAAATGCTTCAACTGACGCAATTAGTATCCTCTTTGCTCCTGTCAAGCTCAAGGAGAATACCCCCATTGGGATCTCATATTCAGTTCCCGGTCAAAATTCCTGGTGAGTTCCACTTTTCCCGGTGTGTTGTACACTGGGAACGTACACCGGGAATAGTGGGACTCACCAGGAATTTTGACTCCGGGAACTGAATATGAGACCCCTGTGCCCCGCCGTGACATCATGCATGTGTGCATTCTCAGAAAGCCCTCTTCGATTAGTCTGCATCACTCTCGATCAAGCTCAGAATGAAAGCATATGAACATGGGAGTACAAAGCCAAACTGTACACAATCCTCTACCAAAGTGAATCAAAACGAACTGATTCACATCCAAGCTTCCAGTCAGTAAAGGATCGTATACAGTTTTGCAATGAACTCCAACATCCACACGGGAGTCGAATCAACAATTGCAGAACTCGAAGAAGAAGAAGCACTCTAATCCGGCGTCAAACCACTATGAATGATGAATGATCGAAGAGTTTGCTAGAAATTGTTAATTCGACTAAACTACAACACATGCATTTGAATGGTGATCGAGTCGGTTGAAAACAGTTCTACGAACTACGTCACATGTGAATGAAGATCGAGTTTGTTGAAGATAAATCTACCAACTACATCGATCACATGTGAATGAAGAATTTGTTGACAATAATCCTACTAACTAGCGTACGTACATCACATGGACTTAGATAGCAAAAGCTTGTACCGCTTGGAAACCAACTAGAAATAGTGAGACGGAGGAGTTGATTTGGGAGGCAGACAACAAGGGATTATATAGTGGAGGTATGGTGATCCGCAGTCGATCTGGTGGCGGAATCAGAGGATAGTGGCCCCAGATTGCACAGACTTTGACTCACCAGTCTTGACTGGCTCAGTCTGGGCCCAAGGGGTCGGAGAGCCTGGCGCGCTCTGCTCGCATTTAAAGCTGTGTGTTTTTTAAGCTTTTTTTGAGGTTTTCATTCCTGTTTTTTTCTGGGTTTCTTTTTCTGTTTTTTTATGGCAACAAATGAAAGGCTCTTCCTTGCAGAGCATTTACTGGCGATGGGGTCGGAAAGGGGGACTCCCATTGCTGCTCGGCGGACATCCCGGCGCAGATTTCAATTTGGGGTCAAACTGAAATGTGTACATACTGATTGACCAATTCTTCATCACAGTAACTTAAACATTGAGCCGTTGATAACAGTCAATGAGAAGTGCTCCTGATTTAGAACTTGGTTTGTTGGTTTTTAATGGTTCCATTACTTCCATAGAAACACGGCATGATAAGAAAGGTTCCATCAAAGGTTTGGGGAAGTGAATCGTTTGGTTTGTTTGCAAGCAGGAGAGGAAGAAATTCTGGAGACAGAGACGGGTCGGTGAAATCAGTGGAACACGGTGAAAACTTCAGAATTTTCTTGCCAAAATTACTCAGTGTACATGAGGGTCAGATTCGGTATAAATGGAGTGATTTGGGTGAAGGAAGTGCCTCTTGGCATCTTGTGATTGGTTTAGGATGAATCCAAATACACATTAATACAATCTAGATATGGATCTATATAATCTAAATCCATATTTAGATATGTATAATCCATATTTAGATTATACAATCTAAATATGGATTATATAATCTAAATATAGATTATAAGGTGCCTTCACCTAAAGTAGAAACATCCAAAATCCTTATTTTAATTAATTCATCATAGTTAGAGGTATATATTTTTTTAAATAATATTTTTGTAATATATGCAAGTGAAAATCATGAATATTAAAAAATTAGATTTTTTGACATTGTATGTAATTTTTATGATTTTCCAAAGTCTTGGCTGTTTAGACCACTGGAACTATCCCATAGGAACACCCAAAACTGAACTACACAAAAATTAGCTATCAACAAATCAGAGTTCAGAATGTGTCTTTCAAGTGTGTCAGCAAGTCAAAGTTAAACATGTATAAGACACATTAATGGAACTTTAGGGACACTTTAAGGGCATTCTATGGAACAAGGATTAGGTATAAGGACAGAATTGGATGTTTCTACCTTATACTAGTGTATTTTGTGCCATTGCCACAATTAAAATAAAATAAAAATATTTTTCTATTTTTCTATTTCAAAAATAACTCAAACCTATAACCTTCCCACTATATGTGCAAACGCTACAAAACAAAGTTCATGCACCCCTCCTTGTCAAAGGCTTTTTGACAATACCAAGCATGCAACCAAGAGATGCACTGTCCCATAGATCTCACCGCATCAAACAAAATAAACAAGCAAAAATAAACTTTGTCAGAATTAATTATAAAGTATCTAAAATAAAATACCAAGAGTTGAAGTTTAATGAAAAGATGCATGTCAAAGTCCATTGCTAAAAAGTGAATTAAGTGCATGTGTGTGGTTTAACCCTTAGAAGACAAATGGTTGACCTTGAAAATCATCCCTTTTCATTATAGTGTAAATCATTGGCTAAAGAGATAGCAAAAGCACCCATTGGAAATTAAACTATTATAGAAGATCTCCCCTTTCTACAACAAACTTCTGAGGATAAATAGTTTCACTTCTATCCTACTAGAAGGATTCCCTATCATCCATCCATGTCGATATTTAAGGATTTTTAAAAAATGAGATGAAACTCTTGAAAGCAATGAAATTGGAGCCATTGGAGTTTGGTACCATGTATCAACTTATGTCTAATGGGAGTTCAATGCAAGCTCCTTTATTGAGGTGTTGAAGCATGCAACAATGGAATGAGGACTCACTCTAGAGGCAACTTACAGCGTTCATCTCCATTGGTTTGTTAGAATAGTAGTCTTGATACTATCTCGATATCATGGATACTATAACAATAATTAATATTAGGAGTTTACATTAAAGTTGGTTAGTAGAGTACTAGAATAGTTGGACAAGTAGCTTAGACTTACTTTCATGATTACTCCTATCTTGGTTGTAACATTTTTATGATTAAATACAATTTGTACTAAAGTGCAAAACACTTGTGTAGTGATTACGAAATTGAGTGTAAATTTCTACATGGTTTAGTGTTCCCCATAGACAAGAAGCCCAACAACAAGACAATAATTTCTAGGTAGTGCACAAAGCAATGTATGGTGGAGTAGTGCAGCTATTTACATCCATTGATATAGATGAAATATGCAAAATGTGAATGAAAATACATGTATTCATCCAAAAGTGTATAAAGTCATCCATAAATAGAGAGATATTGTCTCTAAATTAAGTAGCAATTGAATGATTTCATCCATTGAAAATAGGAAAATCTATTGCTCAACATTCCCTCAAAAAAATTTGTATCACTTTTGAACAATAGATTGTCTAAAAAGCACACTGCCACAACATTCTAAATACAAGTAGCATAAATTGGAACTCAACATTCCCAACACAAGTAACTTAAATTGAATCTCAAGCAAACACCTATGGCTTTGGTTTAGTGGCTTTGGCCTTGGCATGTTGGTGAGGTGGTCATGACTCATGAGTTCAAACCTGGGCGATGGTGGGGTACTTACCACCAGTATAGTCCATCCAACTTTGGTGGTGGGGTGCAAAAACTACCTTGCTGTCATATAGGAACTTGAGAATTATCAAGGGAAGGAACATGTTGATTCTTTATTATAAGCTTCATTCGCTCACGCTGCTCTCTCAAACCAGAGTTACCGCATTCTTCTTCTTCTTTGGATCTCAATTGCGATCTCTTTTCACATTCCTTGTTTCGTTCCCTTGTTGTGAAGAGGTGAAGAGTTGCTTGTCTGGTTTTGCACTCATAGACTTCTCAACGAGACGAGATCTCTCATGTTCTACGTCAAAGGCTTTCCAGAGTATTCTGTTATCAGCTAGCGCTCATCTGAGAATTGAGAAATTCAATTTTCAATCACCCAAGAGAATATTAAACAATGGAGGAGGGAATTCGTGTTTTCTCACCTCAGGGATTAGGGTTGGGAGAATTTGAGCTTTAGTACTGGTAGGGAAATTCATGTTTTCTCACATTAGGGTATGCTTTTGGAAACACACTCAATGTTTTCAGAGTGACCCTGCCTACATATCGGACTATCATGTAGCTGAGAAGGTGACACATAATTTTAGTTGAGATCATTGCATCAGGTGTCCATCATCCTGATGACTATGAATGTTTGCAGCCGTGATTGAAACCCAGTTTGCTTGAATTTTAACAAGCTATTCATCATAAAGCATCACGTTCTTGAACTGATACAACAATCCATCCTCTTTAGAGAGGAATCTTGATTGCAAAAAAAGGTCCCTTATTTTGCTCCTATATACAATAGTACCATAGTAGAAGATAGAAGAAGAGTAACTCTAGTCGTGACGAGTGTGAATGAAGAGTGTGCTGGGGATAATTCTATCTAAGCCATGTAGGTTTAGGTAATGGGTGCCTCCTTTCGCAGGTAGACTCTATAGTAGTAGATAAATCAATTTGACTCCTCTAAATTCAATTCTCCCTCACCCATGTTCTCTTCTAAAGCCATTTGACATCATGCACCAACTTCTAATTATAAAACTACTCCTTTCCATCATTCAAGTAACTGCATATTGAAATTTACACATGATTTCTTCCAACAGGATGGTCTTTACTACCAGTGGTTCCAGAGTATTTGTTACTCGACTGAAGTTTTCCTCAATTCTCTTTGATTTCAATTGATCTCAGATTGTTGAATGTGTGCGTTCAAGGTCGGTTGGAGCTGATCGCGATGCGCTCGAGCGACATTCGATGCACCCGAGTCTTTGGCACGCAACAGCCAGACATAGTTTTCAAAGTTCCTCCTTGACGACCCTCCAGATGCCACGGCCCTCTGTGCATTCAGCTTCATTTTCTGCGTGTTTCGTCGAACAATTTGGCCTTCTTCCTCTTGCATTAGTCGACGAACTTTCCTTTCTATTTCTGCCTTCTTGACTCGCCGTGTAATGCGGCCATTTCTTCCGAGGTCCTGCTCGGGATCGATGGGTTCTCTCTTCAACTCAATTGCCAATCTTGCAGTGTCCACCAAGAACCTGCAATCGGGAGACAGTATTCAACCAAGTCACTTAAGCAGCTCGTAATACTCCAAGTTTTATAACTTATGTAATAGCTACATGGTAAGAATGGAATGGTGTTTGTGAGAGATTTAGGAATGAATTTATGTATAGAAATACGTCATTTTTTGTTTCAAAATCTGGACCTACAATATGTCGCTTCTCACTCATCGGATGATGAAAATGATCTAATGTTAGTATCCAAGTTGGCCCATGTTTTGTTATTTGTGACTTTTTTCACTCGCCCCACGATTAGTTGCTATTTCAAGGAATGAACAATGTTAGGGCTCATGGTAGTGATACTATGGGACTAGATTTGCTTTGCTAACACCTACTCCTAATACGAAGTGTGAACATATCTTACCTCAAACAAATGTATAGCTATGTTGAGGGATTTATACATGTTGAGCCATCTAAGCAATGAATAGTGTACATTTTCTACTTTCAAACTCTAAATTTGAGCTTCTTAGCATCTCAATTTGCATAACAATTAGAATGAGGATGATACAATCTTGGAGAATCCAACATTTGACATGGTTGTCTCTTTAAAAGAGCTTGGCCTATTCTTTGCATTGTTTAATATTTGATGAATTATGTCTAATTAGATGAGCATAAAACTTGTTTAAATTATGTTGAATTTTCTAAAATTTTCTTAGAGTATTTTCAGAAATTGCACAATGTTCTTGGATGTCATGATTTTTCTTAAGAATCTTCTTTGTATACAAACAAGGAAATTGTTGCTAAATATCATTTTCAACATCAAGTGAACATACCAATTTTTCTAAAAAGACAATTGTGCCTAATGGTGGAGCAAGATAATCTTTAAAATAATCTAAGGAATGAGATTTGGAATTGAAACTACAAAGAGAAGTGTGGTAATGGCATAAAATGTAGTCTCTCTTCTATAATGATTGGTTAATACTAATAGATTATTAGTTTCCATCAAGATGAGCATCGAGATTAAAAAAAAAAAATCCTAAAATGTAGAGTTTTTAGAAGTGAATGCTCCAATTTAAGATACAAAACTAACCGGTTATTGACATTTTGGTCTGCCCAAAAGGGCCATGTAAGCATAGGAATGCCTGTGCATATGCTTTCCAAGATAGAATTCCATCCGCAATGGGTCAAGAACCCTCCAGTTGCAGCATGTGCCAAAATTTGTCGTTGTGGTGCCCACCCAGAGTAGCACATTCCTCTTCCCTTTACCCGTTCTTCAAATCCTAGTTCCAAACATGAATATAATTCTTAGATTGTTATTGAATGAAGATCAATGATTGTTGAAGAGCAATAATCATAATACGGTAGGTACATTAAAGGAAACAATCCTCTAATAAAATTTTAAATATAGATAAAAAAAATTTCAAAACTTACTATGACTTTCTTTTGAATGATTTCTATTATTAAAATGGATTTTTTTTTTACTTTCAAGAACATTCTAATACACTATGTATCTATATTCATTCTTGTAGAAACCTCTTTAACAATGATAGGCCAATTGTTTAATGTAAGATGGGTGCACCCAAAATTGCACCTTGGTTAAAACCACCATCATCACTCTATTTACTGTACATCTCTAAAATCAATATGTACGTAGGATGAAATTCTAAATGATTATAGAACATCTACCAAAAAAAACTTTGATCCTTCGTAACTTTTGCATAGAGTGTCCGAATGTCACATCCTTTGGTGCGTTGGATCCTTCTTTCCTTCCACTTGCCAACTAGAAAATATGAAAATTTGAGAAACTCACTAAACGGTTCTAATCACATATCAATTTTCGTCATGGCCGGATTGGAACATACCTGAAACTGCTCATCACTACCGACTCCTCACATCATTCAATAATCACAAGTTCATGAAAACGGCAGATTTCATTGCAAAAGGCACAGTTTTCAATTCATCGCTCAATCCAAAACCTCAAATCTTTTATACCTTTCCAGACCTTGTTTTGTAATCTCTCGGTCATTGAATTTTGATGCTCTGAAACACGCCATTTTAACACAAAGATGACCATCAATAATTTAACAGGAGGATTCACCTGGAGGCAGATATTCGGTCACTGATGTGGGTTCTCCGGAAAATTGACTAACAGATTGTGAACCCGGAGGCTGCAAGATCCACAAGAATGGTTGGCCGCTGGCTTCTAGTCCCGATGCCAACTCCAAGATTTGCGGAGCCCGGTGCGTCGTGTGACTTCCAAAACAGACATACAGAACTGAAGAAGGTTTTTGTGTGTTGAGCCAAAGGATGCAGCAGTTGGTTTCCTCAACTACAGGATCAGGGTGAAACTCTGGCCTCAATGGACCAATGTCAAGCAGACATTTGACCTGCACACAAGTGTCAGGAAGATCTCATGTTAACCCTTAAATTATAAGGACAGAAGTATTCGCGATTTCAAGATGACCGTTTCGATTCATCATATTTGTGGGAAGTATAACTTCAATGGAGGAGAAAATATTATTTCAGTAGTTTGAGTGAAGAACATTGCATATGTTGATCTCCAAAAACATAATTAAAATTCCCATTTGTACTCTTCAAAAGAGCTCAAATCCCATGAGCCCAGAAACTATGGGATTCTTTTTCCTGAAAAGGTTTAAGAAAACAGCACCTCAAATCATTTGAATTAGCTGATTTGAGCATCATTCATTCCCATTACTGATTTGTCAGAAAATGGTTGGATGTTGTTGGGATTCCGAAGGGGATATATTCGAGATCATTGAAACTCGAATAAAAAGATCCCAAAATGCAGGAAAGATTCTCAACAACATACGAAGGACGGAACCTGCCAATGTTGTTCAGCAAAGTTAATATTTATGAAAGTTAACTGAGATGTTGCAGTTTACGCCGAGACGGACTAACCTGCACACCAGGAGTACCGATCACTTCCTTTCGCACTCCATCCATGGCTTGCTTTTCCAAATCGTAGAAACTGTTCACCAAAATCACGTCTGCCTTTCTATTTCTATTGTCATTGTAACTGTACCAGTCGTACGTTTCGGCAAACAGGTACATGGAAGGGAGGTCCCTGGGCTGCAGGGGTGGCAGACCAGGAATGTCCGTGATTGGAATTTCTTGCGTTTCTGGGGTAACTGGAACTCGACCTTCTCGAGCAAATCGTTCTGACTGCCAACACAAGCAAAAGAAAGCCAACGAATTTCATCAGGTTAATTACTTAGGGTTCCTTTCCATGAAGTGCAAACCAGAAGTACTGACCTGTGATTATTCTTGATGACTTGGTCTACTTTGCAATTACCAAACATAATGTCAATGTAGGATACTTGAGCTGTTTGACTTCTTTGATTGCTTAACCAAAACATGCCACAATGGCGAAAGTCTCATGCATTTTGATTATGTTAGGTGGATCCGCACTCACTAAGTTAATACCGGTTGGTAGTAGAAGAGATTTCTCTCAGATTTTTCTCACTACCAAACCAATGAAACTTCTACTTCATACCCACCTTGCTGAAGATTTGCACAAGACAAGTAGTGAACAGTGAACATTATCAGTCTCAATCTACCTCTCCTCAACCAATCGAAACATGCCACTAGAGTGAAACTCTTCTGCATTAAGATTATGTACATTTTATGCCTCCCCGGGTAATTGGAATCCCAATATGCATTTATCACTGCCATACAAAACAAGCTTGTTGAAGGAGGAATTAATGAGTGTACATTATGATTCCAGATGTAATTGATAATTGTACTGCACATTACAATTCCACCCACATTAATTTTGCTTCCACCTAACCAGTGACTGTACGTGTTCATTCCACCAACCGGAGGCGGGGGGTGGGGGGAGGTAATGGCTTCTCAGAAGTACTGAGTAATTGGATTGTATCAACCTAGAAGAATAGACTGCATAAGCGCATCCCCAGAACGATTGAGCAAGTGATTTCTAAAAGGATGAATGAGACTATCAGAGTAGTGTCTTCCAATTCTCACGAATGTGGCTAAATTTAGCAAACATTCTCCCAGGAGATTAATTGTTATAGCTACAAAAATATGTGAATATCAGTGTAAAATTTTGATTCGCTAGCATGTTTAGCAGCATTCTTCACTACTTCATTTTATTACGAAAATCACATTGGTTCGGGACCACTGGCGACTTCCACTAACAATAACCAGAATCCACTAGTACGGAAGGCCAAAATTGCAAGAGTATTTGTCTTGGCTTTGCAATGACCGTCAGAAATCCATTAGCAATCAAGCAATGATTTAGTACAACACTATGCAATGTATTCACAACTAATTTGAGATGTGCACTAGTTTTTGTTTGCAATAGTTTAGGCAAACAAGTGCATTGTTTCCATGGCCAAGACTTTTGCAGCAAAGGTACAACACTTTCGCAAATAGTTCGCAATAGAAAATCCATTCCGTTTTTATCGCTACAAAACCTTTGCAAAACCATTGATGATGTGTTGCAGCAACTGCTACTTAACTTTCTGTTGGAGGGATCGACCATACCTGCAACCCCACGGACAGACACGCCACAGGTGAACTGTACAACAGATGTTTCTCAATCTGCAGCTTCTCGGCCGCTTCTTGCGCCCAGCACGTCATCATGTCGTGCACCACACACACAGGAAACGCTGCAGTCGGAACGCCCCTCAACAGCATTGCATTCGCAGAGGTCACATCTGTAATAAGCTCGACCAACAACCTGATCGCCTTCTCCCTTCCAGCCTTCGTTTTACGCTCATCGAAAACCTCAAGGTGTGTCAGATGCTGGGAGTCGTCTCGGAGGCCCACGAAGCGAATATTAGGAAGCTCGCGACACAAGGAGTTGTGAGTGAGCTGCAGCTCCGAGGTGAATTTGTCGGAGTTGGCGATGGTGATAGTGAAACCTTCGGATGCCAACTGCTTGGCGAAGAACAGAAACGGAGTGATGTGGCCTGGGTTATCGATGGGTACCATTACAAGGTGAGGCAACGGGAGGGACCCCATCGTACGTACGTGTAGCTAGGAACTGCTACTAAGAAAGGATCAACCGGAAGAAGAAATAGATCGAGTGCTGGAAAGAAGCACAAGCTATGGTTTGTAACAACAACAAAAAGTCTCTTTGCTTGATAATGCAAGTCGATCTCTTTGCCCTGAAGGACACAAAGGGGCACAAGATACACGCATTGATACTGCAAAAAAGGTACGAAATTGGTGCTGAGATCGATGATTACTTTTCAGTTCTGCATAGGAGCTCAGCTTGGGAATACTACAGAGCACTAAAGAGCACTACAGAGCACGTGATAAAAAAAAATCTACTCCCTCTGTCTCAAAATAAATAAGTGGTTTCTATTGGGAAACTGTGGGAGTACCATGGATTTATTTTGAGACACAGGGAGTACTAGCTTACACATCAGTGTTTTAGTGGTCCAGAGCTGTGTTTTCTGAGAGCATGCACACATGGCAAATGTTCCTGAACAAGCGTTTTAGTACAAGAGTATTGTTCACGAGTCCGCCATAATTGAATGAGTCGTACTAAAACTCAGTAGCAAAAAGCCTTTTGGCATTCTCGCAGGAGTAAAGCCTTGAAGCTTACACTCGTAATGTATGCTCAATGAGGACAATGGAAATAAACGCAAACACCTTCTCCTTGTAAACTTGTGTACTGTGTATATATTTCAGTTTTTTAAAGTCTTTGAATGCAAACAAGGGTACAATAGACACAACCAAGATACAAAGTTGTGAACGTAACACTATTATACCTTACGAAAGTGTAGGCCATGCAACTATTACGTCCGACTAAAGGCGTGGGAAATTGTAATCCCTGCCAACAAAGGGAGTGAGGATCGATAGTCTTTTTCTTTTTTTTTTCTTTGCTTCAATAATCTTTTCTTGCATGGATAGAAATGACACTTCAACTTCACAATGGAGTAATGTAAGTAATGTTTAATTATTCAAATTCCCTTGCAGAGCCCTCCCAATACTCGACTCCACAACGTTTAAGAATTCTAGACCGTTGAAGTTTGCAGGAGTGAATTACAGTAGAGCAGACCGAGTATACCAACACAGAGAGAGACCAGCAACAGACGGATTGCTAATTCATTGCTCCTGACTGAGAAAATAATTGGACTGTCATGAGTGAAGAGGAACAGCAGGCGATACAGACAGATGGCAATCACCTTACCACCAGCGTTCTCAGAACGTATTTTCTGTATTTCGGTAGTAGGCTATATCCGCACCATTTCGCGGAGAGAAATTGGTGGGAACAGAGTGAAAATGAGTTTGAAAAGGTGGAATTTTGCATATATTATTTTGGTGGTAGAGTACAGTTGACATGGAGAAAAACTAAGTGTAAATTTAAAGCTACTATGTGTCATTTCATATGTCCCAAATTGCTAAGTGGGAAAAGAAGTTTGTGATGCAATGGCGATTTGTTCACAAGACCAAGCAAATGTTCACAATTTCAGATTTTATTGCCAAAAAATTGCCCAAGCCACATACAAATTTTTGTCACTATTGTGCAAGCTACATACAAATTTTTGTCGCGAGCAAGGGATTTGAACCCTTCTAGACTGCCCTACTGCAGTGCTAATGTTCTGCACACTACAAAACAAGCAAGACACATTAGAGGGTTAGCAAAAATAAACAAACAAATGTGTGCAACAGGAAGGCAAGCCAAAATCTGTAGTTGCAGCATTGTCACGCCTCCACTCCATCTGCCAATGTTACGCCTCCTCCATTTGCAAAGTTGTAGAAGCATGTCGGGCAACAATCAACCGAGTCTTCAATCAAGGAAACCTTAAATTGCAAGGCACGCCTAACCTCATGAAAACTAAAGTAAAAAAATTTCTATGTTGATAGTAAGGATACTACTCCTAATTTAGAAATCCCCTTGTCAACCGACCTTTACAACACTTTTCCAAGATTGAATGGCATCTTTGTAAGGAAAATCCTCCATTGAAAAGTATTGTTGGTCAAACATACACACAAACAAGGGGGAGATGCTTTCCTAATCTATTTTGTTGACAAGATTTAGGAATTTAAGATTCAAGAAACATCTCTCATCCTCCACAAAACCAAGAACCAAGCAACAAGATATCTCAACTAGCTTAAAATATTTAGAAATAAGCTTACTCAAGTAGCGAGATTGGAAGAATTTGCACCATAGTTATATGATTGGATTCACATTAGAGGGTGGACTACATGCAGCCTCCGTGTTGGCCTTCATTGTCAACTTAAAAAGGCCCTATTGATTGTCCAAATTAGCCACCGATAGCATTTCAAGAACAATGTACTAGTTCACCATCCTTAGTGTGGTGTAAAACTCCTTGAGAATTGCCAAATGTTGACTAAATATGGCATCAACATTGTCTTGCAACCAATATTGCAGATACACAATGCCAAATGCATCCCAAAGCTCCTGTTGTAGGAAGCAATGTTCAAGCTCATCACTTAAGCATTGAGCTACCTCTACAGGTCCAACTACAACTATTAGCAAAACAACCTGGAAACTAAAACTTGGAACCCCAAATCTAGAAACTCAAATCTGAAGCTCTTATAGAGAAAAACAATCACAACATTATTCATAGAAGTTGAAAAAAAATTGAACAATTGTGAGACTTGCCTGAGAATTGTTGTTCCACATTGTCTTGTATACGATTATATTCCTTTTGTGTTACAAACAAATGCGCACCAATGCTTATCATGGCACCTTGCAAACACATGTATTTGTTCAAAGTTGAAAAGTAAGTAACAAATGCTGGTCTCCTTGAGGAGCTTCTGCCACTATAAGAGGATGTCTGTACTCATAAAGGAGATTAAAATCGTTGTAGAAGGAAAAATCAACCTTGTTGAATGTTGAAGTAGCATCCAGAAATATGCGTGCTAGTTCATCTTGGCAGAGCTTCACGGCTTATATGAAATCACTAATGAATATATCACAAGCCTGAGAAAGCTTCATTAAAGAATGTACAACATTAACCAAATGAATAAATAAAAAAATGATAGTAGCACTTCCACATCAAAGAGAAGAGCAAAATTATTAGCAACTCTTGCAAGAGGCCTCTAATTGGGTCCGCTAGTCATGTCGACCCCAAAATTGACCAGTAAAATCTGGTACTTCGACAAAATCCTTAAGGCGGAGCTCCTCATCGAAATTCAGTATGTTTTAACATTTCCAAGCATTTTGTTATCTTTAATTTCCATGAGATCAGCGAGCCTCTGCAATTCAACATGTCGCTTGTTGCTATGGTAGAAGTAAATATATACTAATTGAAAGAGGCCCTCAAGACGTGACACAAGTAGAAACTTGGACAACGTCTCTACAACGAGATTCAAATGGTGAAAAACACAAGAAGTGCCAATTAGAAATGGAACCCACTTCTCACGGATCTAAGTCGTAATGTCCATCTTCAGTCCCTAGAAAATGATGACCCATCTGCCCCGAAACACACCAATTTGCGAGTTATTTCCTCACATATCAAGCCTCCCTCAACCATTAGAGCATACATAATGACCTCCATCAAATGATCAGCGATTCCACTCTCGCATACGCATGAAAGGTGCACTATACACTACAACAAAAGCAGTGTTTTATGACTGCAAAATATGACTGCAGTGAGTCGTAAAATCAAAAAATACGACTCACGCAGAAATCACTGTAGATGACTCGGAATATGACTGACTCCAGTCATTTAGAAGTAGTCGCTTCAAACATCAGTCATATTGGCAGTCATATTTTCCGAGGGGTATAAATATCCATTTTTAACCATAGTATGCCAACATGGCGTATACTTTGACTTTCCTAGGGGAGTCTTGACTTTTTCTTGAGTTGCCCGGGCAAACAAAAAAATCCTACGTGGAATATGACTATGGTCAGTCATATTTTTGGATGACGTGGAATATGACTGCGGTTAGTCATATTTTTGGATGACGTGGAATATGACTGCGGTCAGTCATATTTTTGGATGACGTGGAATATGACTGAAGTAAGTCATATTTTGCAGTGATGTAGAATACGACTCTCGTCAGTCATATTTTATAGAATATGACTGAGGTGAGTCATATTTTGTAGTAATGTAGAATACGACTCTCGTCAGTCATATTTTATGGAATATGACTGAGGTGAGTCATATTTTGCAGTGATGTAGAATACGACTTTTGTCAGTCATATTTTATAGAATATGACTTCTGTGAGTCATATTTTTGGCTTCATGAAGTTGCAAGTAGCTTCCAATGTCTTTGTTTCAACTTTTGATGCTTGTATATACAATTAAAGAAATGAGAGGTTAGTTTTTA
Source organism: Climacium dendroides (assembly GCA_950106755.1). Taxonomy (NCBI): domain Eukaryota; kingdom Viridiplantae; phylum Streptophyta; class Bryopsida; order Hypnales; family Climaciaceae; genus Climacium; species Climacium dendroides. The sequence goes on along the minus strand of OX467087.1, from coordinate 5,027,101 downwards.
GTGATTGAATAACAAAGCTTAACCTTCAAAGACTTACAAAAACACAAAATATTTAGTTCAAGTTTAGGATAGAAAGAATAAGATTAATGATGGAAGAAACAAGAAAAAGAAGATAAGTATTAAGAGTTAACAAGAATCAAAAGTTAAGATGCAACAAGGAATAAAAAACAACAACTAAGCAACAACTAAGACACAACAAGAAACAAGAAGCAACATAAAACAAGAAACAACAATTAAGACACAATATGAAGCAACAATTAAGACATAAGAACAAAGAAAAAGCAACAACTAAGACACAAGAAAAAACAAGAAGCACCAACTAAGACATAATAAGAAACAACAAGAAATGAGAGTATAGATACAACAAGAACAAAAAAGAAGCAAGAACTATAAAACAAGAGGAAACAAAAAAAAAGAACTAGGAAGAAGAAAGAGTTTAAATGCAAGAAAAAGAAAGAATTTAGATGCAACAATAAGAAACAAGAAGCATGAACTAGAGAGCAATAAGAAACAAGAAGCATGAACTAAAGAGCAACAAAAAACAAGAGTTAAGATGCAACAAAAAGCAACAACAAGTGAGAGCTAAGAGACAATAAAAAGTAAGAAAGAAGAGCTACAAGAAGTGACGGCTAGGGTTCCAGAACCCTAAAAAGTGGCGGCTAAGGTTTCAAAACCCTAAAAAAATGACGGCTAGGGTCTGAAAACCCTAAAAAAGTGGTGACTAGGATTCAAAATCCAAAAAAGTAGGTGACTAGAATTTCAAAATTTTAAACAATGACTTCTTTATATTTTTTTGGAATTGCCCAAATTTTTCTTGAATTGCCCCAAACAAAAAAAAATCACTATTATATGAAAATATTAGTGATAATATGATTCAATGTTCCCAAACATGTTCCCAACGTTCCCTATGAAGTACTTTGGTATTTCTAATGGCCGTATAGTATACGCTTGTGACGTACAAGGCGTAAAAATGACTGACAGTCATATTTTGCAGTCATATTTCTCCCCAAAGTGTTGACCTTCAAAAATATGACTGCAAGCAGTCGCCAGTCATCCTCAGTCATAATTCTGCAGTCATAAAACACTGCCATTGTTGTAGTGATAAGAAACTTAGAAACTAATGTCTGAGTTGACGTGGTTTTTTTGGACACCCAATGTTGCAAGTGATGTTTTTATGTTAACAATGATGTCCAATACAATATGAAGATTTTACAGTGGACATCATTGTTGACATAAAAACATCAGTTGCGACATGGGTGTCCAAAAAAACCACGTCAACTTAGACGCAGTTTTCTTATAGTGGTACAACAGATGTGGCACCCTTTCTCAAAATTACATTGTATAAATGTGGATGTCCACCCAAGAGGTGTTGTCCACAATTGTGACGTCATTACCAAAAATCGAAAGAATAGTGACAAACTACACAATACCTTTGAGGGTTGCAAGAATTCAATCATGCAAATGCTCACTCATTTCCCACCCCGTGGATTCTGACCAAAGCTTCTGTGCAAGATTTCTTACCTTGAGTTGCTTAAGCAATTGTTGTTGACATTCATAGTCACATATAGGATGGCCATGAATCAAAACATAAAGAAAGGTAGAGAACTAGACCCCTTTCCACTTGAACTTGCCTTCCAGACCTCCAAGTAGCTAATCGGCAATCGTGGCACACTTCCATCTTGCCCACGTACAGCTTCATCATTTGGAGGTGCTTGCAATCTTCCTTCGCAAAGTAGTCACCTTTCTTGAGGTGAGGCAAGGAGATCGCGTCTTTTTTGCACATGCATTTACCTTCATATTTCTCCAAATTGTCTACCTTCGTTACCATTACTTATTGTCACCCAGTAATCTCAGTGCAACTGCAATAGACAACCCTGACAACATCACCATTCGAATTGAACTCGCCCTCCACTCAAACGTATTTGCATGTCCAAACTTCTTGCCAACACCTTGTGATTGTAGCCTAGGTTGTCATTTTCCTCTTCTGCGCTAGAGTAGGAACATCATGCGTCTTAGATGAAACCACAGTCACTTTAAAAATTGAACACTCGCGTGGTGGTCCGAGGAGAGATTGTGAGAGCCGTGTCTCTGATATGTGGGTCACGTCGTCGCCACAAACCACACCAGTAGCATTCGCATTGGTAGTAGTCGGAATCGCATCAACAACAATTGGAGCATGAGGTTGCAAATACCTGCCAATGCCCAAAACATTCCGACTAGATCCAAAAGTCTGGACACGGAAGTTATCGGGGAGCTTCAGCCGCAGCGCCGTGACGAATTGGTGAGATCGGACTATTAGAGACTTGCACCCTAACTACAAAACCCACTCCAATCCTACACCCCAACCACCAAACCCAACAAAGAACAGAAATTGATAGACAAACACGAAACAAAGCGTAGGAAGCAATTGACAAAGCAGTGAAAGTACATAACAAAGGCAAGAGTAAGCAAAGTAGTATTCCAAGCAAAACATAGCCATCCTTTAAATTCCACAAGACCAAACTACCATTCTCAAAATTTGCAAGAGCTTCATTCATGCTGCGCCTCCATTTCTAGAATGCAGTAAATGCCAAAAATCCCTCAAAGATTTTTACAACAATTCATAATTGGGGGAAATGAATGACCACAAGCAAGAAGCCAACCCAGGACTCTAGGAACACCTCCAAAGTCCAAAACTTTCAGACATGATCTCCCACCATTTCTGCCACCCTAAGCTGCCATTAAAACAATAAATACAATCACTAATAGAAGCCCGTATTTAAGTTGACGAATTTTGTTCTACATCCAATGTAACAACCTTGTTTTTATGTCAACAATGACGACCAATAAAACATGAACATGTTACATTAGACATCTAATTGGATGTGGAACAAAATCTGTCAACTTAAACACAAGTTTCTACTAATGAATTTAAATACAATTGCTAAACAAGCTTTGGAGAAAACAAAGCTAGTGTTAATTGTCTGGGCTAGGTGGAGCTCCAAACCCTCGTCCCTGAGCTACCAAGGACCGTCAGATGTGGCTACTACTCGTGAAGTATCTACAATCCATATCGTTCCTGGGCTAACGAATGAAAAAAAATTCAAGGATGGATGCTATTGTTCACCTGGATGGACAGAATAATCGGCAACACCAAAATCTAGTTACCATGAAGTTTTGCTCAATTTCAAAAAAAATTACATTTTCCTCAAATGTACATTTAGCACCAAATTTTTTTGGTAGAAATCTAGCACTTTTTAGCTAGTTTTAGAATCATTGCTTACCATGCTAAGTTAATGACCAACAAGGCTTTTTGTTTTTTTATAGTAGCTAAACCATTTCCAACCATTTACCCCATTTCCAATTTATAGGCACTTTTTTCCATGAAGTTGTGCTTTCTTTCTGTAAAATTGAAGTGGAGTTTGAGGAGCAGAGGTAGCACATTATAATTGGCTTTAAGGCTATCAATATTGCAACCGGCCTTTGATCAATTTTGCAATTAGCCTATGGTCAAAAATTGAAAGGTCTATATCACCATTATAGGTCAAAAAGAATCTTTCACTAAAAGAATTCATAATAATTATATTTTATATAATAAAATTTTGGAAAAATATTCAATCCTTCCAAACTCTATTTTAGTGCATAGAAAAATTATGCACTCAAAAAAATTCTGCTCCAAATATGCCTAATTGTTTAAGTGGTTGGAAATGGGTCAACTAATTTACTTTACTTTTTGAGAAAGTGTCAAGATGGCAGTTGCTTAGAGCATCTCTAGTGGTTGTGCCACACTACCACACCAAATGATTTGGTATGTTCGGGGTTTTTAACCCTTGAAAGGACAAAGTAAGTTAATGATCATAATAGTATGTAAATAACAATGTATCATAATTCATCTATTAAATCACAATTGAAGAGTTATAAGGCTAAATATGAGTTGTATAGAAGAACCCCAAGGGTCTTTCAAGGGTTAATGTGTCCCATAAGTTGACCAATTTCAATTTTTTTGCAACCAAATTCTCCAAAAATTGCTTGTCATACTACAAGCTAGAGGGCCCTCTCATATTTGATGTGTGCCTCATTTGAGCAAGAGAACAATTTTCGATATCAACTAGAGAGATTAACCTTGCCTCCAACCAATGAAAGTGCCACAAACATGAGTGTTTTGCATAGTTGTGACTTAATTCAACATCACTACTAGAAAATTTAGTTTTTCTGTTGTTTTGGTCGCGTTGATCTGGTCAAAATCTGATAGAAATCTATTGATTTTAACAAATTTTTGTCAGATTTTGACCGGATCAACGCGACCAAAACAACAGAAAAACTAAATTTTCTAGTAGTGCATTGGGATTTGAAATATTGCATTGGAATTCTCAATACAATAGTCTCCTAGTAACAAGGTGCATCCTTTCTGAGTACCAATATGTGCTATATCTGGTCTAGCACATCCATTGTAATGTGAACTAGTGAAAATGCTTGTATAGTAGAACCACCCATAGTTGACCACTTAAGCAATTTCATATAAGTTTTGGAGCAATAGAAGGCAATGTAAATTTTCTACCCTATAGAAAGATAGATTTGACATGCAATACCAATTTTTTTTTTGTGATTTTTTTCCTTAAATTCAAATTACTACTTATTTTGGAAGCCCAAAGTTGGCCTGAATCCATATCCAATGTATAGACTCTTCTAATTTTGATCATTCAAAAATGACTTTCCCACTCACTACTTCCTACTTTCTTGCTCACTACATTGGGACATGTATTATGACCTTATTAGTCCCAACCTTGAAAAGGAAAAAAAATTGCATTCCAAGTGTTGATTGGAAATTTGTTCCAACATTGGCTGAAAATAGCTACATCCTACAAGCTAGATATGGATCCCTGGTTGCAAATGGGTGGTTCTACTATAACTCTTAAAAGACACTTAGGGAAAAAAAATAGTTGATGAATGACTTTATTGTTCATTGTAGAAACAAAGAGCCACTTCACATTATAGACATGTAGGAACTAGCCTCTCTACATTTGAAAAGAAGTCCATGTATGCATTTGAAGAATGCACCTATTAGTTCAATGAATTGAAGTATTTTTGTGACTACCTTGGTCATGGGAAACTACATCCTTTAGGGGTTTAAAATTTTGTGAAGCATTAAATTTCATCCACATTCATCCATGTATTGAACAGAAAAAACACTTTTCACTTCATATTCATGCACTTTTTCATTCAAATTTGGTGACTTCATCCACAATTCAAATAGAAATGGAAAATTTTTGGTAAAAAAACTACTTTTGTTTGATGAAAAGTAAAGATTTATTTGAAATGGTACAATTTGGTCCCATATAAAAAGGTTGATGGCCAACAGTCACTGAGTAGCAAAATGTGGTCATAACGGCCAAAATATTCCCAGTAAATGGGGTAATATGAAATGCATGAGGTTAACCTTGAAATGTCAGACCCTATTACCACAAAGTTTCAATTCAATTTTCAACACAGAATTCGTCATTTTTGCAGTTGGTGGTATAAAATTGCACTTACAAAATGTACGAGTAAAATGTAGTTGATCACCAAAGAAGGGGGCATTTCTCCCTTTTTGTTTCTTGAAATTGTACGGAATCGTACAATGAAAATTTAATTTTTTTTTGCAATGATTGCATTCCTGCCAAAAGAATTCTTTTTGTGTGGTACAATACAAAGTTTTGCCTTCCACTTCACAACTTCATGGTTGCAACTTATAGTGCTTATTTATACATATGCTACACATTGTTAATGTTTATTATAATAGTTTTTTTGTAAATACACAAAGCCATAATTTCTATGTATTCTACTTGGCCAACCTCAAGTTCACTACTGCTAGCACAAATTTCAAAATACATATACCACTTCTACAGGTCCTACTATATATAACACTTTCTTCAGAATGCATTTATATCATCTTGCAATCGTTCATTGTCCAACTCCTCCATTTGTAGTGTCATGTATTCCAGCAAATGAGGTTTTGCTAATGCTGGTATAATGACATCCTTCTTTGTTACGTCTCCATGGATTTGTATATGGTTTTCTTTCAAGAATCCGCTTCTTGATTTCGTAGGTTCGTTTGTCCATGAGAAAATAGCAACTTCTTTTTCTACCCATTTGTGCTGCTCACGGGAAGGCTCCCACGATGCTTCCATACAATTTGCATACCATTCATTCTTTGAACCTCCTTTTATGGCAACTCTTGTCCTCTGAATTGGCCAATACCATATTACTTTCATCTTTGTTGCCCATTTCCGTTGCCCAAACTTCAACACCTTCCCAAGATAAAATGGCACACCTTCTCGTACTTTAGTTGATTCCACTGTGAGGGCCACAAATTGTCCAACTTGTAGATCTTTCTCTGGATCAAACACCAGAAATGGATCTAGCCCTCCTTCTGTGCTCCTTATTTCAATTGTGCATGTTACTTCATTTACCTTCCTTCTTCTAGGAGCCCTAGCTCTTGAACTCTGTATTAGTTTATTTCTTCGCAGACCAAAATAGCCTCGTGCTTCTGGATTAGGCATTGTCGCCATAATTGAGTTCACTACAGCTAAGCTTGAGTCCGACTCCTCTTCTCCAGCAGAAACTCTGTTCAATTCTATATGCTCCCTATCATTCTCTTGAACTCTTAATGGCCAGAAAGGCAATTCTCTTTCCACTGTCCTATCCTTACTTGGAAATTCCTAAAGGTACTTTTTGAAATCCTATGTTTTCTTTTTTGCTTTAAAATTCTTTTCTACACATTCACACCTCTCTCCACACATTTGTCCGTGTACGCAATAAAATCTTCCAACGCCCTCAGTTCTCTCTCATCAGCCTCAAATACCTGTGTTAGAGTAGGCTTCTCCATTGGGCTTGGTAAAGATTGTAAGCACGTGTGCCCTTCTGCTGGTCTCTATGTATCCTTACTAAAATATTTGTGTTGAACTCTAGGCACTCCATTTTCCATGTAGAACCTCATGTGATGTGGGAACGTTATTCCTGTCATTTGATCTCCTCCACGTAGAAGGCGTGGTATGATGAATGTTTTCCAATCACGAACATGCTCCAATTTCCGTACACTGACAAAGAACTCTATGTATGATGTTCATTTTTCTACCAAATGCAACAACTCATCCAATGAGTCTATATTGGTCCTCTTCAACGTGTTCAAAATAATACTGAACCGCTGGTCTATGTCTTTGTGTGTGTATCCCACAATTAAAAAACATAATTGCACCTCCTAGAAATAATCCAAGCCCACTAATGCTGCACAAAGTGCAAACGTGTATATATTCTTGTTTTCACGAGTTGTGTTATCCGCTTGAATTCTCAAAGTTGGCGGTAGCTTTCCCTTTCATCTTCGAACATCATATATCACATGCATTATAGTAGTTATCACTTGATTGCTATCATGCTTATGGTGTGCATCAATCCACACATCATCATACAGTCCTATCCCATGCACTAGTACTCCGCATAGATGAGTTTTCACGAATCGAGACTCAATGTTCTTCACTGTTTGCTTCATCTTTAGAACCATGGTCATGTTCTGGTCCATGCCGTCTACTATCAAGCACATGTACAAGTCTGGTGTAATCATTGCTGACCTTTTAAATAACCAGTAATTACGTCTCTCTTCCATTTGATGTTGAATGTGTATAATGTACCACCTCTTAATCTCCACACGTGTTGCTGTATTTGTTGTACCTTCCATTCCACACTTATATTCCCAACAATGATAACACTTTGAAAATCGAAAGAAAGGTGGAATCTATACGTGAAAAAATTCCTTACGCCACAACCGATGGAAAGAAGCAAGAGACAATGGCTCTCCATCTACCATCTTCTTCACCTCTTCATTGACATAGTGGAACACATCCACCTTGGTTGTGTTCATGGGTAATAACATAGAAGTATGATTTGTTGTGTATAATGATTCGAAGGTGTACATCGAAGCTTCAATGCGAATAAATGAAAAAGAATTTGAACGAGAATTCTACACGACAATGGAGGAGGATTTGATAAAACTACGAGCCATTTGGGAAGCTTGTGGTAGACCTAATCCACAATCAAGGGCAGATGATGCTCAAAGAGCAAGGACTGTGACAATGGCAGCAAGTGCATTGCACTGGACAAGGTCTTATGTGCAGAACGTATCATTGGGGATTATTTATAAGAGAATGGCAGAGTATACCTGTCATACATGGCAGGAAGATGAAGCTGCGTATCAAGCTGTTCTACAAGTTTGTCATGATTATGAGAACGAAATTTTGTGGTTTAGTAAAGATGATCAAAGGAAGTGGAAAAATTATGCAGATAAAAAATCGTTGGATCCAAATGTTGATGTACGAGAAAACCGGAAGAAGATGGAGAGGCTTTGGTTAAGACCACTAGTGAGAGTTCCTAAAATGCATTATTTGCGTTTGGCGAAGGAAATGTCAACCAAACCTATTGTTGAGGGTGAACGAGTACAACAAAGATTTTTCTTCAATGGCGCATGTAGTACTACTCCAACAAAAGGTACTCTAGCTTGGACAACTGAACACATTCAACGGAGGGAGGCAGTACGGAATGCAATACGGTGGTTGATGGTTGAATCAAAAGTTGCACATCCGAGTACCATGCACAATTTTTTCCTCATAAATGTGCAAAGATTTGAAGGATATGACCGTGGGCAACTAAAATTGCTAGTTGAAGTAGTGGACAAGAAAATGAAAAAATTTTGGTCATCTCCAATAGTGAGGACAATGGAAGCCTTAAGGAGGTTTGAAGCTCTCATACCACCAATGATAAAAGATCACTATGCAAGTATTCAACGTGGAGAAGCAGGATATCAAGGGTATAATAGAGATGTGAGAAATCTGGATGACGCGTCTTGGGCTTGGAAGTTATCTATACCTTGTAATACACGTGACATGAATAATAGAAACATTCGTATTCAATGTGGAGGGGGTTTCTTTACAGAAGCAGTTGTGGAATTGGATACACCTTGTTTGTGGGTATTTGATTGTAGGCGGTGCGGGAGAGGAGGAGAAGATGAAGCGTGGACTAATGTTGAATACAATCTAGCTCTACAGAAGGTACAACAGTGGATGACAGGCATATACAGATGGACATCAATTTTTTTGTTTCCACTAGGAACATATTTTGAAGAGAGGATGAGGGAGAATATGGTATTGCCATTGGAATGTACATGGCGCAAAGGTACTTGGTTGTTTCTACCACAGACTATTTCCACGTACATTCATGATTTCCAATATAAGGGCCAAACTAATCGTTCTGTGCAAGCAGTGGGAGACATAGCATTTGTAATGGTACATCCAAATGCGTCAAGGGTAACAGACAGTGTACGACCAGGTCATGAATAAATACCTGTAGTATTTTGTGACTCTTAAAGCGAAGGAAGGATGTCGTCTATGGTAGATCGAGTAGAAAGAACTCCAATGGAATTGCAGAGATTAATATTTGCATATCTACCAAAAGAATGGGGACTAGTGACAGTGGGCATTATAACAACAGTACCTGTTATACTACAAGCTTCATTTGTAGGTAATTACGTAATTATATTGGACAATTCGACAGATCGAACTCGTTTTTTGTACAATACATTACAGGACATGTACCCCACTGGAAATCAAGTGATAGAAACAACAATGCTAGTGATTGAAAATGAAATTAGAGGACTACATGAAAACAAAATTGTACGTCATACAGAGCCCTCTATAATTCAAGTAGAACAATCTCGGATAGAAGAAGAAGACGAAGACATTCTTGGTGATGAAGAAGAAGACATTGAAGACGAAGACATTGAAGACGGAGAAGATTTTCACTCTGTGGATATACCAGTACGAGAAGGATATGTAATAAGAGAGCTTCGAAGTATAGATGATCCAGAATATGTTGAAGGGGACGATGAGGAAGAAGAAGACGAAGTAGAGGTTGACATAGCAGTAGAAGAAGAAGAAGATACGTCTGATTGAGAGGATGATTCATCAACTAGTACTTTAAATTCATCAAGAATTGAGGATGATTCATCTAAGAAAGAGAAGGATTCAGCAAAGGAAGTAATTCGTCATCTACATAAAGGAAAAGGTATAAAGAAGACAATAGAGGTCCAGAAACCAACAGTGCAGTTGGAATCAAACATGTCAATGTCAGATACTGCAGTTGAGAGTCCTATCACATTGGTGTATGAAGCACAACAAGTGCCTACATTAATTCCCAATGTTCTTCTCGAAGAAAAGGCATTTCTACAAGGAGATGTTTCAAAAGACATAGATGTGGAGGAGTTAGCTAGTCTTTGTCATGTTTTACAAAATCAGGAAGAAGAAGATGGAGGAAGAGGAATGGAAAATACAACATATCAGATTCCTGTACTACCAAGTGTAGTACCTTCAACAGAAGAGGTAGTGATGGAAGAAGAAAAAAATATATCTATAGCAAGAACTTTAATTCATGTAGCAGAAGAGGTGGATATAGAGATGGAAAATGCTACACAAGAATTAGTAGAATTGATTGTGCTTCCAACATCAGGAACAATGATATCGCAAGACATGGTACCTGAAAGACTAGAAAATGAAACATATTTCACTACAATGGCTTTTGCATGGGCCTCTCAAGACCAAATAATGACAAGAGGAGCTGATGGATTGTATTATGACCATGAGGGTATTAGATATCGTCGTTTTGGAATTGAAGGCCAATATAGGTTTGAGTAGGTGATATCAATCTTAGAGGAGACGTCACCTACGGACCAAGTACCTTTTCAAGAAGTTGAAACTGTGGTTGATAGGGCCTTGGATTATGTTCATGTGGAAATTCCATCTGAGGTTCATGCACTATTCACTGCATAACCTATAGATACTGCTGAGGGAGAAGAAATAGGGAGTCAATCTTCAAGGATAATTGCAGAGACACCTGAGCCACTAGAGTAATGGAGTGACGAACTTCATGTGATGAATAACGTTGCTGGATGGTGTAGTTTTTAATGTAATAAGAATAGAGTAAGTTTTTTAGTGTGATGATTGTAGATTATATTGAGTTGTAGCATTTGAATGATTATAAAATGATAGTATACTATTTATGCAATTGAGTACAAGTTCTATATCATTGAATTGTGTGAATGATTAAAAGCAGAAGAAGTGATCAATGAACAAGTACATTGTATGTTTTAGAAATTCAACAATTAAATGATTCTATATTTTGCATACAACATATTTCTATTATTATGAAGTGCCTTTTAAAAAATAAAGTACACAAATGTACTACATGCAATTGAAATGCAAGGTTTACATCGTACAATGTGGAAGGAAAACAATTAAAAACCACTTATGAAAGCGGTATACCCCACTTACAAGAACTTGAAAAATGCCCCTTTTTTATGTACAATTAATGCACTTGGCCAAGTGCAAAAATGACGAATTTTGTGTTTTTCTTCCCTCTGGATGCTTCTATATATCGAGTCAATGTAAATGAAATTTTTTAATTTTATTTTTCAAAGATGAAATCACTTGTCTTCTTCTGAAATTTTAGAAAATTGGAGGAATTTTTGAAGTAGAAATGAAGAAAATCATATGAAATAGTAAAATCTCTCAAAAAATTTGAAAATTTCATTGTAGGTGTGTATTACAATGAAGAAAATTTTATTGTAAAGTTTTTGTGCCATTCTATAAATAGAAATCAAATGACCTTGGAAATAAGTCTAATGTGTAAATTGTTATAAAAATTTTAATTTTTCAAATTTTTCAAATTTTCAAATGAAGTTCATTTTCAATTGGGCTCAAATTCAAAAATACCATTTTCATAGAGAAATTTTAAGTTTAGAACAAAGAGTAACAAATTTCTAAAATACACTAAAATAGAATTTTTGTGATTTGTTTTTACAATAACTTCTTTAGCAGAAAGCTAAAAAATTATACGTCAATGAAGCAATTTTCAACATCATCCAAAAGAGCTCCCATTCATTCATTCAAACATTAAACTACCAAACAAGAATTGGATGACAAATGGTTTCTTGTCTATGCCAAATATTAGTCCAATGTCATCAAAAGGCCACAAATTGGTGCCAACTACGTTTTATGGTTAAAGATTTCAATCTATTTCTATTTAGATTGAAATCTTTAACCCTAAAGAATTTCTTCCATTGAAGATCCTCAAATTGAAAAAAAGAATCTATCTTCCATAAATATTTGAGGGCTTTAATCATATTACTGAGCGCAAGGCTAATCCAAGAGTCTAGTAGTTTGTTGGCTCCCAACCCTTCAATAGTCACTATGATAGGAAGTTTATTTTGGATTTATGATTGCAATTAAAGGAGAATGTATTTAATATTTAGGGATACAAAAAAGGACTAGTAAATAATGTTATATTTGCACAAAGTGGTAGTGGCACACGGCATGATGCTTGGATTAGGACATCATCAAAATTTACACAAATGAAATTATAATCTTCAAAATATTTAGATGTTGGATTAAAATAGAGAAGGCACCTACACCTAAACTCTACAAGTATGGTAAATCCTTTTGTTCCTTTGTTCACCTATTCCTTGCTAGCTTCTCTTTAAAGTTGGATTCCTCCTTTTATATAAATGTAAACAAACTTTCAATCATGGAGCAATATTTCATTGTTACATTTGTTAAACCTACAAAGTCATGATTATTAAATATAGGAATTCACATTAAGTAGTTTAGGAGCTATTAGAATAGTAAGTTATAATAGAAATTAGTCGAATACTTAAAAGGTGTGACTGTTCACTTTCTAGTGTCACTCCCTTTACCATAAATATGGTTTTGAGCTTGTAACACGAGACTTACTTTTAATATAATGTAAACTTGATGTGATGTGTGTTTTGTATTTCATTATGGTATCAGAGCGATGGTTGATGTGCCTAAATTAATAAACCTTGATCAATGAGCACCCACTGAAGATATATGTGCTTCACTGGAACACCTAAGGTTGAAATATGATCAAGTGAAGACGTATTTGATCTACTAGTAGCAGATGAAGAAAGAATCGAAATTGAAAATCAATTTCACAATACAAACATATTTTTCCAACTCAATCTTGAAGACGGCTTCGTCCAACAACCAATTGAAGTAGCACTTGAAGAATTTGAAGACTTCAAAGTACCCTGGAATCAAGATGTTGAGATCAGTCCATATGGATTATCCAACGCATCGAACTTTCTTATTGATATATTAAACCAAGCTAGTCAATTTAATGAATTAAATCCTCAATATTTTGAGGACGATTTTTCCGTAACAATACCTTCCCATATATATCAAGGATTGTAAATAATAATATGAATCTTCAAGGTTCTGTTTTTGAATTACGTCACGTTGATAAATTAGATGGAGAGAATTATTCAACATGGAGAACTAGGATATCTTTTACACTAAGGAAGGAAAAGCTATGGTCTATTGTAGACGGTAGTGAAATGAAACCAGTGGCCCCTACAGGGGAAAATGCTACTCCTTTGCCTGAAACCAGGTCAGGGAGTATTATTGATTGGGAGGATAGAAACTTGTCTACTCTCACGATACTGGTTAATAGTGTGAAAAATTCATGCCTGCATCATATTAGTAGAGTTACTACGGCCAAAGAGGCCTGGGATGAATTGCAAGCAATTTATCAAATAAGCAACATCTCAAATAGAGTTTATTTGAGAAGGAAGTTCATCAAATTAAAGATGGAAGATGATAAAAGCATGAGTGAACATATTCATATGTCCTGGGGAGGACACTATCCACGTTTTAGCAACCCACATGCGGCGGAAAAAGTAATACATGTAATACATCTTAAAATTTATTTATTTAAAAAAAAATTATGGATAGATTTTACTACTTTAAAAGTTTATGTTTTGAATTATTGATATTTTTTATGCTAATAGTAATTAGTTATAAATTTCTTAAGAAAAAAGATACACCATAAAGCTGAAAATAACTTTCACACCTCTATATTATATAAGAAAAAAAAATTTGAAAAATGAAAAAGAAATTCTATAGAATAGCTTTCTATTGAAAGTTTATTTTGGTTAAATATTGATGCAATAGTCATCTTCATGTGAGCTCTATAAATATTTTAGTTGAAAACATGCCATTTTAGTTCATTTTTCAACCCTTTCTAGACAATATATCTTATGTTATTTGGAATTGAAATTTTTGTCAATAGAAACCTTTAGTCATTGTTAAACAAAGCTCAAAATTTTAGGATGAAATTATAGTTTATTCAAAAGTAAATAGGGGATCAAAAAATCACTCCTCCACATGTGGGTACCTCAAATGTAGTGAGAGTGTCCTCCCTGTGTCATATATTCAGGTCAATTCTTAATGAATTAATTGCCGTCGATGCAACAATTCAAGAAGATGAACAGATTGAAACAATTCTAGGAAGTGTTTCACATTCATATCAAAATGTGGTTGATGTGTTAAGCAACACTGCTGACATTACGTTATCAATTGCAATGTCAAAGCTATTACAAGAAGACCTAAAAAGGAAATCGGATAATCATTTAAATAATGAATCCTCATCAAGTGTTTTTTGGACTAAAAAGAAGTTCAACAATAAAAAGAAGAAAGGTATAAACACTAATAAGAAAAATGCACAACAATCCAATAAGCCTAATCAAAATAAAAATATGAAGAAAATAAAATGTTTTAATTGTAACCAGTATGGTCATTTTGCAAGAAATTGTACAAATGAAAAACAAGAGAAGAAATCAACTGGTCACAAATTAAATATAGCAAGTGAAGAACCACCACCAACTCTTTTCATTGCTGCATTATTGAATTCGAGTAATGAAATAGATAATTGGTATTTGGATTCAGGTGCTTCGCACCATATAACTTCAAATAGAAATTGGTTTATTCATTACATAAGATTAGATAAACTACAGAAGGTATATTTGGGAGACAATACCTTTTGTAATGTGATAGGAAAAGGATCTATCACAATCCAATTACCAAATGGACATATCCGATGTATAAATGATGTCCTTCATATACCAGATTTACAAACTAATTTAATTTCTGTAGGAAAAGTAACAGATTTTGGTTATGATATTACATTCAAAACAAATGAGTGTATAATAAGAGATATATCTCTTAATCAAGTAATTTGTACGGGACAAAGGCAAAAGAATCTTTATAAGTTGGATATTGTTTGTAGAAGCAATCAACAAGCTATGACTGTAAGAGCAAAATTTGATATAGAAAAGTCACCTACTCATGCAAAGTCTGATATTAATGTATGGCATTACAGGATGGGTCACATTAGTGAACAACATCTGAAATTCATGTTTAAAAATCAAATGGTTGAAGGTTTAGATTTAATACCTCACCAAAAATTAATCTTTTGTCCAAGTTGTCTTCATGGGAAGCAACAACGCTTGAAATTCCCTGTTGGTCAAAAGAGAAGATCATCAGATATTTTGTAATTAGTTCACTCTAATGTGTGCGGTCCGATGCAAACATTATCACATGGAAAAATGAAATTCTTTGTTGCCTTTATTGATGATTTTTCAAGAAAGACAATAATTTATTTTATTTTTGAAAAATCTCAAGTTTTGGATAAGTTTAAAATTTATAAAGCTTTGGTAGAAAACCAATTACAAAAGAAAATAAGAAAATAAAGAAGTGATAATGATGGGGAATATGTGTCTAAAGAATGGTCAGAATTTTGTAATAAACATGGAATAATTAGAGAACTGACAGCCCCATACACACCGCAACAAAATAGAGTTGTTGAGAGAAAGAATAGGTCATTAGTTGAGAGCGCAAGATGTATGTTACATCTATCAAAAATGCCAAATAAATTATGGGCCGAAGCTATTTGAACAGCATGTTATATACAAAACAGATCTACACATAATGCTTTAGCTAACAAGACTCCTAAAGAAGTATGGACAGGAATGAAACCCTCCTTAAAACATATTAAAACTTTTGGATGTGATGCATATGTGCATGTACCATCAGAAGCAAGACAGAAGCTAGATTCTAAGTCAAAGAAATGCAAGTTATTAGGCTATAGTGAAACCACCAAGGGATATAGGCTATATGACCCTAATTCCAATAAGGTAATAATAAGCAGAGATGTCATTTTCAATGAAGAAATACCTTTATCCAAATCATGCAATTTGGATATCTCTCTAGATAAAGATTTTCATGATGTACTAGGAGGAAGTACAATATCAACTTATCCAAGAAATCAAACAAATGTGGTACCTCTTCACTCCCAATACAACAAAGCACAACAATTCCATCAACTCAGGAACAAGTATCTTATGAAGATAATTTTGATACTTTAGGGACTAGTTCAACAAACGTTGAAGAAATTGTAAGTGATGACTTTAATGAAATTGATGAATTTGATCCAGTTCAATTGTTACTTGAAAATTTATTGGACGATTTTAATGAGTAAAATGATGCTAAATCAAATGAAGAAAATTCATCTAGTTCAATAGAAGAAGTACTAGGAAGTCCAAGTATAAAAATAAGAAAATCTCAAAGAACACATAAACTAAGTACAAAAGCTAAAGAAAATCTTGAGTTGAGTGGAGATAAATACTTAGCTTATATTCAAGCTTTAGTTGCAACAGACTTGGTAATTGAACCAAAGACCCTTGAAGAAGCTTCAAAAAGGGAAGATGCACCACAATGGATGGAGGCTGTAAAACAAGAATATAATTCGTTAATAAAAAATGACACATGGTCATTATTCAAACCACCAAAAGATAGAAAGCCAATTGGGTGTAAGTGGATTTTTAAATTAAAATTAAAAGATGATGGAGTGGTTGATAGATGTAAAGCCAGATTAGTGGCTAAAGGTTATTCTCAAATGCTTGGACTTGATTTTCAAGAGACTTATTCACCAGTTGTGAAAATCACATCACTCCGAGCTTTACTTTTTGTTGAAGTAGAACGAGGATATGAAGTACATTTAATGGATGTTAAAACAACATTCTTAAATGGGGTATTAGATGAAGATATTTATATGATACAACCTCCTAGTTTTGCTAAAAAAAGATATGAGCATTGGGTCTATAAACTTAATAAAACAATTTATGGACTCAAACAATCAGCAAGGTATTGGTATCAATGAATAAAATAGTACATGATTAGTATCGGTTTTCATGTAAGCAAAGCTGATTCAAATGTATTTGTTTACACAGAGAATTCACTAATTGTAATTGTTGCAATTTACGTTGATGACTATTTAATAATTTGCAATGATAAAAAATAATTAGTCCAAAAATATAAGAAATTGTTAAGTACAGGGTTTAAGATGACAGACTAAGGTCTAGTTCAATCTTTATTAGGAATTCAAATTGAAAGAAACTTTATAAAGAAAGAACTTAAATTGAATCAAAAACATTATATACAAAATATTTTGAAAAAATACAATATGGCAGATTGTAAACCAATTGATACACCATTTACTAGCGGACTTAAATTAACACTTACATGAGTCCTCAAACATATGAAGAAAAACAAGCAATGGAAGATGTACCTTACCAAAGTGCAGTTGATAGTTTGATGTATGCAATGTTATGCACACGCCCAAATATTACATATGCAATGGGAGTTGTATTCCAATTTTTATTTAATCCAGGTCCAACACATTGGACGGCAATTAAGCGTATTATGAGATACCTACAAGGTACCTTAGATTATTGCTTAACATATAATGGAAATCTAAATGAAGAAGATTTAAATCATTCAATTACATTGGTTGGATACACTGATTCAAATTGGGCTAGGGAGACTAACAATAGAAGATTCACAACTGGATATGCTTTTTTGATAAATGGTACAACAATATCATGGAGCAGTAAAAGACAAAATACAGTGGCTTTAAGCAACATTGAAGCTGGATATCCAGGTTGTACACAAGCTATGAAGGAGGCCTTATGGTTAAAGAATTTTTTCAATGACATAAATTAGCAATAATCAAAGTGCAATTGCACTCATTGAAAATCCAAAATATCATGCAAGAACAAAACATATTGAAATCCGTCACCATTTTATTAGAGAACATGTTGAAAAATTTGAAGTTAAAATTCAATATTGTCCAACAGAATTAATGGTGACCGATGTTTTGACAAAGGCACTTCCTAAAGTTAAACATGTATGGTATACATACCATTTTGATGTAAAGAAAAGAGGGCTTCAATGGGGGCTAAATGAAGCCTCAAGTCCACGAACATCAAGCCCAAGAAGATCAAGCATTAGAATTGTCACACTCATGTCAAACAAGAAGCTAATGCAGTTTGAAGAAAAAGAATAAACTACTTATATCAAATTCAATGGGAGTATTAAATATAGGAATTCACATTAAGTAGTTTAGGAGCTATTAGAATAGTAAGTTATAATAGAAATTAGTCGAATACTTAAAAGGTGTGACTATTCACTTTCTAGTATCACTCCCTTTACCATAAATATGGTTTTGAATTTGTAACATGAGACTTACTTTTAATATAATATAAACTTGATGTAATGTGTGTTTTATATTTCATTAATGATCATATTGTTTATATTAGGGTTACTACACCTTCTTTAATCACTCCATTCTTAATCTTCAAAAATTGGGAACATGGCACCTTCTCATTGGCGCAACAATGTTAGGGTTACCACACCTTCTTTAATCACTCCATTCTTAATCTTCAAGAATTGGGAACATGGCACCTTCTCATTGGCGCTCCTTAACTTGCAGAGGTCCTATTCTATAAAGATTGACAATGATCATTCTTCTCCTCCATAGGTGAAGAATGGGCATGAAGAAGATCTCTTCTTAGAAGTTTTCATTTGGCTTCCGAAGTTTCATCCTTCTTTTGATAGCTTTTCACCTCCTCACATGTACTAACAATCATGTCTCTTTCCATGAAGTTGAACTTCACTTCCAAGCACAAAATGAGAGTATTTCTCTCTTGTATTTCAAGAACCTTTTATTGTAGAGGTTTGATTGTCTAATCAAGAAATTACTATCTCCATTCTCATTCTCCACACAACACAAAAGGGGGGTCACACTTTCATGGAGAAGGACTCCTTATTGATTCCTCATTTCACTACAAAACTTCTAATTCACATAGAAATTTAATACTTGGAGAAGGTGTGACAACCCCTATTTATGGGCTCGGATTGAGCTTGCATAGTGGTGTAGGTTATAATCACTTCCACCCTAAATAAAAACTAAAAATCTTTGTCACCGTCGCTACTAGAAGCCCTGAAATCTGACATCCTGCTAAATCTGCCGAAATGCTCTTCCCAAAACGATCTCTATTACGACTTCCCAAAACGATTTCTATTACACTCAGATCCCTCAAACTCAAATGCTTCTGTTATTAGTCTCACCTCAATTGAATGCATCCTCCAACCTCACCCCTGCTTCCCCCGCGCTTCAAAGTTGCGCCAGCTCTTGAATTCTTTAGCTTCATCCGATCGTCATTGCCAAACCTAAAATTAAAATGCAAGATCAATGGATAAAACGTGGATTCAGAATCGCGACGTTCATTGCGTTCACGCAATGATCGACAGATCGAAGAGGCTATCTTCTCCGATCGATCTGACACTAAAATTGGAACTCACTGTCTGCCTGCGTTTCCTTGAACTCTCACATTTTCATAGGAAACGATTTGCATGAACACCGCTCGGGACAGCAGAGAATTCCCCTGCAAAACGGACATGGCTGAGCTGGACAAGCTATGCCTAATAATCATCATGAATCATCAATCCAACCACGCCATAGCCAAGCACCCTGTAAGAATTCTTGAAACCCTAATGCAGGTTGGACTGCAACGAGCGGAACCAAAATTTGAATATATGGATGAAACGCGTAGATGACTTTCGTAACTGTTGTATGGGTCTCATCCAGGTATCAAAGGTTCTTGTAATTTGTGCTCTCAGCTTGACATTTGGAAATTGTACAACCTTTTAACCCTTAAAGGATGGGCTTATGACCGTGGAAATCATCCCTTTTGGCATTGTGTGAATAGTTGGTTTAAGAAAATTTTAAAGCACCCATTGGAAGTCAAACTACTATACTAGACCTTCCCTTTTTATGCAAAATTTCGAAGATGAATAGTTACAACACACAAAGATTATTTTTCATTCATTGACCAAAATATGGTTACAATGTTGTTTATGGATTAAGAGCTGATTGCAATTTGGAGAAGCTAAAGTGGAGGCACCCATAAATCGATCAAATAAGCAATTTTGGATATGATCTAGAGTACAACAAAGCAAAGTAAATATTTTCCTATGTGTAAAGATAGAAATGACGGGGATTGCCAAAAAAATTGGTAATTTTATTACTTAAATTGAAATTACTATGAATTTTAGGAGGCAAAATGTGCTATGGACCCATAGCCAACATCTTTCTAATTCCAATCATTCAAGAACTACTTTCTTGCTCACTACTTTGGACATATGTCATGAACTTATTAGATCCAACAAACCTTGAAAAGGAAAAATAAAACATGTTTCAAACTTCAGTTGGAAATTTGTTTGAGCCTTGGTTGGAAATAATTGCACCCTACAAGTTGGAAATGGGTCACTAATTGGAAATGGGCACCTCCACCTTAAACTCTTTGAAACAATTTTCAGCAAATTTTAGTATGAAGAAAAATGGAATTGACATCTAATCCAAGTCATTTCATATTCTTTTAGACCTTCATGAAACTAGTTATGAATTTTTGAAGTTAAAACATAGTCGTCACTAAAATCAACCACCTCTTGAAATGTACACTCTTGAAGAAAGTAAAATGGACCTCTATGTTAGTGGTCCCTTTTAGAACACCCTACCATACATGATCCAAGTCATCCAATAGCTATAAATTCAAATATAACAAACTGAGAATACTATACATGAAGGTTCGATTTTGGAACTCAAGTGCTGAAATTGAACTTCCACGTCAAATTCTGAAGGGGCCCACATTTCCTCACCATTTACAATATGGCATATGACAATTTTGTACAATAATAACAAAATTTATGCTGAATCTGACCTTCATGTAGGACAAGTTATTACAAACTACAAAATTTAATAGAATTGAGGTAACTTAGGATCAAATCTTGAAGAATTGATTGGATTTTTGTGTAGGAAGCCAAATGTAGAATTTATTTTAATCCTTTGCATAAACATGCGCCCCCATTTTATTAGTACTGTAGAGTTTTATTGTCCTTCTAAAGAAAATCATATGAATAGATATGTAGGGGTCTCTTTTGAGGGGTAGTGAGCGAATCCACTTCACTACCACTCATTTAATCATGTAACATTATTGTGCACACTAAGTGTTCGACGGGTGATTAAGAATCTTTCTATATAAAATAGAAGTGCAATTGTTCATTTTTGAAATTTTATGTGAAAAGGGAAAGTCTCGTACAATAGTTTGACCTTCAATGAATGCTCTCAGGTTCTTCAATTAACCCCTAAAGTCCCAAGACCTTTTTTAAACAAAAAATTGTCATTTCTATTGCAAAGAGCAAAAAAATTTAGAAATTATTATTCTTATTATTTAATTGTAAGATCATGCACAAGACTAGTATAAGAATGTGTGGAAGAAATTTCAAAAACATTTACTATATAGATTGTAAGATATTTGCGTTGAAAGTGAAGAAAATTGACATGTTTTTTAGCACTTTTTTTAACTAGATTATTTCACATCGTATCCAAAAGGATGATTTCCACGGTGACCAACCTAGTGTTCAAAGGTTAGTATGTGAGTAAATTAATACCTTATATATATATATATATATATATATATATTTTATAAATAAACTAAATTACAATTGATAAGGGATTAACAACTATATTTTGTATCCTATTCATGTACATGTATGTCATGCTATATAGATCAATATTCCATGTAATACATCCATATTCATATATCATATTTGATTTTTTTTTAAATTGATCATTTTTGGGGGGTGGATGGGTGTGTGGGTGACAAACCAAGTATTTTATTTCTTTATCTTTGATTTGCAGTGGTGGTTGATTAATTGATAAGATTTATATATGTCCACTTTTAAAAAAAAATTCTTGAACCACATGGATAATTTCCATTGAAAGGGAAAAGAGTACATAGAACCAAGGGACCAAGTCCTCGACAACATGTAAGGGAGGCAACCCATTTCTGACCATATCTGCAAGGCAACTTTCAACAGTGGGGAAATTTTCCTATGTGCACAAATAGAGTTTATAAGGTTTCTATAATTTTTCAGATTTTTTATTTTCAAAACATAATTACTATGAATTTTTTAGCTAAAGATTATGCTCTACACATACGTGTCATATAGACCTTCATGTTTCTGATCAAGGGTTAGTTGCAAAATCCAACAAAGGTTCATTGCAATATTGAAAGCCTTGTAGCCAATCGCAATGTGCCACAACTGCGCCTGAAATTATGCCATAAATAATCATTGTTAATCACTTCCTACATAGAATTACACCACCCTACGATACCAAAATGGAGGCATTGATCAGGAATGGGTTACCTCCCCATATATCTGTTTTCAAGGATAGTTTTGCAATTTTGTCTATTCCAATCCCTTTTAATTTCAACTAGTGTGCCCTGTGCTATTACCATAGTCAAAACAAAAGCAAAAATAATTTTCTAATTATTTAGTTTATAAAAATTTCAAATTTCAATAACTTTCACACCATCAATCCAAACGCCACGAAACAAAGCCGATGCACCCCTCCTCACCGAGAGCTTTCCGACGGTACCAAGCACATGACTGCATAATCCGGGAGATCTCAACATGACAAACAAAACAAAACAGCCAAATTTAAGGTACAGATTTTCTTTTTTTTTGGTGTAATTTTGTGCGAATGAAGTGATTCCATCAATAGCAAATAGAGAGATTCCCACTCATAAGGACCACAGCCCCTAATTGTGGGAGAGTAAGTTAACTTAAGTTAGACTCTGACTGACTGAACTTATTCCATTTTTGGTTGGACTCACAAGAGTGATGGAGGCATTAAAAAAATATATTGCCAAGGACTCTTCTGTACTGTTTCCTCTATCAATGGAAATTGTCCGTGTGTTTCAAAAAATAAAAATAAAAAAGAGTGATGGAGGCATGACGCTAAACTGCTCCCACCAAGTCGGGCTTGTTCCTTGGTTTTGTGTATTGTTTCTCCCATCAATGGAAATTGTCCATGTGATTAAAATTTAAAAAAAAAAGATGTCAGCCATGTTGGGTGAATGCCAGGTAATTGTAAAAGAAAGCTCCCTATTTTGAGCCGTGTGAATTCTATGTTCTTCACTCATAACGTTGTTCACAGGGTTAATTTCTTTTCCTTTGTAAGAAGAATAATTCTTCCCTGGATATATGTAAGACATTTAGTTATAATGTAAACAATATTATTGGTTGGACTCTATCAGAGGGAGACATGATTCATTAGGGCCCCATTGGTTAGGTTCATAGTCAATGGTGGAAAGTAGCAATGCTTCAACACTAAGGGGCTCTACGTTTGGGGGAAGCAAAAGGCTCCCTTCTCCCAACCAACGTTGGTAAACAATGTTAGGCACCTCTCTTTGTTAATGTAGGGCATGCTTCCTATTGCCAAGTATGAATTCAAAATTTGCAAATTTTATCATGCGTCAGTGAAAAAAGCAAAATGCTAAATCCATCCCAAGAAATGGGATGAGCAAGGTGAAATCGTAGATCTCATGGATGAAAGTAAAATCTTGCCCTGTATTCTGTGTCGCGTTTAGGAGGTGTTCCACATGTACCCCACCCAATTTAGTGTCTCTGATTGCAAATATGGATTCAAAATTTGCAAAAAAAAATCATGTGTGAATTTTTTTTTAAATTCCTCCATTTTCCCTAGGATAAAATTCATGCATTTTCACCCTGTTGGTCTCACTTTGTGGGACAGGTTTATCATCCTGTGAGAAATTTTAAAAAAAACTCCTGTGGGTTAAAATTTCTGCATTTTTCCACCCAGCATGTCCCACTTCTTTAGAGCGCATCTCACTTGAACAGTCAGTCAAGATTGAAATTATTTCACTTGAAACACTCACATGATTGTGCACTTATTGTGTGAAATGTTCCCTGAATAAATTGGAGCAAATTTACAGGTCCAGGCCTTCAACTTATTCAGTTGAATTCCCACACTGATTAGAGTTACTATTGATCACAACTTATTAATATTTTTCCGCCCATGTGGTGGGGGGGCATGTACCAGCAATCAAATCTCTGTCTGTATTAAGTCTTATGGTACTTTTGCACCTGGTGTTTGGTAACAGCAGTTTTTAAAAGATAAGAGCAGTGCACAAAGACAAGAAGGCCCCCTTTTTTTTAATGGAAACACATTTATTGCGCTGGTTCGGTAAAAATTCAGTAATCAATAGTTACACATAAGCTTATGCGATAAGGTAGGAGGCTTGAACTCCACTCGGGCATTTTGAACTGCCCCTATAAATGGCATTGGAATGGATTGGAGGTGGTTCTTAAATTGACCTCCATAGTCATTGAAAAAATAGAGAAAAATATTATTCATTCTTGCAAGAGCCAATCATTCTCCTTGCTTTTCCCATTTCTCTTTAGAAGTTGCAGTGAACACTTTATGAAAGACCTAGGATCATAAATAGGGACCTACGACACTTCATGTTTGAAAATTCATAATTAAATAAAAAAAATAATCCAAAAAATATGAAACAACTTGGGTTAGATGCCAATTCCTCTTGTCTTTCAAAAGAAAATTTATTGAAAAATATTTTGAGAAGTTTCACTTGCCCAAAATTTAGCTCCAGCGTTTAAGTGGTCGACTTATGGACCGACTACCTTACAACTTCTTGTCCCTTGGTTGTCTTTGTCTTGGGAAACTAAGGTAGAAATATCCAAAATCACACATGTTCCTATCTTTTGTTTCTAAACTCACCCAATTATGTCCCTAGACTTTGGTGAATGTGTCCTCTGTATGCTTAACATTGATTGGCAAACATATTCAAAGGACACATATTTGATTGTGGTTTGCTGATAGCTGATTTTTACAGGATTCAATTGGGGGGCACCTATGGGACAGTTGCAGTGGTTTAGGCAATCAACACTTTGAAAAATAATAGAAATTATAGACAATGTCTGAAAAATCTAATTTTTTGGAATATTCATGATTTTCACTTGCATATACTACAAAAATATTATTTTTTAGAAAAATATGCCTCCAACTATGTTGAATGCTTAAAGTAACAATTTTTGATATTTGTACCTTATCTCACATTGGATTGACATGCATTTTTGACCTTTAAGGTAGGAGCATCCAATGGTGCCAGTGTACTCAATGGCCTCACTTTGTACACATGATAGTCATTTCAAAACTTAAATGTAGATAAACTGTAGATAGCTTATTTTTATTGACCAAAATAATAAGTTATCTATAACCTACTTACATTTACATTCTAGAATCATCACCTTCCCTAGAAAGTGACACCATTGAGTACACTTACACCACTAAGTGCTCCTTTTTTAACTCCTAAAGGACCAAATGGTATTTTTTGGCAACATAGCGATTTTGGGCAACTCACTATGAATGGAATTTTCATTTTTTTTTTCATTGAAATTTTCACTCAATATGTGCTTGAGGAGTAACTTTAAGGTGCAACAATTTTCATAACTTTTGACTACATGGTTTAAAAGTAATTGTATGATATGTCATTTTCAACATTCGGCGGGTAGTCCGGGCAGCAAAAAAAACTTTTTTAAAAATCACTTTTAAGAAAAATAAAAAATTTAAATTAGTTCTCTAAATTTATACATAGGTGGCAATCTTTGAATCATTCCATTTTGATAAATGAGATGAAAGTTATGAGGAGTTTTAGTTGTACGTAGTTTAAAGGTAGTTATGGAATCTACACTCTAAAATATACTTTGAAGTCCTTTATTTAACTCAATTTTTAATATTCTTGGAAAAAATTTAAAAAATTAGGCATAGATGGTTTATTACAACATTACAACCATTGGAATTGGCATTTTTCAATTCCATGAATGAATTGTTAACAATTTAGTATTTTGAATCATTTTCTACTTCTTTCTACTTCCTTTTTTTTCTATATGTTGTACAATTCCACATGATTTGAAAATTTTCAATCATGTAGCCAACTTGACTTCAAGAATGATTCCAAAGAGTAACCACCATTTTGGACATTTTTTCATAATGATCTAACCTTGTGAAGAGCAGCTGCCCCATTTTTTGCAGGGAAAAAAAAAGGATTTTTGTTACTTCAAATGCTAATATCTTGCAATCTGCATGGTAAAAATTTCTGAATTTTTTTCCACATCTTCTCAAACCAAAGTAATATAAAATCCTATGGTTAGATGTGTATTTTTTTCAAAAATTTGGTACTTGTATTAGAGATGAGCAATTTTGGTGAAAACATAGTTAAAATCCTTTAGGGGTTAACTCTAAATTTTGAACAAGTAATTTGTCAATGGTTTTCATTACTAAAAGCATTAGATGATTTCCGAGGTTTTGGAGGTCCGTTTCAAGCTCGTTTCCGACATTGGTCCCCCCCACAGATTCTAGCGAACGGTTGTTCCCAACAAAATAAAATAAAATAAATAATAAATAATTACAGTCTTGAAATGAAGAAAAGTTGAAATTTTTTTATTTTTTTCAAACATGGCAATCTCTTGACCACGTTAGCAAGCTGCCGTGGCCCTTTTCAGGACAGTTCTCGCAGTTTGGGAACTGTTAGGAACTCCCAACCCTCTAAAGGGTTGAAATCTCATCTAATGGTTTTCTAGGTACAAAGTTTTTTTTTATTCCTCGTTTGTTGCCTTCTCTGTGTTGCCATGCGAGAGAGGTAAAATTGTGGCTGCTTTGCTTGGTGTAGGATTGGAAGAATGTAATGCTAGAAACATTTTTGGATCTCCTTCTGCAGTCAGGCTTGAATCGTCAATGCTTCATCATAGAACTACCGGCCTCCGCTAGCATCTGATCCCCAATTCAAGCATATTAGGGCTCAAGAGGTCCACAATTATTTCACACCCTTGTCTGCAAACCACTAATTGCGCACATGATCTCACACCTTCAGGTAGGTACACCCAAATGTGCCACTGACCTTAAACCACCATCTATACTGTATGTACATCTCCAAAATCAGTTCTGTACCTATGTGGAAGAAACGCTTTTAGAACCAAACTTTGCTCCTTAATAACTTTGGCACACAGTATCCAAATGTCACATTTTCTGGTGTGTTGGAACCTCCTTTCACATGCCAACAAGACCATATGAAAATTTGACCAGTCTTATAATAAGAAAATAGGCTTGGTAGCAAAAAAAGTGTCCGTTTTGGGTGTACCTACCTTAGGTCCAATTGTTGTTACCAGTTTCAAAGCTCTGATTATTGACTGTCCTCTAAATTTCCATTATTGTCAATCTTTCACCGAAATGAAGTCTTTGAGTCTTCACAAGAAAATGGAGTCAAAGTACAGAGTAACTTATTTAGATTCTCTGGTTGATGTAAGGTGGGTACACCCAGAAACTGGGCCAGGGTGAACTGACCCCTTTGCTCAGCCCCTCAGGAAAACACTGAATTTAAAAAAAATTCCACGCATGATGAAATTTGTAAATTTTAAATTCATGTATGGAATGAGAGGCCCCAAATTAGTTGGGAGAGGTGTTGGAGATAAATTAATCAAGTGCAAAATAAGGGGTCATTTTTTTTGTAGGCACTCGAGGAATGACTTGGAGGGGCTGAGCAAGGGGGGCTAGTTCACCGTAACTCCAAACCATACCGTGCCTAAAAATCACCATCATCTTTGTGTATACATCTCCAAAATCAATATGTACCTATGTGGAAGAAATGACTTTAGAATCGATCTTCCAAAAAATACACTTGGACCCTTTTTAACTTTTGCATACATTATGTAGATGTCGTGATCTTTGGTGTACTAAAACCTCCTTATCTTTGCCAACAAGAAAATACCAACCTAATTATAGTAATTGTACATTGTAACAAAAAGTAATGATTTAGGATGTCCAATGTTTGGGAAAAACCGTTGACTAATTTAAAGTTAGCAAGTAGAATTAGGAAAAAAATCGCCTACAATTTGAACACAAAATAGTAGAAAAACTATAAAATTTGTACTTAGAGTAAAGAATTATAGAGAGAGTAATTGGATTTGGTACTTGGAAAAAAAGGTTCAAAATGGAAATTGAAGAAAAATAAGCTTGTAAAACTCAAAAAATATTCCAAACATTGGTGCCCATCTTAAATATGAAAATTATCTAAATAATGGAAGGGTAAAGTAAATTTAACCCCTAAAGGTCCATTGTCCCCTTGAGGAACAAAATGGATTTCGAACAAGTTCCTATGATCACAATTTTTAGTGAAACTTTTTGAAACTTTCTCACAAGGTAGAAAAAATTATTAGCTTTATGGGAATATAATTTTTATTTCAATCATTGCCAAGGAGCAAAAATTATTCCACAAGAGCCTAAATTTTCATTTGATGGGGAGAAAAATAAATCCACAAAAACTTGAAATTAAATTTTAAGAAAAACTTCTTAAGAGATAATATTTTTGTCTACATGAGAATCTTTGATTCATTCCATTTGAATTAGTGATGTGAAAATTATGAACAATCTTGCTTTTGGAGCAATCTAAACATCTTTTTAAAAAATAACTTATAGGATTTATTTTTTAATGCAATTTTCTAAATTTTTCCAATTTTTTTTGACAAGGTTAAGTTTTCTTGCTAATGCAGTCTCACCAATATAATTATTGTGTTTCAATCCCATCTTAGAGTTGTTAACAATTTAGTTTTTCTTTCAATTTTGGTCCTACTTCACTTAACAATTTTTTAAAGAATGAAAGTCAAGTGTGTTTTTAGAAAAATAATTGAGTTGGAAGTCAATTTTGGAGAATTTTTTCCCTAGACTTCCAACCCAATTATTCAATACAAAAAGAAAATTAATTTAAAATCTATAATACAATTATTTTTCACAAATGGTAGTCAAAGTCATCTAAAATTGCAGGCTAGTGTTCAAAATAAATAAATACAGACTTTGAATGCTAATATTTCTCATTTTTTATGATTAAAGTTCATGAAATTTTTACCAAATTATCTGAGACATATAAATTACAAGATCCAATGCTTAGATCTCTCTCTCTCTCTAAAGTTTCCATGAGCGAACACAATAGAAATGACAAATTTGAGTGGTTTTTGACAAAAAAAAATGATCTTGGGCCTTTAGAGGTTAAAATTAAGAAATTGGCTTAGTCTACTTAGATGCAACTACCAAAGCAATGACATACAATAGAAGAAAGTATATAGCGATGGTTGCCTAATAAAAATTATAGTATAAGAAAATAGGTACATTCCAAATTGTATCCTGCCTAAAACCACTATCATCACTCTGTTCATCTCCAAAATCTATATGCACTTATGTTGAAGAAAAAAATTTAGAATTGATCTACTAAAACAATCTTGGACTTTTCTTAATCCCTTAAGTTCCTTGACTATGTTTTCACCAATAATACTCAAAGACTGCCATTTATGTAAAAATACCAAATTAAAAAAAACAAACATTTTTGGACACATTTAATCACAAGATCTTGTAGTATGCTTATTTGAGAACATGTGGAAAAAAATTCATAAATTTCCACCATGGATTGCAAGAAATGAGGTTTCAAATTCACATAAATCTTTTTTTTGTTCTCTGAAAAATTGGATAGTTGTCTTCACAAGTTCACATTTGTATGAAACATTTTCAAAATGGAGATGCTTCTTTGGATTCATTCTTTGAGGCAAATTAACTATATGCCTAAAAAAATTCAAATCATTTGAAATCGTACAACATATAGAAAAAAAATAGCAAGTAGACCAAAATGAGAATGATTCAAAATACAAAATTGTTAAGAATTTAGTTATGGAATTGAAAAATGCCAATCCCAATGGTTGCAATGTTTTAATAAAAAATCTACATCTTATGATTTTTTATTTCAACAAATATTAATATTGAGTAAAAATAAAGGACTTCAAAGTTCATTTAGAGTAGAAAATCTATAACTACCTACAAACTAAAACTCCTAATAACTTTTAACTCATTGATAAAAATGGAATGATTCAAAACTTTCAAGGTATATATAAATCTAGAAAACCAATTCCAAATTTTATTTTTTGAAAAAAATAATAATATTTTGTGACTACCTATTTACAAAAAATTGACGTATCAAGCTAGAATTGTTGGCTCATATTTTCAAATGTCTTGAATTTTAGTGCACATGAAAGATATTCCTTATTCACACCTTATATCAAAGTTTGGGCCCAAAACATGGAAATCTCTAGTCACATGTGTTTATCCAAAATTGCTATATTGCCAAATTTAGCAAATTGATCCTTGGAGGGATAACTTCTACATATGCAGTAGGAGGTTCCGAAAGCACTCAAGTTCTAAAATCACCCACCTCCTCAAATATGCGCTATTAGTATATGTCACTTTTTTGTTGTACCAACATTGTACAATTCATATACATTTGAGAGGTGGATGATTTAGAGCCCTATGCCATTTCAACTTCAAAAACTCATAATTAATTTCCACAAAGCTCCAAAAAAATATGAAATGACTTGAATTAGATGCCAATTCCAATTGCCTTTCAAGGAAAATTTATTGAAAAATATTTCAAAAAGCTTCATCTCCCCCAATTCATGTTGCAACTCTTAGATGATCACTTTATGAACCTCCTAAGGTAGTACGCTCTAAAACCACCCTTCTCCTTCAAATCACCCCTATTATTAGTTGGAGAATGGAGATGAGGTGATTCTTAAACGGAGAATTGTAGCCACTAAATGAATCAAGAAAAAAATTATTTTTTTATTGCAAGAGCCAATCATTGACTTCTATTTTTGCACAACTCTTTACAAGTTGCAAGTAGATGCATTTTGAAAGACCTATGGTTACAAATAGGTGTCTAGGCCTAAAATCTTTGAAAATTCTTAAGTAATTCAAAAATGCTTAGAAAAAATACAAAACCACCATTGTGTTTGATTCCACATCTAACTTTCTTATTCTAAAAAATGGTCTAAAAATATTTTTGTCTATGGAAACCCATGAAAATATGGACCAACCCTAAAATGGTCGCTTTTAGAGCATATTGCCTTACCTTGGTGGCCAAATGCCACATTGTTTGGTAAGTTGGAACCTCCTTTCACTTCCCAACAAGAAAATCAATGAAAATTTGATAGGTCTAATAACAGTAACTACTAAAAAGTGGCCTTATTATTATTTGCAATAGAAAGATTAGGTCATGCTTTTGGTTGTATGACAAGCCTCTTGTGGAGGTTGTTTTGTCCCCATGTTTTACCCCTGGAATAAATGTAGGAACCTTTTATTTGCTATGCATTTTTTTTTCAAATTTTGAGTTCATATTTGCAATCAAAGGCCCCAATTACAACGATAGAGGTTTACATAAATATAATTAATACAATACAAAATAAGGGGCTCTTCTTTTTACATTCACCTTACTTAGACCTCTGCAAGAGGCTTGTCATACAACTATAGGAAGGGATTCAAATTCTAACCCTCTTCTTGAAACCAACCCCTAGATGGCTCGAAAATAAATAGGGAGTGGTTGTGAAATGGATTGCTATTAATGTCAGAGCATTATGAGATTGATTCATATTTAGCCAATGGTTGGAATAAGAGCCAAGATGGGTCCATTCCAAAGTCAAGATGTGTCCACTTAATTTTTCTAATTATAAATTAATTACTCAATTGCCTTCTTGCAAATGCGAAAGAATATAATAGAGTTTAGTAAGGGTCACATTTTGGAACCTAGTATATTATTTTTTACATGTCACAATGTTTTGTTTTGAAAGAGTCCATATCTTTTTTCAAACTTCACATGTGTGGGTTTTGCAAGGCCTATGATCATGAATAGATGCCTATTACAAAATTCTTTAAAAATTCATAAGTAATTCATAAATGCTCCAAAAAATATGAAATCACTTGTGTTAGATTTGGCATCAATTTTTTTTCCAATAAGAGAAAATATTTTCAAGCATCTGAACCCCATAAAAAAGGACCGACCAGCCCTTAAACGGTCGGTTTATGAGCACACTACCTTGTAGAAAGATCAGAGCCTATTGAGTCGGTCATAACCGATATTTCTGACTATGTAAGGAAAACCATGGCCGTTGTCCATTTGGGCTCCTGACACGTATCCCCACCGCTCATAAATTATTTTAAACCTTTTTTTTATACTTTTTCAGCAGGTCGGTCAGATGAAAGCGAGTGAGCCCAAGTGGCGAATGATCCATGACAGGGCTTTTGTTGTTCTAAGGTAACAGGGCCAGAAATCTGCCACCTAATAATAAGAGCTGAAACTGAATTTGGGGGAGGTGAAGCTTCTTGAAATAATTTTCAGTAAATTTTCCTGGTAAGACAAGTGTAATTGGCATCTAACCCAAGTCGTTTCATACTTTTTGGAGCTTTGTGGAATTAATTATGAAATTTTGAAGTTGAAATGGCATAGGGCTCTAAAAATCGCCCACCTTCTCAAATGTACACTGCTTGTACATTGCTGAAGGCTATGAAAAAGCAACATGAACACATAGTGTATATTTTGAGGATGTGGGTGATTTTAGAGCTTGTACAATTTCAGAGCCTATTATCTTACATTTTCAAAAAGTGTGGAGATAGGGAGGCTATCACTTAAAATTTGGTGAAGCATTGTATTTTTGTGTTCATCCACCTTTTGGACCAGAAAACACTTATCGATTAAAATGCTTGCATGTTTTCATCTAAATATGGCAACTTCATCTACATTTTATATAGAGATGGAAATTTTTTGACAAAAAAAATACTATTTTCATTGGCAAAAAGTAGAGATTTATTTTGAAATCACGATGCAATCTAGTCCAATGATGCCAAGAAAAAAGGTTGAGATTCCAAGTATTGGACACTCACCATGAAAATGAGCTTAAGCCTTATAGGTTTAACTCATGTAAGGTCTTTTATGATGATACTGATAAATGGGTCAAAATTTTCACTCCAACAATATTTCAAATCAATATAAGTATAGCATTTAAAGGCTATTGAAAACAAAAAGGGAATTTATACAAGTCTTGCTTTTTCAAATAGTTCTTTGAATTTTTTTCATCTATAGTTGACATAGTAAAACTTTGTAGAATGAAATTTACATTCATAATATATCAATACTAGATAAATGAATGGGCTCAAAAACTCTCGTGGCTTTAAAATTCAATCATCTAGATAATCATATTTACTAGTCTTACAAACATGGGAGGCACAAACTTCCCTTCGTGTTTTTTCATCTAAGCTTGGTAACCGATGTAAAAATCCTAACCCCTGTTTTGTAATTGATGTTAATTTAGTATTTCATGCTCTTTCCAATGTCAATTGTGGGGCTTTTGATTTCCGATATGAATCCAAAATTTATAGATTTTATCATTGATGGTAAATGATAGGTTCCTACATTTTTCCACCAAGGTAAATATGGAAGGGGAACGCTAGCATGAGTGAACATTGAATTTATGTACCCATAAATTTAAGAATCTATGTTATAAATACCTTCTACGGTTATAGGTGTATATGCTATAAATATCCATGTTATACTATACCTATATTATAGGTACATACTAGTGTACCTTGTGTTGTTGCCACAACCAAAATAAAAGTAAAAATATTTTTAAAATTTATAAAAACTTTAAAGTTCAATATCTGTTATATATAAAGGAATGCAAGGGCTTTATTGCAATGTGAGAGGTTATTTTTTAGATTATAATAGAAAACTTTATTTAAAAAAGAGTGCATGGATTTTGTTTCGAAAGTCACACGATGTGAAAATTATGTTTTTTTCCAAAATAAAGGATAATTTAATTTAATTTTTTAATTCATAAAATTGAAATCCAATGAATGACAAAGAATCCTTATGTGTTGTATAGAAGTGCAACTATTCATCTTTAGAATTTTGTATGAAAAGGGGAGGTCTTGTATAATAGTTTGACTTCCAATGAGTGTTTTAGGATTTTTTTAAAAACCAACTATTCACACAATGCCAAAAGGGATGATTTCCATGGTTAGAGGCTTGTCCTTTAATTCATAAATAAAATTGCGGACATTTTCTAGTTGATGAATGACAAAGAATCTTTGTGTGTAGGATAGAAGTGCAACTATTCATCCTCAATGCATGAAATGAAGAGGGGAGGTCTTGTATAGTAGTTTAACTTTCAATGAGTGCTTGAAGATTTTTTTAACCCGTAAATGACGCCGAGGACATTTTCCGGCAGATGAATGACAAAGAATCTCTCAATGCAGGACAAAAGTGCATCTATTCATCCTCAAAAATGTTGTGGGAAAAGGTAACATCTTCTATAGTAGCTTGTCTCCCAATGAGTGCTTTTTTCATTTTTTTAAGCCAACAATTCACACAGTACCCAAACAAATGATTTCCACAGTGACTGGCTTGTCATTTAAAGGTTAAGCCAACTATTCACGCAATGCCCAAAGGGATGATTTCCACAGTCACAAGGCCCGTCTTCTAAGCATTAACCCATAAACACCATGGTAGACGTTTTTTGTTCGATGAATGACAATAAATTCTCCTGTGTAGGACAAAAATGCAACTATTCATCCTCAAAATTAGGGGTGGAAAGGGGAGATCTTCTACAATAGTTTGACCCCCAATGAATATTTTTTGGTTTTTTCAAACTAGATGATGTCACACGGCTCCCAAAGGGCTGATTTCCACGGTCACCAACCCAATGTTTAACCCATAAATGACGTTGCGGACGTTTTTTGTCCGATGAATGACAAGGAATTCCTTTGTGTAGGACAGAAATGCAACTATTCATCTTCGGAATTAGAGGTGGAAGTGGGAAATTTTCTACAGTAGTTTGACTCCCAATGAATATTTTTGTTTTTTTTAAACTAGATGATGTCACACGGTTCCAAAAGGGCTGATTTCCACGGTCACCAGCCCGGCGTTTAAGCGTGAAGTGACCAGCGTACAGGTGGTCCGACCCATAGCATTGTTGAATATGGACTCAAACCTCCGTCGCATGGTCACTGAAGTCCTAAATTGAGCCGTGTGATCAACCTACTTATCCATTGAATTTAGCCACATTTGGGGAAACGGAAACTCACTGCTTTGAATTGAATTGTAATTGCAATTGCAATTGAATTGCATTGCATTGCATGTTCTATTATAATGTCAAAATCCCCAGCAGGGTGACGACAGAAATCTCCTCCTGACGCATCTCTGACACGCCGAAGCGGAAATAAAAACCCAAACGGCTGAATTTAGAACCTCAGTGACGCCGCAACTGAACACGCATTCAACGGGACGGAACGGAGTCTGACGGACTGCCCCGGCCAGCGACAATCTGAAGCGACGTTCCGACGCAAGTACGCAACTGAATTTGTGAATAGAAAAAAAACAAGG
Organism: Climacium dendroides; assembly: GCA_950106755.1. Classification (NCBI taxonomy): domain Eukaryota; kingdom Viridiplantae; phylum Streptophyta; class Bryopsida; order Hypnales; family Climaciaceae; genus Climacium; species Climacium dendroides. The sequence goes on along the minus strand of OX467087.1, from coordinate 4,991,715 downwards.
CGGGGGGGAGGGAGGGTGCAACTGAAATCGGAAGCGGAAGGAGCTTGCGCGCCGCAGCTGCTCGAAGGCCTGCGACTTCGGTCAACCGGCAGTCGTTTCAACATTCGACAAAGCCCTTTGGAGTTGACGGATTCTCCTGAAATTGGAAGAGGGAATGCTTTATCAGGATGACGACCTATTTCCAACCACTTAAGCAATTCAGCCTTATCTCTATGGAAAAAATAGTTCCTGTGGAGAGAAATAGATTTAAGAAGGATTTTATAGTTTTTGGCATTTCTTCCGTCAGAAATAAAATTATCGTGAGTTTTTTTTCCTGTACATCATAAAAGTTGTACCAGATTGTTTTGGTGCCATTTTGACACCAAAAGTCGCATATGTCATTTTAGTGTCATTTTTCTATACTAGGTTGGTATGGAGGTTGGCACCAAATTAACTCAATTACATTTCAATGCACCATCATGGCACCATGTTCATATGGCTTGAAGTTCCTGATGTGAAGATTTTGTTTGTTCCATTCTTGATTTGTAGGCAAAAAATATTGAAAATTGAATAAGATAAAGGACTTCCAAAGTTTATATTTTTTGAGTAGAGAATCCATAATTGCCCACGAACGAATATTGCCCGTAATTTTCATCTCAATGATCAAAATGGAATGATTCAAAGCTTTCCATTAATATATATAACTTTAGAAAACCAATTTCAAATTTTGGTTTTAAAAAAAATGATTTTTTTTCTCTAATCTTTCCATATTGCCTGGGCGGTGAAAAAAATAACACATTTGGCCATAACTTTTGACTCATATTTCCAAATGTCATGAAATTTGGTGTGTATGAAAGATATTCCTCATCTCCACCTTGTAATAAAATTTCAATATGCAAATCTCTACACTAAAATTGGTAAATAGTGTTGGGTGATAATTAGTGTTGTTCCCTATTTTTTACCCCCAACATTTCATACACTGCTTTTTTCCCACCATTCCAACTTCTATATTTTGTTCCATCTAACACTAAATGCACTCTTGTAGAAATGTTGAAATGACCAAATTATATTAAAGGGCTAAAATAGTGTTAGAATGGATAAATAATGTTCTAACACTAACCTTGCAAATCACAATTGGTGTTATTGTTGACAATTAGTGTAGCCAACACTATTTACAATTTTAGTGTAGTCACATGTACCTACCCAAAATTTCTATGCTGCCAAAAACGCATGTTGGTCCTTTAGAAATTTGTTTTGTTTGATTTTCTTATGCATATATTCTATGGACAAAGTATTCTATACATTAAAGTAGCCTATTTGTTTTGTTTGTTTGCTATAGGAAAGTCTTTAGAATCATGCGTCCCCTAGTTGTGTTCATAGTACCATCAAAAAGCCCTCAATGAGAAGTGGTGCACAAGACTTTGTTTTGTGGCATTCTAACTCATGACAAAAAAGATTTTATGAACTATAATTTATGGTTTTATGATTTCATTGAATTTAAAAAAATTTACGATTTAAAAAAATTAAAAAAATATTTAATTTTAATTTTATTATATCATGGTAATGGCACATGACATACTAATGAATATAAACTATGAATTTTTAAAGTGTTGAAAATAGGTGTAACAATAAGCACCCTAGGCTTTCATAAATAGTGAACCTATCCATTTTATGCAAGACTTTAGATGTAGCTACCAGAATTAGGTACTATTTCCTTACCCAACAAAAAATATTTTACAGTCTCAGCTAAACTTTAGAGCCACCCGCATTGAAAAAAATAAAATAAAATAAGCTGACTGGAGCTGCAGCAGCTGCGTCGCCCCTGCCCCTGTAGCTGCAACCGCGTCGTCGTCGTCATCGTTGTCATCGTCAGACTCGACTCTGCTTCCGATCACGTCGTTGTCTCTGATCGACAAACGGCCACAATCGCTTCCTTCACAGCTTTTCCAATGTATTTCACAACAAAGCTCACCACTGTTTACTGAGTATTCTAAGTTTTTGCATTGGAGCAAGCGCCATAGCCGCCCCAGCTCCCGCACTGCTTCTTATGTCGGCATTAGCTCTGTCGTCGTCGTCATGGTGAGCAGTACTCGTCGCTACCTACAGTTGCAATCACGACACCCCAATCACCGGAAGTGCCTTTCAACTCTTCCTTGCAGCCGCGCCCCAGACGTGGCAAATTTGGTACACACTGCTGGGTCCTGGAGTTTGAGCGTACTGGGTTTGTGAGAGCGTGCCAGCATTCCAGGTTTGTGCTGTTGCTTTGGTGGTGGCTACTATATTGGGGAGGTGCTTAAGTTGTAGCGTTTGTGGGGTTCTGGAGGAGTACGGGGTGATAAGCGAGCTGGCAGCTGTTGCTTGGATTTTAGGGCGGAGTGTTTGCGAGTGTGGGCGAGTGTTGTAGTGGTGGAGGGAGCGGGGGAGATTAGTTGAACTTCATATCCTGGAGAAAAGCTTTGTTCATTTGTGCATGCCCTAGCTTACTGTGTCCGTTGTGAGCTTTCGCGACTGTAGGTCTTCGAGTTGTTACGTGTTTCCTACCGTACTTTTGTTGGGTTCTTGTTATCAAGTGCAATCGTGTTACTACTGCGTAACGGTTTGGGCGATTGGGTCTTGAGGTCTTTTGAAATTGTTACGTTAAGATTGAGCGGTCTGATTTGAAATTTGGGGCGACAGGCATGGTGAACTCAATTCTTCCCTCGCTTGTCCCGCTGTGCAGCTTCTAAAGGGTTACTTACTCTGCTGGTAGAAACCGCGATTCTCAGAGCTTCATCTTCTCGCCATTGATCAATCTGTCAGTGCGTGTTCCTTTCAAGCCCACCTTCTGCAAATTAAGGGTTCCGTTGCTTACTTCCCTGTTAGAACCCGAGCTTCTTTGAGTTGATTCTTGTCGTCTCCATCGCTCAAGAGCTTAATCTGGCAGTACGAGTTGTTCCCAATCCAGTTCCTCCTGTAATTGTCGATAGGAACGGTTGCTTTTTTCCCTGTTAGAAGCCGAGGTTCTCAGAGTTTAATCTTCTCGCCATTGATCAAGAGCTCCATCTGCCAGTGCGTGTTGATTCCAGCCCCCCTTCTTCCTAAATTGTCGAGGGTTACTTACTTGGCTGCTTAGAACCCAAGCTTCCTGTATCACTCGCAATCCTGTGGAGCTTCCCATTAGGTCAATTTGGGAGCCATGATGCATCGGCCCATGACCAGACTTCTTTTTCTGTGTTTGTCGATCCTGAGAGTGGCAGCGATCTTGCCACCTCATGAATCGGGTCCCACGTTGGATTTCTTCAATTACTCCGGGATGCAGGCGACGATCAGCTGCGTGGATCACCCAGCGAAGCGTTTGGAAGCTGGCGGCACATTCTCCATTCCTCTCTCTCGCAGCGACCAGGCGTGCCTGGTGACGCTCAAGGACGGCGAGCACGCGTCAGCTACTCTTGACAAGCTGCTGCCGCTCGGCTCCACGAGCTCCGGCCACAGCGTGTCCGTGGACATCAACGACACGTTCCTGTTCTTCGCCTTGGATGAGACGCCGCACCACCAGTACGTCAACTTCCACCAGCAGCTGCAGACGGAGAGGGCGTCGGATTTGTTGCTATGGTGAGCTCGCAGTCTTCACAGTCAACAGCGTTGAATTCTAATTCATTTTTTGGCCTAATCCTGTGCTCTTCAGTCCTAATATTTCGAGTTTTAAGAACGTGGAGGGTTAGGTGCCAAGCTTCTTGATTCCCTAATTTGTGGCACTAAAAATGGAGGGGTTGGGTGACCAAGGTTTCGTGCATTCTCGATGGAAGCTTCTTTGTTTCCCATTCCTTTGTCCCCCGTGAATTGAGTATCTGCCAGTCTTTTTGAAAGCGCTCATTCGAGAAGCTCCAGGTGGAGTGACCTTCTGATTTGTTGCCAATTGAGCTTGTCATTCTCACAGTGCATTTTTGTTGAATTCTAGATCGTTTTACCCTATTCTGTTGTACTTGATTCCTTTTTCCTTGCAATAGATCGTTTTTCCCTGTCAAGTACAAAGGAATAGGCAACAGAAGTCTAGAATTTTAACAATAGATTTTGGTGAATTCTAGACCGTTCTTCCCTATTCCCTTGCACATCATTCCTTTTTACTTTTTGCAGTAGAGTAGAGGGTTAAGTGACAAGCTTTATTGCATTTTCTAAACCCATTATTTGCCCCCCTACGAATTGGATTGAAGCCTGTTTTTGGATTGCGCTCATTTGATAGCTTTGATGGAGCTATGTCTCTCCGTCATCAAGACGGGGGAATTGTCTCCAATGCTTGACGAATTTGTGTTTCAACAATTTGTTGAAAATGCCAATGGAAGTCTAATGATTCATGAATTGGGTTTCATCCAGTTCTTGAAAACTCCTTTAGCCATTGAATGCTCTATGAATTGGGTTTCTGTCAGTTTGCTGAAACTGCTAATAGAGGGATTTTATTAGGCTTTGCTCCTCTACGAGTTCAGTAGTTGAATTTGAGAAAAGTCTCCGGGATTTTTGTGTCCAGAGTGCTCAGGATTTTTTGATTTTTTACTTGCCACGGAGTGTGAAGCGCTCCTGACGATTTCTAAAAGTCAGACACGTATGTCGGTGAGAATTTTGTCTTCATGCCATCCCAAAGTTCTCCAGTGAGTCAAGGGACCAAAAGAGCTCTGGGGACCAATTGACTATGGAATTTCTTCTGAATGCAGTACACATTCAAGCTATTTCTTTATAGTATTCTCTGACATTTTGTTTTTCTGCAGGTCAATGGAGAACGCATCAGATGAATGAAGATGATTGTGGTCCAATGAGAGTTCAAGCAAATGGAGTCCCCTGCCCGAGTCAGGTCAAACAATAGCAGAATGATTCGGTCAAATGGAGAAGCGGTGTTTCCTTTTGCGAAAGTCAGCCGCAAAAGGAACAATCCTTTTAGTATTTTATGGAGTACTGTAAATTTGGTTCTCTCGTCTAGTTTAGTGTACACTAGGTTCTTTCACGAAGGTAGGCTCGACACGAACCTCAAATTCCTGTCTCACAAAAGTGAGTGGGATCGGCGAAATTTTGGTCACCATTCTTGCAAGAGCGGATGTGTGCGAGATTATGCTCTTGAAGTCCACGTAGGCAGCATCATTTATTTCTTCGGCGGCGCTTCTAGGGTGGAGCACATGAGGCATTTAATGTATTTTCAAGCTTCTCATCTCAGCAGCTTTTTCAATATCAGTATGGTGGAAAATTCGAAAGATTTTTCCCTTCTAGACCTTGTCACTGCCGTTTAGGTCTTTGCTGAGAGTATGCGATGATGAACTTTTGCTGCTCATGGAAAGGTTTCACGCTGGTGCCCCTGCAGGTGCTGTCTTGTGTAAACGACTCTTGAATCAGCCAATTTGTCCTCCTTCCTCCCGTGCTGTTTTTAACCCTTTGTAAGCTAGTTTGTTGTTTGTGAACAATTTGTTGGAGCATGGTGAAGCCGGATTGCAGCACTTACACTCAACCCTCTCTAATCTGTATGTGCACATTCCATGTACAGTTTATCTTCAGAATATATTAAGTTGGGGAAAACATGACTGCAGTACTTTCCACATGTCAAGTTTGGGTCACATGGCACAGTGAATGTACAAGCTCTATTATCCTCTGAGGCAGCGCAACTGTAGAGGGTTGAGTGAGGGTAGTACCAGTGTTGTATAAACAATTAGTTTATCATGATAAGTGACATGATAATGGGCAATTATTGTAAGGTACAGCTCCGGCCCTGTGTTGACAAGTATTTGAATAGGACACAACAGAACAGGAAGAAAAGGATTAATTCAATGAACAGAAAATAAAGAGTATAAAAAGCCGCGTGGTGCACACGGAAAAATTTCCTTTTATAAGCATTTGAAACAGGAGTTGCCTGGTTGCTCTCTCCTCCAGTCCAGTCTCCGACTAATTGTTCAGCTATTATATTACAGGGTTCACCAACTTTCAGCTCGACTTCAATCCAGATCTATACGAATAAGAAAGAACACTCTACCTGCGCTGGACCGATACGTAACTCCTATTCAGATCACTCTAGCACAGGATCAAACCCAGTATTCATCGTCTCCGATTGACCCTGCAAATTGCAGTTCACACATAGAAATGTAAATATCATTCGTGAAAATTGACATTGAAAGAACATAACGGCAATTTTCTCAACAATCAATTAGGAAGAAAAGGAAACTGTCACATTCTCGGACAGAATACAGTCACAAGGCCCGTGGGATCAACCAGCAGGAACACTCCAATAAGGACGAAAACATTCAGAACTACATCCTAGCTTTAAATGTCATCCCCCTTTGCAAATGGCAAAGAACAAGGCATAACGTTAAGTGACAAATCTGAGGATCGAAGTACCTGCTTGTTCCGGGTATAAGATGAGCACATTCTGATAGCGTACCCTTGGGCACGCGAGGCTGTGCCCAAAGCCAACTACGCATTCGAAATCAAGTGCTTCGGACCAGGGACGTCAACATCTTCTAGGGAAAGATGACTACTCAGTCGCTCAGTTGACAACCATTGGCAGACTTGATTGACAGGTGCTACAAAACGTCCTGCGTTCTCCCGAGGAATCCTGAATGGACTGTTCATAGATGCCAGCCGCGCAGTAACAGCGGCCTTCAGAGGTGAATCGCCCTCTATTCTACTCCGCCTTCCCCACCCTGTTATCACAGTAACCTGCACAAGTACGCACGGTTACTTGCCATCTATAAACAGTCATTCATGCTTCTAGATGGCGTGCTTTCAAATAAAGGAAAATTTTACTTTGCTCGAGTAAATAAGGAAGAGAATAAGCAGACGCCTAGACACCCAAAGGGTTTCACATGTATTGAGAAAAATAGAGAAATACCCTACATGAATTTGATATACAATCTGAGTGGTCTTAGAAAATAAAATGAGAGCACCACAAAAAGATTCTAAGTGCGTACAATCATATACCTTGAGGGTTTCTACTAGCCAACTTCTGAGTGTAGGAAAGAAGAATCAAGAATAATGACCCTTGGACGTAAGATCGAGCACGATAACGTGACGACTTGGAGTCAGTGAGGACCAGAAGACGCACCTGTTCATAGGGAGTATCTTCTTTGATACACGTGGATTCCATTTCAGAAAGCCAAGAAACGAGCATCACTTGGGCCACGTTTACAGAGAGAAGATGCAGGTCTAGCAAGAGCTCCTCGTCTGCCACTACTCTTGCTTGAGGAAACACGCCTCGTTCGCGTCCAGCCATGAGCACTTTCCAGGCACGACCTCTCCATCCAAAACACCAAAGTGCTTCAACCAACGAATCATATAAAACAAGTCGTGATGCAGTCCCTTCAGACTGCAACGTATCAAACAGAACCGTGGCTTCAACCCATAAATGTCTATTACCCACGATCTCGCTTCTTTCCTTCAGTAGCCATGCAATTACTCCAAACCTCTTACAGCTCTGGATGCAATCCAACAGTGCTGATACTTCCTCATGCAAGCGGCAAGAGCACAAAGCAGTGAGCAGAACACCAATGGTTTCGCAGCTTGGCTCTGTTCCGGTTCCCTTCAAAGCAAAGAACCTCGCTGCCATGTCCTGAGATAACCGTGCACAACGTCATTAATTAGTGATCAATAACGTGCTCAGAGAATAGGTCTATCACATTGGGAAGCCTACAAGCTGGGGTACCACACTGCAGAAAATCACTACTTTTTTTTGTTGAAATCATCTACCTACCGGAAACCTTTTCGCGCTGCCGTACGCATTGATAATGGACGTGTAAGCAATCACATTCATCTTGGTCCCGGCCTTGATCATCTCGTCTAATATAGCTTCAGCTCTTTCCACCATTCCTAGCTTTCCATACCCGTCAATTAACGCACTGTAAGTATGTTCGTTAGGGGAAACTCCCTTCACGCGCATCATCACGTACGTGGAATCCATCCTCTCCAATAGCTCTGCCTTCCCATAAGCGTTGATTAATGCACTGCAAACAGATATAACATCAATAGTACGTAACGCCTCCCTTCAGATGGTCAACTAGAGGCTGCAGACAATTGCTGATTAACCTGAAACGAAAAAGCTGTGATAGAGTTACCTGTAGGTAATCACGTCGGGGCGGTACCCAGTGGATTGCATGACCTCAAATGTGGATTCCATCAGATCGATAAGTTTCCCTTTGCCATACGCATCAATTATGACATTGTAAGCAAATGTGCCAAGCTTTGGTCCGCCAAAACGCATTTCCTTCGCAGCTTCCTGCGTTTGCAACCAATTCTGGTTTCAGACCAAATTGCCCAATAAATACCCTTCTTACCATTGATGAGTAGAATTTTTTCGATTGGAATTGATCAACTTCTACAGCATCCTTTGCGGCAAAGATTGAAAGCCGGAATTCAAAGACAAAAATGGTGTCTGCGTGCAGGATAAGAACCAAGCGCAGTTCCGTATGCAACAGACCATCCTCTAGCCATTAAAAAGTTTAATGACATTCAGTTTTGATCTTCTTATGATAATTGCAGACTCAGACAAGTTTGCTTAATTTCTGTGAATAACGTCAACCTCAAGTTCTCGAAACCTGGTCTCCATCTTGTCGTACATACCACACCGACCATACGCACTGATCGTCGCAACGTAGGCAGAATAATCAGGTTGTAAGCACAAATATTTCATAGTTTTCCAGACTCGCTCCATCTCCTCATACTTCCCTGCTTTCCCATAAGCATCCATGATTCCTGTGTATGTCACAATGTTGGCTTTGCAGCCAGATTCCTGCATTTCCTGTAACTCACGTTGCAAAGCAGTAAGCTATACTTTCGCCTAGGACCTTGAAGTGTTTGATGCCTCTCCAAAGCAAGATGCGTGAAATTTTGAAACTTAATATCAAGGCAAGCAGATTCAATCTGTACTACTTGCTACGGAGTATTCAATAACATCCTATAAATTTCATAACTCCAAAAACAGGGAACTACTGCCAAGTCTATTCTATTTGGAGAGAAAAAAGGAATTCTTCATGGGCGGCTACAACTTCTCAAATCAAAGGGATGTATGAGGGCTAAGCGATCCTATATGCATGGCTTACCAAACTCAAAACCTGTAAGAAATTAATTTGTACCTGCAAGGTGGCCTCCATTTTCTTCAACATTCCTCTCTTCCCATAAACATCAATAAGCAGACTGTAGGCTGTTACATCTGGCTTACATCCAGCTCTCTGCATCTGTTCTAAGATCTTCTCCATCCTTTCAAATTGACCGGCTTTCCTATAAGCGTGTATGAGTGAGCTGTAAGTCAATATGTCTCCTGGACAACCTGCAGACTGCATTCGTTCAAAAGTTCTTTCCATACTCCTGTACTGGGAGCCTTTGCCATAGGCATCAATCATTGTGTTGAATGTGGACGTATCGGGAGTACAGCCAGCAGCAACCATAGCATCCAATGCCTCTTCCATCTTAGTCCAGAGACCTCCTTTTCCATAGGCACCAATGACAACATTAAATGTAGAGCCGAGTGATTTCAAGCCTATATCTCTCATTTCGGAGAACAATGAATCGATTTTTTCCCATTGTCTAGCTCTTCCATATGCAGCCATCATGTATCCATACGTCGTAGCATTAGGTTTACAAGCAGGAGTTTCTTTCATCTTGTGGAATACAGACACTGCTTTCTCAAGCATACCGGACCGCCCGTACGCATCAAGAAGGGCCGTAAAAACGTAGACATCTGGATCAATTGCAACGGTCTGCATTTCGTCGAATAGTTGGAGAGCTCGTTGAGGTTGGTTAGCTTTAGCCAAAATGCGGATGATCATGGAATACAAACGAACATTTGCTTTGTATCCCTCTGCCTGTTTCATGGCCGCAAATACCTGTCACCAGATTATAAAACTCTTTTAGCAAAGGACAATAGACGTCACAGTGATTCTAATGAATCATCCCCAAGATGAGACCCTTTCAAACCATTCGAGACTGTTCAACTCCAGTCATGTAGAATATAAAAAAGGCGGCGGCGGACTAACAGTCAGCTAAGAACTCAGCTGAAAGAGAACCTGAAGTCTGAGGAATTGCAACATGTTCACAGATTTCACTAAAGGCTAGATGTGTATATTCTGTTTGACACCATAATCAAAAAATCGAACCAACAGTGTTAAATGTGGGAATTAAGGAAATCACTTACATCAAGAGCGATACGCCAATTGCGCTGCTTCGAACAATCGTAAAGCATTGACCAAAGCTTTGTCTCTGACAGTCCTGATAGTGAAGGTTCGACTGCCTTTCTGATATGTGAACGGGTGACGGATGTCTGCTCTTGTGCTCCTGGAGAAGCATCAATCTCCCCTGAAGTACGCCTCAAGTACGGTCCAGGTCTAACCCTAGAAGAAGCCTTCCTATAGTAAGGGACTGGAGGGGCAGAAAGCCCTGGAGGTAAGGGCTTTCTCGCGGGCTGAGCTTTCTTAGCCCGTAATTCACCTGACACACTTTTAGGTTGCAACTGTTTCCTCAGAGGATCGGAAGGAGTACCGGCTGGACTTTCTGCTGGTTGCAAGCTTTGGCCAGAAGAGTTGGCACATTTCACAGATAAATCTATGATCCTCTTCTTCCGTAAAGAAGTTTTAACCCCTAGCCATAAAGACACAGACAAATCTCTCGGCGCAGAGGCTTCCTTCTCTAACCTAACTACTTGAGGCGAATTTTCGAGACCAACTCGACCCTTAAAAACACATGATTGTACGTTCAACCGTGAGTAATACCTGCACAGGCCAACTGAACGTCAAGAAATTGCAAAAGCCAGACTGATTCACTTGCCCCGGTTCGAACGAGCGCTTCTGTTCACTGATAAACAATCTACAAGCTACTAAATCTGCCTGTGAAAGAAATGCTGTACGTCTCAAAATTACGCAGTCAATAAACCCTATCTCAGTTAAGACACACCTAGAGTGCACTAGAGTTTGACAACTAGCTCAACAGTGCCTGAAGATCTCCAAATACCGACTGACCTACGTCGTCAGAACTTGTTCCTGCATCACTGGAGCTTGATAGTTTGCATTCCTCAAGCCAAATTTTTACCAAACAATCCATGAGCATTGTAAATAGTTCGAAAGACTAAAGTTAGGGTTAATTCACGAATCCTGCACCTGTGATCGGAGTAAGCGAGCGCAGTTCCCATGAGGAGCAGACCGTGCCCTGCCTCCGCCACGTATGCCATAGCTGACTCGGGCCTTCAATTTGAACTAGGAAATCCTACATTCGCGAACACTCCTGACCGCATTGCTCAACGCGTTACTAAAAATTGGACAGAGCCTGCAAATCATTCGACTCAACCCCGATAATCTCCGACTTCCCTACAAACGAAGCTACCTAATACTTCACATAACTCCACCACAGACATTCACGGAGAAAACAAAGAATCCTCCGAGATAAAACAACATGCCTGCAGCTGTCACCTCTCACTTCAATCTAAAACTCCAATTCACTACAAATTCTAACATATCGCGACAAAATCCGCCCTATTACGCGTTCTTCCGCGAACATCAACAACAAAAGACAGTATAATCCGCCTGCAAAAAACCTGTCAGAGGTTTATTGACGGAAAAATGCAAACAATTCGCATAATTGAGGAGCGACGAATTGAGCGTGGAAATTCTAGACCAGAGCCTCAAGAACTCTGCGTGCAAGCTGGCAAAGCTGTGACGAAGAAGACCGCAAAAACAGATAAGAGTGGCGTTTGCTCATCCTCCGCCATCCGTCCAACATTTCAACGAAACGTCGACAGAATCACATCTTTCGCGCCATACAGAAGTCCAATTCGTCTCCAAACTTTTCGTTCGTTCGGAATACTTCGTCCAAAAAGTGCCCCGTTCTTCCCCGACAGCAACTGGAGCCTCGACGGTCTCCTCATATAACATCTCATTCGTTTGTCCCGTTCGTAGGACTTTCGTCCAAGCTAAGCTCCCCGCCTTCACCTGTCTATACAGCGCGTTTGAATGTATTGCAACCTCGCTGAAGAGTTCACGGAGTCTGCTTGAACGGTCGTTTCCGATGCCAAATGTGTCTGTGTCTGCGGTTTTGGTCGTGGAATTCTCGGGAGTCGCTTCAAGCTTCTTCCGCGGCGTGCATCCGGTGATTCGACAATGAATGCGTGACGTTTAAGGTGATCACACAGGACCTAGAATTGACCGGAAAGTGCATATTTATTGTTAATTATCGATTAAAGTTACAGGTTTAGATTCTTTTCATTTTTTTCTTGTGGCTTGATACCGACTCTCTCCGTTTACTTAATTCTTGACAATGTGTAAAGAGTTTATAACACTTTCAGTACGGGGGGAGGATGATCTTTAGATTTCGAATGTAAAAAATTTATTTTCTTCAGCACATCCTTGCTGTTAGCACATTTAAGTCAGCTTCAAATGCATTCCGTAGTCGATCGTTGTGAAGAAACGTGTTGAATGCATGCTGGTGTGGCGGAATTAGCCACTATCCAGGGCATACTTGTTACTTTGTGTAATTTGTTCATTTTATCTTCGCCAGGACGAAGAGGATCAAGAGGACTCGATTAACGTAGTTTTAAATTTGACAGGATATTCTACGAGGATTTCATTCAGGCGGACATACAGTATAATTTGACTTTGTCGCTCTGCCAATTGTACGAGGTAAGTGAGTAGTTACCTTGTATATCTCTGAATTATATTTTCCATCAGACGTGACTCCTGGTGATTTATATCAAGTTTGAGTTATAATCAGAGCTTTAACTTTCCAGTTTCGTTCTTTTTTCAATTTTGTGGCTCTGTAGCAAGAGTAGGGATAGTATGTGTGATTGTTGTGACGTGATCTCTGAGCGCGTTTGCTGGTGCATTCATACTCCCTTCGTCCCATAAAATTAGAAATAGTCCCGAATTCTGTTTGTTTTTTCATTTGTCCTGAATTACTTGTCCCCTTCACTTCAGACCTGATTTTAGCGTTGAAGATGATTTCTTTTGTTTTTGACGATAACTAATGAAATGTGAGAAAAAAAGTAGTTCATTATCCCCTTTACAAATCAAACAAACTTTGAAAATTGTTTTTTTATAGCAATTTGAAGTTGACTGGGTCAATGTCCAAAAGATGAGTGTTTCATTGAATCTATTGAATTCCAAGTTGCTCTTGTGCAAATCTATGGCAAGGTAGTTGCATAATTAGAAAGTCTTTCTTCTCTATAAAGCCTATTCCTATTCATGTATGGTACTTTGTATCTATTGCAACTTCCTATTTTTTGATTTTTCATTAATTGCAATTAATAACCACGTCTACTTGTTTTGCTCTTTAGAGGATACTTTGCACACTCACTTTAGCATCATTTGATTGTAAAATGCATAAAAAAAAACTGTTTCCAAATCCTTAATACTTTTATTAGTAAAAAAAGTACTAGTATTATGGGATGGAGTAGTATGTATCCTATTTATGGAACGGTTCTTACTTTATGGAACTTTTATTACATTGTTCAAATATCTGACTCTTCATTGTTCATTGTTGAATTTCTTACTCCGGTTCTAATGTTTTATGACAACTCGTTACAATTTCGTTGTATATTTTGATACATGTAGATGTCAACGTCCACTTATTGCATAGAAGCATTGATTTTTGCTCAACAAGAAAAGTCGTAGCTGCGTGTTACACTGACTACATATAACTTGAACTGTTGACTGGAGCGGGGAAAACACACAGCATCGAGGTAACTGCTTCCCAGTTCGCTTAGCTGTGTATAAGATGATTCTAAATGCACAATAGAGTTGCTTCACAGGTAGTTTATTGATGGCAGTTACTGAAATTCTCTACAAATCGGATCACTGTGCTCGATTTGAGCTTACTGTAGTTTTTGTTACTAAAAGGACAAATAATATGTTGGTGAATTTCATGCAGGACCGAGCTTGCAGACCCCCTGATCCTGGTTTGAGAGAATTAATTCCGAGAGTGGTGCAATGCATCTTCGAATTCATTGAGAGAGCTGACGAGATTACTGAGTTTCTAATTACGCTATCAATGATTGTAATTCTTTGCTAAGCTACATTTCTTCAGTTTAGAAGATTCTTCGCTATCCAATTTACGAGTCTCCGAAACAACAATGTGCATCGCTTCTCACTGAACTCCGTGTCTGACCGGTTGTGTTTACATTGTGTATCATACAAATCATGTTAATTGTCCTTGCCGTCAAAAGACATCTCTGTTCAACATTATGAAGCACTTCAGAGTATTGAGAGACTAAAAGTGATAGGCGGACTATCCATACTCTTGTCTGAACACGAGTAATGTAAAATTGGGATTTATGCCACAAGTGGATGGAACCTCGATTCAATGAGCGCAGTCGTGCGCTAGACGTAAGAACTTGTGCCCGCAATTGTTCACACAACCGGTCAGACACGTGAACTCACGGGACAAGGTACAATCCCTTCCCGTAAAAGTCAGTTTCGTTATGTTGACTCGATTCAGAGTTAGAATTGTGACCTCTCGAGTTCTAAAAACAAGGGCTAGTATTGATTTAGATTTTAAGGAGCGCACCTTTAAATGTACCAATGTCGTTTATTTCCGCCAATATAAAGAAATTAACGCGAGAATTAACGTTCATACAATTGCATGACGTTCAAAATACATCACTTCGATAGATGTACATCTCACATATGGATGTTCTTGGTCTTGTATGTACAGTTGATGAACACCAACAGCACTTGTTTGCTTCTTCTCAGCGGCTCATGCAAAGAGCTGATGATAGGTTATCTAGAACTTCAAGTCTTTCCTCCAGTTGTGCGCAAAGGAGATACATTGCCTTGAAGAGAAAGAGAGTGCAAGAACACCAACAAGAGCCTCTTCTTTGCCAAGCTGCTGGGTGCGGTGCTGACGCCTGTGCGACTCAGAGAGGAGACTTGCGTTCAGTTTATCAAACGTCATGCTCGGGTCGAGGTGCGTAAGAGTTTGAATCATGCTGTCGAATGATCGGGGTAGTCCATTTAGCACCATCTGATTGAGGTTGCGGTCTGTCAATCTTTCACCCATGCTGCTCAGTCGATTTCGCAGCTGCCTGGCTTTCTTGATGTAGTTGTCGATTGAGTCTCCCTCGTTCATGCGAAGGGACTCAAGTTGTCCCATCAAGGTCAGGATCTGGGACTGATCGCCTGAATTGAACTGATCCTTGAGTGCCTTCCATGCTGCAGCTGGATCTGTGTGCTCTGCAATAAGATCAATGAGATATTCAGAAACGGATAACAGGATGAGTCTACATGCCAGCGTTTTCTTCTTCCTCAGTTGCGTCTCGGTCATTGTCTCTCCGTCTATAGTCACCGGAAATGCGGTGTGGTTCTGTTCAGTTTCGGTAATCACCCACTGTCCCTCTGCTCGTATACTGCTCTCATCTTCATTGCCTATACGTAGTAGTTTGATGAGCCTTTTAATTTATCCTCCTCTCTGAATGCTACGTTTTCAGTCATCTTTCTGATCTCTCTCGCTCAGCGTGGTCAGGAGCAGCGCTTTACTGTGGTCCTATAGTTTTCTACTTGATCGCACTCTCTTTCTCTTCAAGACAATGTATCTCCTTTCTCTCAGCTTGTGATAGCGGATTCGCTCTGATACCATGTTGAATTCAAACTAACTGAATTGAATTTGGTCTGTGATCAGACTGAGAGATATACACCGAGAAGGGTCCAGGCTTAATGCCCACTCCTTCGGTTACTGAGGTCACTAAGCAATTAAGGTACTTGTACAACTAATGTATCGGTTACTTACTAATTGATTTGATATGGCCACTTCACAAAAACAAAGAGCATCTCTCTGATCTCACATACACCGAATGCTGCGCTTACAACATCGGCACTGGAGCAGATCCAGCATCCCTCGGCTCCTTCTGGAGATCTTCGTTTGCCCTGGGTAAGCATGCCATCAATAAAATGCGAAGAGTGTGATCCAGGGCTTTTTTTTTCATTTTTTAAGGAGTGCGAAAGTGGCGATATAAAATGTTATAGTGGTGTTCCAAATTTCAACATTCATGTGCATTAGCACATATCACATTGTGCATAAATCTATTTTCACCCACAAATCTGGCGATTTCATCCAAGATTTTTTTTTAATTTGAAGTTTTTTTTATGCTTTTATCCAAGTTTTTTGGCATTTTTTTGGCAAGTTTTAGCCAAATTATTTTTTCCTGGTGCAATCTGACAACTGAAAGCCCTGAAAGAAAACCTGGTGTGATCCAATGTTATTTTGATCAATCAGTGGGCGCAAGAAGGCGAATGTAGAATTTGGGAGGTGTGTATTAATCCCGAAAGAACTAATGAGCTACCTTTGTTTTGTTTTTTCAGAATTTGGTCAAGCTCTATGATTGGACTTTATATTGAAAAAATTATGAAGTTTTTACCATACGATTCCCAAAAAATTCTCAATCCCTCTTACTAAGGAAATTTTGCACTCATGCACAGTTTTATTTATTTATTTTCATTTGATTTTGTAATGTTTGAAAATAAAATTTTATGCATAGTGTGCTACTTTTACCACAATATGTCTAATTTTTATTTAAAATAATGAATTCCTCTAATAGTTATAGTCAAATTTGTAGTAATCAAAAGTTTTTGAGAGCCATTGGAACAACCAAAACAATAAGTGGCTACACTAATAGAGGCTTCGTTCCTTTAGCACTGGCTTGCTTTTTGAGTCAAATAGCAATGTCTCAAACTTGAGAGCACATAGCTTTTGACATGATCAGCTTATATTGTCGTTTGTTGCTTAGAGAGGATTAATCTTGTACTGCGCAATGCAGCCTTTTCATTACTGTCCATTTCTATGTCCCTGTTTGATGCTCAACTGGATCAGCGTAGCTTCTTAAACGAACTCTAACGCTCAGAATCAGAGTTTCTCTGTTGCAGGATCGAAATTGTGGAAAACACTCGCGTTTAATTGGTCATCCCTCTTGTCCCTCGTGCCTTCTCATTATACTGTAAAACTCATCCTGAGTGACTGCACATTCAACCTTTATTTTGCGTCAGCTGCTTGGTCTCAATTATCCTGTCATCTACTTCAGTAATGTGTGAATGTCACCAGAGTCAGTAGTCATTTCTATCTATGCATCCCCAACAAGTAATACTACTTTGAATCCCAGTACCATTGTGTGTTTAGGATTGGTTAATTAAGTATTGAACACAGTCTTGCAAGTAAACCATGTTCTTCATCAAAATGATTCGATTATCTACAGAAATCATGAGTTAAAGAGTGACTGGTTTACCTTCACCATCTCCGTCCTTGTCAACTGCATACACACCACAATGGCCAAGATGCGAGCTCAGTACCTAAAGTTTTTGATTGTGGTTGAACATTAAATATGTGATGTAAAACCTACCTTGTGGTGTGTCCTTTTCTGGATAATGTTGAGGCCAGCCATAATCGTTAAAATGGTGTGTTTTACATAAGAATACTAAGCATATCAGGATCGATTACGAGACTGATCGAAATCTGCCAGTTTGACGATTATGAGATTGAAAGCTATAGAGCCAACTTGGAGCTATCTGAAAGTTGTGAAAAGTAGTCTGTGCTCTAGTTCTTTAGAACAGCTTCAAAAACAACATTGTTAACTCCAGTGTAATAATTTCCTGGCTGAAATTCTGGATGGGCTCTGCTTCTACAGTATATGGTGGTCATATCCACGGGACTTTTCCACTAAATTTGCTAATATCAGTTTAATGACAAATGTTTTCATATTTCACTGCTAGGCTTAAAACCTATGCCTATCCTTGTTATCAACAAAGGAAAACTGCTTGTGCATCTCATTTCTAGCATTCAGAAACTCGCCATTTCGATTGAAATTGCCTTGGTTTGGTTAGCGAATCCATAAGAAAAAGATTCAGAGAACTCACATTCACTAATCATCGCTTCGAGCTGCTCATCTGTAAATACCTCACCGAGGTCCCTCGCCACTTTCCTTACGTTCTTTATCTGCTCATGCCCCCACATGCAACATCAGATGTTTTCTAAACAGTAATGCTTCGCAGGCAACCCTGGATGCTCTCCAATCAAAAAATTAGAAGGTACCGGTAGTGCCGGAGTGCCACTTTCTCCTGAGACTTGGCATTATGTTCATTTGTGTCCCTGCTAGTGATGGTTGTAGTCCCTGGTGAAGAATTTATTTCAAGTGATGCAATAGTCATTGCATACCGCATGTTTCCTGATATTGCATGAATCAAATTCTCGTAATTGTAACACCTATGAAAGAGCTTTTCTAAGCTTGTAATCTGTGACTCACTGGATGTGTAATGTTCATACTCACCGATATTCTGCCCTTGCCTTCCTCGTCAAATACCGAGTACACTTTGCCAATGTTCACCTCTGGGTCTTTCTCCTTGTACTTTCTCATCACTTTCACGACCAAAAACATTTGATTAGTAAGCCTTTCAAACAGGATTTGTTGGTGCATTTTCTGTTTTGGATTTCTTTCAGAATTTTACATTCTATGTCAGCATTCATATCACGCGCCGACTATGATCTTGAGCAACTAGGATATCCTTCAATTGCAGAAACGCTTCAATTTGGGCTGGCCCTATTGAGGCTCCGTGATTGCATGCTGTAACATACCTAATTAAATACAGATTCCTACAGGATTTGTTGGAGGCTCACTTATTTGCATAAACTCGTTGGAACCAATCTCATTATTGTCGTCTTTGGAATACTTTTGCATCAAAGTTAATACCTCTGCCTTCTTCACGTCACATTCTAATGCTCTCATTGCTACCTGCATCCAATTTTCCTCTTACCGTAATCTTTCATGTTGGCATCAGAGGAGAATTCTTTCATCAAAAGGCCATCAGAATGCGTCAACTCAACTTTTTAAACAACAGTAACATCACTTTGAACTTCAAATTTCATGACCAAAGGAAGACACAAGATTAGAAGATATTTTTTAGACCCACAGTGTGAGCAATTTGGCAAGTGAGTGACATAGATTTCACTTGAGGTTTAGGTGACACTTTACATGCCACTTCGAATTTTTGAGACAAGCCTAGAAATCCAACCACTCCCTTATATTCGAGAGGCTGACATTTTATAACTCAATTTCTGTACTAATATGCAAAGAGGTGGCTAAATACCCAAACACATTTTTCTCTTTGAATAGAAATAGAGCTGTCTACCATCAGTGGACAACCTCCCACACTGAAATTGCATACGAATTTTACTCAGTGTGATACAAATTTGATCTCCACAGATTTGACTCTTGCGATCAAAGGTATCTATACAAGTCCCAAAAATCTCACATGGAATTAACACTTTAAAGGTCATAAATTGATGCAAATGGTATCCTCTACTTTAACAACAAATCAGCAAGGATGGTCATCGTGTTTACCTTGAGATCACGGTAGCCGAGTCTGCCAACTTTGCGGGTGTCAAAAAGCTCAAATGCCAGCCTGATCTCATGCTTATCGGTGTCACTGATGTCGAAAATCTCGGTGTTCTTCCGAAATGTCCTGGGGCTTGCACTGACATACAATGGCATGGTGTATGCTCCAAGGCGTGAGCCCGTGGGAGTAGGAGGGGCAACTCTTGAGAGAGGCGAGGAGGGTGAAGACACGGGATTCCATGAACCTCGTCTGCTAAGACCTTGAAGGCCATGTTGTCCCGAAGTGGGTTCCATGTATGAGGTTGTCGTCTCATCCAGCATTTTTGAACTTGTCACAAGACTTGGAATGTTCAGGACTCCTATTACACTCAATCCTCATTTAATCTGACCACCTGGGGGACTCAACTTTTTACTATGACATAGTTTGAAAGTGTGATAGAAATGTGCAGGATATTCTAAAATGTCAGCTTGGAGTAGACCGTAATCAAAAGGCCGACAATTTTGATAACACTGGAAAACTTATTTGTAGAGGAACCTACTATATCACAAACTCTACAAAACAAAGCTGATAGGATCTGGGATATGGTAACAGCCAGTAGGCTGTGCAGACTGTCTTGCTGAAAGCCTAATAATTTTCATAAAAAGGGTTCGTTAAGAATTAGTCTCATTGACCTTTGGGTTTCTTTTATAAATCCACTCCTCTACTATAACTCTCCCGTAATGGAGTTGTACATGAACTGAAAGAGATGTTAAGACGAAGGAGAGAGTGGCAATCATCAATTGCTGGTTCCAATCCTTAAGGAAATTGTGAGACTTCGGCAATGGAGGTATGGTTTTCGCATCAAAAGGACTGTTGGAGATTCTTCTGCACACAACCCAGTCAGTGCACAGGAAAGAAGAATTAGGATTAGAGTCATTCTTGCGACCTGTGGAGGCTCTATGCAATTGCTAACGCTCTACTACAGTAGTGCTTTGCCAGTATGCAAATCAAGGGTTCATAATCTTAACAATGTATTTGGAATTGCAGTGACATTCCTATTGTACTTTTGTAGGACCAATAATTCTTTCTGTGGAAGTCAATGGAAGTCAGTTCCACTGAACAAATATGTCGAAACAAGAACTGGAAACCTTTGACAGATCTTCAGAGGAAAGATTTTAAGTCATTATATCTAAGAAAATTTCACCAGCTTTGACTTCTTGATTCCAGGGCTCTCAACTGACATAACCTCTCATGATTCTTGTACGTACTGGCCAGAAGGAGCATAAATCTGGTGATAAAATAGCATGAATGATGAGGCTGTCAACAGTAGTTCAACGAACTATACCTGATAGACACAGATACTGAGTGCTACTCCTGATGCCTCATTTTGGATGCAGACTCTGTAAAAACGGACTTGTAAGGCGGTATCTACATAAATTGCACAGAGCTCAGATCAAATTTACAACTCCAGGCTTCCCTGAGCACGTACTTCACATTTTCGAAAACAAAAATAAGAAACAGAATGAAGTGCATTTTGAACCACGACAGTATATCACGAATATTAGTCTGGAGATTTGGATTTTGCAACTCAACCTCTTAAATCAAGATTCCTACACTCTTCTTCTCACCGTTAACCCTAATAATGACCCGTGAGTATCCGAAGCAGATTAAAAAAAAAGCCACCATCAGTCTTTTCGAGCATTGAAAGCATCCGGACATATTTAACAGTCTTCCGAACCATTCAGAATACCCTTTGAGAATCAAAATCCATGATCAAAAATTGGAATAACGGATCTTGATTCTCACAAAGTTTATATAAATTTAATGAGTTGCATTCACGTCAGAGTCTAAGTATGTTGATTGGGAAAGAAAGGTAATAAATCAATGATATGAGGTTCTACAATTGCCTGCTGTTGCAAAAAAACTGAACCATGATAACTAACTCTTGATTTAGAAAACAATATTTCTTGGACCTCAGGAGGATTGTGGAAATTGTTTCTTCACCTCATGTCATGAAGGATTCAAATGTGAGGTTGGGAGAATCCCTTACCATAAATTTTGAAAGAGATTTGTTACAGACGCAATTGTCTGCGTCTTGAATTCCACCGCTCAAAATTATCCCCTGCAAAATTCGTAACAAAATTGGGTACAAAAACGAGCTTCTTCTTCTCCAGCTGCGGTTCACTTCAAGAAATAGTGTGCGATGAGTGGTCTTGGAAGACACCCTGTTGATACCCTGATTGAAACATGGGCGGGTATTCGTAGCCACATCTTCGCGGGTATCAACCTCTCTGGTCTAGCGTGTCAGGAGCCTCAGTCACACTTAGGACCAGCATTTTTTACTTGAAGAATTCTTAATGTCTAAAGTTGCATTTGAATATTGAAAACCAACCATTAACATAACCTTATTAACTATTTAAAACTATTAACTATTTAACTGTATTCCATTATTGACTATTTTTTATATTTCTTGTGACAAAAGAATTTTACAATTTTTTTGCATTGAAGATCTATTAGTAGAAACATGGGTTGTGTAGATTAGAGAAACATGCCCCAAAAGACCTACAACTAGTCAAGTTTTTTATGTAGGATTTTCTTATGGGTCTTTTTTAGTCTAAAAAATTCTGAAATACTAAAACACATCCTCTACTATATATAAACTATGAGAAAATAGAAAACTAATCCAACAACTATAACAATAACTTTAAAGTGCAAATTGCATCCATATTCTACTTTTGATTACAAATTTGTTCAATTTACAATAATTTTGATATTCATTTCTACTCCTATTGTGTAATCATGTGTTCACCTCTACAACATGTTAGTTTATGATTACCCTATATTCTTTTTCTAGAAGATCTCAATTTTCGATTTATATTTCATTTACATAATAAAGTCGAAAGTAATAAATAAATTGTATAAGAATTATGTCAGTTAAGATTGATTTAGGATAATGACAATCTTATTATGATACCACCTTTTGGGCAAAAACTAGTATGTTAAGAACAAGGAACAAAACAATTTGAAATCAACATTTGCAATGAAAACACTCAATGATAATACTATGCCTAGCTATTAGAGTCAACAAAATTAAATTAAAAAATAATAGTTGAATTTTTAAGAAATTACTTTGAGAAAGAGTCAAAAAATTTAATTAATATTACACATGGTTGAACTATTAGAAAATGATTCACATTAACATTCACAAACTTCCCAAAATATGACTAATAGAAAGTTAAGAGATGTGTTATCTATGCATTATTCATAGTCACAGTAAAAAAACGAAACATGGGGTTAACAAAAATTGATAATAAAAGATAATTCTTACAAACACTCACAAATGAGCAAGTGAGAAGAAGATTTTTGATTGAAATAAACCAACCAATGACAAACAAAAGGCCTATTACAAACACCTAGGAAATGATCCATTATAGTTTTGCATCAATCAATGAATGGAGAGTACCGGCATTTAGTTACAAGTTAGTTGAAATTTCTTGAGAATTTCCGAATGAGATAGAAAAGTTTAGGATGAGGTTCCATACAAAAGGAGGTGCTTTTGGAAATGGACCGGGTTGGGAAAAAGAATCCAGCAATTAAGCCAATCTTTGTGAGATTACGAAG
The DNA here is from genome assembly GCA_950106755.1 of Climacium dendroides. Classification (NCBI taxonomy): domain Eukaryota; kingdom Viridiplantae; phylum Streptophyta; class Bryopsida; order Hypnales; family Climaciaceae; genus Climacium; species Climacium dendroides. The sequence goes on along the minus strand of OX467087.1, from coordinate 4,968,835 downwards.
GAAAATTACCATTTGAAATAAAGGATTGGCAACAGTCAACCAGGTTATAACTAAGTATGGCGGATTTTTTTTACTAAGGCCCTCTAATACCCAAGTGAATGGGTGACTTACCTTAATGTCCAAACCCACTGTTCACTCACACTCTCACAGGCTGAGGTTGTCACCTTCTCACTTGTGACAACTCCTCGGAATTAAACTCTCCAATCGATCCATTAAAAATTTTGCTTGGAAATATGAGAAGTCCATTCTAAGCTAAGTTACCACATGACTTTATCAACTTGATCAAGCTAGTACTCATTGCAATCTTGAAGGGAAGGGTATGAAGAATTTATTATTAATTAAAACAACTATAGATTAAGCACAATCCTTGATTGATATAGAGGTAGCGTTGCTGCCATCAGTTAAATGGAAAAAATGGCATGTTGTAAGGTAGGAGGTTTTAAAAGCATTTAGGCTCTAAAATGACTCACTTCTTTAAATATACACTATTTGTACATGTTTTTTTCGTAGCCTTCAATAATGTGCAAATTGTGTACATTTTAGGAAGTGGGCGATTTTAGAGCCCTATGCCATTTCAACTTCAAAATTTCATAACTAATTCCACAAAGCTTCAAGAAACATGAAACGACTTGATTTAAATGTCAATTCCACTTGTCTTTCAAAGAAAATTTACTGAGAAATATTTCAAAATGTTTCACCTCCTCAAAATTCAATTCCAACTCTTAAATGGTCCATTTATAGACCTCCTATCTTACTAATTGTGGGCATGTCATACTAACTAGCCTTCTAAAAATGCATGGATCCTCTCTTGGATTTGTGCATTTTTAGAAAGTTGAATCTCTAGCCCTAAGCCGGTAGGTGCAATGCCAAGTTTAAATCTTCATAGGGGAATTGCAATATGCAAATGAACCCCTTTCATAGCAAAACAAAGCAATTTAAGCAAGAAAAGAAAAAAAATGTAGAACTAACTAGATTCACATAGTTAAGGAAATTTTCCAAATGGAAATTCACAATGACAACAATGCCACCGGGAAGAAAATGAAATTATAGGAAATGGACTAGGAATTTTACCACCTTTTGGCGCACTTCTAGGCAGATTTTAAAAAAAACAAGGAAGGTGAAAATATGTAGAAAATCCACTAATTTTTTTACAAAACTTCTCAAATTGTGGCATCAATGTATGATAGACTTTTTTTCAATAAATGAGATTTGGGTTACATTAATAAGGTTGACTTAGTGTCTACAATCAATGCTTTGGTGGAGTAATTAGTAACTACAATAAGAACTTCTACCTTTTGAGTATAAATTAGTCACAAAAAATGATTTTTTGGGGCCTTCATGTCATGGCTATATCAAAAAATATTGCTTTATGAGAATAAGATGACCATTATGAATACACTTTTTATTGGTTTTGAGGTAGTTTTAAAGACTCTTTTGGGCCAATTAGGATGCACACTTTAAAAATTCATAAGAACTTCATACTTTGTCAAAAAAAATCCAATTTTCTGTATTGATTTCTCACATTTGTTTGTACATAGAAGAAAACTTTAAAACTCGATAATGCCAACAAAGCAAACCAAATAATCATTCTATCTATATAGAGAGAGATTTATTTTAGGATCCATTGCATTTAAATTGGCATATATAAATTTTATAATAACAAATTTGTCACTTTCTTAATGTTTCTATAATTAAGGTGTCAAATTCTTGAAAATAAAAAATAAAAAATTCTTAAAATAGTTTTCAAATCACTTTTTTGACTTAAATCTATTATTATTATTATCTAGTATTAAATTGATGAAATGATATCTCTAATAGACACTTATAATAGTTATAGTGGGTGCAACAGTATAAAATGCCATTCTAATTTTTAAAATTTATAACCTTTTTGGATGGACAACTTTGTAAAGATTCTTATTGCACATAAAACCTTTTTTTATTCAAGATCAAATCTATCCAAAAGTTAGTTAGTGATGTTGGTATTGATGTATTGAGCTATTTTGCTCATAATATAAATAGGGAGTGTAGTGTCTTTTGAGTGAATAGTGATAAAAGCACTATTTTCTTTCAAAAGCAAATATGAAAAATTGATGGGATACACTTGTCATTTGTTGTTAAACTTTTATGGAGGGGTATACATGTAAATTTTCTACTGATACACATGTAAATCTTTTATGAGTTGTGTTTGGAAATACACACCCCAAAAACATATTTGTAATTTCTTGCAACTTGTTTGGATTGCAATAGATATGGGATATTGATTTGCTATATGTATTTTATTTTTGTACATATTCTGTACCCATATCCATGCTTTGTATCCATATTTTGTATCCTATTGTTGGGTGATTTAAATTGTTTGTAATCAACGGCTATCTTTTTTATGACAATCATTTGATTGGCAATACTAGTAGAGGGGGGCCTTTTTGGGAAAAAAAACAAGGGCTTTGATTTTTCACCAAGGAGGGTGGGGGATTGGAAATTGCAAGACTAAGCTACAAATTGCATCCATTCAATACATAGAACTACTTTGCTCATACTATAAATGTTTATAAATGGTCTTTTATTTTCATTTTATTATCTATTGAAAAGGTCCTCGTGTCAAAGGCTAGAGTAGGAGTCTTCATAGTCCATATAAATTGGAAATGATTAAATTAATCTTTCAATTTTAATCAAAATTAATTGTATTGTACTAAGCTACTATGAAAATAATGGAATTTATTTAGAAGCTTCAACCATGTGGTTGTTAGATTATAGCTTTTAAAGTTAAAAGATTAGGAGGGGGCAATCCACAAAGTAAGTAAACTTTGACTTTGGAGGTGCAACTATTGCATACAACATTTTTTTTATTTAGTTTACCATTGCATATTATATTATATTAGTTACAATTCTCTAAATTTCAAGCATAGAAAAAGGATTTAGCACATGGTGCTCAAAGCTAGCCGTCCATGCTCAAAAATCTTGGACAATATAACTTTTGATTCAAACACTTGATCAAGAAAAAAATACATATTCTCAATTCTCAAAAAGGGGGTTACAATTTTTGCACTTTCTGTCGACATTTTGCAAAAATTCATTCAAAACTAACTTTCAAAAATTCACCTTTCTAGTACCTATTAAACCCATGGCGTAAAAGGCAATCACCCAAAAATGCATCACTCACCCAAAACCACCATCATCACTCTACATACATTTCCAAAATCAATACGTATCTAAGTATGTACAAGAAATTTTTAAAAAATCTAGATACCAAAAACAAATTTCAACCCCTCCTAATTTTTGCATGCAGTATCCAAATGCCACGTTCTTTGGTGCATTGGAGCCTCCTTTCACTACGCACCTGAAAGATGCACATACTCCACCCTTGCTTACCTACCTATAACTCCAAAAATTCAAGTCTTTCTTCCCATGCCATTCATTTAACTTACACCAAAAAACAGTTTTGATTGACCCCCCATCATTGATCTTGAATATGATACTTATGGAATATGATATATATGATATACAAAATACATACATGTACATACATGTACATACATATACATACATATACATACATATACATACATATACATACATATACATACATATACATACATACATATACTTATACATACATATACATAATACATATGGATATATGGTATATTGATAAATAGATGCACATAATGATCCAAGATACAATGCCGATATCCCACATCAATTGCAGTGACAACAACATCCAAAAAAACATGAATACTAGAAAAATACAAAATGAATTTCTCAAGTACATTGTGATTGCCAATTAAATAATTGCCAAATCATGTAGCATGTCATTATTTACCTCCTTTCACTCACCATAAAAATAAACCAATAAAAATTTGACTCCCATCTAATAATAGTAACTCAACCCAGTAGCCAAGCGTGTCGTATCGTATGCATCTCAAATAACTCCATCAACATAGAAACAAAAAAAAGGGTACCGTTTTCTTAATAATGCCAAAAAAAAAGAAAAATTTATCATGTCTTACAGATATGCACCACCGAACTCCGATTGCAGCAATTGGGGGTCCGCGACTGTCCTTTTGGAGCTGCTCGCCATGTGCGAGCTTTTATTCGGTGTGCGCTTGTTTTTTGTTTTTTCTTCCCAAATGCAAACCATGTGTAAGCTTTTAGAAACCATTCACGAGTGTGCGTGCTGCTGGGTGTCAGTGGATGCCAGGCTCTTCCACTGAACACTTCCTCACATTATGCCAACAATCTGACAATGTCTCCACCTGCATTATGCAACCGTTTCCGTCTCATGCACGAGCGAGCAAGCTTTTTTTTTTGGCGAAATTTTGCTAGACTCTCAGAAATCTGACCTCTCTGGCTTCGTCCCTCCAAAAACTGGCCTCTGTAATGAGGACAACAGGGGGATGCTGGTCCAAAAACTGGCCTCTGCAATGAGGACAGCATGGGGGACACTGGTCCAAAAAAAAAAGCCCTGGTACACACATGCTCGTAATAAGGTACGAGGAGGTTCGTGGAGCGTCCCCATTGAAGAGCTGGAAATTAATTTGGGGAGGCTAAACTTCTTGAAGTATGTTTCAGTAGATTTCTCTTGAAGAGAAATCTCGGATGACGAAGGTAACAGGTCTAGAAATCACCCAACTAAGAGCTGAAACTGAATTTTGGGGGAGGCGAAGCTTCTTGAAATCATTTCCAGTGAATTTCCCTTGAAAAACGAGTGGTAATTGGCATCTAACCCTAGTCGTTTCATGTTTTTTGGAGCTTTGTGGAATTAGTTGTAAAATTTTGAAGTTCAAATGGCATAGGGCTCGAAAATTGCCCACCTCTTAAAATGTATACTATTTGTACATTGTTGGAGGTTATGAAAAAGAAACATGTGCACATAGTTTACATTTGAGGATGTGGTTGGTTCTAGAGCCTGTGTGATTTCAGGGCTTATTACCTTACACCAAAAATCACACAAATAAGCTCTGTGGCATAATTGGTAAAATAGTAATACCCATCATCATTCATTCTTTTTTAAAGGTTTTGGACATGATGTCTACTTATACACATCCAACAAATGATTGGCCCCTACTAGCAAGAAAAAAATAGTTCATGTGCACTTTCAGATGTTTTATTTGGACAATGTTAGAATGAGTTGTGAATTTTTTAAAGAGCCGACTATACATGCACTTGATGCTAACACTAGGATCTGATATTGAGATGTAGTGCATGACTATAATGACATCTATTCCCTTTCCAAGATTTTCCAAGATTTTAGAGGTTATGGGTATGGGTACAGTGGTGACAATTATAGGTGTTGCTACCTTATATTTGAGTAAATTTTTCTTGAAAGATGAACAGAATTGGCATATATGGGGAATTTCATTAAAATGGCGATATTCCGCATGCCATTTATGCGAGTCAAGAACACATACAATAGTGCCTCTCGACATGTCAACCTCATAGATGTGTCAATTTTGTCTCCAACAAGTCCAAATTGCAATACAACTCCCATGTTTCTTCACCTCATGCCATCTTTCTATGAATTTCTTCCATTTTGCAGTTCGTTCCCCTTTGTGCCATTTTCACGGAATAATCGCCATTTTAATGAAATTCCCCATATATGAGGTAACTACACCTAAAATTGCATGAATAAACTCTGTAGCATAACTGGTATGCTCTAGAAAATGAACAATAATTTTTGCACATTGGTGAAGGACTATGAATCAATCAAAATGCAAGTGGTTTCATAATTTTTGGATGCATAATGAATTAGTTATAAATTTTCAAAGATGTGAGGTGTAGGGTGTTAAAAGTGTCATGTAGGTGATGCCAAAATAGTGCATTTGATGCACATAAAGAAATGACACTTATAGTATCAAAATATGTCATAGAGAAGAAATAAAAACAACACAAAGTGTATTAAATATGGACCACTTGCAAAGTTGCCACCTCCACATTACTATTGAAAATGGCCCTTAATTCCACCTTACACTTGTTCTTGTAATGTGCACTATTTTGGGTATCCTCCCTATTCAATTTTGTTTCAAAAATAGGGGTCAATTTTGAGGAGTGGTCCATTTTAGGTGTAGTTATTGTAACTCAAGTCGTTTCATAATTTTTGGAGCTTTGTGCAAGTAGTTAATATGAATTTTTGAAGTTGAAACAAAGTGGTCACTAAAAGCATTCACTTCTTGAAATGTACACTGTTGGTACATATAGGTGCAATGAAAAAGAAAAATATTGAAATGGTATACATTTGAGGAGGTAGATGTTTTTAGAAACATAGACACTTTATGGACATAGACACTTACCTTATCAATTTTATTTTTTTGACATAGATGAAAAAAATTCATTGCAAATAAAACTTGTACTAAAATTTTCACCTTTGCAAGTGTATGTGACAATCGATCCACACATTTTGATGTAGCTTAATTTTGTATTTTTTTCAACCACTTCTTGAAAGCCTTACATTCTTGAATACAAAAAGTTGAGTATGAAGTTGGGGTGTCTCTCCTACATTGGCATTGTAGCTAGAAATAATTCCATCTAAAGTATTGGGATTTCATAAGAACATGAATTTAAGAATTTGAAGAGTTTTCAATGTTTTTTAACAATACAAAAGGGGGGGGGGGGGCAATGCATAAAAGAAAAAGGAGACCAGTTTATGAAGTTTAAGAATGGTTTGATTAATTTGATGTTTAGTATGAGTCTTCTATAGTGTAAGCATCATAGAACTTGTTTTTAATCTTGAGATGTAAATGGATGATTGACATTCAAGGAGCTCATTGAAGTTAGTAGTGTAGACATTTTGATATTTGTTGACTCTATAAGTAGACACAATTTGTTTAAAATTGGCATGCAAATCAATCAAAGGTTAAATATAGTTACTTTAAAAAATGTAAGCAAATTTTTTACTTTGCTATATGCTTGAACTCTAGAGACCCCCCTTCCTATAGTACTTAAATCCTTAAGAACCTCTAGATAGTCTAGATTTCTAAAATTGTAAAGATATATTATAAAATAAAATATAGTATTAAACTTTTATTAATGATGGTTTTAAAATAAAAGTTTTAAAATATGATCCAATAGATTATTCTTTATAGTTAGAACCACTAATACACTTACCAATAATAATCAATAAATTTTGAAACCAAAAATTGAAAATTTCTCTTAAAATTGATTGTAGATTGAACATGAGTAATTTTCACAATAATTTCTTTTTTTCAATTCAAATGATAAGTTCTAATAATTATGGTCATATTTTAGATTTTTATTCTACTTATTTATTCAAGTCATTTTTGATGGTTTACTTTTTGAACTTAAAAGTTACTTTTGAGGGTCGAAAATACTTACATCCCTTAAACTACATAATATTTGAAAATCTATGTCTTACAAATGTAAGAAAATGAGCACAATAATCCATAAACATTTAATAGATAACCAAGACTTTGTGTTCATTTGTAATTCAAATTTTGAAATTATGTTACTTAAAGGGTTAATACTGTCATAATTGCATTAATTATAGGTTACTTGCATTAACTTGATTCTATTAAACCTTGAATGTCACACTTAGCTTCTTAGATTGAATTTTCAAGTGTATTTTGAAAACCAATGACATATGAGGGATCATATATATAATACTCAAACTCTTTACTAGTTATATTGTCATCATTGGAAAAAAATATTGGGACAACTTAAACTATTATAAATGGATAACCAAGTTGGATACACTCCAAACAACACCCTACCGAAATTAGTCTCTATACATCAATCTCCAAAATCAATATGTCCATATGTTGAAGAAATGATTAAGTTTAGAACATTTCCAAAAAAACCTTTAATCCTTCATAACTTTTATACATGGTATCTGAATGTTGTGTTTATTTAGTGCATTGGAACCTCCTTTCACTTGCCAATAAGAAAAACAATGAAAAGTGGTGGTTTGGGGTACTCACCTTAAACAAAAGTTTTAGACCTATAGTCTACTTCATCATTAAAGCCATGCATCAATTTTTTTTTTCATATTTCATGAAGTGCCAAAGTGCCAATATAAAATGTTAATATGATGCTCCAAATTTTGACATTCATCTACATATAGGATAGAAAATATCACATTAGCATGTATCGCATGTCCATAATTCTAGTTTCATTCACAATTTGGCAATTTCATTCAATGTCTTTTTTTTTTTTTTTTTAAATTTAAAGTTTTCAAGCAAAAAAACTTTGCAATTTATTTCCATTTTCTAGCCAATTTTTTTTATTGCATTTTGGCACTATTTCGCCCCCCTAAAAGCCCCTACTAAGGTAGTTTACTTTTAAAGCAACCATTTAAGAGTTGATTGCCTTTTTTGGAAAACTAAACTCCTTGAATCAATTTTTAATAAATTTCTTTAGGAAGAGAAATGGAATTGGCATCTAACCCAAGTTGTTTCATATTTTTTTCACCTTTGTGGAATTAGGTACAAATCTTTGAAGTTGAAATGCAATGGTCACTAAAACTAACCACCTTCTAAAATGTACACCATTGGTACATCAAAGAAAGCAATATGTACCTTTGTGTTATGATCGCTTTTAGAGTAAGGGCACTTTTAGAGCATACTATAGTGACTCCAAAAACTGAATCTATATTGTGTTCAGTTTCACTCCATCCACAATATGTTGAAAATAAGTGGACAAAATCAAATGAACAAACATGAAAGTTGTAATATCCTTTGTATACTACAATCCTAAAAAAACTTGAAGCAAAAAAGCAATTATGGTTTGAAAGTAAATGAATTCCAAAGTTAACCACCCCATAGATTCAATTATTGAGGTGAATTTCATAATCACTTCCAAAATCGCCTATTCTTCTTTTTTGAGCTTGGATGACTTGAATATTTTTCTACATATTGTTGTACACCATTCAAGCCCCACCCCAATGAAAATTATAAAATATTGATATATGTGCGCTTCAAAAAAAATTATATATAGAGAAAAATGTAGATAATATTGATTTGAATGGAATTTGAAGACTCTTCTTGATGGATTAAAGACTTGAGGTTCAATTACAATCATAGATGATTTGTAGATTGCAATTTGAACTGTTGATGTGTCTACTTTGGAAAGATATGAAGATATTTGTTACAATACAAAAAAATTTAATCATTTTAGTTTGTATTTAGCAACCAAAATTTAATTTGTATTCAAACCATCTGTAGTAGCTCTGCGGTTGTCATACTAGACAAGTTACTATTCATTTCTTGTCTTGTAGGACGAGTTACTATTCATCAAATGTACTTGGGAGGTACATTTGATGAATAGTAACTCGTCCTATAGGACGAAAAATGAATAGTAACTTGTCTAGTATAACAACCATGGCGTAGCTGTAGAGTGGATGCAAAGTGATCCTTATATGGACCTCTTTCAATTGGTCCATTAATGAATTCAAGAAAAATTATTATTTTTAATTGCAAGAGCCAATCATTGTCTTTCGTTTCTGCACATTTTTTTATGGGACGGATTTTGAGACACCTATGGTCACAAATATGTGCCTATAACCTGAATCTTTGAAAATTCATAAGTAATTCAAAAATGCTTGGAAAAACACGAAAGTACTTGTGTTGTGTTTCACATCTATTTTTCTTTCTCTGAAAAATGAGCTGAAAATCATTTTGTCATGGAAACCTGTGAAAAAGGCGAATCGTCCCTCAAAAGGTCACTTTTAGAGCCTCCTACCTTACCTTAGACTCAATTTTCTGGAGTCACTGTACCTTATGATGCAGTCGATGTATGCCTGACAGCAGTGAGTGACTGGGATAAGCTTACCATTGTGCAGCAAAGTGCACTTTGGTTTCAGAATTCCCCGCAAATTGTGGAGTCACTGACACAGATGTTCCGAATTTCAGGACGGCACCGCAAAGCCTGAGCCAACAGACTTGTCATTGCCGAGAACAAGAAACCAGAAGAAACTAGGCTTTCTCGTACTTAACTTATTAGTTCTTTCTCTGGCCACAACCTTGAGAACTTACTCAGTGAATCATGGTTGTCTTGAGAAGTGACAGAAGCTGTCCTTACGGTTGACAAGACTTGGCAGGCGATTTGGATTTGGGGTCGCAGAAATGGCAGACGACGTCTGACTCATGAACTGATCAGACTGACATTCATGACGCTTTTGTTGTTACTCTGGCGAGTTGTAAGTTATAGATCGGTGACAGTTCTCTCCTCGTTAGGCCTATATTATTTGACTTTAGTTATTTGTGGATGGAGTTATTCGACATTATGAGGTTTCAAAAGACATGCCATGAGCCCCACGATGACGACCAGCAATTGGCTGTAGTTGCTTCAGTTGCTGTATTACAGAAATGAATTGCGGCTGGGTTGGAGGTCTTGTGGAAAATAATCATTTTTGAGAAAAGATGCGGTGACTGTCCTTCAGACTAGCTAGCTTGCGCGCTTCAGTTGGTATTTCTCTTGCTTGGTATTCTCTTTGCTTCAGAACACATTCAAGGACTTTAAGTTAAGGGTTGTCCATGATCGACTCCGATCCTTGAGTGTCGCAGAATGCAAGTTAGCTTTCAATTTTACATTGACTTTGGATCATCTGCCAGCACCACATTTAATGGAGTGCAGAAAGGGGAGCTCTGTTTCCACGAGGATAATGCTTATCAGACATTTGAGTTCCCAAAATGATAATTTAAGTTATAAAGATTCATTATTCAAAGAAGTTACAATTCAGATTACAATTCAGATTGCAATTCAGACTTGGACATTTACTCAGTAGCCAGGAACCGAGGTGTCGTTTATTTACATCCTTCTTGAATTGCATATGACATTGCTTTACTAACTGAAGAAAAAATAGTAAGGGCTTAGTACTATTGATGCCCCAACATGCAAGTGAACTCTAATAAACTCAATTAGAAACTGCCCTTCTTCCCAATTGCACCCAATCTGTTAAGTTAGTACTGAAGTATTGTATCGTTTCCTTCTGCATTCGTGCTATAATTTTACAAACTACAAAGTAATCTGAACTCCAATTGATGTGAAAATTGATAGATCTCTCTGACACAGGCATTCATGAAACAATTTGACATCCACATGGCCGCTGGAGTTCTCCTCGCTGCCATTGGAGGTGGAAGGGAAAAAGGTGACGACGGGGCCGGGTGGGTCCTCGCCTTCGGTCCAGGTAACATGTTTCAGAGTACCTTTAGGGTACCATTCAATCTCGATCTCACTGATTTTCCGACAATTCATACACAGCAAATGATGAATCCAATTTGAATCGGTTACAGGAGCAGAAATCAGCAGCTGGCGCACAATTCTGTCTGTTAGTAGACCCGGCCCACTCACTCGATCCTCAAATGGTTCACTGAATGTGCGTTCTACCCCACGGCAGCATATATAAACACCTAGCTCGGTCCGATCGATCCATTGTAACTCCATCACAGTTAGATCGATCGCCAAGTGAAAATTGTGTGATGTGAAGAAACCGCGCGCCGCAGCTCCGCAAGACAGTCTCTTCACGGCACGAATTGCTGTATGTCTGCATGTCTGTCTACCCTGCGGAAGAGTTTACTTCGATCTTACTTTGGATTATCAGGCTGAGATTGATCTGCAAAGTCGATGGAGATGAACTCCAGTCCGCCTTTGCTGAGGATGGGAGCCAACAGAGTTTGAAACTGAATTCCTTTGAGACCCAACAGTTTGAAACCTAATTCATTTGAGACCCAACACTAAGATGCAAATTCAGTAATTAATTCATTTGGGTCTCCAAGAGAATGATTTGAACCCATAAACGACATGGCGGATGTTTTTGGTCCAATGAATGACAAGGAATTCTCCTGTGTAGGATACAAATGCAACTATTCATCCTCGGAATTTGGGGTGGAAAGGGGAGATCTTCTACAGTAGTTTGACTCCCAATGAATATTTTTGATTTTTTAAAACTAGATGATGTCACACGGTTCCAAAAAGGGCTAATTTCCACGGTCACTAGCTCGGCGTTGAAGGGTTAGTGTGACTCGTTCTCTAGATTATGAACAAATCAATACTAGTAATTAGTAGAAAGCTAGTCTGGGAGTACCAATGAAAGCACAAGTGACAACACCAAAGCTTCTGTTGGTGCTAAATGCTTGTAGGGGCACCAAACTTTGGTGCTCTCATTGGTGCTCCAAGACCAATTTCCTATTAGTCAATGGGCATATTAATCCCTAAAGCCCTAAACCATGTTTTCCTTACAACACAATGATTTTGGGTAGCTTTCACTTTGAATAAAAAAAAAATTCTTAAAATTTTTCATAGAACATGTATTTGAGGAGTAGCTTTAAGACACAACAATTTTCGAAACTTTTGACTACACGGTTAAAAAGTTATTGCATGATACGTAGTTTTCATTACTTATGATAGTTTGGGTAGCAAAAGACTTCTTTAAAAATCACTTTTTTAAGAAATAAAAATTTGAAATTGGTATTTTAGATCTATATATATGTGGAAAGCTTTAAATCATTCCATTTTGACTAATGAGATGAAAGTTATGAGGAGTTTTAGTTTGTGGTAGTTATAGAATCTCTCTGAAATAAACTTTGAAGTTCTTTTTTTAAACTCAATTTTCAATATTTTTTGAAAAAATAAAATCATAGAATGTAGATTGTTTATTACAACATTGCAATAATTAGAACTGGCATTTTTTTTACTCCATAGCTAAATTCTTATCAATTTTGTATTTTGAATCATTATTTATTTATTTCTACTTACTATTTTTTTTGTATACGTTGTACGTCAAGGCTTGTCTTGAAGAATGAATCCAAAGAAGCACCACCATTTGGAACATTTTTTCATACAACTATGATCTTGTACAATATAGCTACGCGGATTTTTTGCAATGCTACAAAAAGATTTTTGTTAATTCAAAAGCTAATATCATGCAATCTACAAGGTGAAATTTTTTGAAATTTTTTCCACATCTTCTCAAATGAATGTACAACAAGATCCTATAGTTACATATGTCCAAAAATGTTTTCTTTTCTAAAATTTGATTCTTGTACTAGAAATGGCAGTTTTGGAGTGTTTTTATGAAAACATAGTCAAAAATCTTTAGGGGTTAAGTATATTCAAAACTCTATTGAAGTCCTTGTTCATGCTTTAGTAAACAAGATCATGTGAAAAATATTATGGTTCTTCCCATTGTCATACATAAATAATGTTATGTATATATTGTTGACATATATTAATATAGTAGTGAGAGCATTATTTGCAATATTCTTTATATGTTTTTATCAGAAAACATATCTAGTTAGTCACTTCTCATTTACATGAACTTGAGGGTGATATTCAATAATTTTATGTATTTGAATTCAATGATTTTCTAAGAAAATAGTCTTAGCTCTCTTTTTGCCCTTGAAATTAAAAATTTCTTTATGTTATCTCTTTGTCCTTTGGGAGGGATTATGGGAAACTACTTTTGTATGTAAATGTAAAAATATGGAATTTCATTAAAATGACATATTCCATATGCCATTTTCAAATTGCATGGTCTAAACTACAAAAGTGCCATTTAGGATAGGTGTACATTTTAGGTTGAGTGGTCTAAGCTTAAAAGTGCCAAAGTTGCAAAATAGCATTATTTTAATGAAATTCTCTGTAACTACACTTTTTTGTGACTTGTTTCTTCCCTAAACTGGCCTTGCTAAGTTTATTTTAATCCCTAAAGAACCATTGTCCCTTTGAGGAATAAATTGGATTTTAGGGAAGTACCTATAATTTTGAAACTTTTTTTGAAGATTGAAAAATTCATTATCTACATGGAAATTATTTTCTCAATTGATGCCTGGGAATAAAAGTTATGCCTAGATAAGCTCAAAACAAGAGAAATTGGGCAACAACAAAAAATTCAAAAGTTTGAATTTTCTTTTGAATTTTTTTCTTATAGACAATATTTTTGGTCTACATGGAAAGCCTTGATTCATTTCATTTGGATGAGTGATGTGAAAGTCATGGACAATCTTGTTTTACAAGCAATCTAAGCATCTTCTTGAAAAAATAATTTGTAGGATTCATTTTTGAATGTCATTTTTACAATTTTTCAAAAAACAATTTTACATGGTTCAGTTTGTTTGCTAGAATAATTTCATCATTGGAATTAGTACGTTTTAATTCCATCTTAAAGCAAGTCTTAAAGATATTAATAATTTAGAATTTCCTTCTAATTATCTTATACCTATTTCTATTTAACAATTTTTTTAAGTATAAAAATAATTTTTTCTAAATTTTTTTCCTAGACTCTCAATACAATTTTCCACCTTAAAGATTTAAACCTCAAAATTTTGTAGTTCAAATAAGACTCAACTCTAGACTTGCAATGTTAAGAAATACTTGTTTTAAACTCATATATCTTGCAATTTGTGTGGTCGAAATTTCTGAAATTTACTCCACACATTTTTATGCTAGTTAGGTGTAAGGTCCTACAATTAGATGTGCAAAAAAATATAATTTTCAAACTGTTTTACTCTTTGCAATAGAAATGGTAGTTTTGAGTGGATTTTGGAGAAAAAAAGACCTTGATCCTTTAGGGGTTAAAATACAAATTGTCATGAGAGCCTAGAGTTGATTTGGGGCACATATAAGTGTGTTTTTCCTACAAAAAAAGAGCACAAGATTATAGTTATCCCCATTGAAGCAAATTGTTTTAATTCAAACTCTAGATAACCATGTAGATGCATAAAGAGCTTGCTTATTGGAACGCATACCAATTGATTTTGAGTGCAAAATTGTATAGGAGTTGTCAAATTTTAATAAGTAAAATGCGTGTTTTCTATTTTTAATATGCTGTCCCTTTTCACAATATTTGAGATATTTGCATATAAGAGTTTTTGGGAATTGGAAGTGACATGAACAACTAAAAATTGTGTTAGCACACTAAAATGTACTTTCAAAAACCTTAAGTTTAAATGAAGAGCTATTATATTCATTATACGATCCACCTTGCAATTATTGAAATGTAATTTTTTTTATAAATAAAAATTGCAAATAATTCCAAATCAGCAATTGAATATTCAAATTTTGAATGGTAAAAATCATGAAAATACTTTATTCTTTCCATTGGGGCCCTTTTAAAAGCAAATGGGTAAGTAAAATTGAAAGGTGAAATTGAAAATTAAAATACTTTATAGAAAATAAAGTAAAATTTGTAAGCTTTACTCTTTCACTAATGGATCATATATTCCTTTGAGGATCTCTCAAAAATAAAAAAAATAATCTTTTTTTAGTGAAAACACGAGCTTCCAACAATTAACCTTTAATATTGTTTGTAAATTTTTTTTAGAATAGTCAAAGGAATTTAACTAGCCACACCCAAAAATGAGTTTGAAATTTTAGAGCAACTATATATGGTAGCTTAGGTAGTTAGCGGTTAACTTTCAATATATGGTTGAGTAGTGTATAAACTTTTAAAGAGCTTCATTACCCTTACAAGCATGCACTTTAACAATCTCCTTTTTCTCAAGTGCACATCCCACTAACTAAAGGTGGATACCTCCAAACCATTGCCACTTTTTCCCACTATGCCCTAGTCATTATCACTAAATTGGTAAAAAACTTCATTGATTTTCGTGTTGGCAAGTGAAAGGATGTTTCAATGCACTAAAGAAGGCAACTGATTTAGAATACCGTATGCGAAAGTCACGACTAAGGGTCCAAAATTACAATTGAGGGTCAAAAACTTTTTATTGGTAGATATTGACTTGTTTCTTCAACATATGTGCATATTGATTTTGGAGGTGTACACCTGGTGAAATGTCGGTTTTTAATTAAAAGGTAGGGTGCACTTTTAGGTGCACTGTACCCACTTTTAAGTAAGAAAGTTATTGTAAGTACTTGTACTGTACAGTAAACAGTATAGCCTACGTTATACACCAAATGTCAAGCGGCCTCCCAAGTCCCAACATGGCCTCAACGTTGTGTTTCTGCAGCATATGGGTGTGTCAGAGAGCCTTAAATGGTGGTGTCGTTCGGTTGCGTTCAATTTGTTTCTTGTCAGCCATGTACTCAGTCTGGCACCCAAAACTTGCTCCTAGCTCACTCAGTCATGAATAATTCGCCTTAAGTTTTCTCTTTCAAAAACAAAAACAAAAACAAGGACAAAACAGAACTTCAGTTGAATTGCCTGCTCCCCAAGTTTCTTGTTAATTACAGGGACAATTAATATTAACTTAGCAAGCACCTGAACTTACTCCAAAAATCGTGCTGATCACCCAACTACACCCAACAAGTTAGTGTCATAACCGAACCTGCACAAATTCCCAAGCCGCCTCATCAGTCGTAAGCTAGCCTGCTACTCAGGCTCCTCTAAACCTGAGTGTAAGAAAAAATTCAGTACTAGTACTGTCATTTCTGTCACTACTATTGTGTGAAAGCAGATAGATAGCGCCAGTGGCCGTAAATTCACTCATATTAAACGTGGTACATGAATCGTTTCATTTTCAAGAACCGACCTTGCTTCCTGGATTCACCATCAAATCATTTTTGTCATGAATCAGTACGCTCACTAAGTTGCACTTACAGAAAATTAAAGCGCGTGAAATTTGATCTTCAGGAAGTGCGTGATATGGAACGGAAATGAGTGCAATCATCTGCAGCGGACTATCAATCTCATTGCATTGATTCCAATGTGTAGAAACAGGCCAGGATTGGGCTTAATATTTACACCATGATCGATCGATCGATCGATCTCGAGATCATGATACGAGTTCTGTAATTGCTCTCTCATCCATGTAGTCTATCTTGAGAATGTACAGTACTGTGCTGTACATCCTGGCCAAAGCTCAATAATAGAAATCATTCATGAAGGTTCTCACCAGGAATTCAGATGCAAGGAACGTACGCAATTGGGTGAAATCTCTTGTGCCACCTGGGCGGTGTTGTACTCTTTTCTTTTGCAACGAAGGTTCTTCGGACAATTCTGTTATAAACCGATGAAATGGGAGGAAATTTTCAGTGAAAAAAGCGAGGGATCTGGCTTTTAGGTGGTTGTGTCAAGGACTAGCTGATACTGCCTTGTCAAACTCAAGCTTGCTCTGGAGCAAAGTTCTCACCTCAAATTGCATTCATCTCTCCTACCAACCGAAGTATCCAAGGAAAATAAAGTATACTATATATTCCATACAAAAGTAAGCCACCCCAAACTTGTGAGCTTGCTTTTTCTTTTCGCTTCAAGGAGCGCTTCCAGAATGGTAAAAAAAACAACTGCCAATGGCAACTAAACTTGGTCTCACCAACTGACCAAGAGACACAGTCCTCCAATCTAGCAATAGAACAAGTTCCCGCCGACAAATCCAGCAACTGGGAAGATTCAGGAGGTGCGCGCGCGACGAGGAGCTTGCACACGTACATACTTGCAGACCATTGCCGCCCCTAGTCTGTTGGTGACTGCAGCTCTGGGTAAACGAGAAATCCCTGAACTCTTTCCATTTTTATTATTGCATTTCCGTGACAGCGGCTACCTGATTGAGGCTGCGATTGCAACAGCAACTGCAGGACTCGTTTATAAGACGCCTGTGGCTTCTCCTTCTTACAGCAGTGTCGTCCTCTGCCATCTCTTCCTCAGTGGATCTCCTGCAACCCTGTACGTCTGATCCGACCTTCGTTGGTAGTAGTACTCAGCTGATCGACCGAATTGAGAGCCATCATCGATCGAGACAAGTTGTCAGGAGGACTCGTGCTCTGATCGATCGAGAGTGGAGTGTGGAGTGCGGTTTGTGAAGCTTGTGGCAATGGCGAGGTCAATGGGGATGCAGCTGCAGCTGCTGGTAGCAGTTCTGCTGCTGTCGGAGCTTCACTCTTGTTTGGCTGGAAGGACGACGATTATGGACTCCAAAGTGAAGGAGGCGCAGCTGCCTGGTGCGTATCATGAAGCTCGACAACATGACGCTGTGGACACCGAGATGTTAAGGTATAGTTTGGGATTCTATTGTAGTTCACATGGCAGATTTCAGTGAAATTCGTGCAGTTTCATTGCTTAACTGAATCCTCTGAATTATGGAACGTACCTCAGATCTGTAGGTGTTGCAGAGGCATGTATTCGAGCATTTGGGCACATGAATGAGAGTCGTACGTAGTTTTCGTAGCGCGGGACACTTGAACGTCACAATTTTGGCACTGCGAGAAACGCCGTTTTTAGGAATGTGATCAAACTGCAAGATACTGTAGGCATTTTCGAATCAATCCTTACGTTCGTTAAAATGACAGATTTCAGTGAATTGGTGCAGTTTCATTGCTTGACTGAAAGTTGGAACCATAGATTTACACCAACTGGTCTTAGTTTTTCAGAGGTTTAGCTACTTGGAAGTCCTAGTTGTCAAAGCTCTACACACAAATTTGACCATAGTTGCAAAACACCTGATGTGAGGGACCATAGATTTCCACCAGTCTTACAAGTTTTCAGAGCTTTGGACACAAATTTGGCTATAGTTACTTACAAACCCTGATCTAACATGAAGTATGTTTTCTGTTTGCTGAAGCTCGGAGAATTCCACCCGCCGAGCTCTTGGCGGCTGCGGCACCGGCAACCCCGTGGACGACTGCTGGCTCTGCAGTCCCAACTGGGCCCAAAACCGCCAGTCCCTCGCCAACTGCGCCCTCGGCTTCGGCAAAAACGCCGTCGGCGGCCGCAACGGCGACATCTACGTCGTCACCGACGACACTGACTCCGATGTGATCAACCCCAAGCCGGGTACTCTCCGCTACGCCGTCATCCGAACGGAGCCTCTTTGGATCATCTTCAGCCGCAACATGAACATCAAGCTCAAGGAGGAGCTCATCATGAACAGCTACAAGACAATCGACGGACGGGGACACAATGTCCACATCGCTGGAGGGGCGTGTCTCACGGTCCAATTTGTTAGCAATGTGATCATTCATAACTTGCATATTCATGATTGTAAGGTCACGGGACCGGCGGATGTGAGAAGCTCACCGACCCATTTTGGGAGTAGGGGGAAGAGTGACGGGGATGCCATTAATATCTTTGGGTCGCATGATGTTTGGGTGGATCATTGCTACTTCAGCAATTGCGCGGATGGGCTGGTGGATGTGATTCAAGGGTCTACGGATGTGACGATTTCCAACAATTACTTCGAGAATCATGATAAGGTGAGTTTGGAGGATTGGGGGGAAGCAATTGTCGAGAGTTTTCGAGCTTTGGTGCCCGGAATGGTAGTCCTCGTTTAGGGTTTGTCAATTGGGAAAATTGATTGGGGGTGGGGTTCCCTGTTTTGTTTTCCTTGATGTTTTCTGTTTTGCTTTCTGATTGTCTGTGGTTCTAGTGCAAAATTGTGTGGGAAATTTTTGATGCTTTTGCAAGGGAAACGAGGGTGTACTCGCCCAGTGGATGTTGGAGTTTTGAGATTTCTTGGTTTTGATTGTTGTGCTGTTTTTTGTCGGTCTGTGAAGGTGATGTTGCTTGGTGCGCATCCTAAGGATTCCATTGACAAGGACATGCGTGTTACTATCGCCTTCAATCACTTCGGACAGAACCTTATTGAGCGCATGCCAAGGTGATTGTCATGGTCGGTCTTGATTTTGATTATCATAACAGAAATTGTTCAATTCCAGGAAAGTCTTTGCTTTTATAGCGTTTTATATATCTAATCCTTCTAATGCACACCCTGAAAATTGGTTAATTCTCTATAGTATCGATTTATCACAAGCTTAGAAGAAGCCGAATCTAGGCCAGTTTCATTCACAGTTCGATGTTAAGGTTTTAACTAAAGAATATTGATCTTAGCCCCAAATTTTGAATGACGTTTTCATTGAAGCAAATCTAAGCAAGGGCTTGGTTATCAACAATCGTGATTCAATTCTCTGTTGCTGCAGGTGCCGACAAGGAACGTTCCACATTGTCAACAACAACTACCAAGGGTGGGGCATGTATGCCATTGGAGGAAGTGAAGATCCAGTCATCAACAGTGAAGGGAACTATTTCGTGGCTCCGGACGCCAGATTCAAAAAAGAGGTAAGAAAATTTTGAACACTACCACAGCCGTCTTTCAAAAATCATTAATTCCAACTACCAGCGTGCTCCTTTCAATTTTGAAATTATCGTGCTTAGAGAACTGATTTGAACGACCCATTCTTCACTTCAATGGAGACAGTTGTTAGATTTGCAACTTTCAGTGCAATTTCTGCACAACTGAGAGTTGCTTGAAAGTTTCTCGAACCCTACAAGCATCTTACAAGGGGTACATAATGGAGTTTTCCATATTGAATCTTTCAACGAGGGGACGATTTTTTGAGCAACCCAATTCCCAATTTCAGAAGCTCATAACTAATTCAATAAGAGGTCCCAAAAAAACTTGAATCAAAGTGCATTAAATACAATTTCGTCTCGCCTTTCAAGGAAAATGGACTGGAAAATGCTTTGATTTGTGCAACTTCTCTGAAAATCCTTCCTCTTGTGCAGGTCACCAAGCGCATCGACGACGGAGGCAACAGTAACGAAGCCAACTGGAATTGGAGATCATCCGGCGACATGTTCCTGAACGGGGCCTTCTTCACCAAATCAGGAGCATCCTCCGCCAACACGCAATTCTACGCCAAGGCCACCAGTTTCAGCGCTCGCCCTGCCGCCATGGTGCAAAGCATGACCAATGGCGCAGGCCCACTGGCTTTGTGATTACTAGCCAACAAAAAGGCGCGCTGCTGCTAAGCTGATTTCCCAGATAAAATATGCTTGAACGACCCTCGATCTTAATTAGGGAATTGAAGAATAACATTCTCTGAAATGGATAGATTGATTGACTTAGTGGAGCTCGATCCATCTGGTTGCAGCATATAAGTGTGTAGTTGTGAAGCAACCCGTCGTGTTTGTGATTGAGCGCTGGCCTTCCATGGTCGGCCTTGCTTGTGAACACAAGGTAGTGTTGCGGTTGATTTGAATATTGTGTCCATAATGGATACTGGTACCGTATCAGCCTTTGAATTAAAACACTCGTCCGAACTTAGAATGGGTGCTGAATGTTTTAGAATGATGCACACTCTCTCTGGGGATGAGAGGTTGTGTGAAGTAGTTTGTGCTTGTATCCTCGTACCAGCTGAAATGTAATTTGGAGAAGGGGGTTGTAACCGTAGCTCTTGTGTGCTCTTGGACATTCAAGTAATACTTTTTCTGATTGGCTACTGGATAGAGGTCTGGATAAAAGTCCAGGTCATGGAGGCTACCTCTCAAAGGAGGCGTCGAGGGTAGCACTGGATACAAATCTGTGTCATAGAGTGTACCTCTGAATAGAATCTTTAATGTTCATGTGGCTTACTTTAGCAAAATTACCCAAATAGACTCCTCCTTCACATTGATCTAAGGGTCAAAGTTCTCTTGTACTTTTAGACACAACGGGAATTTATGTAAGTGTCAACTCTTCAGCTTTCAATTTCAAGAAACTTCAATTTCACTATCAACATCAAATTCTCATTAGTACCCTTGTTGCACCCAAAATTCCAAATCCTTCTTCCTAAAGTTTGCATTTCTAACTTGCAAAGAACCAAATACATACGAGTTGTGTGGAAGTAGAAGAATGCTTACTACTACTCAAGTTAAGAGAGTTGGCTAGCTAATCCGGTGCCAGTCATGCGATACTGATTCCAATTCTCAAAGTAAAAGCTTCACACTTACAAGGAGGTAAGGAACGTCCAGCCAGTCCTGAACATTGTGAAAATGACTTCAAGGTGAGGCTGTGAATTGAAGTGAGATGGAGTCTGGACACTTTATTTCCGGGCACGACATGACTGACACCTTCAGGAATCGATCGAATATGCACCACATGACGCACACTGTCTGTTAGTAGCCTTCACAGCGCCCACGTTGTGAACCGCAGCTGTTATAAAGAAGCTTTGATACCACCAAACGCCACCCATACCCCGTTCTGTCTTTCTCGCCATATATTGTGCATCCTTTACACCGCCGTTGAAAGCAATATACGGTGATAGCACGTCTGCCACTCTACTGTAGTGTAATCTGTGTAACTTCCCACTTTATGGTGTCCTTGCATTGTTGCCTGGATGTGACACATTTGCGTGAGAATCGTAGCTAGCGGTGCTCTTTCAGTACTGAGGATCAGCAACTGCCGTTCTGCGCGCTTGTACTTCACCCGCAGGGCATTGGCAGATCAAAGTGTGGAGGATTCGTAATGCTTCACTGGTTGGAGTTTTTTTTCTCTCTAATCCTCACAAAGGAGCCATTTAACCAGTAAATGGCATTCATTTGCCTAGAGGGTAGTACAAAAGGAATCAAAAACTTCTTTGAAGTTGGGTATGCTTGTTGCTTGCCTGAAGTTTGTGTGGTCAAGGCACGCAAAAGTGAATAGTGAATAATAGTACTTTGACTTTGCAGCCTAAATGCGGTGCTTGGCAAAAGTCATGCTCATTATTGAAGTGGGTTTAATTGATCCAAACATCTTAACCCCTAAAGGACTAAATGACCGTTGAACGTAAGCAGGTGATCTTGGGTAGGTACGTATGGAAGCTGGTTGGGGAGCAAGGTGGGGAACAAAGGGAGTTAGGGTGGCAGGCGGAAAGGGGAGGAAGGGGGCTAAGGTAGATGTGCCAATGACCATACAGACAAAATTCAAATCTTTCTCTACAATATTACTGAAACTTGCAAGTTCTCGAAATTGGCATGATTATTAACCTCTGAAGGATCAAGGGGGTTTTTTTTGGCCAAAAAACACTCAAAATTGCCATTTCTACAGCAAAGAGTAAAATATTTTGAAAATTATTTTTTTTCACATCTAATCATAGGATCTTATACCTAACTAGTATGAGAATTTGTGGAAAAAATTTCAAAAATTTTGACCATACAAATTGCAAGGTATTTGCTTGTAAAGTGAAAAAAATAAAATTTTCAATACATTACGGGACTAGATTTTTTGATTTTGAACCTTCTTAACATAAATTCTTTGCACTACAAAATTTTGAGGTTTAAATCTTTATGGTGGGAAATTGAGTTGAGGTTCTAGGGAAAAAAAATTAAATTAAAATTAATTTTCATTCTTAAGGAAATTGTTATGTAGAAATAGGTATGAGATAGAAGGAAAATCTAAATTATTAATATCTCTAAAATAGAATTAAAATGCACTAATTCCAATGGTGAGATTGTTCTAAGAAGAAAACTAAACCATGTGAAACTATTTTTTTAAATTGTTAAAATTGCATTTAGAAAAGAATCCGACCACGAGTTATTTTTTCAAGAAAATGCTCTAATTGCCTCCAAAACAAGATTATCCATGACTTTCTCATAACAAATCCAAATGGAATGAATAAAACCTGTTCATGTAAAAAAATCTATGAAAAACAAAATTTAAAATTACATAATTCAAATTTTGGAATTTTTTTTTTTTTTCGATAGATTTTGTTTTCTATAGATAAGTGGGTTGGTTTTGTGTAAATTCATAATTATCTTCAATAATAGATGCCACCGAAACCTACAAACACATCTTGATCCAATCTTTGAGATTCTAAGCTGGAAGGGGAAATACCTTTGGACAACAACATTTTATACTTTCTTTTGAAGGAAGGACCAATCCTTCTACTTTTGCTACAAACTAGAGAAGCTCTCATGAGCTAGTTGAAGAACAAGAAAGTTTCCTTGAGTCTAGTGAAAAAAAGATCAATTCATTGGTTCCCTCTAAAGAAACAAATTGAGATCCAAAGCTGATGCCAAAACCACTCATTCCACCGGTCCACAATGAAGGGCCACTAGAGGCACTTCTATTGCTTGAAATTAATCTTATAATGCTACTAAGGGGATTGCCTATCTTAGTACTTCAAGGGCCAGTCATAGTATTGCCTATTCATAGTACCATAGATTGAACTGCCTATTCATAGTACCAATCCCATGATGTAGATACTTTTATCTATTGGAGGTAACTATAGATTGTCTTCCTACGCTAATTTTGACCAGAAATTGGACAACAATAGGTCCTATCTACTTTAATAAGAATTCGAAGGGGAGCAATAGAGGATCTCACCTTTGGCATCTAACAATTCTAAATGGTTTGCACTTACTATGTAGAAGATTTGTCTAACGATAGTACCATATGGATTCTGGCATTACTTCATTCAAGGAATAAATTCAGTAGCAACCATTCGAGAGATAATATCACAAAGGTTGGTTACCTTAAATGATGTTGTATATGCAACATTAGAGATTGAAATCATCAACAAAGAGAATGAATGTATGATAAAAAAATAGACTATTCTATACCCTTCTTTATTTCTGTCCACCACCAAGGTACTAACTCTATGTGCTACTGCTCTTCTTTATCCAAGAATCTTACACCAATGGCAATTCAAGAGCCAATGTTGGTACTAACCATTTATGTTGACCAACTTCATATAGAAATGATACATGTCTCTAGTGATATGGTTTAAGTGGTGTGAGAATTGATAGAGAAAATGATTTACTTGGTGTAGGGACAAAGTCAATAAGCTCCTCTAAGATTCCACAAGTCAAAAATACACTCAATTAAGGTTGAGTGCAACCACTATGGTCAACCTAATCACACTTTCCAATTTGTTCACTATTGAAGGACAATTCACCTTGACCACAACCACAAGTCCTTGTATAGCCCTACCGGCGTGCAAATGTTGAAAATTAGGTATAGTCCAAAAACTTCTTTGACAAGCATGAATATCTTCTTTGTCCCACCTACAAAAATTTTCATGGGCTAGGTAATTTGTGGGTAGAAAACAATGTCATCTATGAAAGCACCATCTCACAGTTCATTGTATGACATTAGATAAGGTCATACCATTGAAATTTCCTTAGGCAAATTATACCAAACAAGCTTGGAAAAACCAAAGAGGTGTACATCCGGTTTATCGAGCCTAGGGAAACAAACAATCCACCTAACATGTATTATGATTATGTCAACAACAAGTAGACGCAAAACCCACTTGCAGTAGTATAGACAATATAAAGGTTTTTTCCTTTGGTTTCGAGTCAAAGTACACAAGATACTAGACTAATTATCCATGACGTTCCTGAGAATTCTAGGACTACTGAGATCTAGACTTCTCTTTTTGTAGGAGTAGAATTGTAGAAGTCTTAGATATAGAGATAGTGCAAAAGTCTTTGTCTACACTTGTAGTAACCAAAGGAGGGGCAAAAATTGACCTTTGTCCAATATCTAAACCAAAGGAGGTTGAATCTCTAGAATCTAACGCCCATAATAGCTTGCACTTACATTCATCCTAAGATTCTCCTCAATTCTCTAACATGTAAAGTATGATGAAAGAAACTGCCAAAGAAGTGCGGTTTACTATGAATTTTCTAATTTAGACTGAGTTGAATAAAGATGAGATCTAGTTTATTTAAGTAAAAACCTTGTTTCATCCACCAAGCCTTAGGATCAAGACTAAAACCAAAAAAATAGTTACCCTTCTGTCCCATACAATTTATAGGATGATTTGTCCAAAGCCAAGACTAATATCTCCTTTGACTACACTAAAATTGGTAAATACTGTTGGGTGATAATTAGTGTTGTTCCCTGTTTTTTACCCCCAACACTATTTTTCAATTTATGTATAAAATATAAATAGTGTTGGGGCACTTAATTGTTGTCATAAAAACCTGTCTCTTCCCTGCAAAACTGTAATTTTTGCCCCCCCGTCGTAAAAATCTGTCTCTTCCCTACAAAATTGTAATTATTGCCTCCCGCCGTGAAAATCTATCCCTTTCCAAGAAAACTGTAATTTTTGCCTCCCACTACGAAAATCTGTCCCTTCCGTGCAAAACTGTAATTTTAGCCTCCCGTCATGAAAGTTTGTCCTTTCTCTACAAAATTGTAATCTTTGCCTTCCGCCGTGAAAATCAGTCCCTTTCCTAAAAAAACGTAATTTACTATAGAGCTAAAATAGTGTTAGATTGGGGTAATTTTCATCTAACACTAACCTTGCAAATCACAATTAGTGTTAGTGTTGACAATTAGTGTTGCCAACACTATTTACCAATTTTAATGTAGTTGGTCAATGTGGCTCACTCATGCAAAAGTAATTGAAGGAAGGGAATACCATTCTTAGGGTCCTTAACTTATAGGACACATTGTACTTATGTATTTACCAAAGGTAGGTAAATAAACATTCACATGTAGCCTTGATCTTCTCTTCCATTACAAATGATCTACTTCCCGGCAAAGTTGTCTCATTTCAACTTTACTCATGAGCATTGCCACTTTAGTAAGTAGCATGCATGATACAACCTCACAAATAAGTGACAAAGGACAATGGAATTCATCACGATTGTGATCCAACTTAAAAGCATTATAGAGCACCTCCATCATAATTATTTGTTAAAGTAGCGAAAGAAACATAGTTTCTCAGTTTAGGTGGTTCAAAATAGTCCCTCAACGCTTTGACCTATGTTGTTTTTTACATATACTCAATCAACAAAGACTTAAACACTTGTGGATAAGATGAGATGGTGATGATGTACACAATCTTCGAATCGAACTCAAAAAATGAACAAAATTTAACAAGTCTTACCACTAGTTCTGTAAGTAAAATTTCTCTGATGCCTAGGAATTTAGGATGACAATTTAAGCCGTAAGCACCATCTCGTTCTGGTTTCACTTACGGTTTCTTCAGTGTTGATCTTGTTTATATTTGCGTCGCCTGGTGACTGTTGAACTTGCATTGCTTGCATTTTTGTGATTCTCTTCATCGTATTTCCACTGAATTCTACCATTTCCCACTTTCCTACTTTTCTGCTTTCTTGCGGTAGATAGAGCAGTTGATTGTATTCAACTGAAGATGCCAACAATGTTTTTGAATATTTGGAACCCATAAATAATTAACCGAGAAATCTGTGACTGTACTCTATGTTCGTTTGTTTTCCATTTCCCAATATCGCCAATTTTGTGAAAGTGGCACATTTCTGCGCACCAAATTTGGTCACATTCTTGTACAAAAAGCTTTGCAATTAAAACTAGGATTGGAGTAGATAAAAAAATTTAGGCTAGCTGCATCCTGGAAAGTGCCAAAGTGGTGAAATTCTGCCAATTAAACGAAAATTCGCATTTCCTTACGAGATTGCTGTAGAGTGATGTCGTAGGACCGATCTAGTATTAGATGGACAGTTGCGTCTGACTACCTCTACACATGCAACCAAGGTGACTCTCATCATCGACATACACTGGTAGTAAGACCCTGTCTCGACAATACTTTGTCAAATTCTGTCAAAGCGATGACTGGAGGATGCTAAATTTCTTGAGAAGTAGCGAGGAGGTACTTTAAGTAAGAAGGTGGCAAACATCGGATCCGGATAGAGTTCCTTGACAATCAAGGCCGTCGCCTTCTTAGCCGACATTCATATTATTTTACACCTCTGTGACGTGAGAAATTGAGGAAACATTAATTTGAACCTTACAAGCAGAAGCCTTGGTACTGTACTTAGTTGTTACTTGATCAATATAGGTACTCCCACTCACATACTACTCCTGAGTCAACCTCCATTAGTTCAAATTGATCAAAGAGCGTTGAGCAAACGTTTAAATAGATTTATACTTCCTACTGCAAAAAATTGTAGCTGCGAAGTATAATGAACCTTGACAGTACCCAGCATAGTCTTCGAAACAGAAGCACAGCAATGAAACAGAAGAATAGACTGGTGTAATGTTCTCCTCATAGCTTACCATCAATCTGAAAACCAAACAAGAAAAACTTCACTAATTGCGCCTAGACCCAGGAATTGGAATATGTTTACCCTAGAATAATTTGCACCAATTTGCAGTCTTGAACGAAAACACAAATCTGCAATTCTGCATGCACTAAGTCCCAAAAAACTGGTCATGGAATCGAAATTACTGAATTGGAAGTCTTTAATTTCAGGTCCTTTCTGGAGAAAATTGGCCACAATCGATGGCAGTTAAAAGTGACAGAAAATCGAGACTCACTGTATCTGCTGTAAATGTTTCACTCTGTTCCCAATACCATCTTATTTGATTCAAGCAAGAAATGGTTGTGAATCGTTCTGTTCACCATTTTCTGCAATCAAAACGGGGAACCCGAAGTTGTGAGACTACACCTGCTGATTTGTCTTTTCGGAAGGGGAAACGTTTTTCACCGAATTCTTGACCCATTTGTTGTGAGCGCTTTCAAATTCCAACAAGCCCCTCATCGCGCTTCCGGAAGACATCCACCGCCCAAAGATTGCCTCTTGCGCCACATGAGGAAAGCTCGTAATGAAATTGTCGGTGATGAATTTAACCCGAGTGCGGAATTGAGGCCGATCCTTCCGCATTGCATCCTCAAGTAGCCACTGCCAGTCCTCGAACAATGTGATACGAGCTGATGTTTTCAAGAAATAGAATCCCGTCAACACGTCCTCAAAGATGGAGAGGATCATGTCGGTCCATTCCGGCTCATAGTGACGACAAGAACCACAAATCTTGCTCTTCAATGTCTTCAGAAACCTCGACACACCTCTGTTTTCCACAATATCTTCCACAAGTAATTGAGCCGCAAATGCCGTCTTACAAAGCTTGAATAGCCATTGGAAATCACAGATTGCTAGTAAAACCTCTCCATCGTTTAGTTCGGGCGATTGGTGCTCAACACATTTTAAAAGACGTTTGGCTTCTTGATTCACAATCGTGAGCGCATCCTCTCGAAGACTGTAACAAGATCCAGACATGATTTCATCAAAGACACCTTGAAACCTCGTTTTATAAGCAATTCTGGTCTTGTCATCAGTGACAGATTTCTCTAAATAACCAACCATTGTGCGCAAGATTCTTGCAGATAACACTGTGTACCGTTCCTCCGCGGGCAACAGAAGCTCCAACCGAGTGAGTAGCTCAGTTGCACTGGCCGAAGGAAACCCGGCAGTTCGGACATATTCACGAATCTTCTGCTCCTCGTCAACTGTCCAAGGTACAGCAGTTAAATAACGGACACACAAGTCCACTAACTTCTGGAACTCAATCTTCGCTGCGACTTTCAGAAGTTCAATGCAATACTTGAGACTTGGGATCGGTGCAAACAGGGTGTACATGCGAGAGAAGCAATCCTTGTAGTATGAAATCTCGGTGCAAACTTCTAAAGAGAATTCATCTGGCGTCTTGTGATTCTCCTGTGCACGACGCTCACGCAAAGCTTTATCAAAATAATTGCTGCTACAGCAAAGCCGGTCTGAGTGCACATGGATTTCCAACAACGACTCCAAATCTTCTTCCCGTTTCCGCTTCTTTTGCTTCAAGTCCACTGGAACTGGAGTAGAGGCTGCAACCAAGTGAACAACAACATCGCTGCTCTCTCTGGTGCCATACCACACAACCTCACAATCCAACAACTCTGACTGCTGCTCCTGCTGCTCCCCCTGCTGCTCTCCCTCGCCCTCCTCGCTGTCTCTGCTAAGATCTGAACTAGACATATCTCACACAGACTGCAATTTGTTGTCCAAATTTCGGTTGCAGTGCTTCCAATTGCAACGCATGCACTGACAGTATTAGTATGAGTAGAATCAGCAGAATTGCAAGCCAGGGTTATTAACTTTGTTGGGATCTCGTCATTCTCATGTTGGGAGTATTCAATTTGACGGCAGTGACGTGAATGAAACAGTCTCAGTTTGAGACGTGATCATGATATTCAATGGCACTGATGGAGGAGTTGGTGGCTCCAAGTCACACTGAAGTGATATTGTAGGCCATTTGTGATTTGAAGTCACACAAAATTACATTATTTCAAAGGCACTTAACCCTTGAATGTCGACGCGGATGTTTGATGTCCAATGAATGACAAAAACCTATGTTGTGGATGTAAGAAGGGTGTTTTTCATCCAATTTTTTTGTGAACGCGATGACAAAGATGTGAACCATTCCATTGTGCAAGCCCAAATACAGGGTCTTTCAAAGCTTTTTTTTATTTTTAGGTGTTGCAAACTATAAATAGATGTCACAGAAATTCACTAGGATAGTATTAGAGCCCCTACTGCCCTGCTTGCAATTTCTGTAAGGGTAACAGGCAATGCAGGCTTTTTCAACTTCATTCAAAGTATAGGAACAGTGCCTTCTCCTCCGGTCAACTTAAAACATGTGCACCATTCACAGGCCACTGTATTCCGCGGCCACTAGTTTGACGTTTAAGGGTTAAACTTTTCAAATTAGTTTACATACGAAGATATAATCTACATCTTTATATTCAACATTTGGGCAATTGCAAGAGAAACTTGTTGATTCTATTATGTTTTCATAGTATCAATGATTTTTTTTCTCTTTTCTATGGAGTACTTTAAAATTAGAAAAAAAAATTCATACAAAAAGAGGTTGGCATCCATATAATATAGAATTAACTATTTTTAGAATTTATTCATCAAGTACTTCATACAATAGGTGTTAATTGATACATTCTCCTCTAAATTTCAACTCCAAGTTTTGTTTTGTTTTTTTGGGGGGGTGAAATAGTACTAAACCACCTTAAACTAGCAAGGGTGACATTCAATTGGAGACTATTATTAGATAGTAAAATATATTTTGAAAAATGGAACATAAAATAAAATAAAATTAGACAAGGTGTATACTAGCCATGAATATGGCTTACCTCTAAATCTTGAGTCATTATTTTGGAGGCATAACACAAAAATTATGGCCAAGAAAGGTACATTAGCTAAAAGCAAGTGACAAAAAATAGTCCATTCAAGTATTTCTTGCAATTGCCCATTTATTCTTTAGCCCAAGCCATCAAATTTTGAATGAGATCCAACTAGAATTATTGAAATCAAGAAGATGATGAAGGTAGAACTAAAATCAATTAAACTTTTAAATAGCTTAGAAAATTGTATATATAGTTTGGATAGTAGCATATACGTAGTGGAATATCCAATCCTTATGAAATAAGTAGTTCTTCAATTTGTATGTCACTTGTCATCATGAAATAATTGGTCATGATAAGTAAAGAAACTCACATGACTTAGAAATATTTAGGTATTGTTTTTGTTTTTATGGAACAAACTTGATAGTTCACTTGCATAAAATGTATTGGAAAATATCTTAGGTTCACACCTTCATCTTTACACTAAGATGAATTGATGAACCATACAATTGGTTGCTTCCTACAAGCACAATGTCTATTTGACAACTGAGACTTATATTGCTATTTATTTGCTAACTGGCAATAATCTAGTAGAGAGATATTGCAAAGCAATTCTCCACCAACCTCCTCAATACTAAAGATCCTTTCTATCAAGTTGTTCAAGGCTAATCCTGAACAAAAAAAAGTTTTCTATCATATACATTTGATGCTTTAGAGAACCTCACTTTCATATATTGCTTGGAAAAAATTTATTTTTATTGGATGTATTTCAAAGGGGAGGATACATGACCTAACAATAGTTAAATCTTTAGAAAAGATGAGAAAGGTTGAGCAAAACCTTGTCTTAAACTAGAATCAATGCTACAATGATAGAGTCAATTGTAGGTAGAGTAGTTACTTGTAGCTAATAGCTTTAGAAAGTTAAAAAATCCTGCGAAAGAATAACAACCTAATTAAATTTCAATAGCCCAAAATACTTTTAGGAATTTCAAGCAAAGCTTCCACATCAACAAGATCACCGGAAAATTTCCGTGCAAACAAAAAGCAAGCTGAATGGGATTGTCCATTATACACACATGTTTGCATGTTGTGCTTGACATCATCTGAGGAGTCCATGTATTGCCCATCCAAATTTTTTGTCCTCCTTTGTATTTTCTTAAACAAAGTTGTGTTTGTCAATTTTGCAGTATGTCTCTGTGGTGACCCGCCATGCTTGGGATTTGACCAATCTACGTATGTGACTGACCGGTTGGCTATACCCTGCACCTCAAGACAACATTCCTTAGTTGTAAGTTGTGTGAAAACTCTTGTTTCTCCATTGTACATGATAGTCAAAAAAATAAGCTCAAAAGTTTGATATTCACCAAAATAGGCAAATCTTAAACCACCACTCTAATTGAGCACTACTCAACCATTATTGATTGCAAATTGACATTTCAATGCTCAATTTCAATGCTCAAATCAAATGAAATGTCCCAATAACAAATAGTCAGACATGAGAGCCACTTGCACCAATTCCAAGCTTAGCCCAACCTCATAAAGAGCATGTATGACACTTAGAAAAGACCAACATCTATCATGTTTTGGTACCTCCCACCAGACATGAACTCAAGATCATGCTTAAAAAGAAACCTTGAATTCTTCTCCAAGAGTGTTGAGGCAGGTTTTCAAAAACATTATGAATCAAATTAAAACAAATATTGAGATCATAGGAGCCTACCCCAAATCTACTTGAAGTTGTAAAACCAAGAAGCATAAATCTTGTGAGTAGAACACAAAAAGCAAACTCTTGACGAAATTGAATGTATCTAGCTACCAAAAGTTCCAAGGACTCTTTGAATGCAGCATGAAATATTGAAATTCTAGTCAGACAACCAGCAATCCGGTGCTCTGAATTTGTTATATTGGTGACTTTGTTTTATAGCATGAATGCTGTGACAGAGAGACATTTAATTGCAAGAAAAGCAGGAGTTACAGGTACAGAACCAAGGTTTGGGATGCATGTCTAAAAGACGGAGCGTACCAATTATTGCAATTTTGCTGTTCTAAAGAATCGTAACCAGCTCTAATTGTGTGCATTTGTCTGCTCTACGGTGTTTCAGTTAGTTTGTAACCACAAGATATTCATACAGGAAGGCAACAATTACATGAGTTTTCATGCGGACAGAGCTGTTGGTGGCTCGAAGGTTACCTAATCCGTAGGAAATTGACGTTCATTGTTTTTCAAACTGAATTATGTGGAATTCTCATAATGTAAGGAGGTGTAGCTGTTCTACTCTTGTTGCTTTTGCATAATCAAATTAAGTGAATATAATGCTCTGTAACTTGGGTTCTTACCGTTGGATCCAAAGTATGAAGCAGAGTTTGTGCATACTGCTCGTCCAGAGTACAAGCATTTCGACAATCGGCTTTGAATTTGCGGTAGAATGTGACATCACCCACCACCATGCCGGCATGGCGACGGTGCATGGACATCCAAAGCTCGCCCTTTCGAAGCTGCTCGATCTGGAACACAGGCTCCGTCTGCCATCTCTTAAATCTGCATTATAATGAAAGATTCAATTTCTCAAGTAAGAGTTATAATCAAATATAATCAACACACATAATGTCAATGTAAGAGAGTTTTGTTGTTGTGGCATGTTTTGATGGGTTAAGCAATCAAAGAAGTCAAACGGCTCAACTCTCCTACATTAATATTATGTTCAATAATCACAAAGCAAGCAACAGAAGACCTTTTCAGATTCATCAAAAATTACAGATTCAATCCTTCTTAACAATCTTGGCATTGTAATTACCTAATAGATACTTGATCTCTCAAGCTTTTACATCTCCCAAACTTTAGCATTTAAAATTAGAACAAAACAGAAATCATCAATTTTGTTCAATTTACACAATTTCCAACTACATAAATTGTCACATTCAAGAGCACAAAGCTCTAAAAACTAGGAATTATTGTATGAGTTTGCAATTCCAAATGAACACTCCCCAACCAAGTACCAAATTCCTAAAATTCCACCAATTTAACAAAATTGACTCTAAAACGAATAAATCATAATATTGTATACTAGCTTACATGGATCCTATTGACAATGTTGAAGACTCAAAAACATAGGCTCTAAGCAAAGAAACACCCTTTGTTTAAGCTAGGAAAGTTAAATCACGTCACTCTCCAGGATTGAGAACATCCTTTTTCAAATACTAGATTTGGCTTCAAGTAACAAGGGATCCTTCCACAACTTGTCAACAAGGTTATAGAAGACATAAGGTATGTACATCCATAATCAACACCTTCATTGAACCAAAAAGCATCACAAAAACTTAGATATTGATTATGCATTCAAGATGTACCTAAACAAGTGGCAAATCACAAGTATTTATACCTAAATAGATATATAGCACTTGTGTAACTATGTCTCTTTTCATATGTCAATCTTTAGTGCAATCATCTATTTGACGGGCTATTTGATTATTATAATGTCTCTTTTCATATGATCTTTAGTGCAATCCTCTATTTGATTATTATATAAAAATCTTTATGCCAAAATCTCATAACGCTACTATTTCTAAATATCCATCTACATGTCAGAATTCTATTGAACATAAGAATTGAAATCTTAAAAATAATGGGCCCAACTAAAGCCACTATTGCTTGTAACACATGTTCCACAATTTTCATTGGCTTACATAGCTTTTGAACTTTTGGACTATTGCACAGTCTCTCTCCCCATGGGTACTGATAGATAACAAAACATGAAGAGCTTCATGTTGTTTTTTGGCCCACTTATAGTCGATACTTTGAAGGCTCATAACTTACTCATACAGTGTCCCAATAGTGCATGTGAAAGTGCGTTGGAATCCTCTTTCACTTGCCAATAAGATCCAACAAAAATGTTGAGTAATATTAACAACGCTCAGCTGTGATTAGTGACGATTGTGGGTGCGCATCCCTTACCTTGTAGCCGGAGAAAACGCTTCCACAAAACTGGTGGACGAGTTCATGAAATACTGGTACACAAACCCGAAGCTCCTCACGGGCACGCACGACTCCGACACGAACACGAACCACAAATTCGCTCTCTCCACATCCAGCAACGCGAACGCCAACAACCGCCGCACCACATCCACCAAGCTCACGTCGAACCGGTGCACCGCTTTCGAAGCCACAGACTTGTTATGAAACACGGAGCTTTCGGGAAAGGAGTCCACCCACCAGCTCGCGTGTGTGTAAATGGAGAATTTCTCCACGTCCACCCCGGCGAAGAACCGCTCCCACATGCGCGCCAGCGGAATCTTCTGCCGTATGATGAAAAGAAACGCCACCTTGGGAGTGCCACGGGGGAGAGGCTGGGTTGATGCATCTTGGGCTGCGTGGAGGAGCTCCGAGTCGGCCACCGAAGTCTTGAAATACCTGAAAGAAACGGCGACAGGAAACTACCGTCCCTCAGAAAACAAAACAAAAAAACGGAACTGATTTGGGTGGAAATCTTAGCTGAGGGGAGCTGCACTGTAAAGGGTGTGGATGAAATCGACTTGTATCCCGTGAAGTGTGCATAGGAACCCTCACGGAGGATGTTTCTGCAAGAGATATCCAAAAATTTCATGGACCTAATTCCATTATGCAACTATGGGATTTTACTACCTCGGTATAGAAATAGAGCCTAAAATTCGAATCCATACTCATGTCCCCAATTTGCATTGATCGATCGGGACGGCAAGGTACTGTTAATGAAAAATTGGCGCAAAAATGAAGGGGATTGTACCTTAAATCTAATGCCGGAAATGGAAGCTACTGTAAGTGGAAAAATGAATAGTGCAGCTGGAATTGCGTGTACCGCAAATCTAAAGGAATTGGGGCCCGAATTGACGTTACCTGGAGATGTTTTGTAACGCGAATGTGCTGGTTCCCGGTCTCACATAGTCTTTGCAGGGGAGGTAGGAGTTTGGAATTGTAGCTTGAGTGGTGTTTGCGTTCTTGCAAGCTTCACAGACCGTGTGATTCCAAACCACAAGTTCCTCCTGAGGGTGTACTGATGTTGAATTGAGGTCGTTTGAGAGCCCGGTTTGGAGATCGGTTGGAATGAAGCTTGGTTGTGTCAAATCGAGAAACAACTTGAAGAAGATGACGACGTTGAGCACAAGAAGAGTTCCAGTGATGCGGCCTCGGAGGAAGGCCACCTGAGTCTTCAGAAAGAAAATCATTCCGGAGGAGGAGGTGGTGCGGATCAAGCTTGTCGTCTCTCTTGGCATCTTCATATTGTACCTCCAGGGGGATGATTGACAGAGTTAATTTGAACAATGTCCCTGCTATAGAAAAGATTGAAACAATGGCAGCCTGGAAATAATCAAAGCAAGAATCTTGTTAGCTAGCGTCGACTGAAACTCGATCACTTCTTCCCAATAATTCGACAAGAGCTTCGATTCAGGGAAAGAGAGAATAATTACCAGCAAACTGCTGAAACACACGTCGTCCACTCAGAGATCAGAAGAATACTGAGCCTATACAGTATGGCTTCAGTGCTGCAACCAAATCTATATACATCCTATTAAGCACTTCTAAAGTGAAAGAAACGAAGTTTTATGCATGAATTTCTGGAAGGAGACTTGGTTTCAAATGACTGGTCAACCATGAATCGTTGAAGCACGTATCAATGTAGCAAAGACTAGTCAGTACGTGATGGAGATGGCTTGCGCAAAAGAGATTCAATTCCAATTCAAGGAGAGAGAGAGAGAGAGTCAGTTGTGATGATGTACAGTTCATAACAATGGCATTCAACTAAAGTGGCGCCGTGATTGCAGCTCCTGGAGTTTGCGAGATGGACGTTCGATCGACTTGCAGCGATTGACTGGGGACCAGATTTCCATCATGCATCATGTAACCAAAATAACGTGGAGCAGTCTTGAAACTGAAGGAATGTACTGTTAGTACAGCAACAATTTGGAATGTTACCGAGTGGTGTGAAGGCAGTTCAAATGGAGATAGGAATGTCAAGGAAAAGGCTAGATGGGGAATTTTGTTAAAATGGCACATTTTGCAACTTTGGCAGTTTTACGGTTTAGATTGTGCAATCTAAAATCTATACCTGTCCTAAATGGCACTTTTATGGTTAGGCCGCATAGTCTGAAATGTATACTTGTCTTAGGTGTCACTTTTACAGTCTAGAATGCGCAGTCTGGAAATGGTATATGGAATATGTCATTTTATCGAAATTTACCATCTAGGTAATGAATGCCATTTAGATAGGAACTTAGAAAGTTGAAGGGCCAATTTTGACATTGAAATTAGGCATTTTCTATATATAGTACTAGTAGTGCAACTGTTGCAACTTTTGCAATCACACCCTGTTGCTAGCACTGCATAAGAAAACATTGTTTTGTTTGTTTGTTTTTTCAAAATTGGATTTTAAACTCAAAATTGCTAGCAAAACTTTGGATCATGACATTTTGTAAAGATGAAAACATGACCATCCATAGATTTGAATAATGTTTTGACAACAAGTTGTGACACTCTACACTTAATAGAATAAATTTCCAATTTTGATAACTTTGCACAATTTTACCATTCCTCTGAAACTGAGGTCTGTGTTCATGTGCATAAAGCTCTAAAAATGGGAGTGGTATAGATTCAACGATTTACAAACAAGGACTAGTATGGATTCACTTTTGAATATTAGGGTTGGTATGGATTCACATTTAAGGTTTTCTTTTTCATTTTCATTTCATACAATTGTTTGCATTCAACACATATTTCATATTCATATAAATATATGAATTTGTCTTGAACCAAAATCATTGAGAGTTTGAGACAAGCAAAGAGATGTTGGCTCTAACCTTGAAGATAACTTTGAAC
Organism: Climacium dendroides; assembly: GCA_950106755.1. Classification (NCBI taxonomy): domain Eukaryota; kingdom Viridiplantae; phylum Streptophyta; class Bryopsida; order Hypnales; family Climaciaceae; genus Climacium; species Climacium dendroides. The sequence continues at coordinate 4,931,466 of OX467087.1, read as the reverse complement.
CCTTCAATAACTTCCCTAATCTTTGACCAAATGTATTGTGTGATATTAGTTAAAATGGTGTGTTTCAAAGTACCAAATTTGTGATGTTATAGCACATTTAGCTCCAAATACTAGGGCTAAAGTAGGATGACCCAATTCAACCCAAAGTCAATTGCTATGCTTGCAATTGGACCTAATTCCAGTGTATTCTAGTAGTGTAATGAAAAATGTATTCAATTGATTGAGCATGAAATGGGGGTTAAAAGAATTGGAATTTGGGCTAAAAAATGACAATTTTATGAATTCTATGGATGAAGTTATGAGTCTATTGAGACACATCCAAACAAAGGATTTATTTGTTTTCTCACAATCTTTAGGATTGCTTTGGAATTATTTTAATAACAAAGTTAGGAATTAAGAGTACTAAGTCAACATCCAAAATTCCAAGAATAATACAGTAGTCTTTCAGGGTTTCTATTTCTACAAGAATCTAATTATTTTGGGTTGAACACTTGTAATATTTTTTTTTTCAAACGAATTGAGTGGAAGCATAAGCAAAATATTCTTTGATTTGTTATTCTTTTGAAATTAAAAAACAAAAAATAGTGCATTTTAGAAGTCTAAATATGTACAATGAGCCAAAAGAATCCAATGGCTCATACTACTTTAGTATAGATACAAGTTTTCAGTTGGGCCAATTTAGTGCAATCCACCATTTAAAGTCAAATAGATTAGGTCTTCATAGGCAACCCAAACTTGGATCAATTTTGAGGATAAGCAAGTAAGCAACTTTGAGAATCTTTCTTAATAGGTGCTTGTAAGAATGACGAATCAACATTAATGAGCTTCTGCTTTCTTCAATACAACATACAACCTAAAATCTATTGGGCAAAAATTCTAACAAAATTCCCAAATGAATGCAAAAAACACACATTCAAATTGTGATTGACTTGCTTTATGCATTTCTTGAAGACAAAGAAAATAATATAAAAAATTGAACTATATTTGAGTATTCTACATACAATTTTCAAGAATCCCTAAAAACTAAACCCCTCACATTAGGTCTAACATTAAACCCTAAAATGTGGGGCTCATCACCACTGAAATCATCCTCTTTTTAGTACCATGTCGATTGTTTATTTAAAAAAAAACAAAGAGCACTCATTGAAGGGCAAACTACTATGCAAGACCTACCCTTTTTCATACTAAATTCTATAGATGAACATCTACACTTTTGTCTTCTAGTACATAGAAAAAATTCTTTATCATTCATTGGACACTTAGTATTAGTGTCCTCATTGTCCTTACAAGGTTAACCCTTAAACAACGAGCTGGTCACCGTAGAAATCATTTGTTTCAATACCATGTGAATTGTTGGCTTAAAAAAATGAAAAAGCACTCATTGGGAGACAAGCTATAGTAGAAGATGTTCCCTTTTCCCACAAAATTTGAAGGATGAATTATGAATAGTTACACTTTTTGTCCTACATGAAGAGTTTTTTTTGTCATCCATTGGATAAAAAACATCTACCGCAACGTTTGAGGGTTAAGGGGTCATGAGGTCATATCAACAATGGTTTCACAATGCCTTGGCTGGTGGAAAGTTCAGAATTATATTATTATTTCAAGTTTTAAGATTATTTTTTTATTATCATTTCAAGTTTTAGGATTATTTTTTTATTATCAATACTAACGGTTGGCGCTTGCTATACTAGCATTCATCATCATACTCCTAATATACTACTAAAATCATAACTCCCTCTGTAATATCACAAATGCTACCATTAATACTAGGGGCTCGTGCTTGCTATGCTACGCATTCATTGTATCACATATTAGTAAAATTTTGATATATTTGAATAGAATGCATGATAATGATTTCAATAAGTCTTTAAAATAATTATTTTAAATATTTTGTAAAAATATTTTCAATCATGCATACATAGAAATCGTATTTTCACACAATGTGATATTACAGAAATAGAGTAGCAATTTGCAATCACTTCTATAACATCACTTTTTACAAAGGGTGATATTATAAAAATAATATAGTTGTTGCAATTAAAGTGATATTAAAGAGGATCGAAAGGATGATATTATAGAGGTAGAAAATCCATTGCTTCTCTTGACTTTACACTTCTTTGCACTTCTATGATTTTGTGCTTTTGCGAGCTTTGAGCTTTCATGATTTTAATTTTCTATTGCTACTACCAAATGATTTTGAGAAATTTATTCAATTGAAGCGATTTTGGATTCCACAACAATTAAGTTGTTCACAAAGTTTTTGAGATTTATAAGTTTTTCTTTTCAATTCTTCAATTTGGGTTGCCATTTTTGTAACAATGGAGTCAAATTTCTAATGCATTCTAATGTATGTGTATCTTTTATAGTATTTACCATTGCATATGTTTCATTCATCATTCAATAAATTCCTATTGTACATTTCAATATATACTTATAAAAAAAATTATACAAAGATTTTAGTTATTTTTATTTGAAGATTTATTGAAAATTTTGTTCTACACTCTATCTAATACATAAAAATTCTTATAAAATTCTAATGATGAATGCGTAGCATAGCAAGCGCCAACCGCTAGTTAGAATTAAAATCTTTGTATAATTTTTTTTATAAGTAAGCATATATTGAAATGTACAATAGAAATTTATTGAATGATGAATGAAACATATGCAATGGTAAATACTATAAAAGATATTATTTTTATAATATCATCCTTTGTAAAAAGTGATATTACAGAAGTGATTGCAAACTACTACTCTATTTCTACAATATTACATTGTGTGAAAATACGATTTCTATGTATGCATGATTGAAAATATTTTTACAAAATATTTAAAATAAATATTTTAAAGACTTATTGAAATCATTATCATGCATTCTATTCAAATATATCAAAATTTTACTAAATTTGTGATACAATGAATGCATAGCATAGCAAGCACAAGCCCCTAGTATTAATGGTAGCATTTGTGATATTACAGAGGGAGTTACAATTTTAGTAGTATGATTATCAGTTCAAGTTTTAGAGGAAATGGTTTATGTCACACAAATGTGCAAGTAGATTACCGGTATACCGAAATCATCACTGTACAAAGGTGACTTGCACAAGAGGATTCTTGACATTGACGAAAACAAATATGCATCAATTTTGACTACCTTCAAAAAAGTGAGTAGGATAAAAAAGATTTTGCAGGTTGTAAAGTCTTTATTGGGAGTACACTAATACAAAACTGACTAAATAGATGCTAATTTCAATATGGAGGAAATTGTAAATTGGCTATCAAATTCTATTATTTGTTGCAATCTTGGCTGAAATCTAATTTTTCCAAGGGTTTTCTCCAATGTACTCTTTAGCTATTGAAAATTTTAAAGTAGCAATGGAGTGAATTTTAGCTAGTTTTGTGAACACTGGTAGGCACCTCCAAAATTGCCACTTTTGGTTATTGTACCTACTTGCTATAGTTACTATCAATAGATTGGTCAAATTTTAGTTTCTTGTTGACAAGTGAAAGGAGGTTCTAATGCACCAAAGAAAGGCACCAATTGTCAACCATGCCCAATATCCAACCAGTAGTAGGACAACATTTCTAAGCAAGGCTGGAACAAACTTCCAACTAAAGTTTGGAATTTGTTTTTTAGTCTTTATAAGGTTGGGACTAATTTATGGTTGGGACTAACTAGTTTATGACACATGTCCCAAAATAATAAGCAAGAAAGTAGGAAGTAGCACATAGGAAAGTAGTTCTTGAATGATCAGAATTGAAAAACTAAACATTGGCTACTAGTAAAATGCACTTTTTGGCTCCCAAAATTCACAATAATTTCAATTTGAAAAATAAATTACCAAAATTTTTGTTGTGATCCCCGTATTTCTTGTCTTCCTATATGAGAAACATTTCCACCACCTCATATTATACATGATCTGCTACAAAATTGCTTAAATGATCAATTACTAATGCCTCAACCTTATTGTATGCAAAAATTATGACTAAGAGTCAAAGTTTGTTTTGGTAGGAATTCTAAAATTGTTTTTTCAACATATGTACTTATTAATTTTTGAGACATATTTAGAGTTATGGTGGTTTTAAGCAAGGTGCGATTTTAGGTGTACCCACCTCATATGTAATACATTACTTATTTTTTTTAGTTAATATAACAAACTATAGTCACATTCATTGGTTTCAAAACTCAATACATTAAAAAAAGACATTAAAACAATAATATTTCAATTAAATATTGATAATTCTTATACTTTATTAGCAATTTCTTCACATTTTAATAGTTAGTTCCACAAATTCCAATACAAGACAATTCTAATAAGATTTTCTTAATATTAATTTGTCCTAAGTCGATCTTAAATACATAAACTCTTATATCAATAAAAATTACAAATTTCCTAAATTAGTAGAAATTTAAAAAATTCAAGATGAGAACAAGTTTTTGTTATAAGTGTGAGACATAAGTGTGCACCTAAAAGTGACACTCTTCTACAATTGTAGATACGTACCCAGACATGTCCAGACAACACGTATTCACCTATGAGCTCACAGCTCCTTTCTGCCATAAATTTTCATTACCACTTTGTTTACAACATGATTCAATACTGATATGTTTAGTTTTGAGATTCTTATGTTAACAGAAGGAAATCTCAAATCCTAAATTGCCAAATTTCAATGAATAAACCTAGAAATCGATTTTGGTGATGCCCTAAAACTATTTTTAAATTACAGAACAATTGCTAAACTAGAATGGCATTTGCCTCTTTTAGGAAATATTTTTCACTACAGTGGAAACAATTTCAGGAAAACTCATTTTGATCTCTTACTCCCAAAGCTTTAGGTCGCCAATAGGACCTTCAGTCCAATTCAGGAAAGGCCGACTTGGTTTTAAAAAAATGCTGGGATCATGAGGTAGCTTACGTGCCAGACCGTTGAGTATCTGGTGAAATGCATCACCAGGTTGTGCAGGGCGAGGAAAAAGCATAGCTTGCTTCATGGCTGGATTGGCCAGCAATCTTTGCTTTTCAAGAACTTCTTCATGGCCAATGTTGGACAATATCTTGTCCAGTACAGGAACATCCTTCTCGGCTACGAACACCCCAATCTTCTCCCATGGTATGGCATCAGCAAAAGGAAGCACTATATCATCAGCAATAATGACAGGAATGCAGCCGAAAATTACACCTTCAACTAACCGAGGACTCCACGGGGCCCAACCGAGTGGACAGAGACAGAAGATAGAGCGTTGCATATCCTCGTAATATGTTGTGGGATGCTCCGCAGAGATGTCGAACAAAGGATTGTCTTTGAAATTCTCCCAAATGGCTGCTCTTGCACCCCTGAGCATAGTTCGCCGGTCAGTATCTTTCGAAGCCCAGGAAGCACGAGACGAAGATCCCAGCAAGCTACGAGTGCAAAAAAATTAAGAATGAACAGCTTGCGGGTCTGTCAACAACCTACCCAGAAACTTCAGTAACGCCTCTTTGCTATTTATATTGACCATCAAACAAGCAAAACTTTGTGCAATTTAAACGATAAAATAAAAATAAAAATATTATTAAGGGGAGGTCACCAGCAAAAACTCGACGGTAGAGCCTTACCGAGCATAGTAACCGCCTTTAGGATCGTTTCCAGTGTCATAGACCAACCCTATAAAATATGCAAAATAGAGCGTGGAGTACTCGGTGGATTCAAGCGAGTTTGCATCCTTTCAGGTGGAGCGTATGGCGGTATCACGATTGAATCCTCCTTCAGACAAACGTGATGGTTTTGACCAAACGTTTGAACCAAAGTTGCTCGCTTTAGCAGTGGAAGGATACCCCTCTCAATGGCCTTCCCTTCCTGATTCAAAATCCATGATCGTCATGATACATAGATAAATCTCACCTAAAGGAACACGTTCTTACACCTCTAAGATGGTCAGGCGATGCTCTCAAAGAGAATATATGATGTAAATAGTCAGAAACGGCGTAATATAAAACTCAGTTAATCATTTACACACCTGACATCTTATGTTTGTAAATCGCTGGGAACTAACCATCAGTAAATAAGAGAACAATGATTTGGTTTGGTAAAATCTATATTCTACCCTTAAATTTTTCAACCGTATTAAATAGCATAAAGAAGCATTTAATCACCAGCCAAAAGTCATTAGACACAGAGGTTCCTTCGTACGTGGGTGCTTCCTAAGGATTAAGAGAATCCTTATGCATGAGATACTATCTAAAACTCACTCTAAACACAGAGAGACGGAAAATGAGTGGACACAGGTGATTTCTTAGTACCTGATAGTGGAAGCAAGCTGCAAAATCATGAGGCACAACAAAAAAATGATCTGCTCCCTCTGTCCTATTCCAGTATGGCCAGTGGCTGGAAATGTAGCTGATGGCACTTCTCATAATACGGGGAGACTTAAATTAAAAGGCAATGGAAGTCCATTAGGAGTCAAATCACAAGTTGTGTACACAGGAGTATAAAACCAGTCGGCCTCTTCGGGGTTTAATGTGCGAACAGGACTGTCCATTAAAAAGTCATGAAGACACTCTTCCACAGCGAACATATGTGTGAGACAGCGAGGATCCTTTTCCAACCAATCTGTGTTATATTTGCTGCAAGATTACAAAATTCAACGAAAGTCGGATCAGACATCGAGGTTGCATTATGCGTCGCGCCGCTCACAATGCATCATGGCAAATCGATTGAGTAAAACAAACATCACAGCAAGGATAAGCTCGATGGAAATGACCAAGGAAGAAGAACATTGATCCGATTAGTTTGGGATCTTAGTTCATAAAATCAGTCATTCTCACAAGAACTGGCAAAATTTGTTACCTCGGGATGTCATAAATGAAAACTTTTAAACGACCAACAGGGTTGTCCTCCAGCACATCACCCGCACTTCCTGCAAGGAGATCATCAGGTGCTCTCATTGGTTGAGTGCGTGATCCACTGTGAAGCATTCATATAACACTGAATGAAATGAAGGTATGGAACAAAGTTTTCAGCCAAATCAACTATTCCAGATTTTCTTCGTAAAAAGAATTTTCCTCATCCGGAAGTCTGCCCTTGGGCCCAGTGATCGTACAGAGGTGTCCATAACAAGTTTTTAGAACAGTTACTAACAAGTGTTCATAATATGTCCAATGACCTCGTCCTAAAAGCGTCCAAATACACATCTAAGCATGGTTCCTATTAATATATCTTTTCTTTGTTGGTTCTTGTTGGCAATTGAAGAATATTCCAACACATTCTATCATTTATTTTTTTAGGCATCATGTGAATAAGTAATGAAATTGTAATGGACTAGTATCAAAGATAATGCAGTGCTCTGAACATGCAACTTTCATACCAATCACTTTAGATGTTCAAAACTGTAACAAATAACAAGGAGAACTATTTCTGGGGTCATCTTTGCTTTTGCTTCAACCGTGTTTATCTTTGGATTAAATACTATAACTCAAGTTGAAAAGTAATAACTCAAATAAGAAAGTTTAACCTAGGATAGTTCACTTCTACATTAAAAACAAATTCGCCCTCCAACCTCCAAACCTATTTACAAAACACACCTAACTAACACATACCTCTACACTAATGCCAACTTTCTAAACTCATTTAATACCCTATCCTCCTATCCTCATTCCTGTAGGGTCAAAAATCCTGTTATGTATATTCAAGCGCCAGGTACTCGGCCAGAGTAATTAAAAACACACATTAAAACATTCGTTGCGCACACATTTTACTTTGCTATCAAGCATTACAAACTTCACATCGAACTGAACAACTCAAATGCGTCGCCACAGTTGTTACAAAGGGATTCATCTAACACTTCACGATTCTGCATACATTTCGTCATATGAACGTAGATCTGAAACAATTTCGCGAAGTAAATAAGCCCTCAAGTACCTACTCACGGCGACTATCACAAATGAGACAGTAATCATTAAAAACACAGTTATGAATGGCTGCGAGGACACTCTTAACACTCACTATTCTGTGTAAGACCTACAATGTCGATAGTCAGCGAGTAACAAACATTTTAAAAGTTGCAAATCGTACATTCTAATTTAAACGAGTACGCTTGACACCTGGAGATTCCCATAGACAATCCAACTCTCTCCTCACACCGTTATTTTCGGGAAAATGGCGAAATATCGAGAAATTCAAAATTTCCAAGACGCAAATCTGGAACCTCAGATCTGTACAATCTTAGTTTTTAGAGCCCTGTAAACTTAAATGCCACAATTTTGGCGCTCTGAAATACGCCATTCTAACGAATACGATCACACACTAACTTGGAATGCTAATTCCGAGGACATTTTCTAAGCACAATAAACCCTAGGTCAGGCAGCAGCAGAAGTACCTGAAATTCGCTGATGATCCACTGCAGAGTGGACAACTTGAGCCAAATAAGTGAACAGAAATACGAAAGCTGCGAATCTCACGCCATAAATCTTCCGCAACCCGCGGCTCCTTAGACGTTCCCATCCGCATTCCTTACATAAAGAGTTACTCGATGCTGGACTCCGAGATTGAGAACGGAAATCCATTAACATTAGTCTCACTCCCTCATCTGTCATTGAACAGAATGTTTCCAAAACCCTAAGAGGTCGAAACCTCCTACACCTACCATGGACGGCCAGGGTGAATTGACCCCCTCATTGCCCCGTTGGAAGAACACTGAAATTTTATATTTGCAATACATGAAAAAATTTGGAAGTTCTGAATTCATATTTGCAATCAGAGGATCCAAAACAGGTTGTAGAGGTGAAGAAATGTAAAAATTCGCGGCTCAAAACAGGGGGCAAATTTTCAGATTCTCCCTTGGTTGGGGCAATGAGGGGGTCAATTCTCCCTGGCATACCATGGACTCCTCGATCAGCAAGTTCATGTTAAATGCCGGACCCGGAACAGAGCTTCTCATTCGATCATAAAATTCGTGTGACAAGCAACTGTTTACGAAGAGCCAGGATTCTTTGCAAATAAAGAGCATATCCCTCGTTAAGTTGCATACGTTGAGGGTGATCACTGGCGCATTAAACACACATCAAAACTAGGTCCTACGGTGGGAATCGTTGAACTATCTCAATACGGCACCAAAATGCTTCACAAAAGGATCAAATGCAAGCTATCAAGGCTGTCGACGTGAATGTGGTATTATGGTTTCACGTCGGAAGTCGAAGGGACCTCACATCGCTGGCCAAAGTGCACACGCTGATCGTCACTGCGCCAGCGGGCTTGACTTGTCAGGCTCTGACCGAGGAACAGAGGTTGGTGACGTCATTAGGAACTTCCAACTTTCGAGTGTGAATTTATTGTAAGAATTAATTTTTTAAACTTTCTATGTTAGAAAATACAATGATTGCTTTAGGTGAACAAAATGAGCATGAGGATTCAGATTTTGTTGGTACTAAGGTAGGTACACCCAAAACCGTCACTTTTTGCTACTGAGCCTATTTTCTATTATTAGATTGATTAAATTTTCATATGCTCTTGTTAGCAAGCGAAAGGAGGTTCCAACGCACCAGAGAACGTGGCATTTGGATACTGTATGTAAAAGTTATTAAAGAACAAAGTTTGGTTTAGAAAGCGTTTCTTCCACATAGGTACATAACTGATTTTGGAGATGTACATATAGTATAGATGACAGCTTAAGGTCAGTGGCACATTTGGGTGTCCCTACCTCAAGGTAAAAGATGAGGAGGCTCGAACTCCATTTGGGCATTTTGAACGGCCCCTATAAATGGCACTAGAATGGATTGGAGGTGATTCTTAAATTGACCTCCATAGTCATTGAAAAAATCAAGAAAAATATTGTTCATTATTGCAAAAGCCAATCAGTTGTAGTGAACACTTTATGAAAGACTCCTAGTATCATAAATAGGGACCTACGACACTTCTCATTTGAAAATTCATAACTAAATTAAAAATAATCCAAAAAATATGAAACAACTTGGATTAAATGCCAATTCCTCTTGTCTTTCAAGGAAAATTTACTGAAAAATATTTTGAGAAGTTTCACCTGTCCAAAATTCAGTTCCAGTGCTTAAGTGGTCGACTTATGAACCTCCTATCTTAAAAGTAGTCTACAAACTCTTTGGGCCATGATGCATTAAACACTTCAAAAATTCACAGCAAATTCATACTTTGTCAAAAAAAACATAATTTCAATTGCTCTCACTACTTCTTACACTTGTAACAATGTGAAAAAAAATTTGAAAAACTTCAACAACAACATGAGGTCAAACTCCTAATTTTGACCACAATGGATTGTTTTACCTTATTGGCTTCTCAAAGATGCCTTTTTGCTTTGACTTCCATTGAAATTAGAATTTTTTTTTCTTTTTGACACAAGCGTGTTGAACAACACACTTCAAGGGGGTTCTGTTAAGTAAAGAGGCTTATTTTACGCTAGATAAAACCACCTATCCCTGCCAAGTATTGAACCCGCAACCATACCATTTGGTTTGGGTACCTTACCATCATCATCCGGTAATTTAGTGTCATCTCAAACCAGAAATCTGAACTTTAGATTGATTGAGGTTTCTTGTTCTACAATGTTATCAAACAGACTTCCAATTGTAATGTTGGAGCAGTCCCTACATTGAAGGAGCAAGAGGAGACCCTCCATTCTTCCAATATTACTTAATAATGTTAAAGTAGAAGCACTAGTAGTCAATCATTTAAGTGATTTAAGAGTAGATGGTAAGGAGTATGAGGTCGTGGAAATTTTTCCCGTGTAGGAAATGTGAGGATAGCAAAATTTTCAGAATTTTATTCCCAAAATTGAAATTACTATGAATTTTGGGAGCAAAAAAGTGCACTTGTCCAGTAGTCAATGTTTGGAGTCTTCCAATTCCGACCATTCAAGAACTACTTTGCCTCTCACTACTTCCTACTTTCTTGCTCACTACTTTGGGACATGTGTTATAACCTTATTAGTCCCAACCTTAGAAAAGACAAAAAAGACACAATCCAAGCTTGAGTTCCAACCTAACCCCTAAAAAACCATGACTATGTTTTCACCAAAAACGCTTTAAAACTATTATTTCTGGTACAAGTACCAAATTTTTGAAAAAAAATATTTTTGGACACATGATCGTAGGATCTTGTAGTATGCTAGTTTGAAAAGATGTGGAAAAAATTTCATAAATTTTCACCATGTAGATTGCAAGATATTAGTGTTTGAAGTTACAAAACCCCTTTTTTTGGCCCTGTGAAAAACTGGGCAGTTGCACTTCACAAGGTCACATTTGCATGAAAAAATGTTCAAAATGGCGGTGCATCTATGGATTCATAACACATGTTGAACACAAGTTGGCTATGTGCTTAAAGATTTCCAGATCATTTGGAATTATACAACATATAGGAAAAAAAATAGTAAGTAGAAAGAAATAGAGAATGATTCATAATACTAAATTCATAAGAATTTTTTTTTGGAATTGAAAATGACAATCCCAATGGTTGAAATTTTGTAATAAACAATCTATATCCTTTGTTTTTATTTTTTTCAAAAAATATTGAAAATTGAGTAAAATAAAATACTTCAAAGTTTGTTTTATAATAGAGAATCCATATCTGCCCGCAAACTAAAACTCCTCATAACTTTTGATTCATTGATCAAAATAGAATGATTCTAAGCTTTCTATGTACATATAAATCTAGAAACCTAATTTTAAAATTTTGTTTATGAAAAAAGTAATTTTTAAAACACCAACCGGATAAGTCTTCGAGACAACTTCACAAATTGAAGTTCACCGGCCATCAATTCCCATGAACATATTTTATATGTTTGGGGGTTAAAGTGAGCTTTGAGAAGCTATAACTTATGCATCTAGTCCTCAAATTCAATAACACTTATTGAAAAAAATGTGCCTATTTGTCAAGTTTGTGTGGTACTATTTTCAAATCAATCCATTATGTATTGAATTTGAAGGAATCATTAAAGTACACGAGGTTCATTTTTTGTTCACCAATGCAATTGCAATTCATCAAACAAATTTTTGATAGTAATATGAAGGAAAAGCTTCTTTGATATTTGCAGGAATGGAGGGAAGAGACATCATTTTTATATTAAAATCCATTGTTCATCATAAATCCTTAAACAATAAGGGATAATTTGAAGATGAAAGCTTGATAATTTATTGTCATAATGAAGGAGATATGTTTGAAGTACAATTTTAGATCTCATTTATGCATAGTAAAATAACTTTTTTCCAAGAACTTTGAAATGTCTAAAAAAAATTGGTAAATCAAATTAAGTCTCAATTCAAAAAATCCATTTGAGATTTCAAACCTCCAACCAAAATTTATGGACAAATTTCATAAAGGATGTTTGAAAATGTCAAAAAAATTGTCCCTTCCAACTCTTCTCTAAAATTTGTCCATAATTTTTTATTGGAGGCTTGAAATCTCAAACAAATTTTTGTTGATGAAATTTAACTTGATTCGTCAACTTTTTCAATTCAAAGTTTTTTGAAAAAGGTTATTCTACTATGCCTAAATGAGGTTTGAAATTCTACTTCAAACACAATTCTTGCTTTTGACTTAATTATGAGCAGTTGAGCTCTTACTCATTCAAATTTACATATCCCATATGGATTGTTTTACCTCCTACCACCCCATATATATAAATAAATTGACTTCCCTATTGAAAATGAAATGTACAATTGAATTTTGTATCAATATGAGACTCAAACTTAAGTCAATATGATGAATTAAGAATTCTACGTTGATTTACATTTATAGTAATGATATATTGTAGGTTCTATAGAGAAATAGCTCTACTACAAGGAAAGTTGAATATGGCAAAGAGGAGAAGTTTATTCAATCAGATATGTCAACTAGCGGTTGGCGCTTGCTATGCTATGCATTCACCATTAGAATTTCATTAGAATTTTTATGTATTAGATAGAATGCAAAGCAAGAATTTCAATTAATCTTCAAATAAAAAATACTAAAATCTTAATATAATTTTTTTTATAAATAAGCATATACTGAAATAAACAATAGAAATTTAATGAATGATGAATGAAATATATACAATGATGAATATGGTAAAAGATACACATACATTAAAATGCATTAGAACTTTGACTCAATTGTTACAAACAATGGCAATCCAAATAGAAGAATTTAAAGGAAAAACTTGTAAATCTCAAAAGCTTCGTGAACAATTTAATTGTTGTGAAATCCAATTGGTTCAATCTAATAAATTTCTCAAATCATTTGGTAATAGCAATAGAAAATTGAAATCATGAAAGCTCAAAGCTCACAAAAACACAAAATCATAGAAGTGTAAAGAAGTGTAAAGCCAAGAGAAGCAATGGATTTGCTACCTCTATAATATCATCCTATGGATCCTCTTTAATATCACATGAATTGCAACAACTATATTATTTCTATAATATCACCCTTTGTAAAAAGTGATATTACAAAAATAATTGCAAACTGCTATTCTATTTCTATAATATCACATTGTGTGAAAATACGATTTCTATGTATGCATGATTGCATATATTTTTACAAAATATTTAAAATAATTATTTTAAAGACTTATTGAAATCATTATCATGCATTCTATTCAAATATATCAACTTTTTACTAATATGTGATACAATGAATGCATAGCATAGCAAGCACGAGCCCCTAGTATTAATGGTAGCATTTGTGATATTACAGAGGGACTTATGATTTTAGTAGTATGATAGGAAATGATATTTTAATGAAGTAGGAGTTTTCTTGAGGCCAAGTTTTTTGTCTGGGAGGTTGAGGCTGGCTAAGAAACTTGACCTTTGGAAAACTTCCCTTACAAATAGTGTTGTCACATAGGCAACCATTTCATTTTTTTCATCCATGTTTGAAGCTCTCCACTAGACAAGCCTTGATTGTAGTTTAAACCCAATCTAGTGAAAAATAAAATTTGCTCCAATCATATTGCTCCATTTTCCTACAATTCTTGACGAGTGCACTTCTTCATCGTAATCTAAAGCGGCCCTCATTCATTCATTCAACTAGGGTGGGTACCTTCCAAACTACCACTCCTTTCTACTACTATGCCCATTCACTATTATAAGAATGGTTAAATTTTCATATTTCCTTGTCAACAAAATAAAGGAGGTTTAAATGCACCAAAGAACGCAACATTTGAATACTTTATGCAAAAGTTACGAAGGGTCAAATTTTTTCTCGTAGATGTTCTAAAAATTGTTTCTTCAATGTACATACATATTGATTTTGGAGATGTACACAAAGTGATGATGGGTTTTTTAGATAAAGGCAATTTTGGATTTTGGATATATCTTCCTTTAGTTAAACCCTCAACCTTTAAAGGACAAGCTCATCATATGTTTTCGAATTGTGTGAATTATTGACTGAAAAAAATGCAAAAACACTCATTGGAAGTCAAACTATAGTAGAAGACCTTCCCTTTTCACACATGGAGAGATTCTTTGTCATTTATAGGCTAGAAAATGACCTCAGTATCGTTTATGGATTAAACAATGCCAATGACCTTTTATGTACAACGTATGACAAAAATTCTCTCTATATAGGACAGAAGTGCAATTGTTCATCTTTAAAATTTTGTGTAAAAAAGAAATCTTGCATAATAGTTTAACTTCCAATGAATATTTTAATTTTTTTTATAAAGTAGATGATGTCACACAATACAAAAAGGGATGATTTCCATGGTCACCCCGGCGGCGGTCAAGGGTTACTGAGTGGTCCGGTCCCAACCCAACATTCTCATTCATCCCAACAGCAAAAAACGTCCGTCGTGAACGAAACTTTCATCCAGATTCCCTTTTCCAACTCGAGCGTTCACACTGGGAACCGGATCAAGAACCCTCACGAAGGTTCCGAACTGCTGTACAGCTCCGTCCACCGGTCGTCGCAGGTAACTTCCTGGCTTCTGGAATCTTCTTTCACCAGCCTTATTATTAGGGTTTGTTTACAGGAACCGTGCGGCGAAAGCCTTTCATCACCGGCTACAATTTCGACCTCTTCTTCGCAATCTCTCTGTGTGCTTTTCTCTTCAAATACTTACAACAGACTCCATACCAAGTCCGTCAGTGAAATTTCTGGTGCGGAGTTTGAGTCCCGGCGACGGTAGTTGGGATTTGAGGCGGTTGGGATTCGTGTCGGTACGCTCCCGCGACAGGTTGGAAGAGAACGAGTGGTAAGCTCCTGCGACGGAATTCTTGGCGTTGTCGCAGTCGCGTTTTCTTGAGAAGTCTCCTTGTGTGAGTTTGCAGCCTGTGTGTCAAATGACTCCCAGGAGTTTATTACACTTTCATGGGGCGTAGGTTTGGTAATTGTAGGTTGCGGTTATCGTCTTGTGGTAATAAGATTACGTGATATTAGGTGGTGAGCTTCATTGTGGTCATTCATTTTTGAGTGACGCACGTCGCTTGTCAATGTAGCTGTGGTGAAGTTAATTCAGTTTCACCATCATCGATGTAGAGCTTGCCGAACGCACAGTGAGATTGATCACCCTTTGGCTATTTAGGCAACTCTCCCTGCTTTATTTCGCTTGTGTTTGCATGTGAGGATTCTATCTTTGACCTCCTTTACTGCAGGTGTAAAGGAGTCTGTTTTTTAACTCAACTCGAGACATCGGTTTTCGAACTAATGGCACAGGTATGTTTCAATTTAGCAAATTTGTAGCGTCACCTGCTTGGATTGAGGATTTTTGGAACATTGGAACAGATCAGGAAAAGTATTCGTGCTTCCATACTTTCTGGCGAAGAAATTATTCTTACTTCTAAACTTCTGCTGTGGAACAGAACGGATGGAAAGTCGAACTTTATGTCTATGACCTTAGCCAAGGGCTGGCTCGTCAGCTTTCTTCCCAATTTCTGGGCAAAGTAATTGAAGCCATCTGGCACACAGGTGTTGGAGTGTATGGAAAGGAATATTTCTTTGGTGGTGGGATACAGAGTGTACCGCTGAACCAAAGTCCGTATGGAAAGCCTGTACAAGTAGCAGAACTGGGTACCACTCAGGTCCCTCAGGAGATTTTTGAAGAGTATTTGCGAGACATACAACCGCGGTACACGCAGGAGACTTATAACCTCTTGAAACACAATTGCAACAATTTCTCAGATGAGGTCTGCCAGTTTTTGGTGGGATCAGGCATTCCGGAACATATACTGCGCCTGCCTGAGGAGGTTATGAATAGCCCCATGGGTCCTATGCTAAGTAAGTTCAATTTCAGCATTGTTCGGAATTTTCCAACTTTTGAATTGAGTGATGCGTTGTCGAAGGTATTCAGAGTCCTGTATCTAATATTGTACGTGGAACGGCAGGGCCTCTGATAGAGAATCTCGAGACGACTCTGCGAAATGGCGGAGTCCCTGCAGCACCGTATCAAGCCGCTTCAGCACAAGCGATGCCTAACTTTGCCAATGTCCATTTGCCTTCATCGTTGCCATCTCCAGCGGCGCCCACCAGGTCCACCAGCGCGGCTGTCGCTGCAAGCCAAACCTCTTCCGATACTTCCATTCCACTTTCATCCTCAGCTCGGTCAATCAGCCTCGACGATGTACCTCCTCACGTCTCGCCTGCTCGTATCTCAATGCCATCGAAACCTATGGGTATGTATATTTCGACTTCTACTTTGTTGCGTTTGTTTGTGAACTTAGTCGAATTGTCAGCCTGTTTCTCATAATCATATGCTAATGGCTCTTTGTAAACTTCACTAAACCCTCGCTAATTGCACATACCCTATTTGTCCCGCGAGACTTGTTGTTTATATGTCTTGTTGGACAGCTTCCATATGTCGCGTTGTGAGCGAGTGTCGATCATTACCAACTTGACATGTTGATTCACAGCAACTGATATGTTTTGAGTGTTTTTGACAGGTGTGACTGTCGCTAAAAGTGAGCAAAGCGGCACCAAGGCCCTACAAACAGTATTGCCTGCGCCTGCCCCGCCAGCAGGCCACGATCTGAACAATGCTAGAGCTAAAGTCACCCAAGAAATTACACAGGAATTTGCTCTCATCATGGCATCAGGGAGTCTAAGAGCCAGTGAAGCTGCTGCACTAGCCGCTCGGAGAGTTCTGGAGAGGCATCGAATTGGAGGCGTTTCCTCCGCTCATCCTCAGAATGCTGCTTGAGAACCGCGAAACGTCGTATTCGCGGATCTACTATTCTGCCCCCGGACAGTTTTCTTTGAAGGAAGAAATTTGTAGTCAATTGACTATGAGTCAGTCGCTCAACTCATAGAAAGTTTCTCACTATACCATATTTTAGATTGTTAGATCATGTATATGTGATGGTTTTTCATTTGGTTTATGTTCCTAAGCTAGTGTTCGTTGAGAAACAAGCCTGGATCATTTCCTCATCTTGCCCCAAATAGGGTTGGACAATTGATTGCCCTTCAATTGGAGAGGGGTTCTCTGTGATGAACATTTAACGAACTTCAATTTTGAAGTACTTTCATTCTTGGATATTTCTCGTAATTGTTTCTTGTGCTAGTTTGCCTTCCAGCTACAGGTATTGCAGTATGGTAGATAGTAGGAGCACAGGCCCATTAAGTGTATGGGTCCTTTTCCCGTGGGTTGAAAAGTGTTTTCCAGTCTTGTGACAGTATCAGAAATGAGATATGACAGCCGACATCTTTCGATGGAATTCGTCGCAGATGTAATACTTGCAATTCAAGGTTTGTAATTGACTCTTACTTTGGACTTCACTTCGTAACTTTTTCACTTGAAATATGAATAATGCATACCTTAGTGCACTGGAATTTTCTCAAAATATGTACTGCATTCACCTGGTCACCCCTCGAAAATTGATGCTAAGAATAAAACCACTCGGGACAATTAAAAGCTCTGAGGAATGGAGTCTTCGTAAGGTAGCACAGACCCATTCTGGACACCTAGGGATCGACCCATTACAGGGTTTTTTTCAACAAATGAGATTTGGGTCATGACCAATGTCTTACGTGATGGCGATGGTAATAGAGTGATTATTGATTGTAATAGAAATTTTCACCTATTGAGTGTAAATTCATTGCAAGGAAGTGACATGCCCCAGATATTACAGCGCAACCTGGGTTGATCAACACTTATCACAAAAACTACAAGAGATGAGGATGTGAACCTGAATTCAAGACCAAATCCAAGCAACTACTTTTTGCTGAAAGTAATAGGTAAGGTGACAAAAGAATACATCGATTCCTCAGAAAGATAGCAACAATCTTGGAAGGGCTGTCTTTGATTTCCCCAGAAATGCAACGAGGCAACTCGGGTCTTTCTTTCACCTGACCTCCAGCATGCTGAATTAAGAATTTAGACAGCAAGAATGTATGCTTGCCTATTCCTGAATTCCATTCTACGTAAAAAACTTTTCAAATGCCCCACTGAAGTCAAAAAATTCTGCAAAAATTCTGCAAAATTCTATACAGTGCTCCCATGCAGTGCTGCTTGTCCAGATGTTGAGAGACTCCGAAGTCATGTATGGCATTTGAGAGAGAGAGAGAGCTGTCATGTATTCCAGGGAGTCGTTCCAATTCACTTATGTGAACAAATGGGGTATGAAAATGAACTAACGAATGCTCTCGAGCATTACTGGACGTAATGCCAGGTCGTTCTACTCAATCGAGAATGTGCATATCTTTCCTTTGAATGAACTAAGGGCTCAGAATGTGCAGAAGGTTTAAAATAGGGTTTAACCCTCTTCTGAGAAGTCACTCAGACAGCAGTAACTGAGATTTCTTCATCCCACATGCACAGCGACTGGGCATTTCTTAATTCTCAATCCCGAGATGGTTGCACCACAGGCTGAGCATCCCCAACTGATTGCAAGTCATAGTTTTCCAACAAGAGAGCGTTGAGTTCCAACAAGCTCTGGATCGCGTGTGTCGGCATCTTGTCCTCCGACAGCTCCGGGACGCTATACCGTCCCTGCCCGTCCAGCAGGCACGTCCACGCCCCAGCCCGATTTCCACAAACGATGTCATCCATAGCACTGTCCCCGACCATCATGACCTCCGAGGGACGGATGCCCCATACGTCGCAGATGTGCAGCAACGGCGCAGGGCTGGGCTTGTAAGGCGTGAATTCGCGACTCAGTGCAGGGCAAAAGCTCGGAAGGCCGAAGCGCGAGTGGAAGAAATCCACCGAGTCCTTCACGTTGCGCGTGATGAGGCCGCGGCGAATGCCACGAGCGTCCAGGAGGGACGAAACCTCCTTGGCGCCTGGCATGATCTGCAGCTTCTCGTGAGCGTCCTTCTCGATCTCGGTGATGATGGCGAACGCTTGCACCTGCTCATTTGACAATACATGGGTTCAATATTTTTAAGCGCAAGATTTCGCTACAACAAGAAGGCAAACAAGAAGCAAACAGGAAACATAACATGAAGCACAAACATGAAGCAAATATGAAGCACACATGAAGAAAATACAAAGCAAACACGAGGCAAATATGCAGCACACATCAAACATGAAGCAAATACGAAGCACACATGAAGCAAGCTGTCTGACTACCTGTTTCTCCGAGCTCCACGTGGAAATCTCGTGCAGGATGTCGATGGGGGAGTTATTGACGACGTCTGGGTGGTCGTCGCCCAAGACGCGGCGGTACATAAGGCGGAAGTCGATGCAAGGGACAGTGAGCGTGCCGTCCATGTCAAAGACGATCCCCTTCAAGGGTGGCTTGGGCGCTGCTTGTCCATTGCCCTTCGCCATTGTGAAGAGACCTCGTGGTGTCGGGACTATCACTGCTCGCATGAATCTTAACCGCATCAATCCTCCCGCGGTTTGCATAACAGGAAACAGCACACTTCACATCACCTCGCTAGCGAAAAAAATTCTGCAAATGATGACCAATGTAGAGTGAGCACTCATTCAGTAAATGGACAGATTTCAATGAAATTGGTGCCGCAGTTTCATTGCCTGGTTGAACCTCACATGGCCCAATGGAAACCTCAAATCTATTCCAGTCCTCGCTTTTAGAACATTGCGCACTTGAGCGTCACATTTTTGGCGCCCTGAAACACATGATTATGAACGAATGTGACCATGCCCTGAAAATGCGTTATCTGGGCACTTCCCGTTCTTGCGTTATCAGAAATAGGGCACCGCCGAAAACTAAGAAAACTAAGTAGCATCCGGGAACTAATATCATTTAAGTATTCCACCGCTAGCAAAGCCGTCGCCCTCCATGTTTTGCGAGTGCAACTGTAGGGAATTCAAGGGTAAAGAATATTGAGGGCCACGAGAGTCTTGAAACAAAACGACGTGACGAATTTCTTCACAGAGAGAAGAGTTCAGCTACCGCTATTGAATTCGCAGAAAACGAAGCAAATAGGCGAATGCTACAAGCGAATCCGAAATTCCAGCAATGTTAACCAGATTCCACGACACGACAGCAATCAAAGAATCATTCCAAGCCAAGATTCATGCATACCTCAAAACATTCGCAATCCACAAGAGACGGCAACTAAGCTTCACACCGCTCCAGAGAAATCAATGAAGCTCCCTCGTCAGAACTTCGTTGATTCCTCACAAAATGATGGCTGCACAAGAGTTCGATTTGTGTGCGCACCGTCAGAATCTGAAAGTGGGGTCCGAGGACAAATTGGAGTGATGCTCTTCTTCTTCTTCTTCTTCTTCTTCTTCAGACAACAGTGACGTCGATGTTCCTGGCGTAAAACTCGAAATGGAAAAAAGAGCCGCATCACGAACTGCCGGCTTGTTGCTCTCATTCATCCACGCCCTCAACTTCAATCTATTCATTGTCCAAATCAACTTCATGCTGCACAGGCAAATTTTTTTTTGGCAAATTTTCGCCAAAATCTTACTGAATTTTGGTACTGAATTTTTTTATTTCACTAAGAATTCTTTTTTTTAACCCTGGAGCGTCTGGACTCTTCTCCAGAATTGATGATTTGGAGAAAATCATTATAAAGTGCTATTTGGAAGAATATTTTAGAAGTGATATACAAAAAAAAATTGTAGATTTTGAATTTTAGATTCCATTTGTATGGTTAGATTCACCAATACTATCACCAATATTTTTCTATAAATTTGGAAAGGAAAATTTCAAAATTCCTTCAAAATTTGATTACAAGCAAAATATTATCATTTTTTGAGCAAAACTTATTGGAATGGATTCAAAATGAGGTTCTTTTCACATGGTGATTTTTTGAAATTTTTGTGTTCTTTACATCTATGACCTCGTTTTTGCTAACCTAGTTTTGAACTAGAGTCAATGCAGTTTGACCACTTGACACACTTCAACATTTATAACTTTAGAAAAATTTGTATTCTAGTAACACCAAATCCAACTATTAGAAAAGACATAAAGTATCACCAAAAATTAGGATGACTTTCATCCAAGCAGGAATGAGACAAAAACAAGAACTTCAATTTATTCATTGTCCAAAAATGGATGTCGGAGTGCTCCAGGGTTAAGAAATGGATGAAATCACCAAACCCTTCTTCAAAAGAATGCTAGATTTGCTAATATTTGGATGGAAGTTATTACTAATAGATAAATGTGTGAATGAATGTACACATGTGGATAATTCTATCCATTTTTTCTTTTTTTGGCATACATTCCACAGTGCAAGTCATTCTACCATCAAAAAAAAAAAAATTGGTTATCTCACAAGATGTGAATTTAATGCATAGCTTATTTGAATGTTTCATATGATCTTCATATGGCTTTTGTATGTATTAGATGATTGTATGAGTTGTGGAGTGGCGAGTTGGTAATTGGATATAATCTTCTCTTATAAACTTGATGAAGGTTGCCTAATCTTAGACTACATCAAAAACTGAATGGAAGTTGGGTTTATAACTAAGTTGTAGATACTTTTTCTAAGTACCTTATGCCATTTAGCAAAGAAAGTAAAAAGATAAACAGTTATGGTCTTAATATAGTTTGCATAAGAATATCATATTAGTTGAAAATTTAATAACTTTGTAGAAGTTGTAATTTTAGAAATAATTGTAATTGAAAAAAAAAATTCAACCATAAAATCACATTTAATTAATGAAAAGTTTAAATGAATTATCATCAAGTTAGGGCATCATGCTATGAAGATCATATAAATTTCCTATGACAATGAAAAAGGGTTTATTTTGTGATGTTAACTTGTTATTTAGAATAAGATTCTAAAAGTAAAATTTTTTCTTTTTTTTCCAATAATGACACAAATTTTTGTCACACAAAAGGTATATTCACCTCCATGCTCACAAAAATTCTATAAACTCACAAAAAAATGATCTTCTCTACCATTAAAAAATCCTCAATTTGCATGAACTTCAAAAAGAGATTGGAATCATGGATTTTGTTTTTCATTAATTTTGGTCAATGTAGAAAGCAATGTTGTATAGAAAGATGCTTGCTTTGGAAAATCACAAGGATTCTAGCTGTGACCAAAAATGACTTAGGAACAAAAGTAAATGTTGTCATGTAAATTCAGTCTTGAATGTTGAATCTTCTACACCAGTCTTGAACGTTGAATCTTCTATACCACTATAGAACTGCTCTTTGTTGATTTACCTTGTTTTGGCTCTAGTTGGTTATGGGGCAAGGTAGAGATAAGAAATCATGGGATATGGGACAAATAGAATTGACAATATACCACAAGATCGTGTCGGTGAATATGACTTCTAAACTTTCAAACTCATGGTTTGCTCATCATCAATCTAACCTTACTGTAAGAACAGAGCAAATCACAACCATATGGGCAAAAAAACCCACTTCATCTCCACAATATAAAATGAAGCTAAACAATGGTTTAATACATGCCGTCCTCAACAATAAAAGTTTACAATGAAAGAAAAGACACAACACACAAGTCTTTAATGTCTCCTTCAACTTCAACTTCAAGCTTTTCAACTTCAAATTCTTGAAATTCTTCAACTTCAACTCTTTAACCAAACTTTAGTCTTGTGCTACCGTTTCTTCAAAAGTTAAAATGAGATTACTCACAGCTTCTTGAAAAGCTAGCACAATTTTCTACTTTTCTTCTAAATATCAACTCATTTTTAACACTTTGTTCAATTTTTATAGCTTTCATAGTTTCAGCCCTTAAAATCAAAGATAATAGATCATTTTTTACTTTGGCATATACAACTCAATCATAAAAACTTCAAATAGGACGAATAATAGCTTCATAGAAAGCTAACAAAATTTTTCACTCTTTTAAAATTTTCATTGCAAACAAAAAACTTATCCATCTTTTATGGCTGGTCAAAATCTTTGTCTTTTCACATAGGAGGCAATAGACCTTCTTCCACTCAAACTAGCACAAATTATAAATGCCATTTCCAAATCACGCAAGTCAAGACTTTTTGGAAACACCACATGATGATGCACAATTACTCAAATGTTTATTACCAAAATCTTCATACAACATGAGATCTCTTTCCTCTAACATTCAGTTTTCAATTCTTCTCAAACCCTAAACTTCACACACTATCAAATCTTTGGGAAAACTTCCAAAGTCATTTCTTAAATACCCAAAGCCACATGAACCAACCCATATTCTTCTTTTATATGGATGGGCCTTCAAACCTTAGTCAAATAGTTTTATTTTTATTTTTTAAATTATTTTACAAAACTCAAACAAAAAAGATAAAATAATCATTACCTTTCCACTAGACAATAAAGCCAAATCAATACAAATACTTGTGAAAATTTAATATGAACTAAAATAAATAAACAAAATCGATATGAACAAAGATTAAAAAATGCCAAATAGAAAGAAATTGGTTGACAAAGGTGATAAAACCGATTGACAATCAAATTTAGTCACTAAGCTGTAAATTTGGTTGGCTAGTTTGAAATGCTGGTGGTTAATTGACCAGTTCAAGATTTGATTCTTGTTGAATTCATTGACTACTTTGGATAACCTGTAGCTTGGTATTGCTAGTAAGGTAGAAATAAACAACTGACCTACTACTCTGCCCTTGAGTTGTGCAAAGCACCCCAAGATTGTTAACAAGCTCTTGTATTAATTCTTAAATTGTGGTTCTCACCACGACCTCATCTTTTTCCTTGTTCACTTGGTCATTTGATATTTTGCCCACCATCCACTTTTTCAAATTCGAATTCAAATCAAATCTATATAAAACTATATATTTTTATATGATACAACACTTTGCATTAGTGATGTTCATTGGAGTGATGGAGTTGTTTACATCATTATAAATGAATGAAAATTTAATCATTCATCCAAAAAAGAGAGTACAATACATTCATCTCCAAAGGAGCAATATTCAATTGTCTTTAGTTTAGTCTTTAGAATAACAAATTAGCGATTTCATCTATTGAAAATGGATAAATATGTTGCCTAATATTTCCTAAATAATTTTTTTTTTTTTTTTTGAGAATTTTTTTTCTCAAATAAAAAACATTGATTGGAGGTCTTTTTTTTTAATTAAATAGGATTGAGAGTAAAATAAAATAGCCCATTGTGGTCAGAATGAGGAGTTTGACATCATCTTGTTGCTAAAATTTTTCAATTTTTTTCCACATTAGTACAAGTGTGAAAAATAGCAAGTGCAATTGAAATTATATATTTTTTTGATAAAGCATGAATTTGTTAGGAATTTTTGAAATGTTCAGGGCCTCAGGGCCCTAAAGAGTCTGTAGACTACCCCATAATCAATAAAACTTGAATCTATAATGCTCATCTTTCTACCTAATGCAGTCACAATATTTTCTATCATAGAAGGCCTAAAAAGTCAATTTTTACAATGAATTTTACACTGAAAAGTTAGAAGTTCCTAATGAGGTCATTGTTCACTTCATTACTGTCATATAAGACATGCATTGTGGCCCACATCTTACATACTGAAAACCCCCACAATGTGTCATTTCCTAGGTGACCGCAATGGGCCATTTGATCGCAATGGACTGTTTTACCGGCCAGGGAGGACTGACCCCTCTATTGCCCCAACCAGGGGTAAATGTAAAAATTGCCCCCTATTTGGGACCATGTAAAATTTGTTTCTATACACCTCCCTAGACTAATTTGGGGTCTCTGATTGCAAATATGAATTCAAAATTTGAAATTTTTTTCATGGATGGCAAATAAAAAGATTCCAGTGTTTTATCCAGGGGTAGAAAACGGGGCAATAGAGGGGTCAGTCCTCCCTGGCCCTGTTTTACCTTATATTGCAGCATCGGGAAAAAGTAAGGTAAAAAAATTCTAGTGAAAAAGGTGAAAAAAAGGAAGAGCCTCGAGGTCCGTCTTTCTACTGAAACCTATCCTTGCGACTTATCCATTCCTTTGTGTCCGTGGGTTTGGAGCTTTCTCTTGCAGCTCCTGCCATAGTGACACCTACACCTCCTCCTCGCGCTCTTTCGCAACCGCTTGGGTTTGCTTCTCCTCTCCGCTCGCAATCCCTCCTCAAGCAATCTGTTCTCAAGCAATTTTTTCTCGCTTGAGTCTTCTCCCATTTTCTCCCTAGAGTAGGAAGCGCTTGCCCCCGAAGATTCACCATGTTGGCTTCGCAAGCGCAGGCGCTTCTCGGCACCCCAACTTCGAATGGCATTCCCTCCTACACTGGCTTGGGGAAGAACTCCTCCCTCCCTCGCCGATTCAGCAAGCCCTTGCCATCTTCCCTGGGATTCCGCAACAGACGAAGATTTTCTTGCCGGGCGTTGGAGAAGCAGACGACGTCGAAATCCTCTCCGAAGGTGAGCTTGTTCGGGGCGGAGCAGCAGCTTTCCGGGCCTCAGAAGGTGTTGGAAGGATTACCTGCGCCTGCGAGGTACGTCTCGAGTGTGGCGATTGTGGCGGGGGCTTTGGCAGCTGGTTACTTCCTTGGAAAACAGTACCGAGGGAATTATAATGAGGTGGCGGCTGTGGGAGGCGCGGTGGCGCTCGGGGCTGTGGGAGGGGCGGCTGTGGTTGCATTCAATGGGGCAGCGCCGCAGGTGGCTGCGGTGCAGCTCAGAAACTCGCTGGTGAATCACGCGGATCCGACGAGTGTCACTCCGGCGGAAATTGACCAAATCGCGAAAAGGTTTGGAGTCCTCGTCCTCGTCGTTTTCGCTGTTTTCAGACGAGTTTGATGGGCATATCTAGGGTTTGGTGATTCGTTCTGGTCTTTGCTCCTGCGGAAATTGACCAAATTGCGAAAAGGTTTGGATTCCTCGTCTCCCGAGTCTCCACCGTTGGCGATGAGTTTGTGCGTATCCAGGGCTTGGTGATTCATTCTGGTCGTCACTCCGGCGGAAATTGACCAAATCACTAATAGGTTTTGAATCCTCGTCCTCCTCGTTTTGCGCCATTTGAGGCGAGTTTGTGCATATCTAGGGTTTGGTGATTCATTCCGTTCGTTGCTGCTTCGCCGGTGAGGAACTGGAATGTTCCGGGATTCTTAGGTCGCGGAGAAAAGTACCGGGGAATTTGAGTGTTGATTGAATTCTGTGGAGGGTGCTTTGTGGTGTCAAATTCCTGGTTGCTCGTGTTTGAGGTAGAGGCAGCTGGAGTGGCTGGAATGAGCAATTCAACGGAAGAGACAGTTTCAAGGCAAATTATAGATTGCATGAGCAGATCAGCAAATTCAATTGGCGAAGATGAAATCTGCGCTTGCCATTTTTGGAGCGTACATGAATATCTCATGAGTACTAGTGTTCTCATGTAGTGTTCTAGAGTGGTCACTTGTCAACTACTGTGCATGTGATATTGAAAATGAATACGTATGGTAGATCTGTTGGGATAATCCTTTCAGAAGTCGAATGCCTGGGGTTCAGGGTTTTACGCCGACCTCTTTCGAACGATAATCGAGATGTGATGACGAAAGAGAAAGTCTCTGATTAGTCTTTACTGCGAAGTCATGTATCTGCTCTGAGTCAGTCTGTCTGATACGATAGAATGTACACATCAGACTGACTATGGTAGGGGACCTATTTTCATGGCTTCCAAGTGTTTCGAGTATTTTTCATTAGTGGAGTGGACTTTTTTCGGTAGTTAAAATTGGAGAGGATGCCAACGTGCTCAAATATGTACTATGTATTTGGATGCTGTATGAAGCAGTCGAATTTCTGAAATTGAAGTAGTAGGGTGCTGTAAATTTGAAGGAGTAGGGACTTAATGACGAGCACGAACTCCCATTGAGCCATTGCATCTAAGATGGAAGCATCTGTGACTGATAAAACCTGAAAGTATCTCATTTTCTACAAGTCATTCAACCCACAGGAAAGCGACCCCACGCAAACGGGTTCCCTTCCTTAAATCTATACTGTTGAAGTTAATGGAGTGCGTGCACTTGAATTGAGAGTTGGGATTGAGGATCTAACTGCAATCATTTCGGTTTGTCGATTGATTGCAGGTATGGTGTGAGTAGGCAAAACGAGAGGTTCAATGCCGAAATCAAGGACTTGTATGCGGGCTATGTCACGGGGATATTGCCGCCTGGGAATGAGGATTTGAAGGGAGATGAAGCTGAAAAAATTATTGCATTCAAAAGTGCTTTGGGTTTGGATGATCCAGATGCTGCGGCCATGCACATCGAGGTACAGTTCACCTCCTTAATGTATTTTCAGCTAGTGTTTTCATTTAGGGAAATTCCTTGCCATGCACGCTCTATATCTCAGGCCTATTAGTCACAACAGGACTGTTACCTCAAAAAGTCTTAGTAGGTTAGAACTTTTACTAATTAGTGGGTCACTTTAAATTGCACCGTGGCAAGCAAAGGGCTTGAGATAATAAAGAAGTCCTAAACCTTGATTGGTTCAAGTATTTTTTATTCGTTTCACCTTGTTTTGTCAACGTTGACTTTACACTAAGACACAAGTCGAGGTGGCGCTTTCGTGACTACTATTTGGCATGCTAAAAAATTTTCGGATAAGAAAGTTTCAAACTTCCTCTTTGAAGTGGGTTGGACTCTGGTAACCACAAATGCATCATGAGGCGTTTTAAATGCAATGGATCATTTTAAGCTTTCTGTCTCCCTGCTAGTTGAACGTGATGTTGGTTCTGATTATCCGACCGATCTGACTTGAAAGAAGCAAGTAGACTTCAGTGAGGTTTAACACTTTAATTCAGAATCGAACTTGAAAGGATAACATCTTCCTCTTCGTACATAGTATTCTTTTCTAGGATTTAATATTAGGAGGCATCTTGCTTTTACTGGAAGTTCAACTACATTGTTGTCGCTTTGCAGATTGGCAGACGCTTATTTAGGCAGCGTATGGAAACTGGTGATCGTGAAGGTGCCGTTGAGGAGCGCAGGGTACGCAGTGGATTTTCACTTCGTTGCAAGTTTTGGCCTTTGCGAGGTCAATGTTTTCATTGTTATGCATGACGTCGTAGTTATATGGTGCTTCAATCACTCAACCGTTGTCGGATCCAATTGCTATGAAATCTAACTAAATGAGAGTAACAATAAGAAATGAGTGTATGTCCAATTCTTTGCACTTATGTGTAGACTGAAAGTTCTCGTTTTGACTATTTGCAGACATTCCAGAAGTTGGTATATGTATCAAATTTGGTATTTGGCGAGGCTTCGAAGTTTCTACTTCCATGGAAGCGGGTTTTCAAAGTGACAGATTCTCAGGTCAACCTCTGATGCCTCATTTAGCCCAATTTTTGGATGTAATTCAACAGTTAGCTAAAAATTTACGATATGCTTTACTGAAAGTGGACACTTTCAGGTTGACGTGGCAGTTCGGGATAATGCACAGCGACTCTTTAGTAAACTTCTTAGCACAGTTGGCCCTGGTAAGCTTCTGCAGCTTTTTCTGGTACAGTGCATTGTACCCTGAAGATCACATCCGCTTACATGTTGAATTGTGTAAGGGAAGATGTAGGTCATACCACCCTACGGATGTTTGACCTCAGTACTGTACGTAATATTTACGCATAGGTACAGTTTTGCATAGGAAGAATGTGCCTGCATGTTGGTCAACTCTTCTGTGGTTACTTTTTTCCTCGACGCGGTTATTCTGATCTGCTCTTAGGGTTTGGTACGCAGGTGTACCCTATTATGTAACTGTCTGAGAGTCCTTGTACGAATATCTCGAAGGTCCAATACTAAGATGTCAAGTGTCTGTTGTAGATTTTGACGTCCAGCGGATCAAGGAGTTGAGAAAAGCTCAGCTTAAACTGAAACTCACTGATGAGGTGATATGCTTTCGCAACTTAAAATTCTCACATCGAAATTCGTCAATTTTGCACATGTTTTGGGAAGCTTGCATATGAGTAAATTCTTATCAAGCGGGTCTGCGCAACGACGACTATCAAATACATTGGAAAAGGGGGTGGACGGCCGTTTACCCCTCTAGCTTTAAACAGCATTCTCGAAGCAGACTGGATGTAATATTGAAGGTTGTATAGGTGATATGGAATAATATGGTAGTAGTTATGGTGTCGGTCCTGCAATTTCTAGTAATTACAGGTGGTACCTAGGATGAACAGGCCTTTAATCTACGCCAATTCCGAGAATGATGATTGGATTTATTCTTATTTCCTTCTTCTTTGGAGTATTACAGAAAGATTGTGCACATGGCTTCGTGCACTTTCAAGGAATTTGGTGCTAGTACTATCCTCATTGTTCCTGTTGAATTGTCAAACTTGATTGACGCTGTAGTTTAAAAACAAAATTGGTTCCTTAAGTGTAGGTGACAGATTGACTGACGATGGCTGTCTTATGTTGAAGGTTGCTGCTGAGGTTTTCAGAACCCATGTTCAAAAGCAACTTGAAGAACACATTATGGCTGCCATGGAAGTCTTCAAGTCTCGGGCTCGTATCAAGTGTGTTACTCGCCACCTTCATAGGGTTTTCTTATTTTTTGTTGTTGCATAGTTTTGGAAATTTATCCCTGCTGCTTGAATTGAATCAATTGACCTCTCTTAGTCCTAGAATTACGGAAGCTTCAATTGAACACTCTCAATATTTACTACTTTTCTCAAGAGAACCGGCATGGTCTCTGAGGGTTGACATGCGAAATATTTACTGTTACACAGAGACACTACGAAAATAGTGAGGGAGCTGGACCTCGCATTGGCCTTTAATGAGAAATTGGGTGCTATTGCATCTGAAGCGGATGCTGGTGATATTGTTCCCGGAATAGGCCCAATTAGTGTTCTAGGTGAGCCCATGCTTTTTCTGTTGCCAAATTTGATATCATTGGAATGAGAAGTAATCTCGGTGGAGAGGTGGGGTTGTGGCTGCTTCGGTATGAGTGGTCTTGCTTCTTCTTGAACGCGTGCGCGATTTTATTTCAGGTGGAACATTTGAATCCGATCGGCAAATGGATGATCTTAAACAATTATACCGCATATACCTGACTGAAGCATTTGCTGGTGGCAAACTGGAGGCGGACAAGGTACAGATCTTAACCTCACAGTGAATATATATATAGAGAGAGAGACCCTGTATTTTTTGTTGTATAGATTGGTAACAGTTGGTGATCAGTGGTTGGAAGACTGCAATATCTTGTGTAGACATTTGATCCTGCATGTACACTGGAGCATGTATTTGTAATCTTTGGAGAGTTTCGCCCAGAAACCTACTGAATGTTAGGGGTTGTGGAACAGGTAGTTGCACTAGGCCAGCTGAGAAACACCTTTGGAATGGGCAAACGGGAGGCTGAAGATGTTATGCAAGAAGTCACTGTGAAGATATACAGGCGCATGTTGGCTAAAGCAGTGCAGAATGGTGACCTGGACGCTGCACCAAGCAAGGCCATGTTCCTTCAAAACCTTTGTGACACTTTGCAGTTTGATCCTGCTAAAGCTGGTGAAGTCCACACAGGTACCCTCATCACACTCATCCTGGTTAAAATTCGGATGATAAATCCTGACTAGTATTTTTTTTTCAGTGTCTCGATTTCACCCAGTCCCTGCAGGTGGAAAGCCCAATTCCGTCTATCAATGTGGTAGGAAGCATGTATGACTGTTCTAGTTTTGGGGAAGTAAGTCCTCTGGAACTGTTCACCGTGCAGAAATTTACAGGAACAAACTCGAGCAGTGTGTTGCGGATGGCACTTTGGATGATGAGGACGTCAAGAATTTGTTGAGGCTACGTGTGCTTTTATGCATTCCACAACAAGTTGTTGATAAGACCCACGCTGAAATATGTGGACGCATCTTCACGAAGGTACTTGCCTGGGTCTGGCATTTGTGTAAACCTCCTGGATTTAAGTCAATTTTATTCTATTGTCTAAACAGCATTAAAAGAAAGGTCCCTGAGTTCTATTTAGCTCCCAAGTAGTTCACCATTAATGTGTCGATTAGTACACTATTCAAGATTCAGAGTCTGTGCTAGCAAGGTTCTTTTTGTCACATTGTACATCTGTCATGTCATTATGCAAATCCAATGTTATTTATGGCTTATACAATAGTAAATATAGGGAACTAAGAGTCTTGAATGACTGCGGAAATTTTTTCTAGTGTTATGGAAGCGCTCAGAAGTTTTCACAGCTTAGCCTATCATGCTCTTCAATTTCATGATTTCGACGATGGTGCAGATTGTGGACGATGCCATCAGTGCTGGTATCGATGGCTATGACGCTGACATGAAGGCTGCCGTACGGAAAGGAGTTGTGGGTTTACGTCTTCCACAAGAAGCTGCTATGGAGATTGCGGCCAAGGCGGTTAGTAACTGGCCCCTGATCATTGTACTTGCTTTTGGCATGGCTGAATAGACTACTTGGAAGGGCCTGCAGCGATAGACGAATTAAGTCTCTTATGTTCACTAGATTTAATCTACATGCTATCTTATGGAAAAGGATTATTACTTCTCGATTTCTCGAAATTCCTTGCAACAATTGGAAATTGTTCTCAATGCTGTTTTAGTTGAAAGGAAATGTATTGGTATGCCCCTGGTTGCTGCTTTTGTACTGACATTCTTTGGTGCTCTCCAGGTCCGGAAAGTGTTCGTGACGTATGTCAAGAGGTCAAGGAGCGCCGGTAGCCGCGTGGAGTCTGCTCGAGAGCTTAAGAAAATGGTCATCTTCAGCAATATCGTAGTTTCAGAACTTATTGCCGATATCAAGGGTGACACTCCAGCTCCAGTGAAAGAGGAAACGAAGGCACCCGAGCAGGACCCAAAAGGCGTCGACATTGAGGACGAGGAGGACTTTGAGTCTATCCAATCTTTGAAGAAGACCAAGCCCGGAGCCCTTCTGGAGGGTCGAATGGAAAAGAAGTCGCAAAATGAAATCACCATCAAAGATGAACTAGAGTTACGTGAGCGAACAGATCTCTACAAAACCTACTTGATCTATTGCCTTTCGGGTGAGAGTACTGGCATGCCTATGGGCACTCAAATCGTTACTCAAAGGGACGACACCGAATTTGTGAGACTAGGTCAGTTGGGTCAAATCTTGGGCATGAATCCCAAGGAGGTCGCGGACGTTCATAAGGGTCTTGCAGAGCAAGCATTCAGTCAACAAGCCAAGGTCAGCTTCCAGGCCCATTTATACTTCCTTAACCCAAATTGGATCTCATCTGTTTTTTCAGCAATTCTTGAGTAAGTCATAAGGAGTATTTTTTTTGTTTAATATTTATTTATGACAAATACATGCAATGTTCTTCACTGATTGTGGTGATATGAAGTTTGACCCATCTGAATCTGATTATTCTCAAACAATGAATTCTTGGATCCATTTACCCTGTTCTTCTCGAATTACACTTTCTTGAATATCATGGGTTTGCATTCAGACTGCAGAATTGATAGTAGCTGGTTAACATTTGTTGGATTCGATCTTATGTATCTTACTGGTCATCGATTTGTATGATTTCAGGTTATTCTGGCTGATGGCCAACTGAGCAAAGCCCGTATGGAACAGCTCACTGAACTCCAGAAGCAACTCGGCTTGCCAGCAGAGTCTGCCAAGAAAGTGATCGAAGGAATCACTACAACAAGAATGTCAGGTGCTATCGAGACTGCAATCAACCAAGGACGGCTCAACGTCGAAGAGGTGAAAGAGCTCAGGGAAGCTGGAGTGGACATCGACGGTATGATCCCCAAAGCGGTCAGGCAAAAGCTCTTCAAGAAAGTAGTGGAGAGAACTCTCAATTCAGGAACTGGGGATTTCGATGAAGCCGATCTTTACGAGAAGATGCCCGGAGAGCTGGGCATCACCACCGATGAGGCCAAAAAGATAACCTTGGACTTCGCCAAAGAAAGGCTATCAAATTCCCTCATCCAGGCAGTGTCGAGTTTGCGACAAAAGAAGACTGCCGACGTGGTGAGTCTCCACTTCGAAACCTGTACCCCTAGTGGGTCTCCTGTTTTTTTTGGCAGTTTTGAGCACGTCATCTGTTGACTTTCTCTTGCCCGATTTTATTTATTTATCGACTAGCACATGCCATATTCTTCGTTGATTATAAATTTGACCCCATGTGAAGTAAATTTCAGAGAATATGATCAATTGAATTAGTCATTTAAATACCATGAATCCTTGATCCTTTTAGGTCAATCTCGTCTATGTGCGGACAGCAATGTTTGGAGACGTTGCCATTTATATAACAGAACCTCCTACTTAGTTTGCGTTTTGTGACTTACACCTGATGCATGGCTTTCAGTAAATTTTATATGCCAATACTGCAAAGGCAAGAGCCGCTAACGTTGTGAATCATTTTAAAAGAGCTAGCAGTGTTGTTTACAAGAGTGCTGTCAACTTTGTGGTTGATCCCAGGTTTCAACTTTGAACAACTTATTGGCGTGCGACAAGGTGTCCCCCTCACCTCCTTTGAAATGGGCAGTCAAGGATGAACTGCTTGACCTCTTCTGCATTTACGTCAAGGAGCCTCAGGCAGAGAACAAGGTGACAAGGTTACGAGAGCTTCTAGATATTGACGAGTCTCAAGCTAAGAACCTGCAAGAGATGGTGTCGAGCAGCGGCTTTTCGCTGGGTCTGGAGGAGGACGAGTACGCTTTCTAGGTGCAGGTTTGTAATTGAAATTGAGGATTCGATATTATGTATGTGATGGAAAGGGGATTAGAGTAGAGAGTTTTTGTAAGTTTACCAAATTTTCAGGAAACCACGGCATATGCTTGCACGGTGACTAGATTTTAGAGTTTTCATGAGAGATTATTTGAGAAACCCATGTATTTGTGGTGTACATCTTTACCCCCTTCTTCATATATGAGTCAGCCGCTAACTCCCGTGTTTCTTTTTGCCATAGTGTGTTTCCAACTCAAGATTGGCATTAATTTTTGCCGTAAAAGCTTGATCTTTGCCCCTCTGGTTTGAGAATTGATTTGAAATTCAACTACCGTTGGTATGGGCAAAGAAGGTAGGGTTGCAGGATTGCTTCCTGTCATGATTGTTTTGAGGGAATCTTTGCAAGATCACCTGTTTTAGAAGAAATCTAGATAGATGTGCACAATTCCACTGTATAAAATGGAAGAGTATGAGATGGACATGTAGAAAGTGACCATGATCCACATCTTCATTGAAAGAAAGTTTGAAAGAGAGTTGTGATCAAAGTGAGCATATAAATAACACTTGTCCATGATGTATGACAAAATATGAAATACAATATCTCAACATAATCACAGAGAAAAAGGCAACAGTGAGATGTTTTGGATTATGAAAACGTGGTGTTAATATTGTCTAATAGAAGAGAACCAATTGCAAAGGTATACAAGCATTATTGGTATATAGGTACCAATTGGATTTTGGATACACTAGATTTTATTGAAAATGCTTATAAGTTTTTGAATGCAATATTCTTCATTCACCAAAGTGCTTATAGTATAGGTTGCAAGTACTTGATCACAAATAATTGCATAGGGAAACATCATAAAATCCAATAAGAATTGCCTAAGGTAGAACCACCCATAACCGACTGAATAAGCAACTACAGGCATGGTATGGGGTATAGTAAGGCAAAGGAAATATTTATACAAGTGCAAAGATAGAAATGAAGGGGATTGCCAAATTTGGTACTTTTATTGCTTGAACAAAAATTACTATGAATTTTGGAAGGCAAAAGTTGGTCTCAACCCATGTCCAATGTGTAGACTATTTTAGAACCACTCATTTAAGAGACTGCTTCTTGTTCACTTTGGCACTCCAAACCAAGCAAATGCACCATGAAAAGAATGAAAGAATTGATGGGCGGAAATCAAGAACTCATATTTGGAAATTTGTCCCAGACTCTTTTGAATTTTAGACCCCCTATTGATTGTTGATGGGGCTGTGGGTGATGATGGGTGGTTCTACTATATAAGTTTTTGAATGCAATATTCATTATTCATCAAAGCTTACAATAATACAAGTATAGATTGCAAGTACTTGATTAGCAATAATTGTAGAAGAAAACGTCATAGAACCCTACAAAAATTTTGATTACTAGTATATAGAGAATTCTATTGTACACAAATGGAAATACCATATTTCTTTCAAGCCTTCTTCTTTCACTACGATGGTAAACCAAATAGACATTCTTTTAACATTGTTCATCCTCAAATGTTCCTCAATTTGTTTGTTGTTCCCCTCAGGTGCACATATAGCTCATACATCTTGCATCTTTTCTAATTCTTTTTGTATGCTATGTAGTGACTTCTTTACATGATTATGTATAAACATTCATAGCTTCTACATTTCTTTTTTCCTAATTGGACTTTTATAGATGTTGTTCATCCAAAAAGATTAGGGACCTTGATAATATCTTGGAACATTTGGCATGCCCTTGGTACTAAGTCCTCAAAATTGAAGTGGCACCTATGCCCGTCCACTGCAATCCACCTCTACAATCTTTAGATATCTTAACTCCTAAAGGACTAAGTGCCCATTCAATGTATGCAAGAAATCTCAGGTAGATTCCTACAAAGTCATTTTGGGTTGGATGTGCATGAAATTTGAACACAATTTGTAAGCATGTATTTCCTATGTGAAAAACTAATTTTTTTTCTTCAATCAAGTGCCTACATCAAAAGTTATGTTGCCTTGAACTTCGGGGGCAGCTCGGGCAATTTAAAAATCTTTGGAGAATCTTTTGCAGAAAAGCTCATCAATTTTTGAAATTTGGCATGTATGTAACTAATAAAATAAAGGCATACAATTGTCTAAAAAGAACAAATTTTAATCTTCAAATCACACTCCAAGAGGAGTCAAACTTTGTTAGCTACGTTGGGGCAGTTCCAAGAAAAGATATTTTCTTCTAACTTCAAGTCGTATTATCTTGCAATCTATGAAGTCAAAATTCTTGAATTTTTTTTCCACATAATCCAAATGTTTATCTCTAACTTTTTACCATGTGGATTTCAAATAAAAAATTTCCTCATTGCACACGAAATCATCAAAAAATGACTATTGTATTGCCAATTCACTTAATCTCCTTGCATTGCAAGGTGAATTAGAATAAGCTAGACATCTTACTTGTTTTTAAAAAAAATTCATGAGTGAACCTAACACCATAAACTTGCAAATGATAAAAATTCTCATGTTCATGTAGAGCAAAAATTTTACTCCAGAAGGGCCCAAAGTCTACTAACCTTGTTTTGCAAGAATGAAAAAAAGTTTTTTTTCCACTTCCAACATTATAATCTTTCAATCCGCATGGTCAAATGGTCTGGAATTTTTTGCACACTGTGGTAGAATACTTTACTTTAGTTTTGTACAATTGGAGTTTGAAAAAAAAAATTCAATTTCGATTTTTGAATAACATATCCAAAAACCACAATTTTTTTGACAATCATACTACTAAAATCATAACTCCCTCTGTAATATCACAAATGCTACCATTAATCTTAAGGGCTCGTGCTTGATATGCTACGCATTCATTGTATCACATATTAGTAAAATTTTGATATATTTGAATAGAATGCATGATAATAATTTCAATAAGTCTTTAAAATAATTATTTTAAATATTTTGTAAAAATATTTTCAATCATGCATACATAGAAATCATCTTTTCACACAATGTGATATTACAAAAATAGAGTAGCAGTTTGCAATCACTTCTGTAATATCACTTTTTACAAAGGGTGATATTATAGAAATAATATAGTCGTTGCAATTAAGGTGATATTAAAGAGGATCCATAGGATGATATTATAGAGGTAGCAAATCCATTGCTTCTCTTAGCTTTACACTTCTTTGCACTTCTATGATTTTGTGCTTTTGTGAGTTTTGAGCTTTCATAATTTCAATTTTCTATTGCTACTATCAAATGATTTTGAGAAATTTATTCAATTGAAACAATTTTGGATCCCACAACAATTAAGTTGTTTACAAAGTTTTAGAGATTTATAAGTTTTTATTTTCAATTCTTCAATTTGGGCTGCCATTTTTTGTAACAATGGAGTCAAATTTCTAATGCATTTTAATGTATGTGTATCTTTTATAGTATTTACCATTGCACATGTTTCATTCATCATTCAATAAATTTCTATTGTACATTTCAATATATGCTTACTTATAAAAAAATTATACAAAGATTTTAGACATTTTTATTTGAAGATTTATTGAAATTTTTGTTTTGCATTCTATTTAATACATAAAAATTCTTATAAAATTCTTATGATGAATGCGTAGCATAGCAAGTGCCAACCACTAGTGTCTCCCTAAAAAAACTGGTCCTTTAGGGGTTAATCAAGATTTGTTAGCTCCACCTGCTACTTCAAGGTTGCAACTCAACCATGTAGAGGTAGGTGTTGAAGATTTTAAAGCCCTCCAAATGTGATGGATGAACAAGGTAGATGTTAAACACATTAATAAGGTAGATTGAAGCACTTGAAGCAAATGGATTGCATTAAAACATGTAGGATTATAGTGTACAACATTTTGTTTTGTGCTTAAAAATAATGGGCTTTAATCAATTTTCCAACCCCTCCAAGTCTATTTTTGCATAAAACACGAGGCGTATTTTTGCATAAAGCATGGGGTAGAGGGTCGCTAGAGACCCTATATCATATCCACATTCAATGGAAACATCAAACATGGTACTTCTCCCCAAAGCAAAGCTCTGGTTAGCTAATCACAAGGTGCTCTTAACCCTTGAACGTCATGGGGATGAAAAACATCCTCACAGCCTAAAAGTCAAATTCAAAGGGCTGTAATTTTTGCATCCAATGTCCAAAATTCAATCAAACTTGTTGAAGAAGTTTTCCATACTAGTCTAGTTTGTGTGATAAAATTTTCAAATCAATACAAGATGTATAATAGTTTTGGGAGCCAATCGAAGTTCACAGGTTCAATTTAAGCTCACCAAGCTGCATTTGATGGCTGCAACTTTGGAGGCTTGTAACTTTGTAATCTAATGTTTGTTTGCAATAAAATTTGTTGGATTTTGTTTCCACTGAAGTTTAATAATTGTGGTAAAGTTTTCATGTCAATTCGAGTTATTTCGAATGATTGGGAGCAATTCAAAGTTCAAAATCCAGACATTGGTAGATTCCAGTGAACTTCGGTGGCCTATAACTTCTTTATACAATGTCCAAATCTAATAATACTTGTTGTTAAAGTTGCACATACTAGTCTAGTTTGTGTGGTTAAAATTTTATAGCAATATAAGAAGTTATGAGTGACTGAGAAGCATTTTAGTAGAAGGGGGTTCAATCATAGATGTGATTTTTTGTTACTTTTTTCACTATTTTCTGACATTTCAAATCCATTTTGCGAACACAATGATTTATTTGAACGATATATTTTTTCACCAAAGTATATATATTCTGGTTTTGAATCACTTTGTAACTTGAAATTTTTTCATCTGAGTAGGTTTAGAAATTGAATTTTCCCTCCAAATGTGTTTTAAGAAAATTTCAGCACCTTTTTTCAACACTAAAACATTATAATCTTTCAATCTATACGGTCAAATGACCCCAAAATTGTTCCACACCATCTTCAACATGCACACTACAATATTGTACAATTGAGATCTTGATACCTTAATCTAATTTTGACTTTTCAGATTTGCAAAGGCAGGCAGTTTTCAAGCTTGGTTGGACCTCCGGCGATGAGGGGTTAAGGTACTACCTTATTCATTAAATTGAGACAAAATGGACATTTTGAGACTTCAACCCTATTATTTGAGACCCCTATTTTAACAAATAAAAAATCTATGAACATATCAACCTTTATAAAATCAAAGGTTTGTGAATGTATTAACATACTGAAGTCTCAATTCACCAAAAAGAAAATTAGTATTAAAGACTTATTATCATCTAAATGTAAAGTCAAAGATAAAATGAGACTGCAAATTGTCTCATTTTAACGAATATGGACTAGGAGGTTCTAAAAGTGCACAAGCTCTAAAATCGCCCACCTCCTCAAATGTATACTATTTAGACATGTAGCTTTTTCGTAGCCTTCAGCAATGTGCAAACAATGTACATTTCAGGAGCTGGGCAAGCCTCAGCTCTATGGAAGGAGGTCCATAAATCGCCCACTTAAGAGCTGAAACTGAATTATGGGGAGGTGAAGCTTCTCAAAATATTTTTCAGTAAATTTTCGTTGGAATACAAGTGGAATTGGCATCTAATCCAAGTTGTTTTGTATTTTTTGGAGCTTTGAGGAGTTAGTTATGAATTTTTGAAGTTGAAATGGCATAAGGGAGATGCTCTTAGTTGTCAAGCCCGGCCTGACAAATAATCTGAGGTGGAATCTGACGTGGACTTCTCTCCCCAAATCTTCCCTCTCGTGTGAGTGGATTCCCTCGCTCCGTCCTCTCCCTCGCACCGAAGGGCCGGAGGGCCGTCTTGGTGAGATGGCTATTGTCGCAGCGATGGATCAGTACTTACTTTGATCGCCTTTCGCAATCCGCCCTGGAAACACCTCGAACAAGAAGCTTCCGCACCACGAGATCCGGAAATTTTCATTCGAAGAAGCAGCGTAAGAAGCAGGATCATGAGTGAGCCACAAAACCCACCCAAGCTCTTTTTGCACAAGCCCAAGAAAGGCTCGCATCCTCCCGGTAGTAGTTAGCGCCCATTGAGGTTGCGTGTTCTTATTATGTTTTCTTGCCCTTTTCTGTGATAGATTCTGTGTTGGATATTATCAGGTTGAGTTTGTTTTTTGAGCTATGGCGATGTGCTTGCGATGTGGTGATAGGTGGTGAGACGAAGGAGTTACCAAGAATGGCTGCGCAACAGCCGGTTCCTTCGACTCCCCCGGTGAAGGCGCCCTTCTGGTATCGGTACAGGGCAGGCGTGGGCGCTCTGCTGCTCGTTAATCTCGGAATTGGAGGTTTGCCCTAATCCACGAATTCTCTTGGGATTTTGGATTCTTGGATTCTTGGATTTTATCTGGAATTGGATATGTGTATAAGAGATTAGAGTGAGCTTCTAGGATTACTGAGGAGTGATTCTAGAAGAGCTCTACCTGGTAGTGGTGTGCAAGTAAGCTGCAAGGGTCTTGTTCTTCATTGGTATGGGGTCGTTGGTCTTTGTAAGTGAGTTTGTATTGCAGGGGTACGATCTAGCTGTTTCGTCATTTTGTTGAGAGACTTAGATTATCAAATTGTGGACGGGGAGAGTTTTTAGGTTATCTGCGTCTCCGTTCTTATCGACCCCGAGTTCGGGTCTGAAATGGTTACCCTACTTTCGGTGTTTTTGACGGAATCAAGGAGGAGCTCTTGTGTTGCAACATGTCATTAGTTTTTTATATTATTGTAAGGAGCCAAATGAGTTTTTATTTTTGGGTTTGTCTCCCAGTTTTGATGTTAAGTTCCGAAGAGAAAATTCGCAGTTAGTCTATGAGGAGTCATGCACTTTTAGTGAAGGCTAGGTAGAATTTTCTATTTATCTTGTTACTATGCTCGAATGCTTTTGGGCTGATTGGAGCCTTTTTGATTCTAAAGTTTATTGTTGATGAAGTAAGCATTCTTGGTGAATGATTTTGAGTGGATTCATATCATTCTTTAATAGTGGCAGGACACCTGTGTCCTTTACGAGTCAATTAGAGCAAATTCATGCCTAATGAGAGTACATCAAGCAAAATCAAAGCTCTGACATACTCTCACATGTGAAGACAATGTTTCCTTGGTTCATATGTTCATGCTCTCAAGTTTACAATACAAGGTGTTAGGGATTTCTTTTCATGCCAAGTCAGAGCCAGGGTTCTCTAGAATGTTATATTGCACATTTGTCCTGCAGAGAATGAGGATGGTATTTTCTAAGTAGGATTTTCAGTGTGAATTAGTAGCTTCTAGGTCAGAATGCACCTACAGGTTTCAACTCTTTGGGTTTTTGAATTTTTTCTTTTTTCATCATGTGCAGGGTACGTGCTGTCTCGACCGAGGCCAGTGATCGATGCTAACTCCCTAAACCCAGAGAAGGTTGAGTCGGCGGAGGCTGAAAAGCAGAAGATAGCTCCTGCGCAGGCACCTGTGCCAGCTGCGGCCCCTTCTGTTGCGGCAGCTCCAGAGTGGACACCACCACCAAAGAAAGCTATTTCTGAAGAGGAGCAACGACAGGTATTGCAATGGGTTCTCGAAGAGAGGAGGAAAGTCAAGGGTCTGAACAAAGCTGAGAAGGCTAGAATCGATGAAGAGAAGCGGTTGTTGAAGGAGTTACTGAGAGGAAGCCAACTTCCCCCTCTTTTTTAGAGGTTTATAAGAATCTTTGTTTGTAAGATCTTCCCCCTACAATTTCAGGTTCCTTGGAGATTTCGAATGGAATTGGTATCCTTTAACATGTCATTGACTTGGAGGTTTCAAAAATGGCTTGAATGGGCTCGCACAACTGTAAGTTACGCAAGGCAGCAGAGAAGGTGCAACAATGTGTCACAGTTGCAATAAAAGAATGAGATTATGTGTTGAGTCAGTATGATTTAGATTGCGTCAACGAGATAGACACCGCAGCAAAGGATCTCAATAGTTATGACCGTGTTTTGAAACCGAATTTGTTACCTCTTTCAAAAACTCCACCAATGACTTGTGGTCTGGAAACCAAATTTGTAATTGCTCTTTTGTAAATACCATTGCCTTTCAGTTTAGATAACATTCTTGAGGAGTCGGCTTGAATACACCACGTTTGATACAAGAAAAGGAATCCAGACTTCTTTTGTGTACAGTCTTCAGCTCATCCAAGTGTTGTAGAAAGGAAGGGGTCATTAGAGTTGCCTTTTAATTATGTCAATGTCTGGTTTCTGATCTTGTCAGTGAAAATTCAGGGGTCCATTTAACAAAATTCAATAGATCGGCGAATTTTGTGGATGCTAAAGAGTCTTTTCTAGTTGTTTTTCCCATTCATATGCTATGGAATGGACTAAAGGAGAAGACTCTTACCAACTCTAAAAGCAATTCAGTGCTATAACATGCTAAAACCTGTGGTAAAGGCTGGAGTGTTGTCGCTGCTTATTAGAAACACGATGGACAAATTTATTGATAAGGAATTTTTTAGTATTTCCGAACAACTACGGAAAGTATGTTCTTATAACCCAACTCGTTGCGTACCGCCATCGAATGATGCAGTGCACTCAACGATACGTTGCAAATGTACGAACTACGGCACGGAATGAATCGACCCACTAAAGTGCTCCTGAGAATAATTCACTGTTTTCTGATGTCAAAACAGAAGCGCGTTGATTAGCAGATCATCAATAGCGGCAATCATATTGTCCTTCACTGTAGCTCAGAATTGAATGCCACTGCTACAGAAGTTCACCTCCGCGTGTAAAACTGTCACTAAAGCATTCCAGGGAGAGATCTGGGCTCTGTCACTGACCAACTCCAGTCGCCCGATTCCTAATATCTCCCAAAAGGAGGTCATGCAGAGCCTTGTTGCTGGCAAATATGCCACCACCCTCTACAGTGAAGTTGTCTTTCCCATTGCCAAGCAGATTCTCTAGAGCCGTTCCCTCCAGATCTGAAACCCGACCTCCAGCTTCTGAAACACATATAACCCCCGACGCATGATCCCACACCTTCAAAGGAGTCGAAGGGCCAGCTTGAAGCAGGAAAGCCGATACACCTCCCAGAGCTACGGCGAAGTATTTGCACAGACTTCCACAGCAGAGCGGCAGCACTTGCATCTCCTCCCTCTCCAAATACTTTCCTTCAAGCGCCTGAGCAAGTAGAGTTTTCGACCAGACCTCATTATCTGAGATACAAAACCAAGAATCAGCAATTGAATCGGATCTGGCAACTTCACTCATAATCAAA
Organism: Climacium dendroides; assembly: GCA_950106755.1. Classification (NCBI taxonomy): domain Eukaryota; kingdom Viridiplantae; phylum Streptophyta; class Bryopsida; order Hypnales; family Climaciaceae; genus Climacium; species Climacium dendroides. The sequence continues at coordinate 4,888,438 of OX467087.1, read as the reverse complement.
GTCGAGTCCTCGGTGATGGGCTTCACCCAGCAGCCTCCTCCCAAGGTGGCAGTCATTATGAGCCCACGTCGGTACGTCTCGTCATCCCTGCAACCAAAATACGTGCTCGCCATCTGGATTCGAGATCTGTCCGACGAGTAATGGATTGCCACATTGGGACACCCCATGACACCCAACACTGGTTTCCCCTCCAGAACCAAAGCGAGTCCCACGACGTACAGAGCATTCCCCCCTCTCAGAAATCCTCGTGTTCCGTCTATGGGATCCAAAACCCAGTAAGATAGTTGGTCGGGGTTTACAGCCTGGGCACCTCTATCGATAGCATCAAGGACAGTTTCACAATCCAAATCGCGGGAAACAACTGGAGATAGAGCATCAACAATAGCCTCCACTAACGAATCCTTGTGATCACCGCTTGCCCGTTTCTCCTCATACTCTGCACGCAACTGACAAGCGCTCTCCTCACCTACTAAAGGAATGTTGGGAAACAGTCTCCCTAACTCGAGACTGATAAGAGCTTGCACTCCGAAGTCCGCCACTGTGACGGGTGTGTTGTCAACCTTGTCTAACTGCCCCTCTCCTCGTCTCATACCTGACTGGACAGAAAGGCATAGTTGGCAAGCTCGCTGCACAACTTCTAGAGCTGCCTGGAGCTGCTCACGGTGTGGGCTTGACTGCAACGACGTGGCTCTAGTTTGGAACCTAAAAGGCAGAAATACAGATTTCGTTGAGCAGCCGGCTTGCAATTGCAAACCCTCAAACTCTTTGTAGAGAAACATGCCTCTACGACCAATACCAGAAACCACTACTGATGCCATAGTCACCTGAAAGACTTATCAATCGCTACACTAACAGGTATGTAGGTTACAGCTATCCCTTTTGCTCACAATAGTCTTCCCGCTCAAACGTACAAATTTAAGTACTCATGTTTAGCATTACTCTGAACAAGGTGGACAGTGCTCTTTACAAGACTTTTGCATTTCTAATCTAGGGTTTCGTAGTTTAAACCGACTACCACTTATTCACGCATGGTTTCCGTGTACACGAGGCCTTTTCTATTTCGTTATGATGTAGCTCGAAGTTAGGAATGGAGACAACTGCATGATCCTGTGCCGCGGAGATAATCATTATTTCCCTGTAAAACAGATTTCAAGATATTCAACACAAACTCGGAGACAAGCGATGATCTACTCAGCATGATTTAGCATGAATGAAGAGGCTCTATTGCTACCAAACACTCTTCCTGTCTTTGACGACAAAGCCTCACTCATTGTTCCCTAATTCTTGAATTACTGATATCCTAAATCGTTGCCTTCAAATGCTTATTCATTGAAGCGAAAGTATTTGGTATTTGGGTTCATTATACGGTGGTTAAAATACCGGAAAAAGGTGCATTTCCATCACTCTTGCAATTCTATTTCATTGTGTCGGTTTCAATTCGCAGTGCCGGGTTCCCTTTGTCAAATAGGTTTGATCAGACTGCGGTCTGAAACAATATGCTCAGGAATCAGATAAACTAATGATTTTCCCCAGCGGGGCGCCAGTGTCAAAGCACTCTTTTCACCACCCGGCGACTTTGGTAAGCCAGCCAGGAGCAGTGTTGGCACAAAGATGACACCGACAAATAAGCCCTGTAGGCAGTACCTGCAAATATCATCACATTCCTTTCGACACACATATTTATCAAGAATGTCACAATTTAATCTTCAACAAGTTTTGAACGAGTCGTGATTCAAAAATACCCCTCAAAACGAACCCAAATCGAAACAGCCCTGGTTCCCTTGCAAGTAGCTCCCAAGAGGCTCAACAAGTAGGAAAGATCGTGCCGTACTCCTAACCATTTTACGTCAACCAATTGACCAGTCAAGGCAAGTCCACATGAACTTTGCAACAGAACCAGGGTTTCAGCAAGATCTCCAAACCCTAAATCACACGAAAACCTCTCTAGACTTTGATTTGAAACCCCAAAACAGAAAGAACTCTAATCAGCACAGCCCTCGTATTTGAAACATAAAAGCTCCACCAAGAAGTGGCTCAGATGAGCAAGAAACGTCTCGCCATGCCCCCAATTTCGACCAAGTGAACAAACAGTGCACAAAAACAGAACCTTTGCAATTAATCCTAAACCCTGAACCACAAGTTAACTGCGAACCTCGCAGGCCCGCATTGAAACTCACCTCAATCAATCATTCAATCAAGAGAATACTACTAACAACACACACAAGTAAAGAGAATTGGATTTGTGGTGGGGGAGCCCGCATGATGCATCACAGCTCTTAAATTGAAAGAGCTAGCCAAGCGGGCAGACGTCACTGTGCTCACAGGGCCGGTCCCTCTCAACGCTCCCATGTTGCACTCCAGCCAGTAAACCCTTGCAACCAGGCGCACGAAAATCAAAGGTGGCGGCAACGAGGGAGCAATGCTGGTGCAGAAGCGAAGCGGGAGCGGCCTCATGAGCACTCAGATAAGATCAAGTAGTGTTAACAGCGCTACTGGCGTCTCTCTTGCTTTATAGCAAAACCCTAAACTGTAACTGTAACTGAAACTGAAACTCTGAGAGTCTCATCCGTATTTGGATGAATGTTTCCTCATCCCAGAAATGGCGAAGTGGTCTTCATCCCCCTGCCCTTGGCTAATTTTGTCATTTTTTAATTTGTGAAGGGAGCTCATTAGGGCCGTTTAAGGGCCTGTCAGCAGGCTGTCAATGCGTCAGATTATTTTAGAATTTTTTTTTAAAATAAAAAATATATATTAAATAATTTTTTAAATAAAATTATTTAAAATAATTAATTGATTAATATTATCTAATGTGACACAATAGTGGCCACATCAGATTGCTAATTTGGCAAAATTCTTAAAGTTCTCTATAATCTAGGAACTCATAGGAACTTGTAGTTTTCTTTTGTCCCCAAACCTCTTCTAATGTAACCCTTAAATGATGCATCCCCCTAACCAAGATAGTCATCAAAATTGCCCCCATTTTTTAACTAAGAGGTGCATTCTTTATTTCTATAGGGAATAATGAAGTCATTCATCAATCACTTTATGGCCTCAACATCCTTCAAAGATTAAATAATGGATGTTGAACATCAATCTAAAGGCAGAACAAAATAATTACACCCAAGTATACAAAAAATAGAGCCTGATTCTTAACCCAAAAATGACAAAGAGGACAGCAAGTGTCCTTACACAATTTGAAGTCCAGTTCAAAGTGTTGTAACTTTTGCATCCAAGGTCCAAATTCAATAAAACTTGTTGAAAAAGTTGTGTTCTCCCCTCTAGTTTGAGTGGAAAATATTTCAGATGAATCGAAGATGTACTGAGTTTTGGGGGCCCAATTGAAGTTCATAGTTTCAATTTCAGTTCACCAAACTGCATTTAGGTCTGCAACTTCGGGGGCTTGGATCTCTTTCGTAAAACAATCATATTCAATACAATTTGTTGGATTTTGTTCCCCTTGAAGTCTAGTTATTGTGGTAAAATTTTCATGTCAATCCAAGTTGTTGTGAATGTTTGGGAGCAATTCAAAGTTCAACATCCTAGCATTTTGGGAGTAGAGTGAACTTCAGCGGCCTATTTCTTCTTCATACAAAGTCCATTTTCAATAAAAAAATTTGAAAAAGTTGCGCATACTAGTCAAGTTTGTGAGGAAAAAATCTCATGTCAATCCAAGAAGTAATGAGTGAGTGAGAAGCATTCTAGTAGTAGTAGGTTCAGCCCTAGATGTGTTTTTTGCAATTTTTCTTGCTGTTTTTTTGACATTTCAACGATGTTTTTTAGACACAATGAGTCGATTGAATGAAAAAAAAAATTCACCAATGTGTTTGTATACTAGTTTTGAATCATTTTGTAGTATAAAGTTTTTTCATTTGAATAGGTTTAGAAAACAAATTTCACTTCCAAATGTGTTTTGGGGAAAATTTCAGCATTTATTTTTGACACTAAATCATTATGATCTTGCAATCTATATGGCCAAATGACTTCAAATTTTGTACATATCATCTAAAACATATACACTACAAGATTGTACGGTTGAGATTTGTATAACTTGAAGATATCTAGACCTATAGAGCTTCAAAAGCAATGATGTTTTTGAACCCTAGATATTGAATGTCACTTTGGGGTTAAAGGTATAATTTTCCATTTTGTCCAAAGGAAGATGCCCCAACATTGAGTTAACCCCACTAATGACCCAAGTGGCCATTTTCTAGTCATTGCCCCTCTCATTTTAGTTACTTATTCTCAAATTTTGAGTTTTTTTAAATAGAAATTACTTATAGGAAATAGACTATGTTTTAAATCCAATGGCAGTAGTTCATCAAATTTCAAGTTAAACTCCATGTCACAGAATTTTTCAAAGTTAAGTAGTGTAGTATAGTTTAGAGCTCATCCTGGAGGGATCGATTTGGGCATGAACTAAAAGGTCAACTCAACAATGTAATTCTTGCCTACCTCAAAAAGTTTAGATCCACCTTGAAATGGGTAGATCCAAAGAATTCAAGGAGAAGACAATTGTCCCATTCTTTTTTTTCTTACATACTATTCTCATTTTAGTAACCACCGTGCATTGCAAACTCCACCATGAATTGAAAATGCTTGGAATGTTGTGAAATTTCACATGTACATTCTCAATTCTCTTATCTTTTACCGAGCACAAGAGACATCATTTTGAAATATTCTCACAAAAATATACTCCTTCAATGTGTGTTGCCCTATATTTCTATTGACCCAAATAAAACTTCAAACTTAAATATCTCCTAAACCATGAGGTCAAATAATTTGAATTGTTTTGAGGTACTCACTTCCAAATGACGTGAACTTCAAACCTTACAATTACATTCTATCCAATCTCAAGAAAAAATGAGCAATAAATTGCTCAAGTTCTTGTTACTTTGGGCTCATTTTGAAAATACAATCATGGATTTTCATCCATGGATGTCAAGATTTTTAATGAAATATTATCTTCTCATGTAAATTTGGATACATTCATTTAAAATTTGGTAAATCTAGGTGATTCCATCATTTTATTTGTTTTTAAATTCTTAATTTTACATATTTATGTCTTTATTTTTAAATTGCACAATAAATACATAAAATATTGTGCATTTTTACATATTTATGCATTTATGTGTGTGATTTTATATATTTATTTTTAAATTCTTAAATAAAATTAATACGTAAAATTAATGTTTATACAATTTGATTCAAATCATCATCAACCTCATCCACGTCATTTTCCAATCCAATTTGTCCTCCATTGGAATTGGGGATTGTGCAGTCTTTTGGTGGGGATTGGAAAACCCCAAAGTGTCAAAGAGGGAAAAAAAAGTATCCTCTAAGTTTTTCAAGTGCAAATAAAAATCTTAAACTTGGAGGGATCAATTCAATTTACGTTCTGAGAAGTTCTTGTAGATCTCTTCCAAGCCTTTGTAATGAGATCTTGTTTGGGATAATTTGATCACTTGTTGAATTTGGGAGGTTATTTGAGTTTTTGGGTTCTCAAAAGTTTTTTTTTTCATTTTCTATGAAGTGCCATAGTGGCGATATTAAATGTAATAGTGGTGCTCCAAATTTCAACATTCATCCATATAATGAATAAAAAACATGGCATTAGCGCATATTACATATCCATAATTCTATTTTCATCCACAATTTGATATGGAGTAGACTGGGCAGAGTTTGCCGTCTGTTGCTGAAGATGCTCTAAATTAATGTTCAATGTTGCAAATTAATAAGTTATAAGGTAGGAGGTTCTAAAAGTGCACATGCTCTAAAATTGCCCACCTCTTTAAATGTACACTGTTTGTACATGTGTTTTTTTTGTAGCTTTCAGCAATGTACACGCAATGTACATTCACGGAGGTGGGTGATTTTTGAGCCCTATGGCATTTCAACTTCAAAAATTCATAACTAATTCTACAAAGCTCCAAAAAACATGAAACGACTTGGATTAAATCCCAACTCTTCTTGTCTTTCAAGGATATTTTACTGAGAAGTATTTCAAAAAGTTTAACCTCCCCGAAATTTAGTTTCGGCTCTTAAATGGGCAATTAGTAGACCTTATCACTAAACAATAAGTTACTACCATCAACAACATTTGAAGGCAATGTTTGGACACCAAATGAAGAGGTGGCCTTCCATTCCATTATAAGTGGGAAAGTTTGTCAACATTAATCCATAAATAATGCCGCAGCCATTTTGTGGTCAATGAATATCAAAAAATCTTTGTGTGTAGGACAGAAGTGCAACTATTCATCCTAATTTTTTGCTTGAAAAGGGGAGGCCTTGCATAGTAGTTTGACTTCCAATTAGTGCTTTGGAATTTTTTTTAAACCAACAATTCACACAATGTCAAAAAGAATGATTTCCATGGTCACAAGCCCATCCTTTGAAGGGTTAATTGTTACCTCAATAGACACATATGCTTGATGCATCTTCATCTTACTTTTGACCTTATCACACTTATTACAAGTCAATCATGTTGAGGGCAACAAGGGTGATATAAAGGAAGTCATAGTAGTCTGCTCTTAAAAGCACACTTATAAGAGTTTATTGCATTTGGGGTAAAGCTAAAAACCTCAAAACAATTTTCAGTAATTTTTTACACTAGGAAAATAAACAGAATTGGCATTGAATACAAGTTGTTTCATATTTTTGGGACCTTTGAGGAATTAGTTACAAATTTTTGAAGTTGAAATATAATAATGAATAACCACCTTCTGAAATGTATACTACTTGTACATCAAAGAAAGAAAAATATGCTTTTGTGTTTGTAGTCGCTTTAAGAGCCCTTTACCTTACACTAAATTTTTTTGTGACATTTATTTTCTTCCCTTAGTAATAGAATAAATCAATGAGATTGTATACTTCCACATTGTGTTATATTATCACAAGGTAATTAGGTTATAAATTTGATTCCTTACAAGATTATTATACTTTTGCCTTTATGCTATTGAATGATCATTCATGCATTTGTTGACATCTATGTAATTCATGAAATGTTGGATTTGGAGATGACAATTTTCGTTTACTTTCTAATGTCAAATCATAGTTGTTTTAAAAAAAATCATATTTTTCAAAAGAATTATTGCTAAGTGGAAAATCAATTATAATGCAAGTGAGAAAAATCATAAGAAAATTATTTAAATGATATGGAGTTTGGACTCACTATTCTTTGTGCATAATTTATGTTCAATTTTTTTCCCGTTTTCTAAGACGTAGATGTCAAGATTTATTAAAATATAACTTTCCACTTATGCATAAAGTCACACATAAGAATCTAGAAAATTTATGTACATAACTTATCCCTCTACTTTATTCTCACATGGATATTGCAAGTGGAATATAAAGTTTTTGTAGTATGTTTTTGCCAGATACCAAAGATACTCTACAATTATATTATACAACCATTTTGTACAACCAATGTCAAAGCCTTTGAAGGTTTGGTTAAAAATATGTAGAATTAAGGGTGTGCTATGTTCATACCAAAAATATTTCAAGAAGCTTCACATCCTCTTCGAATTTTGTTCATAACTTTTAATTGAAGGCTAAAAGTCTCTAAAAAACTTTTGGAGATGCAAATCATATTTATGTACCAACTTTATTAGTTCAAAAGTTTAAAAAAAAGTTATTCCACTATACCTAAATAAGGTTTGTAATTTTACTTCAAACACAATTCCTACCTTTAACTTAACTATGAGTGGTTGAGCTCTTACAAATTCTAATTTACATATCGCACATGGGTTGTTCTACCTCCTACCACCCCATATGTATATAAAAAACTTCTTCAAACAATTGAAATTCAATGTAAGTTGTAGACACTTTTGAAATTGGATGAGGTGGTTGATGCCTTTGATGGATTCATTGTTGACAATGAAGTGAAGGTTAAATGGTTATAATATGATATTTAATCAACTAAACTACCACACTTGGGGCCCTTTCTTGGCTTATTTGCCGAGGGACATAGAAGAGCAATGAGACCCCAATCTCCAAAACCACACGCCAAACTAGCATTTTGGTGCCCCTTTTTGGCGCACCTGCATGTGGATGCCCTAATCCTTCAACGACCAGGCAACATAGTATGTAGATTTTTTTTGTATTGTAATCCATAACCCCTAAATGCACAAGGTCTTTTTTGAGCTTTTAGAAATTTGCTCTAAATTGAACAAAAAGACAACATTTTGATAAGTAGTAGCAATTGTTTTTGGACTAATATATCTATACAAATTCAAACTAGATATATTAAAAATCACATAAGAAAAGAAAACACAACCATATCACTTTGGATTGAAAGATTATAATGTTTGACCACAAGAGTGTTAAAACTACGAAAGTGATTTGAAGTCTTTCAATCCTCTTTTCACATGTTAAATCTAAAAAATTGATCACCAAAAAAATATGAGGTTAAAGGGCCTAACATGCATAACCCCAATCAATCTATGACTTCTCAAAAATCTACCCTACAATTTTCTTAAATGAATTTTTGATGTGATTTTTCCTCCAAGATCTACACCCTTGCCCAAAATCTTGAATAGAAAAATCACAATCAACCATTTTCAAAATCGAATTTTTGATGCTAAAAATAAAATAAAAATAAAAAATAAAAAATAAAAAATACTAAAAATAGAACTTGGTTAGGTTTTATTTAAATTCAAAGTATTGTCGACACCAAAATTTGGTGTCTCAGACACTTAAGTTAAAGAAAAATAGCCCATTGTGGTCAAAATGAGGAGTTCGACATCATCTTGTTGTTGAAATTTTTCAGTTTTTTTCCACACTAGTACAAGTGTGAGAAACAACAAGTGCAATTGAAATTATATTTTTTTGACAAAGTATGAATTTGCTAGGAATTTTTACAGTGTTCAATGCCTCATGGCTCAAAAGAGTCTGTAGACTACCCCATAACCAACAAAATCTGAATCCATAATGCTCATCTTACTGCCTAATGCAATCACAATATTTTCTATCATGAAAGGCCTAAAAAGTCAAATTTTAAGGTAGAAATACCTATTTCAGATAACTTAAGCATTTCAATGTATATTATTTGGAAAAGTCATGGAGCGTATTATTTTAGGGTGTGCAAAAATAAAGTTGCCAAAGAATGCCGAAAAAACGAAATTTCTCCTCCTAGAATGAATATTTCATTGAATATAAAAATGGATTTTCCATCCAAACCCATTCTAGTTTTGTAGACTCACCTATTGTGGTTACCTTTGGCACTTTTCCCTAAGCCAAGAGAGAAGAGAGATGATTGGACAAGAAAGTACCAATAAAAAATCTTTCTCAATAACCAGTGCATTCAATTACTATTCAGAATAGGTGAGTTTACGAAACCAGAATGGAGGGCCTATTTGACCTCTACCTTACAATGAATTTCACACTGAAAAGTTAGAAGTTCCTATGAGGTCACTGTTCACTCCATTACTGTCAAGTAAGACATGCATTGTGGCCCAATTCTCACATTCTGAAAAAACCACAATGGGGTCATTTCCTAGGTGAAAAAACCACTATGGGTCATTTGACCGCAATGGGCTGTTTTACCTTATATCTGTGCAGAAAAGAAAAACATATGGTATCACAGTACAAAAGAATAATCAGGAATTAAAATTCAAAAGCTGGCTGATGCCTGGCTGAAGGTTCTTACAGTGGAGGCCTCAGGCAGGACATGGGCCAGAAATCAGCAATCATTCAAGGAGTGTTTTTTCTTCATTTTCTGGACAAGAGTTGTTAAAAAGAAAATTTTAATTTAAAAAAAATGTTATACATAGTTAATGAGTAAATTGAATGAGTAAATTGAATGAGTAAATTGAATGAGTTGCCAAGTGAAAGGAGGTTCCAATGCACCAAAGAACACAACATTTGAATACTCTATGCAAAAATTATGAGTAATTTGAATGAGTGTACTTTCTAATTGTTGGCAAGTGAAAGGAGGTTCAAATGCATCAAAGAACACAACATTTGAATAATGTATGCAAAAGTTATGAAGGTAGTCCAAGTTTGGTTTGGTAGAGTTTCTAAAATCATTTTTTTTGTACATGTTAATTTTTGGAGATCTCTTCTATTAAGACATGTATTTTGTTTTGTTTTGTTTGTTTTGTTTGTCACGTTGAGATCTCTCGGACCATGCGTCCCCCAGTCGCGTGCTTGGTGCCGTCGGAAAGCCCTCTGTAAGGAGGGGTGCACCGACTTGGTTTCTTGACCTTTTGATGTACGGTGTGAAAGTTGTGCATTTTTGAGTTATTTTTGGTTCTAAAAATTTAGAAAATTATTTTTTCTTATATTTTGGTTGCAATCTTGGTACCGTTGGAAAGCCCTTGGTGAGGAGGGGTGCACCGGCTTGATTTCGTGGTATTCCAACTCATAGTGAGAAAGTTATGCATTTTTGAGTTACTTTTGGTTCTAAAAAAATAAAAAAATTACTTTTACTTTTGTTTTGACTGTGGCAACGGCACAAGGCACACTAGTGTAGATGGGGTGATGATGGTGGGTTTGGATCACTGGCGCATTTTGGAGGGGCCGACATTGTAGATGGGTGAATGAAACCTAGATTAACCCTTAATGACGGATTGGTGACCGTAAAAATCATCCATCTTGATGCCGTGGGAATCATTGGGCCAAAAAAAATCCAAAAGCACTCATTGGAAGTCAAAGTGTTGTAGAGGATCTCCCCATTTCAAACAAAATTTTGAGAATGAATAGTTGCATTTCTATCCTATACTAAAAGATTCTTTGTCATCCATTGGACACCAAACATCCGCCTTGACATTTAAGGGTTAAGTTTGGTTTGAAGTACAAACATCCATAATTCTATGTGTCCTTGAATCATAAATGTGAGATCTATAACCATGGATTGAGGGCTTTACATTTGAATTGAAATTTTGTACATGAAATTTCAACATAATATTTTTAATAGATGAAAGTATGAATGCACTATATATAATAAATTTTTAATAAATTTTTGTGAGGATTTGAATTTTCTATGATTTTTTTAAGAGTTTGTTTGAAAATGCACATCAAATACAAAATATATCGGAGAAATTCAATTTTTATACTACATATGTATTTTACAATGAAAAACATCAACATATATGGAAATCATATTTGTTACTAAAATTAGTAAAAATCACTATTTCATGGTAATAGGTGTTGAACTTGTTGCAACAATAAATTAATCAATTTTGAGAATTTTATAGAAATTCAAAATTTAGTAAAAGCAAAGCTTTGAAAGTTGTATTTTAATAGTTGGAATCAAATAAAAAAGAGATTTATATATTAGCATCATTTAAATTTCACTACAACAATGGCAGTGTTTTATGACTGCAGAATTATGACTGAGGATGACTGGCGACTACTTGCAGTCATATTCTTGAAGGCCAACACTTTGGGGAGAAATATGACTGTATAATATGACTACCAGTCATTTTTACGCCTTGTACTTCACAAGTGTATACTATACGGCCATTAGGAATACCAAAGTACTTCATAGGGAACGTAGGGAACATGTTTGGAAACGTTGAGTCATATTATCAATTATATTTTCATAGTAGTGAATTTTATTTTGTTTTGGGCAATTCAAGAAAAATACAGGCAATTCAAAAAAAATACGGGCAATTCTAAAAACAATATAAATAAGCCATCATTTAAAATTTTGAAATCCTAATCTCCTATTTTTTTGGATTTTGAATCCTAATCACCACTTTTTTAGTGTTTTGAGACCTTAGCCATTATTTTTTTAGGGTTTTAGAACTTTAGCCGCCACTTTTTAGGGTTTTGAAACCCTAACCGTCACTTCTTGTGGTTTTTCTTCCTTACCTTCTATTGTCTCTTAACTCTCATTTGTTGTTGCTCTTTACTTCATGTTTCTTGCTTCTTATAATTGCATCTAAATTCTTTTTTTTCTCTTGCATTTGAACTCTTTCTTCTTTTTAGTTCTTGTTTTGTAGTTCTTGCTTCTTATTTCTTCTTGTTGCATCTACACTCTCATTTCTTGTTGTTTCTTGTTGTGTCTTAGTTGGTGCTTTTTGTTTTTTCTTGTGCCTTAGTTGTTGCTTCTTATTTCTTCTTGTGTCTTAATTGTTACTTCATGTTGTTTCTTGTTTTGTGTTTCTTCTTGCGTTTTAGTTGTTATTTCTTGTTTCTTGTTATATCTTAGTTGTTGCTTCTTATTTCTTGTTGTGTCTTAATTGTTGCTTAGTTGTTGCTTCTTATTTCTTGTTGCATCTTAACTTTTACTTCTTGTTATTTCTTAATACTTATCTATTTTTTCTTGTTTCCTCCATCATCAATCTTATTCTTCCTATCCTAAACTTGAGCTACATATTTTGTGTTGTTATAAACTTTTAAAGGTTGAGCTTTGTTGTTCAGTCACTAAAAATTAACCTCTCATTTCTTTAATTGTATATGCAAGCACCAAAAGTTGAAACAAAGACATTGGAGGCTACTTACAACTCAATGAAGTCATCTTCACATTATTATAAGGATTGTAGGCCTTATTGGATTGTGTGAATGATTCATTGTGATATATATATATATATATATATATATATATATATATATATATATATATATATATATATATATATTGTATTAGTGACTAATAAATGTCAATGAAGATAGTTGTATTTGTTCTTGCATTCTCCTTCTTTAATATGATTATCTCTCATACATCTCTAAAATCATATATTATGTATTCATTTTTAATTGCATGAGGCTTTTTATTCAATTGTCAAATCATCTTGATGTATGATAGTTATATATCATGTTCATTTAAAATGCATTAAAAATGTGATTGTAGTTAGTAATATGACTGATGAGTCGTATTCTACATCATTCAAAAATATGACTCATGAGAATCATTTTTCACATTAACAAAAATATGACTCACTGCAGTCATATTCCACATTACTGCAAAATATAACTCACCCTAATAATATTCCATGTAACCAAAAAATATGACTCATTGCAGTCATATTCCATATCACTGCAAAAAATGACTCACCGTAGTTATATTTCACATCACTGCAAAAAATGACTCACCGCAGTCATATTTCACATCACTGCAAAATATGACTCACTGCAGTCATATTCCACATTATTGCAAAATATGACTCACCATAGTCATATTCCACATTACTGCAAAATATGATTCACCACAGTCATATTCCATGTTACTACAAAATATGACTAACCACAGTCATATTCCATGTCATCAAAAAATATGACTCACCACAATCATATTCCACGTCATCAAAAAATATGACTCATCGCAGTGATATTCCACGTCATCAAAAAATATGACTCGACACAATCGTATTCTACGTAGGATTTTTTTATTTGCCCCCTTAGAATAGTCAAAGTATACGCCTAGTTAGCATACTATGGCTAAAAATGGGTATTTATACCCCTCAACCCATATGACTACCAATATGACTGATGTCTGAAGCGACTGCTTCTAAACAACTGGAGTCAGTCATATTCCGAGTCATTTACAATGATTTCAATAGTAGTCATTTAATATATATAAATTAGTCTCAATATTTTTCCAAAATGGTCACAACTTGAAGTTCATTTAAATTGTCACATTTTTTTACTAGGTTTAAGCTGAAAAATTTATGATCCTATAGTGGTTACAAAGCCAATCCAAAGCCATCCCTTACTCATTCTAATAGCACCAATGACACATCTCCCAAAGCTTGTTGCTTTGTTTATTCAAATAAGTCCTATAGTTAGTCTTTTTAAATGATAAAGAACAATGGGGTCATTTTTTGAATGGCATAAATAGTTAAATGGCCACTAGTTAGAGGGTGGTGTATTTTTCTATTTAGTTATTATTATGAACACAAAAATCCTTAAAACCAAATTGTGATTTTTGAGGTTTTAGCCAAGTGCTATAGTTTGACTTTTGATGTGTTTGCACTCTAAAAAACAAACTTTTAAATGCACATATTTCTTGCATATTCTTGTATATGATTTATATGGTCATGAAGAATTTTTTTGACACTTGAGGCTATGGCACTAAAAGTGCTTCTTGAATGTACTAGCCAAAAAAAATAAGCTTTTAGACTTTACAAATTTCCTTCTCTAATTCATTTTTCAAATTTTTTCCTTCCTATTTTGTATTATTTTTATACAACAATCCAGCATTTGGAATTTAGAACAAGTTGTTCCTGAAATTTTGGTGAATTTATTAATATTTCTAAGTTGAAAATATGAAATTGATACAATAAAAGAAATTCATTAGTAAAGATTCAAGACATTGTTTTTCACCTTAGAATGACATTTAGAGTAATTATACTACTAAAATCATAAGTCCCTCTGTAATATCACAAATGCTACCATTAATACTAGGGGCTCATGCTTGCTATGCTACGCATTCATTGTATCATATATTAGTAAAAATTTGATATATTTGAATAGAATGCTTAATAATGATTTCGATAAGTCTTTAAAGTAATTATTTTAAATATTTTGTAAAAATATTTTCAATCATGTATACATAGAAATCGTATTTTCACACAATGTGATATTATTGAAATTGTTCATAACAATTAAGTTAAATTTCTAATGCATTCTAATGTATGTGTATCTTTTACCGTATTCATCATTCCGTGTATTTCATTCATCATTGCACGTATTTCATTTTAGTAATTTTTATTTGAAGATTTTATTGAAATTCTTGCTCTGCATTCTATCTAATACAAAAAAGTTCTAATGAAATTTTAATGGTGAATGTGTAGCATAGCAAGTGCCAACCGCTAGTTTGGGTGATATTATAGAAATAATATAGTTGTTGCAATTGAGGTGATATTAAAGAGGATCCATAGGATGATATTATAGAGGTAGCAAATCCATTGCTTTTCTTGGCTTTATACTTCTTTTGCATTTCTATAATTTTGTGCTTTTGTGAGCTTTGAATTAAATTGTTCACGAAGCTTTTGAGATTTACAAGTTTTTCCTTTAAATTCTTCTATTTGAGTTGCCATTGTTTGTAAAAATTGAGTTAAATTTCTAATGCATTCTAATGTGTATCTTTTACCATATTCATCATTGCATATATTTCATTCATCATTCATTAAATTTCTATTGTTTATTTCAAAATATGCTTATTTATTAAAAAAATTATATGAAGAATTTAGTAATTTTTGTTTGAAGATTTATTGAAATTCTTGCTTTGCATTCTATCTAATACATAAAAATTCTAATGGTGAATGCGTAGCGTAGCAAGCGCCAACCGCTAGTCATACTACTAAAAATAAGTCCCTCTCTAATATCACAAATGCTACCATTAATACTAGGAACTCGTGTTTGCTATGCTATGCATTCATTGTATCACATATTAGTAAAAATTTGATATATTTGAATAGAATGCATGATAATGATTTTGATAAGTCTTTAAAATAATTATTTTAATTATTTTGTAAAAATATTTTTAATCATGCAAACATAGAAATCATATTTTCACACAATGTGATATTACAAAAATAGAATAGCAGTTTACAATCACCTTTATAATATCACTTTTTACAAAGGGTGATATTATAAAAATAATATAGTCCTTGCAATTGAGGTGATATTAAAGAGGATTAATATAGTGATATTATAAAGGTAGCAATTCCATTGCTTTTCTTGACTTTATACTTCTTTTGCATTTCTATGATTTTGTACTTTTGTGAGCTTTGAGCTTCTAATTTCAATTTTCTATTGCTACTACCAAATGATTTGAGAAATTTATTAGATTAAACCAATTTTGGATTTCACAACAATTAAATTGTTTATGAAGCTTTTGAGATTTACAGGTTCTTCCTTTAAATTCTTCTATTTGGGCTGCCATTGTTTGTAATAATTGAGTCAAATTTCTAATGCATTCTAATGTATGTGTATTTTTTACCATATTCATCATTGCATATATTTCATTCATCATTCATTAAATTTTTATTGTTTATTTCAATATATATATGCGTAGCATAGCATGCGCCAACCGCTCATTATACTACTAAAATCATAAGTCCCTCTCTAATATCACAAATGCTACCATTAATACTAGGAGCTCGTGCTTGCTATGCTATGCATTCATTGTATCACATATTAGTAAAAATTTGATATATTTGAATAGAATGCATGATAATGATTTTGATAAGTCTTTAAAATAATTATTTTAATTATTCTATAAAAACATTTCCAATCATGCATATATAGAAATCATATTTTCACACAATGTGATATTACAATCACTTATGTAATATCACTTTTTACAAAGTGTGATATTATAGAAATAATATAGTCATTGCAATTGAGGTGATATTAAAGAGGATCAATATGGTGATATTATAAACTAAGGTAGCAATTTTATTGCTTTTCTTGTCTTTATACTTCTTTTGTATTTCTATGATTTTGTACTTTTGTGAGCTTTGAGCTTCTGATTTCAATTTTTTATTGCTACTACGAAATGATTTGAGAAATTTATTAGATTGAACCGATTTTGGATTTCACAACAATTAAATTGTTTACAAAGCTTTTGAAATTTACAAGTTTTTCCTTTAAATTCTTCTATTTGGATTGTCATTGTTTGTAACAATTGAGTCAAATTTTGAATGCATTCTAATATATGTGTATCTTTTATTGTATTCATCATTGCATGTATTTCATTCATCATTCATTAAATTTCTATTGTTTATTTTAATATATGCTTATTTATAAAAAAATTATATGAAGATTTTAGTAATTTTTATTTGAAGATTTATTGAAATTCTTGCTTTGCATTCTATCTAATACATAAGAATTCTAATGAAATTCTAATGTTGAATGCATAGCATAGCAAGCGCTAACTGCTAGTCGTCTTTAAAATACATGTAGTTAATCATGCTAAATTAGAATTGAAAATTCCAAAGATAGTTCATTCCTATTGTCTACAATAAGAAACAATATGTTTTTTTGTTTTCATTGACTATAAAAAAACATGTTTTTATAATTTTATTGAGTTGAAGTGCAAAGATTTATCAAATTTTCAAAAAGATAAGAATGGATAATTTTAAACATATTGGTTGTTGTTTTGTTTCAAGAAAATGAATACATAGATGCTTTTACCTTTAGAAAATAGTAAATATTCAGTAAAATATGAATTTTCAAAGTGATGAAAATATATTCATCAAAAGTCAAATCTAGTCTTCATACTCAAAAGATTTTCATTTTAGGCAAGAATCTAAATGGGACATTTTTGCAAACATATCACAATTTTGGTACTATTACCTTACATTGTCTACATGTCTCCTATTTGTGATTTTGTAAGCCAACCCAATTCTTTTTGATGAGTTTTTGCCAAAACATTATTTCATTGAGGCAATGGCTACTTTGACCCTTTAAGGATATTGCCCTCCAAAAGAGTTGACATATGTTGTTCGTATATTGAATTTATTCAATCCTCTCCAAACACTCAAAAATTCTCAAAAAATTCTTAGTTGACCAATAGTATGTTTGTGACTTGGTTTGAAATTTACAGCTTGAATGGGATTCATGTGCTATTCAATTTCCCCTTTTGTATACGACAAGGGAGAGCATGTAGAAAACAACATCCTCAAGGGGATGAAAAAATCATGTAAAATTATTCAATATCTACTAAGAAATTTGCACTCATTCCATTCTAATAAGTGAGATAAAAGATATGAGAAATTTTCTATTGTGGATAGTAATGAATTATTGTCCTCCAAATATCTACAAGGTTTGTTTCTTAACCCTTGTTGGACATTCTATATTCTTGCTTGGTCAAATCTCATTAGTTTTCTATATGGGAGAAAAATTTGATTAAAAAAAGAAGTTTAAAATGGTGTATTTTAAGCTTTCAAGATGCCACCTTCAAAGTGTTACAAAAATTAAAATGGAATAAAAAATAGATTATTGGAGCTATATTTTTTTAGTTAAGATTAAAGATATTTAAAATCAAGAACTATATAAAGTTTAGGTTTGACTTTTTACCATGCCTCTTAGGCTTGATTAACTCAATTTTTACAATTTTTGAAAAACCAAATGTGCGTAGGATTTGGATGTTTTCCTACAACATTTTCATGTATAGCTCACCTTTTTCAATTTCATGTTGGATTTATTAGCAATTTAGTTCTTTCTATTATCTAATACCCCCTTTGATGTAATGATTATTGAAAAAAATTGCATTTCTTTTTTCTTGAATTTTTATTCATAGGTTTCCAATTCAATTTTTTAAATATAATATTGAATATCTTTAAGTAGGAGAAGACAATCATTTTCACCTAAAAAGTTTCAAAGTCGAAACTTTACCTTTTGGAATAATTGAAAAAAGTTTATTGCATTAATGTGAATACTATAATGTTAGAGATGCTAAAGAATTAGGGTTTGAAAGTTGGTAAAGAAGTAGACATTCAATATAGGTACAAGATTTTTTTATTAGAAGTTGCAAAAGAGATCACAAATTTGACTAGTTTACCTTGTTTTCAATATGTGCTATTTGTGGAAATTTTGCTAAAAATATCCAAATGAGCTTTCAGGTTAATAAAGAAAATTGAGTGAAAAATGGATGAAATTGAAAAATTATTCTAAAAAGAAATTAAACTCGTATTAATAATAGATAATATTGTGGATGAACGTTCACATCCATTTTTTCCTTCCTTGCATAAAATTCCAAGGTGTAAGTCTTTGCTCTCCCAACTAGGAAATTAGAGAAATTAGCTAATGTAATGTAGGAGGCTAAGAAAGCATGCCTATAGTAGTTGATTGCATTTAGGGGGAAGCTAAACTCCTTAAAATATTTTTCTAGTAAGTTTCTATAGAAAGAAAAATGAAATTGACATCTAATCCAAATCATTTCATATTTTATGCACCTTTCTGAAATTAGTTATGAATTTTTGAAGTTGAAATGCAATGGTCAATAAAAGCATCCACCTCCTGAAATGTACATTATAAATACATTGATAGTGCATTTAAAAAAACAAAATGTACCTTTCCATTAGAAGACACTTCAAGAGCCTGGTTTAGGACCTCCTACCTCAGACCCTTACTCCCAATGCCAACCACATTTATACTAACTCACGGAACCTCTGATTTCAAATGAATGAGGTAGGTGTTACCGTGACCCTATTCCCACAACCAGCAGGCGATCCCTGTGACCGCGGACGGGCGACCCAAACCCAGCCCGGCCCGTGGACCCGCGAGAGAATGGCGCCATTGATGGAGGCCCCACAGCGTCTGCTGCCACAGCCAGGAGCAGCGCAGACAGACCCGAAAGAAAGCCATCTTTGGGCTTCCGTTGTGTCTCTCGTCGTTGTCGTCGCCTCGAGGCTTTCCTCCAACCTCTGACCGCCATAGCTAGCTGCCTCCCCGACCTTTGCCCGCCATTTCTTGCATAGCTAGCTCCCCAGCAGGAGGAGGAAGACGAGAGCTCGAGAAGGAGAAGGTCGGACGAAGACATTGCGATCGCTTCCAGGTTCTAATTTTGCGGCATTGCAGTCTTTCATGCTGTAGTTTAGTCTAGGAACTGGTTCTGGCAGGACTAGGCCGGAAAGCTCTGCACGAGGAGGATGGACGGGAGCTAGACGGGAGCTTAGGTCGAGGCTCGAGCCTCTGCGCCTAGGAGGTGGTTAGTTGGTGTTCCGTTTGCGTTGGTGACGGGAGCAGGCGCGGCTCTCGCTGCTAGCTTGAAAGGCTGAGCAAGTTAAGTAGGGCAAGGACTTGCAATGCAGGCGCTGCGCTATGAGAGGTGAGACGCAGGGACTTTCTGTCTCGTTATATATTTTTCTTTGGCTGTTGGAGAGGTCTGCATTGCTGCTGGCTAGCTTCATTCGTTCTCTGCAAGTCCATTTACGCGGAGCTGGAACGGCGTTTGGTCTGGCTTTCTAGTGTTGTTCGTTAATAGACAAACGGAGGAGAGAGGAGGAACTGAAGACGAAATAGTAGCCAGTATGAGTCTTGAGAAACGACAGTAATGTCCATGTCAAGTGTGCTTGAATAGAAACTGACAGAATTAATGAGTTCGAGTTTGTAGTGTACATCTAGTTGGTGGCATTGTGCGAGGGCACGCTCTGCTGTAAAGACTTCGGTCCTCTGTGTGAAGGCGATGGTTAATTTCATTCTCCAAGCAGTCGTTCGTGTCGTTGTCTGCTTGTTTGAGAGCTTTAAGGCTGACGCTGACATTTCTGAGTGTATATAGTGATTGCATTAAGTATGTGTCGTTCCTAGCATTGGTTACTGCTTCTTTTGAATATTGCGATATTTTTGACTCGTGTGAAGTATCTATTAATGCAGAGACTGAAAGTTAATAATGCTGGCGAATTTGCAGGTTGCAGGTATTCATACGTGGCTGTCGAATTTCGGATTTCTCCTGCAGTCTACATTCCTCTTGGGACTCTTCGATGGCTGCTTTAAATTTGTAGACAATCTGGGAGAAAATGGCATAGCTAGTGACGTACGTGCGCTTGCTGGTGATAGAGTATATGATTGGCAAATCGGACGTTCAGCATGCTGTCGGAATATGACTTTGGTCCAGATCTTTATTCTTGTACCTCTTAAAGAATAGGGAGTCTATCGACTACTGAAACTGGAAATGGAAATGGCTACTTAAGAAACGCAATTCCGAGAGTCCGTTCAGTAACGTTTTGGATTCTTCAGGGGATAGAAATTGAAGGCTGACGGGAATAAGTACTAGGGCATTGGCTGAGTTGGAGTGAGAAACTTCAGACAATATTTTCAAGAAATCGATGGAAGGACAGAGCAATCTGTCGTGGAATATTCGCCTTCATTGGATGTTGTATGAACAATGGAGTTCAGGAATTGGCGAGGAGATATGACTGCAGAATGTTCAGATCATGACCTCAGGACTTTTTCTGTTGTTTACAAGGATGACAATGAAGGTCTTGACGACAATGAGGAGCCCAGATTACAGCTCCTCCATGGTGCTGACAGAGAATTCTGATGGTGCATCTGACTTGTGCCACGAGATTTGATCGAAGTCCTTCAGCACAGAAATTCCAGCTCCGCATGACACTTTAATTTGGATGTACACAAATGGTGCGAACTTGAAGGCAAGAGTTCCGGATGCTGACTAATTGCCAAATTCTCGGCATTAGTGAGCCATGTTCTGAGCCGCGATTTCATTCTGGAATCAAGCTAGGTCCCACGCCAAAATAATTCTCGTTTTTCACAGCAGAACGGATGGGAAGGATAGAAGAGGAGTGTCAAGGGAGATCTCTTGAAGACTGGTGAGAGCCATCATGCGCTGCAATGCCTGCATATTTGCAGGGTTGCTTACTGTGCTGCTCATGGCTACCAATATATCCAGGCTTGGGCATGGTATTGTGACGTCCCCTCTAATCTATTCATTGGTGATCGTCAAAAAATTTCTCTTATCACTACCTGTCATGCCCACTAAGAGGGTGAGTTGGATGGTTTCATGGACAGAATAATTGCACATCCATTCGATTGCATACTTAATTAGTTGTCTTGAGTCGAGGGTGTTACTTAGTAACAAGCCACATGAGTCACTAATGCATATGCTGTATTGCTTTGAGCACAATCCTTTAGTCATATCCCCTATTTTTCGTGAGAAAATTGCCATTACAGGATTGTGTTCCCCACTAATACTGTCGCTGGAGTTTAGAATGCTTTTTGTTCATGTTCGAGACCCAACAATGTTCCGTTCTCAGTCTATGAAATATTGTTTTTGTGATTAATGTTCAGTACTTTACATAGATTGTCGGACATCTTCAAGTCCGAGTGTGAATGTATTATTGTTCTATCAGTTTTGAGTGCGAAATTTTTTGTATGCATTCTCATTACGTACTCCATAGTGGTCAGCGGCCTCTTCCTCTTAAAGATGCGAAATAAGGATAGACTAGCACTAGACTTTGTGAAAAAATGTCGATTGTTCACCTGGAACTCATCTAATTTTGGACTGATTTAACGTTTTGCATTTTGCTGCAGCCACGCCATTTCCAGCAGCGGATGAACCTTCTCCTAAGGTTCCTCCTGCAGCCCAGAAATTTCTTTCAGGCGCTCCCTCCTTCGCATCTTCTGATGATCTGCCATCTGGTAATTTAGCGATGCATCCACGAGCATCTGAAATTCTGCATCTGCAACCTGCGGTTGCACCGCAGGTTCTGAACTTGCAACTGGTAGATTCTTCGTTAGCAGCTTCACCTGGAAGACACCGCCATCCAAATCGGACAAGGTCTAGAAGGCCGATTCCAGCCCCTTCTCCAAGAGTACGAGGGCGTCATCGTCCCCGGCGCGGAGGTCAGATGATTTGGAAAGATCACTAATTGGTCTAAAACTAATTTCAATAAACAAACCTCTGGTATCAAAATAATTAATGTTCATTGATGCCTATTCTACTTGTTGCGTTACTTATTGAAGTTTTTTGCTTGATCTATTGACTTGCTGAGATGGGATTCATGAGTGTTTTAGTGGTCCAATTTTCTGTCTTTTGACTCATCAACTGATTTTGGATGGCAACAGCGCCAGCTCCAGCTCCTGTGTTCGCCCCGATGCCACCGATAATCTCTGCTCCGCCTCCAAATAATACTCAAGGTACAAAGATTCTCTAAGAAATTCCTTCTGCATTATTCGTTGTATTCCGTTGTGAGTTATGTTCTGTGGAATTATTTTCGATTGTGTTTTGTCTCTGGATTAGCTACTGAATCATAGAGAGAGGAGTGAGTCGCAGAATTGACCGAGACTAAATGCCATTTAAGACTATGAAGTACTGTCAATTGCTAAACCAAGGAGACGATAATTATGCCAAGAATTTTCTAAATGTCCGACAGATTGCAAAGAATGTGAAGACGGATATACCACTGCGCCAGCGGGTGCTCCTTGTGGATGCGTAATACCTATGACTACAAGTTTACAATTAGCAATCAGTCTTGAAAAACTATTTCCTTTGGTGGCTGTATTGGCTACGGAACTTGCCGAGAGTCTTTTCCTACAACAAAGCCAAGTGCGAATCATGGGGGCGAATGCGGTTGCTCAGTTCCAGGACAAGACAGATGTGACTGCCCAGTTTGTTCCTTTGGCAACGGCTTTTGATAACACTACTGCAGTGCTTCTAGCTTCACAAATCTGGGAGCGTAGATTGAAACTCAACGAAACACTTTTTGGTCATTACCTGGTCATTTCGGTACGCTATCCAGGTAACAACTTCATAAGCATCAGTCTATCGCACTTCGATGTTCTAGAATCTATTTGCCAGTTTTTTTTACCAGACATAGTTTCGTGGATGTTTTCTCGAATATTGAGGATAAGTAAGAAGAATTGTATTTTGATAGAAACATCTGCCGTGAAGTCTGTCTCAAATATTCTGTTGAACTGTTTGAAAGTTTGAGTATTGATGTGATGTGATTCATTGTGAAAGGCAGGGCGTTGAACTTGTCTAATTGTTTCCTACAGAATGCACTTCGCTGTTGTTTATCTTTTATTTTTTATTTCCTCAAGGACATAAGTAACTTGGAAGATAAATATTCGTTTCGTTTTCTGGTCCGGTGTTGACGCTGATTCTTTGTAGGCATCTTCAAACACTATTCCTGTATTTTTCCATCAATACGCACTCTTGGCTTGAATTTATTTTGTAGGCCTGCCACCTTCACCACCTTCTCAAGCTGAGCCAGATTCTGCCCTTCCTCCATTAAGCAGTGGAGGGGCTGCTCAGCGACCGATTGGAGTGGGCCTTAATAATGTTGGTCACAAGATGAGTAGTGCAAAAGTCGCTGTGATTGCCCTAGCATCGACGATGGGTGCAGTGATCAGTCTCGGTGTTATCTGGCTAATTATGCTGAAATGTAATAACCGGGTCCAGTCACTGGAAAAGGCCACGGAGCTCAATTATCCTTCTGCCTTGAAGCGGCCTTCTCGTTCAGGTACTCCTAATTTCTCATTTGAAATTGGGACCACAATCTAAGGGTTGAAGGTTTCAGTTCATTGCACGCAAACGTCGCTGGAGGTGCAAGTCCGACAACCGGCACTGGAAGGAGCAACCCCACTTTTCAATATGATGCTATGAGAATGCCATCGATGGCAGAGGGGTGTCGTTCTTGCTCCATTATTGACATTCTGATTATCAAAGCGTCATCTAGCAATCATTTAAGAGACCGAGGGGTCTTACAAGTGCAAAATAATGCAAAATAATGTGTATTAGTGAGAGGCAGAGATTGCAATGCCGTCTGCCTCTTACGTTGAAAGTTGCACACTTTTATACTGCTAAAGCTTTGTTACTACGATATAATGTGCATTTACTGCCTCAAAAAGATATTTATGTGGTTTCTGTGCGTCCACAGGAGGAATTTCTGTAGTATCCGGAAGCTTTCAGTCAGCTGCATCGTTCTCAGGTGAATCGAGCATGCCGGGGTACTCAGGAACTGCCAAGTGTTTCTCGCTGGCTGAACTCGTCAGAGCAACTGAGAACTTCAAACCTGAAAACATCGTTGGACAGGGAGGCTTTGGGACGGTCTATCAGGGTAAATTGGATGACAGAACACCTGTAGCTGTGAAAGTATTAACTCGCGGGGATCAGCAAGGAGGTCGAGAGTTTGTTGCTGAAGTGGAGATGCTGAGTAGATTGCATCATCGAAACCTTGTCAAACTCGTTGGCATTTGCACAGAGGACATTCGATGCTTGGTATATGAGCTCATTCCCAATGGCAGTGTCGAGTCGCACTTGCATGGTAAGCACTAATAGCCTTCAATAGCAGGTTCCATAAGACTCCTTTCGACCCATAGCTTTAGGCTTTCAGATACCTTTGGAAACTCTAGCACACAGACGTGGTTAGGAGTCCCAAGAATCCTGAGAAAACTTGCTAAGAATGCGTACCTTGTAGATTTTGCCATCTCCTGTCCTGGTTTCTAATTCTTGAATTCTTCTTGCTTCTTTGCCAACCTATTTATTGTCTCATTTGCAGGCATAGACAAATATATTGCGCCACTAGATTGGGAGGCCAGGCTGAAAATTGCACTGGGATCAGCAAGGGGTCTAGCTTATCTTCACGAGGATTCGAATCCGAGAGTGATACATCGAGATTTCAAAGCTAGCAATATTTTATTGGAAATGGACTGCACTCCTAAAGTATCCGATTTTGGCCTGGCCAAGGCAGCAGCTGAAGGAGGGCATAGTCAGCATATAACCACTCGCGTCATGGGTACTTTTGGGTGAGTTCTGGTCTGGTCAAGAACTAATTAATTTCCAGGAATTAGCAGTGCTTGAACCTAGCTTGTCACAGCTGTGGAGGTATCTTGTTTTTCCTCGGATGGTTAGTGCCTCCCAGCTCGCAGTTGTTGGTATTTATTGTCGCTGTTGTGGATATACCTCCTGACGATTGAACGAACCGTAACTGGCATGGATGCTCTCAAATTCGCAGGTACGTCGCCCCTGAATACGCCATGACCGGCCACCTCCTCGTGAAGAGTGACGTATACAGCTATGGGGTGGTCCTTCTCGAGCTTCTCTCCGGTAGGATGCCTGTGGACATGGATAACCCCGAAGGCCAGCAGAATTTGGTCACATGGGCGCGTCCTCTGCTCACAACAAGGGAAGGGTTGGAGATGTTAGTCGATCCAGACCTTCAGGGAGATTTTCCATTTGACGACTTCGCCAAGGTGGCTGCCATTGCTTCCATGTGTGTCCAGCCTGAAGTGTCGCACAGGCCGTTCATGGGCGAAGTCGTGCAAGCTCTGAAACTGGTCTACAACGACTCCGACGTCTGTGAGTCTCACCCGGGGGACTATTCCCCTGACCTGACCAAATTTGGGGCCAGCAGCGACCCCCGAGCACGGTTCCTCCCAGATTCCTCATTCCTCAGCAGCGACTACGACTCCGGGCCATTGTACAGCAGGGACCTCGATGCGCGGCCCATATCGGCCTCAGCGGCATTGTCAGATTCGGGTCGTCCTGTTAAGCAGCTCTCCGGTTCTTTTCGTCGCCAGAGTAATTCCGGTCCTCTCAAGACCTCCACCGGACACAAGCCACCCGCCTGGTACAGGTTGAGGGCATCCAAAGCAGTCACGAAGAGCGATCATGGAGCTGCTGTCAATGGTGGACATAATCATCATGTTCACCATGCACCTAGAGAATACTCAATGCATTGGCCATAAGCTGGAGGATTGATATCTCAAGACCTAACTAGTCGTATCATAGTAAGGGCCTTCGCGAAGCTCGCTTGAGTTACCACATAATTGAAAGGTGGGCACTCTAGCTATTTCCGGATAGGGTAGGTGCTTGCAGGGACTCGCTACACATAGGAGTCCACACGTTTCTCAAATTTGAGCCATGCCAGGTGACACTTTGGATCGTCCCAATCATCATTCTTGACAGAGGTAAACGCCCAATTCACCATTAGAATTACTTTTCATTTTTAGAGTCCTCAATCATTCCGTATGAACTCACTGCTAAACCCATCCCTTGTTCCTTACAACGACGAAGTAACGCAAATTCTTTAATCAATCTGGGCCGGACTTTCATTTGAGGCAGCAGACACATGATCATACATGTGAAAAACGTAACAGCTCCTGGAAGCGATTTGTTTTCCAAGCAGTGGAGAGTGGGCAGTAGCGATAGATTTCCCAATCTCGTGAATACAGACGCCTGGTTGCAAAGAGAAGCCCCGCTCATCACAGTTTGAATATGGATGCTCTGTCTCATTTTTCTTAGGTAAGTTGCTTGATTTCATGTAGGCTCGTGCAAGTAATCAATTTGAATGTTCTCTTCCATTCCTTTTCCGTCGGAATGTGACTTTCCGTTCCGTTTGATTTCAAGTAAAACTCACTTCATTTTCAGTTGTGGATATCCGTTTTATTTCCTTTGAACATAATTCCTTTTGTGAATTATGGGAACGTTTTCATCTTGCGAATGTCCGTTTCAATATTACTGGTGAATTTAATTCTTATTTTGCTTTCTTGAGTTTATTGTTTACAGATATTTGTTTTGTTTCTGAAATCTCATGTTTCTGTAGAAGTTGTTAATGATATGATAATATGCTAAATATAGCCTACATAAAGCATTTAAATTGGTCCTAAGGTCCTTGATGTCTCAAATTCCCACAGAAGTCTTAATTTAATGATATCATCTCACATGGATATCATCATTATGAGTATCAGCAACCAAGTGAAGGCTTAATTCAGAAAAGTTCAAAGAGTTCAAAGAGTTCAAAGAGTTCAAAGTTCAAAAAGTTCAAAGACTCTTCTACTATGAAAATATAAATTAAAAAGTAAACATTGTGACCAATGAACGGGGAGTACCGGCATTTAGTTACAAGCTAGCTGATTTTTATTTGTGAATCTCTGAATGAGATAGAAAAGTTTAGGATGAGGTTCTGGACAAAAGAAGATGCTTTTCAGAAATGCACCAAGTTGGAAAAAAAAAATCTGGCAATTAGGCCGGTCTTTGTGAGATTACAGAAGAAAATTATCATTTGAAATAAAGGATTGGCAATAGTCAGTTAGATTACAACTAAGTATGGCGGATTTTTTTTATTGAGGCGCTCTAATACCCGGGTGAGTGGGTGACCGCTCCCAGTGTCTAAATGACTAAATCCACTCTCACTCACACTCTCACAAGCTTAGGTTGTTGCCCACTCACTTGTGACAACTCCTCGGAATTAAACCTTCAATCAATCCATCCATTAAAATTTATCCTTGGAAATACGATAAGTCCATTCTAAGCTAAGTTACTACACGACTTGATCAACTTGATCAGGCCAATACTCACTGCAATCTTGAAGGGAAGGGTATGTAGAACTTATCATTAATTAAAACAACTATAGATTAAGTGCAATCCTAGATTGAAAAATGATTGATTTTTATTTTTTATTTTTTTGACACAAATTAAAAGGCATGATTGTTTAATTACAAATCATAGAAGAAGCATTGTTGCCGTCAGTTAAATGGAAAAATTGACATATTGTAAGGTAGGAGGTTCTAAAAGTGCTAAGGCTCTAAAATGGCTCACCTCTTTAAATGTACAATGTTTGTACATGTTTCTTCATATCCTTCAACAATGTACAAACAATGTACATTTTAGGAGGTGGGCGATTTTAGAGTCCTATACCATTTAAACTTCAAAATTTCATAACTAATTCCACAAAGCTCCCAAAAATATGAAATGACTTGGTTTAAATGTCAATTCTACTTGTCTTTCAATGAAAATTTATTGAAAAATATTTCAAGATGTTTCAGCTCTCCAAAATTCAATTCCATCCCTTAAATAGTCTATTTATGAACCTCCTACCTTACTAATTGTGGGCATGTCATACTAACCAGCCTTCTAAAAATGCATGGATCTATGCATTTTCAAAAGGCCGAGTCCTTTGTCCTAAGCCAATAGGGGCAATGCTAGGTTCAAATCTTGCTAGGGAAATTGCAATATACAAATGCACCTCCTTCAAAGCAAAACAAAGCAAGAGATGCAAAAAAATGTAGAACCGAATGGATTGACATAGTTAAGGAAATTTTCCAAATGAAAATTCACAATGATGGTAATGCCATTGGGAGGAAAATGATATTGTAGGAAATGGACCGGGAATTTTTACCACCCTTCGGAACAATTCTGGGCAGATTTCAAAAAAAATCGAGGAAGGTGAAAATATGTAGAAAATACATAGATTTTCCTTTAGAACTTCACGAATTGTGATTGTGACCAAGAAAATTTCATTTGTTTCTACAAAGGTGAGATTAATCCCCGATGGTAAAAAATGCATTAATGACCAAGTCTTTCCTTGAATTTTTTCATATTCTTGCTTATATCTTTTTACTAATATATTATCCACTTCAATTTAATCAAAAGGGTCATAAAAAGAGATTGTTTTTTAAATATTTAAGCATTATTTTCATTAATAAATAAAAATTTAATTTGATAGAAGACCTCCTTCAAAGTACTTTCATTATTGTCTAGAATATGGCCTTCAAAGTACTTAGGGATAAATGTAGTCATTAACCTAGGTTAATGACTATGTTTTACTAGAAAATGCATCAAATTTGTCATTTATAATAGAAATAGCTATCATACACAGGGTTGTTTTGTCGAATATATTTTCGGGTTTTGGTGTTGAGTTGTTTGTTTGACGTCACATGTTGTATATGACGAGTGTCGATCATATATGACATACCTACGGTCACCCTACTCAAGGTCGTCCAAATTTTCAATTTGTTTTGCTCGACGGGCAATTCGTGGGGCAATTCTACGTAGAAAGCCCAAACTACGTTACTATGGGTGATTGTAGGTGAATGACCACGGGTGCAGGTGGGGCTACCGCATGTGAGGGTCTTTGTGCACCACACCCACCCGCACTCGCCCTCTAAATGCATGTGAGGTCGTCCTACCCACACTCACCTTGTACATGAGGTCACCTAGACTTGGCATGTGCCCCCATGCCACGTAGAGGCTACATGGTAGCTACATGGTTGATGGGCAAGCCAAAATTTTCATTGAAAAGTCAAAAGGAAGTTTGACCTTATTAGACAAACAAGAGGTAAAATTCATGTCATGTTCATCGTATTCATTGTACTGTCGATTTGTTGGGGCAAACAACCATGATCATACAAAGAATCACACTTCTTTTTTTTAGACTTTAAATCCTTTAACTTCATTTTTTGCATTGCAAAGTTTAATAGCTTAAACCTTCATGATGGAGATTTGAGTTGAAAATCTAGGAATTGTTATAAAAAGAGAAATTAAAATAATTTGATCTTCAAATTTTTTATTAAGTTAGAAGTATATACAAATATGAAGGAGAATTTAAATTGTTAATAGTTCAAAAATAAAATTAAAACATGTAATTCCTAATGGTATGATTATTGTAGCAAATAATGTACATCTTGTGGATGTCTTTGTTTTGAAAAATATATGAAAATTCCATATATGAAGATACTTAAATTGCCACAAAAACTAGGCTCTTCATTACTTTCACATAACTAATCTTACCAAATGAAATAAATAACAACTCTCTACATAGACATAATTATATTTTTTGAAAAAAAAATTAAAAAAAAAATTCCAATTTGGTGTAGACTCAAGCATTTTATACCTTGTAGGACATAACTTTTCCTTCTAGGAACCAAATGAAAAAAAAATAAGTGTTCCAAAAATCTAGTACATTCCCTTGCCTTTAAATTAAATTGCAAAATATTGCAAAGAAATTTGGCATATGAAGAATCTATGTATAATAAAGTTCATTTCAAGATTTTGAGTATATCCTACATGAAGGTTAGATTTGGACATAAATTAAGTATTTTTTGGAATGTATAAATTTTTGGAATATTACAAGTGAAATGTTGAAAATGTTGAAAATTTTTTCATCAATATTGTCTAAAATTTTGTAAAAAACTATAGAAACATCATTTTAAAATCTAAAATTTTAAAATGATAATCATCAATTTAATAATTTCATTAACCAAGTACAATCATGTGCAAACTTTGACCTATAATCCACCCCTTCGATTTGACCCCATCACAATGACATTTTGAAATAATTATCCTACAAATTTGTCGCACTATCATTCATTTTAATGCACTTATCATACATAAATTTTATTTCATTCTATTGTATTGAGGGGATTGGATAGAAATAATGTTATATTTCAAGATTGAATTGAAGAAAATTCACAATACTCACTACAAGAGCTTCACGCTACATGACAAGGCATCTCAAGTCTCAACATCATCTTTGAGACCTCTTCATTTTCAAAACACTCATCCCAATCTTCTTCTTTCTCATACTATTTATTTAGATTGATAGAAATTGCATTACTAAATAAAGGAGATTTGGTATGGATTTCCATAGCCTCTTATTGAAACTCCTTAAATGGTCTTAATAAGCCATATTTCTTCCATCCTTTTATGATCAAGTCAATTTCAAATCCTACATGACTTTTCTATAAATCTAACAACCAAGTGTACAAATGTTTATGTAAAGTTCTTATATATACTAAGATCAAGTAAATTAAATATCAAAGGGGACCTTACTTTGCAATTGTTGTTGGATTGAAGTTGTTGACCACTTTTTGAAATATGTTGTAAATCTATATATAAAAATACTAGTAAAATATTACATTCACAAGTTGTAGTTTTGATGTTGGTGCAATTTGTTGGGATAATTAGCATACAAATCTGAGGGTATTCTTTCTTCATCCAAGATCAAAAAAATACTAAGATTTATAAATGGACCAACAATCCAAAAGCTAAATCATTTTTTGATTTGTAAGAAAATCCATTTGCACTACCATACACTTATAGTATGGATTCAATGTTTTGCACAAATTATTGGCAAGTCTTCAAGTTGAACCAATGATTACCTATCATTGAAAAATAGAATCTATGGTCTAAGCATACTCTTGCAAGTGAAGTCTTTTGGCAAACATCCGCTTCTTTTATTTGTAAATAATAGTATTTGCATCAAAAGCAAGTATCCATTAGCATTTAATGTCATACATGCAAATGACTTTGATGTCCTTTGAGTCTTTTTTTCTCCCACATATGCTCTTTGGCCATTGGTGCGAAATGCATTTTTGAAAAATGATCATTCAAAGCTTCATACCATAAAAATTTATAACACTATCCAAATTTTATAATATTGTGCCTATTGAATCAGCTACTAAAGTTGAAGCAACAAAATTGGGAATTGACTTCTGTATGTTCCAATGCTACACATGTAATGCAAAGAATTCACCTATGTATATTTTGTAAAATTGAAGAAGTTAGTATAACTATTCATTATGTACATGTTACAATCCAACCAAGAAGGCCCACCATATTTTAAAGACCACAATGCCTATCATAACTCATTACAAGTTCTTGAACAAATATCAAAATTTTTCTTTAACTCAAAATATTTAAGCTATATGTGAGAACAAACTCCCAATTTTGATAAAACTTTGAAATAGTTTCAATGTTTTTAGACAAAAATATAACTTTATTGAACACTAGAGCTTTATCAATCATATGGAAACATGATTTTGATAGTCTCAAATTTAGTAAAATCACAATTGTTTCAAACACATAAGAAATAAGGAAATAATGCAATATGTGTTTGATTAGTTAGTATTGATCATTAAAGATGGAGGAATGTCATACATCTTCACCAAATGAGCAACTGTAAATGCCATAAATTTATCAAGGGTCTCACAATCTACAGGAAGTTTGTCACACAATGCAATTATATGCCTATGGTTCCACTTCAAGTGATCTTTAGTAAATTTTTCTATTCAAATCATTGAGATTTTGAACTTTTCTAAAAATTTTGGATGCATAATGATCAACAAATCCTTGGATGACAATTTGTATTATGCCCGTATTCAAAGCTTGGCCTGAGTCTCTTATATCTAGTAGCACATCACAAATCATGTAGCTTAACTAGATCAGGCCTTGAAGAAAGGGCACCATCATGTAGAATACATCAAATGGTGTAAATTGACTTTATCATTGAACATGGAGAAAATATTTTTTCTTGAGGTGTAAACCACTGATACAACGATCCTCTTGAAAGATGCTTAAAAGGACTTTCGCTTCATGCAAGATTTATGTTTCTACAAAACACATAATTTAGAAGAAGAGATAAATAGTGCCTATGCACTATCATTATGAAAAATGTTTATAGAAAGTTTAGAATTATTCAATCAGAATCTTGCAATGAAGCTTCAAATCCTTGCTCTCATTAACCCTTAAACGATGCCGAGGATATTTTTTGGCCGATGAATGACAAAGAATTTCTCCATGAAGGACAGAATCATCCTCCAAATTGTGGGAAAAGGGGAACGTCTTCTATAGTAACTTGTCTTCCAATGAGTGCTTTTTCATTTCTTTAAGCCATCAATTCACATGGTACCCCAAAAGATGATTTCTATGGTGACGGGCTCGTTGTTTAAAGGTTAGAATAACTAATTTAAAGAAATCAAACACATAGCATACACCTTACTTCTTGTTTGAAAGGAATGAAAAATTATATTGGTTTAAATTCTACAAAAAAATAAGCTAACTTTCAATCTCTTGTTCACAAAAACAACACATTCTTAAGAAAACAGTCACATTCTAGACAAAAACATTACATTCTCAACAAATACAATTCATTCTGAATTGTATAGCATGTTATACAAGTTGTTTTAACAATGACTGCGCTTCAATCAGGGCCATTGGTTTGCATCAAACTAATTTGTGTGCAATCTTCTCTTTTTCAAAGTTTTTCTGGAAGCAACGAGTGATGGAGTACTTGAGGTTGCAGACATTGGTGAGTTGAGAAGTGTCATGGAACACTAGTAGAATCTCTTGTTTATCTAGATATGAGTTGTCTAACTTGACGCTGTTTACCTAGACATTCAATGTAACAACCCCATGTTTTTATGTCATTGAAGATGTTACAATGAACATTAGTGGATGTCAATTTGACATAATATTGGCATAAAAACGTGAGATTGTTACATTGAACGTTTAGGTAAATAGCATCAAGTTAGACAACTCATGTCTAAATAAACAGGAGATTCTACTAGTGGAAGATGAGGGAAATTTACGTATAGGGCAATGCCTGAGGAAGAGGGCATTTTACAAAATAAAGGGCTAACAAAGAGGGTAGAGCCCAACAAGGAGGTTCTTTAATTCCGTGAACTACTTGACGATAAGAATTGTTGTCCAGCATAAACCATAGCCAGGAAATGCCTTGTACATGTAGAATATGATGAACTTTTGCGATGAACTTTTGGATGTTGGATGAAATAGTTGTAATGCTCGATTAATATGTAGGAAAAATTGCATAACCGAGCATTGTGACCAAATTGTACAACAAAACCTACTTGTAGAATGTATTAGAAATTTCCTAGCAAGGGTTTACAAGGCCTACCATTTTTTCTTTTGGTAGGGTGATTGTTAACAACCTCAACTGGAGCCTCTACTACAACTTCTTGCATAAGGTGTTGTGATAGCTTTTCCACCTCTACTTCTTTCTCTCCTCTACTAATTTGGCTTCACAAACTATGTTAAATAAACTTGTAAGAAAGCCATGATATCTAACCCTTCAAATTCACTCTATGAATGAATTGAAACAAAAAGTTTGAACATTACTTTGAATCACTATTGCTTTCTTCATCACCAATGTTGTCTTCTTCCTTGATCACCTTTCTTTTATTTCTACACCAAAAAGAATTTGGCAATTTACGCTGTTGTTTACATCTACATTTTCTTATTCTCTCTAATAGCATGAATAAGTGACAATGATTTATAAGTTTTCAAAACACATGTGTAATGTCTTGTGAGAACAACACACTACCTATAAATACAAACATCTAGAATCCCACAACTATATCAAATACTTGAAAATACATAAGAAAATCCATGGTACAAGAATATGTAATAGCTTCAAAGGGATGAAAGATAAGATTACAAAAAACCCCAGAATTGAAGACAAGTAAAAGTGGTGTAGTTGAAAATAGGAGAATATGCAAGCTGTTAAAAAGAAGAAAATTAAAACATGAGAATGTTGAAACCCTAAGATGAAGAGTTTCACTTGCTGAAACCTTTTGCACGCAAAAACTAAAGTTTTTTGGTATTTAGGTATTGAATCATACCTTCACATACAATACACCCAAAATCAACACTATTCAAAATGTAGCACTTACATTTGGACCAAAAAGAATCACAAAAATGAGATATTGATTACTCAAAATGTAAATAATAAAAAAGTGAGTCTATGAGGGTGTCTTAGTGGTTTTTAATACACTTGGAGGCAATACTTTAGAAATTTACAAGGTATTTGTCTAAAAATTGCATGTTCATGTGTATTGGAATCCTCTATTAGCTTCCAAAAGGTTCTAATAAAGCGACTTGAAACTGCCCCTCTTGCAACATTCATTGAAATTTTCAACAAAATGTTTTCTCTTAAATCTAACTGTAGAATCCTATAGTATACTTGTAAAAGAATTGATAAATTTTTTGTTACATTTGACCATACCAATTGAAAGATATTATCATTTTGAAGGAAATTTTTCTTTTGCTGTGCTCAATAATTCCAGATGTCTTTGACCATTGATTGCAGTAAATTTTTACACTACAATATTGAATTTAAAAAATCCATCCATCATACTCAAAATGATATTAGTCATATCTCAAAAAAATTTCATATCAAAAAAAGACGTAGAGCATATCCAAAAAAATCTTGCAATGCAACAATGTCCAAAACTTTACAATGCACAATATAATTTTTCAAGCACATTTTTCACCAATAATTTTGAAACTTGGAATCCAAATAGTGGATTGAAAGATATACTAATGCATTACAAGTTCCAAAAAAAATTCTTAAAAAAAAAAAAAACCCTCTACTTCCTATAGAATTTAGAAGGACTATGTGAATAATACATATACAAAGGCTTTGGACAACCTTTGGAAAATGGGATCACTTGTGTTCCTAATTTGTTCCCAACTTGTTTCTTCTATTGGGAACTTTGAGCTTGACTTCATTCATCCACACTCCTTTAGGACATTTGCATGATGGCCACATCAAGAAGGGGTCCTAAATGATGTATGTCATGTTATGTAATTTTGTTTATTGAATATTAAACTACAAGAAATTGAAATCGAAATTCATTGAGAACTATCTTGCATGGCTTTTCAAGCATTTTTAACTTATTTTTAATTTTTAATAAAGAAGTTCTTTATATACATATAAGGAGGTAGAAGATAGAACAACTCATGCGAGATATATAAATTAGAATTAGTGAGAGCTCAACCATTCATAATTAAATCAAAAGTAGAAATTATATTTAAAGTAGAATTTTAGACTTCATTTAGGTACAATAGAATAACCTTTCCAAAAAACTTTAGAATGAAAGAAGTTGAAAAATCAAGATAATTTTTAACCTTCAATCAAAAGTTATAAATAAATTTTAGAGAAGGATTAAAAGGGAATTTTTTTTTTTTACATTTTCAAACATCTTCTCTATGTGTTGTTTATAACTTTTGATGGAAAGCTTGAAATCTCAAAAAGATTTTTGGAGATGAAAGTTATCTTAATTTCCTAACTTCTCTTTATTCAAATTTTTTTGAAAAAAAATCATTCTACTATGCCTATATGGGATTTGAAATTCTACTTCAAATACAAAATCTTAAGTTTTGACTATTAGCAGTAAAGACAATAGATTTCATTATAAAAGCCTCACCAAAATACCAAATCCTACATATTGACAACAAGTTTATAACAAATTTGTCAAATGACATTGGTATTGCTCATTTATTTGTAAATTTAACTTTGTAAGGATGCAAACCCCCATAACCAAGGAAGTCACCAATTTTTTTTTATTATTGGACTAATAAGTGCATATCCTATTAGATCATTGTCATCCACAACATCCTTATTAGATTAATTCTCGGATTGTAAAATTTTTGCCATGAAACCATGTATGAAATTTCAAGAGCTTTGACATGTTGGGGGGTTGACCAATGGTCCCAAACTTCACCTGCTACCCAAGTTAGCTTTCATCTTTACGCAGCTTGGCCTTAGGGTGGGTTTATACTGTGCCTAAGGCCGGATGGAAGGCCGGCCAAATTTGCCTTCAATCCGGCTCCAGTTTTTTCATCCGGCCCTAGTTAATGTAAACCCCTTGGGCCAGATTCTAGGGCCGGATTTCCAATTCATGTGCTCTTGAATTTTCTCAATGCTCAATTAAAAAAATATATAAAAATATGCATGTTTACCTTTTAAAAAAAATTAAAAATAAAGTTTTTTTTTCATTTTTTTTTTCATTTTCCTTTTTGTTCTTATATATTTTATTTCTAAAATTAAAAAATATTTATTTATTACTTAAAAATAAAAAAGAAAGATAATGTTTTGGTTTTCCTCTTATATAGAATATGCATTTGTAATCAACATGTTTAATGCTAAAACATAGGTATTTTATTGTAGTCATTTAGATGATGATTTTCCTTTAAAATTAAAAAAAGTAAATACACAAGGGAGTTTGCTCTAAAAACACCCATGCTCTAAGAGTGATCATGACGAAGAGGTACATTTTGCTTTATTGAATGTACTAGCACATTTTAGGACATGGTCACTTTTAATGACCGTTGCCTTTCAACTTAAAAAAATTCATAACTAATTACACAAAGAT
Organism: Climacium dendroides; assembly: GCA_950106755.1. NCBI lineage: Eukaryota > Viridiplantae > Streptophyta > Bryopsida > Hypnales > Climaciaceae > Climacium > Climacium dendroides. Next base: position 4,851,355 of record OX467087.1, on the reverse strand, counting down.
TTAAAAAATATGAAACAAATCAAGTCACCAAAAAAATATGAGGATAATGAGCTTAACATGCATTTCAAAATCTACTCTACAATTTTTTAAATGAATCTTTAATGTGATTTTTTCTCCAAGATTTAGTGTATTTGAGGCTCATTTCCAAAAGCCCTCAATACTATGAAAGTCAAATTTGTGATGGACACTCTTGTACAAAATCTTGAATAAAAAAATCATAATCAATCATTTTGAAAATTGAATTTTTGATGCTAAAATTAGACTTAAAATAGACTTTAAAACATATATAAACTACTAAGAATAGCAACTTGGTTAGGTTTTATTAGACTTCAAAGTATTGTTCACACCAAAATTTCGTGCCTTGGATATTTAGAAATTAAGAACAACTCTATCAAATAAACATGTACCAAATTCCAAATAAAAATAAATCTTATGTTGAATCAATTAAAAATGATTGAACCAAATAAACTTTAAAATCTCATATTCAGTCAAGAACAATTTTATAGAACACATATTATAATATAATAAATTTATATATCATATTATAATGAATTTATATAATGTATTATAAACTATGTACACTCAATTTGTTTAAAAGCTCCCAAACTTAGTCTACTTTTGTTTCTGTTTCAAAGCTCCCAAACTCGTCAATCCATTGCTTCTAATTTCAAACTGAAATATTGACAACATTAACAACAGATCAAGCTCCAAAAATTTAGCAATGCATATTGGTAGAAGTTTCTTGAGTTTACAATCAACAAGCATGCATCAAAATAGAAAACAAAAGACTTTACATAGTTAGACTATGGAGATTTGTACAATCCAACGGAGGAGCCCAATTCGGCCCGATTGCTTCCCTTGGGCCGGATGGTTTGGCGCCAAAACCATGCCACCTAAGGCAACACGTAGGATGAGTTGTAGTTCCATCCGGCCCCAAGTATAAATGCCTTGGGCCGGATTTGGAGAAATTGAGCACTCCTATTGATTCAAACTTCAAGAGGTCTGGCCGGCCCTCAATCCTGGCCGGCCCTCAATCCGACCCCAAGTATAAACTGGCCCTTAGTCAACCAAATATTGATAGCCCAAACTCCCCCTTGAGTTGAAATTTGCCTACCCCAAACTTCTTCACCAGGCATTGGATTGAAACAAAAATGATATAATCACAAAACTCTTACAAAACTACATGTTCTAAAAAAATTCAAAAAAATCAAGTAAAAATCAGCTCATGGGAACCTACCCAAACTCCAAATTGTCCCCCGAGGGGACAATGGGCCTTTAGAGGTTAATAATGGTGCGTATACCTTATAGCACAAGCACTATTGGTACTAGAATGACCTGTTGACACGGGGGTTAATAATGGTGCGTATACCTTATAGCACAAGCACTATTGGTACTAGAATGACCTGTTGACACGGGGGTTAAGGACACCCACCCATAGAACAAGTTGACATGTACAAAAACTCTTTAGAGCCCAATGCTCTCATTCTATTGCTCAGCTCTAAGAATGCTCTTCAGCCCATTCAAATAATCTAAGTTAAAAGACCCAGAAACCCATATCTACTCATTCTGCCGCAACAAAGACGAGCTCCAAAATTGAAAGTAGTAGATATTTGGCCTCCTCCAATAATTCATATTAACATAGGGATAGCCTAGTTCTAGCTAGGTCACCGTAGATACAAAGCATGCAAATTCATAGCGAGTCTCGATCTCCTGAAGATCGAAACTATGAACAATTCCTACTTTACAGCCAGCTAGCTATTCAAATGACAACCACCAAACTTACACAAGGAATGGAGGTTCCACAAATAAAAATTCCCAGCCCGAGAATGGAACACTCACAGCTCTACCGTCGCCTGGGCAGCTTCAGAGCCTCAAAGCGTGCATCCAAATCATCCCCGTCCACAGTCCTTGGAGACGGGTCCCTGTGAGAAGAATAATTGCCCGAGCCATACTTCTGCGTACCTGAGAAAGGTGAAGCCTCATGGTCGTCTTCATCGTCGAAGTGGGATGTCCGTGGTAAACTCCCAAGGCGTGAAGGTTCACGGGCTCCTCTTCCCACGGATCCTTCTTCGTCAAACAATGGAGAACCTTCACGGCTGCGTGCCCCAAACTTGGAAGTGTATTGCTTGGCAGCAAAGGGTTGGTCATACGATGCATACGTATCTTCTGGCCTTATTGGATCATAATCGGCATCCTTTTTATCATAGCTATGATCACCGGAGTCAAAGGCACTGTACCGCAGTGTAGACTTGTCACTGTTGGCGTCGAAGATGTCATACCTTTCAGAGTCGTCTCGGGAGGCGTACCTTTCCTGGTGGTCTCTGGAGACGTGCCTTTCAGGGTCGTCTCTGGATTTCCACTTGAGCCCACCTCCTTTAGGACTCCTGGATGTGGTGTTACCACGATTGTCGCGCTCTTGCTTTCCGGATCGAAACAATACCGACCCCTCACCATCGTCGTCACTATCAAATGCGGGTTTGCTGGATGTGTCTGCTGTCTGAAAATCAAGCTTCGTGGCCTTCAACGAGGGCTTCTGTTTCCCATAGGGTTCAGGCGCTTCAGGGCGCTCAGATGCAGGCTTGGACCGACTTTTCGTCCCGCCAGCCCCCCTGCCACGAGGTACATCATATTCTGCGGTATCGCTATCACTATCACTGAATTTCGATGGTGCTAGTGCTGGTTTCCTGCTCTCTGGGACGTACCGTCCGCGAAAGCCAGTGGGTTGCACAGGCACAGTCCTTTCTTCTTCTTCGTCGTCATCACTGTCCAAATCTGTAGCACTTGATCCTTCCTCCTCACGTGGAGGACTAGCAGCTTTCTCAGGCACCCTGGAGCTGTAATCACCACTTTGCTTTCTGGCTAGACTGGCGGCAGCTCGAGCTGCTGCCACTGCACGGTTTGCTAACTCAGCAGCTGCTTGCGCAGCAGAAGCCACATCGGAATAGTCACCTTGTTCTTCCCTCCTTTTTGATAAATGAGTGTCTCTCTCAGTATCATCCGAGGACGTGTCTTGTCTTGCACCATATGACGGCTGAGCAACAGTGCCTACCTTCCGAACAGGAGGACCTGTCGGCGAAGGAGGTCCATACTGAACAGGTGAAGGAGCTTCATACTTTGTAGGAGGAGGGATATTCCTGAATGGGACATTCTGTTTCTTCTCGTCCTCATAAGGAGATGCAGACGAAGATAATCCATCCAAATCTGCAGGCATCTGGGACATAGTGATGATGGGGACATCAGTCGCAGTATCAGAGTCTCCAGTGGATTGTGAACTGCTCAACTGGGATGACTGCACCTCATTCGCTCCAAGGAAATGGTTCGGTCCATCCTGTACATTTTGAACGATCTACTTAGCACAAAAAGAGGGAAAAGGGGACGTAATAAAAGGACAGTGGTCAATTGGACCACAAGGAAACGTAAATACATTGATTTGCCAGCGCTAGCTGCTGATTATATAATGTAGCGATACATAGATCTATTGTAAAAAGAACAGCATGAGGACTCATAAAACTGGGAGGACATTGGTCTTACAAGCAAATCTTCATGAGATTTCAATAGTTCTGCTTCAGTATCTGTAGGATCCCAGCCCACGTCATGCTCAGTAGCGATCTCCTTCATCAATTTCAATTTCACCTCCCCGGAAGGTGCACGTACTGAGAGCTTCTCAATTATCTGCCAAATCAATAAAACACATCCGAACGGATATACTCAGCACCATGATGAACAAATTCTTAAATCTAACATTGATGATAAGTTAATAGACAGCAAATGCAACTTCTCTGTCCTGTTGCTAATGCAGAACCATGAAAAACTGAATTGCAAGCACCTCACAGCAATACCATGAAGATTGACTTACCCGACGGTTAACCCCACATTCAGGACGCAGCTCTGCAGCGGCTGCTGCAAACTCTTTCCCGTATTTGGCAGCAAAAAGCTGGCGAATTTGTAGAAGTTCGGGCAAATCAGAACACCGTGGAGAGGCAAATATCAAACTTGCGATGGCCTCCTTCAAATCTAAAGGGCAGGTCCTGCAATCAGAAAACGTCACACATGAGACCGAAGTACTAGAACCAATAACAAGATTGATAACTAGAACAATATTTCATGTTGATAATTTAACCGAAGTACTACAATAAACAGCCTTACAGTGAGACGAACAAGGAATGATTATCGTACGCTAGGACCGTACAGAACAGCAACACAATATCGAATTGAGCGATTATCAGAATTGAACCCTAGAATTGAGCAAAAGTCCAGTTTTTGTGAATTTATCGAGCCTCAGCAAAACAGTCCAGATCCACTGAAAATCATGACTGATGTACACAGACTAATGCAAATCTCACCCCCACCTAATGAACTCTAGCAAGCCTACATTGTAACACTTTTAAGGGTTGTGATCTGACTGTAATCAAATTGATTCATCACGTCAGGATAGACTACCAGAATCATAAGGGATAAACTAGGAATCAAGAATAAGGCAGGGGAGATCAATTGACATACTTCTGTGACTCTATTATAGGGAGTCGAACAGCCACAAGCTCACAGAATAATTCGAGTATGTCATATGCTGCCAAAATGTTTTGCTCCCGGATAATATGCTCGACCTGATATCAAAAAGTTTCATCTGATAAGAACGATATTACAAATAAATGAAAAGGAGCTACGGCTCAAGGGTCAAAACACAATTTCTGAGAGCAGAAATCATAACCAGCATAAGATTAGCAGGTCTGTATCTCGAAAAGAAACGTGAATGAAGTTCGCATGGACAGTCCTAAGTAGGAAAAAAATGAGAGAAGTACGCACACGAATCCTTGCACTCGGCTCTTGCCCGCTGGTGAGTAATTGAGAAATTTCTTTACGCATTTGCTTCACCTGAATTTCTCTCTTGTTTCGTAGCAGTTTGATGCGAGCCATTGCCAGCCTCAGCAACGTCTTACTGCGAAGATAAAAAAAAAATATGAAAAACAAACATTTGGTAAATTAAAAAACCCTCAAGATCATAAGCAAGTGTCTTATCCGAAAGCGTAAAACTAGCTTAGTCTTGACAAATTGAGAAAACTGATACCAAACCTGAACATTTAGAATCTGAAATCCTGCATTGTTGTAATACAATAAAAAAATGCTATGCTCACCATTTCTGGGCCTTGAAACCCTTCCCAAGCATCGAATCCCACATGATGCTGGTTGTGGCTCACGTAGCTTCTTCTGAGAAGATCCCTCCACCCCACGGTAAGCTCACTCAAGCTGCAAAAATCACAAAGCACGTCAAGTCCGAACTGTAGAAACTTCATCAAAACCTTGTACCGGTAGATAAAATTCATAAGAGCCTTCCTGTCCGTCCAGTCTCACATAAATTCATGACTTGAATAAAACACAACGATCTACATAAACTTCGACAAATTTCGATCTAAACCCGCGAAGTAATAGATAGGAAATCGAAGTTGAAAATCACTCGCACACCATCAATCATTCGAAATTCAATAAAAAACCATCCACTAATCCAATACAAACACTCCACACGAAGCACATCTCCATCCCATAAATCAAACCTAGAAAAAAAAAAATTTAATACTAGAACTGAAAGTAAAATTCAACATTCCGTGAACTAAGAGTCACCAGAAAAACACAAAAATAATCACCGCACTACGGATTCACCTCTAAAACTATGAAGTACAGGATCAAACATTCCAGTACAAGTCGTCGCCCGAATACTGCTAGACCTAACTTCCAAACTTGATGAAGCACCTTACCAGGAATCTAACACTTGCACAAATCGAGGCTGAAAATCATTCGCATACCACCAATATCCCGAAATTCAATAGATATTCCATCCACTCATCCACTATATAAACGAAATTCGAACACTCCGAATGAAACACACCTCCAACACAGAAACCAAACCTAGAAATTATTCAAAAACTAAAGAATACTAGAAATCAAAGTAAGGACGAAAAATTCAACATTACCTCCAACCAAAAACCACGAGGAAAAGCACCAAAGCAGTTACGAAAAAGGGATTCACCGACCTCGCAAGCGTCTACTGTCGCCCTCGCAAGCTTCCTCCTTGGTCTCTGTCGCGCTTCCTGCCCCCTCAAAAAACACACCGATACACACACGAATCCTGCACGAAAGCTCGAGGGAGACCTGCAGCTCCCCTCCCATGCAACGGAAAAGAGCCGGGGTAAGAAGCGATCACTACAACGAGGGGATTGGCGACATGAATAATTGGAGTGACGAGAAGCTTTTGCTCTCTAGTAGGGTTGGCTAGACTTCGGCAGAGACAAAGTTCCCAAAGAATGTCCTCATATTCGGGAACGCGGTTTGGTCGTGGATCACCGTGCATCTACAGACGGTTTAGATTCTGGATTCCGGAATGATCCACCGACCTGCTGCCGTGTCTGCTTGGAAACGTCCGGGAGAGTCCTTGCGGCCGTTCGGGAACTCCCTCAACACCGTGGCTCACAAGCTTCATGGCAGTGTATTTTCAAGTGAGGTGGGCCCCTCCAGAACCGCCACTACTTCTTTTTTTTCCGAAAGAAGGTTAGTTAGTATCATTAGACCAACCAAAATTTCATATTTTCTTATTGGCAAGTGAAAGAGGTTCCTAACACACCATAGAACATGACATTTGGATACCGTATGCAAAAGTTATAAAGGGTCAAAGGTTTTTTTGGATAGGGGCTCTAAAATCGTTTCTTCCACATAGGTATTTATTGATTTGGGAGATGTAAGATAGAGCCACCCATAACTGATCAGTTATGCAATTGTAGATATGATGTACAAATCAATCAAGTAGAGCAAATATTTTTATGTGTGTAAAGATAAAAAATAAGGAGGATTTGTCACACCCCTATCTCTTTGGGGTGCCTAAAGTGCCTTAGTGAGCAAGGGGTACCTTACAATAGGGTGACTTCTCAAGCTTTGCAATAGTCTAAGAAAGGATAAATGAGAGACTTAAGCAAATAAAGCATAATAGTACCTTAAATTAAAAGAGTATGGTAAAGTATCTTACATACTTAGAAAGCTCTTGAATAGATGCTTCCAATAGTTTAAAGAAATTGTGATTTGGATTAATTTGCTAAAAGTTATGGCTATTCAAAATTGGTAGTATCCCGGCAACATTGAGACACTAAAGGGCTAAGAATGAGAAGTTCCCAATGAATCCTTCATGAAAATATGTCATGTAGCATATCATTTGAAAGCTAAGAATACAAGGAAGCTATAATGACAAGAATTATGAGGTTCTAAATTACAATACCAAAATTATGGCTAAGAGAAGGTGTGATGCCGCTCCTAATGAACCTGAATCTTGGGAGGGCCATAGCTTTGTGAAAATTTATTCAAATAAAATAAGCTAGAAGATCATTGGTATCTACTTGTTGCGTAGATATTCAAAATAGGCTCACTTGTAGGATTTGAAGCTATAACCATAAAGTTACACTATTTGGAAGTTTGAGAGTTCAAATGAGGTTGTAACTTGGTGATTTTGATTGGAAATGGTTGGTTTTCCAAAATCAATGTGGATTTTGAAAGTTCTTTCAACCCACAAGAAAAGGTTTGTTGACTTCTACAAAGAGTACTATAAGAAGGGGTTGGTCTTCCTTCTCCCTCCTTTTTTTGGAGCCTTGGTGAATCCCGATGACTTAAGGTTGGTGCTGTAACTTCATCATGGGATTCAAGGCACCATGAGACACTTGTATGTGCCCTATGGCACTGGTTGGATGGAATCCTACTCCTTCTTAGGCCATTTTTGATGTATTCTAAATTGTGAGTCCCAATTAGTTATGGTATAAAAGTAGCAAATACATAATGGTTTTAGCATGGAGTGGGGTGACATCCAAGGGGCAGTTAGTACTGATGGAAAGTAGTACTTCCATTGTATGTTTGGACATCAATAGAAGTTCCGCCTCAAGTCACCAAGTGACATGTTAAGTGTCATGTGTGAAGTGTGTATTAACAATCCTAAGAATTGGAACTTGACAACATGAGTTGAAAAAAAAAGTAATGTTATGGGTGCATGGCGTGTGTAGTGTTAGTCAATTGGGATTCAAGTGATACTAAAAATAAAAGCACTGTGAGCCCATTAAGCTATGAAGGGCCTTTAGAAATGCTTGAAGCTGTAAAGTATTACTAGGGTTGCAATAGGATTACTGAAATTTTAATAATTTTATTGCTTGATTTGAAATTACTATGAATTTTTACATCATCAAGTTGGCTCAAGTCCATGCCCAATTTGTAGAGTCAAAAATGAAAAGAAATCACCAAAATTGATTGGGTAAAGTACAAAAATATAGATTAAAATTGATTTCTATTCAAAAATAGCTACATAATAGACTTTGTTGTCGCCAACTAAGATAGTAATTTAATATACTTAGAAATAGCATTTGAACTCCAATTTGATTGGTTCAATGTGAAGCACACTTCCATTTGTTGGTGAAGTTCATAAAATACGGTACAAAAGAAGCAAAAGCATTTGTGAACTCCTTGGTCAACTCTTGCACAGAAGTGAAAATTTGAAGATGCAAAAGCTCCTACCTTTGTTAACATGCTTTTTAGAGGGAAAGTTTGTTTCAAGGATTTTTTTAAATCATAAATTAGCAAAATTTAGCAATTGACTTGACTTGAAATAGAAATTTATTATTATTTTGGGACATGTTATAGAAAAAAAATTCCAACCCTGTTTTAGACCAATGTAATTTAAGAGTTTGTCATGTCATGTATGCAATTCCAAGAACAAAATGCATTATTCTAAAATTATTCATAAAAAGGAGTTTCTATTTCTATACTAATTATTTAGATGGACAAAATTAAGAAGAATTGTATGGATATTAGTGATTTTATCATCTTAAAAAGGACATGTTTTATTTGGTCCAAATATAAAATTACAATTTAATTCCAAATTAAATTCATTGTGTGTGTGTATACCATACAAGGTATCTACCATGTGGTTGGCTTAAATACATATTGTTGATAAAATAAATTATTTTTTTATATCAATATATGGATTTTAATACTTCAATTTCATTTTTTTGGAATTTCAAAATATTAATCCATGTAAAACCAAATTTTATCCATGATTCACAACTCCTTTGACAATTCAATCATTTTTGTACTTTCAAACAAGCATAATTTATAATTTTTTGAAACCTTTCACCATTTTCATATTTAGTTAAAATTTATCAAAATCTATACCTAAAATTTGGTTGTTTGTTTTGTTTGTCACGTTGAGATCTCCCATATCGTGCATCCCCTAGTTGCGTGCTTAGTATAGTCGGAAAGCCCTCAGCAAGGAGGGGGACATCGGCTTTGTTTCGTGGCATTTTGACTCATGGTGAGAGAATTATTAAATTTTGAAGTTTTTATTAACTAAAAAATAAGAACATTACTTTTTCTTTTGTTTTAACTATAGTAATGGTACAGGGCACACTACTATATACCTTATATTTGTTTTGTTTTGTTTTGTTTTGTTTGTTTTTTTGTCACGTTAAAATCTCCCAAACTGTACATCCCCTGCGTTACAAAAATTTCAGCCTTGTAGAAGTTGTGAAAAAGATTTGTTGATTGTTGTCAATGTTTTTTAGAAGTGCATTATTTCCTTGTACCTCGCTCAGTTTGGCGGGTAGTGCATGATCAGGCTCAAGAATGGCCCGTCCAAATGAAATTGCAAATCCTACTGGCCCCAAAAGTCCAAAATTCCTACAATTGCTAAATCGTACAGACAACATTTGATCCACTTCAACGTGCAAGACAAAGAAGCATAGATTTTTGAATTTTGTGGATTCTAAAGTGAACCTTTCGTGCAACTTCACTTTTGTTTGCACAACAATACGTGTCATCCAAAGTTGTGCTGGCACCAATAGTGCCAACTCAAATATTGGACATCGTGTACGAACAATCAATGTGCTGGCACTCTAAATCATTCCCCCCTCCAAAACTTGTAGCCCTTCTATGGCCTCATTTTTTTCTTAATGATTGCGTGCTTGGTATTGTCGAAAAGCTCTCGGCGAGGAAGGATACACCGGCTTTGTTTCATGGTGTTCAGATGCGCGGTCTGAAAGTTAGAAGTATTTTTTGGATCTAAAAACTTAGAAAATTACCTATATATTTTTGTTTTGCCCGCGGCAACGGTAGAAGGCATACTAGTTGACATTAAGAGAGCATGAGGCTAACCAACCTATCACCACTCTCATCGCAATTCTACCCTTATGTACCCAGACGGTATATTTGAGAAGAAAAATGTACGCCAGAGGTACATTAGGGCGGAACTGAACTCTTGCATAACCGCCTTTCATCAGCAACAGTGGCAAGCCCGTGAGCCAACATGTTACGTGTAGGGAGAATTTCATAGATTCAAAGAGATAAATCTATAGAAGAGCCTGATTTTCAAATAATGTCGTCTGGAACTCGGGGTCCAGTCCTCGAAGGCCCTTTTGTGCAAGTGGCTCCTCCTTTTGGCTAACTCCCTGAAATTACTCAAGAAGTAGATATGACATCGGGAATCTGGCGAAAGGAGGTGATTGTATCTTCGATACGGAAGATAAGGAATCTTTAACTGTAACAAATGCTGGTGGTTTGCACCTCGATGTGGCGCTTCATCGCCATAGCCAGGGCTCCAAGGACGGAGGGACTGAAGGCGGAGCTGCTGGCCGGATCGACGAGCCATAATGGCAGCTATGGCCTCTCTCTCGCTCTCCACTGCGTCTCTGCGATCGTCTGCGTTTCTTCCACGCGATTTTCAGATCAAACGCGGGAGGAAGAATTCTTCTCGCTCGTCTCGTGTTGGTCGGGGGAGATGCGTGGCGCAGATGGCCGTGCCGAAGCTCGTGGAGTTGATACAGAGCGGGTGAGAAGCGCTGTCTTTGACTAATTTCGATTATCGTCCTGGTCGTGTGTGATGCAAGTTGTTCTTGAAATAATTCTTGAAATTAATCGCTCAAGTGCTGAGTCGCGCGAATTTTTTGTAAATTCATTTGGCGTGTATTTTATTACGACAGGGCCGGGAGAATTTCATTAATTAGTTAATTCATTTTCTTGAAGTTGTGCGTAGAATTCTAGCTGCTCTTGCCGCACCGTTTATTTTAATTAAGGTAGAGACTCCATTAACCATGCAGTACATTGTATATTGAGCATACAGGTAAGTTTTGAATTGTGCTAAATGCGAAAATACTTTATCTATTGGCATTTTTTTTTCAATTGTTTTGTAGCTTAACACAAAATAAATGTGCAAAATTTTATATGGTGCAAGTTTTAGATTGTTGTAGGGAAATTGTAGGGAAAGGTTCCAAGTTCACCTGTATGGTGAATGGAACCTTTCCTTTACTGTATGGTGGTGGAGACCTTGCATTACTGCGCGACGCACTGATACTGCATTCGTCAACCAGGATAATTATAATTATAATTTTTCTTGTCTTGGTATCATTGTTAAAGCATAATTAGAATTTATCTCTGGAGAAATATGTGAAACAATAGTGCGTCTCGCGGGAATTGTAATACACAGTGTAGTTTGTCCCGCATGATTCGGTTTTGATTTTTGCTGTTACTTGAGTCGCTGACTAATTTGATCTAGGGCTGATTTTTAGGTACTGCCGTAGATCGGATTCCAGCTCGGTTTCAGTGAATAGGAAAAATCTGAAATAAATTTTCGGTAATTTCCATGCAGGATAGGACCAGAAGCGCATGGGTCTATGATCCAATTGTATCACGATGTTCTCTTTAGCGCTGTGAAGCTGGGCGTCCCTCTTCCCGCTGATGGCAATGTATGCGCATCTGACCGTGACAACATCTCATGTTGAGCTTTTGGCCTAACCGATGCATTTGTACAGAAATTGGACTCTCACGAATCTGATCATTACTGTGAAATTCTCTTGTGATTTCAGCTGAATATATCTCGAGAAACTTGAATGGTAATGTAGCAGATCTTTCAGAAAATAATTCATTTTATCGAAGCTGAGCAGTTTCGCTTTAGATTCAACCAACATGTAAAGGGGTGCTTATCTTTCTGTTCTCTCTTAAGATCTAATTTTGTTATTCCCTGCGTTAATATTTGTTTTAAAAAATTGACCGGCTTCGGATGTCTGGATTGATTGTACAGTGAGATTAAATGCAGCGACGTTGTAATTTTACTGACCATGTTTGACTTGATGAATTCCACCTATGTATTTGATCCAGGATGTGGCATACTGGGCTATTGCTCTTCCTGCTGCGTTGCTATACTCTACGGCAACTCCTGGACCAATCGCAGGTCTTGCCGAGTTTGTGCAAGGCCATATCAGTGCGAATTCTTCTCCGTGAGTTTTTGATTTAATAATCTCAGGTCGTTTCAGAAGTTTGAGCTGATAACCATTTACCTTCTACTAAGTAAATTATTTTTCGTGTGATTCATCTATTTGACTTCGTTGTATCGAACATTATGATGTAGAAGAAAGCTTCTTGAGACCAAGATATCAATTGCACGTTTTATTTTTATAATGCTTTGCTCAGATTGTTACATCGTTGACCATTGCTGATATTTGTTACTTGTACCTTCGTAGTGTTTTTCGCGCATATGAAGTTGAGGTCGGGCGTCAGATGGGTGAGGGGTCGTTCGGTATCGTCTACGAGGGTTCCATTTACAAAGGTATCTGTGAATGTTTGAGGTCGAGTAAACTTTTCCAGAACCCGAAGGGTTGGAATTTGGTTGAAAAGTCACCATTTCATGAATTGAATGAACACCGCTGTGCAGTTTCTATACATGCCAAAAGGTTCATTCATTATTCTAAAATCTCAAGGGACACTTGGATTGCCAACGAAACCGGGTAGGAAATTAAGAGAGCCATATTAGCATTGAGAGGGACAAGAATAGTCCCCCCAGGGTCTATAATCGGAAACTACGTGATTTTGCTTTGACTATAAAATGTCTTTCTTTTTTCAAAGTTGACCAAAATACATGAGAAATATTCCTTGATTTGTTCTTTTGCAAAACAAAATTGTGAATCCAATAAGTGTAACAATGTGCAGTGACCAAAGGGTCCACAATGGGCTTCCTTCCTTACTTGCCTTTTCTTTTGCAGGGGGAAAGAGGCCAGGGAAGCAGGCTCTGCGTGTGGTGTTAAAAAAGAGTAAAGTTGGGGTGTCTGGTGGTGATGAAATGCGCAATGCCGAGATACACATGAATCGGCGTCTTCAGGTTTCCTTCTCCGGCTCATATATTTAGGACGTCACATTTATTATTTAAGGACGATTTCAAACGTGATAGTATTAACTGCTGCAGAGGCATTAGGATAGAGTATGCGCGAGGGCATCTTGTCTGCAGCACTAACTAATTCATCTACAATTTGTGGGTATCAGAGAACATCATCTGGAGCATGTGCTGAATTCCTGGGCACGGTGAATGTTCCTAGCTCTCAAGCGCGAGGCAAACTGTCAGAGGTTATTCTTTTCACTCCATTAAAATAGCTTGCTGTATCGATTATTGTGATACTGTTCGGATGTATGATTTCGTAAACTTGAAACATAAAGTCTCACTCTAACAATGAGATCTACGTGATGACGTAAGTCACTGGATGTATGGTACTGTACGATCAGTGTTTAGTCTGGATGATGTATTGGATGCAGTCGTGCTAATCTCCATATCATTTCATTCTGCAGGGGATTTGGTTGATTTGGAAGTTTCAAGGGTATAGGACGCTAGACCATTACATGAAGCAGAAGAACTTTCCAGAAAACATTGCTGAAATTGTTCTTGGGCAAAAGGTGACCGCTTTGCCCTCCTATTTCATTGTTCAGTTACCTGTTGATTTCTGAATCCAGTAGGTCTATAGATTGCTGGAATACCTACTAATATTTTGCTGGAATGTGAATTTGGACTACGGTAGTATGCAATAGAAAGTAGAACGGCAATAGAAAGTAGTCAGGGAAGGGTTTCGGAGAGAGTTGAATATTTTGTTTGTTTCACCTAAAGTTTTCGGGACTGTAATGTTGCGTTCTGAATATGTTTTTATACTTTTTCAGATAAAGAAGAGTTCTTCTGAAGCAGCTCCGAACAATCGGAATGCCCTTATTGTTCAAAAAATTATGCAGCAAGTTCTCACCAACCTGTGTGATTTGCATCGATCAGGCAAGCTTGGATCACTATGTTAAACAGAGTCTGCAGACTGTGACTAAGAAATCATGCTTAAACTCAGTAACCACATTGGCTGTGCCTTGATGCAGGTGTCGTTCATCGAGATTTAAAGCCTCTAAACCTGGTCCTATGTGAAGTCACTGGATCCTTCAAGTTCATTGACCTGGGTGCCTGCGTCGACATCCGATCAGGATTCAACTATGTATGGAGCTGCTGTTTCTTTTCAATATATGACTTCCGAATCTATTTCTCCAAAACTATTCATCATCTAACATCTTTCTGAACTAAGGCAGACTACGATGATTAGCATATGTCACCAATGATCCTGATTTTTTTCCCAGTATTATATCTGGCGAGTTAGTAGTTGTGCCTTATTTTTGGACCAGTCATGTCTAGTTTACAATTGGAAAAAAGTGTTGCAATAGTTTGTCATCAACCTAATAATTGCTTTCGCAATTGGAGAATTCTCGACTCTCTTTAAATTATCTTCTCCGTCTGTCATGCGTGCATTCAAATTGATAACTATTTCAGCATCTTCTGGAGGGTTGATTCGATCCATTTGTCACATGTCTCAGACCCCAGATGAAACAGTGATTGACCCAACATACGCTGCTCCCGAGCATTACGTGATGCCTACATCCACTCCGACCTTGCCTCCAGATCCCCTGTGTTCCCTAATTTCTCCCATTGTCTGGCTTCTCAACACACCAGATCGATTTGATATTTTTTCTGCTGTAAGTTTCGTTTAATTTCAAATCCAACTGAAATTAGTCTCTCGGAACAATTGCTTAATTTCTGGCCGAACTACATTTTTGTCTTTGTTTGTGCGTATTGGGCGGGATTGCTTTAATTTGTTTTCATGTGAGACGCTGAATGGAGAAGAACATGTATGTAGGGTCTCATTCTGATGCAGCTGAGTGTCAAGCAGCTACGCCAGGATGTCGGATTGGTAACATATCTTTATATCCTTTTATCCTTTTAGTTTTCTGCTTCACCTGCACAGTTCGTTTTCGAGTGCTTAGACCATTGACTTAGTCGACAGATCATTTTTGGCGCTAGGGGAGGCAATCCTAGGAGTTTTCTTCTTAGACTTACGCTGTTTGGGTCACTGGTTTTCCTTTTATTTTGTAAAATCTCATTTGGTCATCCACTTTGCAGAAAACATTTAATACGCACCTTAAGCGGGCTCGGTATGACTTGGACGTGTGGAGAAAACGATGCAATATTAGTAGTGAAGAATTTGCGATATTGGACGCTGATGGTGAGACTACTGATCCCTTTGCTTAGAAATATATTCTCAGTATCATGTTTAAGTGTATTCTTACACATTCGTAGTTGGAGCCATTTGCTTCATTTCTTGTTTGAGGTTTATTATTTTACCAACAGGTTGCTTGTTGCTTTCCAGGGGGTGCTGGATGGGAGCTTGCAAAGGCGATGCTCCAACCTAGACACGACAGGGCGTCCTCCATCTGGCCATGTGAGTTATTGCCTGCTTTTTATCATTTCATTGCCTCATTTTTAATCAGAGGTCTCGATTTTATCTCTATGTACTAATGGACTTTCAAAATGAATCTTGCATATGAGTCTGAAATTGGATGATGGTTTAAACACCTGCAAATGGAAGCTCCTCAGTGCCTTTGTTTACATTGTGCAGGGTATGTATTCTCTGCTCTGTAATAACGCTAGTTCATTTTAGTGACTAACAGCTGTTAGGAAATAACACAATCATTAAGTTTTCAGTTTTGACAGTAAATTTCCTTCCTTCAGCTGCAGGTCTTCGTAGCAGCCGTCCCTCAGCTGCAGCTGCCTTGCGTCATCGCTTCATCCAAGGCACCCCTTCACCGCGGCCTAGCAATTCACCTAAATTTATACCAGATTTTGCGTCATTTCCATCTCTTCCTTCTCTTCCTTCTCTCCCTTCTCTCCCTTCTGCCCCTTCTTTTCCTTCACTTCCATCTCTTCCCTCTTCCCCTTCTCTTCCTTCTCTCCCTTCTGCCCCTTCTTTTCCTTCACTTCCATCTCTTCCCTCTTCCCCTTCTCTTCCATCTCTGGGTCAGTTGCAAGGTCCTGCCTTATCCAGCGGAAGTGCTGTGGAATCAACTGTCGGTCAACTTAGAAACATGCAAGAAGCAGATTCGAATATTGACACGGAGCGCGTAAGCTCTGGCTCTGTAGCATCTTTGTCCACAGCTACCTCAAGTGCTTTCGTGTTAGCAACAGGCTGGATGGTAAGTTGAAAGTCCTGAATGATACTCTCTTCGTTTTCTTGAGCGGATCGCCTAAAAGTTGCTTGGTATCTACGTTTCTTCTCGTTTCTTTATTGATTCATTTTTTTATTATCTCGCGATGTGCTCTAAATTCTTATTAGCAAGAATTTCCATTAGTAAGCATATTGTCAAGATATTACTCGTATGATAACATATTGATGCTGATCATTTTCACACGTGGCACGCAGGCCTTGACAGTACTGAATAACTCAGCACATTTGTCTTATGAGATGGGCCGATGGGTGTTTCAAACCGCGGGTCTAAGTGGATCGGCATGTTTAGCATTCTTTTTATTTATCAAGTAAGTTCAGATTTTTCTGTCAGGTGATCGCCTAGCTCCTCTCACTTTCGGGTTAGTCCCTGTAAATGCAAAGTGACACTCTTTTTGAACATTTTTACTTCGAGTTCATTGTTTTAAATGATGTTTCGTTCTTTTTTGTAGGCCGTGGTTGGAAGAGCAAGAACTTGCAAGTAGGAGAGAGAGGGAAATGCAATCCACATTCGTAACAGAGCAACTTGCCCCGGTTGAAATCGCCCGCTCTGATTCTCCAATATATGATACGGTGAAGCTACTTCCTTCAGGCAGACAGCCTGGTACAGTACGGTTTAATACTGGACTTTCAGAAGCTGTATTAGCCATGGAAGCTCAATTAGTCTCTTTGGAAGCTTCTATACAGCGTGAACAAGAGTTCTCTGCGCAGCAGCGAGAGAGCCTCGCAAGGGTTAGTATTACATGCTTATGTTACTTTCTCACATGCTTATGTTACTTTTCTCTCGTGTGTGGCGAATATATATTGCTATTCTCCAAACGAAATGAGGTGTAATTTATATTTCTGTTTGCTCAAAGTTCATTTGCGTGCTCCTGATGAGGTTCACAATCGTGTAGCGAATTGATTTCTCTTAATTGGGCATTGCAAATCCAGAAATTTTATTATTTTGTGGCAGTATACCATCCGTGTGACTGGAGTACCAGTTTTCAATGTCTTCTCTCATTTGTGACGTGATTTTTCAGATGGAGAAATTGCTTGTTTCACCAAGTGAAGTAGCTTATGCATCTTCAAGTGAACGAGTGGACGTACCATTGTCTGCTAATGGCGCATATACCGGGAAACCTTTTTCTGAGTATATCGGCTGAAGACTCTTTCAAATGTGAGTGGGTGGTCTCAACTCCAAAATCAAATTGGCGACAAATTAATAGATTACGATGGACGTGAATTGCAGAAGATCTTCATGATGTTGAGGTGGCCATAATGGCAAAAGGCGAGGTCAGGCTAACCCCCGAAGAATATTGGATTCAGCATGTGGTCATGGTCCTCACTTTGCAATGATGCTTGCCATTCAGCAGAATGAGTGCGGAGTCTTACACTAGCCAAAAGTAGGGTAAAGTAATGCTTATTTAAACTTCTGGAAGTTTTGTGTGTGGATCTCAACCCAGAATGCGAGCAACTAAAGGGTAGCGGCAGGTTCAAGCTGTGGCACATTCAATCGAATCTAACTCACTACGGCACTGGGGATTCATCATGTAATGTTCATAGGTTGAGATGTGTTCTTATACGAAGCAGTTCATAGTTTCAAACCTAGCCACATGCACGTACCGTGCATTTTCAACGGCTTGAGAGGTTGGAGAACCCAATTCATGATGTCCATGTACTGTATTGTGGAACTTTGTTTTACCGCACTTGCAGTCCACCACTTTACTCGTGCATGTACTTAGAGACTATATTGGGTAGGAATGAAGGAATAACATTTTGGTATTGAAATATTTGTGCATCAACAGTTACTATGCACTGCAAGGTGGTTGAAGAGAGTACAAAGACTTATAAGGTTGCCCATCCCATCCATCCATTAAATTAGGTTGTTTATTTGTTTGTTTTATTTGATACGGTGAGATCTCTTGGACTATGTGTCCCTTGGTTGTGTGCTTGGTATTGTTGAAAAGCTTTTAGCAAGGAGGGGTGCACAAGCTTGGTTTTGTTGAGTTTGCACATACAGTGGAAAAGTTATGGATTTTTGAGTTATTTTCAATTTTTAAAAATTAGAAAATTATTTTTTTCTTTCTTTTGACTATGGCAACAACATAGGGTACACTAGTCCATACTTTAAGTTAGGTTGTTTGCTTTGTTTGTTATGTTGAGATCTCTACGATTATACATCTTACGGTCACATTCATTGTATCGTCAAAAAGCTCTCTACAAAGAAGAATGTACGGGCTTTGCTTTGTGGCATTTAAACCTACAATGCAAAAGACATTGAATTTGGAAGTGTTTATGAGTTTAAAAAATAAAAAATCATTTTTATTTTTATTTTAATTGTGCCAACAGTACAAAAGACACTAGTCCATACTTTAAATTAGGTTGTTTATTTGTTTTGTTTGTTATAGTGAGATCTCCTACATGTATTTTTAGGTCACGTTTTTGGTATTGTAGTAAAGCTCTTTGCAAGGTGGAGGTGTATGGGCTTTCCTTTGTAGTATTTGGACCTTCTATGCAAAAATTATTGAGTTTCATTTTTTTTAGGATTTAAAAAATTAAAAAATTACTTCTACTTTTATTTTAGTTGTAGCAATGGTATAGGGTACATTAAGATAGGACCACCTATAATTGATCAAATAGGCAATTGTGGACATGATGTAGAGTACAATAAGGCAAAGGAAATACTTCCATAGGTGCAAAGATAGAAATGAAGGGGATTGCCAAATTTTGGTAATTTTATTGTTTGAATTGAAATTACTATGAATTTTGGAAGGCAAAAGTTGGTCTAAACCCATATCCAATGTGTAAACTATTCCAAAACCGCTCATTTAAAAAACTATTTTTTGTTCACTTTGGCACTTCAAACCAAGCAAATGTGTCATGAAAAGAACAGAGGAATTAATGGGCGGAAATCAAGAATTCATGTTTGGAAATTAGTCCCAACCTCTCTTGAATTTCAAACCCTCTATTGATTGTTGATGGGGCTGTGGTTGGTGATGAGTGGTTCTACCTTAGTACTTGTTAGGAATCCATTTCCTATATAGATTTAAGGGTCTTAAATGTACATTTTTAATATTTAGAAATGGGTATAGGGTCCTTAGAGCCTAGCTGTAATTGTCTCTACCAAGTGCTCTTCCAAATAAACTTTTAACTTTCCACTAGTTAATTTATAATTAGAATTTGAAATTTTACCATTGGAAGCACATTCCACAATACTTGGAACAGGTATAAGAAAACTCAAATTAGACATTTCACAATGAAAATAAACCAATTCAAAGTTAACTAAAAGACAAAAATTATAGAGGAGTTGGTAAATCAAAATCAGAAGACTCTAGACATTGGCTATTCAACAAGTGCACTTTTTGACTCCCAAAATTCACAGTAATTTCAGTTTGGGGAATAAAATTTTGAAAACTTTATTATCTTCATATTTTCTATCTTCTTACATGGGAAAAATTTCCACCACCTCATACTCCTTACCATTTGCTCCAAAATCACTTAAATGATTGACTATTGGTGCTTTTACCTTGGTATTGTTCAACTAAGAGCATCACCACCCATCTTGCAAAATGAGGTGGTGATTTGGCTTACAAAAAGGGGGCCATCTATTTTACAAGTTGGTTGAATATGTCCGCCCCATCCATGACCTCTTCAGATGTCGATGAGGTAAAATCATTGGTGTGGAGTGAATGCAAGCAATACAGAGTGTTGTGGCAAATTTATCTTTTGTGATTTTGCAAGCCCAAACTTGACCTCCAAAACAACCCCCATTTGCAAGCCATGGGCGGTTTGCAAGCCTGGCCTCCAAACAAGTCATTTGTTTTGGAGGATGGGTGGGACAATTTTGGAGGCCACTCTTTAACCTATAAACAACGGGGTGGATGTTTTTTGTCCAATGATTGACAAAGAAGTTATCTTGTGTAGGACAAAAATGCAACTATTCATCCTTGGAATTAGGGGTGGAAAGGGGAGGTCTTCTACAGTAGTTTGACTCCCAATGAATATTTTCGGGTTTTTTTAAACTAGATGATGTCACATGGTTCCAAAAGGGCTGATTTCCGCAATCACCAGCCTAACATTTAAGGATTGACAAGTCATCCATTTTGGAGGATGGGTGGCCATGCTCCAAAGATCTTAGGAACAAATTTAGACCTACTTCTCACCCGGATTCTCATTCCAAACATGACCCCAACACCAAGTGCAAATAAGGTAGGGACACCCAAATGTGCCACTAACCTTAAACTGCCATCTATACTATACATACATCTCCAAAATCAGTTATGTACCTATGTGGAAGAAACACTTTTAGAACCAAACTTTGTTCCTTAATAACTTTTGCATCCAATATCCAAATGGTGTGTTCTTTGGTGCGTTGGAACCTCCCTTCACTTGCCAACAAGAACATATGAAAATTTGATCAATCTAATAATAGAAAATCGGCTCCGTAGCAAAAAGTGGCAGTTTTGGATGTACCTACCTTATACCTTAATAGTCTAAGGACTTTGGGGTGGCAAGTTTGGGTGGGCAAGACATGCTGACTGGACTGACTTTCGAGACTGCCTTCCCATGCCGGAGCACCTGGCCGGATGAGCCCCCAGGGCATGCCAAATGGACCCTCTCCACGTGGCAGATCGCTCGGCCCAGCTGTCCTTACGTCGATCGTCCGTCCGTCCGTCCCCCGATCGTCCGTCGATCTTCCGTCGATCTTCCGTTGCTAGTGCGTCCCTCCTCTCTCGCGTGGCCCATATCTCCCACAACCCCCACCCACTCCTGTCACCATGGATTTCCGTTCTGGCTCCCCAGGGATTGTCACTGGTAATGCGTCCCAAATTGCTGCCCAATTTCTCATCTCGGTGACCTCGGTTTGTGTTTGTGGTGTGTCGAGAATCAATTGGGGCTAGAAAATCGTATGCATTCTCGCAATTCTGCTTGGTCTCACTCAAATCGTGAAAATTCCCAGAATGTTTTAAGGCGGGGAGTTGTGTGGTACGATGAGTCGGTACAGATGTGCAAATTTGAGGTTCGGAGGGAAATGTATGGCGAAATCGCAATTTTGAGACCTCGTGATTCATTGCATCGGTTTTTGCTCTTTGAGTCGATGCAGTGAGGTCGCGTTTGGTTTTTTGATAATGGCTTTGTGTGTGTTTTTAGAATGGCTTTGGTTGTCGTCGTAGTTGCTATGACTTTGTGAAGGTGCATCGGATACAGAAAGAAATTAATGTTCTGTTTTAGGTGTTTTCGGTTGTCTTGATCGTTTCGAAAAGTTCTTTTTTTTTGGCAATTGTGAGATCGTAGCTGCTGTTTGTAATGAGATGTTTTTGTTGGAGAGAGGCTTGTAAAATACACTGCGTTGGAGACCTATAAGGATCTCTGTGTCAAAGGTTATATTCTACGCTAGGGAATAGTCTTGAGCTTGTTGACTTCTTTGCATGATTCGGTTTGTGGTGAGCTTTGTATAATGGTATCTGCTTTCGTTTATATGCTCTGGGCAACATGAGGTTTTAATTGGATTCAATTGCTTTATTTCCTACAGGTATTTGTATCCCAAAATTGATCACCTTACAAAAACTTGCTGTAGAGGAGTTCGTCTGGGAAGAAATGCTAGGGCAGGGTCAGTCCAGTTAATAATTGTTGTGATTTGGTTATGGCAACCTTTCACATGTTTCAAAATAGAGAGAAAAAACTTGTCTGCTATATTGACGTCCATTCTTGGAATTGTTGTCTTGACAGGAGCATCGCCTGTGTGAGAATTGGCTATCCCTTGGGTTACAATGGCGGATAACTCGACTAGAATTTCTCATCGAACGAATCATTACCTGACCTCGCGGTGGTCTCCCGAGAGAGGTTTGCTGCCGGCAAACGGATTCCAGTGGCTTGACGACAGGCTGCAAGAAGCGAGCAAGAAGCTCTCCAGACGCAACAGAGAGCGGGTGGGAAGCGTAAGTAGGTATGGCAGCAGCTGCGAACACATGGCCAACCGAGGGGGCACCCTTGCCTTTGCTCGGGTCACTGGTGGCCTTGATGAACCTCAGGTAAACTAAATTTTTCAAGGCCTATCTAAACACATTCATTTTCTGACTACTCATGCATTTTCTGACTACAACCTTATTAGATAGACTTCTGTTAAAGTCATTCACAGTGGGGATGCTGACCTTGATTTTGTGAATAGTTAGGATCATGCAATCCTTTTTTTGGTGGTTCAATCATGAATCGTGTACAGTGCTGAGTTGAAAGGATAACTTGAATTTACCAGACTATTCATGGAAACATTCATCGCATATTGTCACATGAGTAATTCAAATGCCCTGGGCTTGATGGTAATATGCATTCAGAATAGAATTGCATGATCATACCTATAAGATAATGTCACTGTAATAAATTGCTCATCAGTACTAGCTGACTTCTATTTGTTGTCAAGGACTCAGTGATTTGGGCCTCTCTACATGTGTTTTACGGACGGAGATTTTCTTTTTGATGAGTTAATCTGTTTCATTGATGAATGCAGCAAAACTTCCAGGAGGCGGAAGATAGGGCGCTAGCAACGGTAGAGGAGTTGGGAGAGAAGGCAGAGGACTTTAAGGAGTTTGCTAAGGATCACCGAGTGCCCGTTCCTCAAACGCATCTTCCTGTTGTGGGGCGAGTCCATAGTTTGGTGCTTAAGCAGGTCTGTCTTGATACAGCTTGAATTGAAAATGTTGATCTGTCACTGTTGTCTTCAAGTCTTAGGATTTTATTCAATTTCACTTGATATTGACGTGTCCAAATACCATCACTGCCTTTGCTAATTAGCATTTTCTTGATAAAATGCTAATGTAGCAGGACTTGCCGACCATGGTGCCTACACGGTCAAATAATGGGTCAGGTCCTTGTCTATAGGAGTTGAAATGAATCATTTCGGAAGCTTATATAGTACAACGGATTATCTATTATCTGTATAAAGAAGCAACCATGCCCTACATTTTTGAACTATGGAATTGAAATAAGTTTTTGCAGTTTCTAGAATTGATTACCAGCTTCCAATGAATGTGGACATTTTATTTTAGCTTGGGCAAGTGGGGTAATAGCGTGACGTGCAACTGCAAATTCTAATGTTCCTACTGCTAACTCAGCTTTGGTGTTGTGTAGTTGTTATGTGGCATTGTAGCAGGTGGGGTGGCAGGGACCTTAGTCACTCCGCTTGAAATTATCAAGACGCGTGTCATGGGGGGTCAGGGAGGCCGCACAGTCGGCCAAGTTGTTCGTAGAGTAACGGAAGTGGAAGGAGTTCAAAGTGTTTTGACTGGTAGCTTTGCTATCAGCATTATTCGCACAGCACTCGACAAAGGTGTCCAGGTATGAGGGCGTTACTTGCCTACATATGAATTCGAATCTCTTATGATCTGTAACATTAATTTTATTTTGTTTGAATATGTCATTGTCAACTTTGAGTATTCAGAGAGACATCGAATGTGTTCGATTCAACCATGAATGTACTTCGATTCAAGGATTGTAACTTCGCATTCACGCAATTTAGAGTGTGAATGGCGTCTTTGGGAATGAACTCTTAAGAATTTTTAGGACCGAAATTTTTGCATTTAGGACGATATGGAGTCCATTTAGCATTTGATACTTACATGATTGTCAATAGCCCCAAGATGCGGATATTGTCCCATTTTAATGAGTTTGGTGTTGATTGACGATCTAAAAGATGGATGGGGGATCCAAACCAAGTTAAGGACAAATGCTAGTGGTTGAAAGATTGTTTGCTTAATTAACAGGATGTAAAGCTCTGCTCTAATAAGTGATGTGCTCTTTCTGCAGTTTACTACGTTTGAAGCAGTGAAGAGGACTGAGAAAAGGGAGCACGTTAAGGATCCCAAAGTGCTACCCTTGCCTCGTACCATCCCCATAGCCACCTTAGCGGGCGCGGCAGCAGGGTTTACTTCAACATTATTCACTTATCCGTTTATGGTACTTAATGACCGTATAGTTTTGAACGTAAGTATTCCCATCGAACCATGTTACATATCTGAAATGCTTAGCAGAGATCATAAGAAATGCAACAAATGTAACACTACGCCGTCTTGCTTCGATTGTATACAAGGCTTTTGTTTTGTACGTACTCAGAATAGTGACTTGGCTCTTTCGGGTGCGTAATGCCTTCCGTTGTGTTAATACACTTGTGAGGAAGGTTTGGGGTAACCACGTCTAAAAACGTTAACTATTTAATATTTTTAGAATGGCCAAGTATTTGTGATTATTCTTTGTAGATAGTCAAAAAGGATCCCGATGCATCGAAGAATGCTTTATTTTATTTGGACACTGTATGCAAAAGGTGGAATAGTGCAAAGTTCTACTGATAGATGACCTGAAACTAGGACGACTTCGGATGTTATAGACGCATACAATCTGAAATCAATACCTGTATGTATTTATTGTGCAAGATTCTAGGGTTAGGGGAAATTTAGATACGTGTTGCAATTAAGATAGCATGCAATTAATGCGACATTTCCGAAATCTTGCTCAATGAGTTCATATTGATTTTGACACTGAATATCAGAACTAGTTTTAGAATTAGACCATCAACAAATCTGTTAAACTTTGAACTGTTAACTTGTATCCAAATAATGCATTCTTTGGTGGATAGGAATCCTCTCTAATCAGATAGCGAGAACTTTAAAATCTGATCATTTTTTAATAAGACTAACTCTGCTCAGCGCTTAATTAAAAGTGCGGTTACCATTATACCTCTATCTTCGTATTATCAATGGTGATCATGTCAACTAATTTGTGGCCCTTTGAGTTTTTGTCTGCAGAAAGAAGCCTACAGCGGCTTCATGGATGCCTTCGTCAAGATTTTCAGGACCGAGGGCTTGAAGGAGCTGATGCGCGGGGTGACCCCAAGTCTCATCCAGATGGTGCCCAACGCAGCTGCCAGCTTCTACACTTACGAGTCCCTCAAAGACCAATATTTGAAGGAGAGAGGAAAGAAAGACCTGGACACTTGGGCATCGTTGACCATCGGTGCTGCAGCAGCTGCTGTCGGTACCACACTAACGTACCCTTTGGAAGTGGCCCGGAGGGAGATCAGCTTGAGTGCATTGCCCAAGGGAGCTGTGCACGTCGGCAGGAACCTGCAGTACAGCAACGTCCTCCAAGCTTTGAAGGGGATAGTGCAAAACGAAGGGGTTGCTGGCCTCTACCGGGGCCTGCCCTTGGAATACGTGGAGATTGTGCCCATGACGGCCATCACTTTCGCTGTGTATGAAGCCGCGAAACGGGTTTTTATTGCCATCAATGAGGAGCGACGCGATGAAGTTAAAGACGGACCGGATGAGTGAGAAACTTGTGTGATGATGACCGGATTTTACTGATCCACTGTAACGTAAATAGGTTCAGGGTGGTGTTCCTAATGTACAGGACAGGACAATTAAACTGTGTTTTACTAGTGTTTTTGATTTGGAATATGAACAAAGTTAACAATCTGATTGGTGTATAGTTCTGTGAATTTTAAGTATTGTCTGCTTGGTCGTTGCTTACTGGGAAGATGGGAGGCAAAACTTTGGAAATTTTAGTGCTTTGAGTTTTGAATGATTGTGCTTGTGCATGAGCCCGGATTGGGCTGATCCACTGTAACGTAAACAGGAAAAAGGTGTGCTCCTAATGTACTTTACAGAATGTGTTTATTTTTGTGTTTTTGATTAGGACTCTGAATTAAGTTAACTTCACTGATTGGGGATTTGGGGTGTAGAATTGTGTGTTTATTAACACTTGGGTGCTTTGCTTTTGCGTACCAGAAAGACAGGCAGTAAAACTTTCGAAATTTTAACGTTTTGAGGTTTGACAAAGGTTGTGCCAATGATATAAAGTTGTGACCTCCTATATGGGAACATACAAATTCTTTTGATGATTATATAGAAGTCCATGATTAAGGACATGATTGAGTGTATATTGAAGATTTCGTTGGCTCAAATTGAAGTCATAAACGAGAGTCTAACTGCCTTTAATTCTATTTGAGCACAATTACTATTGTTTTTTTATTAATTCTATCTAAGTAGTTGTTGCTCCCAATGGCTTCTATAATGTATAGTTAATTAATGCTTTCATATTTCTTTATAGAATTTTATATTCCATGTCATATATGAGACATAGTATATTTGTCTATTAAGTATTTTTCATATTATTGATTTACTTTACATAAACAATGGAAATTTTATAATATAGATTTGTATGTTTTGATTTAATTTAATAAATTCCTATTAGAAACATGTTTTTAAGCACATTATTGCTTTTATAAAGCATGTGTATTGATATTTGATATGAATATATTTAATATTGTATTCTACGTTTCCTTGTTTTGTGTCAATTTCTTTATTTATTGAATTTGTAAATTTTATTTTGAAGATACAATATAATTTTGAAAAAAATTGGTAGTGGATAAGACCACTTTTTATTTTGTTAGCACATTTTGGGGTACGATATTGGTTGGTTGTTAAAACTTCTTTGCTCATGAAGCTTAACTCCACTAAATTATGCTTATTTCTTAAATTCTAAT
Source organism: Climacium dendroides (assembly GCA_950106755.1). Classification (NCBI taxonomy): domain Eukaryota; kingdom Viridiplantae; phylum Streptophyta; class Bryopsida; order Hypnales; family Climaciaceae; genus Climacium; species Climacium dendroides. The sequence continues at coordinate 4,824,481 of OX467087.1, read as the reverse complement.
ACAAATTCAATGGAAATTAAAATTCAAACCACCTAAATGAAATAAACAACCCTTTACAACCAACCATTGAGCTCATAACTTAGTCAAAACAATGTCCACTTATATGGAAAATCACTATTTTCACATTGAACAATAATTGTCCAAGAATACTTTGATTATACAAAGCTCTCAATTTAATGGAAACTACACCTTATAATTAATAAATTGAGTGTACAAACAAAAATTACACCTAACTCAACTTTGAGAATTTGTTAAAAAAATTTAAAGATTACACTTTATAATACTTTTCTTTTTAACATTTTTTACCAAAATTTAACAAAATTTAATATGATGATTATAAAAATAAATAAAATAAAATAAAATAGTTATATTCAAATCTAAAGGCGAGTTTGTACTAGTGAATAAAAATGCACAAATTTTCTATAATGTACAAAAACAGATCTCCAAAGATGATGGCAAATTTGACAACATCAAAAATAGAGTTTGGTGCAAAATAGTTATAATAAAGACATTCAACGTAAATATTCCCTATCATGGAATACATACCTTTTTCAAATCTTGTTTCCTCTAAATTGATGTCTTTTAAAAGATGAACACTTTTCAACCATCCGGTAGAACAAATCATAGATAAGAGTCTCTTCAAAATCTCCATCTTATGTTTCTTCAAGCCCTTCTTACTAAGCCTGGTTGAGCTCCCTCCTCCACTATTGTATGACCTCTCCCAAGTAGATCCAAGACAAAGAGAACCGCCAAATTCTAGAAGTCTTCAAATTTGCATCAAATTCTAGAAAAAATAACACCAAACCCAAAATAAGGGTGTTTGTAGCGGTGGTGCATTAGATCACACTAGCAATAAATAGACCTAGAACTAAAACATAGTTGCTTCTAGCCACATCAATATAACAATATTAGGCCACTTTTCCAACTTGGACTTAAGATGCTCTAATAATTGCAATCGAAATTATACACAAATTTTAAAAAGCACAATTCATATCATTTGTGTCAATGGTTGGTAGTTTTGTACAAAACTATGGGTACAAAAATATTGGCAATTAGATGGCTCCTTGTACTAAATATACAAAGTCTCAATTCTAGATTCACTAGGAATTGATGAAAATATTGTCAATGTAGTTATATGATCAATTTTATTTTTTATTATTTTTCTTTGAGAGTAGTTGATTTTTATTCTGTAAAGTAGGAATAAAAAAAAGGGTGCACAATATAGGAAGAATAGGATTGGAGCCCATCCACCTACCCAAAGAAAATAAAAATTATTAGAATTCCAAGACTACTAGGGAGAAGATTAATATTGGAGGCCAAGAAATTCTACTTTAGGTTTATAGTACCATTGGTATAGAAGGTATAGTGCTTGCACCAAGTCTCACAAAAACACCCAATAGCATTTTACAAGTAGATGTGATTGCCTTTGAAGTGTACAATGTTGAGTTTGGCATGGACTTCTATGCTAACATTCATTAGAGCGTGCCAAGTAAAAGGATTCCTTTCTCAATACAACTTTGTTTCTTACACACCAAAATATGCTACAATGTCATAACTCTAAGTTGATTGTAATCACTTCATCAACAACTTAAATTAGATATGTATAGATATGACCTACCAGTCACTCAAGAATGAACCATTGTCTCAAATATGTATATTTTCTATTGTAGATTTGACACATTTTAATAGAAAAAATTTGAATAATTATGTCAAGGGTTGTTTTCATGAGGGCCAAATTTCAAGAGGCAATTGGGAGAGCAACATGTATTCAAATTAGTATAGTCAAAACCTTCCCCTACCTAATTGCATTCAATATGTACAGTTGTCTAAGATTTCTTTGTTGAAATTAGATAAATGACTTTTGGGGTTAGGCTTTGGATATATTTTTCTTTCAATCACTATTGTGACATTGAATTAAAGGTTGAAAAAGACTAATCAGAAGTCATATGAACTATAAATAAATCTATTATCTATGTTTGTTCCAACATTTAGCTTCATGTTGTAGAATGGTGTAACAAACTTTCCTCACCCTTTGAAATCTACATAATTGTGACAACAATCCCCAAAAAACATATGTGATTTTGGATGCTAAGCAACCTGACTACACATTGTTGAAGAAAAAAATTTGTTTGATAGATTTTCATTTGTTCAATGCATTCACAAAATTAAATATATGTGTTTCATAAAATGTTGGATTGATTTGTTAAATTTTTAATGCCAAAAAGAGACCATAGTGGATTTATCGTTTATATTTCCTATTTTTTAATAGCATTATGTTAGAAGTGTAAAAATCTAAATATAGTGCGAATGACATAAATAAAAAGAGAATCAAATACATGACTTTAATTTTGGGCTATCCACTCCTTATGTTGCAATAAGTTTCTAATTTTTTTTCTTGGTGGTTTAAATTTAAGGTTCTACATCAATACAAAATTAGACACATTAATCAAGGGAAACTCATGCTTACAACTTATTCCCCCCTATGTATTTGCATATAGATGTGGGAGTATGGAATTACCATAGTACACCTTATAGTGTGTGTGTGTGTCATATTTGTGACAAAATTAAATAAAATAATAATGTCTCAAAATCTTTGCCTACTTACATTGAATTATAAGATGCCAATTAATTCAATAAATGTCTCATTGGTTGCTATAACTTAAGGTAGTTGTACCCATTTACGTCCACCCCCTCCTTTCTTTGATGTAAGGATTTCTTGAAGTGTTTCAAATATGATCTTAAACCATCAAAGTAGGATGTCTTCAACTTTATACACAGCGCAACATGGTTGCAAAGTAATAGAGCCTTCATGGTTGAAGTGAATGGTTTGTGGGCTTTTGTGTATGGTTTTGGATCATTTGAAGGCATTTTGAATATGCAATATAAAGAACTTTTAAGATTTTACTTTGAAAATTCATAGAAAATACAAAAGTTCTCTTATATATATTTTTAAAAATTTATGGTCTTCATTTTCTATAAGGAAAAAAAAACTAATAATAATTTTGGTTTCATCTGTGCACATCAGGTTAAGTGAATGGTTTTAGGTATTTCTACCGTAGAGTACAGAAGTAAAGACATCCATTCTTTAGTACAAATTAGACCAACCAATGGAAAATAAGATACTATTCACACAATCACATGGGTGTATCTATTGTTTATAGGACTAGAAATTTCTATCAGAAGTTATTGTAATCATATTTGCCATATATACACCAATTCAAAATTACAATCTTCATGTCTTCACAATATAATAGTCGCACCCCCAATCCCAAATTTAATTGAAAATGTGCTAATTAGTACAATTAGTATAACCCCATTTGTGTAGTTGCACAAGAAGACCAATATGGTAAACAATTCCACATCTTGTTATTTACTTTTGCATGGACAAGTATAGACCTAGAACCCCCGATTCCAATGGATTTATTATTAGGTGCCTTCTTCTTTTCAAAAGTAACCTCTTTTTTTTTTAACAATGGAATGGCTAATAAGATGCAGACGTTTAGGAGCGTTTTTTTGGAAAACTTTATTTTTTTTGGTGTGCATGAGAGGTAACATTAAATACATGTTAATCAAAGAGATGTATACCACTTGAACATATGATTAGCTAGTGACAATTTTGGGTACACCCCAGTACAAAAAATTTGTACCTGGGGGGTCAATTGGGCCTTGGTCAACCCATTACCGTGAAGTCGCTACCAAATAAATGGCAGTTATGGTACCAAAACCTGTTGAAAATCAACTAGCATTAAAAACACATTTTTCTAACTCTAGGGCAAGTGAGAAATTAGTGCTGTTGCATATCCCATTAACACACCAAGCTTGCAGACAATGACCTCCTTAATAAGCACACAATTACGGAGTCAAGTTGCCTACCAAACTATTACGGTAATTGTACCCATTTTTCAACCGTCCGCCTCACTCGTCCCTGATTTTACCCACGGGAAAATATTGATATTCAGTTTTTATTTGCCATGCATGAAAAAAATTTACACAAATTTTGAACTCATATTTTCAATCGAAGTACCCAAATTAGTCAAGAGAGATGTGTAAGGTAGAAACACCCAAAATCGTTACTTTAAGCAATTCAACATAGTTGGAGGCATACTTTTCTAAAAATGATATTTTTATAGTATGTGCAAATGAAAATCATGAATATTCAAAAAAGAAATTAGATTTTGTTAACATTGTATTCTACCTTAGAAGAAAAATTAATCAAGTACAAAATAGGGATAATCTTTTTTATACATAGACCTTTGGAATGACTTTGGGAAGATGAGTAGGGGGGTCTTTCCAACCAAAACTGGAACAAATTTCCAACCCAATCTTGGAATGTATTTTTTCTCATTTTCAAAGTTGGGACTATTAACTCTTAAAGGACTTAAGGTATGTTCACACTTGATGTTAAAGAGTGTTACTGAGGAATGAATTTAGACCTACATCTAGACTAGATTCACTTTATAAACATCACCCCTAACACCAAGTGTGAACATACCTTAAATGACCATTGAATGTACATAGATTATCTATATACATAGGGGAAGTTTAAGCAGCTTCACGCAACATGCACAAAACTCCTCTTTTACTTCTAAAAATTTGTAGGTATGTAACGTACATCATACAAGATGAAAATTTAAAAAAATAACCATATGTAGTGTAAAAATCTCACTCACTAGGAGAAGTTAAAGGCTGTTGGTCCTATTGTGCAAGGTAAAAAAAACTTCTTCTAACTTTGAATGTTATAATCTTCCAATCCATATAGTCAAATTTTTTGAGTTTTTTTTCACACATTCCTTGGGGGATGCACTCCCCCTTTTTTTGATTTTAGTGTGCGAACAAAACTTTGGATCCCCTATATACTTTTTGAATTTTAAATAAAATTAAAAGAAAAAAATATAAATAGATTTTTCTACTTTGAAAGTTTATGTTTTGAATTATTGATATTTTTATTTGTTAATAATAATATAAAGAAAAATTGTCTAAAAAATGAACAAAAAATGAACAAAAATAACTCTCTATTGAAAGCTCATTTTGAGTTGAGTATTGATGCAATGGTCATCTAAATGTGTTCTCTAAAAATATTTGAGTTAAAAAAACATGTCATTTCAATGTATCTTTAACCTCTTCTAGAAATCATTCCATATTTTATTTGAGTTTGAAATTTTAGGAGTAGAATCCTATAGTCATTAGTAAACAATGCTCAAAATTTGAAGTTAAAATTATAGTTTATTAAAAACCACTTGTTTGCACGTGGTTTGTTGTAGTAGAACTAAGTGCACCCCCTGAGACACATTCCCATAGTAGTCTAGTATAAATTTGTGAGTTGGAATTTTGGGAAAAAAATTCCATTTTTCCTTATTGCCATAAAGTGACATTTCTTCTCAATTTGTGTCCAAAATGTGTCTTGGACCTTTTAGGGATTATGGTCATGACACATGCCCCCAAGTAGTGAGCAAGAAAGTAGGAAGTTGTGAGTAGGAAAGTAATTCTTGAATGATTGGATTTGGAAGAGTCTCAATAGAGGCTATGGGTTTTGAGAACTTTTTAGCTCCCAAGACTCACAATAATTTCAATTTTGGGAAAAAAATTACAAAAAATTTGCAATCCCCATATTTCCTATTTTTCCACATGGGAAAATCAAGATCACCTCATACTATTCATGATTTCTCATAAAATTATTTAAGTGATAGGATATGGGTACAGTTACCTTAAATGGAATTACAACAAAGGAAATAACGTTTCCTATTGCTTGTGGTTGGAATTGTGGGATGTCCAAATACATATGCAATTGCATAAGTTTGTAGTAAATTAGGGATTTTGTGCTTCAATTTCAAGGTTGAGTAACTTGTGATTGGAGTGTATGGTAACACTAGTTACATCCAAAATTATGTAGTTTATGGATGGAACATCATTTATCCATCTATTATCTTCTAGAGGACCATTTATTCCCTTGGGGGATAATTTGGAGTTTAGGTAGGTTCCTGTGAGCTAAATTTTTATACTTCATTTTTTTGAAACTTTTTGAAGACATGTTGTTTTGTAATAGCTTCATGAAGGTATAATTTTGTTGGAGAAATGAAGGACTTGCTTCATTGGCATTTAGGGAGAAGTTAGGGTGGATAGGTTGTTTTTATAATGAAATTCATTGTTCATCATGAATCCTCAAAGGGTATGGGATAATTTGAAGATGAAAGCTTGACTGCTCATTGTCAAAACTTAGGAATTGTGCATGAAGTAGAATTTTGCTATGCCAAATGAGGTATGAAATACTATTTCAAACACAATTCCTTAGTTGAATAAACTATGAGCAATCAAACTCCTACTATTTCTAATTTACACATCCCAAGTGAATTGTTCTACTTCCTCCCACCTTGTATTTTGTATATAAAGAGCTTTTCTTCTCATTTGGAAACTCCAAATAAGTGAAAAATGAATTTGAAGCTATGCAAAGTAGTTTTCAATAAAATGAAATTTAATTTTTAATAGTTTAATATTCAAGCAACAAAATTACTTCACATTACATACCTCAATTGGCACCCTTTATTGACACAACCACCATGCAAATGCCTTGATGGAAGGTGGATAAAGGAGATTAAAAGCATAGTTCCCAATAGAGGGAACAAGTCAAGAAGAGGCCGGGAATAAACCAAGAACACAAGTGAACCCATTTTTGAAAGCTTGCCCAAATCTTGAGCCTATATATTGTTCACATAGTCCTTCAAAATTCTATAGGAAGTAGATGATTTGTTTTCTTTTCCAATTTTTTTCGTGACCTTGTAAAGCATTCATACATCTTTCAATCCATTGCTTGGATTTCCAAGTTTTGAAATTATTTGGTAGCAAATGTGTTCACAAAATTATGTTGTGCATTGTGAGCTTTTGTACATTGTTGCACTGCAAGATTTTTTGGATGTGTTCCATGTCTTTGGGGGGGGTAGAACTTTTTGTGCGGACATGAATAACATCTTGTTGAATATACTAGATTGTGGCAAATTTTTTCACTATAGATTTTGGATTCTTGAATGATCAAAGTTGGAAGACTCTAATCATTGGTTATTAGTGAAGTGCACTTTTTGGCTCTCAAAATTCACATTAATTTCAATTTGGGGAATAAAACTTTGAAAATTTTGCTATCCCCATATTTCCTATCTTCCTACATGGGAAAAATTTCCACACTAAGGTAGTAAGGCCTTAAAGTGCCCCTCTTCTTCAGACTGTCCTGTAGGTAGCTGTAGAGTGGATGCGAGGTGATCCTTGAATGGACCGCTTTTATCCATTAATGAATTCAAGAAAAATGATTTTTTTAAATTGTAAAAACCAATCATTGTCTTTGGTTTCTTCGCATTTCTTTATAAGTCACAAGGGGACAGATTTTGAGACACCTATGGTCACAAATAGGTGCCTATGACCCGAATCTTTGAAAATTCATAAATAATTCAAAAATACTTGGAAAAATACAAAACTACTTATGTTGTGTTCTACATCTATTTTTCTTTCTCTGAAAAATGAGCTAAAAATCATTTTGTCCATGGAAACCTCTGAAAAAGATGAATCAGCCCTTAAAAAGGTCGCTTTAAGGCCATACTACCTTACAACATTTCTTTGTTGGGCTGTCAAGTAGTCAATTTGAGTAGTACATGTATCATGATGAAAAATGGCTGTACTTCTGAAGCTGTAGCAAACTCATCAAGACTCCATCAGGGCTTCTTTTTTTTTCAAAATACCTCAGTGTCAGATTGCACCAGAAATATTAATAATTTGGTTTTAAAATGACGACAGTTCATGAATTTTTTCATAAGAAAGCTTCAGATTGAAAAAAAAAAAACTTGGATGAAATTGCATGACTGTGGATGAAAACAAGATTATGAATATGTGATATGTGCTAATGTGATATTTTCTATCCAAAATGTGGTTGAATGTTGAAATTTGGAGCACCATTATAACATTTTGTATTGTTGTTTTGGCACTTTGTAAAAATTGAAAAAAGAAGAAGCCCTTGACTCTATACCATCCTCCAGAAAGTTTTCAGAGCTACTCTAGTAATTTGCCTCATCTTTAGTAGAAGGAACTAGCTTTTTTTCTCAATGGCCTTGGTTGCATCTTCTCCTTTTCAAATTTTCCTAGTTCATTTCCTTTAGTATTAAATTCTCACCATCCATTTTTCTTCAATTTCAAATTTGTAAAGGCTGCAATCTAACTTTTTCTTTCAAAGTGATATGTTGGTTTTGAAAACTTGAAATTTTATTACATTGTACAAACACGGAATGATGGTGGAACAAGGCCTAGTTGCTACAACCATCCTTATAGTAATAGTTACTTGTCTTATCCTATAACATACAGTAGAAGTACCTATTATTGATAACTCAAGCATTTCAACTTGTAGGATATGAGAAATGCATTGAGAAATTGAGCTTAATGTGTACAAATAGATGGATGCAGAAGAATGCAAAAAAAAACGATTTTTTTTTCCAACAATGGATATTTTATTCAATATAGATGTGGATTTTTCATTTAGACTCATTCTAGTCTCATAGAATCACCTATTATGGTTAGCTTAGGCCACTATTGCTAGATGTCAAGGACCTCATAGCCCCTCTCAAAGCCTTGCTTGCCAACTTTTCCTTGTTCTAGTTGTCTTAGGTCCTTACTATCTTGTTTGTTTGTGATCTCCTCCTACTAAGAGAAGACTTTTATATGGAGTCGGGGGCCGGTAGAGCCTACTAGTCATTAGTGAAATGGATGTCTCCATTTTCAGGAACGCCCATTTGACTAATGATTGGCAGGCTCTACTGGCCCCCAACTCCACATAGAAGTCTACTCTAAGGTAGGCAACCCAATTCTAAGCATTTAACCTTTAAACGACGAGCCAATCACCATGAAAATCATCTATTTGGGTACCCTACTAATTGTTGTTTTAAAAAATGCAAAAACAATCATTGGAAGTCAAACTATTATAGAAGACCTCCTCTCTTTATGCAAAATTTCAAGGATGAATAGTTGCACTTTTATCCTACACGCAAAGATGCTCCATCATTCATTGACCAAAAAATGGCCACAACGTTGTAAATGGGTTAAGCAAATAGACATATCTATAGGATAGATTTCTTCATTGGAAAATTTTTCTTGTGTGCACAATAGAGTTCAAAAGTCTTTTATAGTTTTCTAAATTTTTATTTCTCAAAATATAATTACCATGAATTTTTTAGCTGTAGATTTTGTTCGTCCAATACTAGACGTATAGACCTTTCTATTTCCAACCAAAGGCTAGTTGCAAAATCCACCTAGGGTTCATTGCAATATTGAGGATCTTGTAGCCAATCATAATGCACCGCAATTGCGTTGGGAATTGTACCATAATTTATCACTGCTCATTTCTTCCTGCAAGGAAAAAAAGTGACCTACATTGCTAATATGGTGGGGAATTAGGAATGGGTTGCCTCCCATACACCACTTGTGGTTGGTAGGCTTGTAATGTGCCCCTTTGCAATGAAACCTTGTTTTAAAAAAAAAATTAGAAGTTCCTAATGACGTCACTAATCACTCCATTATTGTCAAGTGAAACATTGATTATAGCCAAAATCTCATTTATTATAAGAAACCTATAATGGAGTCATTCCCTAGGTGTTCGCTATAAAGTCTTCTAACCACAATGGGTTGTTCCACCTTATATAACCAAGCAATGGTTCTCCCTATGTTGGAAAGGTATTATATTTTACTAGATGCCTAGGCTAGACTTATTAGTAAATTCAAGGATTGGAGGTGACTAAAGACTCTAATGACACAATGTTGTTCATTGAAGGGGGCAGTCCCCGGTTTGGTTTTGTTTTTTTACACAAATGGATTGGTCCCCTTTGCAAGAAGGCCCCCACCTCATTGGTAAACAATGCTACGGTAGAAGGGTTTTTTTTTCCTTTCTTTTTAAAACCAATTCTATGGTGGAATTTTTTTTAAATTTAATCAGATAATTCTTGGTACAAGGCAATGGTACAGAGAACAACTGGTGACCAAAGGCCATGAAGGTTTAACATCTCATGATGGCACTAAGTAAGTTAATATGCAGGTGGTGTCAGTTTAGCTCAATTTCATTCTGTTCCATGACTTTCATCCTAAATTCCTAATTAGGTATGTACTCACATAATCAACAATGCCCAGAGTGCGACACTTACATTTGGACCAAAAAAGGTCACTTTTTTTCTAGATATTGACTAAACTAGCTGACCCATTTTCAACCACTTAAGCAATTACGCATATTTGGAGGTCAACTTTTTTGAGTGCAGAATTTTTCTCATGTAAGGTAGAAGAACCTATTTCGGACAGGCCCCCATGATGGTTGCATAGGCTGACCTATTGTGGACAACAATTGAATACACTAGTTATTGAAAAAGATTCTTTGTTTGTACCTTCTCGCCTATTCATCTCTCTTCTTTCTTGGCTTAGGGAAAAGTGCCAAAGGTAACCAAAATAGGTGAGTCTATGAAACTAGAATGAGTCCAGATGAAAAATCTTCTTTTATATTCAATGAAATTCTAGGAGGAAAAATTCTGTTTCTTCTAGCATTCTTCGGCAACCTTATTATAGCACACCTTGAATAAGTTCCTTCATGATTTTCCCAAATCATACACATTGAAATGCTTAAGTTATCCAAAATAGGTACTTCTGCCTTACGAAAATAGAGTTTGGAAGGATTGTATATTTTTCAAAATTTTATTATACAAAACATAATTATTATGAATTTTTTAGTGAAAGATTCTCTTTGACTTGTAATAGTGATATAGACCTTTCAATTTCTGACCATAGGTTGATTGCAAAATCAACCAAGGGCTGGTTGCAAGCCTTACAACCAATCATAATACACTACAACTAGTCCTCAAACTCCACCACAACTTCACGGAAAGAAAACACAACTTTACGGAAAGAAAACAAATCTTCTTGGAAAGAAAGCAACCTATAGATTGGAAATGGGGTGATGGTTGAAAATGGATCAACTACTATACACAAGAAGTACGCAATCAAAACATAAAAGTCTACAAGAGTCTATAATTCTTGGTTTCTCGTAGATTTAAAAACAATACTCTCCAACTTCATAATTTATTTATAAGTTGTTCAAGAAATGCATGCTAAAGTGTGTTGAAATCCTCTTTCAATTGCCAATAAGATTCAACATAAATAATTTATATTTGATTGTAATTAATGATGATAATGAATGCACATATGCATCTTGGTTGGGTTTTGATGAATCCAAGTTTTCTTACTTGCTTTGAGGAGAGACACTAAGTAGAACCTCCAACTTCTTTTTTTTCTTTCAATATTATGCCCCCAATCTTAGAAATCTATAAAATCACCTTCTTTAATATCATTTCATGTATTTTCTTACCAAATTTTAGAGAGTGGATGTAAGGTAAAATAATCCATTGTGGTTAGAATTTGGAGTTTGGCCTCATGCCATTCTTAAAAATTTCAATTTCTTCCCACATAAAGAGATCTGTAAAAAACAATGAGAGCAATTGAAATTATATATTTTCTTTTGATAAAGTATAGATTTGCTATAAATTTTTGAAGTGTTCAATGCATCATGGCCAAAAAGAGTTTGTGGACTACCCCAAAGCCAACAAAATTTGAATCCATGATGTTCATCTTGTTCACCTAAAGTAGTTATAATATTTTATAATATGGAAGGCTGAAAAAGTCAATTCTTACAATGAATTCACACTGAAAAGTTGGAAATTCCTAATGAGTTCACTAATCACTCCATTATTATCATGTAAAACATGCATCAAGGTTCAAATCTCACATATTGACCCCCCTAAAGAGGTTATTCCCTAAGTGTCCATTATAGGGTGATCTAATCACAATGGGATGTTTCACCTTATACTAACCAAAGTCCAATCTAAAATAGCAACACCTAAAATTTTTGAAATGATGATTTGAGCTTGGTGTTTAATATTTAACTAAATTTTCTTGGAGTTTTGCTGGTTGTCATTTGCAAGGGAATTCTAAGTCCTCTCAGAAATCAATTTTTGAACACCAAATGAGCAAATTGTGAAATTTTGAAGGACTATATATAAACGTATCCAAAATCAACCCAAGACTCTCATGAATAGAGGCTATAATACATCTTAAACAAGAATCAAAATGGGTGTTTTTTACAAACAAGTCAATTGGGTGCAATCAACTTACATGATAATCTTAGTAACTGAAGGTGGGTACCTCCAAATCACCACTTTTTGCTACTATGTACCTAGTTACTACTATTAGACTAGTCAAATTTTAGCAAGTGAAAGGAGTTCCAATGCACCAATGAACACGAACAATTTGGATAGCGTATGCAAAAATCATGAAAGGTCTAACTTTTTTTCGCTAATAGATGTTCTAACATCATTTCTTCTACAAATGTACATTTCAATTTTGGAGATGCATGCAAAGTAGCAACAACCATTTTTGTCTTAGGCAGGGTGCAATTCTAGATGCGATTTCAAGTGTGAGGTGTGAGGCTCTAAAAGTGCACATCCTCTAAAATCGCCCACCTCTTCAATTGTACACCACTTATCCATGTTTCCTCCTCGTAGCTTTTAGCAATGTACAAAACAATGCACATTTCAGGAGGGTGGATGATTTCAGATCCTCGTGCCATTCCAACTTCAAAATTCCATAACTAATTCCACAAAGCTCCAGAAAATATGAAACAACTTGGGGTTAGATTCCAATTCCGCTTGTCTTTCAAAGAAAATTAACTAAAAAAACATTTTCAAGGTGCTTCATGTCCCCCAAATCCAGTTTCAGCTCCAGCTCTTTGGTGGGAGATTGATTTATGGACCTCCTACCTTACCCACCTTAGGGTATGATCACACTTGGTGTTAGGGGTGATGTTTGCGATGTGAATCAGGACCAAAAGTAGGTCTAAATTTGTTCCTAAGACCCTCAGTAACAACACTCTTAACACCAAGTGAGAACATACCTTTGTACTACTCCAAATATATTCCTAACATATGCATTCCAAGAAGGTAAGGTACATATGAATGCGACAATAACAAGTGGTATTCAACAACTGCGAATAAAACAAGGCTCCAGGTGAGGCAGATGACGGCCTTTGCATATAAGTTAAGCTTAACTCCATAAGTCAACTGTCAGGAGTACACACACATAAGTCCTCACATTTGTTTTACACCCTAGACTACTCCTTTTCTATTGAGACTCAATGGAGTTGACTAACAAATACCCCCTGTCAGCAAAAATAACATTTCAATCCCAGCATAATGCGCCCCCACCCATCTGAATAATTGTTGTTGGGAGGTTGGACCAGACGAGGTAAAAAATAAGAACAAGTGGATGCCTAGTTGCCTATCCACTGAACACAACAAATTCCCCAAACAAGTAATAAAACAAAAAGATAGATGGGTTCCTTTATATTTGTGTAAAAAAAAAGTTAATGAAAACAAAAAACAAAACAGAAAGATACGGTACCTCATGTGCACCATGTCCATATGTTAAATGAGCCTCTGTCAGTCGGTCAGTCGGTCGGTCAGTCAGTCGGTTGGTCCAGAAGTTCAGGTACTCAAAGATGCTTCTTGTGGAGTGAACATAAGAAGCCCACATGGTCATTCAATTCGACCCAAATAAATTTAGTACAGTCCCAGAAATGGATCAGTAACAGAAGATATCCTTAGGAACAAAATTAAATTGTGGAGCCACTATTTGTGTTACAAGTGAGGTAGTAGGTCCATAAATCGACCACCTATAAGAGAAGTATTCATTAACTCCTAAAGGTTTTGGACTATGTTTTCACAAAAAAAAATGCTCCAAAACTGCCATCTCTAGTACAAGTACCAAGTTTTTGACAAAAAAATGTTTTTTGGGGTACATCTAACTATAGGATCTTATAGTACTTTACTTTGAAAAGATGTGGAAAAAATTTCAGATATTTTTACCATGTAGATTGTAAGATATTAGCATTTGAAGTGACAAAAAATCCCTTTTTAGTCCCTGCGAAAACCAGGTAGCTACACTTCACAAGTTCACATTTGTATGACAAAAATGTTACAAATGGTAGTTACTCTTTGGATTCATTCTTCAAGGCAAGTTGACTACATGATTGAGAATTTTCAAATCATTTGAAATTGTACAACATATAGGAAAAAAATAGTAAGTAGAAAGAAGTAGACAATGATTCAAAATACTAAATTGTTAAACAACTTTTTTGTGGAATTGAAAAATGTCAACCCCAATGGTTGCAATGTTGTAATAAACAATCTACACCTAATTTTTCTATTTTTTGGCAACAAAGCTGCCCCAAATCACTATGTTGCCAAAAAAGGCCATTTGGTCCTTTAGGGGTTAAAATGGCATATTCCGTGTGCCTTTTTCAGACCATGCACTCTAAACCGTAAAAGTGTTGTATAGGACAAGTATACATTTCAGATTGTGTAGTCTAAACCATAAAGGTGCCACCCAAGAGAAGTATCCATTTCAGCCCTGCGTGGTATAAACCATAAAGGTACCAAAGTTGCAGAATGGCACCATTTTAACGAAATTCTCCACAGATGTTTTTTTAAGAATCACTGTAGTATCTTTGCACGTTGAACATTTCTCTTTGAGGATCTACAAGAGGGGGGTGAAATTCTGTAACATGTATGAGATTTTAACGATTATTATGGAGCTCACAAGTATAGGCTGAGGTTCGACTGTAATCCCAATTGCAGACGAGACTGTCTGAAGTCTAAGATCACTCACTCCAGACAGTGTAAGTTCGTTTGCAAGCGCCCTCCGACCGACCGACCGACAGTCAGGCTGCGACGGAGGCATCTGGAGCACCGGATAACTAATGATCCACTGCTCCTTTCCACCAGCGCGCAATCAGCTCTGCCATGGCAGAAAGATTTCCAATAATATAAAACCGCCTTTATGGGATCGATGAAACCTCCCAATTCCGTCATCAGCTCCCTTGCCAAGCCAATAATTCAGTAATATTCTCTGTCAGCTGAAGGTTGACTGCGCGCATGAAGCTGAGGTCATGTAAGGTAGCCATCAATGACAGAGCGAGCTGATCTGAAGTAGATCGGTATTCAAGGTCGTCGACCTCAGTCTGTATCGCCAGGAGTTCGATCGTACGTACCCCTGTTTGGTGGGGTACCCCTTTTGATTTGTTGCAGTACTGGCGATTAGTTAAGCTTCACACAAGGGAGGCTGTCTAGAAAAAAGGTCCAGCGCTGTGCAAGACTGCAAGTGCACACCGCCGGTTCATTTAGCAGCGCTGCAAGCACGACACTTTTCTAGCTAGCCCTGCAGAAAATAATCGGAATGTCAAATCTTACCCTAATGCAGGCTACAAGGTGGCGTCCAATAGAGATCGAGGAATGTCAACCGTACTTGTAATTATCGAAGTTGCGGATCCTACAGTTACAGTTACACCACAGATTGCTTTGGGTTTCGGAAATTGAACTGGAAATTAACAGTGGCACACGCTGTGATTTAATGAACCATCTAGAGTCTGTTTCGAACCTGTAAAAGAAGTTAGTTACCATTTGGGGCTTCAGTAGAGGAATGATGAAATTTACAGACTGTTGAATGGCAAGGAGCTGCGTACAAATCGCGAAGACTAGTACGAGCTTCAGGTTCAACTTCGCTTTCGGAGGGTTACATTGCCAGACAGTGATGGGACATACATAGGCACACACCCTTTGAGATCGACAACGTAGAAGAATTATGGTACGTCACTAGCTAAGTAGCTAGCTAGCTCGTCCTCGTTGTGCAGATTTCAAGAGAGAGTGGATCGGAAACCGTTAAAACCTTGAGCTCGTCTTCTACTTACCAGGCATTAGATACGTAGCATCTATGCACTTACTGTACAGGTACCAATTTTGATTAAAACAAAAGAGAGTCTGAAACTTCTGGCCAGAATTCGTAAATTAAAATTTTTCCCACTTGAGCCTTTAATTTCGGTTGAATGTTTTTTTTTCCAGAGGCCACTCAACTGGGTGGCCGTCACTCCACCCGGCCTACATACTCTGTCAATGAGTCTGGAGCAAGCTAGCTAGCGCGTAGCTTGTATCCACCATAGCTCCTGTCTTATTGCTGATCAATGGCTGCTAAGCTGCACAAAAAGCCACACCAACTGTAGCAGCCTTTGGCTTACTAGCTAGCTGGTGTGACTCCAACCTTCATTTCGTGTCAGTGAGATGGAGATTGAAGTAGTAGCTCGGCTCTTCATGGTGCCATGCGAATGAGAGCAAGGTAGTCACAATCTGCAATAGTGAAATTATCAGCAATTTCTGCCATTTTGCAAAGCTAGAGCTTTCGTGGAGCTTAATGCAGCACTGCAAGGCGGTGCCTGGAGCGAGGACATTCTTAGAAGTGTCCAGACATGATTGATTGAGCATGATTGAGGATACCTGTGGCGATGGTGGCGATGCTTGAGATTGAAGCTGGTGTGCAATATCATCCAGCGGAGTTGAGAAACGGGGTGTAGGATGCGAAGGCCCGAGATAGAGAGATGTCAAGGTGTGCGCTGCCCAAGGGATGGGTAGGAGGTGCTGGAATTCTTGTGATTGTGCTCCTTCAGGTCGTCACTGAGCTTCCTGTTGCAACACATGGGTCGCCCTCTTTGGAGAGTTTTCCGCGCAGGAAGCTGGGTAGGATTCACAGGCAGCTCAGCAGAATCAACAAACCTGCGGTCAAAACCATCCAGGTGATTGGAACTTCACCTGCACTGTTTGAATCTGCTCAGGTTTGTCGTCGTACTCGCAGGTGGTGTGCGGATGGTGTGTATGATAGAAAATGCTCTTTCCGTTCCTTCAACCAATATGTACCCAATGTCTAACCAGTGTGTAAGCAATGTGTAGAGTGAATTTTTCCTTAGGAAATCACGCAATAGAGCTCTCTGGAGAGAATCACTTTGGGCAAACACTTCAAGACCCAATCGATTTCTCGGCATCAAATTTTTTTCACACAATGTTTTGGACGACATCCTAGAATTTGGAGGGTTTAGCATCGTTTTTCAGCAAAACATGCAACGTTTTGGGAAAACAGTTGAGCAACGTTTGGAGCATGCTTCAGCTGAAATGTGACGTTTTTCAGCAAGCATGTTCCAAAACGCTGTTTGTTTCCCTTCGGACATCGTTTAGCACCAACGTCTTGGGTGTCAAAATTTGGAATCTGGTGTTAGTGCTATCGGCAGCGTTTTCTGGAATTGCTGTAGGGTTGAACTCGATCAAGATATCGATACGTTTGCAAACATTCAAACCTCGGGAAATGGTCATAGAGACCACTATTGAAGGGACAGAACTTACACCCTGATTTCTCTGAACGATGAGTATTCATGCGAAGTCATGCTTGCTAATTAACAGTGTCAGTCAAGGGCCAGTCAATAGGAGATCAACAATATCAGGTCTCGAACGTTTTCATTAATATCCTCTAACTCACGTGTCATTAAGACCGATACTATTGTTATTAATGCGCGTTTCGGCAAAGCATTTTGCAAGATCGAGGCCTCCAATTAATTAATGTTCTTGCTGGGATCCTCAAGCTTGCATCTATCCAGTTTTCTGGACATTGATCTGACCGTTCACTCCATGGTGTGCGTTACTGCTGCAGAGTGTTGATGGGGATTTCATTGACTGTGTGAAAAGTACCCAGCAACCGGCCTTCGACCACCCTGCGTTGCTCAACCATTCACTCGAGGTATTTACCCATGTTTCTATGACCGAAAAAATTGCAGTTCAATCTTAATCTTTGTCCTGTTACAGCGTCATGGTTGAATAGGGTTCAACCCAGGTTTTTATTTATTTTAGCAGAACAACCTAAGTATTGGAGAACCACAAACTGGACTCCGTGTGGGGGAAAATTGGAAGTGTGTGGAAGTTGAGCAGCTTGCTGATAGTGGTGCTGATGAAATGCAGAGTCCTCCAGATCATAGTCCTGCGTACATTGTTGATGCAAAGCTGGCCAACAACTCGAGAACAGATGTGCAGCTTTGGCACCAGAGTGGGCAATGTCCCAAAGGCACGGTAGCCATTCGCCGCACTTTGCTGAAGGATGTGCTCCGAGCAGGCGACTTGGATGGCTACAAGAGGAAGAAAAATGGACTGAAGTCGGTGCCGCAACCCAACCGACCGCAGGCCATGTCAGACAACGGCCACGAGGTGAGTCTCAAAAAACTGACACACCTTCGAATTAACAAAAGTAATCTTATATATTAGAGTTCATACCACTTGATTCGGACATTTCAATCAGCTGAATTGGACGTAATTAACAAGCTTGGAATTCTAAACCTTGATTGCTGCAAAAACATTGTTGTATTTCAAGCTTAGATGCATTGTCCATAAAGTATTTTTCGAAGCGTTGATCTAACATTTCGAAAGGGATTGCACATTTCTTTTTCGTTTTGTGTCTGGCACAACAAGAGAAAGGATTGCACATTTAAAATCAGTTTGCAGTCGACTTTTGTCATGTCGAAAAGGAGAATCCCCATCTAACCCACTTTGAATGATTCATAGTATTCAAAACACTTATTGATTGAGCTCTGAACTTTGGAGTTAGAAATGAATGGAGGTGCTCTTATTCATGCCTCCCTTCCTTGAAATCAGTTCACAGTCGATCCGTTTCCATTACATAGAATTGTGTTAAAAAGGAACCTTGCCGTGGATTGGACTCTTTTGTTACTTTGAAAGCGACACAAGTTGTCATAAAATATAATGGATTATTTCAAGAAGCTTCTTATCTCACCTTGCCTTGCACAGGACGTACATTGGGTTTTTAGGATTAGGGTTAGGGTTTAGGGTTTAAGCCTTGATGTAACCGGGATCCAAGGAACTTGTAAAACTAGGGTTCCATTGGTTTCAAATGTTGATGTTTCATCAAATAATAATATCTAATGACGAGGGGTGCTGGAAAACAGCACGCAATCAGCTACATGCAGGGTGGCTTGTATTATGGAGCCCAGAGCACCATGAATGTCTGGAGTCCCAGTGTGCAGGTACCCAGCGAGTTCAGCCTGTCACAGATGTGGATTCTCGCTGGCTCCTTCAACAGTGACCTCAACAGTATTGAGGCTGGCTGGCAAGTAAGTGACCTACTCACCTGCTCTTTTCACACCCACCCTAGCTAATGAAGGACACTCTCTGTCTGGAGTTCCAAATTCCCAATTTTTCCTGAAAATCTCCCCTGTTGTGGATACTTTTGCTTGGACAAGGTCCACATTTTTTGAAGTTCCAAACACCTGTGCAATTAAAGGGCAGATTTGTCATCCAAGGTACGCAGTGTCATTTATTCCTGAGGGTGGGTTAAGCGTATGCATCATCATAGAAATGCTTGACCTTAGAAACTGTAAGATAACCCAAGTCTGGAGTGGTGGTGGAAAGTAGTAAATATTGAGGTACGCAAGTAAATTTAAAAATAAATAAAAATTGATTGGACAATGTTCGCTTATCAAGTATTGAACACATGTGGCAAGATCACATTTGTCTCCTCCATGGTAGGGTACCATCATCAAAATCAAATCAAGAGTCAAGTTGCGGAAAATAATAAATGTTGAGCAGCGCAAGTAGTGAAGGATTTATCGTTAAGAATTTAGAATTTAGACTCTCTCAGCAGAAATTCAACGAGGACGCTACAATTTGGGATGATGATTTGGTGCCGAAGAATTCAAATCTTGGAAATACGCTTACAGAATAGAAACTGGAAAGAAGTGTGACTTACGATGCCATCTCTAGATTACGAGGTTCCATTACGAGACTGTTGTCCCTCCGCTATAGCGTGAAAGTGGGAATTGTTTGATACCTAGAAACTGTTGCAGAATCTGACCAAGTGCAGTACACTCATGTAGGTGAGTCCACAGCTGTACGGAGACAACAGTCCAAGACTCTTCACATATTGGACGGTACAGGACACGTTTTATTTCATTATCTACTTGCTATCTATGTCAATTGCGTTATGTCAGTTCAGTTCCAATACAACTCTGTTTCTCTGATAGCGGTATGACTTTCAGCTTCTTGGTGTACAGACTGATGCATACCAAGCAACAGGATGCTATAATCTTCTGTGCTCTGGGTTCGTCCAAACCAGTAATGCAATTGCCATAGGAGCGGCTATCACTCCTGTTTCAAGCTCCGCTGGGTCGCAGTACGATATTCGCATCCTTATTTGGAAAGTACGTGAATCCATGTGTCGGCCATAATTCTGAGTCCTACATGTAAAAAGCAAGCAGAATCCTACATGTAATTGATTTCGAGGCTCACTTGAAGAATTAATTTCAAATTCTTATAAAGCACACTCAATATGTTTCATGGACTCATTAATGGTTCCGCGAATTTTGCACCTTCAAGCAGGATCCCATCAAGGGCAACTGGTGGATGCAGTTTGGGGACGGGCACTTGGTGGGCTACTGGCCTGCCTCCCTTTTCACCCATCTCGCCACGAGTGCGACGATGTTGGAGTGGGGAGGGGAGGTGGTGAACACGCAACCCGACGGCCACCATTCGGCCACCACGATGGGCAGCGGCCAGTTTGCGGAGAAGGGATTCGCCCAGGCCAGCTACGTGCGGAACATCATGTACGTGGACGCCGAGAATGTGCTCCGGACTCCCGTGGGGATGCAAACTCTGGCGGAACACCCAAAGTGTTACAACATTCAAAGTTCGTTCAATAGGGAATGGGGCGCCTACTTTTATTACGGTGGACCAGGCCAAAACTCGGATTGCCCATAATTAGGGCACAACAACCAACACACATACTCTTCAGGAGCATCTTATAGATAGAACAATTCTTTTGTAATACAATCCCCGGATTATGGTAGACAGCCACAATTCTTATGTAATGCAGCCCAGGGTTGTGGTTTCCAGGCAGTAGAGTAGAATAAGCACATGCCAAGAAGGGTGCATATATGATCCAGCTAGTGTAATACACAATCATGTGGTCACTTTGGATCATGCATTCACCTTAACTTAGCCCCCAGCATTTAAGATATTAAGCTTCAGAACTTACCAGCAGTGCAGCTGTCCACCTCTTTCAAGCGATGTGCTCCATCCTCGTTCCATTCCTTTGTTGTAACAGATACCTCGACCGACGAGTATTGACAAACTACAAACTGAAGAAAATTTTATGACAACAGCTCGGAGACGACAAGGATACAGTTGGTAACGAGAATATCAGCTCCAAATCTAAATCATATTTTGAAAGGGAGTGACATGTACCTGGCTATTATTATGAATGATACTCAATTCACGTTCTATCCACAATCACAGTCCCTCCCTGCAGGTGGACTCAACTAAAATCTGGATGACTAAGCTCACAACTTGATTGGCGCCTTCCAAAAAATCCGGCGCATGCCGACCTACTCAATCTCAAAGATTCACGAATATACTTTACAACGCCTACTAGAACAACATTTGCCATGGGCACATATATATGTGCAGGCACTAAAACCTGTTAAGACCGGTTACTATCAAATCCAAGCTAAAGAGCCACGATCCTGCGCAGGTTGAGGACGTCCTCTCGTCGGTGTAGGAGGCCGATGCTCATTAAGTTCCTGTTGGACCAAACAAAAAGAATACTCGTTACTTGATTAGTTACTTAACCCCATTAACACTGCCTAGAGCTGTTTGTAATGCATGGAAGAAGTAATCCTAAACGACAGTCAGACCCTGATCCTCGATCTTGCATAGAATATCAGAAATCGAACTTTATGTAGAAAAGAAGCAGATACCTGCATCCAAGTGTCGTCGACGTGATGTTCGGGTGACGACTCAGGCGAGGTGATCGCAGGGGGGAGTGGGTGGATAAGCTTAGGAACTACAACTAAATCCCTACCAAGAACCAAAATTGCTCCTGCGTTGTTTGCAGTCCCTGTAGAATCGACACTCCTCATCAATCACAGTAATATTATGCTTTTGACATCTGCACCTGAACAGAAGTGACATACATATTACAGCAGAAAACTGAGACATCAAAATTCTGATAATGGAAGTTCGGGCACATACCACAATAGTTTGTAGCGGAAAATAGCGTAATCAGATGACCTTGGGCAAATCGTTCAAAGCCGTCCATTACACATTCATGTGCTCTAACAATGAGCTGGAGATCGTTATTCTTACAGAATTCCATGACACGATCCGGCTGACGTTCCATGCCACAAACACTGATGTTAACTGCCAATGCCTTCAGGCAAGAATAGAAAGGTTGCCAATTCTATATTTTTCTGTAAACATAGGAAGAGACAATCGTGATTCAAAATGCAATATACTGTACTAAGAAACTCACCCCAAACGTAACCAAGCCTGGACCTCGTGCATTTGGACGCAGACCCTCAACGCTATCATTCTCAGTGGGATCAGACCTGTCCAAGAGTTTGTTGACTCCGTCAGAAGCACAAAAAGAAATCCAGAAACTAAAATGCACCAAGATGCAGACGGGCCAACAGTGAATCAACGACAGAATAATTGATGAGTAACGCATAAAGCACAATAGACAGATTTGCACTGTACCAAAGCAGGTCCATCAGCACAACAGAACCAGCTTCCATAGTGATGGGGCGTTGAAGGTCTTCAATCTGACGTATATAATTGATAGATCTTCCAATTCCACCGTGCATACAGATGATCTTCTTCTCTATCAACGCTGCAAGCGGCAACCAATTAAAGAGCTGATTGATACGTTGCCATGTCCAGATGCCATCACGCTCCCCCTGCATAGAAATCAAATGTCACTACCACAGAAGACGATTGGAACAATTGGACAACCAGGGAATTCGTGAATTGTAATCCGAAAATTGCATACTGACTTGGCAACGCAGTAAGACGTGCGATTAGAGAGCAAAAAAACATACCATGCGTTCTATGCATTCAATACGAAAACCAAATAGAGCATTGATATCAGCAGCTTCATGATTGCCTCGAATAAGGTGGACATTCGTAGGATATTCAATCTGCCACACAAGTGATGACAGTGAGTCATAAAAGCACTGAAAACAGTGGAATTCCTCTACACTCTAGATATCAAATAGTCTGTCGTAGATTTAAAACAAAAGAATTCATAATTTCAGCAGACAATACCAAATGAACAAGGGATATTCAGAAACTAAGATGGACTTTACAATGCAGTAGCAAAAGTGAGTCATAGCTGACATACTGCTTGAGATGTAACAGCTTCAAGTAGGATCTCACATATCTTGTTGAACAAGAGAAAACTTAGGCTGTTACATATGAGAGCTCACCTTCAGGGCTAGTAGCAGGATGATTGTCTCTAAACTGTGCTGCCCTCTATCAACGTAGTCTCCCAAGAAAAGATAGTCAATATACCTGAAAAATGAAATTTGGGGAGATGAAAAACTACAAAACATAATATTAATATCGTCTGGGCAGATTCTCACAATATTTCAGAAAGGAAATGCTGCCGGTCATGCAAAACAGTGTCAACAAGTATGAGCCATGGGATTACATACGTGATATCACCAGCTGTAGATGGGGAACCGTATTCATCAAACAAGCGCATGAGGTCTCCAAATTGACCATGAAGGTCGCCAAAGATTTTAACAGGGGCTCTTATTTGTAAAACACTTGGTTCTTGGGCAAAAAGCCTTTCTGCTCTATTACAAAGATCAGCTATTTCATTACAATCCAAGAAAAACTGCCGTTTTGTCGGTGGCTTCCAGCCACGTGGTTTAAGCAAGTAGGACAGAACCTGCATATAAAACCAAATGCTTAGCAATTAACATCTTGTAAGAAAAACAAGCTCTAGCCTCAGTAGTGAGAGCGCCTCGATGCAACTCATAAGTCTTACAATGTAAACATGTTTTTATGTTTTTCAACCTGGTTGAACAGTATGAAACGTCCAGAAGTCGATTCATATTTTAAAAGAAACTACTCATACACCAGCAAAGAAACAACAAGTTCATTAAAGATACAAAATGGTCACAGGTATCCCCATTTTCCCAAAACATTCCTCTGGTGAACTTTAAGACCAAGAAAAGTCGAGAATAAATGGTGCACACCTTTTTCTGCACACCACTTATGGACATTTGACGATCCAATAGCCGTCTTGCATTGTAATAGGCATTATCGGGAGTTCCATAGCTGACTCGCCGTCCCTCATTCTCAAACTGATCAATTGAAAGTTGTCTAACCAGTCCGCCGAGAGCACCACCAGACTCAGCTGCCACAACAACCTGCACTTGCTCGCAAGTTCAACTCAGATATTCCCTCTCATCTCTCTCTCAAAAATTGCGTTATCAAGACAAAATATTAGTTACTTGTGCTTTTCAAATCACGTACGACATCTAATTCATATGGTAGGCAGGATGAAAACAAAGCATGAGCTGTCAAGTGAAAAAGTAAGGGCTGATTGAAACAAGTGACAAAGCAAGAAAATATTTACCGCTCTGTGATGCAGCCTCACACCCGTGGGAGGGGTCTGAGCTGCCGTAGCAGCCATAGAGGCTCCATTCATACTAACAAGAGCTGCGGAGGATGGTGACGAAGGAGGCTTCCCACTTGACGTGGCTTCAGCTCCCCGATCCCTATCAGGGCTGTGCGGCTCCAATTCTCCATTCTGGTGACGAGATTTTGCTTCAGCAGCAGCTAAGGCAGCACTTATTGCTTCTGCTTCAGCTGTCGATGCTTCCACAAGAGATTCGACTCCTCCTCTTTCGGTCCTAGCAAATCCGGCAAACATGTTGCACGCTAAAAAGTTAGCAGGATAATGAGTCCAACCATACAACAGAAACTATAATGGCTTTAATACTAACAAGTAATTAGATATTCTCCGAGAAGCCAACCAAACCAAATCTCATGCCACGTTAAGGCTAAACCCCCGATTCTTAGTAAAGAGAGATCAACATTGAAGAAATCAACAGGGTAGTTGAACATTAATTGTCAGCGTCTTACCTGTGTCCATGTGAGACAGCGTTTTCAGTGCTTATATCCATTGTTGTATCACCATTCACAGGTGCTGCGACTGGATTAGCCAACAAAACAGAGGCTCCGTCAGATCCCGGCGAATCAGGATGCGGCAACTTTCGCACCTCCGGAGGCTTATGGGATGGTAGTGGCTGAGGTGAAGGAGCGGCTGCCGCGGCATGTAGAGCAGCCGACGTGGTTTCTACTGCTGCTAAATCCTCTGCTACTAATAAATCGTCCAGTAACACCCCTGTCCAATCCAGAATAAAAAATTAAAGACGTACAGCATAAGCTCCTCTAATTGTATGAGTTCTTGTAGACGATCTTCAGGAGGTTTATCATGATAAGTGCTCCAACAGTCCATAGAATTGAGACATGGATGATATCGTCCATAAAATATATAAGCTTCTCTCCATTTCGTTATAAATTTTAAATTGTGGAAAATAGAATCTCAAAATTGATCACAAAAATACAAAAACAACACAATCTAAAATATCAAACTTGACCATGCCACTAAGCAAAAATATTAAGAATAGAAGGTACCTCCTCTGAGTCCACCGTACATAAAAACCAGATCACCAACAGAGGCAGCAGCATGACGACAGCGTCTGGTTAACTCATTGATTGCATCTCCGCCTGCTGCATCATTACTAAACCTTCCTATTCGTGGACTGGTGACTATCCCTCTTCTATCACACCACACCCCAGCAGCTGTATCGAGGACTGCAGAATACAGTAACAAAGAAAGATGTCACAACCTAAAGGTAACACATGAAAAATGATCAATTTTATGTAGTATTCGCACTACAAGTCCACTACCAAGGGACAGTCGGTAAAATATCCTTCGTAACAAGTAATCTATCCGCCTTGTGTTGCAGCATAAAGACACTGGACATGAGGTGTACAAAATTCCGAACCTGCCACACTAGAAGAGTCCTCTACCATTCGACCACCACCAAGAGCTCCTCCTGAAACGTGTAATCTCGCGTTTACGAACACCTGCACGTAACATATGGAGAGGCTACATTCTATTCAGAAAGGTAGAATTACGGATAGAATAATCAAGATGAAGTATCCTTAAAATACAGAAAATTTAAGCCGATACCGGCAAAAGTCAACAAAAAGATGATGCAACACTGTAATATATGAACCAGCTCAGTACTCCAGCCTTACAGCTGCATGTTGATATCTTGGAGACGGAGATATGCCAGGTGCTACTGCCCATTCCCACCTACCATCACGATGTTTTGCAAGGCCATATGCACTATCAAGTGGCTGCAAGTAAACACAGATCCACATGGTTAAAGACTCTTATTTGCTCATTGAAAGTGCTGATTATATATTTCGATTTCAGCAAATCCTCGATAAGGCAGAATCCAAAAACAATACCGAAGAACAACACAGATGAGCATACCACACTATTGGCATCCCTTCCACCAGAAAGAAGTAGTAGACCATCTGATCGCGCACAAGCTGTGGCGTACCTATAATAAAACAAAACATACTAGAAGGCATTAGTGTCTTCCCCGAGAAAACAGGAAAGGATAAAACAGGAGCCCGTGCTCAGGCAGTCCGTGGTCAACAGCTTAACAATGACAGCTCAATACCCAAACCAGATCGTGAACACTACAGTAACACTGCGAATACCCAAAACAGATAACAATTAATACACAGGCCAACCCAGCACCGACCACACGTCGATAAAACGGACATGCTATATCACATAATCACCACCCTTGTGACAAAGAGGAGTATGCTGCTCTTTACTTGTATATGCTTAGAAATCCTTGTGAGAACAATTATTCCTATAACTTACATGCATGGAGGAGGACCATCGCCTTCGGGCTCCAGCTTCCTCCACTCGTAGGGTTTGGCCGCTGTATCAAGCGCCCATACATCCGCAAGCGGGCGTTTGCCTGCCAGAAAATTTCCCTGTGAGTAAAGAATAACACTAAAAATCCAGAACTTAGTGAGGGTTCAAAGGGCAGTCTAAGCACCATCATTTCCGCTGATAGAGAGGATAAATCGCTGTCCAACCAAAGCCATAACATGCCCATAACGAGGTCCCGGACCTGGCCCTTGCACAACCACCCTAATAAAAGTGATCCCCATTAGTCCTCGTACTTAACAGTGGATCGACGTTATCCATATTTAAAGAGCATCAGTTCCCTACTAAACTAGTGACAAGCAACAAGCATATAGGGTAACATATAGCTTTAAGCTAATACAATATTTCATGATACCTCTAGCACGTGAATGCTAGAAAAAGGCTCTCTTCCCGTTCCCGGCTAGAATCCTTCACACTGATAATTGCCTTAAAATCACCCACCTGTGCCATCTGGGCTTGGCTTGCGTGAGGTCCAAAACGTGCAGATCGTCCGTTGAGAGCCCTGCTGGTCCTATTCCTCCCTGCGTGTACTCCACCTTTGTCAGCTCCTCTCTAATAGTTGCCTAAGATAATAAAATAGCATACGAACACCTAATGCTGCGACACCAAACTCCTAGTTAGCCACACCTGAATTACCACCATAGTGCCTACAGCAGTTGCTGCGTGTGCAGCTCGAGGAGAAGGAGGGTCTCCAACTGGAGTAAGCCTGAATCACATGCAAGTAATTGTCACCACGTGTTTTTGAAGCAACTTACAATCCTCACTTGTCTATACATAAGCTGGAGTCGATCAATTGAACACTTTATCTAATCGAAAGGAAATCGCACAGCAAAGAAGCCAGGCTAGTACTTAATTACAATCAAATCTCTAAGACACTTTCTGACAATCCCGAGCTCTCAAATCCAGAACCTCAAGAAGGCTGGCAGTAAGTTAACCTAAAACAGCAAAATGTTATAAAATGCCCCCAACGAAACATTAAAACCTTAGGGTACAGATTTATAATAGTGTTGCTAACAAACTGGCATACTTGCAAGTGCAATGCGTGAAGAGCTAACCTCGTCCATTTGTTCGATTGAACGTCAAAGCAGTGAACGTCAGCAGTAGCACCTGCCAAACCTGTAGAACCAGTGCGAAAGTGGAACTAAGCTCGCCATAAGCTAAATCGGTGAAACGACGCCAGAAACCTAGCCTCACTAGAACTAAACCGTCGGCGACCAATTAAAGATAATGAGCCGGAATTGCAAGTCTATTCACTTTCTTCAGCATTTCATTTTCGAATCCCTAAGTGTGTTGGAGGTAGTTCCAATCAAACCTAGATCAAGCACACGCATTCGCACCCGGCATTCTATCGTAAATACCGTACACCAGTTCCTACTTCGCAATCACACGCACTTTCCATTAGATCCTGCTCTCAAATCACAAAAAATGTAAGATAGAAACATACGAATGCCGGCCCCAGGTGAGGCAGTTTGAGGACCAGCTGCACTGCTCCCTTCCAAGGCGGTCGCGCCACCAAAGAGAATCAGCCTCGGACCAATATACCCCGGCGATCCCTCTTCATTCACAGCAGCCACCGCCGTCAATGTGTGCCCACACCGAGGACCCGGTCCGTCATCCCGCTTATCCATTACCGATTTAACTACTCTATACGCAGGCGCCGACCGTGGACCTGCAGCAGCAACGTGGTGATACTGCTGATGGGAGCTTTGCGACATCGCCGGTGTCGGAGGGGGCGACGTCGCCACCGACTCTTCTACCCCATTCTCCGTCGACGACGCTTCCCCTACCCCTGCCTCCACCTCCACCTGTTCCCGTCCATTCTGCTGCCCTTTCTTTAGCTCCTGCTCTTGCGCATTGTCGTCCGCGGTTTCGCCATTCTGCTCTATCACCTGCTCCTCGGTTGCTGACGCCTGTTCTCCCATCGCTGCAACCCTAAGAAGTCCGCAAACCTAATCGGAACTCAGTCCCTCCTCTCACTCGCCTCTCCACCCCTGCCGCACCATCATTCCAACGTTCCACACACATTCACACCGCTCCGATCCATCATCACCTTCAAATCTTCCTAATCGACCTCAAAATCTGGCTAATCACAACGACCGCGACAACCTCGTATCGAGAAAGAGCGACCGAAACTCTGTGAATGTATTAAATCCAAAGGCCAGCTCCCGCCGTCCAGTCGTCCGTCCGTTTCGGCCGACGCCTCCCACGCATACACACGCGCACAATAGCGCCACAGCAGACAACAGAACGGACACAGGAGAGCGAAGGGAAGCGATCACAGAGGGGAAGGGAGGCGACGAAAAAGACGGGGCCGCAATATAGATAAAGAAGGAGGAATTGGAACGAACGAACAAATGCTTCGTCCGTCTATTCCGGGTTCACTCACGTCTCTTATTAAGGCGTGCGTATCACTCAGAGCCGCGAGTGCACGGAAAGATGGACGATAAAGATGTAGAAAGCGGAACGGAAAGTGGAGGGAACGAAAAACTTCCGTCAAACTCCGTCCCTTCCAGCAGCCCCTCCCGCGCATAGTAGACTAGAGAACAGAATGGGATCTTGATAGAGTACAGTAGGGCGGACTTCCATGCAGTTGGAATCCAAAAAAACAATTTTTAAGTTTTCTAGAATTGGAATTGTTTTAGACGATTTTCATGATGTTTACATTTCTACACTTTAGGGGCAGCTTGGTCTTGTTTTCAAACTGAAAGCAAACAAAAAAGTTCAAGTTTAATGTCAACTAGGAATATTAAAATTAGTTTCTCAAAGGTCAAAAAGTTGTTTTCTCTATTCATTATGGGCCTCTCCTTGTAATATTGCCAACCAACAATTTTGATTCTCTTCTTGCAAACACTACACACTTCCATGCAGAATTTCAAAAATCTTCTGTCTTTTTTGTAAAGTGTGGTAAGTTTTTGTACATGGATGTTTACCCTAAGTAAGTCAAGATGTTAAGGGACTTAATTTCAATCCTTTAAGGAATTTTGGTCTTTAAAACTAATATGAAAAATATAAATTGTTTTAATAGTGTAGGAACTTGAAGATGACTTTATCTTCACTCTAAATAATCAAAAAATAATTATACATATTTTGAAAGAAATATTCAAACACAAAAGTTGAATTGATATCTATAACCAACCTTGTCAACTATCCTTATAGGCACCTTAATTTTATTCCACAACAAGAATTCAATTCATGAGTGCACTTGGATTTAAGAATGGAAAGGAACTTCAAAGAGTAGTTTAGATACACTTTGAGGTAAAGTAGCCCATTGCAGTCAAATGACCCATTGCGGTTACCAAGGAAATTATCCATTGTGGGTTTTATTCAATATGTGAGATGTGGGCCACAATGCATGTCTTACATGACAATAATGAAGTGAATAGTGACCTCCTTAGGAAGTTCTAACTTTTCAATGTCAAATTCATTGTAAAAATTGACTTTTTAGGACTTCCATGATAAAAAATATTTTGACTGCATTAGGTAGTAAGATGAGTATTATGGATTCAAATTTTGTTGGTTATGGGGTAGTCTATAGACTCTTTGGGGCCACGAGGCACTAAACAATTCAAAAATTCCTAGCAAATTCATACTTTGTCAAAAAAAAATATAATTTCAATTGCACTTGTTGTTTCTTACACTTGTACTAATGTAGGAAAAAAATTGAAAAATTTCAGCAACAAGATGATGTCAAACTCCTCATTCTAACCAGGATGGGTTGTTTTACCTTATTAGGAACAAAATTGGGTCAAGGAAATGAAATAAGGTTCCTTCGCTTTGATGCTCTGAGCATCCATTTGTGAACTTATTGTTATTTTTGGATGATCATATTTGAATAATTTGAATTCATACTTGGAATCAAAGCTCTTGAATGAAATAGGAGAGGTTCTAAAATATAGAATTATCCACTATAAATAGCAACTATTTTTTTCAATTATTCCATGTGATAAAAATTAATTAATTTAAAAGACTCCCTATCTATAAACATGTAGTTGTACTCTACACAACTTTGTAAGAATTAAGAAGGTAGTGCTTGGAAAGAAGGTGATGATTAAGATAAAGATACCAAAGTCTCAACCAAAGTACATATTAGACAAATGATTTATCCTTTTCATACACATGATAATAATCTTTTTCAGTGATGATTGTAAGAACATATTAAAAAACATATGAGAGCAACGGTTGGATCTTATTAATTCAAAAACTATAAGAAATCAACTACTTTGTATAGTTTAGAAAGACAAGTAGGTTTAATAGAATTCCATAAAATCTTATTTAGAGATCATATTTATAATATTATTAGAGATGCAATCTAGACAGATTTTCCACCTATTTTAGCCCGAATTTTTTTGAAAAAGTTATTCATTCTTAGAATATTTTCTAAAAATTTCAAATTTTATATATCTATTGTTTTGTACTCCAAATTTTTTATTGAAAATACAATAGAATTCTTTGAGGTGAACTTCTCTAACGCAATGACCTCTTTGAAGTGATGGGATATTGATTCTCTAGTCCCATACTAGGCCCAATCCCATTCACATCAAATAGGTTCTTTGAGATTCTTGAACATAGGGACTTCAACCCAAGCCCAGGGCTATTAGTGATGGAATATAAATTACTTGGTTTTGTACTCAATCAAATCCTTGACATCTACATCAAAGAAGTTCTTCAAGATTCTCGAGCATATGGACTTCATTCCAATCATGGGGCTATTAGTGATAAAATATTGATTATTTGGTCTTGTACTCAGTTCAATCCTTGACATCTACATCAAAGAAGTTCTTTGAGATTCTTGAGTATAGGAACTTCCCCTCAATCTTGGGGCTATTAATGATGGAGTATTGATTGTCTGGTCATGTATTATGTCCAATCCTAGACATACACATCAAAGAAGTTCTTTGAGATTATTGAACACAAGCACTTCAGCCTGGACTAGAGGCTATTATTTTACAAAAGTTCTACTATGGACCATAATTACCAAAGCCAGACTATTTGGGTTGGTCTTCTATCTCAAATAAAAGTCAATTACCTCGCAAGTTTTCAAATCAACAAAAAAATCCTGAAAACATATGCTTATTTCTAAAACAATGTTAATGAATTTTGTTGGTTTTTCTTTATCAATTAAGGTAACTACATCCAAATTGCACACCATTCGATGTGCATGGGATTGTTTTTCAATATGATAATGACAATCCCCATCATTTTCTATCTTTGCACCTCTAAAAATATTTATTTTGCCTTACACTACTTTAGATTGTGTCCACAATTGCTTATTTGGTTATGGATGGCTTCACCTCATTCACACTTACATGTAAAAAGTTGTAAACTTTTTTCCCATATCAATGAAAATTGTCCATGAATTTGAAGAAGAGAAAAAGAAGAAGAAGAAAGTCAATAAGATAAAAGCATTAGTTGTCAACCACACCCAATACCCAACCTATAGGAACAAGCTAGAACTCAAGCTTAGAATGTTTTTTTTTGTTCTTTTCAAGGTTGGGACTAATAAGGTCATGACACATGTCGTGAAGTAGTGAGCAAGAAAGTAAAAAGAGATGAGCAAGAAAGTAGTTCTTCAATGATTAGAATTAGAATACTCTAAGCACATTGATTGTGGGTCAACACTACTTTTTGGCTTCTAAAATTCATAGTAACTTCAATATTAGGAATAAAATTCTAAAAAACTAAGCATCCCCATATTTCCTATCTTCCCACACGGGAAAAATTTCCACCATCCCATACTCCTCCCCATCTGCTCCAAAATTGCTTACCCCCTTGAGCGCCCCAACAATCCAAATCTTGGCTTCTCCAATTTGAAAAAAACAAGTTTGTGTTTGACTATTATAATCTTTTGAGTGGTATGGTCAATGGACATGTCCTTTTTCCCACACCTCCAGACCTCTCTTGATCACCAATCAGTACAGTTGAATTATGTGTATTTCTTACTAGGAGGAAGTTTGAATGGAATGAATTTGCAAAGGTCTAAGGTGGGTACACCTAAAACCGCCACTTTTTGCTACTGAACCTATTTACCATTATTAGACTGGTCAAATTTTCATATATTCTTGTTGACAAGTGAAAGGAGATTCCAACGCACTAAAGAACATGGCATTTGGGTACTGTATGCAAAAGTTATTAACCCTTGAGCGCCCCAACAACCCAAATCTGGCCTCTCCAATTTGAAAAACGTCTGTGTTTGACTACTATAATCTTTTGAGTAGTACAGTCAAAGGACATGTCCTTTTCCCCACACCTCTGAGTCTCTCTTGACTACCAATCCGTACAATTAGATTATGTGTATTTCTCACTAGGAGAAAGTTTGAATGGAATGAATTTGCAAAGGCCTAGATTTCACTGAATTTGCTTTGGGCGCTCAGGGGTTAAGGGTCAAAGTTCGTTTCTGAAAGTGCTCTATACAAATAGGTATATCTGAAATTCGAAATCTACAAACCGTGTAGATGGCGCTTCAAGGTCAGGTGCCATTTGGGGGGTGCCTACCTTATATTTCACTGAATTTGCTATTGGCGCTCTCAGGGGTTAAGTGATCCACTATTGATGCTTCTACCTTACCTATTTTTTTTAAATATTTTTTTTTTTGTCTTTTTTTTTTTTCGTCTTTTATTGTAACTTAATTTGATTTGCCCAGGCCTTTCCTGGCATGTAAGTGAAAGCCAAGTCTTTGGGGGCACGGAAGAAGTTAGAGTGTCCTTCCTAATCCAAGTGTACTACTGACCCCTCCAAATTGAAATTGAAAAGCGTGCACAACGGCTTCGCCTTGGAAACAGCAACAAAACAACAACTGCTGCTCAGTTTCGTTATTAGTGATGATGACGCGACGTCTGGAGCCCCTCTGCCACGCCACCTAGATTGTTGTACCGCTCGTACCACCCGACATCCGCCACGCGTCACTTAACGAGGCCTCTTCCGCTTCCACCCAGTTCCTAGATTCCTCCGCCCACCATCTACGAGTAACGTAGTTTTTTTGCTATAGTTCTCGCAACCTAGACAGAACAGAAGATTCGGCATCGAGCAAAGAAAGCGCGATTCAACGGGATCCCCGCACTCGAATGTGTCTCTAGCGCATTGAAGAATTTCTCGATTCTTGTATAATTTTTTTAGCAACGTTTCCATTTTTTAGGGTTGAAACTCCGTGATGGGGGTTTAACGTAGTGTAGAGTTTTTGTCGCGCGTGTAGTTTGGCGCAGAGAGCGCGCGATCCGAGCTAGAAACATGGGTCATGGGAGTAGCACTCCCAGTTCGAGTGAGCAGTTCGTAAGCGCGGCCAAGTAGGTTTCGGAATCACCTGTATTTTTGTTTTTCTTCTGTGAGGATCGCGGAAGTGCAAATTCGTGTTGCATTCGGGTGTTGCGAAAAGAAAATTCAGAGGTTGATGTTGTGTGTGGCAGGCGGTTCACGGAGGCGGAGTTGCGGGACTTGAAGAAGCTGTTCGTTTCCTTGGCCTATCAGTCGAGAAGCGGCGGCGAATATATTATAGCGTCTGTCTTTCAGGTACGAATTTGAAACATTTTCGTGGTTTCCTTGTGCCCTGTGTTGATATTGTTTTTCGCTCACTTGCAATTGAAGTAGAGTTCTCTTCGTCCTATAGAAAAGCCGAGGGAAGAAATCAGTGGTTTGTTTTCTGGGAGTCTACGCTTTGGTCAGTTGGCGGTACCTTTGCCAAAAGGTCCCGCTCGTACCAACCAATGAGCTAACTGGGGAAGTTCTCTAACCTATTGCGTGTAAGGCAACTGATGGGGAGTCAGGTTTCAACTAAGATTAACGGCTCCCACTGTACTGGGTTGGCCCCGCTATCTCTGACCTATCAGCTAACTGGGAAGTTAAATAACCTATTGTGTGTAACGTAACTATTGGGGAGTCAGGTTTCAACTGCTCCCACTGGGTTGGTTGGTGTACATTTATGGTTTTAACTTAAAACTGACCCTGCTTGAATGGTGTGGATTTAGGACTAATTACCATGGCTTTGTGTGGATTTAGGACTTCTAGCCACTGGTATAGGCACAGTTGGTTTAGTATGCCAAAAAATTGAGTAAAGTTAATTGTGGAAATGAATGTAATTTTGTTGTACCAATTTGGCTATCTTGGTAGTGCTGCGAGTCCAACTTTTTTTTTACATTTTACAATGTGATGACAACCTGATTGGAAATTTTTCCCAGGCCCATTTTGGCATCCATGGTTCGTTAGGGGGGCGATTATTTGATCTGATTACCCAGAAGCGAGAAAACAAGTCCCTCTACTATGAAGACCTCGTCATTGCAAAGGTATGGAGCAACCTGCCGGCCCTTATCTCAGACCCTCGATTTGATGATGCAAAACAAAACTGGATATCCACCATTAAAGGTGCATGCTGTTAAATGGACAAGCGCTCCAATTTGGAATGGTGTGCATATGGTGTTCATTTTAGACGAGCAATGTGGACCCGCTGTACTGTACATACCGAAACTTTTGTTGATCATAAGTACAGTGCCCGGCAACCATGTTACGGACACCCAATTGTGCCCATTCAAAGAGTTTTGCACAGTATAGAATAGTATTGGCATTTTTTGTCTTGCATAATTAAGATTCAAGTCTTACCAAATTTCAGTTTCAAATTTTTGGTGAATTGTTTCTTTTAATATTCATGGTTTTACTTAATAATTGATTGAAAAACATTGGTGATGAGTTTTAAAAATTTGATTGCATAGATATGCAGGGAGCATCCATACAAACATCTTTCATTTTATACCCCCCCATTAAGTAACAAAAATATGATTTGTGTTCAATGTGAGGTGTTGTATGACCAAACTTTGTAAAATAGAGATCTCTATATTTGAGCTAGATTTTGGCAAAGTAATTGTACCATTGTGCTCAAAGGTACAAAATTAATCATGGTGTAAGGGTCATATAGCAAAATCAAATTACAATTGTACTCTATATCATGCAAGAGTATTGGAATGGCATAATAGGATGTCCGTAACGTGTTGGCCGGGCACTGTCAATGGGCCGTCATTTGTTGCCACAAAAGAATGCTTCATGAACATTTTTCTGAGCTACCGCGTATTTGAGACACCTGCCTCAGAGCGTTTCCACAAGTGATGTGCTCTGTATAATGTTGAAGGGCGAAATTCATTCACCTAGGTTGATATCTTGTTGGTTTTGAAAGAGTTTCTTCTCATTGAGTTTTGCCTTTGCAATGCTTGTAATCATTTACTGGATGCAGGGGTTCTACGAGAAAGGTGCACCAGATGAAGCCGAAACCTTCATGTACCAGCTTGTGGACTTGAGTGGAGATGGGCCTATTCAAAGGTTTCTCCATCCATTCCTCCGTTTTTAATCCTATTGAGCTCAGCGTCTAACGTTGTACTTGTAGCAATCTTGGTCGTGCAACGAGTATTTTCCCAGAGAAACATATTTGAATTGCAATTTTTTACCGGAGGGTCATTTCGCAAGGGGTTCAGTATGCAGTTTCTGAAGTGCCACGATAACCCCTATTAAGAGTGGGCTGTTTTTTTTTGTTTTTTTTTTATCAATTTTGAATAGGCCTCATGGTGACTCTCTTTGTCCAATATTTTTCTCTTTTTTTACCAATACAGACGATGTTCTTCTGTGGTTATGGTGATTTTATATCTTTGCCCCATTTAAGTTATATGATCAATTGAATCCTTCTGTACAATGAATCCTTGGTCTTTTAGGGGTTAACTTTGGTAAAGGGATGTGTACTCGAATAAATTTTCAATTGAATGTTCTGGTTTTGGGGTGCAGGACAGAGGTGGAAGCGGTGATCTTATCCGTTCTGCAGACGGTCTTAGGATCTAAAGATGCAGTGCCGGATGCGAGCTTGCCAGAGGGAAGTCTGCAGGCGTTCCATAAGTCAGCGAGCTTTACCGAAGTCGTGGAGGAGGAGGAGAATACGGCGTCTATGTCCCTTGAAGACTTCCGCAAGTGGTGTGCAGCTGTTCCTTCCATCAAGAAATTTTTGTCGACTCTATTGAAAGGTCCTGTGGGAGGTATGTCGAGTACATCTCCACCATTTTCATTTTAGTTCTTTTCACTTATCCCTTTGTGAATGTTCGAAGTATCACATTATTTATGAGTCTCTCTCTCAAGGCTACCCACTTGAAAATTTCTTCTTTACAGCAGGGTTGCCAGGTCGACTTGTTCCAGAGCTTCTGAAGCCAGAGAAGATGAGCCAGGTTCAGACAGTTATGAGGAAGGAGTATGCTTGGCATCTGGCAGGAGCTATGCAACCCCAAGAAGCCGTTAACTGGGTTCTCGTGTATCACAGTTCTGCTCATGGTCTCAGCTTCAATACCTTTTTGGGCAAACTTGCGTACGTTTCTTTACAGTGCACCTTCCGACAGGATAAGTTATTGAGATGTCTGGCCACATGTACTGGAAAACAGACATTGCGATGTTTATTAGGCATTAGATTTATACAGTCCTCCTATTGAGTGTAACACAAATTATGGTGTTAACTTTATATTAGTGTGATATAATATCAAGTTAATTAGGCATTAACTTGATATTATATTAGCAACTATTAAGTAAACATTAACCTCACATTAATTTAATACTGTTGTAGCATTGACCTGATGTTCTATTAGATTAACATTGATTTGTCATTATCAACTTTGGGAGGGATGTTTAGGTATAACTCTTTTGTTGTGTGATCTGAATCTTTAGTGGTCATGGTGTTATTTATACAATGAACAGAGCAAACCATAAGAGAATGATCACGCCTTACTTTCTGCTTCCAACAACTCCAAGCAGTTTTTAAAGTTGACAGGATAAGCCATTTTAAGCCCAATTTATGTTCTCTGATTCATCTGTAGAATTTGGAGTTTGGAGTGTAGACGGAAATTGCCTCACAAAGAAATATCTCCTTATGAATGCATTTTAATTGAGTGATAGAAAATCAAAGACCATGGAACGAGGTTTTAACATGCATTGTGTGGTTGACAGGATTGTGCAAGGGCCGTCGGTGCTGGTAGTGAAAGACAAGGAGGGTTGTGTTTATGGAGGGTATGCTTCACAGCCGTGGGAGAAGCACAGTGACTTCTATGGAGACATGAAGTCTTTCCTCTTTACCCTTCATCCCAAGGCTGCTGTGTATCGACCGACGGGGAAAAATGCAAACTTGCAATGGGTGAGAACCTCATCCAACTTGACCTTCTTTTCCCATCTTATTCATTCCCCCTTTGTATTATAGGTCTTTTGAGTTTGTTACCTTTATTATCTCTACCCCAAGGTGAGAGACTGAGCAAATGGTTTGAAAATGTAGTGAGTTCCGGTGGCCAATGAAAATGTGATATGTATAAGAGCAATGTGGGGGCCCATCATTCCAGATATGAATTTCTCATGTCACTAGAATTGTAACACGTATGCAGCTATAAGAATAGTGGTATTCTAAGGTTGTCAAATAGGGATTATGAAATTTCAATCAGTGAAAGTATGACTTGTGGCAGATTGATTTTTTTGAAATTTTGTTTAATGTACATAGTTTTGATAGTTGTCAAATGGTTAACCCTGAAGCGCTCCGACGTCCATTTTCTGGACGATGAACAGATTCAAATTCTTGTTTCTGTCTCATTCCTTCTTGGATGAAAGTCATCGTAGTTTTGGGTGATACTTGATCAATTTAAGTTCTTGTCTTATCTAATGGATGGATTTGGTGTTACTAGAGTACATATTTTTCTAAAATTACTCTAAAATTACAAATGTGGAAGTGTGTCAAGTGGTCAAATTGCATTGACTCTAGTTCAAAACTAGATTTGCAAAAATGAGGTCATAGATGTAAAGGACACAAAAATTTCAAAAAATCATCATGTGAAGAGAACCTCATTTCAAATCCATTCCAACAAGTTTTGTTCAAAAAATGATAATATTTTGCTTCTAATTGAATTTAGAAGGAATTTTGAAATTTCCCTTTCCAAATTTATAGAAAATTATTGGTGATAGCATTGGTGAATCTAACTATACGGATGGAATAGAAAACTCAAAATCTACAACTTTTCTTTGTATATCACTTCCAAAATATTCTTCCAAATTGTACTTTATAATGTTTTTTCCCAAATCATCAATTTTGGAGAAGACTCCAGACATTTAGGGGTAAAACTCATGAAATAATGGCTCCACATTGCTTAATTCTAGTTCTAGTATATAGCATACATATGAATATTAAAGTTTGCACGACAAGTGTCTTATATATACTGGAAATAGAAATCTAACTGATATAAGTGGTGGGTGTTGGAAAACGTTTAATGACCGCTTCGGTCTTCGTTGTGGTGCAGTGTGCAGTGAACTATTCGTCGGAGAGTATTCCGAATGGAGTCGGTTTTGGAGGTCAGATCCACCATTTTGGTCTTTTTGTGAACGGAGCATTCGAAGGTGGCCACTCCCGGCATTCTGTGACATACGACAATCCTCCTCTCTCCAGCACAGCAAACATTGTCCCGGACGTTATTGAATGCTGGGCTGTGGTTGTGAAAGGGGACGACAGTACATCCAACGGAGTGTCCGGTCTGCAAGGCACAATTCTAGAGCGGTTCAAAGAAGATCGTCAAATGCTGAACATGGTGGGCATTGCAGGCGCAAGTGTGTCTTGACAACGCTCTCAGGTTTACAGGGTCGCATATATGTAGTATTCATTTTGTATCATATTGTATTCTCTGGACTCGATCAATCAACAAGAATCTTATGTAAATTTATTTAACAACAAAAAACGCTTTACTGCGTTGCATGGTTTCTATCAGCTGCGCGCTGGATGATATGGCAAGTCATTAAAGGACTGGAGATGTCGAACTAAAACTCAGAAGCGTATGTACATTTCTTAGCGTTCAAGTCTTTTCTTGAAAAGCTCAATCTGCAATGGCTGAGTAATAACTCGCTACTCTATCCAAAAAATAAAAATCGACTATTGCTCTAAAATGGCAGCACATTCCCAAGTACCAAGTTTCTATTTGGTTGTGGAGTACTTCTGTTGTGGGACACTGCACTAACTTCCATGGAAAACCTTGAGTCCTTTAGTGTGCACCAATAGCAGACCATCTACCAAAAAACTATGACCATGTGGTATCCAAATAACGCATCCTTCGGTGCGTTGGAATCCTATTTCTTTTGCCAACAAAAACATCAACAATATTTTGACCAGTGAAATGACCAGTGAAATAATAGGAGCGACGCTCAAGAGCAAAAAGAGGCGGCTTTAATCTGGGTGTGCTACCTTACACAGTCGGGCAGAAGATTGTTGCCAAGCCTTGTGCAACGGTCACATCTACTGGGGGTCCGTAAGTCATGATGTCGGTGCTTCCATCTCCAATGGTTCCTTGGCCTCGTGCAAGAATCTCGCCATCTATGTCGATGTAGCCGCCTTGAATATCACTTCCGTACCGGCCAGCAGGGTCAAGTCGGAATGCCTTCACCTGTCGCAATAATAACGAAATAAATGTTGCGTACAAATTAGAAGAGATTCCAGAGTCATTCGTCCATCAACACTTAGTTCCCTGTATTCCTTATCGCACCCCCCTGCAGAATTTTGGTTTTGGTTTCGCATGATGACAACTGTACTATTTGGCAAAAAATACCTTGGTGGCAGAGACTCTCAATCTTTACAAGGGAACTGGAACAAGGCTGGTAAACTTAACGACACTCATGTAAGAAATCTGCAAAGTTTTCTTCTAATTACGGCATAAGAAATTCATTCACACCAGCTAATGTTTTCAAAACTGCTGGCAATAACTAATTTTTCAATACGACTGCACAAAGTTTGACTCAACATTTTACAACTGGGAAATGACGGAGCTTTTGTTATCGGGGTTTGGGGTACCTTGAGGTATTGCACATATTTGGATCTGATGTGTCCCCCTGTTTGAAGTTTAGTGAGTAAACTTAGTAACGTCCAGCAAGGACAGTCCTTCATAATGATCAAGTCCAAATACCCATCTGCGAACTGCAGACATAGGGAAGCAAGAAGATTAGACGGTCCAATAAACTTCGCCAGAAGTCTTGGGAATTCACGAACTACAATAGCCCTGGATTTTTTGGCAGCCATTCTATGACATCCCAGTTGAGGGAATATAATCTATCAGCCACCCGAAAATATTCTAATATTATGGAAAAAATGATGATATTATAATATTTTAATATCAAGATGAAAATAATCTTTTACGCACATACTGCATTACGGTGACTGCAAGATGGTGAACAATTTATCTGCAAATGAGCTGACATCTAGACGGTAGGGGAAATGATAAATTACAAGCGTGTAGATTAATTACGTAATAAACCAGAAAATGTTTCTGTGAGTTCAGGCTCATCCAAAAACCATTTGCACGGGATCCCTATTCCGTAGGTTGAAATGTCGACCATTTACAATTATGCAAGTGTCATCCAAATATGTGACTTGAAAGACATGAAATCCGCTTCTAGGTTCAATCACAGTCAAAGATGCTTCCATGAGATACGTTGTAGACGCAATCCTCATAGTTCAAGTTCATGATTAGGAACCCACTGCTTCAAGCTTCCACAATTCATAACTTAAATGGTATCCAAATAAACATATTTTAGTACATTGAAATCCTCTCAATAATGAGGTACCTTGGCATGTGGAGCCGAGTTCACCGTCTCGCCCACGAACGGCACATTGTTGAGCCAAATGTTGATGAAGGGACCCTCCATGCCACACCATTGATCAGAGTTCGTCAGCCCAGGCCCAGGGTAGCTGTTTCCACTCGAGGATTTATCATCTTCACCTTCATGAGATTTCAACAAGGGGGTTCCTTCCAGCTCCCCAGAGTACGTGGTTCCTGTGCCTTCATATCCTGGAGCTGGAATATAATAAATATGTCCAACATACTTCCGCAAATTGACGATCCTGATTAACGTCTGCCGCAAGCCCAAAAAACAGGAAAAACTTGCTCTCTAAGAATCAGAGCAGGAAATATACAGGCCGGAAACGAACTAAAACAAATTGGAGAACAAGCGAGTAAAATGAATCATCCATGTACGCTGAAGAACAGCTGGAGAAGCCACGCCACCAGTGTCACAGAAGGAAATTCAATACACATGTTAATGCCGTGACAAGCTCTTGGAATCACCTACATAAACGTCCAGACGGAGGGCACCCAGCCACCTCAATTTCTCTGATTCGAAATCCACATCCGCGACAAGACCTATAATCATAGCCAGAATAGAAGCAATCATAAATGTATGAAGTATGAAAAAATAAGCCTCGCGTGTTTTTTATGTCAGTTTTAATTGCGTAGGTCATCTGAAGAATTCCTTTTGTCCAATTTTGTTTTTTCACCGATTCTGGTGACGTGATGTTTGAACAATGTGAATTCTATTATTTTCACAATGTGATCAATCGAATTGGTCATTTCAAAACCACGAATTCTTTAGGGTTAACACGTGGGAATCCAAATTCTTGTCCGAGGGAATACAGAGGCAGAGGGAGACTTCCACAGTATTTCAAAATCATAATCGAGACGTAGGCATAAAATATCTAGCGAGTTAAGAAATGTACCCCAGGCCATCATCAAAATGCTGTGAAACTTGATGTTTGCCTGCTTGGCTGTTGCAACATCAAGGGGCTGCTTCTGCCCTGCCATGCACCATGGTCATGTAGTCATGAACTGAATAAACCCCAAAATAAATTACATGCTAAATGGAGTACCAAAGTCATCAGATATGAAGTGGTAAGTTAAAGCCCAGGACGATTATTAACACAGTAGGGAGATAACCCGGCCCTGCAATATTGCTTGTAGATCCACAAAGTGTTGATGGCATAGAATACACCAAGCATCACTTAGGTGCTCCACTGATATGCTCTATAAATACAGCATAGTGAAAACAAATTACCTCGGATAACAAGAAAAGTCGCACTCGCTGCATCACAAGGCTCGCCTACATGGTCCAACAAAGATTTTGCCATGCCATTGCTGGTCCCTGGTTTTAGATAAGTTCTTGTTCAGAAACTCAAAAAATGTTAAACCTAGTAGGCAAGAACTCCAACACGTGCCAAGGAGACAATACTGATGCTCAAATTCTCAACGAATTCTGCTTTAACGCTGCAAACCCAGACAAAGGAAATCCATATTGCGAAGAGAAACTTCCCAGCCCTAATAGATATGGGGCTGAGAAATATGGTTGCTCACAAACCATTCTCTCACAAAGGGGAGTAAACAGCATCCAGGCTAGAGTACAATAGAGCATGCGTGCAAGTGCCTTGTCAACTTGCATACTGGAAAACACAACAAACGACAGCTATTTGTGAGAAAATTTTACCAGCAGGAATAATCCCGATTGGCATC
Organism: Climacium dendroides; assembly: GCA_950106755.1. Classification (NCBI taxonomy): domain Eukaryota; kingdom Viridiplantae; phylum Streptophyta; class Bryopsida; order Hypnales; family Climaciaceae; genus Climacium; species Climacium dendroides. Next base: position 4,781,414 of record OX467087.1, on the reverse strand, counting down.
TTGATAGCGTCTTCCCAGTCAGATCTTTCCAGCAGACCATTCAACACCTGCAATTCAGACCAACCTCACAGGAATGACTTCTGAAGAAACGACTATGTCAAGGAGGAAGTCAACTTAGGACTCCGCACTTCCACAGCAAAAGAACAACCACCTACATATGTACCATAAATCTCTAGTAGAAAACATCTCTAGAGGTATTCTAGTATAGCCAGTTGTGTTGAATTCGACCAATTATAATGTCATTCAAGGCAGTTTCTAACGTAAACACTATCAATAGTAACGACCAATTTTAGGTTCTCTATTAGTGAATTAGTGCATCTAGTACATTATGTAAAATGTACGAGAGAATATTTATTTTATAAATAATACACGGACTATTAGCAGGTCAAGTGAATCCTTCCAAAGTGAAGCGAAGCACACCTCAACGAGGACTCCATCTCCGCTGACGCAGACGATTCCATCGAACTGGGAGAGATCAAATGACTTGGCCAAATCTTTGCCATGGCGTTGGTACTCCGTTTCTGTGTGGAATAGGAACTCATCATTCTCTTCTCAAGATACTTATTAGGATATGAGGGTGATTCCTCTAGATTTATATAACTAGAGGCCTACTAACCACACCATAATGCCAGGTTAAGTCAACCGTATAAAAATCTTATTGCTAGTCAGAAGACGATTCTAACGCATAATCCTTCTCACGTTTTTGACTCAGTAAAACAATTTGGCATTATATGTAATAATGCTCCTGAACATTATCTAGTCCATCAGTTCTCAGGAGATGAATACATTGATGCAGCATTAACGCAGCTCTTTCATGTGTAAATCTGCCTAACAAAGTCTCAGATGACACTCAATACAAAATTCACAATACTATTGGACAAAATTGAAGCAGTACAAGTGAAACACACCATGCATTGTGAACGTAATGCCTGCTGCCTTAAGTAGAGGCTCCACAATTGTCGTATATACTCTCCTTCCAGCTCCCTCTCCACCAAATGGGTTCACAATCACATAAAGCCTCTTCGGTCGCCCTGTGAAAGCCACACTCGTTAATACGTGCATACAATCTTCCGTTAGGGCCATGGAAATACACCCAGTCCTGTTCAATATCACATCATCTATTCCCTTACCGAAACCTAGGGAACAAACGTACCCAGCACAAAGACTTTCGAGGGGTTAATATTCACCCTCATCCTGAACCCCACTTGCCAGTAAATTTAAAAACCCTGAACCCTACCGACGATTCTAACAGCAGCAGAATTTCAGCAACCCTTGGTCATTACTGGTTTATTCCGAGCGGGTTGACATTCACCCCAATCCTGAACTCCACCTGCCAGTAAATTTAGCAATCCTGAACCCTACCGATTGAACCCTACCGATTCACACAGTAAAAAAATTTCAGCAACCCCTGGTCGTTAGGGTTTATCCTGAGCCGGTCAACATTCACCCCAATCCTAAACTCCATTTGACAGCAAATTTAGCAATCATAAACCCTGCCGACGATTCTAACAGAGATAGAATTAGTGCTATTCCGAGCAATGCCAAGAACAAAAGAAACAAAAGCAATACACTACCAGATTCGTCCAGAATGCGTTGAATAGCCTCACACCAACTCTTCAGCGCATCCTCAGTATCAAATTCCATGACAATCTCCTTCTGCTTACGTCCTGGCAGACCCTTCCCGCACCAGGCGGTGCTCTCCGTCATCCGAAACGAGTGCAAATGGAGTTTACGTCCCGAGGAGCTTTTACTGATCCCAATTAGGTCGTCGCGCACGAGGAGCTGGCCCTGTTGTTTGTCGCCTCGCCATCGCAGCAACCCGGACTCGCCCAGCGCGACCGACACTCGCTGCTGTCCGTCCAGGGAGACTTGCGCACTCAAAATCTCTTCCATCGCTTCCACTTTCAATTTCAAATTGCTCTCTCAATGAATCTCTCAACCTTCGTTCGATTTCACAATGATGGGGATCGATTCGAGCGTAAGGATGAGGGCATAAGCTTCGCCAAGTCTTTGTCCGCAATGGACAATGCAGTGGTAGTAGTGGTGGTGCAGTACCCAACTGCGATCCAACTGCCTCTCCCAGAAAAACAGAAGAAAGTCGAACGACGATGCAATACTTAGAAACAGGAAACAGCATCGATTCTGCCAGATTTGAACGACGGAAACGTAAGCAGAACGGGGATCCACGACAAAGAAATTTTCGGAAGGAATTTTCGAAATGAGGCTGTTCGAGGAGAAGCTTCCTCCAATGCGGACCTACCCTGAGTGCTAATTACTGTGGTCCCAAAATTAGTGTTGCCATTCATTTGCTGAGCCTCGATGGAAGACCAAACGGATGTGTCCGATTAGGGAGTGTTTCATAATGAACTTAGTGTTTCACAATAAAAAGGAAGGAATATTTTAGCCTTGCTAATATGGGAGGAACCTTACTAAAACTATTCCCCTACAAATTCATTTTGAAACAAGTACTAACAAGAGAAACCAATGTCCCCCAATTTTTTATTTTTTTTCAATTTTTTGGTATAGATATAACCTCTTTTATTGGAATTATATACTAAAAAAGGTTTATGCATGCTAGAGAGGTGTAATGAATGACAACCTAACATATATATGTCAACTTCCAACACTACTTTTCAAGGAATGTCCTTCAAATTGGACCTTCCAACATTATTTTTCATAGAATGTCCTTCAAATTGGGCCTACCATTACAAACTCCATTATTGAAAGTTATACACAAAAAAGATAAGCAATAAGAGAGGTTCTACTTGTAGTGTGACATGTATGCCAACATCAGGAAAAAGCCCCCCATTGCAACAATATTATTGCAATACTATTTCAATAGGGGTACTTTCTCAATGAAATTATGGGTAAAAATAATTATCCATAGCTCAAGAATCCATCCACCATTTATATACTTTCATATATGATACTATCTAGCATTATTAAACTATATTCATAATTAGACACATCTTTTGTTTTTTTGAGATATTCCCAATGATCTCATCTTATATTTTTTAGTTTTCCTATTTAATCCCAACAAACTTTGAAAATTCACAAAAAAATCATTTGTCATTAGAATGTCCTCATTCTACTTGCAAGTGGAATGTCCTCATTCTAAGGTAAAACAATCCATTGCAATCAAATGACCCATAGTGGTCACCTAAGAAATGACTTCATTGTGATTTTTTTCAGTATGTGAGATGTGGACCACAATGCATGTCTTATATGACAGTAATGGAGTGAACAGTGACCTCATTAAGAACTTCTAACTTTTTAGTGAAATTCAGTGTAAAAATTGACTTTTTAGGCCTTCCATGATAGAAAATAATGTGACTACATTAGGTAGTACGATGAGCATTATGGATTCAGATTTTGTTGGTTATGGGGTAGTCTACAAACTCTTTTGAACCATGATGCACTGAACACTTCAAAAATTCCTAGCAAATTCATACTTTGTCAAAAAAATATATAATTTCAATTGCACTTGCTATTTCTCACACTTGTACTAATGTCGGAAAAAAATTGAAAAATTTCAGCAACAAGATGCATGTCAAACTCCTCATTCTGACCACAATGGGCTGTTTTACCTTACTTGCACTTGCAAATGGCTTCCCTCAAACTTCTCAATCTCTGAAAAATACGTAAGTTGACAAATAGCTTCTCCAAGATACCTAGATACCTAGATAGCAAATATGCTTGGTAATAGGTATTGTTTACCTTAAGTGCAGGATGATTCTGGTTTCGTATTCCATGTAGCATTTTATTAAATACACGAACTTCCATAATAGTAACCTAGAGCCCTCTCTTCTACGACTGATCCGCTGCTGCTATGCCCAAAACTGCAATCTAAGGTAATCCCAACCAATCTGAAGTGGGATAAGAGTACGCTATTGCAAAAAAATAAGAGTCTGTGCTACAAGCATCGGCTAAATATGATGCTAATCACTTTCCCTCACCTTTTGCGTTTGCTTTCTTCTTCCTCTCCTTGAGAAGGTCAATCTTTGCTGCCTTCTTTGCCTGGCCCATTTTCGCAGCGTCATAAAGACCACGAGCTTTGCGTGTCATCATCATCCTTCCCATTTGGATGGCCTCATCTGCTTCGGGAACAGCAACTTCTAGAGTCTTCGTGTCCGCTTCAAGGGCAGTTTGTTGTACTTTCCCCTCGAGGGACGCCGAATATGAGATACCTGCCATCTCCTTGCTCAAATCACGAGTAAACGCCTTCTCAAGCGACACATCCGCATCAGCATTAGAAATTTCTCCTTCAATAGATTCAGTAGCTGTTTCAAATACTGGCAAATCGTCTGATGCAGCAGCTTGCATCCTCTTGATAGTTTCGGCGTACTCAGGCATGTATCCCTCCGCTTCACTATCTACAAATGGTGACAAATGTGGTGGGCAGATTTTACCCACCATATATGCGTCTGTAGGCAGCAAAAACTTGTTGTTGACGCTGTCAAAAACCCATTGTGGTTGCACATACTCCCTGCTCAAGAATTTATGTGATTGTGAAGGTCTGTCAACAATCTGATGAGTTATGGATTCATCAGACTCAGGAAACGGAGCACCCTCGCCATCCCAGGATACAGTACCTCCAAAAGATCGGATAACAAAAAGTAAGGCTTCTCTTGGGACCTCCCTCCCTAGAAAAAACTTGAACTCTTTGAATAGTTTCACAGAGGCATCCATATCTTCATCCCCAGACTCTGCTTCTGGTGCAGCAGTTGGCTTCTCTTGTTCCTGATCAATTGCAGACAGCCTGCTGTGCAGCGACGCAAGCCGGACTTGAGACTCTACAGTCCGAGGGTCCTCCTGCTCCGCCATCTCAGCATCATTGTCTGGGACACCATGAGATCTTTTAAGTTATATTTTATCGCATAGGTATAAAAATTTAACGAAATGTGCAGGCAAGGGAGAGGATACCAAACCCGTTAGGCACCTAATGCCACGTCCTACAGGAACTCCTCACACCAACAGCAAGTGATCTATTTCTACACTTGGTTGCAATAGTTGGCAAGTGGCGTATCCAATGTCTATAGCAACTGACCTTGTCTACTGTCGCTTACAGTGGTCTACAGCCTCCCACTTGGAAAGCGCCTAAGAAATTCATAGATATTGATAAAATATTTGATCTCAATAGATTTGGTTCTCATAACCAAAGTAATTTCTCCACTGCGCTCAAATACAAATTTCCCGAAAATCATACTCCTATATATTGGTTAAATGCGTGAAGTGATGCAAATAATATCCTCTACCATAGATATTGAAACGCATCCATATGAATATAAATTAAGAAAAAAATATAGGATTTATTTGAAAATTAGAAGTACCTTCCACAGGCTTCGGTGCCTCCTCAGTCGTCACTTCAGGCGCAGCCGAAGCGAGTCCCTTCATCAATCCATAAAGCTCATTGGCCGCCTTCTCCAGCTTCGCATCCAGCAAAGGGGGATACCGCAACCCTAAGTCATGATAGAGCTTGAAATTCACGAACCCGGTCAAGGTCTTGTAAAACTCCAGAAAGGTTAACATAACACGAAAATCAACATCTGATGGCAAAACCTGACTAGTAGAATGTGGAGTTAGCCATGTAATATTCTGCCCTCCAACTTCAGCTTGGTAATACACCCCCTTTACACTTACAAACACTTTCCGAAGTGCTCGAACACGAATACAGTATGCTTGCCACTGCAGAGACAACCTGCGCCGGCCAAAAAATTGCACAAATTTAAGCCAAATGGAAAGAAGAGAAATTTCTCGAACGCTATTCGAGGAGTTTTGAGAGCAGTTGCACAAAATGATTTGCTACTAAACATTGTTAAAAGGAGCCACAAATGTATCAAATATAGTAAATTACTACAAAATATGTTGGAGAATCTAAAATATGACAGTAGCAATCAGGAGTTGAAGGCTGTATAATGTTGAAAGAGCATAACTTCACTGACCTGCGTGCACTTTCAATATGCTCGGGCCGAATCTTCTGGCTATTATCCGCAGGGAGCCACGCAAACAAATGCAGAATGGTGAGCGGGTCGTCAAGGTCCCGAAGCGCATCAACGAACGAGGGGTACCGCTCATTCACAAGATGGTTAAGGTTCCATTCCGGTTTGTTCCCCAGCAACCGCTTTACCAAATCTAAGTTCCGCTTCGCACGGGCTTTGGTGATCTTCTTCTCATACGCTTTCAACTCGCGACTTCGGTTCAAGAGGGGCTCGTGAGCTAAAAAGGCAATGTCCTTCACATGATAGTACGTCTTGTTATGCCCTTCGACCTTCTTCTTTGGCTCCCTGGGGTGAATCCCTTTCAGAATGCACAGACGCCTAAACTCGGGGAGCTTGATTTGCAACCGGTTCAACGCCTTGTTCCGCGTAATATACTTCGCGGCGTTCCCCTCCTTCCGTTTGTTTGGAGCCAAGTACTGCTTCGACTTCGACTTCTGCTTCGTCGGTTTCGTCATTTGAACTCTCTAACAGTAAAACCCTAATCCACACCGAGTGCAGTAACAATCGCAGTGACAGTCTTCCGAACTGCTGATCAATATTTCAAGGCGTGCGTAAACAAAAGTGAAAACAATCTGGCTAATGACGCATGAAATTCATAACCATATCCTAAGAAAATCTCGACAACTAGAGTTCTGAAAGTCAGTGTGCAGACCGTGAGCAAGAAGCCTATGCAATTCTGGAAGAGAGGCTTCAAGCTCTGAGAGTGCAGAAAGGTTTAGGGTTTAACGCTCTAACGACGCGGCGGCCGATTTGCGTTCGATGAATGACTTTGGCTTCATCTACTGAACGGAGAGTGTTAATTTTTCATCCATCATTAATTACTTCACGAAGAAGAGAACGACCGGCGCCTAAGGGCGTGTTCCTTCAAATTACCTTCTAACTTTTATAACTAGAACTTGAAATTTTTATCATTGAAAGCACATTCAGAAGTGTATTAGAAAAAATTCAGGCTTGAAAGAAGCTACCAAGTGGTGCAATTACAAAAAAAATTAAAATTACAAAAAAGAATATATATATATAATATTATTTTCTTTTTCAAATCTGGTGTGGCACTACTGGTGCCATGTCAGCACCACATCAGATTGACTAATTTTTTTTCCTTGTACTTGCACTACCGAGGGGCCAAAAATAAAAAAACTGGCATCGTTTTCAAGCTGCAAACTTTTCTTAATGATTAGAATAGCTATAAGAAAACTCAAGTTTAAACATTGGACAATGAAGATATATTGCTTCAAAAGCATACCAAAAATTAAAAAATTATAGAGGTGTTGGTTAATCATGCTTATCAATGCAAAATTTGGTCAATTGCACGTCATTTAGGAAGACTTGACAGCCCAATGCTACCCAATGCTCCTATACTAGCAATGCTAGGAAATAGACCTTTAATAGGCTTAGGAGGCCAATAATTGTTATTGGTAATTACAAGGGAAGTCAAGGCAATAAAAATAAGAAAGACTACACAAAATAGTGAAATTAGGTTGTCCCACACTTATTTCTCGACATTTGACATTATGTAAACATTTTCAGTTATTGTATAAGAATGCATTGCATTTGAATCAAATGTTGTTGTAATTGGGATTTATGAACCTCGAAATGTACAAATGAAAGTATTTTTAGAAATATTTTTGGCTTTGATGGCTTGTAAAGTAATTTTCTTGATTTTAGGCAATCTAATTGTTAAGGCAACCTAATTTCACTATTTTGTGAAGGGTAGGTATGGACTTGAGAGTGTATTTTTTATGTATCTTTTTTGGATATTGCTTTCATATTTGATGTAGGTTTATGTCACTCAATCTATTGTGTATCATGATCTTTATTTACATGATAGGCAATTGCAAGTAACACTTGTGTTATTTATTGTCATCCATTACAGAGCAATACGCTTTTGGCCATAACTTGGGATTATGTATCCAAAATACTCCAAAATCATAACTATGGTACATAAGACTATTATACACATTTCAGATTTTTTAATATTTATAAAAAATTACTAATTAATAAATAATCCTGATTTGGGTGTTATCATAGCAATTAGGGGTAGTACTATTTTGAAGCCAAAAAGGATAATTTGAAGCTTAAAATTGAGATTTGATGTTCTTTATGAAGATGATATAAATTGACCAAATTTTTTTAAATGAATATTTCTCCATCTTTTACATATGCTCAAATTGTGCTATCTTTGTAGCAACAAAGGGATTGTAGAATTTATTTTCCATCATGATATTAAGTAGTAGTCCCTTTAGATTGAAAAAAACCTAAACATCTTTATTTTGTTTTTTTAAAAATAAAAATACAAAAGTATCTATTATCTTGAAATTTTAAGTTTCTCTATTTTTTATTTTTTATTTTTCATTATTTTTTCAAACTTCATATTATTTTCATTAATAATTTCTACAATGTTTATTTTGTGCAAAACTTTTAGAGAATAGATTTTTTATTAGATTCAAATCCCCCCCCCCAATAAAATAGTCAAAATGGACCCAAATGAATAAGTGTTTTTTGAAATTATCCATACTAGGCAACCAAAATTTCTAGTTTGTTTTCATATAAGCAAAAAAAGTAACAAGAGAGCAGAAGTACATCAACACTTAGCCTAGACCACACATTCTTCAAGAGTAGTGTCAATTTTGTAGAATAATACATGAATTAAAAGATAGGGTTCATTTAATTCAAAAGGAAAAAAATATATAATATATAAGACTATTATAGAGTCTATAAAATGCTACAAACTCTAATGTATATAAATTAGGCTATGTGAATAGATAATATGGATGATAAAATGGACACAATTAAGAAAATTTACAACAAAGGATGATTTATTGAAATTGTGCCATGATATTAGTAGTGTATATATATAAAAAAATGTAAGGCATTGACTACAAGTCATAGAAATTGTCACATTGCACAAATAGGAGGTTTATCTTAATGGATTCAACTAAACATTGTACAACACAAAGATAGAATTTATAGTCCATTTAACTTCAATCTAAAATCATATGTGTTAAACACACTCATATTGAATGGGATGTTCACAAGATAGTTTGAAAAGGGATTTTGAAGTATTAAATGGTAAACATTTCATTAAAAGTCACCACTTGGTTAATGTCACTTGAATTGTTGTTGGTTTTATGGTGTATCCCTTACACGTGTATGTAATAGAATGAAGGAAAAATTTGTGAAGAAGGGTAGGAATGGTAACAAATTAGACACTTAACAAATCGGCTATCTCATATGTAAGATAACCCCACTTTAAAAACCACGTGAATGAATTTACAAAAACCGTAGTTAATTGATAATACATCCCTAGTAGCTTCACGGAGTAGCTTTTTATGTAAAAATATGGTTGTCTTTAGTACAATGATTAAATTAAATAGCTCCACATCAAATACCACTAATACCCTCTTAACTTAAGTGTATACCTTAAATTACAAGGAATTATTTCCCTCAACACATATTACACAAAAAAAAAAAAAGCTAATGAGAAAAATTTAGAAGAACAAAGCTACTATTTGGCACTTAGAGGCAATTCACAACATTGGGTGAGTACATTTTTGTATGAAAAATGATCATTGTAGATGGCTATGAACAATATATAGGATGTTGCAACAAATTGATTGCATTGTCCTTCATTAGTAATCTCATTTTAGCTAATTCATGTCGAGATAAACAAAGTTCTTTTTTCTCCAGTTTCTACCAACTTCCAAAATCTCATCCTTACAAGATTCATATTCATAAAAGCATTATTATTTTTCAAAATGATGAGTCGTGGCAATTCAATTTTTCAGCTTATTCTAATTCTTGAGGGACATGGTAAGTTGGTGACCACCTAATTTTTTGCGAGATTTAAATAACATTGTTTTCAAATGTGTCCAAATTCTTTTTCTATAGTATCCCTCAAAAAATTTGATATTCACTTACTTCTATAATACCATTCTTTCTACTTTTCTTTGTTTTGTGAGGTTGACATCCACTACATTCTTATGTGAAGTGGCATCTAGGTCACTCCATGTCCAATTAAAGTGTTAAACGGACTTCTATGGGAATTCATCTTAGTTATGGATGAATTTCATCTAGATTCAAGATTCACCCGATTTAGCATTTAAGTTTTTATATGGAATGAACTCCTTCATTTGAAATTGTTATCAATTTGTGAGTGTATTTAGAGAGAGATGTGTATTTAGATTTGCTTGGAAATTATGGATTATCTTCAATAAAGTCTTTGCTTCTTCTCACACTTTCACTCTTGAATTCTCTCTTGTAGAGAGAAAGACGCTTGACTTCTTGCATGTTTACAAATTTATAGTTTTTCACTTGACAAGGGTGTGTTTGTTATACATTATTTAGTCTTATTTTTAGTATTGCATATTTTCCTCTGTAGAGATGTTGGGTTTGGATTTTGCATTAGTTTAGGTTTTTCATTTAGCCGAGAAGATATTGAAGGGCAAAATGCCCTTACATCTCTAGAAGTGTTTCAAGCTATCACTATGAGCATTAGTCCAAATGGCAAATCCAATGCACTACAACCAAATAATGTCTTTGCTTACATGGTCATAGTGGTGAATAGCCAAGGTCTATTTGGACCATTTTCTACCATTAGATACATTAGCAGCCTTATCTTGACAATGCTTGGATATTGTGGCTTTATTGGACTAAACAGAGATGTCATCTATTTTTTCATAACCTCTTTTTTCCAATCCATTTATTAGTGTCTACTTGCAAAAGGTATCATCTTCATGGAGATATTTGTGAGTATTGGTACAAGTTTGACAATTATTTTTAAGACCAGGCTCAAGATCAAGTGCTACATTCATTTGAATATATCAATATTATATCCAATTAGATTGTTGCCATCATACTAGAGATTATTGGCTTCATATCTGGAGCATTTATTTCCCATGTTATTTCTTTCTGCCATTTACAATTGTTTTGGCCAATTCCTTTAAGATGTCACTTTCATTAGTGATGAGGATTTGAAGAGATTGAATTACATTGATTTACACATTGTTGGTCTTGCCAAGGCCATTCTTGCATAAGAACATGTAGAGGTCTTGATGATCTATAGTTTAGTCTATTTGCAAATTCATTGCACCTTATACTATGTAATATATCCATTAGTCTACCAATCAATTTTTGTTTTTTTTAATATACTTCCATTGGGTGACATCTAAAAGATGGTTCTTGAGGATGGATAGTACATTCACTAATTCCTTGGTCCTCCAATCTTTGTGGATGTTGCAATTTGGGGCTATTATGTTTATTAATCACATTAGATTTGAAAAAACTAGCCACATTTCATATATTCACAATATCACTTTCTAAAGTTATGAAGCCTACTTAATACAAGGTGATTGATATATTGGATGATCATCACATTTCTTTGATTGTTTTCAAGGATGATGAGTTTTTTAGCTTGGATGAACAAGATCAAGATACCACAAATTGCCTTCACTATATTTGTGATATATTCAATTATTTTTGCATTTCAAGTACTTGGTCATAACATGTTTGGGATGTTACCTTCCAAATTTGTGAAGAAACTATTGCATATAAGTTGAAATATACCATGGATTTTTTGACCAATACTATTGTTGTTTTAAAACCTCACAAAAGGTCAATGATGCTTTCTTCTAAGCCAAACTATATATCTCAATACTTTAGTGTGGGTTATTGGCACATGTTTTGCTAGTCAACAATATCACAATAGCCATTTGCTTGCTTTGAGGTCAAGTTGCAATGAATCCAAAACTTACTATTGTTGAAGAGTCTAAGTTCTTTTTTAGCTTGAATTGGGATGCAACAAAAGGGCTTTGGGCTCAATGTATTTTTGTTGTTTTGGCTCAAGACTTTGGAAATGTGGATGCCCATGATATGTTTTCAAAAGTGTTTCTACAAGTGATAATTTATATTCTATAAACACTGCAAACTTGCATATAACTTGTGGTAATGAATCTCTTCATTTGACTTCAAGTAGAAAGGCTAGGGGCATAGAAGTTGTGCTTTCCATTGATTAGCAATTCAAGGCCATGCTAATATGTAGTGGTGCCCCATTAATTGGGAAGGAGACCATAGAATTTGATAATTGACCATCGGAGTTAGGGCCAAATCTTATTGGTATTGAAACATGAAGCATATATGCTTTTATTTGCTTGTATCATAGTTGTTTTGCCTTTAGGCTTGAAGATTTTGAAGGTGATAAAGGCAAGCCTATTTCTATATTTAGTTAAGAATTGTCACCCCATCTTCAAAAGTCTATATAGACTAAGTGTTTCAAAAAGAGATGGCATCCAAAATTGTTGTTGGGACTTATTGGCACTAGGCTTGATTGAGTTTTTCAATAGTGGGTATGCTTGTGTTACAATTATGCCTTTTAAAAAAAATGTATTTGGTAATTGAATAGAGAAGCAAATGAATAGAAATTATCATCTAGTTAATTGTAAGACTAAGTTGCATTGGTATCCAATGCCTATGCCAAATAAGATATTTGATGTAGTGGAATTTTTTTGAGTTTTCAATACTTTGGACTTGCAATCTAGTTATTACCAATTGCCACTATTTGAGAAATATTAGCTAAAGACAACATTTTGGAGAATTGATCAAAGTGGTAAAGACAACTCTATCATTGGAAGTTTCTTCTATTTAGCCTCAAGAATGCACTAATTTTGTTTTCGAGAGTGATGGACTAGGTTTTGACTAGCCTACCATTTACTAGATATTACATTAGAGATATTTATCATTTTTAGTAATAATTGTGGGCGCTTTATTCCCCCTTTGGAATAATATGAACACAATCCGGTTTTAAAAGTTTTTGTACGAAAATCCTATTGGGTGTCTACAACATGTAATTGAGTTATGCCTTCCAAGCAATGTGCCCAGTTTTGGCTATGACAACCAAAACTAAGGGCCAATGTGGGTTAATCAAGTAGAAAAGTTAAAATGATAAAGAAATCTAATTTGACCTAATTCCCTAAAAATTATCTACGGATGAAGTTTGACCTTAAAACTAACCTTTAAAACTTCATCCATTGATTTCTAATGTTTTAACTATCAAAATTTACTTTTGATTTTTTGTTTATTTTTTATTTCTAATCTACTGTCTAAGTTCTGACTTTGACTTGGTTTGGTCAACTTTGTTTGGCTTTCATCCAATTCCACCTTACTTTTGGTTTAAATTTTGTCCTACTCTATCTTCTTTGTTATTAATCCATTTCTTGAGGTTAAATTAGGTATGGAATTCTAAAAGTATTTTCTTTAAGATTCTATTCATAAGTTATTCCTTGATTATCTTTCAACTTTGAAGGTAAATTTCCTAATTGTTTCTTACTAATTCGTTTGGACTTTTGATCTAACTTCTACTTCTAGGGTTAAGTAATTTTATCTTAAAGGCCCTGATTTTACCTTTTTAGAAAGATAAAACACATATACTTTTGACCTTCTTAGTAAAAGTTATCTATAGATGAAGTTTGATCATGGCACAGTATGTTCTTCATAATTTCATGTAGATCGAAGTAATACGTAGTTTCAGGTCTCGTGAAATGTATACTAATTTACCAAGCTTCATCAGTCAATTTCTTTTACCATTGATTGTTGAAATTACTTTTATTTTTTACCTTTTGACTCCTACTTTTACCTTTTGATTCCTTGAAGATTTTTTTAAAGATTCTTTTGGATGATTTTTACTTTTTAAATCTACTTTAATGACTACTTCTCATCCAATTGTAACTTTTCAAAATTTTATTTCTTTTTTGGTGGTTAAACTCTTTTAAAAGCTAAGATGATTTTTTTCTAACTACTTTTCAATTCACTTTTTTGGTTTCCTAAATCCTGGGCTAAACTCTAATTCTAGCTTTCAATTCAATTTCGAGTTCTAATCTAATATTTTTGGTGAAAATACAAGACTTTTGGAAAAAAATCAATGACTAACCTCAAATTTGGTGACTTCAATGATCCCATCTTTATTAATGGTGACCACAATATTGTTGTATGCTTTGTTGAGTTCCATTTCCATCCCTTTGTATTCAAATGTCGATTGTTGTAAACTCATGAGATGTCTTAGAGAAGCCCCAAATTCTTTTCCTTTTGATTTTTTTTTTCCCTTTTCCTCCTACTTCTTTCTAATGTTTCCTTTTCTTTTAAGATATTTTTTCCAAATCAAATCTAATTTGCTAAATGCTTCTAATTTGTCTAAGAATCAAACAAACGGTGGGAGACAAGGTGGTTTGGCTTCTTTCCATTAATAACTAACTTATAGAATCTAAAGAAGTCAACTATTCCTATGTTTGTCTTATTTATGTGTCTTATAACCAAAGTCAATCCTTGGTTAACAAAGTCAACTATTCTTTAATGAATGGCTGACATCCAAACTAGCAATCCTTTGTTCTCCATCAACTACTAAATACTAATTACTTCACTTAGGCTCCTCATTTGCACTTGCTTAGTTCTTGATTTGATGTCTTAGAATGTTGGAGACAAAGTTTAGAGCTCCAAAATGGAGATTTGCAACTTAAATTTGGTCAAGCAGTTGGCTTACTTCAATTTCAACTGGCTTTTATTTGCTCTAGATTTCTCAACTACCCATAGTTACTAGGTTAAATCAACCCTAGAACGGAAGATCAATTGTAACCATTGCAAAGCATTGAAGTATTTTTTCCTATTCTCAAAATTTTGGGGTATCAAATCAAGTACATGTAAGCATGTGGATTTTGCTATGGTTATTGTCTGCATCAAGGTATCAATAGTAGTGATATGATGCATGGGATGCAAGTTGGAGTATAGGCCAACAAGTCGAATGCATTGGTATAACATTGAATCTAAAGAGACCATTTTGGCTCCTACAAGTCTCTCCTAACCTTTTGATTGCTTCATTAATGGATTGACATGTACCAAACACTAACTTGAAACTAGTAGAAAGTGAATCTCAAGAATAAAAGCCTATATAGATGTGCTTAAAATGGAACAAAAGAGATTATTTGTTTTATTAGTTTTGAGTTCTACTTTGATTGAGGTGCCCTAAAATATTGTCATATGAATATACATTGAATTTGTAGCTTTAAAGATACATTGCCTTGAAGAATTTTGAAATTCTATGATTTTAAAAAAATAAAACTAATTTTTAAAATTATTCTTGATTTTAATCTTCATTTAGATTATCTTGATGACATTAATTATAATTCATAAATTTTTATATCTACTTCAAGCTATATGAGCTAATAATATATATAATGAGCTATTAAATTTAAGATTATATTTTTAAAATTGTATGTATTTTATATGAATAAATATTGTGGAAAAAGAGTGAAATAATATAAAACCATTGAAAGGTATTTGTAAAGCATTGTGCATTGAATTTTGATAAATATGAAACACTATTTTCATTTTGGGCATTGTCATACTACAAATATGATATTACTTATATCTCCTTCTAGTATTTGATATTTAATATTCTTGTTATTACAACATAGAAGTTAAAAAAAATTTAGAATGTTCTAGATTGATTATCAAAGTTCTAAGTTTTGGATGCAAAAACACCACCTTGCAATGACAATCAACAATTTATTGTTAAACATTTTTGAAATAAACTAACTTAGCAATTTTGTACATAATGACTACAATGATTAATAAAAAGACTTAGTTACAATAGTAAAATAGTAGATTTTTTCCATCATTTTTGTGAACTTTAACAAGCTTCTACATTATTTTTTTCTCAAATGTCATAGTCTAACAATGGCTCAAGAATGGTATAGGCCTTTACTCCAATACCAACTTTCTTATGGTAATAATATCATAAATTTTCTTTAGTACCTACTCTATCTTCCATTTTACTATAAATGGCCAATTTTTATTAGACAATATTGCAGTTTTCTACATCTTGTATGCATTGAATGAATGATGGAAATTGGCATTTAGTAGGTTGCATTGCATAACACAAAAGTGTTAATGAAGGGTAGATTCGACAAGTCTCTAAAAAAAGATTTCGACAATTAAGGTTTGGCATATGCTTAAAATATAATTCTATCAATAGATTTTTTTCTCTATATAAAACTTTTGTTTTTTGATTCATTACCTTTTCTAAAATTTAGAATCATTTAGAATCATTTTTTACCAAACAATGGCTAATATTGCAATCAAGGCTTTTTTTTGGCTTTTTGGTGCCACATTGCATTAAAAAAAACAATTTGGTTGAAAAAATTCCAAAAAAATTCCAAAAAACTTGGATGAAATTGCCAAAACACTTCGAATTTAAAAAAATCTTGGATGAAATTGCTAGATTGTGAATGAAAACCAATTTATAGGCATGTGATATGTGCTAATGTGATATTTTCTATTCAATATGTGGATGAATGCTGAAATTTGGAGCACCACTACAATATTTTATATTGCCACTTTGGCACTTCTTTAAAGGTGAAAAAAAGCCTTGATTGCAATGTATGGATTTCATACATTGCCATTCTACAAGCTTATTTATTATGTAGTATTGCTCAATAGTCTAATATGGCTATAAAATGGCAAAAACAACAATGGTACCCTACAACTAGAGTAGACATTGGCTTAGAAGAGGCCTAAAATGGTTTGAAAGTACTTAAAACAACATATATAATTTGGAATTTCTTATTTGTCACCATTGGTGTCATACAATTGAATAATGTGTACTTTGTTCTTATTCAATAATATAATTCTAATGTGATTTGTATCCAACAAATAAAAACATGCATGAGATGTAGAACTATATATGAGAGTGCTAAAAATTGAAATTATAGCAATGGCTATTTGTATTGAATAAATAATAAATAATTACATCTTGATTAGTAAATTTTTGATAAATTTAGGGAGATTTGATTCATGCATATTTTTGATGCCATTAATTTTATTCAAATCTTATTTATACTAATTTCATATGCATTACTCCCTTGCCATGAAATGATTGTCCACTTTGAATGTCATGTTTTTTTAAGGTTGTTTCAGAGTAGGTCAAAACAATATTTTCTTACAGCTAATTTTGTTTAGGTTGCAATGAACACATGCAATGTTCTATATTGATCCTAATGATATGAGATGTTTTTCACAAAATGGTTAATTTTAGCTAATGAAATTAGCTAAAAAAATATCAACAAAAATGTGGACAATCATTTTGGGACTGAGGGAGTATACAAAAATCAATTCTTTGCATTGATAATAAAGATAGGTCTTAACATGGTGTATTGAGTTAGATGAAGGTCCAATTTGTTGCTTGGGACATCGCCTTCAGGAACAAGATCCTGGGGTAAAATAACAATCTCCAAATTGTTCCAAATGACACATTCTAGTTATAATTTGCTCCAAAACACACCCAGTGCTTTGCAGGTTAGGTGTAAAGTGCCAGAGTAAGTGTAGACAGAAATATTACAGTGCATCACACATCTCATCACACTAAAACATCTACAACAGATTGTCCAAAAATTAAGCTTAAACACGGCATCATACACAAAAGAAAGCGCAGAATAGTTGGCTTCAAGTAGCTTAAGTACACGACTCTCCAAACTAAGGTAACCAACACAACGGAATCGTGGCAACCCTACAAGAAAATGAGAAATGTTTAAATGTATGATACAAAAGTGCACATAAACTTTGGGTATTTTTAAGTACAAACTACATGGCTGGACGTAAGAATTTTCGTGCAGTCGGGAGCAGGTTCAACAAAGACATTCAGAAGAACTACGCGCTGCTTAAACCTTAGCAGCAGCTATATGCCCACTCTGGCCTGATTGCAAGCCTTCTATAAAGACTTTGTCCAGATCTATCACCTTGGCTGAATCACATTACTAATATACGCCAGAAGCATGCCTTCCTCCAAAAACCCTAACCAGATTAACGCCCTCTGCAGGGAGATCAACATGTGGAAAAGGCAAACAACAAGCAGGCACTAGCAGCCTGCATTTGGAGCCACTTACAGGGCTTGCATCGTATGAAAGGTATGCCAGACCATCAAGCGGAAGTAGTAGAGACTTCTACGATGGCACCTGAGGAGCTACATTTGCCGAAGCCCGCCTGTGCGGCTCAAAATTTCCTGCTCTTTCAAGTGCCGCTGGAATCTAGCCAGTCTTGCTTGCAGGTTAACAATTCCAGCAGCTTTCCGAGAGAGCACATAGTTTAGCTGAGACACATACCGGTCTATCCGGCTGCCTGGTTGGTCTACCTCAGCAAGCAACTTCATCTCCTGCATGCACATGCAGCTGACCTGTAAGGATTCTTCCCAGCACCTGAAACCACAAGAGATTGTGCTAGAGCAACTACAGCATCAACAAGACCTAGACCGCAGTGAAAATAATGGCACGGCTTTACAAAAAAAAAAGGCTCTATCCTATAGTGGTATTAAATAATGTAAGTAATTCCCTCATGCTCCAACTCGAAACATGCCATAATCAGAAGTATTTCCAGTTAACAGAACAACTGCCCCATTGACAGTTTCCACAAGCAGCTTAGGAGTAGTTGAAGCCTGCTAAGGTCATTCGAGGTCAGCCTTAGCAGGCACCATCTACACCTACGCTGACACTAATCTCCAATTTATTACATCGTATCTCAAGGTCATGCTCATTTTCCCACTCCTTCAATGAACAAAAGCCAAACATCGTAAATGAACTGAGATATCATATTCGAGGATGCGTGGAGATAAGCTCATACCTCACGCACTATTTCCATGGTATCCTCTACCTCCTTCCGATGGGCTGATATAACCTCTTCCTCTTCCTGCATCAGTCAGGAACCATAGTTCAGTACAAAATGACAGTCATGAGGAAGACAAAATCAACACTAATTTCATGCCGGATTCACTTTTTTCTTCTAGTTCTCAGGTGATTCAGTGTTTTGACCAGCGTTGGTTCAGATTTTTTAAACATTGATACAAATATGCCAGCAGTTACAATCAATATCTTTCGGTTACACTCATCCATTTACAATCTCCCTGAACAAGGACAATGCCACAATCGCTTAAGATCAACACACCTCGAGGATAGCATTGATGTGACCTTCGCGGTTGTATGGCACAGAATTGACTTCTGGATCTATCCTTGCATGGATGAGGATATTTGAGGCTTGGTCCATTTGGCGCCTGGAATTTCCGTCACCCTTTGATGTCTCATCGCGATTATAGTCGAACTGGAGCCTGGAATTCCCGTCAGGTTTGGATGGTTCATCCCGATTATACTCAATCTGGCGTCTTGAATTCCCGTCAGGCTTTGCAACCTCGTCCCGGTTGTATTCAAACTGGCGCCTGGCGTTCCCATCGGGCTTTGATACCTCGTCCCGACTATATTCAAACTGGCGTCTTGAATTCCCATCGGGTTTGGGTACCTCATCCCGGTTGTATTCAAATTGGCGCCTTGAACCCCCATCCGGCTTGGATACCTCATCCCGGTTGTATTCAAATTGGCGCCTTGAATTCACATCAGGTTTCGATAATTCATCCCTATTATATTCAAACTGTCGCCTTGAATTCCCATCGGGTTTGGATACTTCATCGCGGTTGAATTCAAAATGACGCCTTGAATTCCCATCGGGCTTGGTTGCCTCGTCACGATTATAATCATTTAGACGTCTTGAATTCCCATCGGGTTTGCTTATCTCATCGCGGTTGTATTCAACCTGGCGTCTGGAATTCCCATCAGGTTTTGACAACTCATCACGACTAGATAAACGATCAAACTTCTCCTCCTTGCCGACTTTTCGTCGAGTCGTAAAATTTCCCTGAATCCTATCAGTTTCCTGGGGATCGGCACCATGAACGTCATGCACACCTGATTCACTAGGATCAGTGTAGATTTGTCTATCCCTCTCATTCCCCGCAGTGTTTACCTTGCCGAGCTCTCTGCTTGAGTAACTATACTCCAATGATTGATTAGAAAGCTCCCTTTCACCTTGCTGCACGTATCGCCCAGGATCAAGCGGCGGGCGTCTACCATTCTCAGACAGCTTATTATCTTGTCCGAACTCAGACACTTGTGGGGCAACTTGATTTGCAGATTGTGTGGACGGAGGAGATGAATTGGATTCTCTTGGAAGCGAAGTTGTTGGGAGCGTTGTTGTTGAGTTCATATCCCTTTTTGAGTTGTTATTCTTGGACAAACCCTTCACCCTGTGAGCAGCTTATCAGGGTCAGTGCATAAAAAATTATAGTAGCAGAGGCCTTCAGAGATTTACGCTTTCAATGAGTTTCACGTAGAACTTCTATGGCAATTACCCTTTCTTTCGTTTGCCAAAATTATCAGATTCCAGAAGATATAAAGAACCACATCTGCTTAATCTCAGTCCGAATGCCTGCACATATGCGCAATGAATATCTACGACGCTAAAAGTGTAAGCCACTCTCAGACCTATTACTCCTCTACGTGAATGAAACAGATTGGCACTATGCTTCTATCCCGCAACTTAAGCTGAACGGACTCAATGGGAAGGTAAAGCTTTTGTAATCAAGATCGAACGACACTGAAATGAAGATCCACGGTGCTTACCTATCTGCATATCTGAGGGTGTTCAGCGTATGTTCACAAGACCCTGCGTTTGGAGAAACACACGAGATCATCACTGTGCGTGAATCACCCACGAATGAATCACGTAGGACCTCCGTAAGCTTACTTCCACGGAAAGGAATGTGACCTTGCTCATTGTCAAGCGCCCTGATACACTCCTTCAATGCCAGCAAGCTCTTATTGATCTCTGCTCCTTCCATTCTACAGCACAAAGCCAGGTATCTTACAGTCAACAAAAACGAACCATTGGACGAACGGACTAGTTGACTTTAACTCCGTACTAATGTCTGGTACAATTTATAGCCCAAATGGCCAAAGGATCCTGAGTTACAACGAGAAAAATCGATAAAGAAGTTCCCATAAACTACCATCATATAGTCGAACTGAAGCATCTATAGATGTGATATGTAGGAATGCACGTGACCACAGGTCAAATAAAAAGCGAAAGTCAAGCCCCTAAGGAAGTGCGTAGAATTCCATGAGACAAACCTAGATATTCCTTGATGTCCGACAATTTGTGATCACTCGTACATATTTTACAACACCCAAGAATCTTGAATCCATTGCATAGAACTACTTTACATGTTGAATAGGCTGAAATATGAACTCCTACCACCAAAATGTCCGAGTACATAGATCTCACAAGAGAATTCAAACTGCAAGAGGAGAAAAGCTTCAATTGCCAGAGAAGCGGCGAGCGCTAACCTTGTCTGACGGTCATTGTCAGTGGTATCCGCACCACGCTCACTGCCAGCCAGATCAATGAATGACAGTTTACCAATCACTCGATTGACTTCCTTTCCTTCCTGAGCCTTCTTCACAACTAGCTGTAAAATGGCATGAGACCTAGAAGATTCCTCATTTGCACCGGTGGAACCAGTGCTTCGAGATAAATTGCCTTTGTCAATATACTCCTTAACTAACTCAACATCTGATACGCGAAACTCCTTCAGACCAACAATGCAGACTTGCTGACGACCATCCTCGCGCATGCAAAGCTTTCTACAAAAAAGATGCCCTTCGGTTACAATCGTCCCGATAGATACCCCTGGCGGCTACTGACGTCCAATATCGTACATGTTGACAATATATCAATGGAAAGGAAGCTGATGATATTTTCAACATCGCCCAAGGATTCAGTTTAAGCAACATGAAGCAGATCAAAGAAAATATTTTATCATTGAATCAAGAACCAATAAAGAGAATATACTGACTAGTTGAGGAAATTTCTGATTTCTACTCAACGTTCCAGATAATCAGATCTTGAGTAAATGCCAAAAAATTCACTTCAGTAACCAAACATACCAAGCAAGCATGCATGTTAACAGCAAGCGGTCCAACACACCTCCTTTCGTTGAGAAGATCATAAAGTTTACCACCATAGATCTCAAAAAAGCTAAGCCACAACTGGAGGCCCTGATTACGATAACTTGGCTGCTGCATGATGACCATAATATCTTCACATGCTCTTAGGGGCAAAGGCTGCATCGTGTAAGTCTTACCACTTCCTGCCATCTCCCAATACGCAGTTGTATGTTAAAACTTGCATAAAACATTCGAAGTGAAAGACATGTGTATGCACAAAGGCGAAGATTCCGTGAGGTCTGGTACACTATGATTGCATTCGTCAGACACTTCAATCTCATATACAACCACGCAAGGGCAGGGAACTCTGGCTCGATAACCCATTGTTCCAAGCATAAGAAACAGTATGCTTCAGTAAGAAAAAAGGGGCTAATCTATTATAATAGGATTCTCAATTTGACACATATAAACCTTCAACAAGCATACACAATCGACACAACAATTGCTGATGGATGCAGTACCTGTTTGTCCATAAGCAAAGCAAGTTGCCTTCGTGCGATTGAAGATAGTGGGTACAATGGGCTCAACAGTGGAACGATACACCTGCATAACCAAAGAATTAAATACACAATGATCTTCTCTTCCATAAAATCCGAAAATAGAACAACTACCGAAACACAATGTCCTCACCTCATCGTTGCTGACTTGTTGATCCAAAACAGCATCGAATACAAACTCATGCCTCTCAACATAAGCAGTAAGGTCCACCTGTCAAATTAAGCGAGACCAGTTAAATTAGTACACATATCACATGCAACGCAGAACGTACCAAGGATGACAACAATATTAAATATTCGAAAGGCTCAAGAAGCACAACTCTTGTAAGCTCTAACTCATAATATTGGAGCCCTCGTCAAAGAGGCTAAAATTGCACCGACTGGGAGTTCATATACTCACTTTCACTTTCGGCTCGTGCACAGTGAGGGAACACTCCATGTCGCTGATGGTAACGATGTCTTCCTCCTTTCGCTGAAGTTCCTTCTTATTCAATGGTCGCTTGCGAACCTATAATCAGAAAATAAGATCGACTTAATCAAGTAGCTCCACCTTCCTGACTGGCTAGTCACTACTTGAGAGAAATTGTTCTACAAAACCGTTCTTGCGAAATGGCATATTAGTGTTTAGGCGCCATTCGACATAGACTCTCTTAATTTGCGTTGAACCTACCAAAAGACACCTGATGTCCTATTCTTCACCTGCTTCGTTTCCGAAACAGCTGGTACTATAGATTTAAGGTCACTGCTTGCTTCCGAATTGAAGATGAAAGTGAGGACGAACCATACAGTAAGCAGTTTATCTCCAACAAGAACAGTAATTGCAAACTAAACCAGAGAACAGCTTCTCAGTCAGATACAAACAAACTAGAACTGATAAGAATACAGAACCTACCACAACTCTGATCCTCGCAAGGCCGCTGTTGTTGCCAGTTTTGTCCCGCTCATTCGATACAGACCTAAGAGGGCTGCTCCCTGACATTCCTTGCATCCTGCCTTTAAAGCTGGCCGACAGTACATCAGACTCAAAGCCCTTCTCAATAACAGGAACAAATGACGGAGATGATTGAAACGGTTCCGGCATTGCAATCTGCAAGAAAAATAGAAGCAAGTACAAGCCCGCCAAATTAAGAGCCTCCACATCAGCATCATTGGCAGATTTGACTAGAAAGCTCCAGATCGACATTCTCGGGTCAACATCCGAAGAGAAAACTACAGTCTACATAACGTGGGATAAAATAGAAACAGTTGTTTCGAAACAACGAAAACTAGATCAATTAATATCAAATTGACGATAAGTTAGGGATGCTAAAAATACCTCGGGGAAAAATTCGGTATCATCGATGGAGTGAAGATCTAATATTCCTGAATTGAAGTCACCCCTCAGTTCCGGTGACAGAAAACCGTCCATCCCACTTTGACTCGCTGATCGAGAAAATGCAGGCGGGGTAGAGGGCTCGGAAACAGAATCCACACCACTACTAATTGTCTTAATTAATCTGAATAGCTTTTGCTTGTCTTCTAAGGATTGAACTCCATATCTGGCATAATCCTGCTTCAAATGCAGCACTTCCAACCAACCAGGATCAATAGCCACACACTAGCATTCAAAAATCATGAAACATGAACCTTCACCTATAAGTGTCTAAAGGGAACACATAGTAAATGTGAAACTATGAAATTGCTCTAAAGTTTAGAAAGGCATTTAGAAAGACACATAGAAGAGCAATCCGCGACCAGAATTGATCAAGTCCGAAGAGCATGAACTACATCCTCAAAATTATTGACACAATAAGACATATTGGTTCATGATAGACAACTTTTTAATGTAGCATCAAACATCTAGGTAAAGAAGAAAGAACTAGGACATTCACAAGCTGCAGATACCTTAAAAAGGGCATGAAGACACTACACCTCTAGTTTGCTAACAACCAAAGGCAATGGAGCCAAGGAACAGTGATACTACTCAAATTTTGGAGGAGTGAGCAAATGCAGCAGAAGTAGAAGGCATACACAGTAGAAAACAGCCAGAATCCAGAGTTGCAAGTCAGACACGCTAGTCTTTAAGCAACATTTCACTGCACCTCTCATGGGATAAAAATCAGAACAAATCACCAGACGTGGTTAGGACAGTGTTGGTAATAGTTGCTCATCAACACTAAATGATACTACGATAAGGTCCAAACCAGATTTTCGCACGCCTCGACAAAGCAAGATTGCAATTCCTACAGACTTGAACTAAATTCAGGCGTCTATTGTACAAAGATGTTTGGGACATTGTGCTTGCTGTGCGTAAAGATTATAGGAGAATTTGCATACTTAGATTCAGCTATGTTTCCACTGGAACTGACAAAGCCTCGCAGACATCTTTCTGGAGGTCTTGAGAAGAGTCAGCCGAGGCAGTGCCGGCTAGCATTCTGAACGAAAATCGCGTTAAAAGAGTGGAGAGAAACCTAAAATAGCACTATTCAACGGGCACATTCACTGCAGATAATTGTATAACCAATGCGAAGACAGCATACATCAGAGCTGCGTGCGAAGACTGGCTGTTTGTGCTGTGTAACTTAGACAAACACAATCAATCAAGCTCTGGAACATAGAACATGTTTGGAGTGCTGTAATCGAACTAAGGATCATTTCAGCATCTTGCAGGGGTAGCTCTAGATGGAAAACCTAATTCGTCGCTACAGTGTTATAGGTTCTATTTCCAATCGACTTCCCATAAAAACTCTGACTCTAGTCAGATTCTGCCATATGAAAATGGAATACGACCAGATATCTCCCTTCCCATTGCACCCTACCACTTCAAACAGAGACACAGGGGAGAGAACAGGCACTGACACATTGTGAATATGGGAAGCACCTGCATGAGCAGAGAGGGAAGTAGCCGGTGATCAAGGGCCGCCGCCGATAAAGGAGCTGCCAAATGCTGGAGCCCGGCTGACTGTAACCAGCGGGCCATTATTGCATCTCCACCATCTGATGCGCCCACACCGTGACTGCTATTGTGATTGCGGTTCTGTTCCATCTGCCCGTCTATGGCTTTCATGCAAGCAATTTTAGTCTACATAAGCATGTCTCGCCCACCACACCGATTCTCTTACTCCACGACTATGCTGGTTTTTCTGTGAGGCAGGAAGACCTGCTCAATAATAATAATAATAATACAGCATTGAGATCGAAACCATGTTCTCTAAATCGGGTGAAATGACAATCTAGGGATGCCAAACCGGCAATAGCATGGATAGCATTCAGCGATCCCCATGTTCCCCGAAAATACAACCCCTTCCGCTTCCCCTAGACCATGGAGAAAGAGCCGATGGTCTCAGGATCTCGCCCAGCAGTTCCTCTTCTCTCACCCCGCTGGGAAACGCGTCATGTACGCTACGTGTAGGTCACGCCGTGTCATCAGAAATTCTCGAAAACAAACAATGACATAGTCCGATCGAAGCCCGTGATTGTAATGCTGAAGCGATCTGGAGGCCCCCAGGGCAGAAACTCCAAAGTTCAAATAACCTAGAAAAAATTCGATCAACGCCAATGTCAACGACTAACGGGCACACTGACTCTCTCCAAGCCAGAAAATGCGAAGGCAGGGACGCACCGAACCGCACCAAACCCGAACGCACGAGATTCGCTCGCAGCACTTTCAAATTTTCAAAAATGCGGCGGAAACCAAAAAAGAAGTGGAGAATTATTCCTTTTAAATCACAAACAGGGGAATGCAGTAACGACACTTGCACGCATTCATCGCGAAGCAAAAACCTCACGCGCAATGACGAGAAACGACACCTGAGAGCGACACCATGGAACAGAAGTACCAATCCCTCAAAACAGCGATCCAAACGGCTCGAAGGAAACTCTCCAGCGAGCACTAAGAAAACGGCAGCACAACTGAACACGCCTACGCCATAACAGAGGAGGGAGAAGCAGGAGCACCTGCTTTAGATTCCCGGCATTATCATGCAGGGAAGGAACGGGGGGGGGCTCCGGGAACGCAAGAGGGCTAACTTGGAAGACGCCGCAGCAGCAAGCAGCAGCACACACCCCATTGAAAAGAGAGAGATGGAAGGGAGGCAGGCACGGGTACCCGGCCCGCAACGGGTGCCTGAGCCCATTACCGTGCCCGGCGGGTGGCACTGCGCTAACCGGGCGTGAAGAGCGCCGTTTGCAGCGCGGTTTGGTGCGGGTTTTGTTGGGTTTTTGAATCCCTGGAGTCCGGAACCGGACAACGGGGGGGTGGGCGGGGCGGTGGGTGGAGCGATAGGAGACTCTTTAATCCAAACGACAAAATGGAGATTTGAAATAAAGCATGATTTTGGTGAAGGACAAATTTTGGATGACTCACATGAGTATAAAATATGTTCCCTCAACTTTCTTCATCAACCCTACACTAGTGTGCCTTGTGTCATTGCCTCAATCACAACAAAACAAAAGTAATAAATAATTTTCTAAATTTTTTAGTTCTTAAAATTTTCAAAATTCAATAACTTTCACACCGTACGTCCGAATGTCACGAAACCTAGCTGGTGCACCCCTCTTTGCCAAGGGCTTTCCGACAATACCAAGACTATGACCAAAATATTAGAAAAAATAATTTTCTAATTTTTTAGAACCAAAAATAACTCAAAATGGATAACTTTCTCACCGTGAGTTGGAATGTCACGAAACCAAGCCCATGCATCCCTCCTCGCCAAGGGCTTTCCGATGGTACCAAGCACACATTGGGGGGCGAACGGTCCGGGAGATCTCAGCGTGACAAATAAACAAAACAAAACAAATAGCCAAATTTAAGGTGTAGATGGAAAGTATATTTGTAATATTTTTGTTGAATTTTATGTGCTTAAAATGTATTATTGTATCATTACAATTTGGTTATGCTTTTGTGTAAGGATAACATAGGTAGTAGAATCTATCTTTGAAAGGAGGAATGCAAGTCATTATATTCCTATCATTTATTAACCTCTTGAGTTGACATGGAGTCTCATTTCTCAAACGAACAAAATCTTAATGCAAAGTGACCTCCATGAAGCTATGATGAATTTTCTTCTTGATTCATAAAACCATGACTCTTCTTCTTAATTTTGTATAGTAAGGACCTCTCTCGAAGACCTCTTACAATGTGAGAGTCTAGGCTTGAAGGCAAGGGCCTACTATAAGAAACCTATATTTTATGTGACATTTTATAATTTTAAGTGATAGATATTAATTATGTGACGTTCAATAGAACAACTTGTGTTTTATATCAATAATAACGTCCAATGTAACATCTAAGTATTCAATTTTTAACATCACAATAGAAGTGAGAGTTTTGAGTCACTTTTGACATAAAAATGGCCTTGGGACTTCAGGGGCTAAGGACCAAATGTTCAAATTTTGAACAATGAATGAACACAAACACATTCCAAGCATACACAAAAAAAATCATTTATTATTTTTCTCAAGATTCTTGTATTAATTCTTTAATATTTACACAATATAGATTTTGAAAACTTTGTTTTAGAAATATTCTATAATTCAAAGGGTACTAGTAGGTCTAGCCTCAAAAAATAACTTTTTCAATTCAAAAAAAATGACCTCTTAGAAATGACTTGAATAAAAATAAAATAAAATTCTTCAAAAATCACTATGATTAGACTTTAACATTTCAAACTTAGAGGGGAAAATTTTCATGAGAGAATTATTAACATTCAATCTATAATTGATTCTTAAAGGAATTTTCAATTTTTGGTTTCAAATTTTTATTAAAAAATATTGGTTTGTATACTAGCTGATTTAACCAAATGGATATGACCTATGGATCATATTTTGTAGCTATTGTTTGAAGGTCATTATTAAATTATTATTATTCTAAATTATATTTTATAGTACATCTTTACAATTTTGAAAATCCAAACTACCTTTAGTCATTTGAAGGGTTGATTAAAGCTTCAATTTTAAATAAAGGTTGAAACCAATATTTTACATATCCATATTTATTGATCATGTAAGATGAGGTGAGATGATTGGATTTACAAGCCATCTACTTTCAATTGATTCTTAATATCCAACTAAGTATCTAGCAAACATTTTTCATATATACTCTATTAAAAAAATTCTCACCAAACATAACCATTCTATAGTTCTTTAGCTAAAACCTTGCACAATCTTATATTTTTGTACACTCTCCTTGCACACACACACAATGTAAATGACCCATAATTGCAACACATATAAGATAGTCACACCCCAATACTCCACTTTTTCTTGGTTCTAGCATCTCTAAAGGTCAAATTCCAATTTCTTTATAAGGAATTTGTGAACCATCTTAAGGAAAATCCAACCCAAGTCATTTCATAATTTTTTGACATTTAAGTAATGTTTTGTAAATTTTCAAAGTTGGAAGCATAGAATACCTATTTATGCCACTAGACTCACCCTTAAACGAACACCCTTGAAGCAAATTATTCTTCAACTCCCATTGAATATTTCAAATGACATACTCTTTAACTTTCATTGGTTGTGCACACTCAAAAGATAGTAGTAGTTTAGAGGGACATAGTGGTTCTTATATCACCCTTTTATGCTCCTTCTAAGACATCTCATAGCAAGCAATAAACAGAAGGTGGCAATGCCTCTAGCTTATCTTCATTAATCCTCTAGGACAAGTATGCCATCATATTCTACCAATCTTCTTTGAATTATATGTTAATAAAAGGCAAATTTTTGGTGGATCAATTTTAGTGCCAAGATAATAGTGAAGATGATAAGGCATGTGTGATAGATAGGCAAATTAAAATTACAAATCAACTTTCACTTAAATTACTAAATTACAACTCTCACTAAAATGAAAGTGTCATTGATCCAAAATATTCTTGAATAGAATATCTCAAATTAATCTCCTCTAAGGTGGGTGCATACAAATCACACCCTACCTAAAACTACCATCATCACTTTATATACATCTCCAAAATCAATATGTACATATGTTGAAAAAATGATTTTTGAACATCTGCCAAAAAATACTTTGAGCCTTCATAACTTTTGCATATGGGATTCAAATGTCATGTTCTTTGGTGCATTGAAACCTCTTTTTACTTGCCAATAATAAAGTTTGAAAAAAAAATGATGAGTTTAATAATAGTAACTAAAAGTGGCAATTTGGGAGTTACTCACCATAATAGAATGTATCAAAATGCAGTTATAGGCCTCATTTTCAAACTTGTTAACCAAGCCCAACTCAAAGAACTTCTACACTAATTTTGGGATGAATAAATTTGTGTATATGCATCAAATACAAACTCCAAAAGTCATCATCTGCCAAATAACAATCAATATAGCATTACAGGGTTACATCAATTTGGTCCTAAATCATAGTGCCATCATCAAGGGGTACCCCCTAAAATTGCCACTTCTTTCCTACTCTGATCAATTACTATTCTTAAAATGATTCAATTTTCATTGATTTTCTTATTGGCAACTGAAAGGAGGTTCCAGTGCACCAAAGAACATGACATTTGAATACTAACAATGTGCAAACCTTCTGAAGGAACTGAAACAACTTGGTTTTAAAGCAAGTTTTTTCTACATACTTATGTACACAATTTGTACATCTTGGAGATCGCTGAAGATGGCGGTTTAGGGTCAGTAGCACATTTGAGGCAGGGGTGCCCACCTTAACAAAGGGGACTCTGTCAATGAATTCTCTCAATCACCCCAGCTGTTGGAGATTGAATGCTTCCTTGAAACGAAGACAAGTCAAGGTGCACCGGCTTTAAACATACAAATATTTTGTTTGGACCAAGCTTGACATTCTTGTTGCAGGAGGGTTTTTTGGGTTCTTTAAAAAAAAATTTAAACATGTTGCAGGAGGTTTGGGGCAACACGTCAACATTCCCTAACTTAACTTATAAGTTAGATAGGCCACATGCTAGTGTTTGGGAATAAAAACCGAGGCTACTATCATACTTAGTCTCTCTCATTAAGGGATGCACATCAGCCACAGCATGTCATAGAAATTGACTTGTTCCAAAAGGGCTCACTTGCTTCCCATACAAACAAAATAAATTTCGTAGAATTGGAACACTTTCTTGTGGAAATGGCACACCAAAGAAGGTTATGAGTTGCAACTTGTAATGGCAATGGTGATGGCTTGCCAATGGGATGGTGCCATATTAGCGTTGAAAAGTCAACAATTGGTTATGACAACTTTGTTTGTTAGGAGTTGTGGATGACAAGAAACCCAAAAGTTGTAGCTTAGAAATACAAAGGTTACATTCACACTAAGCTTAACTCTCAAAGGATGCAGCCCCATGACCAAGGTAGTCACCAAAATGTTGTTATTATGTGAATTTAAGAGCATGAGCTTGTGAGCCTACAAGACTATACACTTGTGTTGTAGGTGTTTATGATATAGAAACCTTCTACGATTATAGTGTCATTATGTTATAGATAACTAAATTATAGATATTTATACTATACATAACTTCAATGGTTGTAGGATATCTACTTATACATATGCTAAAAGCTTACATGATCACATTTTCATCCTCACACATTAGCATCATTGATGTAAGGAGTGGATTATAATATTAAACTCTTGAAGAATATTTTTAAACAACAAGGTTATAATCTTCAAACTAATTAAATGACAGAATGGATTAAAACCATATAAAAGATGAGGTCCATGTTTCTCCCTCTTGATTGCCCCCTTGAAGGTTATTTTTTCCTCCCTTTTGCCTCAAAAGAAGGTTTTTTAGCATGTGAGCCAAGGATCTTGAACTTAGAAGCCTAGGCATATATGTTATAGGTATTTATATTATGGACACCTTTCATGGTTACATGGTACCTATGTTATAAATATCTATATTTTAGGTGCCTATGTTATAGGTATTTTCTATTGTTATAAGCACCTTCTATGATTATAGAGTACCTATGTTATAGATACATATATCATAAGTACCTTCAATGATTGAAGAGTACCTACTTATATCTAAACTCCAAACTAATAGACTTGCATTCTTAGGATTTCACACTATCATCGTTGGCATCAAAAGTATGCAATAAGGGTGATAAAAAGGTGGGGTATAAATTTTAACCACGTGAAGTTAATCCCTAGAAAACCTTTCATTGAACAATTTCTTTTTTCATTTTTGAACAAGCTATTAATTGTGAAAACTAATTAAAAATTTGAAGCCAAATATTTTGGGAAATTAATAAGCGAGTTTACCAAATCCAAGGAAAATTAATACACAAAGAAAGTGAAAACGTTGGAAAAGATACATTTACAACTTGTTGTAGGACATGTTCTCTAAATAACCAAACTCATTCTTTTAATTTTACAATAAAGAAGGGACACTATGAAATATAATGAGTTCATCAAAAGTCATGACTATCAAGCACTTTTCTATGCAATGAAGAAAACCATTCAAATTCCAAGTTTATATGAAGAATTGCCAAGAATTAAGAAAAAATATTTAATATTTTTTAAATAACTTATTAAAACAACAACTTCCAAACCAATATTTCTAAATCTTGTACATTTTTTTCTACTCTAAATCATTTTTTTAAGAATGAAAATCAAGTTAAAATCTCCTTTTCCTAGACTTTCAACCCAATCATTCAACATTAAAAAATTCACACAACAAAATTTTAAGCTAAAAAGGTTCAAGGTCTTATAATCTAGTCACACATGGTGCAAGAAAACCCATTTTCTTTACTTTAAATGCAATTCTCATACAATGTACATGGCTAAATTTTTTTAAAGTTCTCTATGCATTCCTTTCTAGTCTAGTGTTAGATCCCAAAATAAAATATGCCAAAAAAATATATATATTTAAGATATTTTCTTTGTTCTTTGCATAATAAATGGTAGTTTTGAGTGTTTATTGACAAAAAAAGGCCTTGAAACTTCAGGGGTTCAAAAAAATAGGCGTTAAATCCTCTTGAAACTTATTTTTAAAAGACAAGTCTAATCCAAAGAAGAAGAAAAAACTTTTTGGAATGGACTACACAAAGTCTTGAACTTTGTATTTTATGTGCATTACTGTAGACATAACATTACGTAACCATGCAATAATCCTCTCTATGCTAGAAAGGTATTATGCCCATAGCCATCACCCAAACGGAGGGAATTATTATATGCAAAAAAAAGCTTACAAGGAAGACAAGGCTCAACGAGGAATGCTTGGGGATTTTTTTCCCCATAATTCCAAACGACGAGGAGATTGTCCCATATAAATGCCGGTCCAAAAATGGATGAAATAGTTGATTGATGAATGTAAAATTCCGTAATCTCTGATTACGCAAATTTCACGCCTCACAAGAAAATAATCCGCCCACCTTTTTGAATGGGACATCTCTTGGTGGTGGCGGGGTACACTTTGCTAGCCATATCTGGGAGGGACTTATCAGTTAATTCAAGTGGCTGGGTAGCCATGTATGACAATTGTTGTTCCCTTTCCAAGAATGCAAAAAGCGTCATTGATAAAAACAATGTTTATGAATCCACTGATCAGTGGTATTTGGGGTTTTTTTGTGGGTTTTTTTTGCATTTTTTTGCATTTTTTTTTTCAAAAACCCAAATGGCTAGTGACGAGTTTTTTTTTTCAACTGGATCCAAAAGCCCACACACAATTGGATGCCACGAGTACAATAACTGGATCATTGGTAAAAACAATGTTATGAATCTGAATCTGCTGATCAGTGATGTTTGTTTTTTTGTGGGTTTTTTTGTGTGGGTTTTTTGTGTGGGTTTTTTTTTTCGAAAAAAAAAATGTCTAGTGATGAGTTCTTTTTTTCAACCCGATCCAAAAGCCCACATGCAATTGGATGCCACGAGTACAATAACTTGGAATGAGAGACCCTCGGCTCATTGATTGACCTAACTCTCGAATCTCACTAGGGTTGGC
This sequence comes from Climacium dendroides, assembly GCA_950106755.1. Taxonomy (NCBI): domain Eukaryota; kingdom Viridiplantae; phylum Streptophyta; class Bryopsida; order Hypnales; family Climaciaceae; genus Climacium; species Climacium dendroides. The sequence continues at coordinate 4,748,169 of OX467087.1, read as the reverse complement.
GAGAGGCAAGAGGCAAGGCGAGGGGGTTCCGTGTGCCTTCAGCCGGATCTAATAACCAAACCCAGCCACCCACAATGGCCAACCCCACATGATTGGGCCGTCTGCAACCCCACCTGCATGTGGTCAGTGGCGGACGAGGGCGGTGAAGGCTTGCCAAGCTCCCCCCCAACCCCTTTTTCCAAATTGGGAGCCTCCTCGAAAATTCAAATCACAAAAACTACCTGGTGGCAGGAAAGAATTCGTCCACTCTGTTGTTTACCTGCCGATATGCCATTTGAAATTTGAATAAATCGAATGCGGTCGTTGCATGTAATTTGACGAATATTATAGGATACAATACAACCGGGTCGTATGTGCCTTGCAACCACCAACGCTCACGTCCACGTCCATGGGGCAAATGATTGATGATTCTCCAGCCGGCCAGGTCTTGTACTGTGCAATACAGTTGGGACCAATAATCTTACAAAATTGCTTATTGGGGGTCATTCGAAGAATGAACGCTTCGAATGGTCCCCCAACACCGAAAAAAAATATTGAATGGGGAAAAAAAAATTAGATGGCCCAATTCTTTGCATGGTAGGCAATAAGGTTGGCCCCCTCCCCTCCTAAAAAAAATTGAATGCTGGAAAAAATTTGAATGGTTTGATTCTCTATATGGCATGCAATAAGGTAGGAGGCCCATGAATTATCCACGTACGGGCGGAAAGTGAATTTGGGGGAGGTGAAGCTTCTTGAAATGTTTTTTCAGCAAAAAGTTTTCATTGAAAGACAAAGTGGGATTGACCTCTAATTCAAATCCTTTCGTATTTTTTGGAGCTTTGTGGAATTAGTTGCGAACTTTCTGAAGTTGAAATGGCAGAGGGGTTTGAAATCGCCCACCTCTTGCAATGTACGTTGCTTGTCCATTGCTGAAGGCTAAAAAAACAACATGCACAAATAGTGTACATTTGAGGAGGTGGATGATTTTAGAACCTCTGCACTTCTAGAGCCTCTACACTTCTAGAACCTCCTACTCTTAGGGTATGTTCACACTTGATGTTAGTGGTGATGTTTGCAATGAGTGAGAAGTAGGTCTAAATTCATTCCTAAGACCTTGAGTAACAACACTCTTTTTAACACCGAGTGTGAACATACCTTTAGACAATTTCGTAAGATTATTGGACCCAACTGGCTGCGAGTACGTGCGTATGTCCTACTAGTGTAGCTTGTTTTTGCTTGTCCTTGAGTTCTTCTTATTGCGGCTCCATGATCAGGCTGATCACTCAAAGCAGTGCACCTACGAACCCAAAAAAAAAAGAAAAAAAGAAAAGCCTCGGTGGAAAGCCTTGTCCAAACTAGAATGGCCCCCCCTCTTTTTTTTTCCTCCCCCTTTTGGAATGCCAAGGACAGAGAGAAATAACTGGTAATAACTCCAGCGCTTTTGGGTCCGGGACAGAAGGACGACCGAGATGGTCATATTTGTGGTCCCACGATGGATGGATGGATGGTTGGTTGGTTGGTCGGGGCAGGTCCAACAAACAATGCTGCCTACAGGACATGGAGACTGACTGGCCTGACTGACCCACCCCCAATTGAAAGAGAAATCATTGCGAAATAGAATTGCTTCCCAAACACCAAGAATGGGGTGGGGAGAGAGAGAAGCAAAATTTGAATTCGTGTGCATGAATAGGCATACATTAAGGTAGAAACACCCAAAATCGTTACTTTAAGCAATTCAACATAATTAGAGGCCTATTTTTTTTAAATAATATTTTTGTAGTATATGTAAGTGAAAATCATGAATATTTTTAAAAAATAGATTTTTTTGGACATTGTATGTAATTTTTATGATTTTTCAAAGTGTTGGCTACCTAGACTAGTGAAACTATCCCATAGGTGCACCCAAAACTGAACTGCGTAAAAATTAGATGTCAGCAAATCAAAGAGTTTAGTATGTGTCCTTCAAGTGCGCCAACAAATCAAAGTTAAACATGTGTAAGACACATTAATGGAACTCTAGGAACACTTTAAGGGCACTCTATAGGACAAGGATTTGAGAGAAAAAGCAAAATTCAAATTTGTTTGCATGAATAGGCATACATTAAGGTAAAAACACCCAAAATGTTACTTTAAGCAATCCAACATAATTAGAAACATATTTTTAAAAATAATATTTTTGTAGTATATGCAAAATCATGAATATTCCAAAAAAAAGATTTTTCAGACATTGTATGTAATTTCTATGATTTTTCAAAGTATTGGCTACCTAGACCGTTGGAACTATCCCGTAGGTGCACCCAAAACTGAATTGCGCAAAAATCAATTGTCAACAAATCAGAGAGTTCAGTATGTGTCCTTCAAGTGCGTTAGCAAATTAAAGTTAAACATGTGTAAGACACATTAATGGAACTCTAGGGACACTTTAAGGGCACTCTATAGAATAAGGATTAGGTACAGGGATGGATCTGGATGTTTCTGCCTTAACCCCTAAATGCGTGAAACATCCAATATGTATGTCGGACAATATTTTGAGGTTAAATAAAACCTAACCAAGTTGCTATTTTTTTTAGTAGTTTGTAGTTTTGAAATTTTTTTACTCGAAGTCTAGTTTTAGTATCCAAAATTTGATTGTGAAAATGATTGGTTATGATTTTTCTATTCAAGATTTTGTGCAAGGGTGTCCATTGCGATCTTGATTTTCTGTAGTGTTGAGGGCTCTTGGAAATGAGTGTCAAATACAATAGAACTTGGAGGAAAAAAATCACATCAGAAATTCATTTAAAAAAATTGTGGAGTAGATTTTGAGAAGTTGTAAATTGATTGGGATTATGCATGTTAGGCCCTTTATCCTTATATTTTTTTGGTGACCAATTTCTTTGATTTGACATGTAAAACGAGGATTGAAAGACTTCAAATCACTTTCACAGTTTTAACACCTTGATGATCGAACATTATAATTTTTCAATCTATAAGTGATATTGTTGGATTTTCTTTTCCTATGTGATCTCTGACATATTTAGTTTGAATTTGTAGGGTTATAATTAATTAAAATTGATACAACTTATCAAAATATTGACTTTTTGTTCAATTTAGAATAAATTTCTAGAAGCTCAAAAAAGTCCTTGGGCTTTTAAGGGTTAACATAACCTTGAAAGTTCCTTGAGCCGGAAATAAAAAAATCATTTTCCAAAATGCTAAAAATAAATAACACCTTCAAAATGCCATAATTCCTTGTTGAATGAGACTTTTCAAGCCTTTTAATCATTAGCTTTTTTTCATAGATTATATTTTTATTGTCTACATGAAAAGCTTTGATTCATTTAATTGGGATTAGTGATGTGAAAGTTATGGAGCCTCTTGTTTTGCAGACAATGATAGAAACTTCTTTAGAAAATTACATATTAGATTTGTTTTTGAACTCAATTTTCACAATTTAAGAAAAAAGTTCTACAAGGTTACAAATGCTTGCTAGAACAATCTCACCATTGGCATCATTGTGTTTCAATTTCATTTTAGAGCTATTAATAATTTAGTTTTTCCTTCAATCTTATACCAACTTCTACCTAACAATTTTTTTAAAGAATGAAAATCAAGTATTTTTTTCTAGTAAGACTTTCATCTCAAATCTTCAACATCAAAATTATTAAAATCAAAATATTTAGAGTAAAAATTTTAAGCTAAGAAGATTCAAAGTCAAATAATTTAGTTAAGGACTGTGCTCAAAATCCTGAACCTTCTTCACCTTAAACACAAATATCTTGCAATCTATGAGGTAAAAGTTTCTAAAATATTTACCCAACATTTTTATACTAATCTAACGAAAGATCTTACAATTGGATATGCAAAAAAAAAGTTGTAAATTTTTTTGCTTTATGCAATAAAAATCATAGTTTTGAGTGTTTTTTGATGGAAACACTACTAGAAAATTTAGTTTTTCTGTTGTTTTGGTCGCGTTGATCCGGTCAAAATTTGACAGAAATCTGTTGAAATCAACAGATTTCTGTCAAATTTTGACCGGATCAACGCGACCAAAACAACAGAAAAACTAAATTTTCTAGTAGTGAAAAGGGCCTAAGGACTTTAGGAGTAATTATAAGTTTCTTTGTAATTTTTGCAGAACCTTTGGATTTTCTAGGGTAGCAATGTATTATCTATCATCTATGATACAATTGGTTTAAAAAAGAAATTATATAAAATTGTTTTAGATGTTGAGTTTCAATTCCTTAAGCCTAAAATTCATAATGCATTTTTTCTATCAAAAATCCACTCAACAATAACCTTTTTATTGCAAAGTACAAAAATCTTAAGAAAAAAATTGTTTTCTTACACTAAACTAATACAAGAATGTGTAGAAGAAATTACATAAATTTTGACCTTGTAGATTGCAAGATATCTAAGTTTAAAGTGAAGAAAACAAGTATTTTTGTACCTTCCATGACTAGAATTTTAGGCTTCAAATCTTCTTAGCTTAAAATTTCTTGTAATACACCAATTTTGAATTTCTAATTACATATACTAAAGAATTGAATTGAAAGTCTAGGAATTAAAAAAAGAAACATGCTTTATTTTTAGTCTTTATAAAGTTCTTAAGTAGAAGTTGGCATGAGATTGAAGTAAAAACTAAATTGTCGATAGCTTTGAGATGGAAATGAAAATCACTACTTCCAACAATAAGATTGTTTCAATAAGCTAACTAAATCCCAATTCTTATTTTGAAAAATTGTGAAAATTGCGTTCAAAAATGAATTCCACATGTTATTTTTTCAAAAAGATAATTGGATTGCTCCAAAGCAAAATTGTCCATAATTTTCTTGTCACTAATCAAAATAGAATGAATCAAATCTATCTATGTATACAAAAATATTTGCTATAAAAAACAAAAAATTTAAAATTTTCATCCAATTTTTTGTGATTTTTTTTGTATTGCTTAATAAACTCCATTTTGGGCTTAGGGGGGCATAACTTTTGCTTTTAGGCACCGATTGAATTAAAATTCTATTTACAAAAGCCAATGAATTTTCTTATCCTCAAAAAAGTTTCAAAAAATCACAACAAAAATTCATACCGTAGGAGCATACTCCAAATCCATTTTGTCCCTTGAGGGGACAATGGGAGTTAAGATATTGTTGACATTTCATTATAAGTTATTTTTTAAGGAGATTTCATCATCTATATAATTGATCATCTTTTGGCTCATAAATTTCAAATTTTAATTTTTGGACACCTTTTGGTATAGGATTTAATGAAACTCTAGAATTGAAGCAAAATGTGATCACAATTATTAGATTTAAATCCAAAAGGTTGAATGAAATTTGGATAGATTTTTACAAGCTAATTTTGGATAAATCTTTTAAAATTTTGATACAAGGTGTGAACATGTATTCTCTCTATGTGAATAAGTTGTCCTTTAGAATGCTACTAGAAAAATTGAAGCTCAATTCAATTAAGAAATCATATAAAGTATGTTGATTATAATAGTTGGTTAGGACAACTTGATTTGGACAAAAATGAACACAATTTGGTTGATACTTGCCACATTAGCATTCATTTTTCTTATGAGAATGCCTTGTCATCGTAAGCTTCCAATCATGTGGATTTTGACATGGAAAAGTAGAACATATTTTGGAGAAGATCTTATAGTGTACATATATTAAGAATTTTTATATGTACAAAAATGAATGTTTCAAAAATGTACAAATTAATAGTAGAAAGTAAAATCTTCATTGGGATTTGAAACCTAATCTTCAATATTAAAATAGTGGGGAGTCTTGCATTCAATGAACCTACTTCCTTTCAATGACCAATTAATGAAGGCGTGACTTCCTTCTTATTCCCTTTAACTTGCACCTTTCATAGTCCTTGTTTGATGATGAGAGCAAATGTTGTGATTGTTCTTCTAGGGCCATATTGACTCCTTTCTTATGGCTCTTTTCAATCTTTTTGCTTGTAAGAATTGACACATGGACGAGGCTTCATGCTAACATGGTTGTCACGCCAATATTTTTGCAATGCCAAAATGCCCATAATGACATACTTTATGATTATGAAAATTGAAAATAAAACAAGAATACATTCCTTTCAAGAACCCATGGTTAGAAAAGGTGAGAAGAAATTTCAGAAATTGGGTGGATTAATGTGGAGAGAGATGGATAGAAGTTGAACAAATGGTATGGTTTTGGACTTTGGGCTTGGCCATTGGAGTCTTTACACTATGGCTACCTAAAGGCTCCAATTCTTATATTTTACTATCTATTTTCTTGTGAAGTTTTCGACATCTATCAATAATTTTCAACTTAGATAGCTATAGTGTGAAGTGCCCTTTAGATGCATGCTTCAACAACTCAAGCTATAATTCTAAGCTACATGCAATATCATCACTCATACCAATATTTTTGCTTACACATAACATTCAGTAGTGTAAAAGGAGGTGCCTTTTGCCCTCTTTAGGCAACCATCTTCAACATTCATCCAAAATTGAAGCACCCAATTTAATGACTTGACAATTTGTTATTACGAGGGTTGCTATTATGTGAGCATAGGAATGTGAGCCTATGAGCCTAGAATACTATACATCTATGTTATAGGTGTATATACTATAGAAACCATTTTATGATTATAGGATATATATATGTTATAAATACCCATATTATAGGTGTTTATGATACATACACCTTCTATAGTGTGTGGTATCAATGTTGTAGGCTCAATGCTCACAAGCTTGCATTCTTGGGCTCACATACTAGCACCGTTGCAACAATTGAATTCGCCAAGCTAGTTGAAATAAATCACATCAAGCCTTAATTTAGTATTTTTGACAATTATTGACATGTGTCCTCTTAGCTACTGATGGTAGTGGAATATTTCATACCATTCCATCCAAGCAAGAACAATCCTTGTCACTTGCTAAAATAGTTAAACCATTTTTAACCATCAAACCATTTTCATAGCTTAAACTCCTCCATTTATGATCAACTATATTGTAAATGCCAATTCATATACAACATGGCCAAGAAGAACAATAGAAATTTCTAGAAGGTGTACATTGAAAACATAAAATGATCACAATATGTACATTGAAAGCCACAAGGAGCACCTACATCAGTTATGTAACTAGTCTATGGTTGGAAATTGGTTTGCCTACAAATTGAAAATGGAACAAACAAAATCTTCATAAAAAAAATTCATTACAATTTTATTTTTGAGGGAAAAATGTTTAAAAAATATGAATTACTTCTTAAATTTATTTTACTAAATGGAAATTTTTTTAGTATCCATTTAGTATCCATTTACTAAATGGAAATTTTTTAGTATCCATTTAGTAAATTATCTGTGGTATAGTTTGTACCCTCTAAAAAATAAGGTAAATCCAATTTCAACTTGAAAGAATAACTTTCAAAATTTGACCTATTTTCAAAACTAAACTATTGAATTTATTATTTTATGTAATCTTAACCAACATGCCAAATTTCAATTTCCAAAAATAGATATCTTAAAATTGTAATTATATTTAATTCATCCTTGCATTATAACCACTTGTGTATTTTTGATCACGATGGTGCAATTAGTTTGCCAAATTCCAATTATGATCTAAAGAAATTAATTGTACAAATAGTTAATTAGTGACACCTTGACATTGAATTCTTTGTAGTGTAAAATTTTTCCTAGGTTAGTATTGTTTTATTTCCTTATAAGTGAAATGTGCACATTGATATTTCTTAAATATTTGCACAAAAAAATCTTTAAAAAAAAATCATCACCAATATTTTTCAAATAATTATTTTGTATCCCAATGAAAAAGATACAGAATAATTTTTCAAAAATGGAATTTTTGTTTTTTGAAATTGAAATTTGGTGTGTTGATCAAGATTGCATAAATAAATCAATAAAGTAGGTTATTTTGAAAATTAGGTCAAAAAGGGTCAAATTTTGAAATATATTTTTGCAAGTTGAAATTGGGATTACCTTACTTTCTAGAGGGCATTGTATTACTGCAAACATGTCAGATACAATAGGTGCCTTGTTCCTATAAAACACTATAAAAACTAAAAATTTGAGGTTGGAATTAAAAAAAATTAAAAACTAGAGACTGGAATTAATTTGTTCATAGGTCAAACCGAGGGTCAAACAAAAATTTATATATACACATTTTTTGAAAATCTACAAGGCATTATTACTCATGCTAAGCGGATATGTTGTGAGATTGTTTTTCACTTAAATCATGGTAGAATTGACCATTCCAATAAAAAACCCATTTTGGCAACCACTCTAATAGTGTTGTGAACACATGAAAATATTTGATTATAAAAGGAAGTAGAGAGAGAGACACAGGGGCACTTCACATCATAGCCACAGGTCAAGATGATGTCAATTTCCACCAATCAAGATTGCTAAATTCTTGGTTTCTTACAATTTGATTGGTGGAAACCAACGGCCTCTCAACCTTTGATCATAGTATGAAGTGCCTCCTACAATATTTACAAGTCATTCACTATGGTCAAACTTAACTTCTTAGTTTCAAAAGAATGGTCATAAAAAATTTGAAAATGCTTCTTGTAGGTTAGAACTAGTAGAATAGTTCACTCTTAAATGATGAAATTCATGATTGAGAGGAATTTTTTTTTAATTTAATTACTTAGAGATGAAGTCACATGTCTAATATGTGTCATAAAATGTTCAATTTTTTTAGTGAAACTTTGAAATTACCAAGAAATTTTGAAGAAAAAGTGAAGAAAATTCATATCAATTACAAAAGATGCTCAAAAAATCTAAAACTTTCAAAATCTAAAAACTTCTATATTATTATATATTTAAAAACATGGAAATATACCCTCAACTTCAAGCTTCTATAAAATGCACATTTAATTTAAAATAATTTAATAAAATTCTAAGTAGAGTAGAAATTACATTCCTTAATTAAAAGTTGGTTAGTGCATATAAGGTCTACAATATCTATGTTTAAATACTCTTGACTAGATTTTGTACTATATAAGTAGATAACATCACACTCTACACAACTTCATTACAAAAGTACATTTTGACAATGAATCAAAATAATCTATTTGCATTATAAGGATCTATCTACAACTTTAAGAAGGAAAAATAAGAAGCTTACAAGAGTAGGTAGAATCTAATCCATCAAGTTGTTCATCATGTTTGTGTCATGGTAAATTGATCTAGACCATATTTTAAAAACCATATTGGTCTAGTTGAAATGGAACTACAACTCATTAGTACTACAAAATCAACACGAAACAAGTTTTATAAGTACTATTCTAGAAGGGAATCATAACTAGACTATAAAACCAAGAAGAAAAAAACTCAATAGCAATAATTTCTAATAATATACTTAACAAGATTTTAGCTTTGATATTGTCTAGCTGAAACTCAAAGTTTCTAGTTTTGATGTGGCATTGATTCCTTTATTTTTGAATCAAAGTTTCCAAATACTATCTTTGACCACATTCACACAACACAACACAATTAGGATTTGATTGGAGTAGTTGCATGGCTTTATGGTCATACCGTTCTAGTTTGTTCTTGCCTAGGGTGGTTAGATGGAGCATTATAAGAAAAATGAAGCCACAATGTCATGTAGAGAGTTGTTTGCCTCAGAAAACCACAAGGATCTTAGCTGCAACCAAAAATGATTGAAGAACAAAAATAGATATTGTTGTGTAAACCTCAAACATTGAATCTTCTACACCACTGTGGAACTACTCCTTATTAGCCTACCTTATTTTTGCTCTAATTAGCTTACGGGTCAAGGTAGGAATAAGAAACCACAAGATATAGGATAAGTAAAACTGACGACATACCATGAGATACCATCGTTGAATATGGCTCTTAAACTTTCAAATTCATGGTCTGTTGGTTATCAACCTAGCTTCACCATGAGAATAGAGCAAGTCTCGACTATATGGACGAAAAACTCCACTTCGTTGCCACGACACAAAATGAGACTAAACAATGGTTTAATCCATGCCACTTGCAATAATTAAAATTTACAATAAAGAAAAAGCCACAAGCACACAAATCTTCAACTTCTCCTTCAATTTCAATTTCAAACACTTTAACTCCAAATTCAACTCTATAATCAAGTTTCAGTTTCATGTCATCACTTCTTTAAGAGTCTAGATGAGATGAGTGATATCTTTTTGAAAAACTATTACAAATTTCTACTCTTCTTCTAAATTTTAAATCATTTTAATACTTTTTCCAATTTTTATGGCCATTCAAAATTTTGGCCTTTATAATTAAGGACAACAAACCTTTCTTTACTTTGACACTCATAACTTTCTCTAAACAACTCTATATAGGACAAGTGATAGCTTCATGAAAAGCCAACAAAATTTCTTGTACTTCCTCAAAATTTCATTGCAAACAAAAGACCTGTCCGTCTTCTATGACTAGTTGAAGTCTCTAACCCTTCACATAGGAGGCAATAGACTTTTCTCTACTTAAACTAGTATAACTTTTAATTGAAAATTTCAAATCAAGTAAATGAAGACCCTTTGGAAACAAAACATCATGATATATAATTCTTCAAATTTTCATTAAAAAATTTTATCAACAATGATCAATACTATTATATTGATCATTGTTTAGACCCTTAAAACATTCTTCAAATATCACATCTTGACTACTAGCCTTAATACATCCAACTTGCAATAGGATTATCAATGCTTGAGCGTCATACTAAAGGTTCCCATGCCATTGTTGCTCTACGTAAGGTTGCTTTGGTGATTGAGAATGCCCATCTTCTTCTTGAGAAGATTCATGCGGCGGAATAAGATCCAATGGTTGAAAAGATTGAAGAGGTTGATCTGATAATTGCAACAATGAAAATTCAAATTCAAGCTTTAGTTGAAGTTCTTCATCTTGAGACTTAGAATTTTTTTTGGAGTCAACATACTATAATCTAAAATCTAAAACAAAGAAAAACAACACTAAATTGATAAAGTTCTCTCCTTGAATAGATGGCATGCATGCTAGTGAGAAGGTGTCACCTTGAAGCTATTTAGAATGATGTCATCTTCCTTTCTACATTATTATAATCAAATTTATTAAAATAACATAAAAATATATATTTTACAACATTCATGTATTTACAATGCAACATTCACCTCTTCTAAACTTGTACATATTTTATTATGTGCCAATCTTATTGCTCTTCATCATCTAATTCAATGTCAGCTTCTTTTTCAAAATTAGATTTGGCAAAGAGGTATTGAAATAGAATTTCTATAACAAATTTTGACAAGTCAATGTCACCCTTCACCAATCACTATAGATCAATGACTGTAGATGTCATGTAGCAATTTTTGACAAAAACTACTTGATTTATATTGAATTAGACCTTCACAAAGGAAATGTGCATGAAGATGATGTATTCTCTACCACCAAATGCTTATTGGTTCTACATTTTGAGATTGTCTACGACTAATTAAAGTAGAGCACAATGTTGCATTTGTGTTGGGACAAACGTGTAGCCAATGCAACAATTTTGAAGTTGGTGTGCCCTCCAAAACTCATGTCATCGACCACTTTTTAGTTGCTTTGTCTTCACAAGGTTAAGGTGCTACTATCTTAGGGCAACAATATTAGCAAGTTATATTACAATAGAACCTCTTTAAAGTAATAGGGCATTTTATTTAAGAGGTTGTAATAGGGCATTACATTAGAGAGGTTATTACATTATGAAAGGTCATTGGATTAATGACGTTTGTATACAATTTAGGCTAGGACCACACAATCAATATTATTTTAGAGAGGTTATTATTTTAAAAATATTACTTTAGAAAGGTTCTACAAAATAATTGTATCCTTATATTGACTTTAAATACAATGTTATAGACTAATGTTTTGTATTCAATGATAAGTATGGTAGGCATTTTGGTCAAGATTTTACAAATTGCAAGGTGAAAGATCATATTCTCATTGTAAACAACATTTATTCACACTCCTACAGAAGAAGAAAAATGAATGAAATTAAAAAAGAGAAAAAACTCATGAGGAGATAACTTAAATAACTTACTTCAGTTGTTATCATTGTCAAAGTTGCACACACTAAGTTAGTGGGCTCATGAAGCGACCCTTTACGAGTTGGTCGGAGTTTTCGAGGGATTAGAGATCTAGAATTTTTTTTCTTATTTTTCAGTTGCAAAGAAGATATAGCGGAATCAAATGCAAGTGGTTTCATAATTTTCGAAGCAGTTGTGATTTTGTTATGAATTTAGGAAGTAAATTGGTGTAGGCTCCTATTGTTGCTTGTAGGCTTGCCATGAAGCGGACTCACGCAATCTATAAAAAGATTTGATGAATTTGAAGAAGAAGCAAGGCGGCATGCAAAAATTAATACTAATGGTTTCAAAATGCAACATAGAAGAAACGAAAATGGACCCTATGCAATGGAGGAAGGTAATACGTGTGGTTACAGTGTCAGGTAGTTAAGGCACCATTATTGTGCCCACAGAGAGTTCTAAATAAGACAGCTATGAAACATTAATCGACAGCAGTGAATGTGGAAGAACCTTGCTGTGGTTGTAGAAGCAATCCAATTCAAAAAATGACGTGTGGCGAGAAGCGCTAGTTTTGAAAGCGGATTCCTGTGGATGGATGTTCAGTGTTCGTTCGTCCATGGCCGTTGGACTGGTCTTCCAGATTAAAAAAGGCCGTTCTTTTTGCCTCCCTAGAAACCTTTGCCAATCTAGTGCCGCGGTCTTGCTGCTTTAGACCTCAACATGTAAAAATCATTTTGAAATTCTAGATCTTGTTGAAAAGAAGTTGTTCAATGTTGACCACTATTAAAGTTGCACCTAATCAATAGCTCTGCATTGAAGTTGTATTAGTAGCTTATGAACATCGAAGTCAGCATCGAAGTTGCGTGAATATAGTTGATCATTGCGGGATTGGAAGGTACGTCTCGTTGTTACATCGATACTGCATGAAATGTCCCTCTCGTAGTTGCATTGATATTGTATGAAAGGTCCGTGTCGTTGTTACATCATAGCAAGAACACAAACTCAGTCTCGTTGTTCACTATCGTTGTTGCTCAGTCTCGTTGTTTGATGTGGTGTTGTTGCAGGACCAGAAGCTCGGTCTCTTGGTGTTGAAGTTCAGTGGCAATGTACGACTAGTAGCTCGGTCTCTTGATGTCGAGGCTTAGTGGCAGTGTAGGACTATAAGCTCGGTCTTTTGGTGTCAAAACTTAGTGGCAGTGTAGGATTTAAAAATTTGTCATCATTGCAGGATGAGAAGCTTGAGTCTCGTTTTTGCAACGAACATGCAGTATCGTACTACTGAATTCAATAATGTTTGCTCATTTACTCCAAGTTGGCATGTACAGGACACATGCCAATTTCATGATCTCCACTATTGATTTGGTTGCGCATGTGGTCATTTGTTTTTTGGAAAGAGGTTTACCAACAGCTGTTATTGTGGCGATGGATTGGTATAATGGTGTTGAGGTTTATAGTCACCGTGCTGTAGTCGTTAGATGAGGATGAAGACAGTCCGAGCGTGAGTTTTCTATTCTGTGTGCGGTTTGGAAAGGGATAAAGAGTTCGTGTCGTTGGTATGTTGGAAGGGAGTGTATGTGTAGTACCGTTGGGTAATGAAATCTGTGAGTCCATGTTGTCATGTGCTCCTACTTAGCGTTTAACATTTTCTAGAGTGAGTTCATCTGGATGTAGTTGAGTGGAGGTGAGTCGTTGGAAGTTTCAAAGTTTTGGAGCAAGCATTGTGTCCTCGCTGGTTTTCCTGGAGCAAGAGAGCTTGGTGTCTGAGTCTTGGAGACAAGCAAAGTAGTTAGTCCAATCTGGTCTGTCGTAAGCACCGAGCCCTTCTTTGCAAGCAATCTACGTGTATGGAGTTTAGTCAAAGAAATTCCGTTTTGTGTATACTAAGTTCTGATGGGTGCATGTATAGAAGCAGAGGCATTGTGAGCAGGGCTCAACTCTTGGATTTTGGTAGCCAATCTGTGAAGCTTGGACAACGAGTGCACCTTCCCCGTCGAAGAACGTGGCTATTGGTAGGGTACGGGCTTCTCACCGATCTCGCATGCACGAGGCTTAGAAGCCGTTGACATACTAGTTATTTTAATCCCAAGTCCTGCAAACGAACTCACAAATATGAGCACAAAAAGATTATGAATCAAATCAACGTTGAATATTGAAAAGGTGAAATAGCGTACATACAAAAATTGCAATAACACGGTTGAACGGACATTACTAGTATTGACAAAGTAGTCAGTGCTTCAAACTCACATAACACAACTAATTCAAATCATTTTTTTCGTAAAGTCATTCCACACGACTCACATAGGGTGACTATAGATTGGAAGTCTCTCTAGAAACGACGATCACCGAGCACATGCCAAGTTTAAAAGGAGAGGTTAAAAAATGGGTACAACCTATGTTGCGTAGATGGTTTGGGTTGCAACTTGTTTCTGTTTGATATGGTGGTCTATGTGCTTGCCACGTTCTGATAGTTGCAGTGCATTGCGTGTGGTTCTTGATGTGTTATTAGGGAAATGTGTCTTCGAAGGCTCCACATGAAGCCACGTTTCCATGCTCTTTTGTTCTGTCCCTTAGGTGCGACAATCAAGTCCCCCTCCGGCTATCATAGTTCTGCCAGAAACTCCGCTGGAGGTACCCCCAGACAAGCCCAAGATTAACTCCAACTAGATGTAGGCCTAAAGGCCCATCTGCCCGAGAATCCCTATTGGAACATGGAACTTGGAGTGACAACTTCCACAAGATTTTCCTACTGTCCTCAAAGTCCATGAGTCCATCAACCACTGCTCCTAACTCCCCACCAAGTCAGTTTTCCATGCCATTTATGTTCTCTTCATCTTTTTCTTCTATGTTCTACTGTTCTCCTTGGTGAAGAGTTCATCGTGGCCTGTTTCTCATGCATTAATAGGTCTAACTAATTTATTCTGAAGTCTGAAGTGAGAGGGTTTTTCCACGGTGAGGAGTTCTGGTGTGCTTTACCATGTCTGACTGTTGCATTTGTGTTTGACAACTAGAACACCACGATTCATGGCGAGGGTTTCTTTCTTTTGGTGAGGTATATCATCCAGGTGCACCTTGTTAGCTGTGTGAATGCATTCACGAGACCATCCCGACCACTCGGTCAATGTTATAGGATATTGGCACATGTGCAAGGTAATCCACTTGTGAAGCTGTACTTTCTCTCGCATTGCTAGGAAGTCGTGAATGAGATTCAGAAGATGACGCATGGAATCGGACATTGCTTGTTCCGATTCTCCATAGTGAAATCCCCACAAACGCTGGGTATTGAACAAATGCGGAAGGTCAATAAGCAAGCGGAAGACCTCGACCGTTAAATGCGACCAGGTCAATTCTCGGTAGACATGCACCTAGCTCTATTACACACTTGCAACGAACAGTTTTCCTTGAGGATACTCTAATTGGTTGTGTAAATAATTGTTTGTGTTGTAACTGATTACGTAGGTTTCGGCAAACGAGGAGCACATTTGCTTAACACTTCAACAAGAGGTGCAATCTTGCAAGGTAGAGGATGCTGACTTCGTAGTTTAGAATGCGGTCCTTGTCAAGTCAAGTAAGCTTTCGTCACAAAACAATTCTTTAAGTTCTCGCTGGTGCATTACATGACCTTCAATTAGGGGTTGAAAGCTCAAATATGATTACCTAATTAGTACTGACTACTTTGTGTAGGTAATGACGCACCCCGCGTCCCTGCAATTTCAACGAATGTATGAACGAAGCTCCATAGAAAGTTGGTTGAACATGTGTAGACAGCTCGGCCGACCTCCCGCATGCCTCGACTTTGGCTAGAGGGTCACTTCCTTGTGACCCAACTTGGATTGTGACTAACCATTCAGGAATGAAAGGAGCGGAATGTGACAAATCGAATTTCTGTTGCGGTCACTTGTTTGAATGCCACTGCATTGGTAAATCTCCTCTGTACTAAATTCCTACTTCATCTATCTCTTCGCTTCGTCTTCATTTCTATGATGTATACATGCGTAAATGCTTGCTATCAAATGCATAGAAATCACTCTCATATGGGTGACGAAAGCGGAGCAGGCTTTTGAAGATATATTTTTGATAGGCAAAGTGAGCACGGCAAATCATCTGTTGTTGAGGGAGGAGGAGTGATTATGTTAGTGCTAGGGTTATGGTAGTGGAATCCGAAGCTAGTGGTTACCTTTGAAGCGAAGCCATGTGCGCTCTCTGTTACGTTGTCGTGATGTGGGCCGTCTACTATTTGAATTAGCCATCTTGTTAGTTGAAAAATTAGTTGTTAGTATTGTGTGTTGTGAGTTGCTAATCGTGGGGTATATAAGTGTTAGGAGCCTTAGTCTTAACTATGTTATTGCCGGTTGATAACTGATTGTTAGTAGTTGATACTAAGGTAGTGGAGTTAGGGTTAGGTTTAGCCGGCGGAGTTTGTGGTGGCTACTAGAGGCAAAGGCTAGTCCTTTGCTCTTTCTCTCTCTTTTTTCTTGTCTCTTGGAGGGTTGGAGGAGGTAGGGGTACTTGAGTGAGTGAGTGAATTGTGTTGTTATTAGAGGAGGTTTATTTAAAGTAAAGTATTGATTTGGAGAGCTTTTGTATAACATTTTGCAAGAATATTGGTTGAGTGTTATATTTTGGATCTGACTTTTGAAAATTTGATACATAAGTGTGCCAAGTTTCAAATCTAAATCTACTATGAAGAAAACGTTATGAGGTGTTGAAGTGAAGGTGTTTGAATTTTAAGGTAGCCAAGGAGGGTATATTGAGGAGCGTCATTCTTATTAAATTTTTGTGATATGAACGTGAAACTTGGAGGGTACTCTTCTTATCTTATATTCTACTTTGTGCCAAAAATTTAGCTTCAATGAACTTAAGATCTAAGAGTTATGTACAAAATACAACCAGGGTGTGGAGGTAGTGAAGGTTTAAAAAGTCAGTATTGGGGTAATGTCCACCAAAGCTGGACAATATCTTGGATTGAGTTGAAAATTGATGTGGAAGTATTTAAGTAGCTGATTTATAATGTGACAAAGTTTCAAGTCATTTGGAACTATTGTCCAATAGTTATGCTGGATTAAAGTTAGGTATGAGAGTTTAGGAATATTTGACAAGGGTTAGGAAGTCAGTATTGGGGTAATGTACACCAAAGTTGGACAATATCTTGGATTGAGTTGAAATTTGGTATGGAAGTATTTAAGTAGCTGATCTATAGTGTAGCAAAGTTTCAAGTCATTTGTAACTACTGTCCAATAGGTATACTAGATCAAAGTTAGATATGGTAATTTCTAGGTTATTGAAGGAATTATAGGATAGGAATTTGGGAATATAGGGACCTTGAAGTTATGGGGGATCATCATGGACTGCTTGGCATGTTGGATGATGGCACAATGAGGATGTTTGAGGCATTCAACTTGTTTATGAGGCAACAACAAGTTGAGCAACGAAGAGAGGCAATGGCAACCAAAGCATTGCATTCTATTGTGAACAAGATGGATCAATTTGATGGATGGGATATTTCAAAGTATGCTCGGTTTTATGCACGAGAGATGGAGTTGAATCGAGTTTCAAAGTATGAGATGGTTGACAGTTTTGAGCTCTCTGTGGTTTCTGAGATTCGTGGAAGAGTGAGAGAGTTAAGAGAGTGATGGTGGAACTTGGGGGGCATTTTTATAAGCATTGAAGGAGGAATTTTTTATGGAGGATTCTGAGAGGGTAACCAAGAGAACATTCTTGGAGTGGGTAGTACGTCCTAATAAGGGCCTATCATCAAATGAACTATTGAGGAAGTTTGAGCGTCAATATGTGCAATTGACGGGAACTGAGAAGACAACTTTGGATGTGGAGAAGACGGAGTTGTTTATATAAACGGCCGATCCATGGTTGCAAGAGATGCTCGAGCCACTTTTGGAGGACCGAAATGAAGAGCGTGGTTTAAAATCCGATTGGAAGGAGGTTGAAGATGCTGTATCATTGTTTACAAAAAGACAACGACGGAGGGATAAGACCATTGTGAGTGATGCTAAATTGGAGGCAATTCCAATGACACATTCTTATGGTAAGCCACATGTACCTTTGAAACTTGATGAATCAGGGAATTCGACTATGGATGAATTAGTCAAGGGTATGCGAGACTTGAAATTGAAGATGGCCAAACTTGAAGAGAAAAACCATGGACATATTGATGCATCAAATCAATCATCGGGGGCAAAATCTGGACCAAGTGGAGGAAAGTTGCCTCCACGTTGTATGTGGTGTGATAGTTTTGAGCATTCATGAAGGGATTGCCCTCCTTTTACGGAGGCATTACACAATGACATTGTATTTTTCAAAGAAGGAAGGATTCATGCAAGAGAGACTAGATTGCCATTAGAAACCAACTTTGGTAAGGGAGGTATGAAGGCATTAATAGAGGGTACATCTAAGGTACATGGAATCTCAAGCAATGAGGGAATTACTTATGGAGTTGGACTTGTTTATGATTGTGTGGGTTCAAGTGTTGAACAATTGAACCAAAAATGTGCATTGTGGCCGGATGCTATGAAATTTGCTGAGAGTAAAGAATTTTCTAAGGATACTCTACATCTTGCTGGTGAGTCTATCCGCCATACTACGGGTTGGAATGATCCAGTTGATAGCCTATCAGTTCATGCTTATATTACAAGGAGCCATCATGAAGCTATAGTGGAAGAAAAACGTAAAAGAGATGAGGTTGGTGAAGGTCCATAAAAAAGAATTACTAGAGCGGAGAAGGGAAAACAACCACCACGTGAGGAGGCAATGAAGGAAGCATCTTCCAAAGAGAAAGGCAAGGCTTCGGCTTACAAATTACAATCGGATATTGAAGCGGCTACGGATTTGAAGAAAGTATTGGAAGATCGCATTTTGAGTGGGAAGGTGGAATTTATGCTTGGAGAAGTTTTTGGGATTGCTAAGCGTGAATTTCATGAGGTTATTATTGATATTATTAAGCGGAAGAGACAAACTATGGGCGATATTGTAACTTCAAATGTACAAGGAAGAGGAGAGGAGGAAGATGATAAAAAAGAAGAATGTACATATGGAGGTGTTTGTGCAGGGCTTATCGGAGAAGGAGGAGAAATTCAAGCTTCAAGTCATTTCTCCCGCAATCATTGGATAAGGGCTACAATGGAAACTTTGGTGAAATTAGGAGATCTTGAGGAGCCCCTTGTTGCATTGATTGACCATGGTTCAAAGATTAATTTGATGTCAAGAGAATTATATGAGAAGGGAAAATGGCCTATTGACACTGATCACGGATGGTTAATTCGTGCAACAAACAATTCGCGTGGGAGTTTATACGGGGCTTGTCCAAATGTGAAGGTGACAATTGGAGATGTGAGTGATGAACAAAATATCTTTGTACAAGACTCTTCTACATATCCTATCATTCTTGGGCAACCATACATTACATCTATGCGGCTGGAGACAAAGGTTATGGACAACGGATCGGCTTACGCACGGATTAGAAGTCGAGATGGGAAGCGGGCAGTTCAATTTTTAACGGTGTGTGCAAATCATGAACGAAACCGGGATACATTGAGAACTCGACCTTTGCCAAGGGTGAGCAAAGAGTTTGGTGATCATCATGACCATATGGAGGATTTTCACCACATGCCATTGTAAGGCGGGATTGCAATGGTAAAAATGGTGATGGCTTCCCGTCTGGTAGACAAATTGATGAAGCCATACTATGGAATTTTATGGGTGTATCACGAGATGGATCTATTTTATTTAAAAATGTAAAAGAATTGAAGAAAGAAGAGAAACTCCATGCTAAAAATCTTAAGCATGAGTTGAAGAAGAATGGTGAGCTTGACAACGATGAGAATATATTGGGTATGTTTGAAGAATCATGTTTTGGTGATACAATGGGGGATTTATATTTTTTATTGAATTTGGATTTTGTAGGTGATGATAAAGTAGTAAAGGTGCACTCAATGGATTTTTATGATGAGATTAAAAAGTTTATGGACATGCGGGAAGTGATAGTGGAGACTAAATATAAGACCATGGCAAAGAAGGTTAAACCAGTGGCATTACCACTACCACTTGATTTTGAAAAGAAGGTAGAAAGGGCTTCTATGCAACCAAATTTGAGAGATCTAAGAAAGATAGGACATGAATTCACAGATGAATCAGTGGATGGATTAAAGATTGGAGGTGAAGACTTTTTGATGGATAATATAAATGACCTATTCGGATTTTTTGTTTCATTTTTTTTGTGTGTTTTTATATGGTTTTAGTTATGTTTTGTTTGATTGGTGTTCCAAATGGGTGATTTTTGAATGTTATTAACCAATTTGGAAGTTATTTCTTTGTGTTTATCCGGATGTAGTCAAGCATGAGCCACGGTGATGGGATTGGAGGGGAAGCCAATTCGGAGAGTGAAGGTAGTTTTAAGTTATCTGAGGGTAATTCCTATTTGTAATGCAGGGTGACGATTCCGAGTTGGAATGTTCTGTGTTTTTGTCCAAGTAGGAACTGTCTGTAGCCAACTAGGTCGGAGTTGTTGTGGTTTCCAAGTTGGTTTGTCTGTGGTCGGTAGTTAGGGTTGTGCGGGGTGTTGCAGGTGCCAATTTAGGAGTTTGTATGTGTAGTTGATGCACGGTTATTTTTGAGGTTCCTAATGGGCAGTTTGCGAGTTTTGAGGTGATGCCAAGTTGGTTAAGGAACTGCCTAGCTTGGGGTTTTAAAGTCGAGTTTTCCGAATTGGAAGGCACCCAGTGTTGAAGTGAGTCCGCTGCGTGTCCCAGCCCAAGTTGGTTGCGTATTTAATTTTGTGTGTCGTTGTAGTCAAGCAAGTGCTTGATTTTTATGTTTGCATAAATGCATGTGTGTGTGGAATTTGTGTGAAGTCAAGTGTGGTTTGTGTGTTTCCTAGTTGGGAATTATGACTGTGATCCAAGGTTGGATCATGTCTGTGTAAGTCCTATTCGGGAGTTGCAGATGGAGGCTATCCCGGTGTTTCTCATGGAGAGAAGAGAATGAACATTTAAGTTGGAGATTTGCAGTAAAGCTGTGAAGTTTTATGATTCGAGAGTTAATTTTACACCAAATGGGAATTGTGTGAATGCCGGAGCTTAAAGTAGTAGTATCATGCGGGTGTGATTTATTCCCAATTTGGAGTTATGCACTGAGTGGATTAGTGTGGAGCGATCTGTGGTGAACACAAAAGTGAAGTGAAGTGAAAAATTAGTCCCAAGTTGTAGATAGTGATTCAACTTGTGGTAGTTAATAAGAAAAGAAGTTGAAGTGAAATGAGGGCTATAGAATTGTAGAATTTCAAAGCTCAAATAGGATAGATTTTGAGAACGACTTATGTGATAACGGTGATTTTTTCACCAACTCGGATATATGAAAAAGAAATTCAATCCAATTGGTGTTAGTGGTTATGTTTGAGATTAAGTAATGGGTTGTTTGAAATCATGAGATGAAATCCGAATGGGTATGCATGCAAACTCAAGTGGTTCATGTCACAGAGTGATATGTGTGTGTCTGTATGAATTCCGATTTGGTCTGTGAGTCCAAGTTTGTTGTGTTAAGCTGCCAAATCGGAAGGCTGTATGACAGTGTGGTGTGATTTAATTCCATGTGTAATATGAGTCCAATTTGGTAGTTGAAGTGTATGCAATTAATATGAAAGAAAGTGATATCTCATGAGTGAATTAAGTGAGAGAAAAGTAAAAAAAGAAGAGTAAGAAAATTCCCGAGTGGGATAGAAAGAATGTAAATTCTGTGAATGTCAAAGTTTTGAGGGACTGAGTTTTGAAGCTGTGAGAGTAAAAA
Organism: Climacium dendroides; assembly: GCA_950106755.1. Classification (NCBI taxonomy): domain Eukaryota; kingdom Viridiplantae; phylum Streptophyta; class Bryopsida; order Hypnales; family Climaciaceae; genus Climacium; species Climacium dendroides. The sequence goes on along the minus strand of OX467087.1, from coordinate 4,726,378 downwards.
TCTCAAATTGGTGAGAGAAGATGTTGATGCCGTGAAGGTAGGAGACAAAACCAATTTGGTTGGTGAGCTTTCTCGAGTTGAGTGTAAGAAATAATTCATAGAAGAAGGAGTATAGTGATTATAAAAAAATCAATCTGGAGAAAGGAAGGCAATAAGTGCAGAGCCCAAGTTGGAGTTAAAAGATCAATTGCAAAGCAGATGCCGATTTGGAGAAAGACAGGAAGCTAAGCTTAGCCAAGTTGGAAGATCGATGCTGAACCTGTACCAGGCAATTTCGACTTGGTGAAAGATGAAGGAGTCCCATTTAAAGAATAAAGATCAAGCCTAATTGGGTGATACTTAACTTTGGTGGTTTTAAGAGTGGAGTGAATAATTAAATTATTAATTATCACAGAAATTGTGAGGAATTAAATTAATATTAGTTGGAAGTATGCATTCCTTGTGTGTTTTAGTCCTTTATTAGTACGTTCTAATGTCGTTGTAGAAGTAGTCCTATTAGAATTGCCTCCCTAGGAACAAATTAAACTATTGTTTAGATAATCCGATTAGAATCTAAACTTAACTACAGATAATGAGAGAAAATATTTTAAAGAAATGCTTTCACAACATGGTAAAGCATTTGCTTTTGAATCGCACAAGTGTTGTGGCACCTATGGTTATTTTCACAATTTCACATGTACCTTGGAATTTGAGGCCTAATCCAGTACCAAGAGCTCATTTGCCAAAGTTAGTGGAATTACTCAATGAAAAGATTAAGATGGGAATTTTAGAGCCTTCTATTGCACCATATTCAAATTGGTGGTTCACAGTGCAAAAAAAAATGGAACATTGCGATTTATTCAAAATATGCAACCAGTGAATAAGGTGATTATTAGAAATATGGGCTCAAGTCCAATTGTTGATGAATTTGCAAAAGCGTTTGTTGGGAGAGTAATTTATTCAATGGGTGATTTATATTCGGGTTATAACCAATTTCAATTGGCGTTACAAAATAGAGATTTGACTACAATGCGAATACCATTGGGCTTAGTGAGAATGTGCACATTACCGCAAGAAGCTACAAATTCCGTAGCACATATGATGAGAGGAATGAATAAGGTATTGAGGGATTTCATTCTGGATAAAACTATGCCATTTCTTGATGACGTGTCTATCAAAGGATGCTTGGAAGAAGAAAAAAATGAGACTTTGGATTTAAAAGGGTGCTGAAAATTTGTTGCAGATCATATTATTGATTGTGAAAAGATTTTAATAAAGTTAGAAGATGTTCATTTAACATTGTCAGGAGTTGAAGAAAAGGCTATGAAGAAGTTGAAGAAACTTCTTTCTTCACCACCTATTTTGAAAAAGATTATTTATGACTCGGATAAACCAGTGATATTGACAGTTGACACTAATCCGGTAGGGATTGGGTGGGCTATTGGACAAGATGATGATAATGGGAAGAGGTATGTAACAAGATTTGGAGCAAAGGTTTTGAATGCTCGACAACGAGATTATGTACAAGTCAAGAGGGAGTTGTGGGGAGTAGTAACCGCTATGAAGAGTGAAAAAAAATATTTGATAGGAGCGTTGGTGGTTGTCGAGACAGATTATCTTCCTTTCTTGGGTATGATTTCGAGTTGTTCTACACCGGATATTGCAATGTTGAGGTGGATTGCATATATTAAGTCTTTGAATTCGGAATTCAAACATATTGCAGGGAAAGATAATGTAGTTGCAGATATGTTGTCACGAGCACGATATGATAATGAAGAAGGGACGGTGAATGATGAAGAAGATGTAGGCATAAACTTTTATTCAAATACATTGATAAAAGGAGAAGGGTTATGTTTGGCTACACCACTTGAGTTGTTCTCTGAGGAGTTGTATGATGGTGAATGGTTACAAATTGGAAGGTATTTGACTTCATTGAAGCAACAAGAGGGATGGACGGGCAAAGAATTCAAAAAACGTAGAAGGAAGGCTTATGGATATTTTTTACAAGGTGGATTTTTATGAAAACATCCAAAGCGAAGGGGTGGTACACTACAAAGAGTATTATGTGGTTTGGAATTACAACAAAGCATCATCAAAGAGTTCCATGAGAGTTGGTGGGTGGGATATCGAGGTGTATGGGCAACTTTTGCAAAATTAAAAGAAAAATATTGGTGGAAAGGCATGTAGAAGGATGTTGTGGATTTTGTTGGATCATGTGAGACTTGTCAAGCATATTCAAATATACGTCATCGAAATGGAATGATGGATTACATCCTACTTATCCATTATCCATTCATTTTAAATGGGTGGTAGATCTTGTTGTAATGCCTATGGGATTTGGACAAAAGAAATATTTGGCACTTGCTAGGGAGGATTTATCAAACCAAGTTGAAGGCCGAGCGCTTCGAACAAAGACAATGGAAGGTGTATGTTGATTTCTTTTGGAAGATGTTATAGGTCGGTATGGTTGTATTGGGAAAATCACTGCGGATAGGGGAGAGTTGGATGCTAAAGAAACACGAGAGTTCTTTAGTAATTTGAGAATTAAACTTGCATTGACAATGGCCTATAATTCAGAAGGTAATGGCAAAAGTGAGCGTGGCCATTCACCAATTGTCAAAGCTTTGGTAAAAGCTTGTAATGGCAAAATGAGTGATTGGCCTAGACTTCTACCATTTGCATTATGGACAAATCGTAATACACATAGTACGGTTACCGATTACATGCCAACGGAATTAATGTTTGGACAAAAACCAGTGATGCCAATTGAAAAAGTTGTACCAACATGGAGTGTATTGCCTTGGACAGACAATTTTTCTAGAGAAGACTTGTTAGCATTACATATTCGGCAACTTGAAAGAAGACCGGAGGATGTTGAGACTGCTACTAAGAAGTTGAAAGAGGCTAGAGAGAAGAACAAAGAGAGGTTTGATCAAAAACATCGATTGCGCCCAAAACCTATTCAGAATGGTGATTGAGTGTTGGTTTATGATAGTAGCTTGGATAATCAACATATTACAGCAAGAAAATTTGCAAAGAGGTGGTTTGGACCGTATGTTGTTAAACAAGTCTATGACAATGCTACTTATTTACTTCAAGAACTTGATGGGACGGAGTTGAAAATTCTATTTGCGGATAAGCGAATTAAGATTTTTCAAAGAAGACATGAAGAACTTTCATTTGAGGACTTCAATGATGATGGGTTTCAAAATGAAGATGGAGAAGATGAACAAGGTAATGAAGATCAAGGCGGTGTTCGAGAAGTTGAAGATGAAGACTGCGAAGATGCTCAAGATTACCAAGACACCGAGGACTAGAATTGGCCCACATCATTTCTCTTTTAAATTGGCACATACCGGAGGATGTGCAGGTTTATAAGGGGTGGATGCTGACTTTGTAGTTTAGAATGCGGTCCTTATCAAGACAAGTAAGCTTTCGTCACGAAACAATTCTTTAAGTTCTCGCTGGTGCATTACATGACCTTCAATTAGAGGTTGAAAGCTCAAATATGATTACCTAATTAGTACTGACTACTTTGTGTAGGTGATGACGCACCCCGCATCCCTGCAATTTCAACGAATGTATGAACGAAGCTCCATAGAAAGTTGGTTGAACATGTGTAGACAGCTCGACTGACCTTCTACATGCCTCGACCTTGGCCAGAGGGTCACTTCCTTGCGACCCAACTTGGATTGTGACTAACCATTCAGGAATCAAAGGAGCGGAACGTGACAAATCGAATTTCTGTTGCGGTCACTTGTTTGAGTGCCACTGCATTGGTAAATCTCCTCTGTACTAAATTCCTACTTCATCTATCTCTTCGCTTCGTCTTCATTTCCATGTCGTATACATGCGTAAATGCACTAGTAGAAAATCAGTGACCAAATCAACAAATAGTTAACAATTTTCTGTTAACTTGGGTATTGTATTGTCCATTTTCACAATTTTTTGTTGATTTTGCCTTAATTAACAAAATGGTCACATTATTTTTGTTGATTTGGATAGTGCAACTAAAATCAACAAAATTTTGTTAAATTTTTTGGAATCTTTTTGAAATCTTTGGAATCTTTTTGAATCTCCTAGAATCTCTTGGAATCTCTTGGAATCTTTAATTGTACAATGTAGATTTTTTTTAAAACTAAACATTAACAATTCGGTATTTCTTAAAGTCAACATACTTCAGGGCCATTTTTGACTTAATGAATGACCTTTTTTCAAGAAAATTTGAACTAATGTAAGTTGGGAAATCAAGCCAAATTTCACCTCCAACAATCCGTTTGAGATTTTGATCCTCCAATCAAAGGTTATGGACAAAAATCAGAGAGGGTTTTAAAAATGTAAAAAAATTATTCATTTTCACCCCTCTCTGATTTTTGTCCATAACTTTTGATTGGAGGATTGAAATCTCAAACGGATTGTTGGAGGTGAAAGTTGGCTTGATTTACTAACTTTTATTAGTTCAAAGTTTCTTGAAAAAAGGTCATTTACTAAGTCAAAAACGGCCCTGAAGTATGCCGACTTTAAAAAAAAATGGGAAAAAAAAATGAAAAACTAAACAAATAAGATTTTATATACACTTTAAACATGTATATGTATAAGTGGTGCATTGGTTTGAGTCTTGGGCCTCAATCATGAGGTTCAAGGTTCAAACCTTGATAACAATGTTTGCCAAGTGAATTGCCAACGTGGCATTTGGATTGTCCACGTGGCATTCAATTAGCTTGTGTGGCATGCCATGTGGCCTAGTCGGAGTGCCTATGTGGCATTGCCACGTGTTACCTTTTATTTATTTTTTTCCAAAAAAAATAATTTAAAAAAATAATTTGACCAAATTAACAAAAAAATTAACACTTTTTTGTTCTAAAACAACACTTTTGTTAGAAATTCAACACATTTTTGTTCTTAAACAACACATTTTTGTTCAAAAATCAACACCTTTCTATTCAAAAGTGTCCAAATCAACAAAAAAAATCAACACTTTTCTGTTGATTTTTGTTAATTTGGTCACTGTATTTTTCTACTAGTGATGCTTGCTATCAAATGCATAGAAATCACTCTCATATGGGTGACGAAAGCGGAGCAGGCTTTTGAGGATATATTTCTGATAGGCAAAGTGAGCACGGCAAATCATCTACTGCTTAGGGAGGAGGAGTGATTCTGTTAGTGCTAGGATTATGGTAGTGGAGTAGGCTTTTGAAGATATATTTCTGATAGGCAAAGTGAGCACAGCAAATCATCTATTGCTTAAGGAGGAGGAGTGATTATGTTAGTGCTAGGGTTATGGTAGTGGAATCCGAAGCTAGTGGTCACCTTCGAAGCGAAGCCATGTGCGCTCTCCGTTACGTCTCCATCGCCTCTCCGGAAAAGAAAGTGCTATTTCTGCACCTTCTCACGCTGAAGAACACATACCATCCGGTCTTTTCGGTGGACCATGATTTTCAGTAGTTAATCAGGAATTTAGATAAACAACACTTGAAATAGTAGTTAAGCAATAGTTTGTTGAGTTTCGAAGATTTATCTCTTGAATTTAAAATGTGAGAATCCATGTCAAATAAAACAAAATGAGAGAGGATTAGAGGTCTTACACACCTGATTCTTTCTTTATGAGTGGTTGTTTGTTGTTCTTGTCGAGAATGTTCTGGCCGAGCTACAGAATACATGCAGCACAGTTTGAAACTTTGAATTCAACATGAGAATTGTTCTTGGCCGTGTGAAACCCATAAAACCTAAAATAAAATGATCACATTTGAAGTGTTCAGAGTCACTTTCATATGTTGGATCGTAGTTGCAAATCCGACTGTATTTTATAGCTTGTTTACCTTGAATCGTAAAGTTTGTTGGAACCTCATTCCATTCCGGGTCTTTGTGTCAGCAAAAAGCGATATCGGAGTGTGGAGCATTAAAGCTTGCGGGGCAAAGCTTGGGTAGTAGCATGGAAGAAGATCGGGATTGTGTCATGGCGATTCTCCATGAGTTGTTGTTCAATCCATCTGTCTATACACACATTGGCACGGAGAAGGTGACAAGGTGGCACTAGTGGAGATAGCATTAAGAAGCACAGAGATCAGTGAGGTCACGGAGGGCAGCCGCGTGAACCTAGAGCACGTTGACGGGAATGAATCGCAGATGTTAGAAGCAGGGTGCCTGAAGCCATTCGTCACTCCACTCTGCCAAGGCTTGGAGCCAACTCTAGTGTAGTTGGCACAGGATTTGGGCCACATAATCCTCACCAACATCGAAAGAGAGGTCGTGGATTAGACTGGTGGCAATTGCTCGTATCTCACGTGAGGCTGTGTTGGTTGTTGTATTCAACATATCCACGTCAAATGACACTACGTACATACTTGTGAAAGTGGGTGTGATTGCGTATGTTGTGTTCACCATCTTGTTGCTTCCTATGCCCACCAACCTCAAGGAGCGATGTGCACACCAGCTAATCTCACCTCTATGCTGGGAGATTGGGAGTACTCGTGGATAAACACGGAAATTTCTTGTTTTCGAAAAGGATACAGCAAAAAATTTCCGATTTCTGCAGAAGAGGAGCTTGCAGTGGAAGGAGAAGATCCTGGAGACATTCTACAGTTTGACTTCCTCCACGGAACTTTCAGGTTTGTAGATTGAAAAATACACTATTTGCTCATTGTTGGTGAAGTTGATCTAACACTCTTTACAGTCAAACCTCATTTTTGTGGGACGTCTACAATTAAATGCTATAGTGTATTGGACACCAGCCATCATCTTTGCCTCTAGCATGGTTGTCAGATATTGAAACATGACATTCATGAGCTACGTGGAAGACCATCCATTTGGAAGAAGTCATGCGTAGGCTTGCATGGATCTACTAGAATAATTGAAAAGGTAATAAAGCAAATGGTGAGGCGAGAATGAATACTTACAAGAGATATACTGGTATGTTTGGGGGCGATGTATAATTACCCCATTTTCAGCATCATTTCTTCTATAGGATGAATTGCTCTCTGTTTGAGAATGGTATGGTCTATATAGTGAAATTTTCACAGTGTTGTAAAAGTGTTTGTTGATCTTGCAATAGCAAAATTAGGTTGTCGGTGTTGCAGATGTGATGGCTGCCAATGCGAGCGGCTCCTCAATCTGATGACGTTTGTGATGCATTCCGTCACCGACATGCGTCTAAATGCCTAGCACTTGTTGAGCTTGCTCAATGTGCGCATTAGCAATGACATCGCCACCGTCCTATGTTCCACGCTGCAGTCCAAGTACTTGAAATGGAATCTTCAGCAACATGGGAAGGCTGCATTGGAAGAGCACATCGTGGCGTCCACTACTCTTCCCAACACGCCACTCACTGATTTCGAGGCAAGTTCAACATAACCTCACTAGAGGAAAACTCTAATCCTTAAAGTTGTTTTGATATCGTAGTTGCATTACGTACGGGAGGGTTTGAAAACTGCCTGCATGACTTTCCAAATGGCGGTTTTGAACGTAGTTAACTTTTCTACGAGTTTTTTTATGGTTTCTTACTCTGTACTGGAGACAAATCATCAGTATGGTTGCATTGGTAGGGTTGAATTCAATTTGACATTCCAATGAGAATTGGGTGTGTTTATCCCTAGAGAGTCTAGATTAATAATAAGTGCTTTTTGAAAGCTAATTGTACAGTCATTTTTGTAGCTCACAAAACTCAAACCTTTTTTTTACGACCTCTATAAAATGGCATTCTGAACTACCCTTGGTGTACTTTCATATCATTGCTTCTAGCACACATCTCAAACTACATCATGGCCTCTGCTTTCTGTTAATTTGTTTTGTATTCTTCCTAAGTGATGCATTCACCTTGTGACATTGGTGGTTTAAGAGGTCAGCAACGAACCTCAGTAATCAGACTTCTGAGTTTTTTTTAAGAAATGAAGCAATGGTTTCTAGAAATAGATAAAACAAACATTTTTATATCCAAATGAAGTGCTGGTTTTCAAAAACCTGATAGATTTCTTAAGAAAAATAAACATTCCGGTTTAGGATTTAGGGTTCAGGCTCTAGTGCCTTCTAGTGTCTACATTGTAGCGATGAGACACAAACGAGGTTTGCTTAGTTTTTCCTAAAGAGGTCTAACATTGATGTCGTGCAGGTACTCCGCTTACTGGAGGTGAAAATGCTTAACTGGACTTTGGGCACCTTCTTGTATTGCGAGTTGGGACATATCAGTCGCCTTGCAGGACGAGGGGGATGCGCAATGCAAGAGCCTTTGCTGGGCATCTTGCTTCACTACGCTCGGATCTCCAACTTGCCACCCTCAACAGCATGTCTTCACGCTCTGCATGAGAAGCTGATGGTGTAGTGATGCCCCTGTCGAAAGAAAGATTTGCGATAGGGCTGCAACTCCTTTCAAAGTGAGTTCTTCACGCTCCGCAACAACAGATGAGGAAGAAGGTAAGGAGCAATATTGCGATGTATTGACTTGTTGTGAAGCTTTGTTGTGGTCGACCTATGTCATTCGTAGCTTCTTGAAGGTACTTCTACTGGAACCATGTTTTCCTTGTTCTCCTTTTGCGACGTGCCTTGCTAAAGTTGCCAATTGTGATTGATTGGTAGATTGTTAGGGTTGTTGTTGCTCGGCCTAGCCTAGTAAATGTGATGAGCGTTCTCATTTCTTCTCTCCTCGTACTGCTTGGAGGTGGTGATGTTTGGTAGGTATGGTAAAGTAGCAGATTTTGGAGTTCATCAATGGTAGACTCAAAATTGTAACACCACTATTGGGTATTTATATGCTAACCCCTCGTCCCTTCTGTCTTTCTAGCTGGTTCTATCACTTCTCATGGACTGGTAGGTTTTTGAATTAGTTATGTATCTACCTTTGACAAGCAACATTGTCCACTAAGGTAAATGGTCTACACTATACTCATCCCTTTAGATGTATCACTTGTAGGAGAGTGCAGATACGGGTCCCTAGAATTGTTGTAGTGGTTGTAGATGAGATATTGGGAAATTAAAGCATTGGCTAGAACTTGTAAAAGGCATATTTGACAACATGCTTGATTGCTGCCAACTTTGATGGAACTGTGAAGGATGGCTATATGTAGGTATCCAAGGCCTAGGAATTTCTAACAGTGGTGGTAAGTTGGTAGTACTTTCTCCCTTTCTTCTTGCTTGTCTTCTAGCAATTGCTCGTTTTTTATTCTCCTTGCAAATGGGTGGTGGGAATCCGTAATAAGGAGTCTTCCATATTGGTAGAGCTGTATTGGATTTTGTCAAAGCATGCAACTTATCACCTGCTGCTCTTGTTGCCTTTGCAGACCATGCTTCTTTGTGTACTTTTTTTGATAGCAATAGAACTCACCTATCCAGTTGTGCTTCTTGCTTCAGTTTTTTGTCAATGGCCCTCTTGTTTTTTTTCAATTCTGCATCCATCTTTCGTTGTTCCTTCCCTTGTGAAGCTTCTTCCTTTCACTTGGCGATCTGCTCCAGGGACTGCAAATAATCGTCTTGAGTCATCCAAATGGACTTCGAGTAATCTATGTAAGGTTCTCCATCTTTTGGTGTTTTCTTCACAGTGGGTAGCAAAATTTTCGGAAGTTCAAAGAAGTTATCTTCTATGTGGTTGTCTTACTCCTCATTTGTGTTGTCCTCATTGTCACTAGATCTATTGACAGGGGCATCATCACTTGCAATATCCACATAATATTATAGACAATTAGGTTGTAAGGCTATGGCTTTATTATTAATTTCTTCCATATGCCATTGTGGCAGACTAATGTTCTGGACTTCGGATGAGCTTGGTCCAGCAGCCACATTTTCATCATCAGATTCTTGTATCTCAACCTCCCCTTCAAAGGTCAAACTAGGTCCAAATCTATTATCCATTATCCTATTGTTTAAAGGATAAATGCCTGTTGTTTGAAAGCCCTTGGTAATGTTGTGCTTTGTGAGGGTTGTTCTTAGTGCAAATGATATCCATGCAGCTAACTCTACTTTTCCAGGTGATTTTCCTACGTGGTTCACAGTCCAATTGTCATGGTAAGCCCTGAATGCTACTTTAAAGGATTTGAAACAAATCACATCAAGTGGTTGGAGGGCATGGGTTGTATGATTTGGAAAAGTGAGTAGGTCTAGACCAGAAAGCAAAGCAATTTTCACTACCTCCAGGGTTACATAGGATGTGTGCCCATCTAGAATAAGTAGATGTCTATTTGTAGGAGATATCCCATTATTTAGAAAATGCTTAATCCATTCTTTGAAGAAAAGATGAGTCATCCAAGCCTTTGGGTGCATTGACATTGTTGCCTCCTTTTCTCATGTTTTGTAGAGATAGTTGAACTTCCTCTTTTTGCCTTTGAAAATGAAGAAATTTGGAAGCTTGCTTCCATCAGCATTCACACATGCAAGTATAGAGAGCCATTCACGTTGATTAGGAACTACTAGGTAGACATTCCTAATACCTCGTTTTGCTAAAACAAAGCCACCACCTCCTCTTCCAACTTGAACGCCTGACTTATTGCAATTCCAAATTTGGTGAGGTAGATAAGTATGTTTGTCATAGAGGGCTGTCAAGTTGTCATAGAAACTTCTCACATTTGCAGGACATAATGATCTAGCTCGATTTTGCTCTAGTGCTTGGGATTTCCATAAGAAGAGCTCAAGGTGTCTATTAAAGAAACATCGAACCCATCCCCGACCAGGTACTCCATTTCTAAATAGTGTCACTCTTGTTTGGGTGAATGTATGGACTTTTGCTCTTAGTTGTCCCATGTGAAGAGAAAAGCCTCTATTTTGCATTTCTATGAGGTATTTCACTATTTTTGCTTCTTCTTCATCAATAAGAATCCCCTTCTTCCCCCTTCTCCTAGACATTGTTTTTCCATAGAGATGGTCTCTAAAACTAGTAACGGGAATGTTATGAAGTTTTGCAACAGTTTTCAATGGCGTCCCCTCATCCACTTCATCCATAGCATCCCATAGCTGTTTCTGTGTCCAATTTCCATTTTTTTTGGTTTTTTTGGTAACTTTTTTTGGAATTGACAGAGGAGGCAAGTTGTTTACCTCTACAACTATTGAATAAAGATTTCGGCACACCTATTGGGGAGGTCGCTGCTATTTCGTTTCAAATCCTTCCTAGTGTCATCCTCGTCTCCCCAAAAGCTGCGACAGCTTGGTGATGAGTCTTCATGCCCATATTTTTTTGAACTCCGAATCTCGAAATCAGCATCGTCATTGAAGTCGATGTTTGGCTCCTGCGTTGTTGTTGCCTCCTCTTCTTGGATTGTTGGAGTTGTTAATCTAGTTGCCACAGGTCTTGAAGTCATGGACGCGCCTGTAGTCCGAAGTAGTTGCTACTCATCAATTTACTATGCCTCCTGTACATCAAGATTTCGATAATCATTGTACATGCATCCCTCTTCCATAGCATAACCAGGCTCGATGCAGTCACCTTGGGACAACATTTTCACTGGTAAGCATTTTTCAATAACACCATTTCCTGTGAGTGCAATGGAAGTGCCAACAACCCTACGGCTTTTGTCAAGGAGGTATGAACTAGAATTGTCGTTGGTTTCATCATCATTTGTAGGTGGACATGGTAGTTTTGCATTGCCAAATGTGACTTCAGCTTGCTCTCCCAAGCCTTGAATAGCTAAATCAAGACCATCTGGAATGGCTTCATCATCGCTCTCTTCTTTTATGCTATAATCCATGTCATAATCACTGGCACTAGATCCCCAACTTCTTAGTTTCTGGTACTTGCTATCGTTGCTACCATCATTATTTCTTTCGAAATCTTCATCGATGTACTCCATCAGCAAAGTGTTTTGTCTTTGTAGACAAGCGTGTCTAGCAATTACAAAAACTACTTACTAATCATTGAATACGTAGATGCTCAGATACAACTAGTCAATTGATGATACATTCAAATTGATCAACATTGACGATATGTTCAAAGAGAGCAACATTGACAATACATTCAAATAAAGTAGCATCAACAAGTAGGTAGAAATGAGTTCTTACAAAAAGCTTGGAGTTGTATATCCAATTGAACGATTTTGTCAAAACCCTATACAAATTATGTGCACAAGACTTCTTTGTTTTGCAAACAGTATTGCATTTCAGTTGTGAACTACGCTTAACCTAATTTCTTTTGAATGGAAGCTAGAAACGTTATTCTACCATGCCATTAAGATTCTTTAGTTTCATTGTGGGCTCTTGAAGTTCATAACCATTTATTTAATTGTTCTTAAAGCATTGGTGCATGTTCTTTAAACCAACCTTGAATTCCCTTCATCTGCTCCATGTCATGCACAGATTTTATTTTGATTTCTCTACATTTACTGTCAGAGCCATTCTTTTTTTTTAATTATATGGACACGCGTCCATTTGCTTTGAAATGCACCCACGCTTGTATCTTATTCAATCTGTTTGCTAAGCTAAAACCATTACTTGAAATCAATCTGACATATGAAGGAACCATTCTGTGGTCACCAGGTAACGCTTCCAGGACCACTTACTGTTCGTTCTAGAGCTTGTCGTAGGGGCGGTTTGAAGAAGAGGGTTGGAATTACAACCTACTACCTTATTGCTCTTCAGAAGTGGAGGCAAAATAATTGCACTAAGTTAACAATTTTTGAAAAAATTTGAATTACCATGCATATTCAATGTCACCCTCAATGACTAGAATTGTTAGGAAAAGTTTGCCGCCTGAAAAGGCCTCTAGTTTTTAATTTTCAGCCCCCCAAGCGGTGCAAATACAGGAAATTTTTTTAAAATATTTTTTAATTGATTTATTCAAAAAATATTTAAAAAAATAAAAAATATTAAAAATTTAGTGAATATGATGTGGCATTGACATGACGCTAGTAGTGCCACATGAGATTTAGAATTTATTTTATTTTATCTTATTTTATATAATTCTATCGCGAGGGGTGCAGACTTGGTAGCCTCTTTCAAGCCTGAATTTTTTCTAATGCTTGTATCGAATATTGTGTATATGATACAAATACAAATAAATTCACTACATGGCCAAGGTATAATTACGAGATACACGAGCATGTTAAAAATGTTGTGTCTTGCACCCACATGAGCAACTAATAGTTTATTCCAAACTAAGCTTCATCAACCATGAGATGCTAGGCTAAGTCATTGTTATCGTACAATTTGGCATGGACATCATCTACAAACTGTATTCTATATAGATACTCAAAAAATGAAATTATAAAGTTCTATTAGGGAGTCTCATATCTTTTTTCAAATCCTAGTACAATTGCCACTTCTACATCTAGAATTCTAAGTCTCTTGTCTCTTTTGACCCCTTTAACCCTCAGAGAATGCTAGCATGTGAACATAGAATCTAGGAGCCTGGGAGTTTATATTATAGACACCTTTTATGATTATAAGTGTCTATATTGAAGGAAATTATGTTATAGACTCCTTTCATTTGAAAGTGCACCTATGATATAGGTACATGAATTATAAACACTTTCAACTAGGTTCAAGGCTCATATGCTCATGTCTTTGCGCTCACATGCTAGCTTTGTTGCTTAAACCTCCAATTTCCTTATTGTCCACTTTTAAATCCCCTATTTTTGCTTTTAAATTCCTAGACTCCTCCCCCTATTTTTTGCTCTCCTTTGTATATGTATACAAGCCCCTTCTCTCCTCCACATTCATGAAAGGGGGTTGCAACCATCAATTTTTTGGGTCTTCCCCCTCATTATAAGGTGACCAACCAATATGCCTAGACAAGTAGGTGGGGGTAGAATGGAATGGAGTTGATTTTCTTATTTGTTTTCGATAACTATGGTGTACGCTAGTTTCCTCCTATCCAATTTGGAGGGAGAGGGGGGCAATTAGGCAAGGGATTTGTTTTTAGTTGTACAAATTAGAAGGTGGTAATTATTTTTCTAGGAATCAAATGAATCTTCTTCAGCAAAAGTAATGGATTTCAATTTTCATCTTTACAAGGAAAGTGATATAGGTTTGGTTCAATTTTATGGAACTAAAGTTTGTACCTACTAGCTTGTGTAGGTTTGGATATATTCACAACAAGGACATCCAAGATCTACACAAATTGTTAAGAGAAAAAAGCGGATGAGTTGAGAAAGAGGCAACTTTGTTTTTGTAGAAATACACACCTATAAAAGCAAAAAGTAAACAATCACAAGTAAAAGCCATTTGAGTACATGATAGCAAATTGAAGCAAGGAGGATGATATCAATTTGGTAAAACTACAACTAATAGAGTATATAGCAATGCAAATGGAAGACATGCATGACAAATGGTTACAAAACAATTTAGATAGGTATTAGGATAGATTTAGAGTATGACAAAGGGACATCATTTCTTTAATATTACTATACAATTATAGTGATTTTGAAGTGAACGATGCTTGACTAACCTAGAATGTGAGTAGTGCACCATTTTTTTAATAATAAACTTATTGAAAGCAAAAGTTTTATTTTGGAAGAAAGGTGCTTGATTCATATTGTAACAAAAAAAATTTAAGCTTAGGATGATAAATATGTGACACATAATACATTATATTGAAGTAGGAAGATAAGACACACATCTTGTCTCAAAAGGATATAAATGTTATTGTTGTTATATACATGAAATAGATGATTCACTAGTACAAATCCATCATTTTTTTAAATGGTTTTCTATTGCATTTGTGTTAATTTCAATACACTTTGTGTTAAAATTTTGCTCTTACACAAATTTAGCACTAAATCATTTTAATAAATAGTAGATTTGTATTAATGATTATGTGACTTGTGGCAATTTTTTTTCCAAAGTATGTATGTTAAGTGTAACCTTAAATACCTAAGTGAAAATTCTCCAATTGTATGAAGTTAATACTGTAGTGGAAAAGAATTTGTAGTTACTTGTTTTTATTGATTTTAAAATAATGCATTCAAACTCATATTGGATTTGCAACTAAAAATGAAATATTTGTGCAATTTGTGAATATGGTGGTTGAGTTTATAGATGCTATCAAATTACTCTTTAAATCATTTATGCAATGATAACCTAGTTCAAGTATAGGGATACAAGAATCTCTCTATAGCAAAGTTGTCAAGTGAATGTGTACTAAGAATACACAATTCATCATTTTTGTACTTGGCCATATAAAATTGGTGTGTTAAGTGTGACATAAAATTTATATCCCAGTATATGAGAATTGCCATTTCTAAATTTTTTATAAAATTATGGACAAATATAAAAAATAATTGTAGTCTACATGATATAGAAAATTAATCATAGTCTAAAATTAATATCATGTAGACTACAATTAATATTACGTGCTTTTGAATGTTAAGCTTGTATTACCATCACTAAAGTTTAATAGAAATAATTATAAATGTATAAATATATATACATTAGATTTTATAAAAAACCCATTGATGTATCCCTTGCAAAAGTGTACACTACTTTTCATGAGAATTCTTAATAGAATTTTGAGCTAAATTTTTTTCAAGTATCTAAATATGAAAAAATAAGAAACCTCCAAAAAATTAGATGATATATTTGAAACCTTTTTATTTTTAAAAATTAAATTATTATATATTTATAGTCTATTCAAATATTTAATTTGATTTTTTCGTGCATGTATTTGGAAATGAAGTTTTCGAGTTGTGAATTTCAATGAATTTGTATATCTAAAATTAAACAAGGAAAATTTGTATATCTAAAAATTTTTAGAATCAAAGTTTTAATAGAAATATATCAAACTAATATTAAAATGGGAGTTTTGAAATTCAAAATCTTAAAAAGAAAATAAGTTTGATAAACTAAAATTTAATTCTATAATTGCTATCAAGCTTGATATCAATTTATTAAATTTTAAAATTGGTTTAACATTGAATTATGCATTTGCCTTATTCATCCCAAACTTTGTCCACTTTGGGGATGTAATTCATTTATAAATCATGTTTTTACACTATGTGAAAAATGATTTGTTGAAGTGGTAGGTTGCAAAGGGGAACAATAGTGGGAGATAGTTATTAACTATTTATTTACTCACTATCACAAATAACAAGTTGATATAGAACTAATTGCGTTTATTAGAAAAACAAAATAATTCATAGTTCATTTTCAAAAAAGAAGATCATAAGAATTCAACTCCACAAGTGAATTTGATGACTCCACACAAAATACATGTTTAAGAAAGTGCAAAGAAAAACTTAACTACAAAGTTTCAAGATTTGTACCAATAATACTGAAGCAAATATCATCTTACTTCTAATAAATATTGATATATTCATGATCTCCTTTGGTAATTTTAGTAACACTAAGATCTTTTGGGATTGTTTAGATGCTTCTAGAAGCTTTATAAATAGTTTTGAAGAGTTGTTTAGATGTTTCAAGTAGTCAAGTAATGTATTTTAGAAGTCATTTAAGAAACTACATACACATGCCTAAATTTGTAAAGAAGTTTGACTTTCACTTTCATCAAGAATGTGTGGTTCAAAATCTATCTTTTTGTACATGGTCAATAAAAGTGTGTTTCACTTTGACCTAATTACCAAATCCATTTAGCGCATGATATAAAGACATAAGTCTATGAGTCTTGAACCCAATTGTACCAACAACCGTTTGAAGGCACTTATCACACATGTATGTACAATATAGATACCTAAAATTATAGAAATTGTCTATGATATAGACTCTTAGATTCATAGGCTTATAGATGTTATGCTCACATGCTAGCATTCCCCCCCCTCCACCAAGGTAGTTTACCAAAATCCTTTGATTATTAAACCAATAGGTGCATTCTTTATTTTTATAGTTAACACTAAAGCCATCTATAGCACCTTTTAGGTCCGCAACGTCTGTATAGGGTTAAATGGAGTTGAAAACATTTTGCAACCTAGAGTACATAGAATGTACATTATTTTATATAAAGATTTATTTTAAAGGATAAGGAAGACTCAATTGACTTGAATTTTTGTGTGGGCTCCAAAATTGCAACTAAGAGAATTTCATAAATTTACAATTTTATTTGACAAGAATGTCCAACAAAAAACAAACATTAAACTAGACAATTTAATAATAAAAACAATGCTCCATTGCTTATTCGGAAGCAATTAGGTGTGTTATATCTTTCTAGCAAATTAAGTTAGTGGGCCATGGACTTTGAATCTGAGTCCAGGAACCGGCTTCCTCATGTGATTTGCAACGAAGACGAAGCTTGGATCTGGAGAGAAGGCCGATCGCGGCTCTTGTGTTCTGATTGCGATGCGCGTTGGATCGTGCGGGCGATGTCGCACATTACGAGAGCGAAGCATTTCCAATAAGGTTTCGAGAGAGATACTGCTGAGTTCTTGAGGCTGCGGATCGAGGGAATGGTTAGGGTTTCTGCGAGGAGCAGAGCATTTTAAGGGAGAGTAGTGGTGAGAGAGGGAGAAAGAGAGAGATGGCGTCGGCGATAGGGATGGAGCGGAGGGGTTCGAATGCGTCTCAATTGCCGCAGATGGCGAGACCTGTGGCGGTGTCGTCCGGGTACAAGTTTGCGACTGCATGGGAGCAGAACGCTCCATTGACGGAGCAGCAGCAGGCGGCTGTTGCAGCGCTCGCTCATAGCGCCGCGGAGAGGCCAATGCCGGCTCATGTTGCCGCCTCGGCGCAGCAGCCGAGTCAGCGGCCGCCGGTGGCGCCCGTGTCGGATCCCGAAACGAGGGTGAGCGAGCAGGTGGAGCTGAATAGCCAGCACCAGTTTTACAAGTGGTACACTGATCTGGAGTCGGCGATGAAGTCCGAGACGGAGGAGAAGTACCGGCAGTATGTGAACACGCTCACGGGGCATTTGTCGACATGCGACGAAATTGTGGAGCATCTGGACGGAACCCTAGCCCGGTTCGATGACTTGCAAGCGCAGCATCAGGCCGTGGCGACGAAGACGAAGATGCTGCACGATGCGTGCGAGCGGCTGGTGATGGAGAAGGAGCGGTTGATTGAGTTTGCGGATGCGCTGAGAACGAAGCTGAATTTCTTTGACGAGCTGGAGACTATTTCCACTCAGTTCCATGCGTCGACAATGAGTGCTGGAAGCAGTCACTTCCTTCCTTTATTGAAGCGCCTGGATGAATGCATTTCATATGTGACAAATACTCCTCAGTATGCCGACTCCAGCGTCTACCTTGTTAAATTCAAGCAACTGCAGTCGCGGGCCTTGGGAATGGTTCGGACACACGTGCTCAATGTGTTGAGGAATGCGTCGTTACAAGTGCAGGCTGCCGTGAAAGAGAATTCTACCTTGGGCGGGAGTGGCAAAATTGCCATTACCGAGGGTGCCGAGACTTCAGTGCTGTATGTGAGATTTAAAGCGGCTGCGAGTGATCTGAAGACTCTGATGCAGGAGATTGAGAACAGGTCATCTCGGAAGGAGTATAGTCAGGTCCTTGCGGATCTGACTTCGTTGTATTGCGAGCAACGCCTTGGTTTGGTTCAGGGTGTTGTCTCGTCCCGAATTGCCGACTACGCTAAACGAGAGGCCCTCCCATCTTTAACAAGAGCGGGCTGTGCATATCTGGGTCAGGTATGTTTGTTCCGATCCGAGACCTAAATTGACGCATCCCGGGAAATCACCGTAAGATCGTTTTACTCTACTGATTGGTGCACGCAATTTGGCACAGCACAAGTAAGGGTGTCGTCATTTGTATTTATAGACTAGAAAAAACTCCAGCTTGTCACACGCTATGCTTTTGGATGCAACCTGACATGCTTGCAGTTCTTTGCAAATCTTTTAGGGTTTTTGAACTTTCAGGTAAGGGGACTCCTGTTTTATATGTTTTGGTCGGAGTACTTACACTGTTTCCATTGTTCAATTACAGTTTGTTAATGGTGGACCATCCTCTACTGCGTGCTTTGGGAGATTTTATTATCTGGTAGATGTAGAGAGTTAGTTGGATGCAACGTCAATCTTTATCAGTCTTGTGTTATTGTTACCTGCAGGTCTGTCAACTTGAGCATCAGCTGTTTGATCACTTCTTTCCAGTCTCGTCTTTGGATCCCTTAAACCTTGCCCCACTGCTGGATCCCTTGTGCACTACTCTTTATGACACCTTACGGGCTCGCTTCATACATGAAGCAGATCTAGATCTGCTTTGTGAGCTGGTTGATATATTGAAAGGGGAAGTGTTGGATGAACAACTAGGGAGACGACGGGAGTCCGTTGCGGGGTTGCACCCTACAATTTTGAAAACTTTGGCCGATGTGCAAGAGAGGCTCATTTTCCGTGCACAAACCTACATGCGAGATGAAATTGCAAATTATTTGCCGTCTTCCGAGGATTTAGATTTCCCAGCGAAGTTGGAGGAGGCAGCTACAGCTGCTGTTGGAAGCGAAGAGGAGGGTAGAGACTCTTACTCTACTTGGTACCCGCCCCTGGAGAAAACACTTTCTTGTCTTTCTAAGCTGTACCGGTGTTTAGAACCGGCAATTTTTACGGGTCTCGCTCAAGATGCAATCAACATGTGCTCGACCTCCATTCAAAGATCGGGCAAGTTGATAGAGAGGCGAGCTTCCCAAATGGATGGACAACTTTTCCTCATCAAGCATCTTTTAATACTTCGTGAGCAGATTGCTCCTTTTGACATCGACTTTTCAGTAACGCACAAGGAGCTTGATTTCACACACTTGCTGGAACATCTGCGCCGAGTCTTGCGGGGACAGTCCTCACTTTGGAGCAGCCAATCCCTTGCTCGGACATTTTCACCCAGAGTTATGGACTACCAAATTGATGCGAAGAAAGATCTGGAAAAGAATCTAAAGCTGACATGTGAGCAGTTTATCATGTTAGTCACAAAGGTCACAATTGAGCCTTTACTTTCGTTTATGACCAAGGTCACAGCTGTTAAGGTGGCTACACGGAGTCGTCCCAGCGATGCTGAATTACCCAAAGCCTTGAAAGAGCAAGCTTTTGCCACCCCAGACAAGTTGGCTGAAATGGTGACTAATGTCCAAGAAGTTGTGAAGAAGCAACTGCCGGAGATAGTGTCAAAAATGGGTTTGTACCTACAGACCTCCTCAACTAGGGCGATTCTTTTCAAGCCCATCAAGTCCAACATCTTGGAGGCACACGGACAAGTGTTGTCTCTTTTGGATTCTGACTATACTCCAGCTGAAGCTGCTCAGGTCCCCATTATGAATCTTTCTGATTTGCAGTCATTTCTCGATGGTTTGTGTTGAGGTTATTTAGTCTAGCTAAAGATATTATAGCCATCATATCGTCTGCCATGTAAAGATTCTTTTCTAGTCGCCGGTTCTTTTCGTAGAGGAAATTAGTCATTTTTGAATTCTTTAAGTATGAAGTACTTTTCGTCAGTGCTATTGCTTTAGTTCCTGTCTACCTTTCTCTGAAAGAAATATTTGTATAGAACTCCCTGGGATGAATTGGATATGAGTTTTACATAACCAATTTTCTTTTTAACGGTTTAACGCCCAAATCCTTTTTTGGAATTGTTGCATACCGGTATTTGCTTTGTCTTTGAACAAATATATTCTTACCTTAGTTTCATCCCCCCAAAGGGTTTTTTTGAAGATTCAAGCATTGCTTGGATGAATGAGAAACTATTTGGACCAACTGAAACAGATCACCCCGAGCACTCTGCTCATCATCCAGAATATGGACTTTGGGACTAAGGGCTCTTGGATACTTTATTAGTCTCTTTGATTATGATGTGTGTGCATGCTTTGATAGCTAGGGTAAAATTATAAGGAGATTCTTTTGCATGACTGCTGAAGGCTAGCCTTCACAAGAAAGTTGCACATCAATTTCAGCAGGGGCCGATGTCTGCCCAGTGCTCATCTTTTGAGCTTCAGGTAATTGCAATGCCATTCTTGGAATCTCTGCTGCTCTACATTTACTCCGTAAGACAAGTTCTTTGTCTCACAATTTCCTTGCAATCTCCGTTTTAAGCCTAGACTGTTTCCCAAGTGTCAGGGATGACGGATGTAGGTTTGCATCAGTGTAAACATGATCATTCTTGCCAATTGTCTTTGAAAATTTAACCTCATAGCCTTGTCTGTAGCCATTCGTTTTGCGCACTGCTCTTACGTCCAGAGGAGCAGTTTCCGTGACTCTCCACTCTAATCTCATTGGATCCTTTCACTTTTCACTAGAGAATGGATCAAGAGGAAACGTAACATGGATTCCTGCAGTACTCCGATACTTGAGTTTTGTTCCATTTGCCCCATCGACGGTTTCACCTAATTCTGTTGAAGAATCTCCTTTCTTGTTACTGTTTTTTTAGTGAATTCATCGTTATTAGTTATTAATACTTGCATCGTTGTGCACGCTGCGCACCCCTTCATCTAATGAGCGTCTCCCCACTTGGACAATTTATCAGTTTATGCTACCTCTGATGACTCTGCTTGTTATGCAGGCATATGACTTACGGTAGATGTCTTGAGGTCTTGTGAGACACTGCCTCCTCCAGCCAGGGTGCTCTCATCTGTTTTTGCTGCAAGACTCCAAGTATCTGATATCAGCAACGTTTGGATCTTAATTAGGAGGTAATTAACGCATATTGTGCAGCCCACTTACGCTCGTATCCATCTGGACCTGGAAACTGCAGCAAACCAAAACATCAAGGCTCAGTAAGGTAAACCAGCCCATCACCGTTGGATGCCCAATTTTGTTTCCCTAGTTTTGGCCCCATTCTACTCACCGCAACATCCAAATCCGTTCATTTTTCTGGCAATTTCAGTGCATCCAAATCCATTCATTTTTCTGACAATTTCAGTGCATTAACCCCTCACCGCCCAAGGGGACCAAAAGTGTCCTCATACAGTCTAGCAATCAACTTCAAAGTGTTGTAACTTTTGCATCCAATGTCCAAACTCAATCAAACTTGTTGGGAAAGTTGTGCATAATAGTCTATTTTTTGTGGTAAAATTTTCAGATCTACCCAAGATGTAATGAGTTTATGAAAGCCATTCAAAGTTTACAGGTTCAATTTGAGTTCACCACGCTGCAATGAGATGGCTGCAGCTTCAGGGGCTGGTATCTTTTTCATCAAATGTTAGTTTTCAATCAAATTTGTTGGGTTTTGTTCCCCCATAAAGTCTACTTATTGCGATAAAATTTTCATGTCAATCCAAGTTGTTTTGAATGCTTGGAGCAATTCAAAGTTCAAAATCTAGACATTTTTGCATTACAGTGAACTTTGGCGGCTTATAACTTCTTCAGACAGGGTTTGTTTTCAATAATTTTTGTTGGAAAAGTTGCGCATACTAGTCTAGTTCTTGTGGTAAAAATTTCATATCAATCCAAAAAGTTATGATTGACTGAGAAGCAGTTTAGTATGACTGAGAAGCATTTTAGTAGAGGTAGGTTCAACCATAGATGTGTTTTTTTGCTACTTTTTTCACTGTTTTTGACATTTCAAAACAATTTTGCAAATGTAATGAGTCAATTGAATGATTTTTTTTTCCACCAAAGTGTTTCTCTTTTGATTTTAAATCACTTTGTAGTTTAAAGTTTTTTCATTTGAGTAGGTTTAGAAATCGAATTTCACCTCCAAATGTGTTTTTAGGAAAATTTCAGCATCTTTTGTCAACACTAAACATTATAATCTTTCAATCTATATGGTCAAATGACCCCAAATTTGATTTTCACCATCTACAACATGTACACTACAAGATTGTACGGTTGAGATTTTCATAACTTACTCACATTTAGACTTATAACACTCAAAAAGCAAGGTTGTTTTTTGACATGGTTGGGCCTTGGGTGGTGAGAGGTTAATGTCAAAAGGGATAATATGTCAATTCTTCATTGGTGGAAACTCAAGTGCCAATAAATACATGTTAAGGCGGTAATAGGTTGTTTAGGAGACATTTTTGACCTCACTCTATAAGTGGTTTTGTAATTTTAGGGCAAACCACTTCAAAAATTTATATAAATTATAATTTTAATTGGAAAATTATAATTTCACTTGGGTTTGATCCGTGAAACAATCACACCCCTCTGAAAAATATAATGTGTGACCCTTTTGAAATTGGCCCTAGGATACTCAAATTCCAAATCAAGGTGGTAATAGGCTTGTCTACCTTGGAGCCAATCATGAAGTGTGTGCAGTGAGGGACTAAGAATCAAAGTTTGAGAAAAACATAGGACAAAATTCCTTGAAGCATCAAAATTGGGGTTAATTGGAGTTTAATGTTGTGTTTTTAATACTATTTTTAGTTATGCCTTCCTCTAATACTTGTCTAGTACAAATTGGGATTTACTTTACAATTAACTCTAATAAGAAGAGAAACATTAGTCTAGATACTAGTATAAATGGAGGCTAGATTTACAATTATAGACATATTAAGAGTTTGGCAATGGCATAGTGTACTACCTATTGGTGGTATTCATCAAACTAATTTTCAAGGGTCTGCATGGGAAATCATCTTTTCACCTTGGCAATAGAAAACTTAGCATCTCACTAGCCACTCACATATGGTAGCAATGGTGAGAATGTATCTATTATGAACTACAATATATTGGAGAATCAAAGTGCACAAATGATTATGTATCCATACCAATGGAAGCAAAAGAATCACTCCCTCTGTTCTAAGATGATCTTTTAATTGACTAAAATGATTTTGATAATAATGTTATTTCTACATGTTTTTAAGTATTTCAAGGAAGTTATTATTCATTTATTGAATAACTAAAAGATGATTTGTGAACAAAAACTCAAGGGGAATCAATGAATCATTTTGGAACAAAGGAAGTAGTAATATTGGCTATATGTTCTTTTTAGAGTTGAAAGAAATGCTCTTTGTGAACCATTAATAAAAGCTTTCTAGAGCTTCATTGTATCTAATCGTATCATATAGTCAATTCATTAGATAGCATTTGAAAGACTTCTTTCAAAAGTTTATTTTAATGTTTACATGCCATGAATAGACACCTCCATATCTATAATTGCCTACAAACAAAAAATCCTCATAACTTTTGACTCAATGATCAAAATGGAATAATTCAAAGCTTTCATACTTTGTACTTTTGAAAGATACAAATATATTTTGAAAACTACTAATTAACAACTTCCTTATTAATTGGATTTTTAAAAACTTCTAATTTAGAATATAGGAATTAAAGGGTTTTTTCTAAAGATCTTGAAATTATTATTATTGAATATTCCAAATCTTTAGTAAAATTTATTCAACCCTAAACCAAATCCAAACATTCAAAAGGGGTTATGTTTCTATATATTGTGTAAGGATTTTAACACAAATCTATTGATAGTTGACTTTTTTGTAACCTACTATAATTTTCAATTATTTGAAAAACAAATGTTATTGATCTACATTCTATGGCTGTACCTATATTCCAAAAACTCCACAAAAAAATAGCCTAAAATTTATCCCAAGGTGGATGGATCTAATTTAAATGAAGGCAATTCATTTATAGTATAACTCTTCTAATTAATCATCTAGGAATAATAGTAAAAATATCCTTCTTGTTTTGGATTGACTAATTTTATATCTCTTTATTTTCCAAATGAATTTGAGATTTTTAATTTCAAATTTGATTTCCCATGGTAAATAATAAATTCTTGCATTTATCTTTGGGGACTCTTCCCTCTAACCACTATTTACTTTTTAAGGTGGGAATCCAAATGCACCACTATCCAAAACTGTCGTTATCACTCTTTGTCTACGTCTCCAAAATGAATATGTACTTGTATAGAAGAAACAATTTTTGATCCTCTACCAAAAAAACTTTGATTCTTCATAACTTTTGCATATTGTATCCAAATTGTCACATTATTCAATGTAGTAGAACCTCTTTTCACTTTTCAACAAGAAAATATGGACATTTGAACAATTCAATTATATCAATCAAGCACAACAACAATAAATGACGTTTTAAGGGTGCTCACCTTATGTGCAACAACGTTTGGGATGATTTTTTGAGTTTCACCATCTATTTCCCTTTAATTTCCATATTGAACCAAAATTTCAAGGATCAAGACTTTTTTTTTCTTGCTATTTTTGAATTAATAAATTAATAAATTAATAAAAAAAAATTACTATTCTTTTTCTCCATGTTTTCAAATTGCAACCACTTTTTTTTTCCCAATTCCACCGACTAACAATGACTAACAATGACTATCCTACTAACCCGTGATTCTCCCCTAACATTGACATGTACCCATTATATTCAAGGCCATCTTGAATTCTTTTTCACCCATCCAAAGACCGGTAAAAAAAAATAATGGAAAGCCTCTGTAAAATCACCGCTGATTAAGATAAGCCTGTACCGGTAAAACCCCAAGCAGTGATTAAAAGTTTCCCAGTGCTTTCCTTTTCTTTTTCTTTTTTCTTTTTTTCTTTTTCTTTTTCTTTCTTTCTTTGAAAGCTTCTTGCATTAATGACAGAGTTCTTTAAGTGCCACAAACACTGTCATTAAAAGCAATCAGGTGAAGACCCCATTAATGAAGGCAATCGGGTGGAGACATTGATAATTAATAATGATGGAAAGCAGGTGGAACACTTAATTTATGCTGGAATCAGTCTTCCAAAGGTAATGGATAATTAGTAGTAGCCTTTGACCTTGGCTTTATGAGGATTAAACTCATAAATTATCTCTTTTTCTTTTTCTTCTTTTTGAAACAATTGAAACGGAGTTTCATTGCAAGGTAAAAAAAGAAAAAATGAACTTGTGTATTTTTCTGGTTTTGCATTCTAAATGCAATGGTTATTTCTTTTTGTTAAAAAATAAATAGAAATAAAAAAATAAACTCATAATTTGTGTTGTGACGCAATTTTGAAAGTGCAATTTGCATTGTTTGGCCACCTAGTTGGCTCTCAAATGGCAACGGTTCTAATTAGAGGACTAGTCAAAGTCTTAGGCCCCATGCATCAGGGTATTTCTGTGTCCCACTCCCATGCTAACATGAGGCAAAAGATGAACACTAAAGCCTAGCTCTTTCAAACTATACGCCAAACCCCCACTTGGAGTCCTTTTGTGGTGTGGTTGTTGTGGAGATGCTTTTATTAGCATTATCTAAGTTATGTCCAAGTCAAGGTCATAAAAAATAATTATTCAAAGTTTGAAGGTCTTTCAAATTCTACTTTTTGTTTATTACTATTTTCTAAAATAAAGGGGTTCATCCCATTAATAAAGGCAAAATCATTAAAGTAGAGTGATTTATCTTAATAGTGTGCACGACACTTATTCACCGAAGGTATACTACTTTCAATAAGAACATGTTGAAATAATATTCTATTGTACCACTTTCCTTGAAAATAAAATTTTGTAGTGACACACATTTTCTAGGTGATGCTAATGCCCCCCTCCCCCCTTCTTTCACTAATAGGACAAATCAATGTAGTTATCCAAAAATTACTTGTCAAAAGTAAATTCAACAAATAAATTAGAAAAATATCCTTTAAAATTACTATAATTTGAATTTAACATTTTGAACCTAAAGATATCTTAAAATTACAAATATTATAATCATTAGTCAATTTTTAGAAAAATTAATATCTAATAATTGAACTTGAAGATATCCATCCATCCTTAGCTTCCATAAGCTTGTGGATATCCATAAATGCTAAGCTTTCATAGAGGGTTTCATCTTTTCAAAACCTAGATTTCACAAATGCTTAGAAGGGAGTATTACCCCTATATTAGTACTAAGGATAGTTTTCAGGCACCAAAGTACAGTGTTAGAATATAGTGCTTAAGGCCTATTATATAAATATTGGCACTAGCTTGGTGTCAATGTAGGCATCCTTTGATATATTCATTAGTACCAAAAGACCACCCTTTTTCTATTGTGAGAGCATTTTATGAACCATACTAGTATTTTGAGTTTTTAGACAAACATTGATAAATGCAATTTTGTTGATATTTTCTAAAAACTTTCATATAGAATTCTTTTAGCATTCGATTTGCCAAAAAATCAAGTTTGTAGTTAGATATTTTTATAATAAAAAATTTCACTAGACTATTGGACAATGAAAACAAAATTTAATTGAAAAAGTAATTTTTTGAAAAATAGATCCAATCCTAGAAGGAAAGATTTTATTTTTTCAAATATGATTAATGATGTAAGAATTACGAGGAATTATGTTTTGCAAGCAATCATATACTCTCCAAAATAAACTTCATAATTATGAGGTTCATTTTATACTTCAATTTTCATAATATTTGATAACTAAAAGTACATAGGATTGACATGGTTTACAACAGAATTCCAACCTTGTGGATTGGCATGTTTTAAGTCTATTTTAGATTTTTTTTCAATATATTTTATTCTATCTTCTTGTACATTTGGACACAAAATGATTATTTAAGGAATGAGAATGAAATTTGTTACTATTGGAATTTTTCCCATCTAAGTATTCTCAATTCCATTTTATGACATAATATCAAATTCCTAAAGTTGCAAAAGATATAATTTTGTTCTCTACAAGTTTTAAATTTGAAACTTTTTCCATTAGTAAGTATCGAAAGAAACATGTTGCTCAACTTTGAACATTATATTCTTAAAGATGCTTTGGAAGTAGGCTTTAAAAATGGCGTAGAAGTAGACTTACAAGTTTGATACATGATCCTATGGTTAGAAGTTGCAAAAGAAATTCCATCCACTCCTTTTCTAAAAGAATTGTTTTGTGCCAATTTTGCTTATAAATACCAAAAATGCCTGAGAACATCTCTACTAGGGTGCATAATATTGGCTCAGTATGGAATTTATCAGAGCCAAGTGTCTTCTTCAATCCCACCAATGAGAGATTTGAAGGTTTTTAACCCCAAATTTCTGTCATTGCACTTGAAGTTGCAAGGCCCTATACGTTTGACCTCACCATGCATCTAATAGAGAAGCTCCCAATTTGAAGCCATTACTAGTGTATGGGGAATTGTTGTTTCTAGCATATCCACCACATTGCTTTACATCTTGGGTCAAACTATATTGGAATTTGTTTTTTGCAATGGATTTTCTGATTGTGCAATCTTTTAGTAGGGACCTATTAAGGACTAATTTCTATTGGCTAGTTAGATGGCCAACAACTATAGGGGGATGGAAGCTGCATTAACAAATAGTCTACAACCTTCATTTGATTTTGATTGGGCTCAATCCTTTAGACCCAAGTTCCCTAGAAATCAATATGGTATTCTATATTTTCTTGAAATCACAATGGAAATCACCAAAAGTAACTTTCCATTGGACCCAAGCATACTCTTTGGGGCATTAGAAATTACATAGTAAACACCTTCCCATTGAAATTGAACCTCCATCCTTCAAAAGCACAAAAGTTGAATTTTTAAGAAACTATAGCTCCAAACCCTATCTTGTTGCTAATATTGAATCCCTCTAGGCTTCCATTTTAGAAAATTTCAAGCTGGAGTTTGGAAGAGATACATGACACACAAAAGTACAATAGAAACCAACATCCATCTCCAAAATCCATCTCCAAAATCCATCTTTGGTAACATCAATAGAAACAGGCTTTAAAAACTGGCTACCATTTGTTGACTAGACCTCCAACAATTGGAGGGGGGGGGGGGTATGGTGAACTTGAGGTGGAAGATGTGTATAGTAGCTTTCCATTGGGCTCTCTATATCCAAAACCAAAGGCCGGGATGGATTTGCCTCCACCTCCGATAACATGGCTCTTGACTTCCTTATTGGAAAGACCATCTTGCTGTAAGTGGATGTCAACTCACTAAAGCTCTCTAGACCTTTTGTTTTTTTACAAGAAATAGGCCCTAGTCGACCCCTTCAGCCCCTCTAATTATATATTTTTGTTTTCCACAAGTTGAAGGTATGGCCAAATGCGCAACCATCCCATTCAATTGCATTGGAAAGTAGCCAGTCGCTCTAAGTTTGGATGTCCAAGAGCCCAATGACAAGGTAGCCTCGACTGGAGTAGTAGTGACATGTCATGTGATTTTGTTGGTGGAGATGCTCTAAGAGCAACCCCATAGCAACACGTTGAAACAACATTGTAAAGGTTTTGTACCATTGATCTTACTATAATGAAGAATGTCCTCCATTGATTGGCTTCACAATGTTGCTTCAACGTGTTGCTATGGGGCTACTCTGCTAAGGGAAAACAACCCATTGCGGTCACCTAAGAAACGCCCCCATTG
The DNA here is from genome assembly GCA_950106755.1 of Climacium dendroides. Lineage (NCBI taxonomy): Eukaryota > Viridiplantae > Streptophyta > Bryopsida > Hypnales > Climaciaceae > Climacium > Climacium dendroides. The sequence continues at coordinate 4,697,340 of OX467087.1, read as the reverse complement.
TGGGGGGGGTTGAGTATGCGAAACTTGGGCTACAATCAACGTCTTACATGACAGTAATGGAGTGAATAGTAACCTCATTAGGAACTTCCAACTTTTCAGTGTGAAATTCAATGTAAGAATTGACTTTTTAGGCCTTCCATGTTAGAAAATATCGTGACTGCATTAGGTACACTAAAATTGGTAAATAGTGTTGGGTGATAATTAGTGTTGTAGTAAACTGGATCATAGCCTTAACTTATTATATTACCATTCCATCTTTTATATTTTGTTCCCATTTAACACTAAATGCACTCTCGTAGAAATGTTGAAATGACCAAATTTTATTATACAGCTAAAATAGTGTTAGAATGGGTAAATAGTGTTCTAACACTAACCTTGCAAATCACAATTAGTGTTATTGTTGACAATTAGTGTAGCCCACACTATTTACCAATTTTAGTGTAGTAAGATGAGCATTATGGATTCAAATTTTGTTGGTTATGGGGTAGTCTGCATACTATTTTGGGCCATGATGCACTGAAGACTTCAGAAATTCCTAGCAAATTCATACTTTGTCGGAAAAGTATAATTCCAATTGCACTTGCTGTTTCTCATACTTTGGAGTGGGAAAAATACTGAAAATTTTCACCAGTAGCGTGAGGTCAAACTCCAAATTCTGGCCACAATGGGCCGTTTCACCTTAAGTTAGTTCTGAATGGCCAGCAATGACCACTCCCAGGTTTCGTCTTCCTGCTGCAGCGGAGCGCCACCAGTGCCGAAAATGGCAAATCCCCACTTCCACTTTCCGCAGCGCGAGGGCGTGGACGATCATGGTGAGACGGAGCCTCGAGCACAGCGCGAGCACAGCGTGAGCACAGCGCGAGCACAGCGTGAGCACAGCGCGAGCACAGCACTTGGAGACATGATGCAAGCTTATAAGCTACTGACTTCGCTTCCCATCGGCTAAGCTACTGTTGCAAGACCTAGAAAAAAACTCACGGTTGGGCTTCAAGCAAGCCACATCAAACTGAACTGGCCAAATTTTGATGGGCCATTTTTTTTTTTTAAAACCCTTAACCCCTAAATGCCCGAGGCACCCAAATCTGGTGTTTGCAAAACTTTGAAGTTAAATAAAACCTAACCAGGTGCTATTTTTAGTAGTTTTTATTTTTGAAAAGTTCTTCTTGAAGTCTAATTTCAGCATCAAAAATCCGATCTTGAAAATAAATGATAGTGATTTTTCTATTCACGATTTTGAGCAAGGGTACCCATTGCAATCTTGACTTCCTCTAGTGTTGAGAGCTCTTGGAAATGAGCCTCAAATACACTAGATCTTGGAGAAAAAAATGACATTCAAAATTCATTTAAAAAAATATTATAGAGTAGAATTTAAGAAGCCATAAATTGATTGGGGTTATACATGTTAGGCCCTTTAACCTCATATTTTTTTGGTCACCAACTTTTTAGATTTGACATGCAAAAAGAGAGCTGAAAGATTTTCATAGTTTTAACACCTTCATGGTCAAACATTACAATCTTTCACTCCATAAGTGATATTGTTGTGCTTTCTTTTCCTATGAGATCTCTAACATGTCTAGTTTGAATTTGTACTGTTACAAATCCAAAAAAATTGATGCAATTTATCAAAATAATGACATTTTGTTCAATTTAGAGCAAACTCCAAGAAGCTCAAAATAGGCCTTAGACATTTAGGGGTTAAATGACCTTGAAGATATTTTTCGGTTGATGAATGACAAAGAATCTCTTCATGCAAGACAAAAGTGCAACTATTCATCCTCAAAATGTTTTGGGAAAAGGAAACATCTTCTACAATAGCTACAAGTGATTTTTCATTTTTTAAGCCAACAATTCACACAATACCCAAACAAATGATTTCCATAGTGACTGGCTCATTGTTTAAGGGCCAAATGACACTGAGGACATCTTTCGGCCGATGAATGACAAAGAATCTCTCTATGTAGGACAAAAGTGCAACTATTCACCCTCCAAATTTTGTAGGATAAGGGGAGGTCTCCTATAGTAGCTTATCCCCCAATGAGTGTTTTTTCATTTTTTTTAAGCCAACAATTCACATGGTATTCAAATAGATGATTTCCACGGTGACCAGCTTGTTGTTTAAGGATTAAATGTGAAAACAGAGAGACCGGTGAGTAGAAACATTTCCCCAAGTGCAAACTTTAGCTAGATTTTGATTGAGATTTCCTAATTTTAGATAAGGCTATGGATGAATGTATATTAACCCCTAAAGTCCCAATGTTCCTACATGGACTCTTGGGATTTGGGATAGGCTTGTGTGATCTCAATTTTGACTTGATTTTTTGAAAAGAATTCTTGAAGAGAAGAAATCATATTGACTTTGTGGGAATATATTTTTTATTTCAATCTGTACCTGGAAACAAAAGTTATGTCACCATGAGTCCAAATAGCAGTTTAAGATTAGTCCAAAAAAATCATAAATAAATTAAAAATCTCAAACATTGTATTTTTGTCTACATTTGAAGCTTTGATTCATTCTATTTGGACTAGTGATGAGAAAGTTATGAACAATCTTATTTTTTGGCAATCTAAGCATCTTCTTGAAAAAAATAACTTATAGAATCCATATTTGAATGCAATCTTTACAATTTTTCAAAAAAAATTGTTAGACAGGGTTAGGTTGTTTTTTTAGAACAATCTTATTGTTGAGATTATTATATTTCAATTCCATCTTAGAGCTATTAATGGTTTAGTTATCCCTGCAATCTTGAACCTATTTCTATTTAATATTTTTTTAATGAATAAAAATTAAGTGTTTTTCTTTTGAATTTTTTTCCTCTCAACTCAATTCTTCAACATAAAAAATTAAAACATTAAAACCAACAATGCAAAAAAAATTTAAGTTAAGAAGAAACAAAGCCAAAAAATCTAGTCGGAGTAAAAAAACTTGTTTTCTTCACTTTAAATGCATATATCTTGCAATCTACATGGTGAAAGTTTTTGAATTTTTTTCGCACATTGTTATACTAGTGTAGTACGAGAACCTATAGTTAGATACGTTAAAAAAATAATTAATTTTTTTTTACTCATTGCAATAGAAATGACAATTTTGAGTGGTTTTGATAGAAAAAAAGCCTTGGACTATAGGATTTAAATTGGCCAAATTTTTTAAAATGTAAAAAAATCAAGAGGACAATGCATAAGATTTAGCTGGATTTTGATTGGCGTTTCCTAATTTTAGAATAGGGCTATGGATGAATCTCTTCTATTAAGACAAGATGTTTGTTTTGTTTGTCACATTGAGATCTCCCGAACTATGCATCCCCCAGTTGTGTGCTTGGTACCGTTGGAAAGCCCTCGGCAAGGAGAGGTGCATTGGCTTAGTTTCGTGGCCTTCTGACTTACAGTGTGAAAGTTGTGCATTTTCGAGTTATTTTTGGTTCTCAAAATTAGAAAATTACTTTTTCTTATATTTTGGTCGCAATCATGGTACCATCGGAAAGTTATTGGCGAGGAGAGGTGCACAGGCTTGGTTTTGTGGCATTCCGACTCACAGTGAGAAAGTTATGCATTTTTTAGTTGTATTTGGTTCTAAAAATATTAGAAAATTAGTTTTACTGGGGCTTGTTTTGACTGTGGCAACGGCGATGCCGCACACTACTGTAGTGTATGTTAAGTTACAGATGCCTGATTGTATGGACAAGAAATCGACGATTCTTCCATCTGGAAAATTCCTGAAAGACGCAAAAGAACACCACCGCTTCAGTTGAAGCTAGCTCCTCAACTCCACTCCACAAGACTAGGCTGGTGTAGATTTGGCTCCCACTGTGAGTCTCCATCCAATTTGGAGGCCGGTTACTTATTGATTCTCCACACCCAACTGCCTTGGCCCCAGGTCACTGCAGTTTGTTCCGCATCTGCCAAAGCAGGCTGACGGAGCTGAAATTTGGGTCAGTCAGTCCGACTGAAGTCACTGAGCACCAAGTAAAGTGGAAGTTAACTGAAGCTGGATCTCCGTCCTCCTCCCGCCCCCATTCGGCAGGTGGGGAAGTTCAGTTGGGACTTGGGAGGGAGCATCTGGGCCCTTGCATCCCTGGATCATGTCTCCAAAGGGCTCGGGCTCTTTCCCACCATGATCGGCCATTTCCTCCGTCTCACGCGCTCCCACCGGGCGCGGGGTTTGCCATTTTCGGAAATGGTGGGCTTGACCAACGCCAGATGGCAGGCGGACAGGGCTGAGTGCCGCTCCAACAGGGGAAGTGGAGACACCTGCGTGGAGGGAGTGGGGCTCAGTTGCTGCATTCAGTTCCAGAAAACGTATGCAGTATCACTGGAATCTAGGTGTTCACGGGAGGAGACCTGGATGAAAGCCAAGCATCTACAGTAGGGATACCAACTTCAGTTACTGTATCACGGCAATCCACATGCTGTGGTCGAAAGCCAAGCATCTACAGTATGGATACGACCTGCCTGTATCGATCCACTGTAAGATGCCGTGCGAAAGCCAATCATCTACAGTATGGATACGACCTTCCTGTATCGATCCACTGTAAGCTGTGAAAGTCGATACGACCTTACTGTATCGATCCACTGTTAAGCTGTGAAAGCCGAGCCGAGCCGAGCATCGATGGATATCCACGAGCTCTGCAGCCATTGGCATTTCAGTTTGCTTCCTGAACGTGCACCAATGTGCTCAACTTGTACCAAAATGGGCGAGGAAGCAATGGTAGAAGAAGATCGCCCATTTCGGACCAATCAAACAGTTTGACCCTTGTGGAAGGTTAGGGAAATTTTTTGCCCATCTAGAGAAATACAGATGGAGAGAATTCCATATTTTTTCAGACTTTCATTTTGAAAAACGAAATTACGATGAATTTTTGATATATGGCAAATCCGTTTCCAACCATAGGATGGTTACAAAACCAATGTAAGTGATCGTTGTGACTTTCAATGTACATATTGTGATCATTGTATGCTTTCAATGTACACCTCCTGGACATCTTTGTTGTTCTTGCTAGTCATGCTATAAGTGAGTTGTCACCTATACAAGAATTGATTAGAAATTGAATAGCCTAAATTGGGAGAATGGAATGCCACCATGCCGGTTGAAAATGGGTGATCTCCTTTAGTGTAGAAGAGAACAATATTGATGCAAGTGGAAATATTGAGGTTGAAGCACCAATTGTCAACCATGCCTAATATCCAACCAGTAGCAATGTAGTATTTCCAACCAAGGTTGGAACATATTTCCAACCAAAATTTGGAATGTGTTTTTTTTGGTCTTTTACAAGGTTGGGACTAATAAGATTATGAAACATGCCTCAAAGTAGTGAGCAAGAATGTAGGAAGTAGTGAGTGGGAAAGTAATTCATGAATGGTTGGAATTGGAAGACTCTAAACATTGGCTACTAGCGAAGTGCACTTTGGGGTTCCCAAAATTCATAGTGATTTCAATTTTGGGTTAAAAATTATGGAAATTTAGCTATCCCCATATTTCCTACCTCCGTAAATGGGAAAAATTTCCATGACCTTGATTTGTGCACGATTTGCTCTAAAATTGCTTAAATGATTAACTATTGGTACCTTGATCTTAAGATACAATAGTCTACTCATCTAGAAGCAATTATGACTAAGGGATACATTTTGCTTTTTTCAATGTACCTATATTGTATATTTTAGGAGATGGTTGCTTTTAGTGATCACTACGTTTGAAATTCAAAAATTTATAACAAATTCCAAAAGGTCCAAAAAAATATAACACAACTTGGATCACTAAATGCTAATTCCATTTTTCTTCAATTCTTGTTTTAAAAATTTATTGAGCAAAAATTGTTTTGAAGAGTTTAGCTTCTCTAAAAGGAAAATCAACTCTTTAATGGGCGCTTTGAGAGCAAACTACCTTAACCCCTAAGAGACCTAACTGCATTTTTTTGGCAATATAGTGATTTGGGGCAGCTTACTATGAATGGAATTCTTTTTCTTTCAAATCTTCAGATAGCACATGCCCAAAGAGTAGGCTTACAATTCAACAACTTTCATAACTTTTGACTACACAGTTAAAACATTATTGTATAATACATTATTATCTTTGAATTGTAAGCAACCTAGGCAGTTCAAAAAAACTTCTTTAAAAATATTAATTATTAGTGGATAATTCCCCAAGCTCTACTTTAAAATAAACTTTGAAGTCTTTTATTTAACTCAATTTTTAATATTTTTGGAAAATATAAAAATTAGGTATGCATCTCATAGTTTTTCATCTAAACGTTTGTAATGTCTAAAGTCTAGAACAATGAATTTGCAGGTGACATTTTGTCTTTCAACAGTTTCAAAAAAACAACCACAAGTCCCATAACTTTAAACTAGAATGTCATGTTCCATTGCCACAATAAAATAAATAAAAATTAAAGTGATATTCTAATTTTTTTATTCATCAAAATTTCAAAATCTTTTGTGTTGTGGATCAAAATGGCATGAAACAAAGTCCATGTATCCCTCTTTGCATAGAGCTTTCCAATGGTACCAAGAACACAGTTGGGGGATGCAAGATTTTAAAGATCTCACTATAATAACAAAAAAATCAAACAACCTCATTTACATCATAGATGAGTTGAGAATACATAGAAAAAAACTTGACCAAAAAAAACTTTCATATTCACATTTAAATAAATTATTATAAAGTAGAAGACGGTACTTCATAAAAAGAAAAAAAAATCTAAATCACTAATAACTTCAACAAGAAATTGAGAATTATGAATCCCAATTCTGTGAATGTTCTAGAAAAAAGTGTATATCATGTGTGTTTTATTTTTTTATTTGAAAACTCTTAAAAAATTATTTCAAAATATAACTCCATACCTTTTTTTCTACCTCCATTGTCGGCAAACCAAACCTTCTTATAACTTCCATCTCATCATTTGGAATTAAATGGTTCCAAATATTCAAATGTTATAATTCTACTTATGTTTGATCCATAAAATAAGCACACACCTAAAAAAACCTATTTTCCTCTCTTCGAGTTGGTCCCAAAGATATTCAAAGCTATTTGGCAGAAATTTGATAGCATTTGGACCCTCTCTCCAGCCTTAGTGGGAACTACGTTAGTTGGACCAAGAGTCCTCCCCCTTCTAGCACATTTATGTAGTTCTTTTTGTTTTTTCCTTCTTGTTTGAGCTCGATTCTCTTCATTGTCCAACCTTTGGCTTGGCTGTTTTTTTGTGTTCGTGACTTCTTTTAATGTGATGGTTCTTCCATTTGTTCCAAAAAAAAATATTCAAATGCCTAGTTTGCATGGTAATAGGCTTCTCTCTACCTTGATTGCATGTCATACTTCAAATTATTATTTTTTTCCTTGGCAATGAAATTTCGTTTCATTTATTTCAAAAAAATGAAAACTTCAAATTTTTAAAAATTAAAATTAAAAATTAAAAAAATTAATCCTACTTTGGGTGGACCGGTTGAGCCGGTCGTTGTTGAAGAATTGAAGGAGCAATGTACAGGGCCCGGTATGTAAGGGGGTGAGGACCTGCGTGGAATTAGGTGAACCGGGGAGGCCTGTTTGCATTGAATGAGCACTCCCCTCCCTTGGATAGAACTAGTTGAGCCCCCGTTTCCCTGCCTGGCGGGGCTGGGAATCTGTCGGGACCACCTGGCCTGGTCGTTATGGAAGTAATATGGAAGTAATGACAAAACGGCCCTTCCCCATTATAGAAGCTGGCCCAGCCATCACTTGGCGCTAATGGGGAGGGAAAGGGGGCCATAAATAAATAAATGGTCCTCATGTTTGGGAAAAAAGGAAAGGACAGGAGTAGTAGTATAAGAAGTTCCCAATAAGTAGAAAGTAGCCCTTGGCCCCCCTCCCCACCCCACCCCCCAAAAAATTAAATCTTTTTTTTTTTTCTTGCAGTAAAGGATTCTTTGCTTGTGTAAAAAAAAAATTTTAAATTTTAAATTTAAATCTATTATTACCTCGTGTAATATCACAAACCGACTCTCTATACTTTTCAGATAACTGCTGCTAATTTCCAAAAGTTTGGGTTGTCAGACATTTTTTTTTTTTTTTTGACGAATTTTGGGTTGGTTGTACTTAAATTTGAAATTTGAAACCCAAAATATTCAATTCTTTCAAATAAGCAGCTACACTATTTTACCCTTAAAACAACGCCAAGGACGTTTTCCAGACGATGAATGACAAAGAATCTCTCCATGCAGGACAGAAAGTGCAGCTATTCATCTTCCAAATTTTGTGGGAAAAGGGAACGTCTTCTACAATAGCTTATCTCCCGCTGAGTGCTTTTTCATTTTTTGAAGCCAACAATTCACGCGGTATCCAAACAGATGATTTCCACGATGACTAGCTCGTCATTTAAGGGTTAAGAGGCTTTGTTGCGGTAGCCCTTGCTTTCAAGTAAAGATAGGTAGTTACTCAAACATGCAATGTGTGCAATAAAATTAGTGCATTCCTATTAGGGCAATGTATGTGAAAAAATTCAGCCCATTTGATCATGCGAATAGTAAGATTGTACTATTTGAAGTTTAAAAAAAATTGACATAAAAAACAAACTTCGATTCCTAGGGGATAAATTTTTTTCTTTCTCTGTACAAAAATGAGGAATTACATTGTTTGTTGGTATATCTTGTTAGGTATTGTACACTCATGCAAAAGTGGAAAAGCAAACAAGGAGTTAACCTAAATCTAAATCACCCTACAATACAAGGAAGTCAAGTAGTTCTAGAATACTCTAATCATTTTTTGATGATTTCTTGTGCATTGTGGATTTTTTTTAAACTAATTGGGGAAAAACACATAGTCAAGGATTTGGAATATGTAGAAAGAATTTAAAAAAACTTTGGCAACACAAATTGTAAGGTTATATAGCATTTAGAGTTGGAAGAAAATATATTTTTCTCAAAATTGTCCAACATAGTTGAATTCCCTTGGAGTGTGATTTTTAAATTAAAATTAGTTACAATATCATATTAGTTATATACATGCAAATTTCAAAAGTAGATGAGGAGTTCACCAAAAGCTTTGAACCCATAACTGTGTATTTATTTAATTGTTAAAGGATTTGGCCCCCCTATGACGAAGATAGTCACCAAAACTACTCTAATTATTGAACTAATAGAGGCATTTTTGGTTTTTACAATGAACAATATAGTCATCCATCAACCACTTTTTGGCCTCAACGTCCTGTAAGGGTTAAAGTATCATTGGAGCATTGTTGGTGGAGATGGAGCCAATTTTCAAGCAATTGTTCTATTGGCAATAAATTCACATTATGGATGTGCATTACTTCATTTTTTTAAATTCATAAATTTAGAATTTGTTATTTTGAAAACAATGTCTTCTAATCTAACCATCTAAGCAATCAACCAATTTCTCAGTGGTTGCGAATTAGACTTTAACACTTCACTAGATAAATGTCTTTAGAAGTCAAGACTTTGTTTGTATTCTAGGCAATGCATATAAATAGATGAGGCACTTTTGACGATGTATGCAAGGCAATAATGATATAACACCATCTATTGTCAAATCATCACATGTAATTTATAAAATTATAGTTTATAACTTTGTCAATATAATTTTAGATAATAATTTAATATAAATTTAAAATTATATGAATTTATTAATTTTATTCTTTATTTATTTTTAATGATTTAAATATATATATTTATAGAAAATTACAAACTAAAATTTCAAATTTGCAATATATTGCAATAATATATAACTTATATGGTAGGCTTCAAACAGTTGTGCCATGATACATCCTAGTGGTTACAATGGATAATATATAAAATCAATGAAGTGGAACTGCATCAAGGTGTGAAGGCAATTACACAAAACTATATATCAAAAAGATGCAAACATAATGTTTTAGGATCAATTTCTCTCCCTTCCTTCCTCGAAAAATCATCAATCGTTGATTTGAGTTTAGAAAAAAAATCCCAATCCTTTCCAATGTTGTTGATCTTTAAAAAAAATCAAAGTTGTGGATGTCGAACAGACAATCTTAGATATCCAAATATGGATACAAAATACGGATGAAGATATGGATATACAAAATGGTACATATATGGGTACAAATATGGACATATAATAGGATAGAAATATGGATACGAATATAGATAGGGATACAAATATGGAATTCAAATATTGATATATTCCATATTGATTGCATTATAACTACTTTTGGGAATATAAGTAGGGGTGGTGGTGGTGGAGGCGGGGGAAAATCAAAATACGTAATAATTTTAAATTGAATGAAAACCTGTGACAATTGAGGGGGATTAAAACACATAATAAATAATGAAAACTTGTTTGTCACAATGAGCTCAAAAGAGACAGTTTATCACTATGTGCCCAAAAGATGTAAACATATTTTAGGTATTAATATATATTAATACATGCCAACTAAGGGACCAAATCACTTGTGCAATGAAAGAAAGGACAAACCAAAATAGTGCCAAACAGTCAATGGCTTCAATTTTTTATGATTCCATGTCATGCACTTTAAATAGCCCCCATGGTCACTTGAAAATTGATAAATGAACTAAATCCTACATATGTCAATGCATAAACTAACTTCAACTTAATTGTTGTTATTGTAATGATGACTTTCAACTGAAATTGGAAAATATGATCTATAGATTACATTCATACAATTCTATCTACTATAACAATAGTCTATAATTGTAAATAGAATGTGAAACAAAAGATTAAAAGTATCCTCTAATACCAATTGTGTATTGGATATTAGACGTTTTTTAATTGATTTCTGGAACCTATGATTAAAATCCATTTTTTGAAATCGACAATATTAATTATAAATGTGAAACACACTCATGCTCTTTGAATTAGAGAATATTTACTATGAAGACTTCAATTTGTTCATTGTAAATGTTAAAAAACAAATATAATAATCTATATACATTTGATTGATGAAAAGACAAGTTTTTATGTACATGCAATATTGAATAACCCCTAAAGATCTATATATCAAGAATTCACAAGTACTCACATCAAAAATCAATGCTCTCTAAAAAAAGACTATTAATAAAATTTCATTCATTTTATCATATTTATTGATATGGTAGGCTGTTTCAATTGAGACAATGAAATAATGATAGACATCAAAAGAATGCAATTGGATAGAAGGGGACGTTGCCAAATCGTACATGAACTCTAAACATGCAAAGTTTGAAACAAATTCTTAATTTTTTCATTCACTTGACTAAAGTGTAAATATATGTAGGAATCTGCATGACAATGTCATGCAAAAATCTCATAGTAAACCACATTTTTTACCATTCCCATGACATTTGAATTGTCATTAGCAACTTTAATATTTACAAGATGTTTACTATGAGACATAGCCACATATAACTGATATGGTTAAATACTTCATTTTGAAGATAAATGCCAACTCGGTTATATATTTGACCTTGCAATTTATTGATTGTTATAGCAAAAGCACCAATAATAGGAAATTATCTCTGACAAAGTGTAAATGGTAAGCGGCTATTGTTGCAATGATGTGTGATTTTTGGAATCAACACTTCTTGACCACAATGGTGCCCTTCTACAATTTCACACAATAATACAATGGGAAACACTTGTAAAACATGCAAGCGATTACCATTGTCAAACTCAAGTTCCTTAGCAACATGACATATTGACCATATTTTAGATTTAATTGGTGAGGAGGCAAATCATTGAGTTGTAATGAATTTTAAAACTCTATCAAATAATGATGGGTGTGCTCATCATTTTCATGCACAAAATCAACACTAAAACATTGATGCACATCACCAAGCATGTGATCAGTGATTTTCTAATTGATTTTTTGAGCATCATCATTTCACACAACTAAAATGACACACTTAGAGAAATTAATCGGATGATAAAAAATGACATCAATGAGACCATCTAAAGAGTTTCCAATTGCAACCATTGCTAATGTTAAATCCTCCTCTAAATTGGTTTTGCGTTCACCAAAATCTAACAAAAATCATTAAAAGTTTGGTTGACTTTGCAAATGCATATTTATGATCAAATGAAAATGTTTCATTAATGGAAACAAATATAAACGTTGCAAGCAAGCCTCAACAGAATGTTGATGACCTCCATGTACAACAATAGATAAAGTTTAGCGAAAATCACTACCATATAAAACTATAAGCCCACCTTTTGAACAATCTAAATCCCGAATATCTCACAAAAATCTATCTATAGTTTCTATTAAAAATCGATGCCCACCATACAAGTTTCATCAAATACAATTAATTTCACTTCATGCAAACTTTGAGCCAACGACAATTGGGCACTAATATTACAAGTTAAGGCCGTGTAATTGTAATGCAATGGCAAAAGATGAATATGTTGTTTGTTCTTCATTCAAAAGGCAAGTAGCTATTCCACTTGTTGCCATTGCCATACATTTAACACCACGACCATGAAGATAACCTAATATGGTAGTATACACAAAAGTCTTGTCGGTTCCACTAAGCCCATCTATAAAAAAAAAGTTTATTTGAAAGATGGGGTTTTAAATTAGTAAAAGTCACTACATTGAAAACAATGCATTACTCTTTGTTGAATCCACCCACATCTTTCTCTATAAAATGAATATTTTGATTATCTAAATCATTGTTGTCATTGATATCACTACCAACATCACCAGTATTTGGATAACAAAATTCATTCAAATCTTGAATGTCAAAAAAATCTACAATGCGTTTATTTGAAGATGAAAAGTACTCATTAATAGATAAAAATGACTTTAAAATAGTAGTTTGGATCATCACGCCAATCATTAAATATAGCATCAAGATGCTTTCTAAATAAGCCAAGAAGATCCAACAGTTGTTCAACATAAGAAGTGTTGTAAACAACCACCAAATTTATCTAAGTAAGGCAATGAGTGATGTTTTTTGGAGACAATTGTCTCATTTAACATCATCTTGCAAAAGCCATCTTGCAATACAAGCAACTTTATACGTTGAATGATTTATATTTTGAAAAAAAAATAGATCATTAAATGAAGTTGGTGCCTTAACATGAGTCAACAACAAACGCAAATAAAATAATTCAATACTTATAGGAACCATATTTATCCTATTAAATTTTTTACTTTATGTTGTCTTCTTTCTCACATGTTTTTCTTCACATCCTACTTATAGTAAAGTGAAAGATTTATATATTAAAGAAGTATATGATTGCTTTGATTGTTGAAAACAATCAAAGCATGAATATGGTGATTGAATTCAAAAAACTTTGTGAGTTTAGTCTTAGTATTTTGATCAATCATCGATTGCAAAGATGTATCTTCGTAAAATGTGAAATATTGTTGATCAGGAAGATGAATTGGTAAACGACAAACACTATGATTTTTATTGTTGGTTTTGAAATCAAAAAGTCTGCAACATGTTTCTTGAGCAACTATGTAGAGGCCTTCTAAGAAGTCCTTAATCTCATTTACTACCTCATCGATTTCTACCATGCCATGATCTAAACCCTTAAAAATATACTTATGGAAGTATTTGATAAATTTTATTGAACTAAAAATCTGCACATCAATATAGCAGTTAAAATAGCTTATCAAATATGGGTTGTATGGCACAACCCATTGATTGTCCAAACAGACAATTTGACCTTATGTGCATTTTTCTATATCTACTATAGTTTCAGCAATGGTACAAAATATGACTGTTACCATTAATCGTAGTGGTATCTCGAGCTTGCATAGGATAATATTTTGTACATCTATTGTTTTCCATATAAGACAATTGGGATTATCCAAACCACATGGACCGTGCATCATGTGCTTTGCTACCGTCGCATAAAGTAACAGTTGTCTATCCATATCTCAACACATATAAGTCTACCTACAACGTTACAATAATTGGTTTTGCCTTTCAACCAAAGAAGAATGTAAGCGTGAGGGAGACCTCACTTCTGAAACTCAATAATATAACAAAAATTAATTATCTCTTCTAACATATTCTTTTTTGTGATTTTTTCTATCATAGCTTTCAATTTGAGTTCAAAAACGTGAGTAACTACACTTGAACGATCCAAAGGGTTTTGACTTAGATCAAGCTCATCTATAATCTCAGGCCAAGTCGGATTGCACGTCATTGTAATAAACAAATCCAATTTGCCTAAGATTCTAACTAAAACCATACTAGCCTGAAAAAATATTATATATATATCTAGTAATGTTGTAAGTAATAAATGTTGTAAGTAAAACAATGTGACGTCTAGTGTGTGCTCCATTGTCTTTTTGCAAAGTATCTACAACTCTCTGATAACATTCGGCACAAAATTCTGCTTGGTGTTGTCTAATGAAAAATAAATTTTTGTGTTCTACACGCAAATATTAATCTACTACATGTTGTTGAAATAATCTTCCAATTCTATGTAGTACATTAGACTAAAATTACTTTTGAAGCATATATTGGACAAATGACTTTAAAGTCACTTCAATATTTAAAAAAAAGAAGGTGACCACCTATATTACCCTTCAAGAAATAACAATGGATAAGACAATGTATTATAAGAAGGATGAATTTTTTTAATCTTTTGTAATCCTCCACCACGTTGGTGAAGAATAATATCATGTTCAAATTCCATGTGTTGTTCATCAAGAACAATAGCAACAATTTTGGGAATGATGGGTCAGTTGTATCTTCAACGATGTTCTCTAATAGGAGCCTCACTAGATATACAAGTTTCACATTGTGTCCTCTCAAAAAGACATCACATGAAGATTTGAAACCACAAACTAATGCATTAACCAATCCTAGAACTTCTTAGATGGTATTTACGATGTCACGATCGAGATCATCAAAGATCTTTATCCGATGGTTTGTTTGTAAATCATCATCCAAAAAATAAATTTGTACAAATTTTGCACTATAATTTACTTTCAATTTTCAATTTTCAATATGGTGGCATAACTCTCTATTCACACGAAATATATATACCCCTTGCACTTCAGCTTGCCTAAATTAAAACTTACTACGCATACTTGTAAAAGCAAAAACTTGATTATATGTTCTAAAGGATTTTAGAAATCCTTTAAACTCAAGAGTGTTGCCCATAAAAAATTCATGGAGCATTGGATGGACAGTGGAATGACTAACACGTTTGTTAGAAATTTTACCATTGTAACAACAAATAGTAGCCATTTCTTTTTTAAAACAAAATGCCAAACATTTTTTACATTGAAACTACCAAATGATTTGAAGCTTTGTTAAATTGAAGCAATTTTGGATTCTACAACAAAATATTTACAATGTCTTTGCAATTTGACAAATTTGTATTTCAATTCTTTAATTTTCATCACCATTGTTTGTGAGTGAAAAAAATTACCAAGTGGTAGTGTTCTTGAGCTCAGCAATACTTCTAAGGTATTTTCTTTACATTTATTTTGAACAAATTGAATTCATGTATAGAATGGTGATTTGAACATTGAGTTTCATTTGGTCAATTTGAATGTAATTTAAGCTTCAATCTAATTTAATTTCAAGAAATTGATGTAATTAGAGCCAAATTGAAGCATTCTTGGGGGCATTCTTGAACCATTCTTGGAGTATTCTTAAAGCATTCTTGGACCATTTTTGGAGCAATTTGACCTAATGTGATCAATTTGAGCATCATTTGAATGATTTAAATATAATTTGAGCTTCAATCTAATTGAATACCAAGAATTTGACCTCTATGGAACCTTATAGGAGTAATTGGAGGAAGTTTTTGATCAAGTTGATCTAATTTGACCTAATTTCATCTTATTGTGATCAATTTGACTTAACATAATCAATTTGAGCATCACTTGAACAATTTGAATGTAATTTGAGCTTCAATTTAATTGAATTTCAAGAATTTGACCTCAATAGATCCTTATAGGAGCAATTAGAGCAAGTTTTTGAGCAAGTTGACCTAAGTTGACCTAAGTTGACTTAATTTCATCTTAATGTTCACAATTTGACCTAATGTGGTCAATTTGAGCATCATTTGAACAATTTGAGTGTAATTTGAGCTCCAATTCAATTGAATTTCAAGAGTTTGAATTAAATAGAGCCTAATAGAAGCAATTGGAGCAATTTTTTGAACAATTTTTTGAACAATTTGACCTAATTTTGCTTTAATGTTTATAATTTAATACAATGCAAGCAATTTGAGCCCCAATTTAATTTAATTTACAGAGTTTGACCTAAATAGAGTCTAATAGGAGCAATTGAAGTATTTTTGGAGCAATTTTGATCTAATTTCATCTTAATACCAACAATTTGACCTAATTTCCTCTTGATGTTAACAAATGAATTTGACTTAATGTATTTGTGTTTTTTTATGTGTAATGAAAATTTAGAGTGGGAGCGCTTAGAGCACAGTAGAGCATATTCAAAGGGTGCAAGTTTTTGAAGCGCAAATTCTATAAGTAAATCTTCAACTTTTTTTTTTACATTTGTACACTAGGAATATTTTTTTAGGATTTAGGGTTTAAGAATTTATGTTCCTATTTTGAACCCTAATTTTTTAGATTGAGCATTACATGATCATTGTACCTCTATAGTATCACATTTTTACACTGTATAATATTACAGAGGTGAAATGGCCATTGGAACTCTATAATATCACATTGTATTAAAATGTGATATTATGGAAGGCCTTGTGATTTTAGTATATATATAGTATATAGTACTCTATCTTAGATCTCACATAGTTTCTAATATACGCACTAAGTGACTCCCCTACTCCTACTTCTATCCAAATAGGGGCCTAAAAACCAAATAAAATGAATAATTTTTTTTCAATCATTGAATCTTCATAAAAATTAGATTTCCGATAAATTTGTTGTTTCTTTAGTTCATCAAAATAATGAGGAAGAAAAACAAAACCTAATATTTCATTCTAGATGCCCTAATTTTTCAAAACCCATTTTGGCTTGCAAAGAGCTTTGGAATTAACCTATGAAAGACCAAGCTCCATTTTATAGCAACATAGTGATTTGGGCAGCTCACTACAAATGGCATTTTTATTTTTATTTTTGGAAATTCCACACAACATGTGGACTAGTTCTTTCATTAAGGCCCAACAATTTTTATAACTTTTGACAACAAGGTTAAAAAGTTATTGTGTGATATGTAGTTGTTTATCAACTTGAGTAGCTTGGGCAAGAAAAAAAATAATCATTTTTTTCATAAATAAAAATTTGAAATTATTTTTTTAGATTCATATATATATGTAGAAAGCTTTGAACCATTCCATTTTTATCAATGAGATGAAAGTTATGAGAAGTTTTAGATTGAGGGTAGGTATAATTCTCTACTCTAAAATAAACATTGAAGTCCTTTATTTAATTCAATTTTCAATATTTTTGGAAAATTGAAATTATAGGATGTACATTGTTTATTACAACATTATAACTATTGGAATTGACATTTTTCAATTTTATAACTAAGGGCCACTTCACACTATGACCAAAGGTCAAGAGGCCGTGGGTTTCTACCACTCAAATTTCAAGAAACCAAGATTTCAAAGACTAACACCCTTCAACTACCTACATGACAATAAATTGCCTACATGGCGATGGATTCTCAAATGAAGTTTGGGTTGGCTAGAAATAAAAGTTCAAACTATGGTTGAAAGTCCACTAACTTATGATAAGATCTCAACCATTAGATTGCTAAGAGTTTGGACCTTGGCTTGTCCTTTGGAGGCTTCACAAAATGGCTATTCAAGTTGAGAGGCTATGGTAGTTTATTGCCAAGGGTTTCTCAATGGATAGTCTAGGCAACTCAAAAAGCTTATTTAAAAATCACTTTAAAAAAAATAAAAACTTAAAATTGGTTCTTTAAATTTATATATAAGTGGAAAGCTTTGAATCATTCCATTTCGATTAGTGAGATGAAAGTTATGAGAAGTTTTAGTTTGCGGGTAGTAATGGTTTTCAAAGACTCCATGTCTATTGGCAAATTAACCCCTAAAGGACCATTGTCTCTTCGGGGGACAAATTGGATTTCGGGCAGGTACCTACAGGCTGAAATTTTGTCATGATTTTTTGAAACTTTTTTTGAAGATAGAAAAATTGATGAGCTTTGTGGGAATATAATGTTTTTCAAATTTGGTGCCCGGAAACAAAAGTTATGACCAAATAAGCTCAAAGTAGGGGACGGGGGGCAGTCCGGGCAGCAAAAAAAAATTTGAAAAATTTTGAATTTTTCTTTTTTGGATTTTTTTTCTTGTAGATTATATTTTTATCTGCATGGGAAGCTTTGATTCATTCCATTTGGACTTATTATGAGAAAGTTATGGACAATCTTGTTTATTGGGCAGTTAGAGCATCTTCCTGAAAAAATAACTTATAGAATTCATTTCTGAATGCAATTTTTACAATTTTTCTAAAAACAAATTTTTACATGATTTTGTGTACTTCCTAGAACAATCTCACCATTGGGATTAGTGCATTTTAATTCCATCTTAAAGATATTAATAATTTAGATTTTCCTTCATTCTCATACCTACTTCTACTTAACAATTTTTTTAAGCATGAAAATTAATCTTTTTCTTAAAATTTTCTTTTTTTCTAAATTCTCAACTCAATTTCCCACAATAAGGATTTAAAGCTCAAAACTCTGTAGTGCAAAAAATTTAAGTTAAAAAAGTTTAAAGTCAAATAATCCAGTCCCGCAAGGTGCTGAAAAAATTGTTTTTTTCACTTTAAACGCAAATATCTTTTAATCTATGTGGTCAAAGTTTCTGAAATTTTTTCCACACATTTCCATACTAGTAAGGTATAAGATCCTACGGTTGGATGTGCAAAAAAAAAATTCAAATTTTTTTACTCTTTGCTACAGAAATGGCAGTTTTGAGTGTTTTTTGGCAGAAATAAGGCCTTGGTCCTTTAGGGGTTAAAACTCCTCATAAATTTCATCTCATTAATCAAAATGGAATGATTCAAAGCTTCTCGCTTATATATAAATTTAAAGAACCAATTTTAAGTTTTTATTTTTTTTAAAGTGATTTTTAAAGAAGTTTTTTGAGCTACCTAGACTACCCGCCAAGAAATGAAAATGGCATATCACGCAACAACTTTTAAACCATGTAGTCAAAAGTTATGAAAATTGTCAAGCCTTGAAGCTACTCCTTAGGTATATGGTGCATAAAAATTTCAACAAAGAAAATAAAAATTCCACTTGTAGTGAGCTGCCCAAAATCGCTATGTTGCCAAAAAAACATAGTTTAGTGTGTTAGGAGTTAAGTGATTGAGTTTATGTCCTTAAGTAATGACTGAATGTAAATGTCATGAGCATACAAAGTTTTATTATTTTCATTCATCTAAATTTTTATAATATTGTTGTGTCAATTCTTTGACATTTGTATGGTATGGATTTGCGAAACTTTTATTTAGAAGTATTCTATAGTTGAAAGAGGTTAATTATGTTTGACTTTAAAAAAAACTTTTTTGATTCAAAAAATGACTCATAAAACAGCTTGAATAAATAAGTTTTAAGAAATCTTTAATATTTGAAATAGTTAGGATTTTATATTTTATTTTATAAAAGATGTCCTATAAAAATTACAAATATTCAATCTATCATCAAATTTTTAATTTCAAACTCTATAAAAAATTATTTTTTTGAATAGTAGTTGATTCAAAGATATTAAAATTTTATAATATTCATTTTAAAAATATCATTAAATTATTATTTGAATTTGCATTTTATGATACGTCTTCGTAATTTTGAAAGTCTAGACTACCTCAAGTCTTTAAGGTTAAGCATTTTGCAATCCAAATGTAAAATACTCAAGTTAACCCTCAAGTCCCAAGTTTCTTTTGAAGAGAAACTTGAAGGTTTGCACAAGTTCTGATAATCCTATTTTGGGGCAAGATTTTTTGAATTTTTTTTCACAAATGAAAAGCATATTAGTTGGACAACAAAAGTTATGCCATACAAAGCATAAAATAATTGAGAGTATGCAGCCAAAAATATATATACATATATATAATAATAAAGATTATAGTTTTGTGTATATGAAAAGATTTGAATTATTCCATTTGGTTTAATGATGTGAAAGTTATTGTGCATCTTCTTTTTGCATACAAACATAGCATCATCTCAAGAAAATAATATGTGGGATCCTTATTTGAATTCAATTACCTCAATTTTCAAAACAAAAAATATCCAAAGGATTTTGTTTGCTCGCTAGAACAATTTCACCGTTGGAATCATTGTGTTTTAACTCCATTTTAAAACTATTAACAATTCATTAACTCCCTCTATCTTGTACCTACTTTTTTTTAACAATTCTTTGAAGAATGAAGTTGTTGTTTTATGAAGAAAAAAAATTCCAAGCTTTCAACTCAAACTTTTAATCCCTGAATGTCTAGAGTCTTCTCCAAAATTGGTGATTTGGGAAAAAATATTATAAAGTATAATTTGGAAGAATATTTTGGAAGTGATATACAAAGAAAAGTTGCAGATTTTGAGTTTTACTTTCCATCCATATGATTAGATTCACCAATGCTATCACCAATAATTTTCTATAAATTTGGAAAGGAAAATTTCAAAGTTCCTTCTAAATTCAATTACAAGCAAAATATTGTCATTTTTTTGAGTAAAATTTGTTGGAATGGATTTGAAATGAGGTTCTCTTCACATGATGATTTTTTGAAATTTTTGTGTTCTTTCCATCTATGACCTCATTTTTTGCAAATCTAGTTTTGAGCTAGAGTCAATGCAATTTGACCACTTGAATTACACTTCCACATTTGTAAACCCTAAACCCTAAATCCTATACCTCTAAATCCTAAACCCTAAACCACACTTCCACATTTGTAATTTTAGAAAAAATATATAGTCTAGTAACACCGAATTCAACCATTAGATAAGACAAGAATTTGATCAAGTATCACCCGAAATTAGGATGACTTTCATCCAATCAAGAATGAGACAAAAACAAGAATCTGAATTTGTTCATCGTTTAGAACATGGACGTTGGAGTGCCTCAGGGTTAACCCTTTACGTACTAAGAATTCATGATTTTAAGTTGCATACTTTGATTGGTTATATTGTAGAAAGTATACTGGAAATGGAAAATTTTATTATATCATTAGCTTGAATTAAGAACATTGCATGCATTGGTTTTAAAAAATAATTATTAAAATAGATTTTTAAAATCCATATAATCTCCTCAAAATTGCTTAAAAACCATGAAGCCCAATTTGGGCTTCTTAGTCATTAAAGGGTTAAAGCTTAATTCAATTATACAAAATAACAAAATTAGGTTATCCCTCACTAATTTCTCTACATTCCACACTCTATATAAATATGTACAGTTACTGTAGAAGGATGCAATAATGAAAGAACCATGTGTGTTGCATGGGTTAGTACACTGATTCATGGCTCGGATATAGAGAATTACTTGTGCCTCCATTTGGACAAGCGATGAGTCACAAGGTAACTTTTCAAAGTAAGGCAACTTAATTTCACTATTTTGTGTACACCAAATGGTGCAATTAGGTTGCCTTACCTTGCCGAGTTACCCCATGACTCATGAGTGACTCACTGCGTCCACATGGAGGCAACTGCATCTCTCCCAATAGATCTTTATATTAGAATTTCATTCGTTTAGCGCTCGTATTGTACTGCTAATTAGTTTTCAGCAACTTCAAAAACATTTATTGTATTAAATATTGATGAAAATCACCACAATAAAAAATAAATATTTACATAGTGTGAAATGTCGAGCAATTAGTGTGGGCCAACCTAATTCCACCATTTGGTGTAATGAAACTTCCCCGATAGAATATTTCGATGTTGTTGAAGCATCCGCCCAACGTAATAAAGCCAAACACAAGATATCGCCCACTTTAAGATTAAGTTAAGTTATCGTCCGTGGGTCCTCCTCGCTGAGATTTTCCGGGGTTTGAATAACCTCCTCCTCCTGGTCATAATAATAATCAGGGGCGCAGCAGCGTGTGGTCAAAGGGAGGATCAGTGGCTCCCCTGGGGAAGAGATTTCCTCTTGAGTGTGTGATTTGGGAAGCGATCTGATACGATATGCTGCTTCTCCCTCCCCCCATTTTTGTATATTGAATTGCTGGAAAAACAGCAGTCCAGTCCATGGGGCTCCTGAAGAGCTCTCTGTCTGTGGGGAACTGCGAAAGTGCACTGATAAGAAGAAGTCCATGGGGGGCTCTACCCATGGGGTAGCCCTGCTTCCCTCGGAGTTTTTAGTTTATCAAGGGAAGAAAAAAAAAACACAAAAAAACAGAGGTGCTTTTATAGGGGTTGTCATAGATTAGTGGGAGGAAGGTAGTACGCACTCACTCACTCACTCACTTGGCTTGTGTGGGGGGTTAAGATGTCAGCGTAATATTTTTTATTTATTTCATCCATTCGTTGTTGTGGAAGAGGGTTTAGGGAACTTAAAAATGCGTATGTATGGTTTTTCTCACATGATTCGAAACGCAGAAGGAGGGGGGGGGGAAACAGTACCTTATTACTGGGGAGCTGGGAATTGGGGATCTCGTCCTCGATGGTCTGCAGCGAAATCAAAAAGGGGTTTTGTTTGGGTAAACAGGAACAAGCCTCAGTCCCAGCTCAAGGGTTTGGCGTCCTGGTTTTGGGAATGAGATTTCTCTTGTTTCTGTGAAAGATGGAGACAAAAAAAGAGAAAAGAAAGAAAAATATATTTTCATAAAAGAGAGAAAGGAAAAAGGAAAAAAAAGTGAAGGAAAAAAAAAGAGAAAAGAAGAAAGAAAGAGAGAGAGTTGTGGATCATTCCACTTTGAATTCCATTTTGATTAATGAGATGAAAATTCAAAAATGATGGGGTGGTAGTGATGGGATGGTTTTCGAATTTGATGAACTATTTGCCTTCAATTCCCATATTGAACTGGGTTTTTTTTTTTTTTTCCGTATTTGTTTTTTGAAACAAGCCTATTGAACAACACACTGCAAGGGGTTCTGTCAGGTTAGGTTGAGAGGCTGATTTCACGCTAGATAAACCACCTGTCACCGCCAGGTATTGAACCTACTACAACCACTCCAATCAGATTTGGGTACCTTTACCACCATCATCCAGTAGTTTAGGGTCATCTCAGAGCAAATTGAACTGTTTTTTTTTCAAGTACCAAGTTTTGGGTTTTCTTTCTCTCCATTTTAAAAAAAACACTCTAAATAGTGATTTTATAGATTTTTTTCACTGGTTTTTTTTTATGGCTTTGACTTGTGAACCAACCAGGTTCCTAATTTGCTGCAGATGAATCTCACATGCCATTAAAGAGGTTTTGAGGACTGTCAGTTTGGCCCTGGGGACATGGATAGAAACCACTCCATGGCAGAAATTGCTTCATAAAGGACTTAATGTCAGGAAGGTTGGGACACCCAAAAAGCCCCACTTTTTTTTCTTAATTAATGCATAATTACTACCGTAGTTGTAGGGCAGGGTCAGCGGAAAAATGATTCTAAAAATACATGCCAAAATTTTACGAAGATTATTTTGTCAGTAACAAAAAAAAATTATGTTGAAAAAAAAGAATATTTGCAAAAATTATATTTTTAGTATTTGTCGAACTTTATTTCTTGAAAAATACATAAATATTCAGCAAAGAGGTGTTGACCTTGACTTTCACTTACGGTATTACTAGACTAGTCAAATTGTCATATCATATCTTACAATACTCTTTTATCACCTAATCCATTTGTGATAAGTGAGTATCCATGCTCCTAAACTCTCAGGATTGAAATGAATTTAGATATATTGTTTAGATTGGTTTTGAGTGTAGGGAAGGAGTAAGGTTCATCTATGCTAGTAGACAAGGACCTTAAGACAACAAATTAAAATACTAGAGGTTTGATGCTTTAAGTCCCATTCAAGGTGTTGAAATCAAATTCTTTATCATTTCAAGTATACAATGGGTTGGAAAGACTCATCCTAGAATGTTTTGTATAAACCCATCTATAAGCTCAACTTTAGAAACTCTCTCAGGCCTCCAAGTGAAAACTTAATTTTATTTTGTAGATGGTTAGTTTATATTCCCTAACTACTTCTAGCTAATTTGGGATCTTTGATTCAAAATATAAATTCAAAATTTCCATCCCTAGTAAATAATAAAATTTTGAAATTTTACCACAAACCAAACATATTAGTTAGATCTCACTCCTATGCTATAGACATGTAGTATTGAAGACTTACTACACTAAAAGTAATATATTCAACATAGAAGTAATATATTCAACATAGACCAATAGAATGACCCATGGAATGATCTACATGACCAATTAGACTAATTGTAGGTTATTTTGTAGTCACTTCCTTAGTCTATGCAAATCATGTTTTATTGGTACTTTGAAAGTGTTAAATAGACTAAAATACATCCAATTTTGATAATTTGATCAGTATTGTTTCAAAATTATTTGAAAGTTTTTTTTGCCTTTGAATAGAATTTGATGAACAAACCATTTTAAAGATTGGATTAATTAAATTTAAGAAATATACTACAAATTGAAATAAATTTTAGAGTCAAAGTTATTTTAGATGTAAAAGTATTAAATTCACATTGATATTTACAAAAATGATTGCTAATTAGTTACCTAAATTTTGTGGCCTTATCTTGAAATATGATTGACTACCTGTAGGAAAGTGGTCTTAACCCCTAGAGGATTTTGACTATGTTTTTACCAAAAATGCTCCACAACTTCCATTTCTAATATAAGTGCCAAAGTTTTGAAAAAAATCATTTTTGATACATCTAACCATAGGATCTTATATTACTTTGGTTTGGGAATATGCAGAAAAAATTTCAGAAATTTTCACAATGTAGATTGCAAGATATTAGTGTTTGAAGTAACAAAAATCCTTTTTTGTCCCTGCAAAAAATCAGGCAGCTGCACTTCATAAGGTCAAATCATTATGAAAAAATGTTCAAAATGGTGGTTACTCTTTGGATTCATTCTTCAAGGCAAGTTGGCTACATGCTTGAAAAGTTTCAAATCATTTGGAATTGTACAACATATAAGAAAAAAATAGAAAGTAATAAGAAGTAGAAAATGATTCAAAATACAAAATTGTTAACAATTTATTTAAGAAATTGAAAAATGACAATACCAATGGTTGTAATGTTTTAATAAACAATATACAATCAATTATTTTATTCCAAAATATTGAAAATTGAATGAAGTAAAGGACTTCAAAGTTTATTTTAGAGTAGAGATTCCATAACTACCTTCAAACTACCTACAACTAAAACTCCTCATGACTTTCATCTCATTAATCAAAATGGAATGTTTCAAAGATATCCATGTATAAATAAATCTAGAGAACCAATTTCAAATTTTATTTTTTTTAAAAGTGATTTTTAAAGAAGTTTTTTTTTCTACCCGGATTGCCTGCCAAACAAAGAAAACTACATATCATACAATAACTTTTTAACCATGTAGTCAAAAGCTATGAAAATTGTTGGGCCTTAAAGCTACTCCTCGGACACATGTTGTGTGAAAATTTGAATGAAAAAAATTGAAAACTCCATTTGTAGTAAGCTGCCCAAAATCACTATGTTGCCAAATAACGCCATTTGGTCCTTTAGGGGTTAAGGCTATCAAACTTTGGTACTAATGGAACACCTTTCCTCTATTGAACTAAGACTTAGAAAAATAATTTAAGAAGGCAAAATGTTGCAAGCTTACAAGTGAATTTGTTTTTACTATAGCAAATTCTATGATATGTCTACCTACATCTTGAACTTAGAAAGTCACCAAGCATTTCCCACTTGTTTTTTAATTGATAGACGTATTAGTGTCATCTCTACATGAAAAATGCATTGAATGGTATGAATTTGGCAAGTAACACATGCAACAAATAGGCAATCATTTACTTTTTTCAAAAGAAAATTGAAGTGAATTTTGGGGGACAAAAATATTTATTAATTTCACTTCAATTTTCTTTTGAAACAAAATAAATGCTTCATTAAAACAACCCATATTATGTGTTTAATTTATAATCATTTGATATATTTTTCACATAAAACAACATGAACCTTTACTTAGTAGTATAACTTTTGAAATATAAGGTACAACACATAAACATGGTGCCTAATTGGGCCTCTAACACCATGCTCTTGTATTGTAACTTAATGGATGGGGGGATTGAAGAGGGGTAGGTAATTATCCATACCTTAAATTTGTCTATTTTATTCATTAATGACAACAAAAAGATGCATGAGTCCAATGCAAGCAAAACAAATGACAAGTCCATTGCAGGTATAATTATGTTAATCGATAGTAAGGCAAAGGTTTACCCCCATCCCCAAGACCAAATTAATTATATATTTTTATTTCCCCAACCTACTCACCCCAATCTAAATTGAATATATTTTTTTAATTCCCAACCCCCAACCCCCAATCCAACCCCACTCAAACTCTAAGCCTACCCCCACATACAATTTGTAATTTTCGATTGATATGGGATTTTGTATCCTTTGTCTGTATTTGTAGTTTGTAGTCGTAGTTGTATTCATATCCGTCTTTTGTACATATATTTCATAGTTGTCTTTTGTATCTGTATCCATATTTGTTTTTGTATGTGTATTCGTATCCCAAATCAATAGTTATTATTTTTTTCTATGAGAAGATCTATGGTCTAGGATTTTTTTAAATAAAAAATGAGAAGGGGGGCAGGGGGATTTGCATCTTTTCACCAAATAGTAATGTGCATTAGAAAGTTTGGAATTTACAAGGATCTACTAGTAGAAATTTGGTGAATGAACACTTGGGAAAGGACCCACATAAGATGACGGGTAATTACAAGAAAGACCATTAAAAAAGCATAGCATTTTGCATGGTACTCATTTTTTTTCTTGAGGAGCACTTTAAAATTTATTTATTTTTTAAATGTAAAAAACATGTTTAATGTATACACCTTTAAGAAGAAGGTACCCTAGGAAGGAAAAGCATAGAAAAATTCTCCAAGTAGGAGAACTAAAAAAGTGCAAAATCTCATGAAATTAGATACTTTCACTGTAGTTTCACATTTTAATTTGTAAAAAATAAATTTTTTCTTAAAACTAAGAATTAGACATGTAGAAAGAGTTTGTAGTGATGAGATTTCACCAAAAGATTGATCTTAGAACCATCTTCATTGTTCAAAAATTGTGCATAGTGGGAGTGTTGTTTGTACTCATGTGGAGGACGCAAAATAATATATTTTCAAGTTTCTTTTGGTAGGAATATGATTTCTTACTATGTAAATAAACCATGAAAATTTCACCTCTAGTTCTTTAAATTTGGGGACTCCTAATGTAATAAACCCCCCTAAACCTTGTAATGTGACAAATTAACAAAAATGATTATAAAATATTAAGTGTATTTTTTAATTTAAAAAATATATATGATTACCATCAAGTAGACATCTCCAATAAAAATTTCAAGTTCACGAAGTTTATACTTCAAAAGTTATAGAGGATGACAAGAAGATATCCCGCATTTTGACTTGAAATAGAACCAACGATGCTAGTATGTGAGCCTAAAAATGTGAGCCTACGAGCCCTGAGCCTAGGCATAAGTAGATACTCTACAACTATCGAAGATGTCCATAGCATGTGTACCTATAACATAGATATCTAGAATATAGGCATCTAGAATATAAATATTATATAATCATAGAAGGTGCTTCTAACATAGACACCTATAATATAAATATTTTATAATTATAGAAGGTGCTTTTAACATAGATATTAATAATTTTAGATAATATTTAGGAAGAAAGTATATAAGTGGTCCATATATGACAAATAAATAGATGATTATATGCCTAACTTCCAATAAAATATTTAGAAATTATAGCACTTGAGCAAAAATCAAATAATTGAAGACTTAACATCCTATAACCATAGAAGGTACTTATAACCATAGAAGGTACTTATAACCATAGAAGGTACTTATAACCATAGAAGGTACCTATAATATAGGCTCCTAGGCTCATGAACTCAAGATCTCAGGCTCACATGCTAGCAACTGTGGAAATAGAACTAGTCTTTCTTGCAATGACCTAAACCCACAACTAGCCTAAGTTCTAGATTGTTTTCCTTCTTGGTCTACGTGAAGGTCTTATATTCTTTGAAGTTGTATGAAATTTATAATATAAATATAATTTTTTTTACAATCAACTCAATTACTTTGCGATAGTAATGTTGTCAACAATACTAGCATGTGAGTACAAAGACATGAGCCTACAAGCCTCAAACCTAGTTTTAAGTATGTACTTACAACCATTAGAAGGAGTTTATATTATATGTTTTTATAACATAGGTATACTTTAACATGGAAAGAGTCTGTAATATAGGTGCCAAAATATAGACACCAATAATCATAGAAGGTGTTTATAATATAGACTCCTAGGCTCATAGATTCTATCCACATGTACTAGCATTCCCTTTATTGTTGTTGTAGCATGATACCATAACATCATGGAGATGCACTTAGTAGAATACCTACACTAAATAGTGAAATTAGGTTGTTCCACACCAATTTATTAATATTTGACACTATATAAATATTTATTGTTATTGTACAAGAATGCACTTCTTTTGAATTAGATATTGTTATAATTGAGACTCATGAACCTCTATATGTACAAATGAAAATATCTATAAAAGTATTTGTATTTAACTTTGATGGCTTGTAAAGCAATTTTCTTGGGGTAAGGCAACCTAATTGTCGAGGCAATCTAATTTTACTATTCAATGGTGTAGTTCAATTGTTATAGCACTATTTTTCATAGCTGCAAATGTTCACATCGAAGTAATCCTTCTAACTAATAGTCCCCCCTAATTCATATTCACAACTTACACCAAAGGTACTAGTTATTACTATAAAAACCATAAATGGGAAATTTCATTAAAATGGCGATATTCCATGTGTCATTTTCACAATGTGTCATTTTACAGTTCAGACCGGGTGGTCTGAAATCTATTAGTGTACTAGATTTTAGATTGCCCGGTCTAAATTGTGGGATGTCAAAGTTACAGAATATTTGCCATTTTAATGAAATTCCCCATATAACTTCAATGGAATACATTTTGGGACAAATGATTGTCTTTCATTGACCAATGAGAGGCATGTCACAATTCATAATGTAGGATTTCTTATGAAAATCAACATCCCTTGCCATTCATGTGACATGATATTTCTCATAACGAGGTTTTGCTTTCACATTACTTAGTCTGAACAGTTTGCCCTGTCTACGTCTAGCTAACTAGAAATGAATAATTATTCTACCACTTCACTAGTAGTGATCTAACTAAGGTGGGTACCCTCCAAATTGTCACTTTTTGCTACTGTGTCTAGTTACTATCATCAACCCCTAAATGTCCAAACTACATTTTTTGGCATTTTAGCAATTTTAGGGAGCTCATTACGAATGGAGTTTTCATTCTTTTTCTTTGAAATTTTCACACAACATTTTCATGGGGAGTAGCTTTAAGGTCCAACGATTTTCATAATTTTTGATTGAATAGGTTAAAAAGTTATTGCATGATATGTCATTTTCAACACTCAACGGGCAGCCCAAAAATCTTCTTTAAAAATCAATTTTTTCAATTTTTTTAAAAAAATTGGTTCTAAATATACAAGTGGGGAGCTTTGAATCATTCCATTTTGATAGAGGACAAGAAAGTTACAAAGATTTTTATGATTTTCAAAGACTCCATACCTACCTTCAAACTAAAACCTTTGTAACTTTCATCTCACTTGTTGAAATGGAATGATTAAAAGCTTCCTACGTGTACATAGATCTAAAGGACCAATTTCAAAAAGAAAATTTTGAAAAAAATGTTTTTTAAAGAAGATTTTTGGGCTGCCCAAGCTGCCCATCGAGCAATGAAAATCATATATCATGCAACAACTTTTTAACCATGTAGTCAAAAGTAACAAAAAATGTTGGGCCTTAAAGCTACTTTTAGGGCACATGTTGTGCGAAAATTTCAAAGAAAAAAACAACAAAACCCTTCATTCATAGTGAGCTACTCAAAATTACAATGTTGCCAAAAAAAATGCAGTTTTTGCATTTAGGGGTTAAACTGGTCCAATTTTTCTATCAATTCCCTTGTTGGCAATTGAAAGGAGGTCCCAACACAATCAAATAACGTTGCATTCGACTAGCATATGCAAAATTTAGAAATGGCCGAATTTTTTTAGAGGGTAGATGATTTGAAATCATTTCTTCCACATACGTACATGTTGATTTTGGAGATGTACACAGAGTGATGATGGCAGTTTTAGGCAAGGTGCGATTTTTCCGGGTGTACCCACCTCTTCATATATTATACAACACTCCCTATGATGACAACCCTATTGTAAGTGTCTGCAGACATATCACAGATTTTATGCTCTCAATCTGCTGATGCCGGTACTCCTTCCAATAGTTTTACATCTCTTTGTCCAAGAATGTTGTTTGAGGCACTCACACAATCCTTGAATTGGCTCTCATCACAGTTGGCATCAAGACTGGAAAATTCAAAATTCAAGCTTCAGTTGACTTCAGAAAGTTTTTAAGTACAATCAATAATAAACGTAGAATTTCTCGGGCACCATTGATTTCATTTGATTATTATTGTGCTCGCTCAATTTACCACCAATTTGACAACATGTTTTTCATGGTTTTGCTTTTGCCAATAAATGTAGAATTTTGCGGGCACCATTGATTTCATTTGATTATTATTGCTCGCTCAATTTACCGCCAATTTGACAACATGTTTTTCGTGGTTTTGCTTTTGCCCCGGACTGCCTTCTTGAGCATTCGAGCATGTGCATTTAGTGGGGCAGTACATGGGAAGGAAAAGGTTCGAAGGTTGGGCCATGAAGTCAAGCCAAAAAAATTTGAGCTGGCTGACGTCTCTTTGGAGTTCATTATTTGCATACAATGTGTCACCAGTTATGGCTAACTAAAGGTAACAGGTCCAGAAATATCGGCCACCGAAGAGCTGATTTTGGGGAAGTGAAGCTTCTTCAAATAATTTTCAGTAAATTTTCGTTGAAAGACAAGTGGAATTGACATCTAACCCAAGTCGTTTCATACTTTTTGGAGCTTTGTGGAATTAGTTATGAAAATTTGAAGTTGAAATGGCATAGGGCTCTAAAATTGTCCACCTCAAATGTACACTATTTGTACATTGCTGAAGGTTATGAAAAAAGCAACATGAACACATAGTGTACATTTTGAGGATGTGGGCAGTTTTAGAGCTTGTGTGATTTCAGAGCTTGTTAGATTCCAAAGCTTGTTACTTTACCAATTTTTGTAAGTAAGCTGCTTTTTTAACCCTAGAACGTTGGGTTGGTCTCTACGAAAAAATCATCCTTTTAATTGGGTACCGTGTGAACGGCGAGGTGAACTGACCCCCTTGCTTGTCCCCAAAGGAAAATGTTGAATATTTTTGTTTGCCATGCATGATAAAATTTGAAAATTTTGAATTCATAATTTGCAATTAGAGGACCTAGATTAGTTGGGAGAGGTATAGGTGATAAATTAATCCCTAATAAGGGACCATGACTATGTTTTCACCAAAACACTCCAAAACTACTATTTCTAGTACAAGGACCAAATTTTGGAAAAAAAATAAAAATTGAACACTTATAATAACCATAAGATCTTGTAGTATACTAACTTAAGAACATGTCAAAAAAATTCCAAAATTTCCATTGCGCGGATTACAAGATATATACAAACTTTCGAATTCACATAAATCCTTTTTTGGGCCTTGTGAAAAAACTAGATAGTTGCACTTCACAAGCTCACAATTTGTATGAAAAAATGTCCAAAATGGCGGTGCTTCTTTAGATTCATTCTTCAAATCAAGTTGGCTACATGCTTGAAGATTTTCAGATCATTTGGAACTCAAAATGGAATGATTCTAAGCTTTCCATGTATAAATAAATCTAGAAAACTAATTTCAATTTTTTTTTTAAAAAAAAAGCGATTTTTCTAATTTGCTTGAATTGCCCATTTACATAAAAAAGTAACATATTAGGCCATAACTTTTGACTCATGTGTCCAAATGTCATAAAATTAGTGCATATGAAAGATATTCCTCATCCCCATCTTCTATTAAAATTTTAGCCTAAAATATGCAAATATCCAATCACACATACCTGTCCATTGCTATGTTGCCAAAAAATGCATATTGGTCCTTTAGGGGCTAATCAAGCACAAAATAGGGGGTCTCTTATTTTACACGCACCCTTGGAATGACTTCATGTGGATGAGTAAGGGGGCTAGTTCACCCTAGCCCGTGTGAATGATTTACTTACAAATAAATTCAAGAGCACGTGTTGGAGGTCAAACTACTATGACTTCCTTTTTCACACAAAATTTTAGGGATGAACATCTATACTTCTATCTTATATAGAAGGGATTCTTCATCATCTATTGGACACTTAGCAACTACGGTAATGTTATAAGGGTAATGTTGTAATATGAACAAATGAAAATACATACATGGGCCATGAATATTCTATATTAATAAAATGGAATGACTATATAGTTAAATTTTAATACATATAATACTACTTTTGATCTTTATCTTACTCCAAAGTGCTCTACACAAGGTAGGAATGTTCTTGCATAAAATTAATTGTTCAACCTTTAAGTTCTAGGCAACCCTAAAGTAGTTTTTTAGAGTGAAGAACATAAATAATTCGTAATCCGAAAAGAATTGGGAGTGAGTTAGGAAACAAAGGTTGATAGAGAATGAATTAGAACAATCTGGTCTAGAAAAAACAATTGCATGCAACAATTATGCGTTTTTATAGGCAGACATGTTTGTTTAGTCTTTGTATAATATATGAAAAGAAGTGCAACAAATGTGTTTTTTTAGACAAGAGACTTCGAGAATAACATTGGTGGCTAGTTAGGAGGGGATGAATACAAAATGGCACAAATAAATAGGCATTTTCTTGAAAGAAGTTTCCCTTAAAGAAATATGGTGTCTAAAATAGTGTAAAGCAATGTTTTTGTACTCTCATATAATATAGTCAACTTTATGCTTTTTCTAAGTCTTTTTTCCATCTTTTATAGTAGACATTGTCTTCAACTACCCCTATGTAAGTAAATGCTAATTGATCACAAAAAAAACACTTAAACTTGAGTCAATTTTGAATAGAAAATTATATATAAGCCTATGTCAAGTGCTTCTTGTATAAATCATGTATTTTTATGCATCCAAAGTATACATTTTTCTATATTGATTGCTTTGTATGAATCATGAAAGCAATGTCTATCCAATCCAAAGGTCCTTGAAGTGAATCTTGTTGACAACTATTGCAAGCTAGCTATATTGTGCAATTTTCATATGTTGCTATCATCAACATTGTATACACATTGGGAAACTCTAAATTTTTAGAATGTAAATGATGAATTGTCCTAATTTTATTGGCACACCTATAGTTTATCACTCATTATCTAATTTGATACACTTACTTCCTCTACTTAATTGACTCCTCGGTCTTCAATAATCCCACATATGCTAAAGATTCTATCTACATTCTCATTCTGTTTTCATTCTCACCAAAACAACTATAGGACTTAAAAGATTAATCCCTAGAGGACAATTGAAAATCCAAATAGGTTCTTATGAAGTCAATTTTGGTTGGACATTCACAAAATTTTGACACAAGGTGTAAATATATACCCCCCTTATTAGGAATTTAATTTTTTTCAATCAAGTGCCTGGATCAAAAGTTATGTTGCCATAAACTTTTTGGCAGCTCGGGCAACTTCAAGCAACTCTTTTGCAAAACTCCTCTTTTACTTTTGAAATTTGGCAAAGTATGTAGCTTAAATGATATAAAAAACAAATGTAAAAACAACAAATATGTGTAGTGTAAAAGTCTCATTCTAGGAAGACTTAACCATGTCAAGTAAGGTTGGAAAAAAAAACCCTTCTAACTTCAAATGTTATTATCTTTCAATCTGTGGGGTCAAAGTTTTTGAAATTTATTCCACAAATTCCCATGGTAGTCTAGTACAAATTTGTACAATTAAAATTTTTCCTCGCCGCCCTAAAAAGTGGCTGCTTTTCACAATTTCTGCCCGCCCAAAATATGCCTCCAGCCAGCCTTTAGGGATTAAGAGCATCTATAGTGCAACCCCGAAATATTGGCCGGTAATTGTATAACTAACTTTTGAACTATAAACGATTAGAACTTGAAAATTGCCTCATCGGAAGCGCATCCAAAAGAACTTAGAGAAAGTACCAAAAGAATTCAAAATTAGACATCGGACAAGTACTTCAAAAGCAAGGATAAAATCTGAAATTATAGAGGTTTTAGCAAATCAAGGTTACCAAAGCATGATGATTTGGCCATTGACCCTCCGCATTTGGCCACATTTTGAGGGTCAATGCCCCAATCATGCTTTCTTAACTACAATTTGCTGAGACCTCTATAACTTTAGGTTTCCACCTTGCTTTTTGAAGTACTTATATCCAATGTCTAATTTTAAATATATTTTTTTGGGTACCTTCTCCCAGTTCTTTTGGAGCTGAATTTACCGTCCAAAAGTTAGTTATTATACCGTTACTGCCCAATATACCAGGACTGCACTACCAATGCTCTAGCCATAACAATAAGCTTGGGAGTGTGGAGTGTGAACAAATGCCCGTACCATTGATGAACCCATGTCAAAAGGACCACACCCTCGCTCAGAAATAATTCTATGTCCTTGCAAACTTGAAGGGGGGATTGATGGGGTTACTTATGACTCCACGGAAGCTTCTCCTTGGCAGGCCTAGTACGCACCAAGCGCAAAGCACCAAAGGAAGAAAAAGCTCGCCCATTCGAAGTACACACTAACTTACTCACTCTCCGTCTGTTTGTCGACAAGCCCCCCCTTCACTCTCGCTCGCAAAGTGGTGATGTGTAAACTCCCCCCCTTATCCCATTTCATTTATTTCAAAACAAAAACAAAACCCAAAAAACAAAATAAGCAAAAAATAAAGCCAAAAAAAACTAAAAAAACAAAAACAAAAAAACCCACCTTCTTCCCCTTATAAAGGCATATAATTATTCCTTCGTGGTTGTACTTGATTTTCTGCGAATTTTTGAGCCACACCCGATGAGGCGATGAGGCGATGCCCCCCCCGAGGGAGGGGGGTCAACCTGATGTCAGGGCTTCAGTAACATGCCTGGAGGTGACGGTGCACATGGCTCTGTTTGGTTGCACCACAAACTCATTGCACAAAACAAAAACCGGGGCTTCGTCGGGCGACACCACGACCTCGCGATGGACGAACAATGGACCGGGACTCTTAAGGGGTTTTTTTAAAGTTTTTTTTGGGGGGTGGGGGAGCGTGGACGATTGCCGTTGGACTTTTGTATTTGGGGGTGGAGCCACGCCCCGGGGGGATTGACAATCAATTCATTTTTGCCTTTTGGCCTGATGAAATTCTATCTCTTTCACTGCCCAACTCTAACTGCCCCAGGTGGGGAGAGGAAGCTTCCGGAAACTGATATCAGAGCCAGGTACGCTGGATGTGGGCTGCAATGGCACCTGGCGTGGGCTTGCGGGGGAGGAAAAGAAAAAACGGCGTGCCCTATCTGATGTTCGGGAAAAAACCAACAGCTAGTTCAAAGGTAGGAAGTGGAATTGGGAAGGAAAAAAACAACGTGGTTGCAATTGGCAAGGCATTCGCAAAGAAATTGAAAAAAAAATGTATAAAATATTCTATTTTGAGTAAGAAAAATATCGAGTAAATAACTGGAATCCATACTTGAAAAACTGGTTCAATTTGGGAATTGAAGGAAAATAGATGATGAAAGTAGGAAATTTTCCCAAACGTTGGTTGTTGTTACTCTTGCAACGTGAATTTCAATTCCTGGGCTTCTTCAAAAAAAATTGGCCCGGGCACTCTGAAGAGGTGAGGGTCTTCTTTGTTGATGCTTGATTGTGAATTCAAGAGGAAAAGCCAATTGTTAAACCTCGTTTGAACATGGCAATGCGTAGTTGTTCTGGTTGATTTGGACATAGAGGTAAATTGGCCATTCACTGCACACATCCAAGAACCGCACAAAAGTCGTTGCCAATTACCGCATATTAACTACATGATCCAACTATTGATTCAATTGTGATGGGAACAAAATTTTGTATCACTGCCCAATAACTACATATTGTGCGGTCAAGGGTTGCAAGGAATTTCTTTACTAGATTTCAAATGCATTGCCTTTAAATTGTAATAAAATTTGAAGGAAGGAATCTTTTTGCATTTTATTTTTTGAAGGTGAATCTTAACATGACATTTAATAATTGCACCAAATTTCAAAACATGCAAGTTTCTATAATTATGTGGAGAAGGATTTTAATTTTGTTTGTGTGGTGATTGGCAAGTTTATTATAGTTAAAAATTGAATCAACATAAATAACACCACTAAAGGTCCAGTGGAGGGAGTGATATCAATAAATGAGGGCCTCCATTGAGGAATTCATGAATGTGATCCCTCATGGAAGACTTACTATTTTACATCATTACCTTGTATTGTCATTGGAGGAGTTTTGGAGGGTCTAGAGGACTGTTTCAAGCTCATTCCCTTTGTTGTTCTCCCAGAAGTTAAAAAATGGCTGGCTGTCATAAATTTCTCAAAATAATAAAAAATAAAAATTCAAACTCTTAAAATTAAAAAAAAATAGATTTATATATGACATGGCAATCTCTCGACCACGTCATAATGCTATTGCAATGCAGTTCCCAAGAGCTCAAGAACTTGTAGCCCTCCACAAGCTCCGAATCTCCCCTAATGGTAAAGTAGGAGGTGCTTAGATTATAGTTCAATTTCTAAAGGTGATCTTCAATTGAGAGGTACATATTACATTTTTCAGTGTATCAATAGTGAACATATCAACGTGGGGACACTTCTAGGGCCTTAAAATAATTCCAACTTCAAAATTCATAACTGATTCTTTAAGAATCCCAAAAATATGAAATTCCTTGGCAAAGATACAATTTCCATTTTTCTTACAAGGAAATTTTACTAGAAATTATTTCAAGGGATTTAACACTTCAAAAAATTAAAACAAACTCTTAAATGGTTGTTATATGCACCTCCTACCTAAATAACTATTCCACTTGGTGTGAAATTGGGGCTCAAAATATTGGAATTGGATTGAAAACCGTAATGTGAGGAATTCCATTAACACCGTCATGTAGCTTCTACACATGGTAAAAGACTGTTCATTATTCCACCATCTATTTGACTTTTAGATTATCATTATAACTATGTAGGGAATCAAAAGAGACACATCAACATTCAAATGGACTAGAATAGTCTCCACCTAGGAACAACTATGGAAACTCATATGTTTTGGTGGAGATGATCATCTATAATGTATCTTTATTTATTTTCAAATGAGCTTATCAAAAGATCTATAGAATATTCTTTGATTTGTTGTTATGTTTTGGAGAGATGCAAATTTAGTAGGTCTAAATATATGCAATGACCAAAGGTTCAATAATAATCATCTTGCCTTGATTATCCTTACAAACTACATTTTTGCTTTGCTAACCCTTCCTTGTTCAATAGTCAACTTTTTTATTATGCACACACACAAAAAAAACTAAATTATCAAAAGGTAGTTTTTGAACAATAGAATGCAATGTCAAAGTTGGATATTATATGTCCATACACCCCCAAGTCATTGTGCCCTATATCTCTTATTCTATGAAGAAATTGTAGGGATGTTTTCATTTCAAAAGTTGAGGACACAAGTTTTAGATGAGTAACCTAGTTAGATGTAAATACAACATAAGTTTAGAGCTTGGAATGGTTAGAAATTAAGGTAACTACACCTTTAATTGCACACTTTGTAAAACTACACAAGCTAGATTTTTGCCTAGTATGTATTTCCACTATTCATGAAAGTCTATGGTTGATTATCCTAAATCCTATTTTTAGCACTCTGAAAATTCATAGTTTATTCAAATAGTGTCTAAAAATTTATTCTTAAAGAATTTAAAATCCACTTTTAACTTCCAACATGATTCCACCAAAAGTTTTTCAATATAATAATGGCAACCATGCTGAATTGCTTATTTGTGCAATTTTAGGTGTAGTTATCTTATCAAAGTTAAGCCCTAAAGTCCTAGAAGCCCTCTTGGAGGATTCTTGAAGGTTTGAGCAAGTACCTATGATCTCAATTTTTGGCAAGATTTTAAAATTTTTTTAAGATAAAAAATTAATTAGCTTTATGAAAATATAATTTTTATTTCAATCAAAGCTTGGGAGCAAAGTTATGTCATAGTAAGCCCCCAATAGACGAGGGTGAACAACAAAAACACCACAAAAAATTTAAATAGTTTTAAAAAAAAAATTGATCTTCATAGAAAAATATTTTCATCTAGATGAAAAACTTTGATTCATTCTATTTGGACTAATGATGAGAAAATTATAAAAAAATCTTGTTATTCATGAAATCAAAGCATCTCCTTCCAATAAATTCTAAGATTCATTTTTAAACTCAATTTTCACAATTTTTTAGAAAAAAAATTTAGAAAGAAGAAGTTAAATATGGTTTAAAACAATCTCATTTTTAGGATTAGTGTGTTTCAATTCAATCCATCTTAGAGCTACCAACAATATATTTTTTCTTTCTATCATATACCTATTTTGACTTAATAATTTTTTAAAGAATGAAAATTACAAGTTTTTTTTAATTCTTAAAAAAAAATTCACAGTCTACAATACCAAAAAAAAATAAAGTTAATTTAGTCAAGCTAGGAGCAAAAAACTTGTTTTCTTTACTTTAAACACTTACATCTTGTGATCAATATAGTAAGGTTTTGTAATTCTTTCCAAATATTTTCATACTACACTAGTGCAAGATCCTACAATTAGATTTGGAAAAGAAATAAATGTTTAAAATTTTGTTGTTAGCATTAAAAATGATCCTTCTACGGGTCCTATTGATTGATTTTTGATGATATTTCATCCTCTTGGTATTACAATAAAATTTTCACAAGGAATTTGGTGAGTTTAATCAATATAGGAACAACACATGTTACAATTCGAGGGATTTTTTTGAGTTGAATAAAAATAGAAGACCTTCTATAATAAAATAACTTCTATGTCTTGTTATAAAATAAATTGTCCATTTATTTATTTTTAAATAATATAAAATACAACATTTGATTTTGAATAAAATCTACCATAAACATAAAATTTTGAATTTTGAAAATTTAATCTTTGCTACTCCCATTTATATGATTTATTTTTTTATTATTAATACTTTTGTGTTGATATAGTAGTTTTATTGAATTTTTAGTTAATTGATAGGTATAGAATAAATAGTCGTAGCGTTAGTGTCAAGAGGGCACGGAATTAACATTGCAATTAGTCTTTATTGTATAATTTAATATTTGGATATTTTAATCCTGAATAAGTTACATATTAGCATTGATTCAATGTTAAAATTATATAAATAGAATGAAGTTAAAATTTATTTTTAATATTGGCATTTATAAAATTAAGTGTTTATTTTATTGATTATTTGAAAAAGTATTGAAATTATTTTAGTGACCACTTTAGGTTGAAATTTGTTTAAATTAATATTTTTGAGGTGCTACAACTATAATGTCATAATTTTGTGGCACTCCAACAAAAGCATCATAATTTTGTATCACCATCTTAGAAGCGTAATAATTTTGTGGTGTCATGATAAAACATCATAATATTGTAATGTTACACAACTACCTATATAATGTCACAATTTGTGGTGCCATGACTAAAGTGTCATAGTTTTGAAGCCATTATTGTCCATCCTTTAATCTACATTGTGGTCCTGAATAGGCATCTATACCATCAAAAACTACACAAGTTTTCAAGAATAACCACCTACACTACAAAAATAGCCATAAGTTTTTAAGATCATCCACCTATAACAACAAAAAGCCCTAAAGAACAGTCAATGAGAATTAAAGAGTTATTGACACACAAATTATATTGATGATTTTTTTAATTTAGTAAGTATTTCTTGTATATTGATAGATAAATTTTTGCATATATTAAAAATACAGGTTCCAATTGGTAGTTTGTGCCACAACTATAGAATAGTGATTTTGAGGCACCACATATGTTTTAGAGCATTTTTGTACACCCTTTCATCTAATTTGGGCCTTGAATAGTCATTTTCACCATCTAAATGGACATAAGTTTTTTAGCAACCAATAAGAGTTCAAGGGGTCTTTTAGGCAAAAAAATTTAAAATACAATCTTTTAATAATTTTTAATTCTCAAGTCTCCAAATTCTGAAACTTTGAATGGGGCATCATTGATAGCTTGATGAATAACGTAATTCTAATCCGTAATCGATATGTAGGGGCTTTTGTGAAAGTTTATACTTAATAGAATATCCCATTCTTCACTTTTTAATTATTTTTCATCTATTAAAA
Source organism: Climacium dendroides (assembly GCA_950106755.1). NCBI lineage: Eukaryota > Viridiplantae > Streptophyta > Bryopsida > Hypnales > Climaciaceae > Climacium > Climacium dendroides. The sequence continues at coordinate 4,656,925 of OX467087.1, read as the reverse complement.
AGGATTAAAAAAATTCATTCACTAACTTTAAATTGAAAGTAGTTTAGCTAAATTGTTTGTGTGTTGACAACAAAATGTTTCAAACATGACTCTACAATTAGAGCATCATAATTTTAAGTTGTCATTACTCAAATGTCATAATTGAAGCTATAATGCTCAATCATTCATTGGAGAGGTGATAAATGTCATGAAAAGTGAACTTTAACCTAAATATATTCATTAAAGAAGTTATAAGAAAAATCATATAATACATTATTGGAAAGAAAATATATTTCTAGGTTGAATTTGAACATGTGAGGCTAAACATGATTTATCTTATTTTGCCTTGATTTAATAAAATGTGTGATTGATGTTTTATCCTTCCAAATTAATGAATATATACATGATTATTTTTTGATTGAAGTTGAATTTTTGATTTGTTGATTGAATAAACATGGTGCCAAAGGTTACTACATCTAATGACAACTTCAAATAAAAATGACCCTATGGATTTGTTCCTAAAATACATAATTATGAATTGAACCTAAAAGCCTAAGGTTGAGTTTGTGCACACTTGTATTGAAAGCTCTTATGTATGGTGTTTAATAAATGAATACTAACCCTTTAGATTATAGAAGAGCCAAAAGTGATCATTCTAAATATGTAATTTTGAAAATACGTGAAATTTGTCAAACAATCTATGCAAATTTATCAAACACTCCATGTTTAACACTCCATTGAGCACACCATGCAAACTATATGAATGTTAAAAATTTTGCATTGCATCAAAATGATACAAAAATGATTGTGTTTCAAGCTCTAAAAATTTTCCAAATACCACAAAATAAATATGTAATACTAACAAAAATAGATTTAAAAAAGAAAAAGTCTTAATACTCTACAACAATTCTGTATTCATTTCATGGTTCTAATTTCTTCTTTTATGTAACTCCATATTAACTAATTATGAGCTTTTTACAAAATTATGAACATTTTTTTTGTAATTGAGAATGTATCAATTAGCAATCAACACTTATCAATCTTTTAAGTTTACAAAACAATTTGGATTCAAAATAATGATTTTGATTCATTTTTTAAATTCAAAAGGTCTGTAATTGGCATATTTTCATAATTCATTGGTGGATGTGATATTAATTCTAGTTTATGAATTTGTCTATAATCAATTAAATATTAGATAAATTATCATTAGAATTAGGACACTTTTTTTATTCTATCTTTTGAGCAAACACATTTTTCCTTTTTTCATTATATTTGAATGAAAGGAGGTTTCATAATGTTATTAACTAGAACACTATCCATTTCCTAGGTGGAAGGATAATTTCCTCCTATATGCATGGGGGTTGAATTAAGTTATAAAATCTACAACGTCATTGGCTACTTTATTGTAAGCTGTCAGTATTGGCTTTGGCTCACCCATCCCCTCCCCCCATCTAGAACTGTATAGTGTTGGGGGCTTTGCTTTTTGCAAAAGCAAAAGGCCCCCTCTAGCTTGCTTAATAATGTTAAGTTGATTCATTCTTCTAAATTACCCCTTAAAAGGAAGTTGTTTTGTTCATACAATGACTATATACAAAGAACCTAAAAATACAAGTGGCTTTTATTATAGTATAGCATGTTGTTTGGGGCTAATATTTTTTTAGCCTTAAAAGAATTATTAGAGAGCATGTTAAGAAATTTACATAATTTTTAAGTATGTGGAGAATTGTGAATTTTTTTTTTGTATTCAACCTTTCAATGAAAGAATACAAAAACACTAGAACACATTGTGGTTCCCCCTTGCATTAGCCCCTAAATGCCCAAGGCACCAAATTTTGGTATTGACAATACTTTGAAGTTAAATAAAAACCAACCAAATTATTATTTTTAATAGTTTATACTTTTTGAAAAGTTCTTTTTGAAATCTAATTTTAGCATCAAAAATTTGATTATGAAAATGATAGAGTATGATTTTCTATTCAAGATTTTATACAAGGGTGTCCATTGCAATCTTGACTTTCCGTAGTGTTGAGGGCTTTTTGAAATGAGCCTCAAATACACTAGATCTTGGAGAAAAAATTGCAATAGAAATTCATTTAAAAAAATTATAGAATAGATTTTGAGAAGACATAAAATGATTGGGATTATGCATGTTAAACTTTTTATTCTCATATTTTTTTGGTGACCAACTTTTTTAGATTTGACATGTGAAAAGAGGATTTGAAAGACTTCAAATCACTTTTGCAGTTTCAACACCGTCATGCTCAAACATTACAATCTTTCAATCCAAAAGTGATATTGTTGTGTTTCTTTTCCTATAGGATCTCTAACATTTCCCGTTTGAATTTTTATGGTTACAATTCAAATAAAATTGATACAACTTATCAAAATGTTGTCTTTTTGTTCAATTTAGAGCAAATTCCTAGAAGCTCAGAAAAAGGCCTTGGGCATTCATGGGGTAGGGGCCAATAAATTGGTCAAGACAACCCTTTTTCCCAAAGCCATTGTAATCCATCCATTAAGTTTGTTTGTTTGTTACATTGAAATCTCCTAGAGCATGTATCCCCCAATTGCACTCTTCGTACCGACGGAAAGCTCTTAGCGAGGAGGCGTACATGGGCTTTCTTTTACAACATTCCAACCTATGATGTGAAAGTTATTGAACCTCAAAGTTTTCATGACGTAAAAGATTTAAAAAATTACTTTTTACTTTGGCAATTATTGTGGTAACAACATAGGGCACTCTAGTAGTAATAATAATAATATTATTAAGTGCTACAACTAGCTAGGACTATGTCAAATTGTCCATTCTCACTAATTTCATACAAAATCATGGCCATGAACAGACCCAATTACAGTAATAGCCAATTTAAGTTCATCATCAGTGAGTGAAGGCAGGGAGTCAGTCTCTCCATATGGCAAATGGTGACGTCACCCTCCTTGGTCCATTGCCCAGATGTAGAAATCAGGGGCAATTTTAAGGTAGTCTCTACAGTAGCATTTGGGTCATAAAAAGAAAAGGGTGAAATTGAAATTAATAAAATCAGGGGTTACTGTGGACCGCCTTGAATGCAATTGATCCCGGATTACTTGCCAATAATTCTGCTCCCAATTTCAGTTTTTTCAACACTTGGATTGAGGGTCAACCAATAGAAGCAGGCAAGATCCTCAGCAGTTATTAGGATAATTAATTAATTGACTAATTGATTAATTAATTAAAATAATTTTTTTGAAAAAAAACAATGAGATTTCATATCAAGGTAAAAGATTATTAGGTTAATTTATAAAATTAAAGTTAAAAAAAAACTATTCAACATAATTGAGTTGGGTAGACTCATCAAAGTCAAGTCTCGTTTCTTTCCCTTGTAGAAGAGCTTGGGAAATTATTTTAGAAAAAAAAAGGGAGAAAGAAGTGCACCTCTTTAATCTCTAACGATGCAACTCCATGACCAAGGTAGTCACCAAAATGCTTAGATTATTGAACCAATAGGTGCATTCTTTGTTTTAAGCATTCCATTGGTCACTTTTTGGCCTTAGTGTCTTTTAAAGGTTAATGTGAAAAAAATACATCATACATGTAATTAAGGTAGTATGCTCTTGAAGCGATCATTGAAGGATGATTGCCTTTTGGGACCAAAAGCTAAATTCCTTGAATTTTTTTTTAATAGATTTTAGTAAAATGGAATTGGCATGTAACCCAAGTCATTTCACATTTTTTGGACCTTTGTGGAATTAGTTACGGATTTTTGAAGTTGAAACGCAATGGTTGCTGACTAAAACAACCACTTTCTTTTGAAATGTACACTATAGGTGCATTGAAGAAAGCTTAATGTACCTTTGTGTTATGTTTGCTTTTCAAATATGGTTGCTCTTAGTTGTTTTCACATATGGAGATCATATGTTTTGAAGTAGTGCACTTCTTTAATGTCACAAGCAAGTTGTCTCCAAATGCACATGATTACACAAACTTTGGTAAAATTGTGACAATTTAGTGTTGCATTTTTGTACTCTTTACTATTAAATTTCTATGGTAGAAATCATGTCCTATCCTACCTCGGGACTCCAACTATCCTTGTTGAAATTAGTCATTAGTGGAAAATGAGATGTTTTTTACTACATTACAATCTTTGTTGAGTTTAATTTATATTAATCTTCACTAGTATATATGATTTCCTTTTTGACAAGCCTTCAATTTCACTTTTCAAAATAAGGTATTATGAACCTTTAGGGGGGTAAGCTTCTATTACTCTAAATGCAAATTTAAACGTATTCTTCAATTTACATCAAACAATCTACTTTAATAAGAATGATGTTTTAATTTTTAATGAATGTTTGCCTCCAAAAGCATTCATTAATTGTCTTTAAAAACTTGTGATGGTTTTGGGTGGTGTAGGTGACTACTCGAGCATAAATGCGTATGAAAAGCTCTGTAACGTTTAAGTCGAGCTGCGGCCAAATTACGATGATTTACCGATAGAGCCTCAAAATTATGATGGTTAGCTTGCGGAGCATAAATGCGTATGAAAAGCTCTGTAACGTTTAAGTCGAGATGCGGCCAAATTATGATGATTTACTGATAGAGCCTCAAAATTATGATGGTTAGCTTGCGGAGTATAAATGCGTATGAAAAGTTCTATAACGTTTAAGTTGAGTTGCGGCCAAATTATGATGATTTACCGATAGAGCCTCAAAATTATGATGGTTAGCTTGCGGCGCATCAATTGCAACCTACATTCATCAATACAATTAAAAGAAATTGCCAGGATACCAAGAAATATCAACCAAACTAGTTTTGACCTAAAGGTTGTCGTTGGAAATAATTTAACATACCTAAGTATGAAAATTTACCCCTTTTATACCAATTTCAACAAAGGTAAAATTTGGTAGTGATCCTAATTTTGTAGGTGATACTTATTTTGCACTCAGATTTTTTTTGCAAAATAGTGCCAGATTGCACTTCTAAAAAAATTTGGCTAGAAAATGGCAACAAACCATGAAGTTTTTAGCTAAAAAACTTCAAATATATTTTTTGGATGAAATCGTCTAGTTGTGGATGAAAAAATTGTGGACATTGATGTGATATGTGCAATTGTGACATTTTCTATCCAATATGTGGATGAATGTTGAAATTTGAAGCACCATTGCTACTTTGGCAATTGGCACTTCCTAAAAAATGACCCCCCAAAAGCCCTCATTTTGCACCCTCAGACATTGCACAAACCCAAAGCTCCAGGACCCCATAATTTGGTAAGAAAATAAAGGATGTGATATTAGAGAAGCTGATGTAAGGTAGGAGGTTCTAGAAGCACACATGCTCTAAAACCACCCACCTCTTCAAATGTACACAACTTGTACATGTTACTTTTTCATAGCCTTTAGCAATGTACAAATAACGTACATTTTAGGAGGTGGGCGATTCTAGAGCCCTATGCCATTCCAACTTCAAAATTTCATAACTAATTCCATAAAGCTCCAAAAAATATGAAACGACTTGGGTTAGGTGCCAATTCCACTCGTCTTTGAAGGAAAATTTACTGGAAAACATTTCAAGAAGCTTCACCTCCCCAAAATTTCAGTTTCAGCTCCTAAATTGGGCGATCTTTTAGCTCCGAAACTCCCAACCCTTTCAATTCCTGACCTGACCTGACCTGCATCACCAGGTTCGCCCCACCCGCCCTCTCCATTTGGTCAAGTTGCCAAGCGCAGGGCCTGAATTTAGCGAACCAGATTCTCATTCCTTGCGTTTCACACAAACCGAATCCACCTTCCCCCGATTCCTCTTTCAGAATGGAGGGAACCCCGATTTCCAGAAAGATCATCATTTCACTGCCATTTCATCCCGCGAGACCTTGTCAAAATTTCCTACTCATTAACTTACCGGTTTCCCTCATCTCCCAAATTTGTCGTCGCCACCCAAATTTGCCTCTAATTTGTCAAATTGGGCCAGTGAGTCAGTCCCGTGGGTAGTGCGGGTTAGTGGAGGTCCTATGGTTGACCTCCCGATCGCACAAAAGCTGCCTACCAGCCACAGGAAACAATGTTGGGGGAAAAAAATGGGGGAAAAATGGGGAGAAATTAGGGAAATTTGGGGAAAGAAAAAGCCAACAGAAACTGATGAATCACCGAGCTTGGTAACCACAAGAGCCTGAGAAGCCATTCGAATATTAAAAGTATATATTCGGATGGCGGCGGGAGGAGCAATACATATACGAGAATTGGTGCTCCTCACCTGACACGATCCCACTTCCTCACCCACCTCGCGGCCGCTCTAGCTGTCTCTCGCTCCCAAGGAGGAGCGTTCCTTTAAGCTTTAGTAGTCTCCAAACACACTCACTGGATTTGCAGTGAAGATCAGTACCCACATTGATCCCGAGGTCGGTCCCGAGATCAGTTGGTAGCGAGCTTGGTCCCTGAATTAGCAGCAATGGGCAGGCCGCAGAGGTTTCGAGGAGTGCGACAACGCCACTGGGGCTCTTGGGTCTCGGAAATTCGCCACCCGCTCTTGTATGTCTCTCGTTCCCTGAGCTCGGAGAATTGGGATATGGGCTTGTAATGTAATGTCGTGTGGTAGAATTGGGTAGTATTTCTTCTGGCTTGGAGATTTAGTTGGACTTTGTGGTTCGTGGCTTGAGCTTGCTCGCGTTTTTTTAAGCTCGTGTCGAAGTCCTCTGGGGCTTTGCTTGTGTCTCTTGTGTCGTGGTGCGAATTTTGGGACTGAGGTTACTTGCATTGTCGTAGCTTGGCGACAATTTCTAGTGGGGGGAGTTAGCTTAGAACGTTCGGCATTGGGGTGTCGTAAGAACACGCTGGAGTGGCATTGGTAGTGTCGTTGTAGCGCGTTGGCGTGCGTTCTGTAGCAATGTCGAAGGAGCTCCGTTGTTTTGAGCTCCTGTTTTCAGTTTGGAATGATTTCGCTTTGAGTTTGTTTCAGCATTGCAAAGGAGTAAAAAAATTTGTAGTAAAAGAGTGTCAGGGATTTGACGAGAGAGAGTTCATGTTGCAATTTGCAGGAAGACGCGAGTGTGGCTGGGCACTTTCGAGACGGCCGAGGACGCCGCGCACGCGTACGACGAGGCCGCGCGACTGATGTGCGGCGTGCGCGCGCGCACCAATTTCCCTTACGACCCGAACGCGCCCAAGGGCCCGAACTCGCAGCTGCTGTCTGCAACTCTTAGCGCCAAGCTCCACCGTTGGTACCTCCAGTCACAGCAACAAGACAGCGCATCCCAACAGCAACAGCAGCAACAACAACAACAACAGCAAACTCCCCCAGCTACTAAGCCCGCCACCACGAAAGACGCGCGCATGACGCAGTCGCTCACGTGCCTGTGCCTGGACGCGGAGCAATCCAACCTGGGCATTTGGCAGAAGAAGACGGGGCGCCAGGCGGAAGCCAACTGGGTGCGCAACGTGCAATTCTCCTCGCTCCAGCTGCAACCTGAAAATTCGAGTGAGAGTCCGCGCAGCTGCATCAGCTCGCAGGAGGAGATGTCGGAGGAGGACAAGTTTGCCGCGGAGATGATCGAGGAGCTGCTGGGTCATAGCCCGGGATACTTCTTCGACTTCAGCTCGCCAGCCATGTCGGACTCCAGTTGCACTAGCCCCTGCTCCGCCATCACCGCCACCTCCGAGTAATTCAAACAGGTAGAACCAACAGCCGCCATAGCCAGATCGAAATTGCAAACACGGGCTCCATGTTCTTACTCACTTGTGTTTGAGAGTTTTCAAAGTATTCGTTCCTGACATTGGTTTCAAGGTCTCACTCTCTTGTGTTTTATGTTTTCGAAGCATTCGTTCCCTAACATTTGTCACTCACTGGCGTTTGTGTTTTTATCATTCTTTCGTAACATTGGTTCCGTGTTCTCTCTCTCGTTCTCGTGTTTTTCGTTTTCAAAGCATTCTTCCCTAACATTTTTTTGTGCTTTGGTTTCAGGATGTGAGTCCCTTTTTTTGCAATTTCGAGGACATTTTGAAGCTGGAGAGGAATGGCGCAGACGCGAGTCGATCCTCCAGGCGAGAGAGACTATTCAATTTCCGTGCCGCTGCTACTCTGAATGGAGCTCGTCGACCTTCTCGAACATGAAGCTCTGCTGATCGATTTGTCCTCCTCTCAGAGAGAGATTGATCTATTTTTCTGTTTTGTGAGCGGCACATGATTCTTTGCATTTGTGACGGAAGAGTTGCTAGCTGGGGGTTGCATTCAGTAGCTAGTGCAAGAAGATGAGTGAGGGGATTCAGTATTTTAGTGCAAACTAGTAGTGTAGTTCTATAGACAGTATAAGCTTTTTAGTTTTGAAGGGGTTGTACGTTTTGGGTGGTGTGGAACCTCGATACACAGGGAGTCCTCTTGCACAGATAGATCGTTGTCTGTGTTGTGACGAGACTCGGACGGGGTGCTGGTTTGTGCATATTCAATAGATGCGGCATCTGTCCTAATTTCAACAACAACAATAACTCGCAAATCATACCTGTTATGGACTCCGTGTTTTTCCTTTCACTGCTCTTGTCCCAATGTATACTTTGCCATGGTTTGTGAGTTCTATGGTTGGGTCCAGCATGTCCTTCGCCATGGTTTTTGAGCATTTATTTTGGTGCGGCATCTTGTTTGAGATCCACGTCTTGGTTGAGCATTTATTTGGCATGGGTTTTGAGTTGCGTGGGATGGTTGAGCATTTGTTTTGTTCAAGGGCCATAACTCATAACTTAGATCGCAGCTGCAGATCATTAATGACTGCCTCCAGCAAACTTGGGTGGACTCTCCGGACGAAAAATACTACATGAATGTTTACGAGAATGTCAACTACAAGAGATGATTGTCTTCAGGAGAAGTATGAATACCGGCATTTGGTGGCATTCAAGGATCTGGGACTCTGGGTTCAATTCAACGTTGTGTTGTGGCCAAGTTCTGGTCTTTGTACTTACCAGCCCTGCATCTGCTGACTGAGGGTGCTTCAAACTCCTTGTTGGCGGCTGCTGGCTGCTACCTTGTTTTCTGTAGCCTGCTCATTTGCACACCAAGTACTCCAGCACATAATAAACTGATCCTTCCTTCCTGCAAGTGCTGTTTTCTGAGTAGTGCCTTCTCTGGGGACTACTAAGCTAAGCTTCCTACACACAACCAGAAAAAAACGAGAGATCTACGCGAAATTCAGCAACGTGTTGCCAAAATGCGAGAATCTAAAATTGGAGGGAGAAATGATAGGGCTACCAAACATGGGCACATTTATTGCAGAACTAACATGGAAGCATTTATGGCAGATTGTTTTTTTCGTTGAGTAACTTTCCAAAAGAGTGCACTTGACTCGAGACGGGGACTCCCCACCTCGAGAAATGGTCCATGAGAACCATGCTCAAAAATAAATTTACTTCTTTGGAAATGGTTTTGCCATCAAGTGCTAGAGTCCATCCAATTTAGACAAGAAATCCGAGTCTGAATTTCGGCTTCCCTTGCAGTGTAAAATGTAGCCCACTCCGTCCTGATGAAAGCACAGAAATTTCGCCCAAGGGGCACTCAAGCCTCATCAATTCTCGGTCCATAACCACTTGCAATGAAGCCTTAAAAATCTACAGTTGCAATGCAACTTTTGAAGAGGAGGTGGATTTTATTACTCGTGACAATAACTCCCTTTCTATTTTTTATTCCTTTCCCTCATTTCCTTTTCCTAGTTATGTACGGAGTATTCTACTACTCCATGCAAGCTCTTCTTTTTAATTCCAATTCACTTCACTTTAATTTCCAAGATATGTTTTCTACTCCATCCGCTCACCCAATAACACAGCCTTGTCAGTCACAGAAATCAGATACTAGATTTACTCAAATCTCAATCTTGGTTGTGGAAAACGTACATCCTTGCTCGACTCCAAAAATGTACTATTTTTCTTCCGGCAAGCTTTAGATTTATTAATCAATTTTATTTTAAAAAAACACAGCAAGCTTTAGATTTCAGTTACCTGGTTAATTAGTACGTACACTTCCTGTTCTACAACAGTCACTCTCCAAACAAGAATAGTAGCCTAGTAGCAACCCGTACAGACACACCCTCCACTGTAGATCGATTTCATCTCCGGACCACCCGTTTTCTTTTTTCCTTTATAGAAAAATAATACTCCGTAATAACTCCCCAGAGTAATAAATTTTCCCTTATTGTTGAATGGGAAAAGTGCACAGTGCACTGAAGAGGCTCCCTGGGCGTCCGTCCTGTTGCGGCAACTCGTTTCCGCAATCAGCTAAGTTCGCAATGCGCTCCGAAGCAAAGCATCCCCGCCAAACCAGCCCGGAGCGCTGGAGCCTACTTACTCTACGGGTTATAATGGGTCCACGGGTCCGGAATGGACGCGCTTTACAGAAGATTCAGTCACGCGCGGAGCGAGACTCACAGTCGGGTAAGTTAATAACTGCAGTTGCAATTGTATACTAAAAGGCATGTGTGCATGAAATCAAAAATTAATGTTTAAAAGGTTTTCCAAAGGGACCGAGGTTCACTTCGATCAACAGTAGTAGGCTGGTTCCGTCCGTCTGCTGTCTGCCTGACTTCCGAAGACTTGGTGTGGCTTGGTTGCTGGCGATGATCGTTTTTGAAGGCCTCGCTTTGTGGGTCTAGCTTCCTTGGGCCACCATTTCGGGAGGTTTTCTGAAGTCGCGCAGGGCTTGCGTTGTTTCTATGATGCCTGGCCTGGCCTGACCTGGCCTGGCGGTCTGCAGGCTGCTGCGTGCTGAAGGGGAGGGGCTCAGTGGCTTCACTGCTGCTGCCTTAATAATTATCAGAATTGCGCAGGGCCCTGCAGGTGGGGACTGACTCTTCTCTGGCAAAGCTCTGTCAGGTAGCATGCATGTACGAGCTTCCCGTCGTCGTCCCTCCCTTTGACAAACACTTTCGAACTGAGTGGAAGCTTGACTTCAGCTTCAACGTTTGAAAGTCAGGAAAGCCCAATTTGGGCTGCAACATGGTGCTTTTTGTGTACTTGACATTGAAGGGGCAAGAATTGAAGTATATAATAGTGGGAAAAAAAATTGTATTCATGTTTCAACATGGTTTTTTTGTTTTTTTTTGTGTATTTGACATCGAAGGTGCAAGAATTGAAGTATATGACAATGAAAAAAAATTATATTTATGTTTCAACATGTGGATTTTTTTTTGTGCATTTGACATTCAAGGTGCAAGAATTGAAATATAAAAACGTGGCAAAAGTTTATATTTATGTTTCAACATGGGTTTTTTTGGTGTATTTGACATCAAAGGTGCAAGATTGATTGAAGTATATGATAGCAACAAACTTTTGTATTCATATTTCAACATGTTTTTGTTTTTTTTGTATTTGACATCAGAGGTGTGAGGATTGAAGTATATGATAGTGAAAAAAAATTGTATTTAGGTTTCAAAATGGTTTTTTTTGTATATTGACATCGAAGGTGCAAGATTGATTGAAGTATACGATAGTGGCAACAATTTGTATTCATGTTTGAGTTCCAAGATTCAATGACACATGGCATTTACAATGCAAATCAATATTGAACCTCCTACACATCTTAGAAGTTGTAAAATGGCCACATATTCTACTTGTATGGTGTTGTATTTGAGCATGATAAAGCATAGATGCTAAAATAACATCCAATAAAATATGATAATTTTAGGATTTCAAATCCAATGGTGTATGTCCTACCTTATATTAGTACATACTTTGTTTTTTAAGTGTTAAATACAATACCATATATATGGTTCCCTATTGACCTCAAAGAGTTAATGACACTAATAAGCTTAAGGTAGGATCACCCAATTTCAATCATGTTCTTGGGTCCTAAACAATTGAAAGAATTAGTAGATTCTTGTTGCAAAATTGTTCAAATTGTAGACATAGGAATTAGGGCATAGTTTGAGAAAATTCACCAATTCAAGTTTGTACTCTTGTATTTTAGTAAATTTTATTTATTCAAATAGTGTTATTAGATTTCAATCCATTTTAGTTGTAATTTGTCTTCATGTGATTAAAAATTGAGAGCTTCTAGGAACTTAATTGTAGTTGTTAGACATATTTGCTCCGATAAAGGCCATCCCATTTTAATAGAAATATGGAGGTGTATAGGTTGAAGAAAACAATTCATGAAAAGGCGCACATGATAAATTGGAGGGTCTTATCATAGTCATTTTTCTAATCAAGGTTACTCTTTCTTCTTTGACATGAGTTTTTTCTTGTGTATTTTATTTCATGTTGTTCCTTAATTTTTTAAATGAGTGGAATCTAATGAAATGAAATCAACGTGTAAGTTAGTAAGCCTTTTGGTGTAAGATGATCTCGTGACTTTAGTTATATTGCATTTTGAGACAAATAGAAATCATAACTTTGTAAAATATGAAACAAAATAAATTTGAGAGAATCCTTGTAATTTATGTGAATTTTCAAATTTAGGATTTGGAATAAAACTAAAACTACTATATCTATGTACATCTAAATCATCTTTACAAAACCACTCACCAAGGGCTCTATTACTTTACTACCATATTTGTGTTATGTCTAAAGTTGAAGACATTCCATAGCTAAAGTTTGAAATTATATTGATAACAAAAGATCTTATACAAAACAATCGAAGGAGAAAGGAGGGGGAAGGCTTTACATACTTCTACCTTATAGAATAAGGCACCTTATAATGTGGGCTTTACCAATGTTATACAAGTATATAAACTCAATTGGCATAGACACAAGATGGAGTGTCTCATCCCATGCAATTGAAGAAATTGCTTCAATTGAGAGGATTACTAGCATGTGAGTTGTGATGTGAGCCTAAGATCTTGAGCCTATGGGTCTATGAACCTAGGTAACTATATTATAGGCACACTCCATGATTATATCGGGTATCTATGTTGTAGGTGCTTATATTATAAGCACCCTCCATAGTTATAGAATACCCCTGTATTGTAGATACATATGTTATACTTAAGCTCAAGTCTCATAATCTCGCATTTCTAGACTCATATAAGGTGAAGGCACCCATTTCTAACCAACGCCCCATCAACAATCGACAGGGTGTAGTATTTCCAATCAAAGTTGGAACATATTTCTAAACGAAGCTCGAAATTTTTTTTTTTTCAAAGTTTGAACTATTAAGTACATGACACATGTCCTAAAGTAGTGAGCAAGAAAGTAAAAAGTAATAAACAGAAATGTAGTTCTTGAATGATTGGACTTTTAAAAAAAGTTTAGACATTGGCTTAGAATTTGGAGCACTTTTTGCCTCCCAAAATTCATACTAATTTCAATTCAAGCAATGAAATTATTAAAAAAAAACTACAATCCTCTTCATTCCTATCACCACAACTACGAAAATATTTTGTTTTGCCTTGCACTACTCCAAATTATGTCTAGAATTGCTTATTGGATCGGTTATGGGTGCCTTTCACCTTACTAGCGCCATTGCTATTAAAGTGACCAATTTCCTACGTTGTACTCTTTTGCATTTGAAATCAAGGTCTCAATAAAAATCAGCTTTTTCAACCCCCAAATGGTCAAATTGTACCGGTAGTTGTTGCCTACCGGTGGTTTAATTTTCTTGAGCATCTTCAATCTCCTTATGAAACTTTTGGGATACTGCAAGAGGCAACTTTTTACTTTTTACTTTTTTTTTTTGTGCCCCTTTGTCCCCACTGCACATATCCCACATTCCCATGAGGATGTTGGTGGATAAAATCTGGTTCCAAAGTGGGCTCTCGCAGGCATAACTTTTAAGCTTTTTACTGACTTTGCAGACAATCTCTCGGCCGAGCAAAGCCACGTTTAATTTAATTGCAAACAAAAAACTGATCCACAATGCATACAATAACAATAAGCTTAGGTAAGCATATATCTTATATCTTATCATTCAAGCTTGAAATGGGTCAAGCTCTATCAGGGAGGGACCTAGCGGAACAATGAATAGGTGCATTCTTTGCTTCTAGAAGATTCTTCGTAGCTTTACTGAAAGCAACCACTTAACCTTTTAACCCCTTAAGGTAGGAGCACCCATAACCGTCAAAATAAGCAATTCAGTAGAGTTAAAGGCATCTTTTTCTAGAAAAAAATATTTTTGCAATATTAGCAACTGAAAATCATGAATTTTCAAAAAAAAAAGAATTTTTGGACAAGGCATCTAATTTCTATGAATTTTCAAAGAAAAACTCACTAGGGCACCCTATACCGCACTCTAGTAAATCTACTTTTATTCTCACAACAAAATCTAAAAAATTAAGAGTTTACCAATCAAAATTAATAATGGGTGATAGTTTCAAGGTACTCTTGGAGACAATTTAAGGGCACTCTACTTGCCAATTGTGGGTACAATACGGTTATGGATGCTCCTACCTTAACCTCTAAATGTCTAGACTCTTCTCCAGAATTGACAATTTGGAGAAAATCATTATAAAGTGCTATTTGGAAGAATATTTTAGAAGTGATATATAAAGGAAAGTTGTAGATTTTGAATTTTAGATTCCATCTTTATGGTTAGATTCACCAATGCTATCACCAATATTTTTCTATAAATTTGGGAAGAGAAATTTTGAAATTGCTTCGAAATTGCTTCGAAATTTGATTATAGACAAAATATTATCATTTTTTGAGCAAAACTTATTGGAATGGATTCAAAGTGAGGTTCTCTAGACATGGTGATTTTTTGAAATTTTTGTGTTCTTTACATGTATGACCTCATTTTTGCAAACCTAGTTTTGAATTAGAGTCAATGCAATTTGACCACTTGACACACTTCCGCATTCGTAATTCTAGAAAAAATTGTATTCTAATAACACCAAATCCAAACATTAGATAAGACAAGAACTTGATAAAGTACCGTATAAAATCAGGATGACTTTCATCCAAGCAAGAACGAGATGAAAATAAAAACTTCAATCTGTTCATCGTCCAAAAAATGGACGTCGGAGCGCTCGAGGGTTAATTTAAGAAAGATGGATTGGTCACTATGGAAATCAATTTTGGGGGTACCATGTAAATCATTTGGTTAACCTCTAAAGGACCATTGTTGATCCTATAGAGGCCAAAATGTGACTTTGGATAGACTTATATGGTTTCAATATTCATTGTAAGATGGAATTGAAAAACAATAATCCCAATGATGGAGCTGTTTTATAAAGTATATTTAACCTTGTCAAAAAACAATTCCAAAAAATTATGAGATTTGCATTCAAAAATGAATTTTATAATTTTTTTTAAGATGCTCACATTGACCAAAAAACAAGATTATCCATAACTTTCTCATCACTAGTTCAAACTAATATGCAAGACCTTCCCTTTTTACACAATTTTAGAAATGAACATCTGCACTTTTATCTTACATAGAATGATTCTTTGTCATCTATTGGATACTCGGTGTTTGCAATATATTTCTAGAGTTAAAGTCCTTGGTGGGGAGAAGAGTGTAGATTTATAGAGTTTGGGAACAAAATAAAATATGCCCTTACAAAAATTAGACTCAATATTGATTTTTGCAAGTTTTTATTTATTTTTTATTTGAACATGAAGAACCTTCAAAACCTTGAATAAATATCATAAAGTACCAAATGACAATGTTCTACATGTGGCCAAAGGGTAGACCAAAACTTAGAATTTCTAAATATATTTGAATGTACTTCGTTTATTTCATGATGTTCCTAAAAGAAATCATTTGTAATCCACCAAATGGATATTAGGCTATAACACACGGGTATTGATGTAAGTTTAGCCATGAAATTGATCTCTTTTAATTTCAATTCTACTAATTATATCCTACTTTAATAACAATGTAATGCCAAATGTAATGAAATCATTTGATTGACCAAGGTCTATGATAAAGTAACATTAAAACTCTAGTTGGTAACAAGAAATGAATAATTTTTTTATCAACATTTGATGATGATATGAAGTTGACCAATGCATTAGTATTTCCTTGCAATGATTATCATAGGATGAATCTTAATCTTAGAAGGATGAAGCCTATGACCATGTAATCTTCCTCAAAATTCGATAGATAATTATTTTATTTTATTTTCCAAAGATGAAATCACATCGCTTGTATAAGTCACAAATTTTTTATTATTGGTGATGAGTTCAAATTACAATGATTTTTTGAAGGAAAAATGAAGAAAATTCATATCTAACTTAGAATTAATTTGAAAAATTTGAAAACTCTTTATATGTGTAAACTATCTAGTGAAGAATATTATAGAATAAACCAAATTTTATATTTATATAAGTACCATTCCTAAAGTTTGAAGGCCATTTACATTGCAAAGAGGGGAAAAATTAAATTTCTAAAAAATAATTTTAAGATATAATTCACTAATGCTAGTAATTCTAAGATGGAATTGAAAGACACAAATCCCAATGGTGGGATTGCTCTATCAAAAAAAACTAAAGTGCATGGAGTTTGTTTATTTGAAAAATTGTAGGAATTGAATTAAAAAATGAATCCTATAATTTCTTTTGAAGAAAATGCTTAGGTTGCCTCCAAAATAATATGCTCTATAATTTTCTTGTCACTAGCCCTAATGAAATAAATCAAAGTTTTTGATGCGTGAAACACTTTTTTAGCTTAGTATGGCATAACTTTTGTTCTCAAGCACCAATTGAAATTTTTTAAAATGATATCCCAATAAAACTAGTGTGTTTTCCTACCTTCAAAAAATATTTCAAAAAGTCTTATTAATAATTGAGATAATAAGAACTTACTTGAATCTTCAAGTGTCTCATGAAGGACACTTGGGACTTTAGCAGTTAAATTGATATTAATTTTTATTGGTCACCAAATAGAGGCCACCATGTTGAGGAAATTATTCCTTGAAGATGTAAAGGAGACAAAATTGAATTCAAAGTGAGATGAGTTCAATTTTTTCACATCAATATCTCCTGATATGCAATTCCAATGATTGATTTGATTGAGGATTTGATATTTAGATATGCTACTAGTCTTTGGAGGTAAAAACATTATTCAAAGCATCTAATATATTCTTTTTCAAAAGATGAAAATAAAAATATAAGATTAATGTGAGAATACATCAATTGGATTACATCAAGGTTTTGTTGTCACTTAACCCTTAAAACATTTCTTAAATCTAACTAGTTATTTGCACTTTTTGATGATTTTATTAAGAACCAAAATGTAGAATAGAGATTTTCCAAGAAATAATTTGCAAAAGAAACAAGTTTGTAGTTAGTGACTATTGTTAGGTTTTTAAAGAAAATCTTTAGGTTTTGGATAGCTTAAAAAATAATTAGAAAATTAAAAAAATATTTTTCTTGTATAATAGATAAATCTCTATAAGGAAAAATTTATTCATTCCATTCTGATTAGTCTTGTGAAAATAATTTTAAATTTTTTACTAGAAATCATGGAATATTCCCCTTAAATAATACAGGTATTATTTTTTTAAATTTTGCTTTCTCAAATTAAAAAAAAAATCCACAAGGTTTAGATTCTTTGCTTTAACATTCTCACTATAGAATTGACATTTTTCAATTCCGAGTTTCATTTATTATTAATTGATTTATGTCTCACATCTTACCAATCATTCTACTTAACAAGCATTCGAAGGATGAAAATTGAGTTTTGAAATATCAAATTCCTCAAGTTATAGGAGAACGAGTTCTAAAACACATCCTAGCATTAATCTATATAATATTTTTTAAGTTGGAACTTTGCCTTTAGAAAGGTATGAGAAAAAGAGTTTTTGTACTACTTTAAACATTGTGCTATGGAGATGCTTAGAAAGTAGGTTCTAAAAATTGGTGGATAAATAGACATACAAGTCAGATTCAAAACCTTATAGTTCTTCAACGATTGTCAATTTTTTCACTCCACTTTATTTTCAACAATTTGTGTATTAATTTTGCTCCAAAAACAAAGGAAATGTATGATACAATATAACTTCTATAAAGTGAACTTCTGTAAGCCAATAACCTCTCTAAAGTAATATCAATCCTCTAGGCCTGGTCTCGATGTATTGAAGATGTACAAAACAAGTAAAAAAATTAAATAACTTCATTTGGATTTAAAATCTAGATGTTGCTCTAGTGAATGTAATTTCCAAAAATCTTCAAAAGTCATTAATGCATGCCTCAATCCTTCTCTAAAGCAATTACCTCTTTAATGTAATATTCTCTTCCATTGGTCTTAGGGCTAGTACCATGGTTGCTTTTTTGGGCTTTACAATGCCATATTACACTAGAAAAAAATAATTTGGCTAAACAATGACAAAGACCCGTTAAGTTTTTTGCTAGAAATCTTTAATTTAAGAAAAAACTTGGATGAAATAAAATTATAGATATGTGATATATGCCAATGTGATATTTCTAGCCAATATGTGGATGAATGTTGAAATTTGAAGAACTACTACAATATTTTATATCACCACTTTAGCACTTCTTAAAAAATGGACCCCCCCCCCCCTCCCAAAACCCATGGCTAGTATAGTAAACTTGCCAATCATTGCACAAACAAAATTCAAATCCCTCTCCACATAAATATAGAGACTTGCATGTTTTGAAATTTGGTGTGATTATTAAATGTCATGTTAAAATTAACCTTCAAAAAACAAGATGCAAAAAGTTTTCTTCCTACAAATTTTCTTGCAATTTAAAGGTGATGCACTTGAAATCTAGTAAAAAATTCCTTACAAAATTCACTAATACAAAAAAATTTGTTCCCTATCACAATTGAATTAGTAGTTGAATCGTGCGATTACTGTGCACTAATTGGCAACGATTGTTTTTCAGTTCTAGGATGTAAGCGGTCAATGGCTGGTTTACTCTACCTCATGGAAGTTCTATTGTAGTAGGTACAAATCCATTTGTGCAAACAAATAAAAGTTAATGAATGTGAATTTCAAATTTTAATTGTTTTTTTCCGAAAGATAATGTGAAGTTCTATTGTAGTAGGTACAAATCCATTTGTGCAAACAAATAAAAGTGAATGAATGTGAACTTCAAATTTTAGTTTTTTTTGGAAAGATAATGTGAAGTTCTATTGTAGTAGGTACAAATCCATTTGTGCAAACAAATAAAAGTTAATGAATGTGAATTTCAAATTTTAATTGTTTTTTTCCGAAAGATAATGTGAAGTTCTATTGTAGTAGGTACAAATCCATTTGTGCAAACAAATAAAAGTGAATGAATGTGAACTTCAAATTTTAGTTTTTTTTGGAAAGATAATGTGAAGTTCTATTGTAGTAGGTACAAATCCATTTGTGCAAACAAATAAAAGTGGATGAATGTGAACTTCAAATTTTATTTTATTTTATTTTTGTTTTTTGCGAAAGAAAAATTATCAACTCACGTGGCAAATACCCCCACGACAATTCCTTCCCAAACTCTTTTCCAAGAGGGTTCGGTCCGGATACCATTAATGACACCCTCCCTTCCTGAGCCTTCCAAAGTCCCCCTTTTTGTTGTTGTTGCAGGGGAGTCATGTTACCTTACCCATGCCCAAGGCCGGTGGTGTTTCCAAGGCACACATGAGTGCATCATATAGAAATTAGTACGGGTGGATTATTAGACATGAGAGCGGAGAAAAAAAACCAATCATATTTATGAACTTATACCTTTTCCGCAACTTCCGTCTTGCCTCCACGAGAGAGTCCAATGACATCTGACAAATGTAAGCATCTTGCATTGGATTATGATTTTTTTTTAAATCTCTCTCTCTCTTCAATGAGTGGGAGCGAAGAGATTATAAGTTTTTTTTCATGTTTTTTTTTAAAAACACATGGACAATTCCCATTGATAAAAGGAGCAGTGCATGAGAACCAGAGTGAGACTTAAACTTTTTTTTTTTGAAAAACTTTCAGACAGCAGCTAAGATTACAAGTTGTTGTTTTTTTAAAGTTTGTACCAACATTGATCTGCAATGAAATTATTATGTTGAATTTTTGAAGTGGCTTATCATCACTGATGTATTTAAAGTTTTAAACCCTAGGTCTGGATTAATTGGGGAAGCTGAATTAAAGAGAGTTGTTAAGTGGGTATGGTGCCATCATCAGTGAGACTTTTACAGTACCAGTACTTAAGTTTAAGCTTAGAATCAAATTCCTTCATTGTGGGCTGATTTGTCAAAGGCAAAGTATCTTGCAAAAAGATTGAGCTATTATGGGCCCCCACAAACGGAAAGGAATGGTAATTAGTGTGGAAAATCCCAAAGAAAATCGCAGGAAATGCTGAGCAATTGGGTACCCTTGGGATACTCTACGAACTTTGGATCCACAAAGTGGGTGTGTTGCAATGAAAATTTCATTTCTTTAGTGTCAAAAAAAAGAGAAAAAAAGGTGGGTGTGTTGCAATGAAAATGCCATTTCATTAGTGTCAAAAAAAAGAAAAAAAAGGTGGGTGTGTTGCAATGAAAGTTCCATTTCCTTAGTGTCGAAAAAAAAAGAGAAAAAAAGGTGGGTGTGTTGCAATGAAAATTTTATTTCATTAGTAAAGAAAAAAGGAGAAAAAAAAGGTGGGTGTGTTGCAATGAAATTCCATTTCCTTGGTGTCAAAAAGAAAAGAAAAGTGGATGGATTGCAATGAAAATTCCATTTCATTAGTGTAATGAAAAAAAAGGAGAATTAAAGGTGGACAGGTTGCAATGAAAATTCCATTTGATGAGTGGAAAAAAAGGAGGAAAAAAGGTGGATAGGTTGAAATGAAATTCCGTTTCAGTAGTGTCAAAAAGAAAGAAAGAAAAGTGGGCAGATTGCAATGAAAATTCCATTTCAGTAGTGTAAAAAACAAGAGAAAAAAAGGTGGGCGTGTTGCAATGAAAATTCCGTTTCATTAGCGGAAAAAAAAACGAGGAGAAAAAAAAGGCGGGTGTGTTGCACTGAAATTCCATTTCCTTTGTGTCAAAGAGAAAAGAAAAAATGAGCATGTTGCAATGAAAATCCCATTCCCTTCGTTTGAAAACGGAAAGAAAAAAAAAAGTGGGCGAGCTTTGCTTACGCCCGTCGTCTTTCCCGTGGAGTTCCCCACAGTACAATCGCTCCTGAGTGCCTGCCTGGTGTTCGTATGGGTTCCGTGTCGCCCCCCCATTCCTCCTTTCTCCATGAGGTGGTCGGCCAGTCGGTCGGTCCGTTGGACTGACTGGCTTTCTTCGTCCTAGGCTTTTCGAAGGAAGAAAAGGGGTCCTCTGGAGCAGCCTCGACCTTTTTATTGATTGGGGTCAGGAGCTCATGGATACAGCCAAATGCAAATTGAAAATGGGAAGACTCTAATTGTACGTTGTTTTGGTGCGGTCTCGTTGGCATTTGCACACGATGGGGGATGCGTCCCCAAACACGCAAACACACAAGCACACACGATGGGGATGAGTTAGGTAGAAAAGGCCCATTATGGAGACACCCCCATTCATTCATTCATTCCGGTGTCGAGTCTTGGGATCCAATTTCGCTCTCTTGCATTTGAATGGAGTGATGTAGAAGTACCCGTTCCTTTGAATTTAACCCTTAAACGACGCCGAGGACGTTTTCCGGCCCATAAATGACAAAGAATCTCTCCATATTGGACAGAAGCGCAACTATTCATCCTCCAAATTGTGTGGGAAAAGGGGACGTGTGGTACAGTAGCTTGACTCCTAATGAGTGCTTTTGCATTTTTTTTAAAGCCAACAATTCACACAGTACCCAAATAGATGATTTTCACGGTGACTGGCTTGTTGTTTTAGGGTTAAGCAATTCGGTATTGATGGAGACACCTTTTCCTAAGGGAAAAACATTTTTGTAGTATTAGCAATTGAAAATCATGAATGTTTTTTTAAATAAAAAAATAAAAAAATAAAAAATGGATGAGGTATTTGTTTTTTGTGAATTTTTGAAGGAGACGACTTCCTAAGGCACCTAAAATAATACTCTATTAAAGTTGCCTTGATTTTGATGTGGAAATTTGAAAAAATTACTATAGTTAGGGTTTAGGAGGATGGTTTCAAGGTACTTTGGGGGACATTTTAAGGGAACTCTACAGGAAATGGACTTGAATGAATGCTTCTACCTTAATAGTAGAAATTGCACAGAGTGTATATGTGGAGTTCAATGGATTGGAAATAAGGTAGACAAGATTATTACCACCTAAATTAGCAATGTGAATATCTTGATGCCAACTCCAAGAGGGGCATGTTTTTTTTTCCAAAGATGTGAACTTCTTTCACAAATCAAATCCAAATGAAATTATAGTTTTTTAAAAACTAAAATTGTAATTTATGTGAATTTTTGAAGTGGTCTTCCCTAAAATTATAAAATTGCTCATAGAATGGAGTCATAAACATTTTGTGCTTATAAACAATTTATAACCATTCTCCCATGTATCCAATGGTATTTAAATGTTCACCATTAAAGGATTGACATGTTATCCTTTCTTGGCATTAATACATTGATTTTGTCAGAAAATAAATGAATTTGGATGATGGGTTGAATGGAATTGGGGCCAAAAGTAGGATGATAGAATTAGGTAGTGAATGGAAATGGGTTGGTCTACCTTAGGGCTAGGGTAGAACAATTCATTATAGACAAAAGACCTATTTCAAATATTTAGGAAATGACCCATTACATTGCTTTTTCAATAAATGAGATTTAGACTATATTGGATTGAGTTAGTGGTTGCAATCAGTGTCTTATGTGATGGTAATGGAGTGCTTAGTGACTACAATAGGAACTTCTATCTTTTGAATGTAAATTCATTGAATAAAGTGACTTTTTAGGCCTTCAAGTTATGGCCGTGCTAGGAAATATTGTAATTGCCTTAGGTGAATAAAATAACCATTATGGATACACCTTTTGTTGGTTTTGGAATAGTCTAAAAACTCTTTTGGGCCATGATAGGCAACAAACTTCAAAAATTCATACTTTGTTGAAAAAATATAATTTCAATTGCTCTTGTTGTTTCTCACACTTGTCTTAATGTGGGCATTTGTTTTTAAAAATTTAGCAATAGCATGAGATCAAACTCCTAATTTTGCCACCTTAGAAAGATTAAAACTATATTGATTTTTTTTTCAATTTTATGGGTTTAAAAAATACTACTAACTATGAGGCTTCTACAATGTGAAGGGATACTTTTGGATTGTCATAGGAATCATGTAGAGAATAAAGAGACACATTAACATCCAAAAAAGACAAGAGCAATCCCCCTAAGGTCTATAGTGGGAAGCCATGTGATTTTGCTTGAACAACTTATATAGTATTTTCTTTTTTCAAAAATGAGTTGACATAAATAATTGTGGAATATTTTCTAATTTGCCATTCTTTAGCTAAAAGAATATTGTGGATCCAGTATGAGTAACTACAAGTAGTTACCAAATGGTTCACAATGGGCTTTCTACCTTGTGTTCAATTTAAGCATTCAAATGTTAAAGCATTTGAGCATGGTTCCCATCATTAAAATGGCTTAGTTTATATATAGTATGGTTAATAATTGAAAGACAACTCCAATATACTTTTGAATGTTGTATTTGCACATTAAACACTACACTAATTTATCCTAATAGTGCATATCATAGTAATCTACTAAAGTCACACTATTTGGAATTATTACAAGTTGAAACATTTAAGCATTGAACTATTTTTTTTAAAATAGAATATTGAGGTGACACAAATTTCTAGATGACACCAATCTCCCCCCTATCCTTTTTATTGATAGGAAAAATTAGTGTCGTAGAAATGAGTATTACAATGTAAATACTAATTTTGCACTTCTTGACATTGTCTTATTCCATTTTTGGATTCCCAATTGAAATTATATTTTCATTTGACTTAATTCTTAAACTTCATGGTAAGTCCTTTGGATTGTCTTTTTAGTATATTTTTCAAAATTTTAACATTTAAGGGTTAATTGTATATACAACCATATTTCTTAAATTTAAGAGAAAATGAGCAATATTGCATTTTTTAGAGAATTCGGTATACTAGGCATAATTTACCTTCTTAAATATCACAACAATAGATTGTTGAAGGTGTACACCATATTAGTATGAAAGTGCAATTGATTTAGTACATTTTTGAATAATAATTGAAACTACAATGTACATTCTATGGTACCTATAAGAAACATAATTTGGTATTAATATGTATATGTACAAATACAAATATATTTATTACCCCCCCCCCCCCCATTTGATAGCTTTACAATAATTCAATATGCAAAAGGAAGTATGCAATTCGATATGCAAAAAGGAAGTACAAGCCAAGTCATTGTAGTCCTACAATTTTGGCATAGGTAAGCCATATATATATATATATATATATATATATATATATATATATATATATACCTCATTTATTGACAACAAAGCTATCAAAGGCTTCAACATGTAATTGTTGTATATAATTTTTGTTTATCTCCAATACATGCTAGCAAATGTACTGCAATAATTTGCAACATCCATTTGTGAATATGATGAGGTAAAGTTGCATAAATAAATTTTCTAGATTCTTGTGCATAATTTTATGCACAAAAAGGCATTTTGAAATATAGTGGATCCTTACATCAAGTGAACAAATATTCCCATCTTAGTATGGCATTTCGCAAAGTATATAGATCTCTAACTATGTAGAAACATCACTAGACATCATTTTAGGGATTAATCTTCAAAGATGAACCTTTTCAATGCCCTTGAGGCTTGCCACTAGCTTGGAAGGAGATGGCATATCATTTTAATCTTAAAAAGACGAGCCAGTGACCATGTGATTGACTTCAAAATATTTCACTTTGTTTGCTCTATTTTCCAATGTATATTAATGAATTTTTTCCAATTTTAGTTTGTAGGGATGAAATTACTTGAATAGCAAAAAACCAAAAAGCTAAAATAGATTACAAGAATATTTTTTATATTTGAAACAACACACCCTAGAGAGTAAAAGAACAACTATTGTGACTCCTACTTAACCCAACAATATGGATATTCTATTAATACAACTATACACAAAAAATACATGAAAAATTGCATTTCTATGGCGTTTGTTTTTTTATCATTGTTTGAAGTTGTCGAAAGGACAAGCATTTTGGGTGGCATTCCGAGATTACACTAAAAACTACCTTTCTTCATAGTAGTACAAACAAATATAAACACTAGCAAAAAGACCATCTTCTAATACCAAACTATAATAGGAGAACTTTAAAACCTTGGTTTCACAAGTCCACATAGGCACTAGCTTCATGCCTTATATCAGTCTTTGGAACTAAAGTCAAACTGTGATGTGTGGTTCTCAAATATATCATTTCTATTCAAAACCAATCTTAAGTTCTTCTATTTTAGTGTTGTATGATAGAAGCAAAAAAAATTGAATTTAAAAATCGGACAACTTTATTTATTTTTCCCTCCATGCCACACTTTGGTTGTATTTGTTTTGTTGTAATTTATTCATACAATGAATTTTTATGATTTGTGTTAAAATAAATATTATAAAACAAAATAAAATTTGGATAACTATAACAAATTACATTAGAAGGTAGCAAAAAAACAAAATTATAGAGGCTTTGGCAAATCATACTTAACCCTATAAAGACAAGGGTGGTCTAAATTCTCAAAATTGGAAAGATGTATTACAAAATATAATTTAGGATATTAATTTAATAATAGATTTCAAACTAAAGTTGTAAAATATAATCTATATATCATGTCTATAAGGTTAAAGCAACTCCTACACTAACCAATATTTTTCAATAAAATTTGAAACTTGAAATTGAAAATAATTTTAAATATAGCTTATAGATTTAACGTATTTAATTCTTATAAGAGTTTTTTCTTTAAGTTCAAAAGATTAAATTCTATGTATGATATTATTTTAAGATTTTTATTTTAATTATAAATTTAAATCTGTGGAGGGGAAACATTTTGGAATCGAAATTTTTATTTATTTAGGTCAAACATACCAATGTCTTTTAAACTATAGAAGATTTGGAAGAAAAAATACTTGAAAATCTATATTGTATAAATTTTAAAAGAAAAGATTAGAATATTCAAACTTTTTGATGATCAAAAAACACGATTTCATGTGCTTGAAACTTGCTTTTGTTCATCATTTGTTTGAAATTTGAATATTAATCTAGTCTTATAGGAAAAAATGCATTTCTAATGCACCATGCAAAACAACTTGACACAATATTTTTTAACCTTGATTGTTGTGAAATTAGAATTGTCAAATACTATCATCAAAAGAGCATCAAATATCACTTAATTTGTAAATCATTTCATAAACTAGAGTGTTTTTTACGGGTAGTCATAAATCTTCTAGAAAAAATATCATATGAGGTTAAAATTTTTAGTTCAAGTTAAATTTTTTTTGAAAACTAATATGTACACATGGTTTACATGGTTTTAATTAAATATTTCCACCATTAGAATTGACATGTTTCAAGTCTACATTAACCACCAAAGTCCCAAAATCTTTTTTCGATCAAAATCCATTCAAAATTGCCATTTCTATTGGAAAGAGCAAGAAACTTTTGAATTTTTTTTAAATACATCTGATTGTAAGATCTTGTACTACACTAGTACAAGAATGTGTGGAAAAAATTTCAGGAACTTTGACCTTCTAGATTTTAAGAAATTTGCATTTTAAGTGATGAATTTAAGATTTTTTTAAAGAAAATGCTTAGGGTGTCCCAAAACTAAGATTGTCCATAACTTTCTCATCACTACACTAAAATTAGTGAATAGTGTTGGGTGATAATTAGTGTTGTTCCTTGTTTTTTTACCCCCAACACTATTTTCCAACTTTTTTCCCACCATTCCAACTTCTATATTTTGTTCCCATCTAACACTAAATGCACTCTTGTAGAAATGTTGAAATGACCAAATTTTACTATAGAGCTAAAATAGTGTTAAAATGGATAAATAATGTTCTAACACTAATCTTGCAAATCACAATTAGTGTTATTGTTGACAATTAATGTAGCCAACACTATTTACCAATTTTAATGTAGTCCAAATGGAATGAATCAAAGCTTTAGACGTGGAAAAAAAATATAATCTTTGAGAAAAAAATTAAAAATTAAAAAAAATTGTGATTTTTTTGGAGATGCCCTCGAGTTGCTTTTTGGACTCATGGTGGCGTAACTTTTGTTTCCGGGCACCAATTGAAATAAAAATTATATTCTCAGAAAGCTAATTTAATTTTCTATCTCCAAAAAAATTTGTCAAAAATTGAGATCACACAAGCCTACCCAAAATCCCCAAGAGTCCTCGTATGAACTCTAGGGGTTAAATCTAAGGAGTGTCTTGCCCTACTAGAGCAAGCCGCAAGGGGCCTCATGGCCACTATTTGTGCTTTGCTTGTTTGTTACTCTGCTTGTTAGTCTTGTGACGGGTGGGGTCATTAGGGTTAGTTTGGGTGCTCTCCGCTAGGCTTTTTGTGCCTGGAGGGCTTTGTATTTTATTTTTCTTGCAACCCATGCCACACACATGGTTCTGGTTTGATGAAAATTATTACTCCATCCCTGTAGTAAATATTTTGTACAGTCTAAAATGTCAAGAACTTCAGTGTCCATCCAACTTTTACCAGATCCCAATTTGGAAAATAGAAACTGAAATCATGGGAAGCAAAATGGGCAACTCCAGTTAAGTTAACTTATGTCTTGATTTAGCAGGTTGGTCTGAAGCTCTTGGATTTCAGAACCCATTCCAGAAGGGCCAGGGAGAACTGACCCCCGGTTTTAATTGTGAAAAAAAGCCCCCTATTTTTTGCCATGATTTTTTATTTTTCTACATTGTCCGTAGCTAATTTGGGGCCGCTAATTGCAAATCTGAATTCAGAATTTGCAAAAAAAATTCATCTGATTGTAGATAAAAAATTCCACGGTGTTTTTCCAGGGTTAAAATGGGGCAATGAGGGGGTCAGTTCACCCTGGCCATAATGCAGGCCCCATATCCATCTTGCAAAAGACAACATCATATGAGTAGTGGCTACATAGGGCAAATTATGTATTAACTAGTAGGGACTAACCTACCCTAACCCTAATACCTATCCTACCCCAATCCTAGTACCTACCCTATCCTACCCCAACCCTAACTCCAGCCCCATAGGTGTGGTGACTAATAAGTTAAGCCCAGAGAATACCAACTGTTGGGAAGCCGGAATATCCCCACTACTCAGCTCAGGACTGCAGGCAGGCAGGGCCTGTGGTCTGCATCCAACTGAGATCATGAGCAGCAGGAAACTATATAAACTTTCAACCCTTCAATGACTAAGAAGTCCAAATTGGACCCCACGCTGTTAGAAGCAATTTTGAAGAGTTTATATGTACTAGATTTTTAATACTTATTTTAATAAATATTTACTTAAATCAATGCATGCAATGCTCTTCACTCAAGCTAATGATATAATAAAATTTTCCATTTCCGTTATACGTTCTACAATATAAATACTCAAAGTATGCAATTTAAAATCATGAATTTTTAGTACATAAATAAAGGATTAATAATAAACATAGTGTGGGAGTTGCTTCCAAGGTGGGGGCACAGGGACGCTTGGACCCCAACCTAGTAAGTGAGCCCACCCCCATTGACCCCACCCCACCGGGACTAAGGGCCTAAGAGAAGCAAGGTACACTAATGATGATAAATAGTGTTGGCAACACTAATCACGAAGCATAACACTAATTGTTAACAATCCGGTTAATGCTACCAACACTAAATGTCAACATAGACACTATTTGTCAACTATTGGATATAAATTTTTTACAAGTTTACATTTAGTGTTTCCTAACTATTTCATCAAAATGCAAAGAAAAATGTAAGAACCCAAGAACCTATGACATGCTCAAAAAAGTTACTACTTAGAAAAGTGAATACAACACTAAATGCCAACTAATTGAAGTTTAGAGTGACCGAGATAAAAGTCTAGGTAACACTAATCACAACATAATACTATTTATCATTATTAGTGTAGTGGTCGTACTTTCTATATTATCTTACTCGTTGAGAGAGGAAGGAAGGAGGGGAAGGTAGTTTTAATGTTACCAACTCTATATACAAACTACTTGACATTTAGAGTGTGTGGGGTAAAAAGTCAGGTAACCCTATTAGTAACATAACACTAAGTACCAGTGGTTGTACCTTATATATTATCTTATTTGTTGGGTCCCTCCTTCAGTTGGTCCCTCCTTCAGCTCTCAGCGGCAATCCAGGCCCTAGTTCTAGTTTGCTGTAAGCTAAGCTAATTCTCCCCCCTTTCCATGGTAGGCCATATTTATGGAACATGACATGGCTGACATGCCCCAGCGAGGGACCAACGACCACAAAAGGGAAGGGAAGGGCCCAACCACATTCCATCGCTGAGGGAAAAAAAAAGAAAAAAAAGGGGGGGGGCCTTAGGAAGAAGAAAAAAAAAGAAAAGAAAAAAGGGGGCCTTTTGTGGACTAGAGAATGTGCATTCTGCAACGTTAATGCTTAACCCATGAACGACGCTGCGGCCATTTTCTAGTTGATGGGTGACAGAGAATCTCTGCGTGTAGGACAGACAGAAGCAGTGCAACTATTCACTGTCTGAATTTTGCATGAAAAGGGAGTAGTTTGATGTCCGATGAGTGTAGTTGCAATTTTTTTAAAACCCCTTCGAGGGGATGTTTTTCTGTGTCGAAAATCACTTGAAATTGCCGCTTCTGCTGTGTTCACCTGGGGAAACCTGGAAAAAGTGCCTTTTAGGGAAAAAAAATCTAATTGTAGGATCTTGTACTTAACTTGTTTGAGAACATGTGGTAAAAATTTCATTGAATTTGGCTGTGTGGATTGCGAGATATTTGCATCCAAAGTGAAGAAAATAAACGTTTTTTGACAACTTGCTTGACTAGATTTTTTGGCTTTGAATTTTTTTAACTGGAATTCTTTTGTACTGTTGATTTTGATTTTCTAAGTTTTTATGTTGAATAGTTGAGTTGAGAATCTAAGAAAAACAATTCAACAAAAGAACACTTCATTTTCACTCATTAAAAAATTGTTAAGTAGAAGTAGGTTAAATATTGAAGGATTAAAACTAAATTGTTGATAGCTCTAAGATGAAATTGAAATACAATAATCCCAACAGTTAGATTGTTCTAGAAAACAAAACTAACCATGTCTAATTTATTTTTTTGAAAATTGTAAAAATTGCATTAAAAAATGAATCCTATAAGTGTTGTTTTTTCAAGAAGATGCTTAGATTGTCCAAAAAACTAAGATTGTCTATAACTTTCTCATCACTAGTCCAAATAGAATGAATCAAAGCTTCAAATGTAGACAAATGTGTAAAATTTTAGAAAATTTTAAAAATACATATATATTTTGATATTTTTTTATTTTTTTGTACTACCTATTGACCTCCATTTTTGGCTTCTCGTACCATAAATTTTTCTCCCAGGCATCAATTGAAATAAAAAAATTATACACACACACACACACAAAGTTCTCACAAAACCGCACATCCTCAAAAAGTTTCAAAAACATTCACTACAAATTGAGACAATAGGAACCTACCCGAATCCAAATTGTCTCTTAAGGGGACAAATGGTCCTTTAGGGGTGAAACAAACAATTCTCACAGTACCGAAGCAAATGATTTCTATGGTGATCAGCTTGTTGTTTAAGGGTTAAATGACGGGCTAGTGACCGTGGAAATCATCCATTTTGATATTGTGGGAATACTTGGTCTGAAAAATCCAAAAGCACTCATTGGAAGTTAAAATACTCTAGAAGATCTTCCTTTTTCACACAAAATTTTGAAGATGAATAGTTGCACTTCCATCCTACACTAAAGGATTCACTACTAGAAAATTTCGTTTTTCTGTTGTTTTGGTCGCGTTGATCCGGTCAAAATGTGACAGAAATCTGTTGAAATCAACAGATTTCTGTCAGATTTTGACCAGATCAATGCGACCAAAACAACAGAAAAATGAAATTTTCTAATAGTGATTCTTTATCATCCATACATCCACCTCAATGTTTAAAGGTTAACCCCTAAAGCACTAAATTGTGTTTTTGTGGCAATATAGCGATTTTGGACAGCTCACTATGAATGGAATTTTTACTATTTTTTTCTAAAATTTTCACACAATATTTTTGTAAGGAATAGCTTCAAGGCCCAACAATTTTCATAACTTTTGACTACATGGTTAAAAAGTTATTGCACAATATGTCATTTTCATTGCTTGGCGGGCAGCTTGGGTAGCTCAAAAAACTTCTTTAAAAATCACTTTAAAAAAAATAAAAAATGAAATTGGCTCTTTAGATTTATGTCTAAGTGGGAAGCTTTGAATCATTCCATTTTAATTATTGAGATGAAAGTTATGAGGGGGTTTAGTCTGTGGATAGGTATGGTTTTCAAAGACTCCATACCTACCCACAAACTAAAACTCCTTGTAGCTTTCATTTCATTAATCAAAATGGAATGATTCAAAGCTTCCCACCTATATATAAATCTAAAGAACCAATGTCAAATATTTATTTTTTTAAAAGTGATTTTTAAAGAAGTTTTCTGAGCTAACTGAGTCAAGAACTAAGTTGCCCACCGAGCAATGAAAATGACATATTGTGCAATAACTTTTTAACCATGTAGTCAAAAGTTATGAAAAATGTTGGGCCTTGAAGCTAATCCTTGGGTACATGTTGTGTGAAAATTTCAACAAAAGTAAATAAAAGAATTTTATTCATAGTGAACTACCCAAAATCACTATATTGCCAAAAAATGCAGTTTTTACCTTTAGGGATTAAAAGTAGTTTCCATGTTGTTCATGTGATGTTCCTATGTAGAATTAGACCTCCTTGTAGAATTGATTGTTGTTGAACTCATTTTGTGTTCTAATTTTCCCTTGAAAATGCTAAAATCGGTGGAGATTGCTCTTAACAAGAAGATAGGTAAGTTGGAGTTTTTTTAAATTATATTTTACCAAATCCATCCAAGTGAGGGATGAGGATTTTTCAATATTTTCTTGTTATAGTAAACTATGAAATACAAATAGAACTAATACAATTAAAAATAATATAACCAAAGTCTTTATCTTATAGATGATTGCCACATGAATGGCATGCACCACTGGAAGGCAAAGAATTTACCTTGATCCTAATTCCTACTATTTCTAGCTTTGAGCCGTTGATCTTGGATATGGATTTAAACCTTGAAGGATCACAACCTTTTCTTCACCAAAAATCACTCAAAATTGCCATTTTTATTGCAAAGTGTATAAAATTATGAATTTTATTTTATTTCGTTTAAGGCATATCTAATCGTAAAGCATTAAATTAGTGTAAGCACATGTGGAAGAATTTTTTTAAAAAGTAGGCCACATAGATTGCAAGATACTTGCATTTAAAGAGAATTTTTTTTTGCACCTTGTGTGGTTAAATTGAAAAAATTGAATTGAGAGTTTGGAAAAAAAGTTTAAATAAAAAAACTTGATTTTCATACATAAAAAAATTGTTGAATAGAAGTAGGTACAAGATAGAAGGAAAAAAAGGGAAATTTAATAAATTTTGGAATTTTCAGATTCCATAAATATGAATTCTGGATTTTAGGGTATAGGTGGTTATCAATTTTCGTTGGTCACTATTGACCAACTACAACATAACCGTCTTGCAAATCTATATTTTTCTACCATGTATACTACATAATAGTACCGGTATATCGGCTACCCACCGATACTTCTGTTGATGTCTTCAAGTTTCAATCAAGGCTTTTGGCAATGTCTTCAAAATGTTTTTTTGGTCCATAAATCCTGAATAACTCCATAATTTATTAAATCGTTGATAAAAACTAAAATTGTCAATATCTCTAAGATGGAATTGAAACATACTAATTCCAATGATGAGATTGTTTTAGCAAACAAACTAAATCTTGTGAACCTTTTAAGAGTCTTGCTTCAGGAAAACCAGTTGAAATAAAATTATATTCTCAAAACCAGTTTATGTGTGTTTTTATCTTAAGAAAAAGTTTTAAAAAATCATGACAATAATTGAGACTATAGGAGCCTAACCAAAATCCATTTTGTTACCCAAGAAGACAATGGTCCTTTAGGGGTTAATTGAATCTTTAGGATTTTAATCACTTGGTCTATAAAGGGTGAAAATGGATACAATCCATTCGGTATGCTCAATGCCTAGTAAAAATGCTAAAATGTATTAATTATAATAGCCAAAACTTTTGAATTTATATTTGGAGTTGGAGAATCCCAATTAGCAAGAAGAAGATACAAAATACAAAAGTAATTGACTATAAAATAAGGAATATTTTTTTAACCTTCAAAGGATTGGGGCACGTTTTGGACATAGATTGTTAAAACTACAACTTTTTAGAGCAATAATGCAAGACTTTAAAAAAATTTGTACAAACTTATAATTGACTACTACAAGAATGAATGGAAAAAAATTCAAAAACTTTGATTGCGTAGATTGAAAGATAATAAACGTTTGAAAATAGAATAAAAAGGATTTTTTGACCTTGCCTAACATGGTCAATACATGAGATTTTTGCACTAAGTTTGGTTTTGGGGGGACATTTGCATCCTACCCCAAAAGTTTAGGATAGTATAACTTTTGATTCAAGCATCCAATAAAAAAAAATATTCCCACCAAGGGGATACATATTCACACCTTGTATCAAAATTTCATAAACATCCAACCAAAATTAACTTTGAGTGCCACTATCCAAAATTTCTTGTGTATATTGAACAATCACTTGGTCCTTCAAGGATTAACTCTAGTTTCTACTCCAATTTGAAGAATGGACCTATAACCATGGTCTACTAAATTTTCAATTATAGAATTACATGACAATTCGATTCACCCCATAAATGTTCTACACTAAAATATACATGAATGGTGAAAGTTTCCAAATTTACTAATTGTATTGTGTGTTAGATATGAATTTACTCCACTTTTTCTTCAAAAATTCTTGGTAATTTCAAATTTTTATAAAAAAAATCTAAAATAAATACAAAATTTTTCATTCATAAACAATTGAAAGATGAGAGCATAGAAAGTGAAGAATTTTGATGTTTGATTTAGTGATTTTAGGCTCATCTTCCAAGGGTTAATATGTCACTTTTAAAGTAGCTACAACGTCCTCTCAAAAGCTTGTTTCACAACCTACCATAAATCCTCTATATTCATTCAATTTGCCAATCTTAGACATGGCTATGAATATAACCATACCAAATTCATCAACCATTAATTCTTGAAAACATTGCAAAGGGAACTCATGTTTGATATTGATAGAATCATCCTAAAAATCATGAAAGTCACCTTGTCTTTAATTTGGTCCTTATTTTGCTTTTAATTTTAAATTGCATTTGAATTTTTATTCAAATTTGATACTGTTTGAAATGACAACGAGGCATGGTGAAGTTGTGATGTAATAACTGCATTTAAAATGTTTACGTTTAACAATGATCAAACATAAAAGAAATCAGTGCACCAGACGGACAAATGCATTAACCCTAGACCGCCCAAGGGGACAGATTCTGGCCGTTCATAGTTTGGAACTACAATTCAAAGTGCTGTAACTTTTGCATCCATTGACCAAATTTAGTAAAACTTGTTGGAAAAGTTGCGCATACTAGTCTAGTTTGTGTAGTAGAATTTTCAGATCAATCCAAGACGAATTGAGTTTGTGAAAGCCATTCAAAGTTCACATGTTCAGTTTGAATTCAACACTCTGCATTGTCATGGCTGCAACTTTGAAGGCTTGTATCTCCTTCATCCAATGTTTGTTTTCAATAAAATTGTTGGATTTTGTTCCACTAGAAGTCTAGTTATTGTGATAAAATTTTCATAGCAAACCAAGTTGCTTTGAATGCTTGGAAGCAATTCAAAGTTCAAAACCCTAGCATTTTTTGGTTAGTATGCACTTCGGTGGCTTGTTACTTCTTCATATTGTGTCCATTTTCAATTCAAAGTTTTTTGTGAAAGTTGTGCATACTTGCCTAGTTTGTGTGGCTAAAATTTTGTGTTAATCAAAGAAGTAACAAGTGACTAAGAAGCATTCTAGTAGAAGTAGGTTCAGCCTTAGATGTGTTTTTTGCACCCTTTTTGGCTATTTTTTTGACATTTCAAAGTCATTTTGCAAACACAATGAGTCACTTTCATAAAAAAAAATTCCACCAATGAGTTTGTATGTTGATTTCAAAGCACATTTTAGTTTAAATTTTTTTCATGTGAGTAGGTTTAGAAATCAAATTTCACCTCCAATGTGTTTTTAGGAAAATTTTAGCATCTTTTTTCAACACTAAAACATTATAATCTTTCAATCCGTGCGGTCAAATGACTCCAAATTTGATCCACATCATTTACAATATGTACACTACAAGATTGTACGGTTGAGATTTTCATACCTTAGCGAGATATAGACTTATAAGGCTTGAAAAGCAAAGATGTTTTCATACCCGAAATGGCCTTGGGCCTTCTAGGGTTAAGATGAACTAGATTAAAAAAAACATGACCAAATTTTGTAGCCTTTCAAAAGAAAACTTGACAATCCTTTTCTGCTGCCAAAAGGATAAGAAACGCAATTTTAAATATAGATTGCAGCAAATGTAAGTAGCAACATTTGACATTGACATGGAACATTTCGAAACCTTGTTCAAGCAACAGCAAAACATTAGTAGGTTTCAAGATATGTCAATTCAATGAATTCAACAAAATTTGTGGTACTGGCAACTGTGAATCCCACTAATCACTGCAAGAGGTAATTACAGCAGAAGCATTGGTAATGATAAATTTACAGTTTATAAAAAATTCCCATCCGTTCAAGATACAAGGTCCTCAGTCTCTGCAAGACTTTTACTGCTTCGTGATTCATTCGTGTGTCGTAAGAAATAAGCTCTTGTTTCAGTCGCAAGGCCTCTTCATACTGCACAAACATGAAAAACTCCGAAATCAATCAAAGCTTGCAAACTATGAGTCATAAGGTTTGTACTGAAAAGAACAAAAGAGACGGGTCATGGTGGGTGATAACCCAACCTGCTCCGAGTCGACAGCATATTTTAGGGCCGTTTGCAATCGTGATTGATTTCCAACAATGACATGCATGCTCTTCGACAGCTCAGCTAACCACTCTACATCGCCATCTTGGTCGCGTGCTACAAGAACAAATCATCAAGTGTAAAGTATGAGTGATAGTGATAGGCAGCCTACTAAAGAGAGCAAATAAGTGAAATTGGGAGAACGGAATCGAACGCTGATTATGATTCTTCGTAGCCTTGGGATGCAGGCAATATTATGCTGACTCATAAAGTGGCATAGCGAAAGAGCATAGAATATGATGCAGATCCCTTCATTCGAAAGCTCATTCTTACCTAGAGGATTTATCAGCATGCGGTCAATGAAATCTCCGTTAGCTGAAAGTAATGTCTCTAACTTCAAGAAGAATGGTTGGCGGTACCGCAACGCTACAGCAATGGCCTAACACGAACCTGGCCCGGGTGAGTACTGTAAAAATATTCAGAGCCATCAGAACCGTGTAACGAAGAAGAAATCATGTGAAAACATATAAATAATAATACAGTACCATTAAATCTGCATCTCAAGTGCGTACACAACCAAGAAATTTGCTATAGAGACGACCGTCACCTGTGGAAATGTGGAGGCAACCATAGTTTTCGAGTCAGTTCTTTCATCCAAGACTAAAAAGTCACCGCCTCCTCTTACATTACTAAAGGAGCTTACGTATATTTTCTGAAGGTCAAGATCATTCAAGTTTCCCATCTCCTCCAACGCTGCGTTCACAACAAAGAAGATAAAAAGCCTGAGACAGGCGCTGGTGAATCCTCTAAGGTATCCACACCTAATTGCAACACTTTCAGTAAACCTTGCAGTTGTGCCAAACAGCTTCAAATGCATTAGCAATTTAGAAAACCGCTCTGTAAGTGAAAGAGATATCTAGGGTCAAAGTTATGACTACTAGTCAGCTTTAACCATTCATAGACTTACGTCGAACAAACAGAATTGAAATTGCAAAAAACTCCTATTATCATTTTTTGCCTCAACCTCAACCGAAGGGGTACCATGAGGAAGCCCGCCTTTCTCGACAGCAATCCTGATGGGCGAGGCAGCAAGGGCATTAAGGAAGAGCGGAAACTCCAAGTTTTGAACAGAGGAGTGACCTTTGGTGATGGGCAGACATGTCAAACCAATAATGCAGCCTGCAAACAGAGTAATTGCTTATTAATCTGGGACGTGCTCATAGTAACACCTCCAACTATGAGATTCTGCAATACAAGTTGAATATAAAATTGCTCCAAAGTCGGCAAATCAACACTTGAAATTGTACTCGTCAAGCATAGAGTCGAATTGTTCAGAAAGTTCCTCAAAACAAGTGAAGACTTTACCGACTGTAAACTGCTCCCTGAAATTCTCTCGTCTGTTAACCCCTACGCGCCGACAAGGCCCCTCGGAGGTTTCTCAAGTCACAAAACCCAACTATAGTGCCCACATAATGGCCAATTCATAGAACTAGGAACCATATGAAAAAAAAATATTCATCTCCTGGCGTTGTCCGATCACAAAATGAATTAAAAATCAAGTGAGCTATGAGCCTTCGAAATATGTAGCTTTAAAAAAGTCAACTAAATTTGAGTTGTCCATAAATCCCTGAGATGTTGTTTTATCACGAGTCATTGTTCAATTACATTGACTTTTCATTCTAAGCATGTAAAATGCACATTTCTATGTACCCTTCCAAAAAAATATTCTAGATTCATCCTGTCATTCAAAATTAAGAAAACCTGAACATAGTTTCTAAACTTCAAATTTTGATTCCCTACTGTGAAGCAATGATAAAATATAATACTAAAGTCGACTAACAAAAGCTTTCAATACTTGACTTCATTTTGGAATTATCGATGAATTCCAAAAGGAGATTTTGAGAAAAAAGAGGTGAAAAAGGTCCTCACAAATGAGAAAAAATGCAAGGCGTTTAGGGGTTAACAACACATCAATTTACTGCTCATTCATACAAATCAACGCTACCAGAATTTTTACTGAAAATTCAAGTATGTGTGCAATCTAGAAACCGAACGAGTAACATTCAACTGAGTTCTTCAAAATCAGGGGCGCTACTGGGTATTATGCAAATCAAGGATATGAGCGTAATGGTACGAAAACCGTCAATTATCCAGATGTAAAACGTATCCTGAGCACATACATTGAAAGAAAACACTCCAAGCAGGCACCAAATCGAACAATTCATCAACTCCCACAGTAACACACTCAGCCGAATAATTAGGTCACTCCAACGGAAGCGACATTGAGCACTCCCATCACAATGCTCTACAGTACCCAATTTGAATTATAGACTCCTATCACTATGCTCTACTCAATTTGAATAAGAGTCCCATCATAAAATTCTAAAATTCATCAGAGCCCGATCAAATACCTCCATCCGACCTCGTAATGAAAAAAGCAAGAATGGCGAGAGCGCACCGTGGTCCACATTATGCATGGACGACGCCATGACGTGCAGATATCTGCTGCCGTCCTCGGCCACTTCCAGACACGAGGGCAACCCTAAACTCCCATCCTGTTCATCTCGCGGGACGTGATCTCGCATTCCGCCTTCACTGGCTTCAGCTCTTGCCAGCACGCTCGCCATGCGACTGCATTGGGATGAAGAAGAAGTGATGGGAGAAAGTCTTTTCAGAGTTCTGGAGGTGCGAGATGTAATAAGGGCAGCGTTTCCAGAGGCACGAGGTGGAACTCCGGGGAGGAGAGCGAGGGAGGTAGAGGAGGCGCAGGCGGCGAGTGTGGACATCGCCATCGCCATGGCTCGCAGTGAAATGCGAAGGTCATCTCGCAGCAAATCACACTTGCGGAAACTTGGTCAGGATAGAGCAAGGAAATGGGCCTTATTAGTGTACAAGTGAAAATGGTGTTTTTTTGCATTCCCAAGGAAAAAAAATTTGCTGCTCTCAATTTTGACACTATCCTCAAGGCTGAAAAATTGTTTATTTACTATGAATTTTTTTTTTCCACATGGTGGTCTCTTTGTTAATAACATGTGTACCAGATTTGAAAGTCTAAAGATTCACAAAACTAAAAATATTCAAAATCTACCTATATGTCCTCTATCAGCCTCAATCATTGGTAATTGAGCTTCACAATAAAATGACATAAATCATAGAACTTTGTACTACTATTGGTAATTGAGCTTCACTCTCTTTCAATAACTAGCTATAATTATTATTCTAAGTTTCTAGGACATATCTTGGTCAAATTGAACAACATTTTTTAGAATCTTCAAAAGATTCTCAAGTGGATTGAGATTAGGAGAGTTCGTAGGCTTTTCAACAAGGTATATTTTTTTTCCATTCTTCACATAATTTGCTTCAATGGATTCCAAGATTTCTTCAATTTATGTGTAAAGTTTCATGAAGATTGATTATCTTCAATTGATTCCATAAACAATCCTTGTGAAACTTTACACATAAATTGAAGAAATTGACCATCATAGGCCAATTCCATAAACCTTTAACACAATGTCAATATTTAGAGATAAAGAAAAGGTTTTACTTTTGTTTTTCGACAAATGTATACCAAATCATTAAGAAGTATGACCACTTTTAAAAGTAGGAACTATACAAGTTGATGAATAGCACTTATATACAATTCTTCGAACATGAATTTGTCTAAAATAATTCTCACAACTATATTCATGTTGGTAAATCAAGAATGTCTCCATTTCATAATTAAATCATTAGACCTCCAAGTTTGGTATACATGTTTTTAACATAGAGATGATTTCATGCAAAAAATTCCATCATAAGTATATGATATTTTAGCCCTCACAACAAATGAATGTCACACTTGGTAGCAATGAATTTTCCCCCCCTAGAACTACAAAAAAGCCATTTTTACTTGCATCTTGTTATCTAATGGAGGTACAATGGAGGTACAATTACTAACAACATCTTGAATCCAATCAATATATTAGTTTGTCAAAATGTATTTCTAACTTTTGACTTGTATATAATTAGAACTTGATATTACTATTATTCAAATTCAAATTTAGGCATAAAGCAATAGCTTTAAGACAAGCTAAAAGTGAGAAATTTTAGAGGCTTTAGCAAATCATGCTTATTAAAGCAAAATTTTGTCAACTACACTCCAAGTATAATGTGCAATTGGGCAAATTTTTCTTGAGTAAGCATGATTGCCAACATTCCAACATATAGTTTTTAGACCCATCTATATGCATAGATTAAAGTATAGTCACTCTAAATCCCCCACCCCCTACAATTGTTTTTGTTATCCCTAAACCCTAGACCATGTATTTTTTGTTAAAGCATTTAGGATAACAAATGATATGAGATAACAAATTCTTATATGTTGTATTTCCATATTTGAATATCCATATTAGTCATATATCACCATATTTTTCTTTCCATATATGTATCCACATATACCAAATATTGTATTTGTATTATTGTATTTGTGTATTTATATTTGTCATATATTATATCCATATTATTTATATATTTGATTTGAACCCATATTATATCTTTTCTAGAATTTATTTCAAGGGGGCTCATATTTTTGAGGGCAAAAGAGTTTGTTCCTTTTCAAAGGAAACCCTGTCTTATTATGACTCTACACCATAGAAATGCTCTAAAAATTATGATTTTGGAGGAAATAAAACCCAAAATCTAAAATAATCAAAACATAATTTTTACAAATAAAATATTCAAAAATTTATAAATAATAGAAGCCTATTGTTTAATGCATGAAATCACAAACTTGTATAATATTAGGGTGCTTTAAATTCATAATGCAAAAAATAATCCACTTAATTAAAAAAATTCAAATGAAAATGGATAGTGAATTTAGTTAGGGTAGTAAACTTTTTAGGTTTGATATTCAAAAATCCTCTTTGGAAATATCTCACAATGCAAATCATTTTCATCTCAAAAATAGCTTTTTAATTTCAAAAAGTAGCCCTTCTAAATAATTTCAATATATTTATTTATTTATTTGGATAATTATTTATTAACAAAAATATTAATATGGAAATGGATACAATGCACTAGTCTTTCAATCTATAAGTGCTAATTTAATTGTTTTACAAATAGTGTGATTTTGTTAAATATATATATCCTTACACCACTAATACAAATTGGGGTAGTGAGTGTCCATATGATGAATTTACTTAACCCCTAATGACCCAAGCAAGGTGCACTTTCAAAATGGGCCAACAATCCTTCATTTGTCTCAAAAACAAAACAAAATGGGCCAACATTGCCAAGAATTTGAGCAATTTATTTGCTCACTTTTTTAATAAGATCGGATAGAATGTAACCATAGGATCTTAGAGTCTACATTAAGAGTGAGCACCTCAGAAATTTCAAATTAGTTGACCGTACAATTTAGGAGATATTTAAGTTTGAAGTTTTATTTGAATCTATGAAAAAGTAGGGCAATGCACTTTGAAGGAGTATATCTTAGTGAGAATATTTCAAAGTGGTAACCTTTTTGTGTTCAATGAAAGATAAGAGAGTTGAGAATGTTTGTGTACAATTTTACAACATTCCAAGCATTTTTCAATTTATAGTAGAGCTTGCAATGCCAAGTGGTCACTGAAATGAGAGTACGTTTGTTAGAAAAACAAGAATGGGACACTTGTGTGCTCCTTAAGCTCCTTGGATGTGTCCTTTGTGAGGTAGATCTGAGCTTTCTATTATATTTTTTTGAAAGATCTGACCTTTTTGAGGTGGGTAAGAATCGCATCAATTGGCTGACTTTTCAGTCCATGCCCAAATCCTGAAACCAAAAAAATGAGTTGTGAACTATATTACACCACTCAACTTTGAAAAATTCCACAAGGCGGAGTTTAACTCAGAATTTGATGAAACTACTGCCATTGGATTCATAACATAGTCTATTTTTCAGAAATAATGTTTATTTAAAAATAAATAAAAGTTTGAAAACAAAAATCTCAAAAAAAGAGGGACAGCGACCAGAATATACCACTCAAGAGAAATTCTAACCTTTAACCCCTAATGACACAAGGGTGTACTTTCAAAATGGGCCTAAACTAGCAAGAGCTTAAGCAATTTATTTGCTCATTTTTTTCTTGAGATTGGACAGAATATTACCCTAGGATTTAAAAGTTTACATTGAGAGTGAGCACCTCAAAACAATATAGGTTAGTTGTCTCCATGGTTTAGGAGATATTTAACCCCTAAAGTCCCAATGCCTTTGTTCATCAAAACCCACTCAAATATGTCATTTCTATTGCAAAGAGCAAAAAACTTTAAAAATTGTTTTTTTAATTTATTAATCTGACTGCAAGATCTTACACTATACTAGTATAAGAATGCGTAGAAAAAATTTCAAAAACTTTGACCTCATAGATTGCAAGATATTTGTATTTAAAGTGAAGAAAACAAATCTTTTTACACCTTAATCAATTAGATTTTTTGGCTTTGAATCTTCCTATTTTAAAATTCTTACACTATTGATTTTGATTTTCTAATTTTTTATGTTGAAGAATTGAGTTGAAAATCTAGGAAAAAATTTCAACAAAAAAACACTTAATTTTCACTCATTAAAAAATTATTAAGTAGAAGTATGTTCAAGATTAAAGAGATAACTAAACTGCTAATAGCTCTAAGATGGAATTGAAACACAATAATCCCAACGGTGAGATTGTTCTAGGAAATAAACATAATCAATTAATCATGCTTAACAATTTTTTTTGAAAATTGTGAAAATTGCATTCAAAAATGGATTCTATAAGTTATTTTCTTGAAAAGATGCTTAAATTTTCTAGAAAATAAGATTGTCCATAACTTTCTCATCACTAGTCCCAATAAAATGAATCAAAGCTCCAAATGTAGATAAAAATATAATCTTTGAAAAAAAAATTAAAAATTAAAAAATTCAACTTTTTATGATTTTTTTTGGACTACCCTTGAGTTTTTTTTTTACTCATGGTGGCATAAATTTTGTTTCTAAGTACTAATTGAAATTTAAAAAATGATATTCTCAAAAAACTAATATGAATTCTTATCTTAAAAAAAAATTCAAAAATTTATGCCAAAAATTGAGATCACACAAGCCTACCTGAAATCCCAAGAATCTCATGTAGGGAGTTTGGGACTTTAGGGGTTAAGTTTGAAGTTTTATTTGGGTCAATGGAAATATAGGGTAATTATATACTTTGAAATGCACTTTGAAGGAGCTTATCTTTGTGAGAATATTTTGAAACTATGCCTTTTGTGCTTAGTAAAAGATAAGAGAATTGAGAATGCTCAAGTAAAATTTTACAACATTCTTAGCTTTTTTCAATTCATGGTGGAGCTTGCAATGCACGATAGACACTCAAATGAATGTAAGTTAGTGTTTCTAAGAAAAAAAGAATGGGATACATATCTTCTTGAACTCCTTGGATGTGCCCTTTTGGAGGTGGATCTCACCTTGCTGAGGTGGGCAAGAATCACATTGGTTGTTTGACTTTTAGTCCATGCCTACCTCCCCAAATGAATTGTAAACTACATTACATCCCTCAACTTTGAGAAATTCCTACTTGTAATTTGGATAATTATTGTCCTTACCACATGTAATATGGTCACATATTTTACATGTATAGTGTTGTATTTGACCAAGATAAGACTTTGAATGTTAACCCTTGAAGGTTAAAATTCTTGAAAAGGATTTTTTAAGATTTTTGTTAGATCCCTATTATGTCAAATTTACTACAATTTTTTGAATTTTTTTGGAGCTTAAGGAATATATTAGCTTTACGGGAATATCATTTTTTTATTCCATTTGGTACATAGGAGAAAAAACTATGCCCTCCTAAGCATAGAATACTTGATTATGAGCAACAAGAGGAAATACAAAAATTAGAAACTTATTTATTTTAATTTTTTATTTTAATGTCTTATTAAAAATCTTTGATTCATTCCATTTGGATAAGTGATGTGAAATTTATAAGGAGTCTTGTTTTTGAGGTAGGTAGGGCATCTTCCCCCAAAAGAATGTATTAGAGTTTGTTAGTGAGTCCAATTCTTACAATTTCTCAAAACTAAAACATCTATAGGGTATAGATTACTTTGTTGAAACAATGTGACTATCAAGATTGACATATTTCAATTCCATTTTAGAACTA
Organism: Climacium dendroides; assembly: GCA_950106755.1. Classification (NCBI taxonomy): domain Eukaryota; kingdom Viridiplantae; phylum Streptophyta; class Bryopsida; order Hypnales; family Climaciaceae; genus Climacium; species Climacium dendroides. The sequence goes on along the minus strand of OX467087.1, from coordinate 4,612,899 downwards.
TTAATGATATAACTTTTTCCTCCAATTTATTATTGCATCTACTTTATAATTTTTTTTAATAATTTTAATTTTAGTTTTTTCAGATTACTTTTCCTAAATTTTCCTATTCAATTCTCTACCATAGAGATTTAAATCTCAAAACTTTGTAGTGCAAAAAAATCAATTTAAGGATCTTAAATCTAAAAACCTAGTTGAACAAGGCAAAAACTTTGTTTTTTTCATTTTGAATACTAATATCTTACAATCTACATAGTCAAAGTGTTTGAATGTTTTCCACACCTTTTCCTACAAGAACTTTGATAAGATCTTATAGTTAAAGATGTGCAAAAAATGTATTTTTTTCATCATAGCTCCTTATTCTAGAGATGACAATTTCAAAGTGCTTTCAAATTTGAAAGCTTTGCAAGGGATGAATAACAACTATTTTCACCCAATTTTTTTTTGACTTATTAGGAAGAGTGGTATATAAGAGTGGGACCAAAAATTCAGTGAATGATGGTAGTAATATTTTTAGAAAAATGTGGATTTCCAAAATTTAAATCCCCATGAAGTGTATTTTAGATGATAGCAATATTTTTAGAGAAATGTTGATTCCCTAAATATGAATCACCGTGTAGTATTATTTTGGCAATTTGTGCTCTTTTCTTTAAATCTAAATTTATGCCATAAAATTTATCTTTTTTGAATTTGAGACCAACTATTCAAATGAATTTAATAAAGTTCTAGTTTCTATTCCAATTATTATTTTTTTAAATTGCTAAATTTGAATATTTCATTGCAATTTGAATGTTGGATCTATTACCATGGAGTGTTGGTTTCTAACTTTAGAATGACATAATAAATGTTTTTGCATCAAGGTGTTTTATATTATAAGGTACACACATAGAGAAATTTTCAGATTTTTTAAACATATTTTGTATTTGATACAAATTTTTTGCACTTTTTATTCAAAAATTTACAACAATTCTAAACTTTCACCAATAAAATCTTGAATTTTTACTACTTATACAGGATATGGAATAAATCTTTGAAAAATAAATTAATAAATTTAAATTCATATATACTTGCAAAATGGGAGCTTATAGATAAAGGATGTTTGAAGTTTGAGAAAGTAGCTATAGGCCTGTCCTTTTAGGAAAAAACTTTAAACGATTGTGGTACATTTGGGGCATAAATTGTAAAAAATTGCTACTTTTTATGGCAGTGAGAGAAATTTAAAAAAAAAGACTTTTTCCAAAATTCCATTGTACAAATTTCTATTAGACTATTATGGAATGTGTGGAAAAAATTTAGAAACTTTGACAACACAAATTGAAAGATTATAATGTTTGAAGTTAGAAGAAAAAATCTTTTTTTAATCTTGTCCAACTTGTCTAGTAGACTTTAAATCCTCCTACACTAATATTTTCACATTATACATGGTTCTTTTTTTACATTTGCATCTTATATCATGTAAAATACATACTTGCCAAATTTTGAAATTATAAGACGAGTTTTGCACATATTGCTTGAAGTTTCCCCCTAAATTCAAGGAAGCATAACTTTTGATTCAAGCACCCAATTGGGAAAAAATTATATTCCTACCAAGGGAATACATATTCACACCTCGTGTCCAAAATTTTAAGAACATCAGTTAAAAAATGACTTCATATGCACCTACTTGAAATCACTTATATACGTTCAATAAAGAACATTTTTTATCTTTTGGATATTTTCTATCTTTTGGATAGTAGCTTTGTGCATATTGAAGAATGGATAATTTTCATTTGACTTTTTTGTGCAATTCTTTTGATGCTATAACCACATCATAGAGTTAAATTTAAGACATTTTACTTGTTTTTTGAATTTAGATTCTTTGTATGCAACTATATTGACGCTATATTCACATCATAGAGTTAAATTTAAGACATTTACTTGTTTTTTTGAATTTATACTAGCGGTTGGTATGCTACGCATTCATCATTAAAATTTTATAAATTTTTTTATGTATTAGATAGAATGCAGATAAAAAATTTCAATAAATCTTCAAATAAAATGACTAAAATCTTTGTATAATTTTGTTCTAAGTAAATATATATTGAAATGTACAATAGAAATTTATTGAATGATGAATGAAACAATGGTAAATACTATAAAAGATACACATACATTAGAATGCATTAAAAATTTGACTCCATTGTTACAAAAATTGGCAACTCAAATTGAAGAATTGAAATGTAGTTGGCGCTTGCTATGCTTTGCATTAGCCCATTAAAATTTCATTAGAACTTTTATGTATTAGATAGAATGCATAGCAAGAATTTCAAAAAATCTTCAAATAAAAATTACTAAAATCTTCATATAATTTTTTTAATAAATAAGCATTTATTGAAATAAACAATAGATATTTAATGAATGATGAATGAAATACATCCAATGATGAATATGGTAAAAGATACACATACATTAGAATGCATTAGAAATTTGACTCAATTGTTACAACAATGGCAACCCAAATAGAAGAATTTAAAGGAAAAACTTGCAAATCTCAAAAGCTTTGTGAACAATTTAATTATTGTAAAATCCAAAATCAGTTCAATCTAATAAATTTCTCAAATCATTTGGTAGTAGCAATAGAAAATTGAAATCAGAAGCTCAAAGCTCACAAAAACACAAAATCATAGAAATGCAAATAAAAAATAAAGCCAAGAAAAGCAATGGAATTGCTAACTTTATAATATCACCATATTGATCCTCTTTAATAACACCTCAATTGTAACGACTATATTATTTCTATAATATCACCCTTTGTAAAAAGTGATATTACAAAGGTGATTGTGAATTGCTATTCTATTTCTGTAATATCACATTGTGTGAAAATATAATTTCTATGTATGCATGATTGAAAATGTTTTTACAAAATATTTAAAATAATTATTTTAAAGACTTATTGAAATCATTATCATGCATTCTATTTGAATATATCAAAATTTTATGAATATGTGATACGATGAATGCGTAGCATAGCAAGCACGGGCCCCTAATATTAATGATAGCATTTGTGATATTATAGAGGGACTTATGATTTTAGTAGTATGATGGTGTTGTTTATCAAAACAATGGTATACTATCCAGTATTTTTCTTTACTTTCAGCATTTTTTTAATCTTATACTTGATTTTGACACTCACAACAATTTTTGTTGTTTTTGAGAAAAACTAAAATAAATGAAGCTTTTGAAGTGCCTCTACTAATTTTTTGAAAATTCCTTTAAAATAAGCATTTTAGTGAAGTTTGAAGTTGATGATTCAAAACCATACTTTTGAATATAGAGTGATACAAAAATTTTCTTTGTACTACAACGTTCTATACTATAATGTACTTCTATTTTCAAAATTTTAGATTTTTTGAACATGATTTATATTTGATATGAATTTTCTTCATTTTTTCTTCAATAATACATAAGAATTTGGAATTTTCACAAAAAAATTTGAATTTTTTATAAAAAACATTAGATATGTGATATCGTCTTTGAAGAATACACTTAGTGAGGGACTTTCAAGTTTGACTAGACAGTCATAGGCTCCACCCTTTACGGGTTAATCCTTAAATGTTGACAAGGATGTTTTTTGTACAATGGATGACAAAGAATCCTCTAGTAGGAGAGAAGTGCAACTATTCATCTTTGGAATTTTGTTGTGGAAAGGGGAGGTCTTTTGCATTAATTTGACTTCCAATGAGTGGTTTTACAATTTTTTAAGCGAATATTTCACACAAGGGAATATTTCACACAAGGATGACTATCCTTAAAGGGTTAAAGTACAATCAAGGTAGTCCATTCTTAAAATTTGACCTTTTAACCTATAACAAAATAGATGAGTTGTTCAAGGGTTAAGAACTGATTATATGTGGGGTGCTAAACTCCTTGAAACAATTTTCAGTAAATTTTTGTAGGAAGGAGAATGGAATTGGCATTCAAACCAAGTCATTTCATATCTTTTGAACCTTTACAAAATTAGTTACAAATTTTTGAAGCTGAAATGCAATGGTCACTGAAAAGCAACCGCCTCTTGAAATGTACACATTTGATACATTGAAGAAAGCGAAATATACCTCTCTGTTAGTGGTTGCTTTTAGACCAGGGTCGCTTTTACAGCACCCTTCCCTTAGCAAGAGAAAAGCAAGGGATGTGCAGTCGATGGACACGGACAGAGAGAGCCTCTGACTCTGTCCACACACTCCATCACATCGCCTCCTCTCGGATAGGCAGGGCTCATGTGTTTGGTGTTGAGTCACTACTGATCAAGTTGCACTCTTCCGCTTATCAAGTTATCCATGGCCTCAGTGCAAAGTACTGCAAAGCGGGGGTGTCCCTTTTGAGAAGATAGTATCAAGCTGTGCTGGCCCACTGAGGAGGACTGTGGAGTTTCAATATCTTTTCCAGGTGTAGGTGCCTCTTAACTGCAATCATGGGTGTACTCCAAATTACAAAACTGAGCCCATGTGAGAACCACTCTCACTCAAAAAGCTAGACCGTGCCTATGCACAGTACTGTACAAATGAAATCGAAAAATGTAAACAAGAAGGCTGCTGTACGAGATTTGGGGGAAAAACGTCACTCAGAATGCAATCGCTCTTTGTAAGTAAACCAATTTCATGAAATTGCGCAAAAGAATTGTCAATGGATGTTTCTTCAACCTGTAACCAACTAGCCGTGCTACCATTTCTGCGCATTTCAGATTTGTCCTCATCAAAGTTTCCTGCACTCTTACCCCCAACATGTTGCAGAGACAAGAGTAAGAAACAAGTGGAATGATTCTATCTTCATTAGTGCTACAGAAGAAAGAAGAAGAGCGCTGCCAGGCCTATTGGATGAATGAAGAGTCTGTTTCTTGACGGACCCCACATCAAAGTCCACTCACAGCAAAGAAACACTGTAGTTATGGTTTGAGGATGTTTACCTTAGGTTTGGACTCCAGTTCGTCAGATGCTGTGGAATCTCAAAATGTCTGCAATGAATCAACCCTGCTGGCACCCTGTCATGGGGTCCTCTCACTACGAGTCCTACTCAAAGCCTGGAAAACAGGCTTAAGGTGCGTTCAAGTGCCCCACAGAGTCTCAAGTGGATATGAAAAGAAGCACCCTCTGTTAAGAAACTACGGTAATGCACTGAAACTGAATGCGACATCAAGAAAGGCACCTAGTCACTTGCTTTCGTAGCTCGCCTTGCCCTCAAGCTTCAAATGCTTAAAAATTCTGCAGACAATTTCAACCCATTACGCAAGTAAGTTAAGCATGGTACGTGCGTGGTGTGCTCTACTGGCTGTCACAAGATGGCCCCCCCCCCCCCCCCTCCCACTCACTCGTCCTCTTCCAGGCCCATTTCAGCAATCTTGAAAAGCAAGATTGGCCCCCACTTTCACAACATTCAGCGAACATTGAAAACGAGGGTTTCTGAGAGCGAATCTTCATGAGCGCCTGTCCGTCCGTCCGTCCGTCCGTCAACCCAGGCAGGCAGGCCACCCACTAACTTCGCTACAGTGAAATTATTGTGGAGGCATGGCAGGGATAAGCTATACAGCCACCAATTCGACTTCTATACAGTTCCTATGATTGCAGACTACTTCCACTTTCCCACTCCATTCCCATTCCTCGATCGCATACATTCCATTCCGTTCCTGAATCTGTCCTCCATAACAACCTGGCTGTCAAATCTTGACTCTTCTACTTCTCCTTAAAGATATTCGGGGAAAGATATTTGGGGGAACTGAAGAAGCCAGCTTCGTTGGGCATTTTAGGTTTTAATAAAAAGGAGTCAAAGGGCGGTTGGCTGGCTACGTAGAAACAGAGGAAGGAAGGAAGGAAGGGATGCAACCACGACCAGACTGACAGTCTGCTAGAAGTACCTATTTAGATAGCTCATAGGGAGACCTACTGTGGACAACAGTTGCATGCAGTGTTGATTGAAAAAGATTCTCTGTTTCTTCCCTCCTTGCTTAGGGAGAAGTGCCAAAGCTAACTGGAAATAAGTGGGTCTATAAAACCACAATGGGTCCAAATGAAAAATCCACATTTATATTGAATAAAATATTTATTCTTGAGAGAAAAAAATTCATTTCTTTTGGCATTCTTCCTCATCCTTGTGTTTGCACACATTGAGTTTAATTTCTCAACAAATTTCCCATATTTTACAAGCTAAAATGTTTATCCCTTGGGGATGTTGTTGTCTACTACATGCTCTCTCCTGTTGTATACAAAATTGAGTAGCACATGAATCCCATTCAAGCTGTAAATTTCAGACCAAGTCATAGACATACTACTAGTCAATTGAGATTTTGGGGGGAATTTTTGAGTGTTTAGTGAAGATCAAAAAAATTCAATATACGGACAACATATGCCAACTCTTTGGGAGGGCAACATCCTCGAGGGATAAGCTGTAAACGAGGATGAGACATTTTTTGGTTGAATGACAAAGAATCTCTCCATGTAGGATAGAAGTACAACTATTCATCCTCCAAATTTTGTTTGAAAAACAGAAGGTCTTCTATAGTAGTTTGACTTCCAACGAATGTTTTTGCATTTATTTTAAGCCAATAGTTCACACGGTACCAAAACAAATGATTTCTATGGTGACCGGCTTGTCTTCCAAGGATTAAACACTAAATGAGTGTCAAAGATAGAGGTCACCATCTTACTATCCAAGGTTTAGAAGCCTAGAAGTGGAAATCACTACTTGACTCCAAATGAAGAATACAATGCCACAATTCCAGGCCAAATCTCTTTGTTGAATGCCATACACGAGTCCAAATTTCCTTGTACCAAGTGCCATTATTTCACTCTTGAATAATATAAATGTTGACAAATGAGTCCCATGTTTTCGTTTTTCCGTTGCCACATTTTCCATCACCCAAAAAATCCAACGTAACCATTCTAGAGCCATAGATTTCAGAATTTATGCCTCACCGCATATTCTATTCAAATCCTCCCCCCCCCTTCCAAGAAAAGAAGACCGACAGTCAGTAAGCAACGTTCCTTCGGACTCCTTCCCATCGTCCCCATAAAGGAACTTGCCCCGTTCCTTCCTCGATTCCTTCCTCCATTCCCTTCACTCCAAAAAAAAAGATTCTCTCTCATTTTTCTTGCCACCCAGGAGACGGAGGCTCACAATTACCATGCGTCCATTGGAACCTTTAAAAAACATGTAAATTTTCTTGAAAAAATTTGAAAAAATTTAAAACGTGGGCATGGTCTCAACTCACAAATGGGTGGAGGAAATAAGGGCTGCCTCTGTGCCCGGAGATCCGCTTCCGAACTGTTCATTAAACATGCATATGTATTTTTACCACTCACGGCACATCCAATGGCATATCCTATTATTGTTGTTATTAATATTTAGTCTGAAATCACTCAGTTATGTCTGTCCCACTCTGACGATGCCAAGTGTGTGGATTGTGTGCACTGGCTGAGACTCAGCCTCTCTCTCTCTCATGCCGCTATGCTAAGCTTATCTCAGTCTGCAATTAAAGCGACCTTTGATGAGCTGATTGCATTTGGGGGAAGCTGAAACTTCTGGAAAACAGTGTTCAGTAGAGTTTCGAAGGAAGGAAAGGAAAAATGGAATTGGCATCGAACCCAAGTCGTTTCATAGTTTTTGGACCTTCGTGGAGTTTGTTACGAATTTTCAAAGTTCAAACGTAGTGGTCAAATATAACTAAGAGCTGAAATGTACACTGTTGGTACATTGGAGAAAGCAATATGTACTGCTATGTGTTAGTCAATCCTTTGTTACATGAAACAAATGAGAGAAAATGTAGTCAACGATTTTTTTAGTGTTAGAAAGAACGTTTTTTTTTTTAAGATTTCAATCATTGAAAGTATCCATGAATAAAAGTATCTGGTTACTAAAATTTGCATTTTTTTTCCATGGATTTTAACCAATGGTTATACTTTGACTTTCTGAAAGTAAAAAAAATATTTTGAAGACATCATGTACAGTAAGTACAATCCCTGTTAGTAAGTACAAAATTGGTCGTACTACAAATCAAGTTTGGCGCCCTTGTGTAAGTAATATTATATTAATATCCTTTATTTTACAAATCGAAATTCAAAAACCCTTGTTATTTTTTAGAAGAAGTAATTATCATCATTGTGATTGGGAAAATAAAAGATTTACATTAGAAAAGGATGCTACTATCAAGTATACGGCGGTACCTTTGGTACCGTAACGAAGTGAAATACTATGAACGGAAATAGGCTTCCAGCGAGGGACCACCTGGCAGGCCCCGCCTTTCGCCACGTCCCCTACCCGAGCTCACGCGTACCCGCCCTGGTCGGTTCCGGTCCCAGGTTCCAGACGCCGGGTATCAACACACGAAGCTGGAAATGCCGCCTTCCGAGGAACGAAGCCAGAGTAAAGGTTGGCGACGAAGACGCTGTCTGGCCATTCAGTTGTCGTCAAATGTCGACAAACTCTTGCACCTCTCTTTCCATCCCTTATAATCTGTAAGCCCATCCGTGTTTTCAAGCACTCTTGAGTACATACATTCAGATCTGCAGTTGGATACTCAGTGAGATTTGCAGTTTGATCCACAGTTGCGCAAAGGATAAGACGAGGGTGTCTGTTTTCGTTGAGGAAATCGCACTGGTTTCGAAGAGGAGAGAGCTTTGAGTCGGATTGCGAGTGTGCTTGAATTCTGTTGTTCAAAAGATGAGGTGTAGTGAGGTTCGGTGGACGGATATGTGACGAAGACGCGGTGACAATGGAACTGAGCCTTGGTGCAACAGGATGTGGATGCGTTTCTTGTCAGCTTACGAAAGTATGAGAAATTTCACGTACCAGGTAGTACGAGGCCTCTGTCTCTTGCTCTACCAACCCGTCGCTGCTGTTGCTGTTGCTGTTGCACGACGCTGGCATGGCAGACTGAAGTGCGGAGTTTCTTTAGAATATTCGAATATTTTTGGGGAGTTTTTGTGCCTGCGAGTTCACGGTCTTCGTTTCTGGAGCGTTTGTGATACCAATAATTGCATTTCTTGGTCTTGAGTGGCCTGGTTCTTCTGTCTGTGGAGCGCCATTTGTGTAGGGCTCCAATTGTGCGTTCAACGAAAGCGCCCGTGCATTTTGTAATTTTGTAATTACTAACGCTCTTCTGTTTTGTACCCTGGTTTGTGTAGACTCTATTTATGGAATCGGTGAGAAAGAAAGAGCTCACGAAGTTAGCGCAACGCTAAGAAAGGCGAAGGTGAGGTAGATTCCTTAGTCGGACCAAGAAAGAAAGCAACCATGAATACCAAAGTAATGCCGACCAACGTGGAGCGCACGCGGGTTGGGAAATATGACCTCGGCAAGACCTTGGGAGAGGGCACATTTGCCAAAGTGAAAGTGGCCAGGCACATTGAGACGGGACTGAGCGTGGCCATCAAAATCTTGGATAAGGAGAAGATTCTGAAGCACAAGATGGTGGAGCAGATTAAACGAGAAATCTCGACCATGAAACTGGTGAAGCATCCCTACGTCGTCCAGCTCCTGGAGGTTAGTTGCAGTGTTCCATTTCTTATAACTTGGGGAAAATTATTTTGGTTCTTTTTCTCGTAAAATGTTAGGGTTTGTTCCTCGGGTGGTTTGCCACTGAGGAGGGGTTGTTTTTGACTGTTTTCGTACTTTCATTTGCGGTGGAACAAGAAGAAGAAGCTAGGTTTTGATAATCTGGCTCTTTCGCAGGTCATGGCCAGCAGGACGAAGATATATATTGTGCTGGAGTATGTTACAGGTGGCGAGCTCTTCAATAAGATCGTAAGTTTCAGTGGGCTTTCATTCCTTAGAGGAGAATCTTTGACGATTGGAGTAGTTCTGTACTTTTTTTTACGTTGATTTTTTCTGTTTCTTCTTTCGGTATACCGTTTGCCGTATTGGTCTCCCTTTCATGCTTATTGCTGTCGATTTACTCTCTCGGTGCGATTTCAGGCTGAACAGGGTAGGCTGTCAGAGGATGAAGCACGGAAGTACTTTCACCAGCTCATTGACGCTGTGGATTATTGCCATAGCCGGCAAGTATATCACAGAGATTTGAAGGTATGTAACCTCAAGTGTTCATTTACACGTCGGTTGATGTATAAGACAGGCTCGTTTTTTATTGGCATTCTGAATTGGGCTGCGAAGTTACACTGAACTCTCTCTAATTGCACATTCCCAGTATATCCCAACTCTGCCAAACACTGATCTCTTTCTGATGACATACTCTCTAGTGACGAAGGGAATGTCATTAAGTAGTGTCACTAGCGAGTGTCACTAGAGAGTGTGTTGTGTACATATCTGATTAGATAACTGCTTCATATGCAAGTTGTGCACACACGTGATAGCTTATTTCCCCCCTTTAGGCAGTGCAATTTTCTATAGCCTCCGTTTGCATTGTGTTTAATACCTTCATTTTGGATTGGTCGCAGCCAGAGAATCTCCTTCTGGATGCAAAGGGTAACTTAAAGATTTCGGATTTTGGCTTGAGCGCGCTGCCTCAGCAATTCAGGGTGAGTACTTGTATTCCCTGCATTGAAGAAGCATGACTGTACGTTTTGTGAGCACGACCTCAGCAAGAAATGTCCTTTCGTAAATAATTGGATGTGCCGGACATGCCAAATTCGTTGCAGCCTGGTTTGACTTTTCCTCTTTTTCAGGAGGATGGACTGCTTCACACGACTTGTGGAACGCCCAACTATGTGGCTCCAGAAGTTATCATGGACAAGGGCTATTCCGGAGCTACGGCGGACTTGTGGTCATGTGGTGTTATCTTGTACGTTCTGATGGCCGGCTACTTGCCCTTCGAAGAGCCCACCATTATGGCTTTGTACAAGAAGGTACATTCGGCTTTTACAATTTGAAGTTGTACATGGTGAATCATGATGAGAATTCTCGTGATGATGTTGTCTGAACGGTTTTGAAACGGTCTAATGCTGCAAACACCGTTTTATTTCTTCAATCCTTCGAGTGCATTTTTTGTGGGACCTGTCTTTCTGAAGATTTTTGTGTTTGACTGCAGATATATCGAGCTCAATTCTCTTGGCCTCCCTGGTTCTCGTCAGGTGCTCGGAAATTGATTTCAAAGATCTTGGATCCCAACCCTAGAACTGTAAGTCACATGACTGTCAGTACCCCTGTTGTTTTTTGTATATGTCACTTTCAACCTCATCTTCAGGTTTTAGACATGAAAAAATGCATTTTCATGAACCACGTGCTTAATTACCTCCGTGACTCTGGTTGCAGCGCATTACAGCAAGCCAAATCCATAAAAACGATTGGTTCAAGAAGGGATACACTCCAGCGAAGTTTGACAGGGAAGCTGATGTTAGCTTTGATGATGTGGATGCTATCTTCAGTGGATCAACGGTAAGGGCACAGATCACCCTAATAGTTAGTAGTGGACGAATGCCGGTGTATTGTCTATAGCTTTACAAACATAACAGGATTTCAGTAAAATTATACTGTTCTGAAAAAATTAGACATCGTAAAGGGAATCTTCTCCATATGGAAGCATCTGTGTGATCACTATGCGCTTAGGGAGAACTCACCTTGAATTATAGAGATAATCCTTTTGATAATGTCTAAATGTTCTTGAAGTAATCTAAGTTGAATACATGTTATAGGAACAACGTGTACAATTATCTTGATAGAGTGGGAGTTTCTTGATGCCTCTTTTGGTTTATGAAAGTAGTCTAGCTTGCTTCTAAGGAGTTTTCTATGAGTTTGTGTTGGAATTGGCAGTGGTCATCTTTCACTAATATTTCAACTTCTGCCTACTGTGTGAAATTCAGGAGCACATGGTCACAGAGAAAAAAGAAACAAGGCCAGTTACCATGAATGCCTTCGAGCTCATCTCTATGTCTCAAGGTCTAAACCTCTCCGGTCTCTTCGAGTCGAAAGAGGTAACATCTCAAATCCGATGCACAGCTGAGGAATATGACCCCCAAGGACCAAGATGCTTATAATGGCTATAGAATGGTCAATTTGATTGACCGTGTTGTGAAAAAAATAAGACCAAATATCATATTACCAGAATTAGTAAGAACAGTGCCTGTATAATAAATAATAAATAAATTGAGCAAAAATATGTCCCCATATGACTTATTCAAAAGTGCTAAGGAATACGTGACGCCAGAGCGTATTTAGGTGTTAAATACTCCAAATCGTGTGCTAAGAGTTTACTTGTGTTGGGTTTTGATCTGACTCTGCTTCTTTATTACAACAGTGTTCTCTGTGCTGTCTTATTGTTCATTTTACCTAAGCTGGTCTGGTATTCTTAAATGTCCTACAGATTCCTGAGAAGGAGGAGACGCGATTCACCAGCAAGAAATCTGCTAAAGAGATCATTGAGACCATTGAGGAGGCTGCGAAGCCCTTAGGCTTCAATGTTCAGAAACGAGACTATAAGATGAAATTGCAAGGAGATAAGCTGGGCAGAAAGGGGCATCTTTCGGTCTCCACTGAGGTGTTTGAGGTGGCGCCGTCTCTCTTCATGGTTGAGCTACAGAAGCACCACGGTGACACGTTGGAATACAACCATGTAAGTTTGCAATTGTTGCTACTATTTCCATCTTGCAGAGTTTGGCTTGGAAGTAACAGGGTTTTCAGTAAAATTAGATTGTTTCAAGAGCATTTATAAAGAAAATCATAAAGAAAATCTTCCCTATAAGTCGAGGAGGTCCTCCAATGGTTAGTGATTATACAGAGACGTCCCGATGGTACATTGGGTTCCAGCCCACCATTCTTATGACCCCAGGCAGATCTCCCCTTGAATTATGGAGAAGATTTTTTTTTTGTGATGCTGCTCAAAAGCTCCTGAAACAATTTAATTTTTCTGAATACTCTCTTGAAATCTCATTGGGACGCATGTGCATGCTTTAGAAACAAAGTTTCCTGCGGAAGATGGTTTGCTTTTTCTGCTTGGTTCTGAGAGTTGTATTTTACTGTTAAAAATTACGCTGATGAATTTTCCACCTTTTCATTTGTGTTTCGTTTTTGACTTTTTTTGTAAACGTGGTGTTGTTGCAGTTTTACAAGAATCTTTCCAAAAGTCTAAAAGACATCGTGTGGAAAGCAGATCCTTTGGAGGGTGAATCCCCTCCAAATGGACAGAAGTAGAAGCTTCCGCTATGGCTTTGCCAGAATGCTTGTGCTGTGAAGTAATCACACTTCTTACCTTGGTAACTCTAGTGATCTCGCCTGTGGGGCAATTAGATGACGCAGCTTTGCTGGACTGCAACAAACTCCTCGCTCTTTTCATTTGTAAAATCAGTTGGAGAATTGAGTTTGTTTTTGTATATATGATCAATGATAATGGTCAACAGAGATTTCTGTCGAAACATATACGTTGCAAAACGCAGGGAGTAAGTTAGCGTACGATTCTTTAGCTGTCGAGGGAGCAGTCAGTCGTGGTAGTCAGAATTCTCAGACGGTTAGGGAAATTTTTCTCTGAGTCTTTTGAAGTAGGGTAATATTACTTATTTGAACCTGTAAACTAAACACCAGTTGAAGGGAAATTCATTTTTTGGTTAGACTGCTGGCACTATTGATTATGTTCCTTCTTTTTTTGGAACCTGTTTTCTCCCAAGTACTCACAAAATTGTTAATGTGGTATTTTTCTGGCCTTAAGTCTGGACGCGGTCCCAATGACCAAGGTAGTCACCATTTTTTGATTCTACAACTAACAGTGAAATCATCCATCTGACCTTTTAGGTCTGCACAGGATTAATTCCTGACGGAATTAATCTCAGCTTCTTTCCTTTGTGCAATGTCAGTTCGAGTTAGTCGAAACAGGTTGTTTCTTCCTTTGTAACTGGTCAATTGTGACTGGTCGAGACCGGCCTTCTCGCCTTTCGGTTTTGACATCAGGTCAGGATCTTCAGCCCCCTTCGCGATTCAGAGTAAGATTTTGAGGTGCAGAGTTGACTCCTGGCTCTCGGGCCTGTCGGTCTGTCAGTGCCAGAGAAGGTATTATACTTTCCTAGATATTTAGTAAGGGATTTATCACTTAATTCAAGGATTGGGGTTGGTTGAGGAGCCACATAAGACAATTTTGTTCAATGCAGGGTCTCGATTTCAAGGATGCAAAAGGGATCCCTTCTTATATCAGAGCATTTAACCCCTTAATGTCCTCATTCATTGGATGATTGGATTCAAGAGTTCTAAAGTGCAAATTGTTTGATTTGCTACAATGTTTAACCCTAGAAGCATGTTGTACTCCGAAATGGTTCAAAGCAAGCACCTATTGCTCCAATAATTGGAGTATTTTGGTCCAAAGTACAAGAATTGGAAGGAATTTTTTGGAAAACGTTTGTAGATTGAAAGATTATGAAGTTCGACCTGAAATTTTAAAGTGTTGACGTGAACAGGCAGCTTTCAATTACGTTCTCTGAATATGCACATATATGCATAAATGGAATTTTTTGAAAAATTGGATTGCATAGAGCAGAGTTTTGAGTATGTGCCCAGCGATCCTTGCCAAAGTTTTAGGCAATCACATCATGAACTTTGACCATGCAATCAGTTTGGGTGTTTTGAGAGCCCAAATTTTTCTGCCCCAGTCAGCAAACTAATAGTCGACTTGTAACACTGCCCTTCAAAGCATAACACGGAAATCAAAACGCGTCCAACTGTAGCTACTTGTAACGAGAATTTTCCAAAAACTTCCATGAAATATTGTTCGATTCCACAGCAGCCTCAGAACGTTGCTGCCTCTTCATATGTTTCCGTGTTGCAATAACTTACGGCCTAATCGTATTTTACACAAATTAGATCAAGTGGATCATGTGGAGAAAAAGGGGAAGCCTCAGTCCCTGTTTCAGGATCATGTGGAGCTACGTTAGTTTCATCAGATCCAATGGAGACATGCTAATTTACCTGATTGCTCGGTACTGAGGCGCTGTCAATGTGGCCCCGTCCACGCGGAATATTTCTCATTTCTTCAGAACGTTTGAACTCCCCACGGGAACTGAAAGCTTGGTAACTGCACCTGACAACCTCGGAGGAACCGAGGAGCTTTCCCGTTGAACATCTCGCCCAAAAGCGGCGACGTACCTTGTGGCCATGTCTTCCTGCGCCTGATCCAAAGTCGGCATTGAAGAGCGCCCCCACCCACCACCCACCACCCACCCTGCACAGCAGCACAGACAGACAGACAATTGCAAAATATTGGGCCTGCTACAGGGAGGTGGGGAGGACGCCAGATTCGATGCGCCTGTTTGGCGTGCATCCATTGATGACGCTCTGACTACCCAAATTTGTTCCGAAACTTCATCCATCTCGCGTAACGTCGACATCCCATTCACCGAGCTTTGACCCTTCACGCTGCACAATATGCTCAACACTAGATACTAAAATGAAATAGGCTCGATCGACATGCATCCTTCCTATTCCTCTTACCATGGAAAGTTAGCAACCTCCCTTACCATGGTACCGCTTTTACGGTAAATCTCAAGGGCTGTGGAGGGGATGATTTGAACTAATCTCTCAAGAAAACAAGTGACGCTGAAATTGACTCGACTTCCCTGCCTGCCGGTGCTCAGGTGGAGTATGCGCTCAACAAGTACCTCGCTCATCAAAGAGTTGAAGTCCATAGCTGGCTGAAGATTTCGAGAGGTTCCTTTTGTCAGCTTCTACGACAGCATTTGACACTTCAGAGTTCCAGCCGGATGCCTGAATTGAAAATTTTCAAACAGATCTACAGAATACTTAAGAATTGAGAATTGCCTCACATAATTCCTACTCACTAGAATACTAAAATCTTATCCATTACTCTTGAAACCATTTGGGAGATGATAGGAGTGCACTTCATCCACTGGAGCCTAACTTCGGTTACCCTGACTACAGTAGTGGTTGTACACTTTTGAATTTGTTGCCACCTTTTGTGCGCGGTGTGCGTTCGGGAAATGCTTGCCAATCACATATCGACGTCGGATTTTATGAGAACTACCTGCAACTGAATCACTAACTGAAAGTCCCTGGATTTCTTGGCATTAAACTTTTACCGAGTCATTGTTGAGACATACAAGCAAAAAAATTCTGATGTTGAATTTAGAGATATATTAGAACATAATAAAGGAATTGGGCTAGAGCAAAACTAAGCCGCTCCAATGTTCGAAACCGCGTGTTACTTGCTTTCTTTTGCACAAGGAGAGTATTGCTTTTATAGAAGTTGAATCATTCTTTAGGGTTATTCACAGAAGAAAGACAAGATGGACTCCGGGTTGTCCTCAATCTAGATGTCAAGATAATTATTCCCGTTCTCGTTCCCGCCCAGTTTTGATCTAGCTCAAAATTTTATCGAAATGCAAAATTACCCATTTAGCATTTGTCGAGGAAGACTGAATTCAACACGCATCATTTTGTTTTCTCATATTGCTAACAGTTGAATTACAATTCACGAAGCAACTAATACACCTGAGCCAGGGATCGATGTTCTCTCCCACACTCACACACAGTTTGTTTTCTGGTGTGGTTTCTCAATTTGTTCCCGTGTCAGAAGCTTCAAAAGGAGGACAATTCGACCATAGCCAGATTCTTGAGAGCTTTCCAAGGGAGGTTGTAGGTTCCAATGAGGTAATCACCGCGGCAGTCGATCCTGCAAACGCCGTTTCTGGGGCAACTGGTAGCGTAGAAAGAACGTCTGACAGGATTTCTTGGTGAAACTTCATTAGATTTCTACATTAACCACCAAAGGACCATTGTCTCTTTGGGGAACAAATTGGATTTCAGGTAAGTAAGTACAGTCTCAATTTTTGTCATGATTTTTTGAAACTTTTTTTTGAAGATAGAAAGATTGGTTCTCTTTGTGGGAATGAAATTTTTTTTTTTCCAATTGATACCCAAGGACAAAAATTATGCCTAAATAAGCTCAAAACACGGGAGACTGGGTAGCAAAAAAAAAATTCAAAAATTTGGACTTTTGAATTTTGAATTATTTTTCTCATAGATTATATATTTTTTGTCTATATGGAAAGCTTTTATTCACTTCATTTGGATAAGTAATGTTACAATTATCAACAATCTTGTTTTTGAGCAGTCTAAACATTTTTTTGAATTTTTTTTTTGTAGGATTCATTTCTAAATGCAATTTTATAATTTTTCACAAAAAAAAGTCCACATGGTTTAATTTGCTTGCTAGAACAATCTTACCATTGGAACTAGTGCATTTTAATTCCATCTTAAAGATATTAATAATTTTTTTTTCTATCTTGTACCTACTCTTTTCCAGTAATTTTAAATTCAAGAATAAAAATTAAATTTTTTTTGGATTTTTTTAGACTCTCAACTCAATTCCCCTCCATAAGGATTTAAACCTCAAAACTCTACAGAGCGAAAAAATTAAGTTAAGAAGGTTTAAAGTCAAATAATCTAGTCCTGGAATTTCAGAAAAAAAATTTGTTTTCTTCAGTTTAAATACAAATATCTTGCAATCTATGCTATCAAAATTTCTAAAATTTATTACATACATTCTCATACTAGTCAAGTATATGATCATACAGATAGATGTGCAAAAAAGACAATTTTCAAATTTTTTACTCTTTGCAATAGAAATGGTTGTTTTGAATGTTTTTTGGCAAAGAAAAGGCCTTGATCCTTTAAGGGTTAAAATACACATTTCAAACATTTAAATTTTTGCACGTGTAGTAATATATATCTAAAATTTCATTTCATTTTTTCATAATTAAAAACATCTAATTGCATTTTATTTTATTTAAATAATAATAATTCTATAAATATCTTAGTAATTATAAAAATGCTTTAAATAATATGAAATTTTAAAGAAAAATAAAAACAATAGCGACAAACATCATAGTGTAATTGATGTATTTTTTGAGCTCACACTAAGAGATGTTCGATAGAGAAAGTGCAAAAGTAGTGTATTTTAAGCATTCAAGATGCTATATTTTTAAAATTGTCCTTTGAGAAAATTGTACTCTAAGAAGATAAAGCACAAAAAATTTGTCTAAATAGGAGAATTAAAAATGTGCAAAATCTCTGGAGAATAAATACATTAATGTTTTCATTTGTTAGAAATAGGAAAAAAAATAATAATTAAAAATCATCCATTTGTAACAACTCTATGGAAATGGTCCTTTACAAAAAGAACCACCAAAATAATACTTCTTGTTTCACATGTTTCAAAATGCAAGTAAAAAAACTCAAATCTGTGAACTTTCATACAATATAGAATTAATTATTTTAAAAATTCCTTCAAACTATAGTTGCTACTCTACTAGAAGACCCCCCTCTAAATTTCAATTCCAAATTCGTTTTGCGGGGGCTAGAAATAGTACTACCCTCCCCCCAAAATTAGCAAGTGTGACATTAACTTGGGGATGTTTTTAGATATTAAAACATTTTTGAAAAAAATTAAATAAGGTGTATAATAGTCATGTATAATAGTCTTCTAGAGCCATAACACCAAATTAATAGTCCATAAACAAGTTAGCATTCAACTTGTGATAAATAATAATAATAATAATAATAATAATAATAATAATAATAATAATAATAATAATAATAATACAAGTGTCTTTTGTATTATTATTATTATTATAATTATTATACACATTGTCAACAACTAAAGCTAACACGAGAAGTATCAAATGAAAAAGAAATCTTTTGAGGCTTATCATGAATGAAAATAAATTTTATGTAGATTTAACCTCTAAAGGTCAATTGTCCGTTGAATGAACAATTGTAAATTGAGGTTGGTTCCATACAGTCAATTTAATTGGGTATATGTTTACAAAATTTTGATGCAAGATGTGAAAATATACTTCTTTAATGGGTATATTACTTTTGGGTGATTGAGTGCATGAATCAAAAGTGATGTTGTAAATGTTTTGGGGAGCCTAGGCAATTTGGGCATCTTTGGGGCATCTTTTGCAAAAACACTCATCAACTTTTGAAATTTGGCATATATTTAACTAATAAAATATGACATACAATTTTATATAAAAAAAACAAATTTTAGTTCTCAAATCATATTCTATGAGGAGTCAAAGTTTATTAACTATGTTTGCATGAATTCAAGAATTTTTAAAAAAAAAATTTCAAGCCCTATTATCTTGCAATTTGTGAAGTCAAAGTTCTTGAAATTTTTCCAACATATTCCCGCATTGCATGGCAATTTAGAGTAAGCTAAATTCTATATTTGCTTCTAAATTTTTTTTCATGAGTTGACCTAGCATCATATACTAAGTTATAAATGGTCAGAAACCTCATTTTTGTATAGAACAAAAATTTTACTACAAGAGGGATTGAAGTTTATTGACCTCATTTTACAGGAATGACAAAAAGTGTTTCTTTTCCACTTTGAACATTATAATCTTTCAACCCATGTAGTCAAATGGTCTAAAAAATTTCCCACACATTGCCTTCCTTGTTTAATAAAATTTTGAGTTGTTGGAATTTTATTTTCTAATACTAATTTTTTATATTGGACAATGCATCAAAAATTGGCAATTTGGGGCTTTTCCTCTTCCAAAACACCCTCTAGCCTTTAGGGGACCTTAAATGATTTGTTAGACACCAAATGAATACCAAAGGTTCTTGAGTCAAAGTGTAGTGTCAATCCCAAAAATTGCTTTGACCCACGTGAAAAAGACAAATGGTCCTATCTTTACCTTTTCTTTTCCATTTGCGATTGTTCTTGCTACAAGTCCACTATGTGTGAATTGGCTTTAAATACTGCAATAAGGTGGGTACATCCAAAACCACACCTTGCCTAAAAACGCCATCATCATCTCTGTGTGCATCTCCAAAAGTCCAAAAACAATATATTTGTTTGTTGAAAAACGATTTCAGAACCTCTACCCAAAAAACTTTGGCCCTTCCTAACTTTTGCATACGGTATCCAAATGCCATGTTCTTTGGTGCGTTGGAACCTCCTTTCCTTTGTCAGCATGAAAACATGATAATTTGAGCATTCTAATAATAGAAACTAGGCACAGTAGCCAAAAGTGGCGGTTTGGGGGAGTACCCGCGTACCTTCTTCACGCACTGCAATTGTACTCCATAGATGTCGAATTGCTCCATCCCTCCATCAGTGTCCAGCTCCTCTCGTAGTGCAACGGGTGGCGCTAGCGGCCAGGCAGGCTTGTGAAGTTATTCCTGCAGCGCTTCGATCCCTTGCACATGACTTGACTGCTTCCAGAGCTTGCCCATGAGGCCGCATTCATTAGATGTTCAGGGCACTCCCCCCCGACCTGCAAGAGAACCTGCGACTGCTGCTGCGACGACGACGACGACGACGGAAGTTCAAACCGGCCTTTGAATGGATCAGTTACAAATTGCAGCAGCAGCAGCAGCAAACTTAACGTAGCTTCCATCAAATTTGATCGTGCCCCAAAACTGAGAGGCTTGCAGAGAGGGAGTCCAGAACTCCAAGTACTCCAGAACTCCAGAACTCCAGATAAAGTTATTATGAGTGTGAAGAAAATTATAGCCAGCCACTGACAGAAACTCAGTTAGTTAATCATTTGTCGACAGGCCTACCCTGTTTGGGAAATGGATTTGAAAAGAGAAGCAGAAGAAGTCCTGATCAGAGGTGCTTCAGAACTGAATGGGTTTCAGATCCATCTGCTCATGTCTCTGCCTCTTCCAGACTTTGTCATAACGAAAATATCCGCGCTGGTTTAGAAGATTCATAAGCTTGGAAAACCTCACTGCCGAAAGGAAGGAAGGAAGGACGGACGGACGGACCACTGCGACCGCGAAGTCAAACGCCTCAAACATTCCTCCGCTCCGGCCGGATCCTCACTTTCTTCGCTATCCGAGGTGAGGTGAAGGTAAGGTGAGGAGGTCCAGAAATCGTCCACCCCAAGAGCTGAAACTGAATTTTGGGGGAATTTTGGGGAGGTGAAGCTTCTTGAAATGTTTTTCAGTGAATTTTCCTTGAAAGACAAGTGGAATTAGCATCTAACCCAAGTTGTTTCATGTTTTTTGGAGCTTTGTGGAGTTAGTTGTGAAATTTTGAAGTTGAAATGGAGTAGGGCTCTAAAATCGCCAACTTCTTAAAATGTACATTGTTTGTACATTGATGAAGGCTATGAAAAAAATCAACATGTATAAATAGTGTACATTTGAAGACGTGAGTGGTTTCAGAGCCTTCACACTTTTAGAACCTCCTACCTTAGTGTGCTATAAAAGCGACCATTTAAGAGCTGATTGACTTTTCGGGGAATGCTACGCTTCTTGCAACAATTTTCAGTAAATTTTTGTAGGAAGGAAAATGGAATTGGCATTGAACCTAAGTCGTTTCATATTTTTTGGACTTTTGTGGAATTAGTTATGAATTTTTGAAGTTGAATCATAGTAATTACTACAAGCGACCACCTCATGAAATGTACATTGTTGGTACATTGAAGAAAGCAAAACATTGACCTATGTGCCATGATTGCTTTTAGAGCATACTCACTTTTAGAGTAGACTACATTATGAGTGAAAGTTCTATGATTTTATCATTCAAAATGAAATCATAAGATTGTCTGATATATGTTGTGAAAACTCTATTTTTTTGTGAAAATTTCAACTATTATTGTGAATTTTGAAAGGGAAACCAAATGAAAGTGTTATCAAACAAACCAAAAAATAATAATAGGCTACATCATATAAAAATGTAGTTTTGAAGAAAAAGATGAGCTCAAAGTTTCAAAGTACACTATTAGGTGTATTGTTTTCTTAATAAGCTATCCCCAATAAAATCAAAATTGGATGAAAATGATTCATTCTT
Organism: Climacium dendroides; assembly: GCA_950106755.1. Classification (NCBI taxonomy): domain Eukaryota; kingdom Viridiplantae; phylum Streptophyta; class Bryopsida; order Hypnales; family Climaciaceae; genus Climacium; species Climacium dendroides. The sequence continues at coordinate 4,591,172 of OX467087.1, read as the reverse complement.
CAATATGGAAAAAAATCATGTTTGACTGTCCAATAGACACTTTTAGTCATAGTCATCTATCTTTGATTAACCCTAGAAGAACTTAGACCCATTGCCAAGGTAGTCAATTAAATCAATTTTGACTTCTAAATGAACAGGGGATTGTATTTTTTTGGTTTCTTCATCTCTTTCATATTATTTGTTCAACACTACTAGTCTCCTTTGTCATCTTAGATTAAATTGTAAACATGACACCATTCAAGTATGAGTTAGGTGTCGAACAACGTCATTTGATCCATCAAAATTTGAGAAGGTCTCTGACTTCTTAAAAGGGTTTGATCCCTTCAAAGCCGGGCCAAAACCTTGATCCCAATTACTTTGGGGCAACTTATTGCAAGTCTATTTTTTGATACTTTCTACGGGAATTCTTAGGGAAGGTTGAATGAGTCAATGTCTTTTGGGTTGAAAAAATTAATGGATTTTTGAGATATGTTAGTCAAAAGTTGCAAGAATCACTAGTATTATTTTTTTAACACCTATTGTAGGGCCAAATGTTAATTGATCACAACTTTTGCTTTATATGTCTAAAAGACTCCAAATTCATAAGTTAGGTATATAATTCTATTATATAATTTGTATAATTTTTTCATACTTATTAAAAATAATTTTTATTATAAAAATTAACCCCTTCATTTTCTATAATTTGGCTTTTTTCATCTTGCACATGTACTCAAAGTGTGCTATTTTTGTGTCAATGGAAGGATTGTAGAATTTTTTTTCCATCAAGTTGTAAACTAGTGGATTAAAAGCTCTTTTAGATTTAAGAAATGACCATTTAAAAAATGTTTTTTGAAAGATTGATCGCTTTTCAAAAATGCAACATTCAAAAAACATATATTTAGTGAAGCAAGATACGCAACCATAGAGGAAATCAAGTTTCAATTAACTTTGACATAGAACCCAAATAATTCAAATCCAATGTTGAAAAGTTTAAAAAAGAATTATATGCCCTACATAATATTTTATTTTTAAAAATTATGAAAACTTAGCTTAGAAATGACTCATATGTCATTTTGGCTAAAAGATATCCTATTTTGTTGCAAAAAAAAAAATCTTCATATCTTACAACTTGCTAATGATAATAGGATGAATTAAGATTTTTGCATATATATTGCAAAAACACCAGTACTATTTGTTGCTTCCATAAGAGTAGGCAATTGTTGACTCATCATGACAACAATTATTTTTAGTTGACCTTGTTCCCTTTTTTCTACCTCATTGGCTTGGAATGGTTTAATTACATTTTCAAAGGTTTTGCTAGCTCACTTGGAGGGCACTAGAAAAAAACAAAAAATGTTGCGTCCATAAAGATAACATGGAAGGTGTTATTACTATTGGAGCATTTGAAGTTTTTTTGGATCCAGGCAAGACCTACAATTGCCATGCCTTCATGAAGTATGGATTAGGGATGCTCTTCAATTAGCTTGTCATTTAATAAAGGTTAAGACATCTTGATTGTCGGAATATGCCGTCGAGTAGCCTTGGCTAAGAGCTTCACCAATGGAAATGTTACTAAGGACGGCAATGGTTGTCAAAGACTCTCCCATATAAATCCTTTGCTAGAATAGAATCCAACATCAACCAAAAATTAGCATTTAGAAAAGTGTTGGACCAAATGTCCTCTCTACAAAAAATTTGTTTATTTGTTAGGAAGGTTATTTTGCAATCATAACATTTTGTAGGTCTATTCACGTAATCAGGCATTACGTATTCTTCATCTAAAAAGTTTTTTTGTTCATCTAAGGAATCTTTATCATTTCTTTCTAAAGGGTGGTTTATAAGTGACAATTCTCTTCCTCCACAAGAATTTTCCTATACAAAAATGTCTTTTGAACTATGATGGAAAGATGGTTGCTTGCACTAAGTCTTACTTTCATTGTGTTGGTGCTTATGTTGGGTTTTAAAGCATAGTCATTTAGGGATGCTCAAAAATTGTAGATGTCAAGAAGGTATGTGCTTAATAGTTTTTGGTGCATGAAGAACAATTAGACTACCAACAGTTTGTAGGGCAACTAAGTCATTGAAATTAATACCATACAAGAAGGTTAGATTTGGCAAAGAAGTGCCAAAAGGAAATTTCCACATCAAATTGTGATATCCACATTGTGAAACTTGCACCAATCACTAGATGCTATGAGACACTTTTTGACAAAAATTACTTGATTTATATCAAATCTTACCTTCCTATAGGATAGTGACTTGCTCAACTCTGGATGTTGTATTTTTAACCCTTGTAACAAAATTCTTTTCATTTGTGTCAAAAAATAATTCTTTATAAAAATATAATCCCCCAATTGACTAAGAAGACTACTTGTGGCTTATTGAAAACATATACAATGTATATTGACTTTATAATTTGAAATTTTTGCATGAATTATTTAGGATGGATGCTAATCATCCTAATCTACAAGTGAAAACCCATCTTATATCATTCCAAGAAAAATTGCAAAACTTTAAGAATTATTTGGATTTCAATGTCAAAACAAGTAGCTAAAAATATATTTTAAAAAAACATTGATTAATTTTTTTGGATTTTATATACTACTACATTGAAATTTTTAAAAATTGAAGCATTCAATTCCAAATAATGAGATAAAAATTGGGGGGAATTTTAAAATTAAAAAAAAAACGTAGGATGTAACTTGTTTGCTAGAATAATTTCACCATTAGGCCTCCAATTACCAATTTCTTGTAAAATTTATTAGCAATTTAGTTTCTCTTTCATCAAGTACAACCTACAATATTACTTTATAAATTTTTTAAAAGTGGAATAGAAAGGTTTTATTGGTTACATCTTCTTGTAATTCCAATCCATTTACCTATATATTGTCTAATTTTATTGCACAAGTTGCAAGGATATACATTTTTTTTCCTTGAAATGTTGAAAGATAAAACTTCACCTTTGAAAATGCTAAAAACCCCTACTTTTGGAAGTTTAGGCACATTGAACTTCCTATTGTAATGGTGATTTTCATTCTAAAATTTGGAAAGGATGTAACACACTTGAACAAGTGAACCAAAGCGAATCTTATGATTTGAGTTTTTAGAGAATAAATATAGATGAAGATTTTAGCCTTGTTTTGGATAAGAGTATTTTGAAGCAATTTTTGACTTTAAAAAAACGTAGTATAGTAGGGGTTAACCCCTAACATTCCTTCAAGTTCATAGGCCCAAAACTACTTCAAAATACTTGTCCCTAAAACAAGGTCAAAATTTATTTTTGAACAAATTCAACCATAGGATCCTTTAGATAACTTAATCAAGCACATTGTTCCCAAATTTTAGAGTGAATATTCCCACTGATTGCAAGTCCAATGTGCCTAAACTTCAAATTATAGGCTTTTCTAACCCTTCCAAAAGGTGAAATTATCTTTCAACATTTTAAGGAAAAAAAATTATATGTCCTATAACTCTTGCATTTTATTCAATAAGTTGGAAAATGGATTGAATATATATAAAATAAAGTGCAAGTGTTATTGAATGAAAGAAAAAACTAATATGCTAATCACTTTTGGAAGAATTTGAGAATTGTTAATTCCAAAAATGGGAATGTTCTAGTATGAAATTAATATCCTTTATTTTGATTTTTATTTGAAAATTTTCAAAATTGAGAGCAAAAGACGACTCTATATGTTTTTCCATCTTTCATTGCCTACAAAATAAAACTCCTTGTAGCTTTTACATCATTATTTGGAATTCAATTATTCAAATGTTTTTGAGTAGGTATATATAATCCCAAAAAATAATTAACATTTTTTTAGAATATATTTTTTGTTGCTTGGTATATTATTGAAACTTTTAACTTTTGAAATATTTATTGGAATGACATGAAACAAAGCTTCACATCTATACCTTGTTAGGTTGCTTGTTTTGTTTTGTTTTATTTGATACATTGAGATCTAAAAGACCGTGAGGCATCTAGTGGTGTTCTTGGTACCCTTAGAAAACTTTTGGCAAGGAAAGGGGTGCATGGATTTTGTTTCATGACATTTGGACACATGGTGTGAAAGTTATTGAATTCCAAAGTTATTAAGAATTCAAAAATTGATTTAAATTATCTTTTATTTTGGAAAAATCATAAATTTCATGTTGCATGTCTAGACACTATGAAACAAAGCCTTTGCACTCCTTTTTGTAGAAAACTTTCTATTCATGCTAGTTTCATGGCATTTCAACTTGCAATGTGAAAATTATGGAATTTTTGAAATTAAAAAATTATATTAAATTCTAAAAAATTATTTTTACTTTTATTTTGGTTGTGGAAACAACACAAGATATACTAGTATAGATTATAATGAGTAGCATCCATCCTAAAATATTCATGAAAAAAATTCCAAACTATGAAGTCAATAGAGCATGTTTAAGTTTTTAAAAATCCCAAAGTGGGCTCCTTGATCTAAGGTAGCCCCCCCCCCCCCCCCCGCTATATTGTCAATTATCCAATTATGAGTTTCCAACATCTACTCACCCTTCCCATCCATTACTAGGTCAAGAATTTTTTTTTATAAGATAGAAAATTTTATTTTTTTGTAGGAATATAATTTTTATTTCAATTGTCCATTTGGATTAGTGATGTGAAAGTTATGGACAATCTTGTTTTGGAGGCAATCTAAGCATCTTCTTAAAAATCAACTTATAGGATTCATTTCTACATGCAATTTTTATAGTTATTTTTCAATTATTTTTTTAGCAAGGTTAAGTTTGCTTGCTAGAACAATCTCACCATTGTGATTATTGTGTTTCAATCCCATCTTAGAGCTAATAGCAATTTAGTTTTTCTTTCAATCTTAGACCTACTTTTACTTAATAATTTTTTAAAGAATAAAAATCAAGTGTGCGTGTTTTGAAAAAAAATCCTAGACTTTCTAATCAATTTTTCAACACAAATTTTTAGAATTAAAAGTCTATAAATTAAAAAAATTCCACAAATGGTAGTCAAAATCATTTGAAATTGAAGGCCAAAATTCAAGAATTTTTTTTCCAACTTAAAATGCCAATATCTTCCGATCTATATAGTCAAACTTTATAAATTTTTTATCACATGATCTCATACAAGTAAAGTACAAGATCCTATGGTTAGATTCTTATTTAAATTTTTTTTAGGTGAATGCAATAAAAATGGTACTTTTAAGTCATTTTTGACACAAAAATGGCCTTGGTTCTTAAAGGGTTAATCCTTGAGCTTACAATGTGTGTTTACTAAAATCCAAATCCTTTTGAACTCATTCCAATCAAACTATCACCTAACAAGAGATCCACATAATTGACATAAACATACCAATTGGTAGTAGAGCCGAGAGGCAAAGGAACACTTCCTTTGACTATACCGTTGAAAAGATTATAATAGTCAAACAAATAACTCTTTCAATTTTGAGAGGCCAATCTTGAGGCATTAGGGTGCTCAAGGGTTAAGATATCTTGCTCTGAAAAGTGTCCATGCTCTAAAAGCAATCATGGTACAAGGGCAAATTCTACTTTCTTCAATATACAAATATTGTACATTTTAAGAAGCGGTCTTTTTTAATAACCACTCCATTTCACCTTCAAAAATTTGCAATTAATTCCATGAAGGTCCAAAAAATGTGAAACAACTTGGAATCACATGCCAATTCCATTTTTCTCCTACAAAAATTTACTGAAAATTATTGCAAGTAGTTTCACTCCCCCCTTTCCCCCGAAGGCAATCAACTCTCAAATGGTTGCTTTAAGAGCAGACTACCTTACCATAAACCTACCCAGCCACACTTTACCAATTCAGTCCCCAGCAAACTTTGAAAAATCACAGAAAATTCATTTCTTGTTGGAATTTCTTCATTCTACTTGCAAATGGCTTCTCCAATCTCCCAGCGAAATACGTGAGTTCACAAAACAGTAAATTTCTGTACAAGCGAAGGTACCTCAATAGTAAATCTGGGTGGTAATCGGCTGATGGGCCATAAGTTACCCATTTTTCTGACTGCAGGCCAGTACCTCTCTGGGAGTCCATTAATCATCGAAAGGCAATGCCATAAGTAACTTGTATGATATCATGCTGCTTCAGTGCTCAACTTCCAATTGAGTTGTGCAGTTACACTTACTTACACGGAATGATACGTACTGGACTCACTCAAGTTTGCAAAATTTGTTGAGCCTTTCAGTTGTGATGATAGGCTGGGCTGCCACTGATAAGCAGTTTTTGTTTTTGTTTTTTGGGCTACCGAAATCATACCAGATTGCACCAGAAAAAAATATATAATAATTTGGCTAAAATCTGATGATGAACCCTGGATTTTGCTTTTTGCCAGAAAAAATTCAAATTAAGAAAAGAAATCTGGGATGAAATTGCCAAGTTGTGGATGAAAACATGATTATGGATATGTGATATGTGGTAATGTGATATTTTCTATCCGATATGTGGATGAATGTTGAAATTTGAAGCACCACTGTAACATTTTATATCAACACTTTGGCACTTCATAAAAATTAAGGAAGAAAAAAACAAAAAAACTTGCAGAGGATCCAAATGAAAGTGGTCACTTAGAGTATGTAATTTTGAAATTTATTCAACAAATGAGTGTATAGATTGTGGTATTGTGCAATGCCTGAAATATTATAAACATCGCACGTCTTTTAAGTCAACTCTAGAGTGTCCAAGGAGCCATGTTGATACCTTGCTTTGGGATGACAATGGAAGCTTTTTAGAGGATGCAAATTGGGGGGTCATCCAATTTGTTGTGGTCTATTCTTTCTACTTGTTATGAGCTGGAAATGTCATCATGGGGGTCTTGCACATTTTTGTATGAATTTGGATGTGCGCATCTCGAATGATATTTTAGTGTATTTTACAAATTCTAATTCCTCACATGATTTGAATTTCATCCCATGAAAATTATCTTTAAAAAAAATTTAATTCCAACTCATAAAATGAAGAGTATTAAGTCTATAACACTTTATTACAATTTGAACATTGGGCCTATTATCATAGTCTATTAGATTTCTAGTATGTATAGAATGGTACTAAAATTTGGTTTATATTATAATATTCTTCACTATATTGTACACTTATGATTTAAAAAATCATATTTTTTGAGCTAGTTTTGTATAAGATAGGAATTTTTCACTTTAGCTTAAGAAAATCATGATAATTTCAAATCATCTCTAATAAATGCGAAATTTTAAGACTTATAGAAGACATGTGATTTCATCTCTATAAAAACTAAAATAAATTATTCTTGTTCAAAGTTAATTAGAAAATAGAGGAAACAAAAAAAATTGAAACAAATTACATGGTCATAGGCCCCGTCCTTCAAGGGTTTAGTTTTAGAAAGAAAATTGTCTTTTGAGCATTAAGAGTATGTTTCCATGCACTTCTCCACCCGTAAGTTTAGAAGGGACAAAGAGATGCACATGTTCACTAATATTTTCCAACCTAATATGGAGATGATAGGTCTTTTCAATAATGCAAGCTTTTCAAGATTGAGTGCCAAGGTCTTCCTACTTGACAAGTTCCCTTTTTTATTTTTTTAAACTAAAACAAGAGGTCAATAGTACTTGTCTCACATTTTTAGCTCCTTTCTTGAAACTCTCCTAAAAAAACCCCCTTAAAAAGCTTCTAATTTTATCTAATCTTGTTGAGTGAGCACAAACAACTATTCTACCTAATTTTTTCCATGATTATGTGGTTGTGTGAAGATGAGAAGCAATAGGATAATGGTAAGGACAATACTATACGAGTTGTACTTTAAGGGATTTAAACAAGGTTAGTCTTTCTTTTAAGAAGGTGATCTTCAAGAGCAATTAGAGGTTATAAAAAATCAGAATTTTTATAAAAATAAGTTTAAAAATATGTAAATCAATGCATTAGAAAAAACAGGTCCTACTAACTGAGGGTCATTTGACTTTATCCAACAATACAAATATACCAAAAGCAATAAATAAATATATATACATATATACATATATATATACACACATACATATATATATAGAGAGAGAGAGAGAGAGAGAGAAATAATTTTTAAAGTCACCTTAGTTGATAGAAGAAAATGATTTTTTAATTATATATATATTATTCTTTTATTTTCTTGTATTTGCATTGTTGGCCAAAGTCAAACAAACACCAATAGGTTCCATTTTTCTAATGATCATTTTGTAATTAGGCATTACTTTTATCCTTTATATGTATCCAAACTCAAATTTGTCACTTTAGTAATACTATGTAGGATCTATTCATATTTTTTTTATCATCAATGGATAGTGGCATTCTTGATATGCAAGTCATTCTCTTTTATTTAGAACTACACTAACTATAGATCTTTATTTGTTCTATCTCAAGCTTGTAAACCAACAACGCTAGTAATGAGTCTAGAAATGTGAGCTTACAAGCCTCAAATCTAGGTGTAAGCAAGTACTCTAGATATACCTATTGAAGGTATCCTATAACCATGGAAGGTGCTAATAATATAGGTACCTACAATATAGGCACCTATAGTATAAATATCTTATAACTATAGAAGGTGCTTATAATATAAATACCTTATAACTATGAAAGGTGCCTATAACGTAGGTACCTATAATATAGGAGTTTGGCACATGGACTCAAGATCCTATGCTCACATACTAGCAACCATGGCTTGTAAACATGACAAATTTTACATGATGTATGATTTAAATTAATTTATGTAGAATCTTTCGAGAGATTTCTTCTCATAGAGTAACTAGATTAGTTTAAACATGATAATATTTAAACCTTTCACCGATAATTGGAGGTGCATATCACCAAGAACTATCAAATACTATTATTTTTCAGTCCATTGAGAGAAAAGGAAAATAATTAAAAAAAAAAACTACCATATAAATTCATACTATACTACCATGGGAATGTATAAGTCAAAATTTTGGAGACTTTGACCACTTAGATTGCAAGATCCTAGTGTTTGAAATTAAGCAAAACAATTTTTTATGGGATCGATTGAAGGTCAACAAACTTTGCCTCCTCTTAAAATGCAACTCTTGCAATAAGCATCTAAGATTTTTTCTTGCCATTAGATCTTGCATTGTATTATATACATACTTACAAATTTTCAAAATTAGAAGAGATGTTTTGCAAAATTGTAAAAGACACATGCCATGCCAATTTTTTATAGGCGATAAAATCTACAATCTTGACACTTTATCAAAAACATATATATTCTCAAGGAGATAAAAAAATTTTGTACCTTGTGTCAAAATTATGATGATATTCATTTAAAATTGGATTCATAGATACCAACCCAAATTCCATTTCATCATTTTACAAATGTTTGGCTCTATAGGGTTTAACTCCTAAGGTCCCATTGTTCCCTTAGGAGATAAAATGAATTTGGAACAAACTCATGTTGTCTCAATTTCTACTGATATTTTTTTAGAGATGTGGAAATTTGAGAGTTTTGCTTGCATATAATTTTCACACAAATCAAACTTACAATTTAGGAGTTAGAAATCATTTTATTTGCAAAATGGAACTTAAGGGCACAACAAGAATAAGAACATTCCTTGATTTCTAAGGGGGAAGAAAAAGGGGCAAAGGGAGATTCAAGAGGAGGGTAACATGTGAAGACATTTGAAAGAATGTGAGACCTTGACACAATATTGACATAAAAATTTGATAGTCAATTGCAAGAGCAATTTTTCTTCAAACTCAACATATAATATACCATTGTAAATTTCTTCAAATTGCACTTCAATGTTGTAAAAAAGACCTCCTAATTTAAAAAACAAGAAGACAAGAAGCCTCCCAAGTACATTGTTAGGATTTGAGACATTTTTTTAAGAGGGTAACCCTAATTAGGAACTGAAAGGGAACAAAAGGAAAGTATAATGGGGTTCTTTATTCAATGATGACTAGTGTCTTAGACACTTTGGGCTTTTCCATCTAGTTTCTATAGTTAATTTTTTAACTCTTTTTTTGTACTTGTGAAGATTGAATAAATCTTTCAAATCCACTATTGAGATATTTGTTTTCAAAAATTACGTGGTGGAAAATGTATTTGCAAAAAAATGTTTTGTATTGTAAATTCTAAGCACATTATAGCATTGCAAGATTTTATTGGAGATGTTCCACAACTTTGTTGCCTCTAAAATTGGTGGAAATATTCCAAATATGATCTTCAATATGGTAAAAAAAATTAATTTAACTAATAGTGCAATAAAAATTCACAAATGTCAATCAAAGTCATTTGTAATTCTTGAGTTGGATCTAAAAACTTGACCGTATACACATATTGTTATCTTCAAGGTTCAATAGTTGTATTTTGTATATTCAAGTTGTAGAAAAACAAGTCTTCAAAGTTTTACAACTAATACGAGAATTAATATCTTTCAATCTATTTGGTTAAACTTCACGAAATTTTCACCATATGATTTTATATAAGTTTTATATAAATTCCTATATTTGGATTCTTAATTTTTTGTTTTGTCGGTTAATTCAACAAAAATGACAATTTTGAGTGCTTTTTTACCCCTCTATTCTAAAGGCCTTTATTCACCAAATTCCACTCAAAACTACCATTGGTGTTACAAAGTAAAAAAACTTTAGAAATTATTTATTTCATATTGTAATGTAGAATCTTGCACAATATTGGTATTAAAATGTGTTAAAGGATTTTCAAAAACATTGACCATGTGGTTTGCAAGGTATTTGCATTTGAAGTTAAAAAAGTTGTTGTTTTTGCACCTTATCAACCTAGATTCTAAGTCTTTAAGTTTTCTTAGCTTAAATTTTTTGCGCTACACATGCTGAATTAAAAAAATATTATATTGAAGAGTTAAATTGAAAGTCTAGGAAAAAATTCAAAAAGCTCATACATGGTTTCCATTCTTTAAGAAATTCTTAAATAGGTGTAGGTTCAAGATTGAAGGAAAAACTAAATCATTAATAGCTCTAAGATGGAATCAAAACACAATAATTCCAACAGTGAGATTGTTTAAGAAAGTAAACTTGACCATGTCAAAAAAAATTAAATTAAGAAAAATTGCATCCAAAATTACATCCTATAAATTATTTTTTCAAGAAGATGCTTAGTATGCTTGAAAAACAAAATTGTTCTTAATTTTCTCATCACTAATTTAAATAGAATTAATCAAATATTTCCATGTAGATAAAAATATTTTCTACTAGAATTTTTTTATAATATATTTTGACTTTTTGTGATTTCTTTTTGTTGTTTGCAAACCCAACTTTGAGCTTACAATGGCATAACTGTTGCTTTTAGGCACTGATTGAAATAAAACTTGTACTTCTTAAAAGCTAATGTATTTTTTTATCTTAAAAAAAAGGTTCAAAAAATCACAACAAAAGTTGGCACTATAGGAGCCTAACCAAAATCCATTTTGTCCCTTGAGGGAACATTGAGACTTTAGAGGGTAAAGAAGAAAAGCCCTAGGACTATAGGATTTAAGAAGGAAGTGCAAACAAATGCATGCCCCTAGATTAAGTGCATTTTAATTTCTTTAAATCTCGATTCTTAAAAAAATAGTATAATTTTACTTATATCACTGTACAAATATTTTCTATACTTCAATGATATCAAATTGGTCATTAAAAATTGCTATCTTTATGAATCCTTAAAGGTTCAAAGTCTTAGAATGGATTTTACGGGGGATTTTTTAAAATTTTAGGATAGTTTTAATGATGTCAAATTTTATTATAATTTTTTGAATTTTTTTAAAGATAAAGGAATGTACTAGCTTTTTGGAAAATCTATATGATTTTTTATTTCATGTAGTGCCTTAAAAGAAAAAGCTATGCCCTTCTAAACTCAAAATATTCGTCTTAGGGTAGCAAACACACCACCCATCTACAAAAGCTTAAAATTAATTGATTAATTTTTTTCATAGAGCATATTTATGCCATGGAAAGATTTGATTCGTCCCATTTGGATTAGTGATGTGAAGTTATAAAGACTCTTGTTTTTTGGATAATCAAAGCAATTTCCTCAAAAGATAATGTATAGGATTTGTTTCTAATAATAATTTTCACTATTTTTCAAAACAAAAATTGTTTGTAAGATATGGATTACTTGTTGCAATGATCTCACTATTTGAATTGACATGTATCAATTCCGTTTCAAAACTATTTATGATATAATATTCCCTTTCATCTTGTCTCTACATTTACTTAGTAATCTTTAAAAAATCCAAATTATATTTTTTTATTGCATTTTTTTTATAGATTCTCAACTCAATTGCCCACAATGAAGATATATACTTCAAAACTTTGTAGTGCAAAAAATTTTAGTTAAAGAGATTCAAAGTTTGATAAGTTAGTAAAACAAGGAGCAAGAAAACCTTCACTTTGAACACTAATACCTTACAATCTACATGATGAAAGTCTTTGAATTTTTTCCACGCATTCTCATAGAAATTTAATGCTAGATGAAGTGACTAAATATTCCCTTCCAAAAGGATTTTTCATAATAGCTCTTTGCACTACAAATGCCAGTTTTGGAGTGCTTTTTGATGAAACATAGTCATGAACCTTATTGGATAAGATTCAAGTATTGTTTGGGATGAATGAGCCCATATTTAGATGAAACATTCACTTACATTACTATGTCACCATTTAGAATATGAATGTAGAAGCATTGTCTTGCGGGTAGTAACCTTGTAACTTGGTTGTGGAAATTAAATGTCCAATGGATGATAAAAAAAATCCTTCTATATAAGACAAAAGTGCAAATGCTCATCTTTGAAATTTTGTGTGACAAGGAGAGGTCTTGTATAGTAGTTTGACCACCATTGAATTCTATTGCTTTTGTTTCTTAAAGCAAATGATTCACATGGTACCCAAAAGGATGATTTCCACAATGACCAGTCCAATAGTCTAGGGTAAACCCTCCATGATATTAGTCATATTTCCTAATCATAAATATTTTATTTTGAGTTTCTTTACCATAGTACATTTTGATCTATGACTATTTTTTAACCCTTGAACGAGGAGGCGGACATTTGGTATCCAATGGATGATAAAGAATCTTTTAGTATAGAACAAAAGTGCAACTAGTCCTCTTTGAAATTTTGTGTGAAAAGGGGAGATCTTCTATAGTACTTTGACTTCCAATGAGTGTTTTTGAATTTTTTTAGACCAATGATTCCTATGGTATCAAAATGGATGATTTCCACGGTCACTAATCCGTCATTTAAGGATTAAGCTACTATTTTAATTTTTTTGGTTGATTATTTTTTATTTTTTTATTGATAAAAAAAGATGATAGTTGAATTATTTGTCAACCTCATTTTTGCCAAGCAACTCATCTTGTTGGTTGTTCTTTATAGATATGCTTTTTGCTAATTAAAAAATGGGATGCACTTCTAGAGTTCCATGCAACGAATTTTTCCTTCCTATCCGTAATTTGCTCTAAAACCGTCCATCTCCTTCAAATTGCCCCTATTATGACGTGGAGAATGGAGATGAGGTGATCATTAAATGGACCATTTTAGTCATTGAATTAATTGAGAAAAAAAATGTTTTTTTATTGCAAGAGCCAATCATTGTTTTTGATTTCCTCACATCTCTTTACAAGATGCAAGTGGATGACTTTTGGGAGACCTATAGTCACAAATAAGTGCCTATACCCCAAATCTTTGGAAATTTATAAGTGATTCAAAAATGCTTGGAAAAACACAAAACCACTTGTATTCAATTCCATATCTATTTTTCTTTCTTTGAAAAATGATCTAAAAATATTTTTACCCATGGAACCTTGTGAAAAGGCAAACTAGCCCTTAAAAATATTTAAATTCATAGTGCAAATTTTTTATGTTGTAGGATTGAGTTGAAAGTCTAGGTAAAAAATTTCAAAAAAAAACTCACTTGATTTTCATTCTTTAAAAAATTGTTAAGTAGAAGTAGCAGTTCAAGATTGAAAGAAAAACTAAATTGTTAATAGCTCTAAGATGGCATTGAAACACAATAATACCAATTGTAAGATTGTTCTAGCAAGCAAACTTAACCTTGCCAAACAGTTTTTTCTTTAAATGTGAAAATTGCATTTAGAAATGAATTCTACGAGATATTTTTTCAAGAAAATGCTTAGATTGCTTGAAAAACAAGATTGTTCACAATCTTCACATCACTGATTCAAATGGAATGAATTAGAGCTTCACATGTAGAAAAAAATATGATCTATAAGAAGAAATAAAAATTAATTTTAATTTCAAATTTTTGTGGATTTATTATTTTGTCCACTAAATGAAAATTTGGGCTTTTGTGGTATAACTTTTGCTCCCGGGCACCAATTGAAATAAAATGTATATTTCCATGAAGAAGTTTTTTTTATCTTATGAAAAGGTTTCAAAGACTTTCACTAAAGATTGAGTTAATAGAAACCTATCCAAAATCCATATTGTCCCCCGAGGAGACAATGGGCCTTTAGAGGTTAAGAGTACACTACCTTATAATCTGGTGGGCCATGAAAATACAACATGTTAAGCATTCGGCAACTCTAAGACAAAACCACCTAAAAGCAACCATTTTTTTGGTCCCATTCTTTCTAAGGTCGAATGACCAATTTTTTTATGAGGTTAGAAGCAACCTCAAAGAAAAAATGCCCTCCATGTGATTTTATAATTTTTCAACACTTGAGTAAAATTTTACAAATTTTCAAAGTTAAGAATTGAATACCCTATAGTACATGGAATTCAAAAATGGAGTTTATGTTTTGTTTAGTTTCATTCCGTGTTCCATACATTGAAAATGAGTGGACAAAATCCAAATGAGCAAACACAAGGTTTGTAGTAGCTTCAAAATACTAGAATCCTAAAAACAATGAAGCAAAAAACAATTACAACTTGGAAGTAAATGAATTCCAAAACAAATTAAACACTCACATAGATTCAATTATTTCCCTAGTTTTCATAACCACTCTAAAAATTGTTTATACTTCTCTATTTGAATGGAATTTGAAGATATTCTTAATGAATCAAAGACTTGAGATATCATTTACTATCATAGTTAGATGATCTATGGTTTGTGATTTGAAAAGTTGTTACATCTACCTTGCATGGATTCAAAGATATTTTTTCCTATCACACAATTAATTAATACAAATCATTTAAATTTGTACCACAATCCTTTTTCCATCTTACATAGAACATTTGTTTGGCTTATAGGTGATTTAATATGATACGACAACAACAATTTGATACCAAAACCTCAAAAGGGACAACTCACTAAGGTAATTATACTGTGTCACGTATTGTGTAGTCCTTGGAGACCATGAATTGGCTAAGTTTGGAATTAAAAATTTTCCAAACTATTTTTCCTTTGTCACTAACTTAATGGTTGGGAGTGCACCGACCCCTTTGCTTGTCCCCCCAAAATCATTCCATGGATCCATAATTAAAAACAAAACAAAACAATTTTATGCTTGATTAATTTATATTCTAAACTTCTCTTACCTATTTAGGGATCCCCGATTGCAGATTTAAATTCAAAATTGGCAAATTTTATCATTAGTGGAAAATAAAAAATTTCTAGCATTTTTCCCAAGTGTAAAATGGGGAATGAACAAGGAGGTCAATCCACGTTAAGTATGTGGAAACTCATGAGTTCTAAAGTTGATATGAAAGACCAAATTCAGCATAAATTAAGTCATTTTTTAATTTTTAAAATGCCACATGTCATCTTGTGAATGGTCTGGGGTGACGTGAACCCTGGGAATCTGACGTGGAAATTCAATTTTGGCAGGCAGGTGTGGAATCCGACCTTCGCGTAAAGTATTTGTATTGAATTTCACCAAAACTGGGCAGCCCTGGGTTACTCACTCTCCACTTACCACTCACCACTTACCACTTACCACTCACCACTTACCACTTACCACTTACCACTCACCACTTACCACTTACCACTTACCACTCACCACTTACCACTTACCACTTACCACTTACCACTTACCACTTGCCCCTCTTATTATTGTAGTTAGTTAACTAATATAATATTGGAGGGGAGGTGCCTGCTTGGGTAGTCCTTATCATTCCCGGCCAGAACTGAAAAGATTCTGAACAGATGATTACTACTTCTCATGATCACCATAACTTATTTAGCCAAAGAAGTACGTTACATCCAAATGTGTCACACAGCAGCAGTGATTATAAAAACAAAACTAAAAACAAAAACACTGACCCAACCCAACTCCACCCCTCATCTCCTTTCAAATCGATACATTAATATTGCTGTATCTTTTTCTTCTTTTCTTTTCTTGAACATACATGGCTTTTCTTTTTCTTTGCATTGCTCGAAAGATAGAGACCGGGTTTTCCATTTTTTTATGAAGTGCCAAAGTGGTGATGTAATTTTTTTTAAGCGATGCTCCAAATTTTTGCATTCATCCACATATTGGATAGAAAATATCACATTAGCACATATTGCATGTCTATATTTTTGTTTCCATCCACAATTTGGCAATTTCAACCAAGAATTCTTTTAAAATTTGAAGTTTTTTGGCAAAGAACTTTGAGTTTTTTTTTGCTATTTCATAGCCAAATTATTATTTTTTGGTGCAATCTAGCACCAAAATCCCCCCCAAAGCCCTAATTATCACATATCACATGTCTATAATTCTGTTTTCATCCACAATCTGTAGATTTCATCCAATATTCTTTTTCAAATATGAAGTTTTTCTAGGCAAAAAACTTCACGAATCATTACCATTTCTTAGTTTTTTTAACTTTAATTCCCCCCCCCCCCCCCCCCCCCCCTTTTCTTTTCTTCTTCCTGGTGCAATCTGGCACTATAATGCACAAAAAAAATTAAAAACTAATTTAAAAAAAAAGACCCTAGTCTAGTACTGGCCCAGGTGAGCCCAATCATGAAAATCCCCTCATGCCAATCACGCCGTCCAAAATAGTTGAATTTCTCAAGTGATGAGCTTCGGTCATGATTCGTAGTAAGTTACGTTAGTGACCACGATCCTAGGGATTCAGTTACCTGGCCTGGCGGGCTGTGAAGCGAAAATAGTGTGACATTCTTTTTAGTTTTACTTTTGGATTTAGGAACGACACCCAAAAGAAGGCAAGGCCCTTGAAGTTCTTTGCTAGAAAACTTCAAAGTAAAAAAAAAATCTTGGATGAAATCACTAGATTGTGGATGGAAACAAAATTATAGATATGTAATATCATCGGGAAAAAGCCCCCCATTGTTGCAGTACTGCTGCAGTATTGTTTCAATGGGTTAACAGTATAGTACTCAAAGTATATTGTTGCAATACTACAAACAATATTGTTTCAATAAATTTACAGTGCACCTATTGAAAATATATTGTTGCAATACTTTTTGCAATACTGCAACAATATGCTTTGAGTACTATACTGTTAAACCCATTGAAACAATACTGCAGCAGTACTAAAGCAATGGGGGGGCTTTTTCCCGATGATATACTAATGTGATATTTTCTATCCAATATGTGGATGAATGCAAAAATTTGGAGCACTACTAAAAAAATTTACAATGACACTTTGGCACTTCATAAACCAATGAAAAAACAAAAACAAAAACCCTAGTGCTAATGTGGATATTTTCTATCCAGTATGTGGATGAATGTTGAAATTTGGAGCACCCCTGTTACAATTTCACATCGCCACTTTATCACTCCATAAAAAATAAGTAAAAAGTAAAAAATGTTGGCCACGTATCTTAACCTACAGTAGCCCGCCATAGAGGAATCACACTCCTCTAACTTACAACTTACCGAGTCGCTTCTTGTTTACACTACACTAATCAATCACACTAATCACTAATCAGCAGTGGATAATCAATCTCATTAGCACCCCAGTTAGATTAAGCTTAGATTAGATTTTTCCTAATCCATGATCACTGTGAGTAAGTTAAGGTAGGTACACCCAAATGTACACCCACTGACCTTAAACCGCCATCTATACCGTATGTACATCTCCAAAATCAGTTCTGTACCTACTATGTGGAAGAAACGCTTTCCGAACCGAACTTTGTTCCTTACTAACTTTTGCATCCAGTATCCAAATGCCACGTTCTCTGGTGCGTTGGAACCTCCTTTCACTTGCCAACAAGAACATATGAAATTTTTACCAATCCAATATTAGAAAATAGGCTCAGTAGCAATTAGTGGCGGTTTTCGGTGTACCCACTCTGACC
This sequence comes from Climacium dendroides, assembly GCA_950106755.1. Taxonomy (NCBI): domain Eukaryota; kingdom Viridiplantae; phylum Streptophyta; class Bryopsida; order Hypnales; family Climaciaceae; genus Climacium; species Climacium dendroides. The sequence continues at coordinate 4,573,006 of OX467087.1, read as the reverse complement.
CTTTCCGTTTCTTCTTCGGTTCTTCCCTTTCTCCTCTTCAGTTGTCCAGGTAACCCAGCATGTGCAATAATGCAATTGCGCATCTGCAGACGACGCAGGGGCAGTCCATAATCCAAGGTTACCACTGGACTAATCAGCCTCAGTAGTTTCAGTCTCTTTAAAAATTCTTTTTTTTTTCAAAAACAAAGGAAAAGGAATCTCGTTTCATTTGGGAGAGGAAAATTTATTAAAAAAAAGAAAAAATGAAACCAGGAAGATTTATTAATTAATTAATTTTTTTCCAGTATAGAGGAAGGATTGACTGCCAATAGGAATGATAGAGGCCACTTTCTAATAAGCTAACCCCTAAATGCAATGCCGTGTGTGTGTGAAGACCAAAGTGTCTTTCACCTAGTTTCAAGTCCAATTCAAAGTGTTGTAACTTTTCCATTGGATGTTAGAATCCAATGGAATTTGTTGTCTCTCCTCTAGTTTGTGTGGTCAAATTTTCAAATCGATACAAGATGTACTGGGTTCTTTTTGTAAGTAAGTCGAAGTTGAGAGGCTCAATTTGAGTTTACCAAACTGCGTTTGATGGGTGCAACTTTGGGGGCTTGAATTTCCTTCATAAAATGTTTTTTTTCAATAAATAAGAATTGGGTTCCCTTTGAAGTCTAGTTATCGTTGTAAATTTTTTTTATGTTAGGCCAAGTTGTTTTGAATGTTTGGGAGCAGTTTGAAGTTCAAAATCTTGACATTTTTGGATTATGGTGAAATTTGGTGGCTTGTTTCTTCTTCGTACGGTGTTTGTTTCTAGTATTAAAAAAAATTGGGAAAGTTGCACATACTAGCCTAGTTTTTGTGGCTAAAACTTTATATCAATCCAAGAAGTTATGAGTGATTGAGAAGCATTTTAGTAGAAAGAGGTTCAACCTGAAATGTGTTTTTTGCAACTTTGCTTACTATTTTTTATCATTTCAAATCCATTTATTTTGCAAATGCAATGCATCTATTGAATGTATTTTCTTTCACCAATGTCCTTTTTTGCTCATTTTGAATAACTTTGTAGTTTTAATTTTTTTTCATTTGAGTAGGTTTAGAAATCAAATTTCACCTCCAAATGTGTTGCTAGGAAAATTTCAGCATATTTTTTCAACACTAAAACGTTATAATCTTGCAATCTATGTGGCCAAATGATTCTAGAGTTAATTCATGTCATCTACGACATGTACACTACAAGATTGTATGGTTGATATTTGTATACCTTGGTGACATTTAGATCTATAGCACTTCAAAAGCAATGATGTTTTTGAACCCCAAAAGGCCTTGGGCTTTTAGAGGTTAATTGAAGAAAAACTAAATGAACTGTCATTTTGCTCAAGTCAAATTAAATAAATAGTAGTAAGGTAGGAGGTTCCAAAAGCTCCACATTTTAAAAGCTGGAAATTAATTTGGAGGAGGTTAGCTAGATTGTTTGAAATAACTTTGAGTAAATTTTTCTTGAAAGAAAAATGGAATTGGCATCTAATCAAAGTCGTTTCATGTTTTGTGGATCTTCGTGGAATTACTATACTTATGAATTTTTGAAGTTGAAACATGGTGGTCACTAGAAGTGTGCACCTCCTAAAATGTACACTATTTGTACATTGTTGGTAAAATGAGAAAGCAAAATGTACAAATTATAGTATATATTTTAGGAGGTGGATATTTTTCAAGCTTGATTGCTTTGTGAAACCCCTACCTTATTTGACTATTGAACAAGAATAAAAATGATCATAACCTCCATGGACTCTATTGAGTACAAATGACACCTTATTGGATGAAGAGATTTCTATTAAATAAGGTTGCTTTAGGATTAAGGTAGACATACCTATTTCTAACCTTTCACCCAATTCGGCCCTCATGCACTAATAGAATACATTTTAGAAAATAAATGTAGAACATTGGTACATAAAGGATAAATTTATAAGTGAGTGGAACTGAAATTATCTAGTTTAGAATGTGTTATTGTTTAGTAGTACTCTCTACTCCCTTTCAACTTGCAAAAAGAGGCATGTATCCAAGAAATGATGCCATGAAGTGGTGAAACCTCCTTTGATAAAACTAAGCTTAAATAACACAAAAGATAATTCCTTTGCTTTGAGTCAATATTCTAAGGCCTTCTACTATTCTACAATGTTTTACAGACCACAAGCTTTTTTAACAATATTATAAGAGCCCATGTTTTGATCCTTGCTTGAATATAGTTACATCATGTAACTTGAAAGTACATGTTCTCCAAGATGAAATAACTAGAGGTTGAATGCCAAGTAATTTGAAAAACATGGGTTTGCTAGGAAAAATAATATAAGGTCGAATGTCAAGTAAGTTGAGGTTATATCAAGTAACTTGAAAAATATAGGTTTGTTAGGGCAAATAACATGAGGTTGAATGTCAATTTACTTGAATGGGGAATTTCATTAAAATGGTGATTATTTTGTGACTTTGGCATTCTCACAGTTCAGATTAGGCAGTCTGAACTCTACTAGCGTCCTAGATTTTTGAAATCTATACCATTATTAGATATCTAAAATCTAGGAAATACGTAGATTTTTAAATCGATTGGTCTGAAATCTACATCTTTCTAGATTTAATACATCTAATAGTGGTATAGAGTTCACAAATCTAGGACACTAATAGATTTCAGACTACCCGGTCTAAACTGTAGGAATGGCACATTGTGAAAATGGCATATGGAATATTGCCATTTTAATGAAATTTCCCATTTGAAGTTGAACATTAGCTTACTAGGAGAAATAACATGAGGTTGAATGTCAATTTACTATAGGTTTTGTTAGGTAACTTGAAAGCATAGGTTTGTTAGGAGAAATAACTTGAGGTTGAACGTCAATTTGCTATAGGTTATGTTAGGTAACTTGAAAGCCTCGTTTCACTATGAAAAATAGCTTTAAGGTTGAATGCTAGTTTACTTGAGGTTGAACTTGAGATTGACTGTCAGGTAACTTGAAAAGTATACGTTTTGCTGTAAGAAATGACTTGGGGTTACATCAAGTAAAGTAAATTGATGTATTATTACAGGTTTGAAACATCCCCGTGCTTCTGGGACTGGGCATATAATTATTTCCCATGACAAAGATTCTCACCACTTTTCAGTCAAACTGTGATGTAATGTTTTTTTCCAGGTGCAGAAGTTGTGACATCCGAGTGCACAAGCCTCAAGAAGGAAGAAGGAAGACTAGTCCACCCAGTCCTTCCGTTCTCTGCTGTTCCGTGGGACTGAAACCATCTTCCGAAAGTCCGCCATCATCAGGTAAGTTAGACTAAGTAAACATGGTGGTTTTCACCACCAAGTTTGAGTTCAAAAAAAGAAAAAACCCTATTTTAAAACACTCGGCAGACCAAAAGCTCCCCCACGCAGAGCACATCCTGATCACCGTCAGGACGACGAGAAACCGACTCTGACCCGTCTTTACGACGTCAGGCTAGGCCCGTCATTTGCTAGTGACTTGAGAAAGGTCATTGATAGAAGCTGGATGGATCTGTTGTTGTTTGACCGAGCTAGTGGGCGAGCAAACTGGGTCCACCCAGCAGCAGGAGCAGCAGGAGCAGGAGCAGCAGCAGCAGCAGCAGACTCCGTGATTACTTCAACCTTGACGCAGACCCGGCCACGATGATGCAGACTTCAAGGCGATGGGGACGGAGACAATACGGACTTGATTGCACATTAGCTTGAGATTCAAGTTAAAGCTCCTGAAGGCAACGCAGGCAGACAGAGAGACAGACAGACGGACAGTGCGCGCGGCATCATTCAGGAAAGGGGACCACGAGAGTTTCATGGTCACGAAGAGCATTGAAGACATGGGGGCATTCCAAGCAGCAATGCAGGCTCATCAGCAAGTTCAGTGGAGTTGTTGTTGCCATCGATATGTGTCTCGATCGTCTTCAGAGCGATGGAATGAAGAGCCTGCTGTGATGAAAGAGCGGTGGAGTAGGTGGTGTGAGATTGATTGAAAGGCTTCAATTCCCATTGCAGACCTGCAGTGATGGATCTGTTGTGACTCTGCCAGGCTATTGATGGGGCCACTTCTATAGCCTCGCTATGCGGCAGGGCGGGAGCCGGTGCAGAAAGAGAAAGGGTTATGAATGCATTTAGCATCACGAGTGCTACTGTTCACCGGGGGTCACTCTGTCCTGCAATTATTTAGGATGGGTAGTGCTGCACGATTGGGCCCATGCGGTACGAACACGCGTCCCGGATGACTTTCTTGGCCTCGCGGTTGGGATGAGACTTGTAGAGCCAAAGTTTGTTCTGCGATCGAGCTTCAACAAAAGTGAGTTTTTTCTCTGCTGATCAGTAATGAAAGAACGCAGAGAAGAGTAGTACTCGTTATGATTACTCTGAGTGAATAATTACTCTTCGACACTGCAACTTCAGTTGTAACGACATTGCGGTTGCGGTAGAGGCTGGTGAGATGAGACAATATGCACATTAAGTGTGCAGAGGAAGGGGTGAGATTTGGATAAGTTAGGAAGCACGGAGGAGAGTCTAAATGAGAACAGCCATCAATAACAGATGTTATCCCTTGTGCGAGAATATCCGTGACGGCAATGGTAGTTGGAAGTGCTGTACTGCGCTGTTAGTAACGACCCTGAGAGTATCAAGGACAGTGCTGCCACACCACGGCACTGCCCCCTCCGTGGCTTCAATAACAGGAATAACAGAAGAGGAAGGATATGCTGCTCCCTGTGCTGCTCCCTGACCACATCTACACTACCATACTCTCTCAAATAGCTTGTAGATACAGTTCAGTGAACAACAACCGTGGGCTGAAGAGAATCGATTCCTTGGAGACTCATCTGAAGACAAATCCGTTTACAAATGCAATGTGAAATTTTTGTACGCATACTTTTGACCTCCATTATACACCTAAGCTACAGGCAGAAACAGCACTTGCATGGTACACGGGAATGCCATCGAAACCATAATGGAAACATGCAAAATGCAACGTACTTTCTTTCAGGACAAGTACTCTTTAGATGTTTACAGACAATAAGGGTACAAGCCAGGATCGATATTAAGTGAACAACCGCCCATGTCAACAGTAGACAACATCGTCATCGGGAAAGATGGTATCTAAGTTCGTGTGCCAACCTAGCCCCGTCTTGGTGGCGATTATTAGACTTCTGATAACTCGATAACTCGAGGGTTGCAGAGGCAAATGCCTAAGGTACGATCGTCCTGCTAATCCACTACATTGTCAAGTGCGGCAACCGACATCCAGTAAACACCATTGCATTGTGAAACTTCATCATGGACCAACTTGGAACTGCATTACGTGATTTACTTTGAGTGACTGAAGCTTCTTATCTCCTGCGTGAGGAGATGGTTTCAAGAGTGGAAAAAGAGTGTACCTAGTCAAGATTACTTGACAGCTGGTCATAACATGCGTAAAACGTGTGAAACAATCTGCGAACTCAACTGTAGTAGGACCTGCAAATCAGAAAAGTCTACAAAGGGATACCCCGATCGAGGGATGCTCAACGTGACATACCAACCACTGCACCATGAAAAGAGCTATGTGGATGTGTACCAACACTAGTACAAAATAATATCAGATTTTACAGACACGAAAAGAAAAGCAAAAATAGAAACAATTATTTTCCCATAATAATAAAAGCAAGATTAAGCTCAGGATACGAAAAGATCAAATTATTCCAGGCGCAAGTCCAAACTAGGTGTCAGAAAGCTTCAAACCCTCGTGCATGATGATTAAGACCACCGATTTGATGCTAGGGAACAATGCATTCATATGCGTTGGAAGGAAGTGGGGAACCTCAAAACGATTGTACTGTACATGGTCAAATGGTTTCAAGATCGTGGCAACCTTACCACTCAGCATGATGAAAGTGAGCACAAAACGCGGCCAAATTTTGCCCCACCAAATCCTCCATCACAGGGTCACAAATCAAGTCAATGTCCTGTGAAGCTTCTTGATAGCCATCCAGAAGGACGAAGACCAAGAGAGAGTCCAGACCAACTCTCTCAAGGAGGCAGCCGAAGAAGCTCCAGAGAGCATTGAGCAAATTTGTGATCCAGAAATACCGCATCCTCACCGTGCATGCAAGCATATCACGTTCTCCAGAAGCATCTCTTTCATGACCAACCAAGGTCACCTCCACTTCATTCCCCACATTTCAATCCCCTCGTCAAGTCCCGAAAACTTCGGAAGCCACAGAAAACCCCGAAAACCCCAACCCACAAGCCACCGTGACACATCTCCACTAGCCACACAGCACACAACGTTAGTCAAGCCAAAACACTTGCACACACTTCCACACACACACACACAAAACAGTGCTCCCAAACAACAAACACCACCAAACCAACCAACCCAGCGACCTTTACTTCAACCCTCCCCTTAAAAACATCCCACCAACATCATCTCACTCACACACTCTTCAAGCACAACCCCCTTGATAAACTCCCGGATCAAGCTCTCCCAGTGACCAAATCTCGAGGTCTTGACCACCCGAAGTCGCTGTCCCGCATGGCTCCGGAAGGAAAGCCCAGAGACTCACGAAGCTGCATGAGGATGAGCACAAGAGCTCTGTTGCGTCGCCGCATGCAAGCGCAGGGGTTAGGAGGCAAGCACCTAAGGGAGCAGCAAGAGTGGTGCAGCAAGGAGGTTCTTCTTCTCCAGGCAGAAGTACCCGAGTGGGAGAAGACGCACGCAAAGTAGGTAAATATAGGACCCAGTGAGGCGAGGGCGGGGCCGGGGACTTCACCTCAGTCCCAGCAAAGACAGGCAGGCCCACCAGGCACAAGCACCAGGGACGAAGGCCACATCGCCACCACATCACACCATCCCTCGCAGCTGGCTGTGATGCCTGCCTGCCTGCCTGGACTTTCCCCCCACGGAAAGGCAACCCCCACCGGCCATGTTGGCAACTCCCCTCCAAAAGCCATCCATCCACAGCGGGAACTGAAAACCACTCTACTCCATCCTCTCTCAATTTGCGGCTCCAGAAAAGGAGAATATCAGCAGACTGTCAGCTAGGTTTGGAAGTTTAGCCCATTTAATTAGCAATGGGGCTAATTTCGAAACTCTCCTTTCACTACAGTAGGGAACTCGGGAATCCTTCCTAGCAGTCGGCCACTCTAACTTACTCCTCTCTCTCTCTCCTCAATTTGAAGCTTCGGTCCATATGTTTGATAACCGTACATTTTTACACCAGAGTGTTGAATTTGGAAATTTGGCTCGTAAATTTAGCTGTGTTTCGAGCAACTGGGCTTTCGAATTCCGAAAGTAAGTTAAGTTCGTCCATTTGGAACCAACTCAACTGAATGGTCCTTGGCCTTGGCCTCACTTGCAGTGCATGCGATGATGCATCCGTGGATCATTCGGCCCGTGATTCTATCCGTCCCCTCTGCTCTGGTCTGCTCTGGGCGTCCGTCTGCCTGTCTGAGGGCTGGGTTCCCATTATGATTCTCGTGGCAGGCAGGGCGGAAGCAGTGGCCAGGGCGAGCACGTTGTTCAGTAATCTCCTGTGCTCCTGTGCAGTGGCAGGCGAGGCTGGAGCCCCGGCTGCCCGGCAAAGCTGGACGTCCAGTAATTAGCCGGACACAGTCGTTTCAGTCGTTTTCTTTACTGGGCATGGGCCCAACTTACAGCTGCTGATAGTAAGTTCAGCTCTTAACTTATCATACTGTAGCAGCGCAGGGCCTGCTTGGCTTCCAGGCATGAGGCAGACGTACTGCCCGCCTTTCGGAATTGGTGGAGCCTGAGTGGGCGAGGCGGGCTGCTTCAGTCCCTGATGCTTGCACGAGATCGGGCCTTGACTTTGGGGCGCCGGAGGAGGACAATTCGCGGCAGGAAGGCAGGGGCGGGCGCTGGCTGGCTGGCTGGCCCTCATGGACTCCTCGCCCTCCTCGCCTCGGTGCCGTTAGACTTGCATCCGAGCTTACACAACACTTGCTGCCTGGCTGGCCTTTGACCAACTTCAGTTTGCTTGCTTGCTAGCCCATGTCTTGCAGTACTAGTCAGGTCTTGTGCCTAGGGCGCCGGGGACTTTGGGAAGCGCTCGCTGGCTTGGGTTCCCTCTCGTTTTCGTTTGTCTTGCGTGCTGCGCAAACGTCCCCCTCCACAAGAAAAGCTCACTGGGAGAAAGAGAAAAAAAAAAGGGGAAGAGAAGAGGAATTCAAGAGCTGTAGACCAAGTACCTTACCGTGAAGTCTGTGGCGTGATTTGGGGGTATGGTTTTCTTGTTTGGCCGGGCACCGCTGCGCTGGTTCATCCAGTTGGTGCGTAACGTAGGTGACGATAATTGTCCAGAGGTACAGTGTTCTCAATTTGTGAAGCCTGGGTGAAATGTTTCTGCGTTGGACTCGCTGGGGAGGTGATAGGAATTTTGTGACCTTGCTCACACGATGAATGAAACATACATCTCAAAAAAAAAAAAAAAACTTTTATTAGTGTCATGTGACATTTAATGACTTCCACCCAAAAAGATGCAACTTGCATTGGTGGGACTCATTTTGTAGACACATGATAGGAATTTTGTGACCTTGCTATGAGGGTACATCTTTAAAAAACCTTTCATTAGTGTCATGAAACATTGATATGACTTCCATCCCCAAAAGATGCAACTTGCATTGGTGGGACTCATTTTGGAGGTGACAGGAGTTTTGTGACTTTGGTGACAAGATATATGAAGGTACATCTCAAAAAAATTTAAAAAAATTATCAACATCAATACATCATGTGACATTAATATGGCTTTCACCAAAAAAGATGCAACTTGCGTTGGTGGGACTCGTTATGGAGGTGCATGATAGGAATTTGGTGACCTTGCTCACACAATGAATGAGGGTACATCTCACAAAAAAAACTTTACTAGTGTCATGAGACATTGATATGACGTCCACCCCCCAAAAGATGCAACTTGCATTGGTGGGACTCATTTTAGAAGTGACAATAATTTTATGACCTTGGTCATAAGATATATGAGGGTACATCTCAAACAAAAAAAAACTTTTCTCAACATCACATGACATTAATATGGCTGTCACCAAAAAAGATGCAACCTGTATTAGTGGGACTTATTTTAGAGGAGACAAAAATTTTGTGACCTTACTCATAGGATAGATTAGAGTACATCTCAAAAAAGGACTCAATTAGTGTCATATGACATTGATATGACTTCCACAAAAAAGATGCAATCTACAATGGTAGGACTTATTTTGGAAGTGATAGGAATTTTGTGACCTTACTTACAAGATGAATGAGTGTACATCTTCAAAGAAATACTTTTATCAGTGTTATATGATATGACTTTTACTACATTAGATGCAACTTTCATATGAAACTCATATGCTTTGAATTTTATGGTGTAGGTATTTTTGACATCACTTTAGAGTTTTGTCTTGTTAGTATGTGTGACATTCATTTACCAAAAGAACACTATTCTAAAGAGGCCGTGTACCCTTGAAACAAATGAAAGTTTGGGCAAAGATCTACTAACGATGTCAATTTTGGTGCTATTTTTTGAACTTTTTTGTAAGATTGAAAAAAATATTAGCTTTATGAAATTATAATTTTTTCTTCAATAGATGCCTAAGGGCAAAAGTTATGCTACCCTCCAAAATAAATTAAGTTAGAGTAATTGCACTCTACTATGTACCAATTCCTATCATACACCATTGCATGCATAAACTACTCAACTTACACATGTTTAACCCCCAAATTACACGTCTTTACAATCAAATTTGCATTGGAAAATTTACTACATTTTACCACAACTTCTTTATAATCTTTATTTTAAAATTGAAGAATCTTCCCACCTTATAATTTGTACAAAAGGCACAATTGTCAAGAAAAAAGTGATAAATATCCAATTTAGAATCCTTAGAATGCTATCTAAGATTTTGAACATCAAAATTAAATATAAAATTAAGTGGAAAAATCTCAAACAGTATGAACATAAAAAATAATATCCTTGTAAAAATATCTATGATGAAAAAATGAAAAAATTTCAAACTATTATCAATTAGATTTCTAAATTTAGTATACATAATGTATTGTGGCAAAGCACTCTTATAAGTATAAAGTCACTAATTTAGTCCATGTATTGATTTTTTTAATATAATTTTATATCATAGACTAAATTAGTTTGTGTAAAACTTGTTTTTACCTCAAATTCAATGTGTATATAATAATAATAATTTTTAAAGTTCTTAGGAGAATGTATTGGTACATTAATAGGGTACAAACACCCCTTGGGGCAATTTTAAAAAATTTTAGAAAAACAAATTCAACTACAAGGTTTCACGACTTGTGCTCAAACACATACCACTTTGGAAAACACTCTTTATTTTTGGTTCCTTTTCATTTGTCTTGAGTGCTACACAAACTTCCATCCATCCAAATTTTAGGAGAAAGAAAAATAATAAAAGAAAAATTGAATTTTAGGACACATTCCAATGGGTCTATTGAGCAATTTTTTTTTAATGTTTTTCTTACTTTAAAGCATTTCTACACTATGTAGTGTCCTATTAGTAAATATGTGATACAAAATTACAAAACCAAGACTATTTTAAATTTATGCTGGGTGGAATATTTTTGCATTGTAGTCATTTAGGATGTTGACATGAATTTTGCACCCATAAAAAGATATTTAATGTGTATTCATCTCCAAAATCATTGTCGTATGACATTGGTATGACTTTCAATGCAATGCCACGATTGATGCAACTTTCATGTGGACTTCATATGCTTTGAAATTTTGGTAACTTTTTAAAAGTTGCAATTTTGTAAAACCTTTCAAACCTTTTTTAACTTTCAAAAGTATGTGTTTTAAAAAAAATTCAAAAAATTCAAAAAATTGCAATTTTTTTGAAGTTGAAATTTGGTGAAATTTGATTATATAATCTAGTTACATCTAGTATATTATTGAAGCTCATACACCGAGAGTCATATAAATGCCATACATCAATGACCAAGGGCCTTTTTAAAATGTAGCAATGAGAAGTTGCCTTTTGTGATTTGACTTTGAGTTCATCCCAAAATCATATTTTGTATGGGTGGAAGCAAAGTAAAGTGTTGAAAAAAGTGGCATGCTTTTAGCTTTTAGATGTACTTTTGCATTTTTTGACCAAAAAATAATAAATTTTGATGAATTTTCAGTGCTTTATTCTTTATAATTTGTTCTTAATAAGTGTATAGGCTAATACAAAACATTACATTCAAAAATGGTATTTTAATGAGGTACTTTTAGAATGCTTATGCAATTTTTGAAAACACAAGCAAAAAAAAATAGCTCTAAAAAGCAATGTAAGTATTTGAAAGTCGTAATTTTTTTATAAGACTCTAAGTTGATGAAAATTGAATAATTCATAATTTTTTTTGCAATGAAAATATAATTTTTTCAAAAAAAATTGGCTCTTGATGAAGATATTTTCAATTCAACTTTGTAGGATTTCTAAATCTCTAAATAAATCATGCTAATCATAAAAAATGGAAATAAATTGGTAATATTAAGAGCATAATGGAAAAGATTTGGTATATTTTACTAAAGTAGCTTGCATATGAGTTAAATTTATTTTCCTAAACATTTCTGAACTTCCGAAATGACCAAAAGTCGTGCCAAAAGTGGCATTGAAATGATTCTTAGCCTATGCAATTTTAATCCAATGCATATTTTAATCTCAAAATTCAATTTTAAAGTTAATTTGATATCTATTGCAACTAAATTAAATCATTTATCAAGTTTGAGAGAAAATAATAAAACTATAACACAATGAGAAAAATAACCTTAGTACTTTGTATTTTTTAACATTAACAACATATTTTGGAAGTTAATTCCTAAAAGGACAGAGTTTATGACTATGTAGTCAAACTTGAAAGTCTCTCACATTGTATCTTCTATTTCTTCTTTGATTTTGAGTTAATTTTGTTGGTTTTATTTTTCAAAGATGAAATCACATGGGCAATGTATGTCATTAAATTTTCAGAATTTTTTGTGAAAATTTCAAATCACCATACATTTTTGAAGAAAGAATGAAGAAAATTTATATCAAATACAAATCATGCTCAAAAAATCTGAAATTTTCAGATTAGAAGTATAGTGTAGAAGATTGTGGTATAAATAAAATATTCCATCTTAATTTATATTTAGAATCATGGTTATAGGACCTCAACCTCAAGGATATGTTCAATTTTTTTTAGATTCAAAATTTTTGAGTGGAGTAGAAACTTCATTCAGAAACTTCATTTTGTTAAAAAGTTGTGCACAGAAAATCGGATTAAAATCATCCATTCTTCAATATGTACAAACTAAACTTAGTTGACCATCAAAAGAATACAAAACGTCGTGGATGTTCTTCTAGGATGAATATATTTGGTTATGAACTTTCAGTATACATCTCTAATTCTAGTTCAAAGATAGAACTAAAAGAATGTTGTTGAATAACTCTTAATTAAGTTCAAGACAATTAACATCTAAAGTCCTAAGGCACTATTTTCATTAAAAAAACACACTTCAAAATGCCATTTCTATTGCAAAAAATAAGAAAAATTTAATAAGTGATATTTTTGCATATTTAATTGTAAGGTCTTGCACTAGATTAGTATAATAATGTGGGGAAGAAATTTCCTTTACTTTGGATCTTATTGAATTAAAGCTTTTGCACTAATTATTTTTATTTAAACAAAATTATATTGAAGAATTGAATTGAAAGTTTAGAAAAAAAAAATTACAAAAATATTTTATTTTCATTCTTTTAAATATTATTAAGTAGAAGTTGGTACAACATTAAAGGAAAAACTAAATCGTTAATAGCTCTAAGATGGAATTGAAACACACTAATTCCAACAATAAAATTGTTCTAGCAAGCACACTAAATTGTTCAATTTTTTTTTTAAATATAAAATTGAGTTTGGAAAGAATTCAATACATTATTTTCTCAAGAAGTTTCTATGACTGCCCTCAAAAAATAAAGTTCTATAACTTTCACATCACTAATCCAAATGGGATGAATCACATCTTCCTAAGTAGATGAAAATATAATCTATGAGAAAATAACAATTTCAAGTTACTTTGTGGATGTTTTTTGTTGTTTAGTTTTTACCATATAGAGCTTAATATGGTATAACTTTTACTCCTAGGCACCAATTGAAATAAAAAATTATATTCCCAAAAATCTAATGTGATTTTCTATCTTTAAAAAATTTCAAAAAATCAATTCAAAAATTGAGGTTATTAATAATATTGGTTACTATTAATCAAATTGAGGTTAATTTTAAAATCTTTATTTCTTCATTTGGCAATTTTCAACAAAATTTGGAATCTTCTAGGAAGGGGCATGATTCTACTAGAGGTCATGCTAATCTAGACTAGTAGGTAGAGATGATAAAATGTACTAAAGAAATCAATATGCATTTCAATGAAAGCCAAGTTGTTCCCTAGAGATACATCTAAGCTCATGGTGAATATATAATGATGGATACAAATTTGTTAATATAGAGCCTACATTCCTATCAAAATTTATTTTATGCAAAAAAGGGGGTATATAAGATAGTAATAAGATAGTTAAATTTTAATACATCAAATGAACAATGATGGACAACCTAAGGTAATTGCAATCCTATACTTCTTGACAAGATATTAGATAGAATATGAAGAATGCTTCCCTCCCAAATTTATTTTCAGTACTCAATATGTATTGGATGTAATTTAGAGTTTATTACAATGTGACAATATATATTATTCATAGGAATTAATTAGTGTGAGTTAAAGTATCAATTTTTGAATGCACAAGCGATGCAAGACAAAACTATGAAATGTCCAAAGATACACTCCAAAATATGACTAATTCAAATTTTTTTAATGTTTTCATCAAAAGATCAAATGCTAAACATGAGGATTAAAAATTGTACATACAATGAAATTTTGAAAAAAAAACACTTTTAGAAAACTAACCAAATATATCACCTTTTTTTATAGCATTTTAAAAAGATTATCTAAGAGTGTAGTTTCAATTGATTTGTATATATTAAAAGATATTTGAAGATAAAAACATGAATACTTTCACCTATTAGTAAATTTCTCAACACTAGACAATATTGAACACTTTGGGTTATTTTCAACAAACTCTTGACCATATTGATCACAATTTGGAACAAAAAATTCAAAGATGATCAAATTTATCTTGTTGATAAAAAAAAATTTCCACCCATAAAAATTACTCAAATTGTATGGTAACTATGAAATGGTAGATTGGTTATTTAGGGGTTAAAGACTAAAGCCTATTTCTACTGAAAGGAATAGAAATCTTAAAAATCATTTTGGTTGAGTGTCTAATTGTAGGATCTTCCTCTAGACTTGTATGAAAATGTATGGAAGAAATTTATTAAATTTTTACCTCATTACATTTGAAAGTTTTGAAAGCCATTTTTTATTTGGTCCTTAATCCTTAAAGGACCATGCAAGCCCACTAGGCATTTTGAAAATTAAAACTTGAATTTTCACTTAGTTCTTGATTTTAAATGTTTTGAAGCTTAAACAAGAAAATGTATCTTTAATAATCTATTTTTTATTCTATTTTAATTCTTTTCAAAATTCTTAAAATTTGAATTTTTGAGACACTTTCAAGATAGCATCTTGAAAGTTCAAAATACATCACTTTGGAATTTTTTTTCTATAGAAGTTTTCTTGGTGTAATTTCAAAGAGCACATCAATTATATTGTAATTTTGTTATTATTATTTCTATTTTAAAACTTTTTATACTATTTAAATCATTTTTATAATTATTATGATTTTTATGTGGAATTTTTTAGAATCATATAAAATTTAATTTTAAGTTTTTAATTATGAAAAAATAAGATTAAGTTTTAGACATACATTACTACATGTAAGAAAATGCAAAATATTGATTGCAAAATATTTTTACATGTAATAAATTGATACATATTGATTGCAAAATATTTAGGTTTGAAGTAAAGATAATTTTTGCACCTTGCCAATCTAAGACTTTGAGCTTTCTTAACTTTAAATCTTTGCACTATAGATTTTGAAATTAATGTGTCTGGTTGTATAATTGAGTTGGAAGTCTTAAATTTTATTCCTAAAAAAATTATTAAATATAAATAGGTACAAGATAAAAGATAGAAGGAATAACAAATTGTTTAAAGTTCTGAAATAGAATTGAAACACATCCATTCCAACATTGAGACTTTTATGTACAACAAACAAAACCTAATGGGCCTTTCTCTATATGGAAAATTGAAAAGATTGTGTTGAAAACAAATCCTGTATATTATTTATTTAAAAACATGCTTTGATTGCATGCAAATATGATTTTTTCATCACTAATCTAGATGGAATAAATTATGTCTTTTGATACAAACAAAAATATATTCTATAAAAAACAAATTTAAGAAAAATTTATATTAAGATTTTATTGAATTATTTTGGGCATACTTGGGCATTTAAAGCTTAGTATTGTAAAAAATTTGTTCTTAGGCCTTCATTGCAATAAAAATTCTAATCCCTCAAAGCTAATATATTTTTTAGTTTCAAAATTTTAAAAAATATAGCAAAAATTGAGATTATGAGAACATGATAGAACTTTCTTTTGGGAGAATTGGGATTCTACGGATAAAACAAAGTTTATTGGTTTATAATCCAAAGGTGTTACTCTATGATGTGCCTAATAAGAAATATGATCAAAATGAAAATGGTAATTAGGGAGACTCCATGAAATAAATAACTTGAATTTTTTTCCACTTTACTTTAAGAATAATCATGAGTAGTTTTAAACCACCCCTATTTTGAGATCCTTAACAACAAACTTTAGAGGGTTTGTGAGTTTTTAATTTATTAGAATTAAAAGACTTATTTTATACCACTAGAAGAACACTGTAAAGGCCTTTTCAATGATATATTCAAAGTGGTATTTGGAAAAAAATGGTTGTGTAATTTTTATTCAAAGTTTTTGTGTAAAGTTTGTATTAATAAACTTTAGAGGCATCATGTATTCTTAATTCATAAAATTAGGAGACATATTATATTTAATAATTTTCTAACAATTATTAAATATAATACGTCTTAAATTTTATATTATGACAAGTGCATTTTGAAAAACTTTCTAACAATATATTATATAATGGATTTAGAAAAAATTGCTCATGCAACCAACCTTCAAAATGATTGTTTCAATGTTATGTCAAGGCAATCAAATGATGTGGTAGTTTCTTGGCCAATTTATCAAGCTATGTGAATGCCATTGGAATTCAAGGTCACTTTAAGGTCTCATATTCAAACTTGTGATGAAGTCCTTTGTCTGCAATCATCATGTGGGGGATTTTTATTGTACACTTCTCTACTCCTATTGAACCTCTATTCAATTCATTTCAATTGATAAGAATTACATGGTACATTTAATTCCACATGATTAAGGCTATTTTCCACCAATTTTTTAAAAATTGCTATTTACAATCTTTGCAATGAGCAAAAGTAAAAAATAAAGGCAATACAATAAAATAAAAGAATTACATCATAATATTAGACTACCATGATAATGTGGATTTCTTGGAGAATTTTTAAATGTGTAGATTTGATGATCATAGTCCTTGAAGTGAGAAGATAGTTTTTTCTTTGGCCCTACTCATTAGAATCAAATTAGACTTGTATTCCTTTTGAGGTGAGGTATTTGCACTACATATAGATTATTTGAGAGCTTTGCATTTGGAACATTTGTCATATTATTTTCTATATCTATCTAAGGGGTTAAGGATACACTATTTGGAGTTGCCTGCCTTACTTTGCCTTGTTTTGAAGAGGAAACATAACTTTTGATCCCAACATCCAATAAAAAGGAAGAAAACTCATTCAAACAAGATAATACATTTACATTACAAGTGTCAAATTTATGGTGTGATTCATTTAAATTTGACTTTGTAGATACCTACTAGAATTTTATTTCGTCAATGTATTATATGAGCACCATAAATATTGATCCCAACATCCAACTAGGGGAAAATACTCATTCATGCAAGGTGGTACATTTACACTACATATGTCAAAGTTTTGATGTGATACATTCAAATTTGACTTCATAGATACCTACTAGAATTTTGTTTCATCATTCAATTGACTTGGTCCTTTGGGAGTTAATTGCAAAACAATGGGGCCATCACTATGATTATCATCATTCAATTATCCTCTAACCCCTCATTAGATGAATACATGTACTTGTTTTTATAAAAACAAAAACCATAAAAACCATTTATCAAACACATTGTCCACCATGTCTTTTGCTTCCTTGCAAGGTTTATATTTTTTAACACATTCAAACATAACTTACATTGTTAATCTTACATGGGATCCTTTTGTCTTCCGTAGCATGTGGAGGGCATGACATAATTATATGCTCCCCAAGTAATGTTAGATCATTTAATTTACATTTATAGGATTTATATTTGTGAAAGCATTTTGACATAACATTGTTGACCTTCCTTTGGAGGTCCTTTTGTCATATTTTTTGACATCTATACACCCTCTCAATTAATTTTAGATCTTTTAATCTACCTTTTGTGGCTTTCAATCTTTAAATTGAAGCCTAGCCAAGTATTTAGGGAAAATAGACACTTCTATCTCTTGGATTCTAGGAAAAGCAATTTTCAAATTATTTAATGTTGTGGAACTTCCTACCTTACATTACATGGTTCATAGTTGTGAATGCATTTAGACTTAACATTTTAAACCTTCCTTATGGTCCCTTTGTCTTTCTTGAGATATGTGCCTAATATTTTTCAATTACATTTGAGGTCAATAATTGAAAATCCCTTCTAAAATAGATAATAGATTAAATATTTGTGATTTTCACACAAAAATTTTCCACTAAATTCAAAATATTAAGTTCTAATCATATTGATATTTAAAATTTTATTTTATTTATTTTAAAATGTTGAAGATTTGACACAAAATCTACAAAAAATTTGATGGAAAAATACATTTTTGTGATTTGAGGATGTGTTTAAGTTAATTTATTGTTTAATTTGAAAGTTTGGTTCTTAAGGGGTTAGTCAACATTTTTACATTATGTGTCAAATTTTGGATGTGATACATTCAAATTTAGTGAACTTAATCCCTCACCGCCCAAGGGGACCAAAAGTGTCCTCACACAGTCTAGCAGTCAACTTCAAAGTGCTGTAACTTTTGCATCCAATGTCCAAATTCAATAAAAACTTGTTGGTAAAGTTGCGCACAATAGTCTATTTTTTGTGGTAAAATTTTCAGATCTATCCAAGATGTAATGAGTTTTTGAAAGCCATTCAAAGTTCGCAGGTTCAATTTGATTTCAGCTCACTGCAATGAGATGGCTGCAACTTCGGGGGCTTGTATCTTTTTCATCAAATTTTAGTTTTCATTAAAATTTGTTGGGCTTTGTTCCCCATAAATTCTACTTATTGTGGTAAAATTTTCATGTTAATCCAAGTTGTTTTGAATGCTTGGGAGCAATTCGAAGTTCAAAATCCAGACATTTTGCATTACAATGAACTTCGGCGGCTTATAACTTCTTCAGGCAGGGTTTGTTTTCAATAATTTTTGTTGGAAAAGTTGCACATACTAGTCTAGTTCTTGTGGTAAAAATCTCATATCAATCCAAGAAGTTATGATTGACTGCGAAGCATTTTAGTAGAGGTAGGTTCAGCCATAGATGTGTTTTTTTGCTACTTTTTTCACTGTTTTTTGACATTTCAAAACAATTTTGCAAACGCAATGAGTCAATTGAATGATTTTTTTTCCCACCAAAGTGTTTGTCTTTTGATTTTAAATCACTTTGTAGTTTAAAGTTTTTTCATTTGAGTAGGTTTAGAAATCGAATTTCACCTTCAAATGTGTTTTCAGGAAAATTTCAGCATCTTTTGTCAACACTAAAACATTATAATCTTTCAATCTACACGGTCAAATGACCCCAAATTTGATTTACACCATCTACAACATGCACACTACAAGATTGTATGGTTGAGATTTTCATAACTTGCTCACATTTAGACTTATAACACTCGAAATGCAAAGTTGTTTTTTGACATGGTTAGGCCTTGGGCGGTGAGGGGTTAATCCTTCACGAGGTACTAGTTGTAAATCAACATGTTCATTACCATGGTCATCACCACTCAGTTAATCCTTTGCCCTTTGATTGAATGAATATGTGCATTACTCTTTTTTACAAAATGCATAAAAACATTTTTTCACACACTTTGTCTTCCACACCTTTTGCATATTTATAAGGTTAATATCCATACCTTAAATGAATTTGTTTTGTTTTGTTTATTTGTTATGGCAAGATTTCATGGATTGTACATTTCCTTGGTTATGTTCTTGATATTGTGGGAAAGTTTTTTATGAGGAGGGGTGCATGAATTTTGTTTCATGATATTTGGACCTACAGTGTGAAAGATATTGAAGTTTGAAGTTTATAAGAATTGGAAAATTGATTTTATTTTTTTATTTTATCTTCCTCTCACATAGGTGGATGCATCCCACTTAGTGTTGGATCTTTAAATCAACCTCAAGTGTCTTTCAATGTTGAATTGAAACCTCTCCAAATATGTAGAGAAAAGAGATCAACCTATTTCCCTTGGATCTTTGAAGAACCAATTTCAATTAAATTATACAATGTTATAGAACCTTCTACCTTTGATAATTCTTTAAAATCTTACAAAGCTACATTGAAGGAGGTTTACACTAGGGCAAGATCAAAGGCCCTCTTAAATTATCAAAGTAGGGATTAGTAGAAAGATAGCCTTGTGGTTCAAGTTGGATTTATACTTTAGCCAACTAAGGTCCATGCTATTTTTCATGGATGAGAAGTTTACTTCAATTCCTACCTAATATTTTGCCAAAGGGGGATGTTTTGTTAGTTTCTAGGAGTTTTTTTTGTTGACCACCTTTGAAGTGTGGATTTTTTAGAAACTATAGCGAGTTAGAACCTCACAACCATAGATTAATTTTGTCTATTGAATTGATCTTATGGTTGACAATATCACATGTAATAATAAATAGATATGGCCCATCTATGCAATAGGGGAGGATTGAGGCCTTTGGAAGATTGTTTTGGGGTTGTTCTCCTTATTGTGAACCATTGTAGCATTTGCAAATTATCAAATAATGAAAAATTAATAAAAAAAATTTAAATCATTTAAAAAATTTTAAAATTATTATTATTTATTATTATTATTATCTGGCATAGCCATCTCTCAATCACATTAGATCACTGATGTGGCTCTATTCTCGCATTCCCCATAGTTCAAGACAAGGTCTTTTGGAGGCCTCAAAAATCTTCTAATGGTTTTGCTCTTGGATTTATGCAAAGGCCACGTAAAGTGCCACTAAGGTAGGAGGCTCTAAAAGTACCCCTCTCCTTCCAATCACCCCTATTATTAGTTGGAGAACAAACATGAGGTGATCCTAAAATGGCCTTCTTTTAGCAATTGAATGAATCCAAAAAAAATTGTTCTTCTCTTGCAAGAGCCAATCATCATCTTCAATTTCCGCACATCTCTTTCCCAATTGCAAGGAGATGGATTTTGGGAGACCTATGGTCTCAAATAGTGGCCCATGCCCCAAATCTTTAAAAATTTATAAGTAATTCAAAAATGCTTGGAAAAACACAAAACCGCTTGTGCTAGTTTCCACACCTGTTTTTCTTTCTCTGGAAATTGGTGTAAGAATATATTTATGCCCACGCAAACCTATGAAAAAGGCGGACCAGCCCTCAAAGGGTCGCTTTTAGAGCCTCCTACCTTAGGGCAGGCTTCCATGTGGAGTCAGGGCCAGTGGAGCCTGCCGATCATCAGCCAAATGGTCGTTCCCGAAAAACAGGGACGCGCATTTCACTGATGATCAACAGGCTCCACCAGCCCTGGACTCCACCAGCCCTGGACTCCACCAGCCCTGGACTCCACCATGGAAGCCCGCTTTTCCCGGTTTTTCTCTCTTTGGGCTCTTGCTTTGCATGGTCCCATGACTCACACCTAACAAAGCAGGGTACTTAACCTTTGGAGTGCTTCTCATCCTTTCGTGTAAAGTAGCCCTAATTTTACAAGTTCTACACTTGCCTCCGTAGGCTTGCACTCACAGCCTGATGATTTACCATCATTGCCCCCCTCTTCAGAGTTTCCCTCGAGTACGCAAATAAATGCCTGTGAGTCATAAACAACAAGTCGTGATTGACGATAAAATAATGGTCGCAAGAGCATGAGTTCGTAGAGGGCACTTAAGTTTAGATAGCATAGCTTTTTCGAGGTTGGTTTTGAGCTTAGTTTTGCAGCTCCACCATCATTGTCTCTCCTTTCCTTCTGCATCATGTGGTGGAGGAAGTTAAGAGGAGCACATGCAAATAACATGGTTGCGAGTTCGGTCCATCAACACGGGGTCAGTCACATGTAAGGATCATTGTAAGTTCTCATTCATTATTCATTTTTTTTCAGCTTTTGGTACCCTCCCTATTAAGATAGCAAGCTCATAAACCGACCCTTTAAGGGGCTGGTCATTATTCTTTTTTTTTGATGGGTTTCAGATATTTGAAAATATTTTCCCTCATTTATCACTTGAAGAGAAATTGATGCCGAATCTAACATAAGTGGTTTCATGTTTTTCGGAGCATTTATGAATTACTTATGAATTTTCAAAGAATTCTGCCATATAGATGCCTATTTATGTTCATAGGCCTTCCAAAAAACCCACACGTGCGAAGTCTGAAAAAAGATATGGATTCTTCCCAAAACAAACACTGCAACATGCAAAAAGTAATACACTAGGTTCCAAAATGCGACCCTTACTAAACTTAAACGGACTTTAAAATTCTTCAGCATTTGCAAGAAGGCAATTGGGTAGCCAATTTTTTAATTTAAAAACATTAAGTGTACCCACCCTGACTTTGAAATGGACCCGTTTTGGCTCTTATTCCAACCAGGGCATATTTTTTTTGGACCAGTGTCCCCCCTGTTGGCCTCACTACGGAGGCCAGTTTTGGGAGGGACGAAGCCAGAGAGGTCAGATTTCTAACAGTCTGGCGAAATTTCGCCCCCAAATAAAAAAAAGCCCTGATTCCAACCATTGGCTAAATATGAACCAATCTTTATTATGCTCTGACATTAATAGCATTCCATTTCACAACCACTCCTTGTTCATTTTCTGAGCCACTTTAGGGTCGGTTTGAAGAAGAGGGTCGGAATTCGAGCCTCCATCCCTATTACTCCCCTAAGGATTGATGATCATGGCAATGGTAACTTCCAACTTGCACATGGAACGGTGTTGGTGAATGGAATGTCCCCCTGAAAGGGAACTGAACTGGCCACGGGTTCCAATCCTTATTATCCTCACACCTACAAAAGGTGCAGCAAGGTAAGGTACAAGGGTTGTAAATCGCCCACGGAAGAGCTGGAACTGAGTTTGGGGAGCTTCTTTGAAATAGTTTTGAAGAATTTTTTTGTTGAAAGACAAGTGGAATTGGCATCTAACCCAAGTCGTTTCGTATTTTTTCGAGCTCTGTGGAATTAGTTGTGAAATTTTGAAGTTGGAATGGCATTGGGCTCTAGAATCGCCTACCTCCTAAGATGTACACTGTTTGTATATTGTTGAAGGCTGCAAAAAAGCAACATGAACAAATTGTACATTGGAGGAGGTGGGTGGTTTTAGAGCATGTGTGCTTTTAGAACCTCCTACTTTAGAAAGAAGGTCGGTTGTAGGTTACAATATTCAATTCGAAAGTTCAAGTTTTCTTTCTGATTCATGGGGGGTGTTTGTTTGTCCATCCGTCTATCTGTGTTGGTAGAATATTCATGTGTTTAAGAAAAGAAAGGGTTAAAAAATGTAGGTCCATGTAAATCTCCCGCTATGAAATGTCTCGTTCATTTTGCAAGAGGATTATTTCTCATAATCCCAAGGCCCTCACATGTAAAATCCATATAATCGGTGATTATAAAATTTTCATTCATTGATCACATATTTCATCCACTTTTACACAAATGTTTACATCGGGCAATCTCCTCGTTGTCAGGAATTTTGAAAAAAAATAGGCATTCTTTGCCGAGCTTCATCATCCTTATTAGGGTGTTTATTTTTAGAGTTCCTTCCACCTCTGTGATTGCCCTACATTTTTTCATAAAAGCATTCACTAGATGGTCAAATGACCTAAAACTACCTCAAGTGATGGCCAAGTGATAGGAATTTCCAATGGAATCCATGACGATCCAAAATCAACTCGCCATGTTGACATTGCTTGTATGGGGGCTCCCCATGTCGGCACACACGGAGGAGATTTATTCCTCTACTTGTTCCTAATGGGGATATCTAAAGTGTGTTAAGGTAAAACAACCTATGACGGTCAAAATTAGGAGTTTGGTCTCATGGTGTTACTGAATTTTTTTCAATTTTTTTCCCACATGAAGACAAGTGCGAGAAACAACAAGAGCAATTGAATTATATTTTTTCAAAAAAGGGGGAATTTGCTATCAATTTTTGAAGTGTTCATCCCAAAGGAGTCTATAGACTACCCCAAAACCAACAACATCTTAATCCATAATGCTTATTTTACTCACCTAAAGTAGACATAATATTTTCTAACATTGAAAACCTAAAATATCAAATTTTACAAAAGAAAGGTACAAGCTCCTAAAGAGGTTACTAATCACCCTATTGTTGTCATGTAAGACATTAATGGTGGCCCATTAATCATACAATATGGAAGAAAACCATAATGGGTCATCCTTTAAGGTGACCAGCATGGGTCATTTAACCATTTGGGATGATCTATCTTAGTTTCTAAACTTATCACACCAAGTTGCTTTGGTTATTGTGTCATGTCAATTTTGTTGCAATCCGTGAAGGCCGTATGCTTAAAAATGTTAATTATTTAATTTTTTTATAAATCACGGAAGGCTATGGTAGGTTGTGTTAGGCTTACCACTTTCATCAAGTACAAGAAGAGGGTCATCACATGGTTCCATGGTTTTCAAGAAAAAAGGGTTGGAGGGTACCCTAGCCAAGCCAGAATGATGGTTAGAGTTTTCAACAGAGTGGGTTGGTCCAATCCAAAGATGGAGCAAGCGAGGGAGGGAAGGACAGACCGACCGTCATGGGTCATTTAGCTATCGTGGGCTAATTTACCTTAATTCCCAAACTTTCTACACCAAGTTGCCTTGGTTATTGTGTCATGTCAATTTAGTTGTAGCATGTGAAGGCCCTATATTTTAAGATGTTAATTAATTATTATTTTTTAAAACATGGGAGGCTGTGGTAGGCTGTAGTAGGGCATGGTAGGCCATGGTAGGCCGTAGTAGAATGTGGTAGGCCGTAGTAGGCCGTGGTAGGCTCTGGTAAGCCGTGTTAGGCTTACCACTCCCATCAAGAACGAGAGGAGTGTCATCACATCGTTCCATGGTTTTCAAGAGGAAAAGGTAGGAAGGTAGGGAAGCCAAGCCAGAATGATGGCCAAAGTTTTCAACAGCAGTGGGTTGGACCAATCCAAAGATGGAACAAGGGAGGGAGGAAAGAATTGACCGACCGTCATGGGTCATTTAACTGTCATGGCCTGATTTACCTTAATTTCTAGACTTATCACACCATGTTGCCTTGGTTATTGTGTCATGTCAATTTAGTTGCAACCCGTGAAGGCCGTATGTTTAAAAATGTTAATAAATTAATTTTTTTTTAAATCACGGTAGGCCGTGGTAGGTCGTAGTAGGCTGTGGTAGGCCGAGCTAGGCTTACCAATTCCATCAAGCATGAGAGGAGGGTCATCAAATCATTCCATGGTTTTCAAGAGAAAAGGGCAAGAAGGTAGCGAAGCCAGGCTAGAATGATGGTCAAAGTTCTCAACATGAGTGGGTTGGTCCAATCCAAAAATGAAACAAGCGAGGGAGGGAAGGACAGACTGACCGACCGACCACCCGTGTACATGTTGTTGTGTGCGCTCATCATGTGACTGAAATTGATGTGAAGGAGGTAAGGTGCCTAGCAAGCAAGGATAAGCTCACCTGACTTTCTTTGTGACTGGGGTGGACTTTTGAAGGTTGTAGGTTCCTATAGAAGAATCCTCATAGATGTTATAGAGGTGGTCCAATTCAATTGTTGTTATGTCCACCTCCAACAAGAACTCAACAATTTTGAACAACTATTATAGAAGTTTTTCCAATTTAGACTTGCTAAATTGGACTCATCCAATTTGAAAAATATTCCTCTCAAAATGGATGTTCATTAGGCATTGTTGAAATCTTTGGACAATGAATCTTATAGCACCTCTAGCATTTTGGCCACCTCATTATTAATTAATTTTGATATAAAATTGTAGCCTTTTGAAAGTTTAAATTTTTTCCCTCATGGTTGTATTATCTTTATTCTTTGATTCTCCACTATAAAATGTTGTCGTAAGGTCTTTTAGGTCTTGTAACAAAGACACTTTTGCTTTCACTCTAAAAATAATTTGGTGAGCTTAAAACCTTTTCAATCATGTGAGAATTTCAAGGTATGCCTCATTGGATTGAAAATTAGTGACTTTTTAATACAATGTATTTTGCAAAGGCAAATATCTATGATCTTTGATTATTATTGATATGTTTAAAATATAAATAGTATGATATGTGCCACTTAATACGACTATGAGTAGCCACTACATACTCCATAACGTACAAATGTAAATTATTGTATTTAAATTTTTTATTCCTTGAATTTAGATATTTTCAATATTTTTTGTACTTTTTGAAACATTTAATCTTGGTAGATTTTACACCTTGTGAAGAACTTTAGTATGTAATTTGAATAATGTACAAA
The DNA here is from genome assembly GCA_950106755.1 of Climacium dendroides. Classification (NCBI taxonomy): domain Eukaryota; kingdom Viridiplantae; phylum Streptophyta; class Bryopsida; order Hypnales; family Climaciaceae; genus Climacium; species Climacium dendroides. The sequence goes on along the minus strand of OX467087.1, from coordinate 4,547,190 downwards.
TTTCTTAAGCAATATTGTTCAAATGAAAAGACTGCCAATCATTATTTAAAAAGCTATTAGGCATGTTGATGCCAAATTGAGTGGTATTGAGTTGCACTTATGCATTCACCATTTGAATCAATTAGTATATGTCCAACCTCTTATTTTGGACAACAATGAAAAGTATTGTAGATGCAATTGAGAACAAACACATCGATGATATTTGCAACAATGCAAATTCAATTTTCATTGTTTACATAGGTTTCATCAATGGCAACATTTATATTGTGCAATACTATCAATCTTGACTCAATACTCCAAAATACTAAACTACTTTGATTTAAAGTTTATTGTATAAGCATTAACATTATTTGAGGTGTTGGTTTGAAGGACAATTAAAATGAAATTTGTGCTAAAGGCACAACATTTCAATTGCCCTGTCAAAGTCATACACAAATTGAGGTGGTCAAAATCTTTTGATTTCCTAGCGTAATTGCAAGTGCCAATCTTAGATCATTTATAATATGGAGTTTAAGATTTTCCATTTTATCATGTTTAAAATACCAAGATTGTTATGGCTTCATGTTATAAGACCAACTTGATGCATCTCTTTTTATGAAATCATTCTAAAAATACCCAATGTACACTCATGTGCCTCCAAGTCTATAAATCTCATAGTGACCAAATAAGTATTTACTACTATGTCTTATGCTACTTAGCAAAATATTGTAGGAACTTTCATATGAAGTTTAAAGAGATAAATTGAATAAACGAAATATGTATAAACCACACTTTATATCCAAAAGTTGACAGTATTATTAACAAAAACATTTATGTTTAAATATATTTTTATATACATTATATTTTTAACTATAAGATAAACCTAAAAATCATATTTTGAAAAAAAATTCTACAAATCATTTGTTTATTTTTAACCTTTTATAAATAATACTAGCAGTTGGCGCTTGCTATTCTACACATTGATCATTAGAATTTTATAAAAAAATTTATGTATTAGATAGAATGCATAACAAAAATTTCAATAAATCTTCAAATAAAAATGACTAAAATCTTTGTATAATTTTTTTTATAAGTAAACATGTATTGAAATGTACAATAGAAATTTATTGAATGATGAATGAAACATATGCAATGGTAAAGACTATAAAAGATACACATACATTCGAATGCATTAGAAATTTGACTCCATTGTTACAAAAAATGGCAACCCAAATTCAAGAATTGAAAAAAAAACTTATAAATCTCAAAAACTTTGTGAACAACTTAATTGTTGTGGAATCCAAAATCGGTTCAATTGAATAAATTTCTCAAAATCATTTGATAGTAGCAATAGAAAATTGAAATCATGAAAACTCAAAGCTCACAAAAGCACAAAATCATAGAAGTGCAAAGAAGTGTAAAGCCAAGAGAAGCAATGGATTTGCTACCTCTATAATATAATCCTATGGATCCTCTTTAATATCACCTTAATTGCAACCACTATATTATTTCTATAATATCACCCTTTGTAAAAAGTGATATTACAAAAGTAATTGCAAATTGCTATATAATAACACATTGTGTGAAAATACGATTTCTATATATGCATGATTGAATATATTTTTACAAAATATTTAAAACATTTATTTTAAAGACTTATCGAAATCAATATCATGTATTCCATTCAAATATATCAAAATTTTATAAATATGCGATACAATGAATGCGTAGCATAGCAAGCATGAGCCCCTAGTATTAATGGTAGCATTTGTGATATTACAGAGTGATTTATGATTTTAGTAGTATGATAAGTAATATTCCTAATTTGATCAAAACCAACCATTTTTTTCCTTTGACTAGGTTCAATTGTTCATAAGATTCGTTTTTACGTATGAGCTTATAGATGTCAATTTGAATTAGGAAGGTGTTAGTTTTAGGTGTAGTTATCTTATCTGTTTGCAGACTTGTTTCCAAAGCAAGGCCAAAATCATCATTCATATTTTCTTTGATGAATTCAACCATAGGATTCATTGCTTAACTTATTCAAGTACAACTTTCAAAAATATTACAATGAATATCCTTGGAGATTACAAGTTCAATGTGCCTATATTTCAAAATGTAGGGTTTTCTAGCCCTTCCAAAATGTAAAATGTAGTCTTTCATTATTTAAAAAAATAAACATGTATGTCCCATAGCTTATGCATTTCAATCAATACGTTGGAAATGGGTTGAAAATAGAGAGAATCTACTAAATTGTTAATCACTTTTACAAAAAAATTGAGAATTGATAATCCTAGTAGTGAGAATGTCCTTGGAAAATAATTGATATTTGTTCCTTTTGCTTTTATCTAAAAAAAACTTAAATTTAAATTCAAAAGATGACTATATCTTTTTTCTACCTTCATTGGTTGCAAAATAAATATATTCTTTGGAACTTTCACTTCATCATTGAGAATTGAATAATTCAAATGTTTTGAGTGGGTATTAATTTACACAATGCAATGAAATTAAGCAATATTTTTTAAAGGTATTGTAGCTACTTGGTTTAACATTGATTTTTAAAAATAACACATTCAACTTTTGTAATATTTATTGGAATGACCTTAAATAAAGCTTTGGAAGCACATACATTAGGATGATTAGCATCCGTTCTAAAAAATTCGTGCAAAAAATTCAAATGATGAAGTCATTAGTGCTTGCCAAGTGGATGTATGGTTTGGTGTCTCAATATTGTTACTACTTGATTCACTCATCAAACATCTGATGAGAGTCTTTCTTTTGTTTTTGGAGAACAATCAAAACATGTCCACTTAGAATATACTATTCAAACAAAAGTTGTTTTTTAAAATCCAGAAGAAAATGACCCCTACAGACTTGACCTAGTTTTTGACTCTATGGAAATCCATAACCATATGAAATATAATGATGTTGGCACCAAAGAATTCATTTACTCTTACATTAGTCAATACAAACCATTTTATGTGTTTATCTTTTAAAAGAAGTCCACATGAATAAAAATTAATTGTTGTCACAATCCATGCACTTTATCTTTATAAGTCTATATATCAATGTTGATAGACAATAAATGTCAAAAAACGCATAGATGTCTTCTTAATCAAGTTCTTATGTGTTTTTTACCCAAACATAGCATAATTCACTACAATATTTTGTGTGATATTCACTTTGGGATACATACCCCTTTTTGAAATTTGCCTTATCACATGGTTATTGAGACATCAAACCATGCATCTGTCCTACGCGAGTTCCCAAAACATCAAGAAGAGTCTATAGATTATTTGAAGAATCTAAAAAATCCAATTCCCAAAAGAGTCTATGGATTACTCCAAAACCAACATCATCTTAATCCATAATGCTTATTTTACTCACCTAAAGTAGACATAATATTTTCTAACATTGAAAACCTAAAGTATCAAATCTTACAAGAGAAAGTTACAAGCTCCTAAAGAGGTTACTAATCACCCTATTGTTGTCATGTAAGACATTAATGGTGGCCCATTAATCATACAATATGGAAGAAAACCATAATGGGTCATCCCTTAAGGTGACCAGCATGGGTCATTTAACCATCAAGGGCTGATTTACCTTAGTTCCCAAACTTATCACACTAAATTCCCTTGGTTATTGTGTGATGTCAATTTAGTTGCAACCTATGAAGGCCGTAAGCTTAAAAATGTGAGTTAATTAATTTTTTTTTTAAATCACGGGAGGCTATGGTAGGTCGTGCTAAGCTTACCACTCTCATCAAGCACCAAAGGAATGTGATCACATCATTCTGTGCTTTTCAAGAGAATAGGTAGGAGGGTAGCCAAGCCAAGCCAAAATGATGGTCAGAGTTTTCAATAGAAGTGGGTTGGTCCAATCCAAAGATGGAGCAAGGGAGGGAGGGAGGGAGGGAAGGACCGACCGACCGTCATGGGTCATTTAACTGTCATGGGTTGATTTACCTTAATTCCCAAACTTATCACACCAAGTTGTCTTGGTTATTGTGTCATGTCAATTTAGTTGTAGCTTGTTGTCGGGTAGAGAGGCCTTGCCTTGGGAAATCGGGGGGAATCTAGCTACAACTAGATTTGGCCTGGAATAATGAAAGAACCCCAATCAAGTACTCCCATCATATATATATATATATATATATATATTCACAAATGCCCCATATAATGATATATAGGCCAAGTAGAGTAACCTATTCTCATATAACTCCCATAATATGCTATAGAGTGTAAGAAAGTATCACATGTTTGTAGAAAATGAAAGAAGATACACCAAAACCTCTATAACTTCTCTTAAAAGAGTATCCGACACTAAAATGAATGCCATAGAAACTTCACAACTTCAAATCAAGAGTGTGATATCTCTTTAGAAAGCTAACAAAAACTTCTACAAACCCTGAAAATCTCAAGTAAAACTAAGATACTGTCCGAATTCTATAGTTGTTCAAAGTTCACTATTCACAACTCTAAAGCAACTCACCACTATTCTGCTTCCATGCCTATAACTTTTGCATGCTAAATCCAAACTGAATGTGAGAGGTTTCTTTGGAAAGCTAACAAGAATATCTACAAACCTTGAAAATCTCAAGTAAAACTAAGATACTGTCCGAATTCTACAGTCGTTCAAAGTTCACTATTCACAATTCAAAGTCAACTCCTCACTACTTTGCTTCTAAGTTCATAACTTCCTCATGCTAACTTCAAATTGAGAAAATGATATCTCTATGGGAAGATAACATCTTAATAAATAACTTTACCAAGTATCATGAGAAAATACTTCCTCACCATATAGTTATGAGCCCTCAAAAGTTCAGCCTCCATTCTCCATGGCAAACATTCCTCCCTCACTTCCTCAAGCATAACTTTTGTACAAAAACTTCAAATAGAGTGAGTGATAGGGTTTTGAAAAGACAAAAGTATGAAGAACAACCGCCCAAAATTTCATAGTAAAAGTCCTCCTGTACAAAACACAATGACCCTCTAAAGTCACGATTTTTCCCAAGCAAACCTTGAGGAGGAAGAAGGAAGACCTTCCACCTTATCCTCCACCTCACCTTCCATACTTTCCACCTAAGCTAATAGATTAAACCCCTACAAGTGCCATATGGACCATAATTTGTCCATTGGTCACTTCTTTTCTCCCATAACCCTATCTTTATCTCCTACGTGGCCTTCTAATCTTCTAGAAGTCAATAGAAAGGTCAAACAAGCTTCACCTATCCATTTAAACAACTTTAAATACAAACTAAAAAAAAACAAATGACTTCAAGTGTAAAAACAAACATTATAAACTCAAATAATTGTTTAATAGAGGTAAAAAAGGTTGAGTCCAATCCGTATGTATAGATTAGGCTCCCCCAAAAATCATCTATTTAAACAAGAAGTATTTATTTCTACATAATGTACGTATAAACAACACGACACCGTGAAGGCCGTATGTTTGAAAATGTTGATTAATTATTATTTTTTAAATCACGGTAGGCCAATAGACCATGGTAGGCTGATAGGCCGTGGTAGGCCATGGTAGGCCGTGCTAGGTTGTGGTAGGTGTGCTTGGCCGCGATAGGCCATGGTAGGCCATGGTAGGCCGTGCTAGGCCGTTGTAGGGCGTGCTAGGCTTACCACTCCCATCAAGCACCAAAGGAATGTCATCACATCGTTCTGTGCTTTTCAAGAGAATAGGCAGGAAGGTAGCCAAGCCAAGCCAAAATGATGGTCAGAGTTTTCAATAGAAGTGGGTTGGTCCAATCCAAAGATGGAGCAAGGGATGGAGGGAAAGACCGACCCACCGTCATGAGTCATTTAACCATCATGGGTTGATTTACCTTAATTCCCAAATTTATCACACCAATTTGCCTTGGTTATTGTGTCATGTCATTTTAGTTGCAATTCCTAAAGGCCATATGCTTAAAAATGTAAATTAATTATTTTTTGAAAATAAATCAAAGGAGGTTGTGCTAGGCCATAGTAGGCCGCGATAGGCTTACCACTCCCATCAAGCACAAGAGGAGGGTCATTACATTGTTCCATGCTTTTCAAGAGAAAAAGGTAGGAGGATAGCCAAGCCAGAATGATGGTTAGAGTTTTCAAGAGGAGTTGGTTGGTCCAATCCAAAGTTGGAGTAAGGGAGGGAGGGAAGGACCGACTGATCGATTGACCGTGTACGTGTTGTTGCGTGCGCTCATCATGTGACTGAAATTGATGTGGGGGAGGTAAGGTACCTGGCAAGCAAGGATAAGCTGACCTGACTTTCCTTGTGGCTGGGTTTTTTGGTAAGAATGGACGGAGGAGGAACTTAATTTTAAGGTACTTGAATTGTCCTCTAAACCAACACCCCAAAATAAGATTAATGGTTATACAATAAACTTCAAATTAAAGTAGTTTAGTATTTTGGAATATTCAGTTAAGATTGATAGTATTGCACTATATATATATATATATATATATATATATATATATATATATATATATATATATATATATATATATATATATATTTCCATTGATGAAACCCATGTAAACAATGAAAATTGAATTTGCATTGTTGCAAATATCATCGATGTGTTTGTTCTCAATTGCATCTACAATATCTTTCATTGCCATCTTCATTCAAAATAAGAGGTTGGACATATACTAATTGATTCAAATGGTGAAGACATAAGTGCAATTTAATACCACTCAATCTAACATCAACATGCCTAATAGCTTTCTAGATAATGATTGGCACTCTTTTCATTTGAACAATAGAGCCAATTTAGATGAATTTTTTATTGCTTAAGAAATTTGTACATTATTCAAATTATGTACTAAAGTTCTTCACAAGGTGTAAAATCTACCAAGATTAAATGTTTTAAAAGTACAAAAATTATAGAAAAATATAGAAAATATCTAAAATCAAAGAATAAAAAGTTTAAATACAATAATTTACATTTGTACGTTATGGAGTATGTAGTGGCTACTCGTAGTTGTATTACATGGTATGTATCATACTATTTATATTTTAAACATATCAATAATAATAGATCATAGATATTTGCCTTTACAAAATATATTGTATTAAAAAGTCACTAATTTTCAACCCAATGAAGCATACCTTGAGATTCTCACATGATTAAAAAGGTTTTAAGCTCACCTAATTACCTTTGTAGTAAAAGCAAAAGTATCTATATTACAAGATCTAAAAGACCTTAAAACAACATTTTATAGTGGAGACACAAAGAATAAAGATAATACAACCATGAGGGAAAAACTTTAAACTTCAAAAAGCTACAGTTTTAAAATCCTTGCTAGTTGTTTACAAATAAACTATACATTTTATAAAATGTTTATGATGGTTCATCCAAATCAACCATAATTTGTTCATTCAAATGGTATATACTTTTAAAAAAAAAATGTTGGGCCATATAGCAAGAGGAGCACAATCTAGATTAATTATTTAAAGTTAATCCTAAATAGACAATTGATCTTAAATTATATATTAGAAAAAACATTGTATGAGGGAGAAACAAGCCACTAAAGTTCATTGTAATCCAAAAATGTTGGGATTTTGAAGTTTGAATTGCTTCCAAACAGTCAGAAAACTTAAATTGACATGAAAATTTTATCACAATAATTGGACTTCAAGGAGAACATAATCCAACAAATTCTATTGAAAACAAACATTGGATGAAGGAGATACAAGCCCCTGAAGTTGCAACCATCAAATGCAATTTGGTGAACTCAAATTGATCTTCTTAAGTTCGTTCGGCTTAGAAAAAATATGTGCATCATGGATTGATCTGAAAATTTTACCACACAAACTAGAAGAGAAAGCACAAATTTTCCAACAAGTTTTATTGAATTCTGACATCAGATGCAAAAGTTACAACACTTTGAATTGGACTTGAAACTATATGAGGACACTTTTGGTCCTACAAGGACACTTATAGCTTAAGGCCTTTATAAGACTCATTTTCACCATTCCAGTGCCAGTAAACAAGTTGCATTGGAGCTGCTTTAACATCGTGAAAAATGTGATGAAGGTGGCATGATAAAGTACAATTTTTGTTTCATGTCACAAGGTTAGATTCTAGCTTTTCTACTTTTATTAAGCCAAATGGAATTCATTCCTTATATAACAACCAACAAATCACCATCTGGTGAAAAGATGTGAATGGCATGTTTTTATTAACCCCTGAATGTCACAGGGGACAAAAAACATCCTCACAGTCTAAAAGTCAAATTCAAAGGGTTGTAACTTTTTCATTCAATGTCCAAATTCAATAAAACTTGTTGGAGAAGTTGCGCATACTAGTCTAGTTTGTGTGATAAAATTTTCAGATCAATACAAGATGATTGTACAGGCTGAGAATCATTTTAGTAGAAGGAGGTTCTGTCATAGATGTGATTTTTTGTTACTTTTTTCACTGTTTTCTAACATTTCAAATCCATTTTGCAGACACAATGATTCATTTCAATGATATTTTTTTTCACCAAATTGTATATATTCTGGTTTTGAATCACTTTGTAGTTTGAAGTTTTTTCATTTGAGTAGGTTTAGAAATCGAATTTCACCTCCAAATGTGTTTTTAAGAAAATTTCAGCACCTTTTTCAACATTAAAACATTATAATCTTTCAATCTATACGGTCAAATGACCCCAAATTTGTTCCACACCATCTCCAACATGCACACTACAATATTGTACGGTTGAGATCTTCATACCTTACTCTAATTTTGACTTTTTAGACTTGCAAAAGAAGGCAGTTTTTAAGCCTTGTTGGACCTCTAACGTTTAGGGGTTAATACCCCCACTCTTGATTCTCAAAAATTGTAGACCATTGATCTACTCAAAAGAAAAAAACTAAACCAATCCCGAAGTCATTGATTTCAGGTATGGATAAGAATACAAATACGACTATGAATATGGATATGGAAGACATAGATGGATGCATAATATGAATATGGATACATAGATACATAATATGAATATGGATACATAGATACATAATATGAATATGGATACATAGATACATAATATGAATATGGATACATAGATACATAATATGAATATGGATACATAGATACATAATAAGAATATGGATACATAGATACATAATATGAATATGGATACATAGATACATAATAAGAATATGGATACATAGATACATAATATGAATATGGATACATAGATACATAATATGAATATAGATACATAGATATATAATATGAATATGGGGGGAAATTAAAAAATATATTTAAATTGGATCTAATTGTCACCTATAACCTCTGCCTCACTAAAGTAGGAGGTTCAAACTCCGCTTAGGCATTTTGAACCGCCCCTATAAATGGCACTGCAATGGATTGGAGGTGGTTCTAAAATTGACCTTTGTGGCCATAGTCATTGAAGAAATCGAGAAAAATATTATTCATTATTGCAAAGAGCCAATGATTCTCTTTGCTTTTTCCCATTTCTCTTTAGAAGTTGCAGTGAACACTTTATGAAAGACCTAGGATCATAAATAGGGACCTACAACACTTCTCATTTGAAAATTTATAACTAATTCAAAAATCATCCAAAAAAATATAAAACAACTTGGGTTAGATGCCAATTCCTCTCGTCTTTCAAGGAAAATTTACTTAAATTTCCTCGAAGAAGTTTCACCTGCCCAAATCCAGTTCTAGTGCTTAGATTGTCGACTTATGTCGACTTATGGACGGACTACCTTATGTGTTCAAAAGACAGGAACATGTGACCAAGATGACCAAGCTCTGGTGCCTCCAAGTCTAGTGCATCTTGAATTCATGTGTAAGTTGTAAATTCCCCTTTTGCAATATTTCAATTGCCTTATCAAAGTCATACACAAAATGAGGTGGTCAAAATCTATCGATTTCCTAGCGTAATTGCAAGTGCCAATCTTAGATCATTTATAATATGGAGTTTAAGATTTTTCATTTTATTATGTTTAAAATACCAAAATTGTATTGGCTTTCTATTATAAGACCAACTTGATGCATCTCTTTTTATGAAATCATTCTAAAAATACCCAACGTACACTCACGTGCCTCCAAGTCTATAAATCTCAAAGTGACCAAATAAGTATTTACTACTATGTCTTATGCTACTTCGCAAAATATTGTAGGCACTTTCATATGAAGTTTATAGAAAAAATTGAATAAATGAAATATGTATAAATGACACTTTATATCTAAAAGTTGACAATATTATTAACTTAATTTTTATGTTTAAATATATAAAAATATAATATATGTTTTTATGATTTTATGTTTAAATATAATTTTTATGTTTAAATATAATATATGTCTTTGATGTTTAGAGATTAAAAACTTCTTTCAAATAAGATAAGTACTAACACCTAAAATTGATAGAATAAACAATAAATGGGAGTACATTTTAGGTAAGAATTTGTAGATGTCAATTTTAATTAGGAAGGTGTTAGTTTTGGGTGTAGATATTTTATTTGTCTAGAGATTTGTTTTCAAAGCAAGGCAAAGTCTTCATTCATATTTTTTTTTTAAGAATTCAATCATAGGATTCTTTGCTTAACTTACTTATGTACAACTTCCAAAAAAATTACATTGAACATCCCTAGAGATTACAAGTTCAATGTACCTACATTTCAAAATGTAGGGTTTTCTAGCCCTTTTAAAATGTAAAATGTAATCTTTCAGTATTTCTTAAACTAAACATGTACGTCCCATAGCTTATGCATTTCATTCAATATGTTGGAAATGGGTTGAAAATATAAGTAAGAAAATTTAACCAAAAATACTTTCATATTCATCATTAAAAAATGTAAATGTAGTCTTTCATTATTTCTTAAACTAAACATGAACGTCCCATAGCTTATGCATTTCAATCAATATGTTGGAAATGGGTTGAAAACATAAGTAAGAAAATTTAACCAAAAATACTTTCATATTCATCATTAAAAAAATCATAAAATGGAAGGTAGTACAAAATGAGATAATGTACTAAATTGCTAATAACTTTTACAAGAAATTTCAGAATTGATAATCCTAGTAGTGAGAATGTTCTTGGAAAATAATTGATATCTGGTCCTTTTGCTTTTATGTAAAAACGTTCAAATTTAAATTCAAAAGATGACTTTATATCTTTTTTTCTACCTTCATTGGTTGCAAAATAAATATATTCCTTGTAACTTTCACTTCATTATTGAGAATTGAATAATTCAAATGTTTCGAGTGGTTATTAATTTACACAATGCAATGAAATTAAGCAATATTTTTTAAAGGTATTTTAACTACCTGGTTTAACATTGGTTTTAAAAACTAACACTTTTAACTTTTGTAATATTTATCGGAATGACCTTAAATAAAGCTTTGGAGCACATAGATTAGGATGATTAGCATCCGTTCTAAAAAATTCGTGCAAAACATTCAAATGATGAAGTCATTAGTGCTTTCTAGGTGGATGTATGGTTTGGTGTCTCAATATTGTTACTATTTGATTCACTCATCAAACATCTGATGAGAGTCTTTCTTTTGTTTTTGGAGAACAATCAAAACATGTCCACTTAGAATATACTATTCAAACAAAAGTTGTTTTTTTAAATCCAGAAGAAAATGACCTCCAAAGACTGGACCTAATTTTTGACTCTATAAAAGTCCATAACCATATGAAATATAATGATGTTGGCACCAAAGAATTCACTTTTAGATAAAGAATGTTTTCATTTATTCTTACATTAGTTAATATAAACCATTTCTATGTGTTTATCTTTTAGAAAAAATCCACATGAATAAAAATTAATTGTTGCCACAATCCATACACTTTATCTTTAAAAGTCTATGTATCAATGTTGATAGACAATAGTTGTCAAAAAATGCATAGATGTCTTCTTAATCAAGTTCTTATGTTTTTTACCCAAACATAGCATAATTAACTACAACACTTTGTGTGATATTCAGTTTGGGATACATACCCCTTTTTGAAATTAGGCTTATCACTTGGTTATTGAGACATCAAACCATAAATCTGTCCTACGCAAGGTCTCAAAAAATCCAATGTGGGCTCTTTAGTCTTTTAAGGGTTAATTAGACACAATTTGCATCTGCTCTAAATAAACTATGGAAAAATATGAGAGAATTACTACTCAAAAACAAAATCAGTGTTACATAGACAAAGCTTCTAGAAACATCATCATTATTATTAAATTTCTATAATTAAAAAATTTTCTAATTTCTAATTTTTTATAAATAATTCATTTGGATGTCTTTGTTGGAACAAGTTTTCACGATGAAATAAATGTAGAATCCATACCTTAAGTTAGCAATTGTTTGTTTTATTCATTACATTTAGATCTCCAAATCTATGTATTTCCTTGTTGTGTTTTTGGTACCGTTGGAAAGCTCTCTAGAAGGAGGGGTGCATGGACTTTGTTTCATGATGTTTATGGTAGAGGTACCCATTCCTAACCAGAGCCCCATGAATAATCAATAGGATGTGTTAAATTTGGAGAGGTTGGGACTCATTTTTGTTTTTTCAATATTTTAAAGGTTACAAAAAGCTTCCTTGTTTTCTATGCTGCTGTAAGTAGCCTCTGATTCAATGCACGGGGAGATCCGGCGGCCAATAGAAATTCAGCCAAGTGAAATTGGTAAATTACCGATTTAATTTGGAAATTTTAGGTCGTATATCCGAACAGAAAAATAGGAGTATAGGAAATGAACTGGTTATGAAAATAAAATGATGGATTTTTATCCTTTTTTTCATCAAGTAAAACCGGATTTTAACTGCCCCATAAAGGCACCTACCAGTTCCTAGTTGAGGAACCAAAGGATATAACCTCCTTGAACTTCAAGTGAGAAGTAAATGTCCATTGATTGTTGTAAACGGATTCCAAGGCCAATAATTGTAAGTGACTCAAAAAGAGAGGGCAAGCTCTTTATACAAGTGGGGTGGTAGGAGGTAAACTAACCCATGTGGGATATGTAAAATTAGGATTATGAGAAGTTTAATCACTCATAGTTAAGTGAAATGCAAGAATTATGTTCAAAGAAGAATTTCAGACCTCATTTACTCATAATAAGATATCTTCTTTCAAAAAGCTTTGAACTTAAAAAAAGTTGAAGAATCATGCTAAGTCATATATCTAAAAATCCAATTGAGGTTTTGAGACTCCAACTAAAAGTTATGGACAAATTTCAAAGAGGGGTTAGAAAGATTTTTTTTTTACATTTTCAAACACCTTCTCTAAAATTTATCTATAACTTTTAGTCAAAGTCTCAAAACCTCAAACTGATTTTTGAATATATGACTTAGTTTGATTTCCAACTTTTTTAAGTTCAAAGTTTAAAAAAAATATATATCCTACTATTTTAAAATGAGGTCTAAAATTCAACATTCATCACAATTCCTACGTTTTTGACAATAAGCAGTCAAGCTCTCATCTTCAAATTGTCCCATATCCTTTAAGGATTTATGACCCAAACTAGAATTCATTTTTAAAAAGACCTCTCAACTATTTACTCTCACTAAATGCCAATGAAGTAATTCCTTCAATTGCCATCAAAAAATTTCTTAATAGTAGTGGTCAAATGGTAAATTTGTCTTTGATAAAGTGGATTATAATTAATTTTCTTAAAAATCTACATCAAATCATGTTTACATTTATTTGTAGGATTGTCTTTGTGGTCCGACTAGATTTAGCAAAAAAAATTGACACTTTTTCTTAATAATTTTAAATTAAGCTTGCTATCTAAGTATGGTAGTGTGTAAATAAATTTTGTTGAATTGATGCCTTGAACTTAGCATTGAAACTAAGTTGTATTTTATTTGTGAATTTTTTAACCGAATGCTTTTGCAAAATTAAAGAAAATGACCAGAATGGTAAAAAATATTAGGTTTTTAACCGAATCAAATGACTAAGCTTAGGCAACAACCGAATGACGATGGTGAACTACCGAGTGACATTTGAAATGAACGGCAAAAAGCTGAGTCCCCCCGTAAACTCCCTGTTCACTGCTCCGATTTGTTAGTGAGCAGTTTTGGATGACTCTAAGCATTGGCCATAGGTCGACAAGAACTTTGGCCATTCAAAAATCATAGTAATTCCACTTTGGATGTGAATATTACCAAATTTTTAGCAATCTGCGCATCATTCATGTCACTGCTCCTCGTGCAATATTTACTTCACCTTCCACTGTTCCTCACCATGTCCCAAATTCCTTATTTGATCAGCTATGGGTGCCTTCACTATAGACCTTATAGGTGAAAGCTATTGAATTTCGAAGTTTTTATGAATTAAAAATTTACGGTTACTTTTATTTTGGCTAGCTCAGTTCCTGCTATTGTACATTATTATAAAGGGCAATTCAGTTAGAATAACAACAAAATTGCTGTATGTTAAAAATAAATGCTGGAGTATCTTCACTTATTGACTGATTACACGTGGTTTGAGGTTGTCATAAAATCAAGAGGGGGTCACATGGGAATCTCTCATGAATGCTTCAGTTTTTACCCACTGCAAACGTAAGTTACTCTTGGTAAGTTACCCGCCACTAACTAACCGTAGCATCAGACTGCAATAGTAACTAACCATGTCCCCTCATGCCTTGCTCGTTTATTAAGGTAGGGAGTCTCATAAAGGGCCCATTGAAAATCCGAAAATTATTTGCAGTAAAGATTTTTCTTTTAAGGTAACTCTGCCTACGACAGCCCAAATGGGAGCCATCTCATCACAGGCAAAATTGTACTAATGGTGTACATTCCAGTTTTTGAAATGTGCATCACTAGAATTTTTTTTTGCTTGTGATGGGTTGGCTGGCATTTGGACTGTCATAGGCTGGTTTACCTTATTTGTGTGAAAAAGAAGAAGAAGCTGAAATCACTGTTGAAAAAAAAGGCCCCCCGGAAAACAAACAAAAAACAAACTGAGAATTAATTTAGAGAGTTGAAACTTCTTGATATATTTTTCAGTGATCTTTCTTGAAAGAGAAATGAAATTGACATCTAACCCAAGTTGTTTCATATTTAGGGGGCTTCATCAAACTAGTTATGAATTCTTGAAGTTCAAACTCATTGGTCAATAAAAGCATTCACCACCTAAAATAAACACAATTTATACATTGATGGTATAATGAAAAAGCAAAATATATAAAATAGTGTACCTTAGAAGAGGTGGACGCTTTTAGACCTCTAGCACTTTATGGCCCTCCTACCTCATGTGCTTTGCAATCCTTCATTTGATTTCAAAACCAGTTGTCTAATTATGCCATGATAAAGTAAAATAGAAGTATGACCAATTCTATCCATTCCTTTTGTGAAGATGTGGCCTCTTGAAGAGTTCCAAATATTACCATTCTCGTGGAATGTCTTCGATATCATACATAACGCAACACAATTGTTAAGTAATAGTCATAATAAATAATCATTAGAGACTTTTAATTAGTAATAGGTTTGCTTAAAACCTACACATATAAAATACTTTAACCATGTAAGAACATTATAGATCTAAGAGGTTCAATGGATGAAGAAACAAAGAATATACCAATAGGTTCAGTAGTCAAAGTATTTTGGTGACTGCCTTAGTCATTAATGACCTTGTGCTTTTAGAGTTAATCCCTAAATGCTTAAGGTACCATATTTGAGTGTCAACTAAACTTTAAAATTAAATAAAACCTTATCAAAGTATTATTATTGATATTCTATTTTTTAGCTAAATATCCTTTAAAGTCTACATTAAAAATTAAAAATCCAACTTTGGAAAAATTGTCTATATTTCTTCTATTAAAGATTTTGTGCAAGTGTGTCCATTGCAAATCTAGATGTTTTAATGTTAGGTTCCCAAAGATGAGCCTCAAATATATAGAATCTTGGAGAGGAAATCACAGTGGAAATGCATTTTAAAAAATGAACAATAGATATTGTTGTGTTTTCTTTTCCTATATGTAATCCATACATGTCTAGTTTGAATTCATATAGTTACAAAAAAATGAATAGTAAAACTTATCAAAACTTAGGCTTTTTATTTAGTTTTGAGAAAACTCCAAGAAGCTCAAGAGAGGCCTTGTGCATTTAGAGTTAAAATTTCTTCAAGTATTGACTTTGTAAATTCACAAAAAAAAGAATTCAATTTTTTTTAAACTATGATTTTCATTTGTCTACAAGTAAAAAAATCTTCTTTCCCTAGATTTTTGATTCCATCTATACACATTAGATGAAATGAATGGTTTCATGTCTAACTATTTACAACCAAAACAAATTGGAATTGTTTACTCATTAGATATACATTTATTATTATATTATTATTATTATTATAAATTAAAAATATTCTAATACAACAAAAATTGTATATTTGGTTATCATGGATATCAACAATTATAAGGGTTCAAAGTTTTATTGGTGGATGTTGACATATTGAGGTTCACAATGTAAATTTTTAATCCTTGAAAGGACTAGAATTTCAAATTTTGAACAATAGATGAAAACAAACATGTGCTTGAGCATACAAAATCTTTGTTTATAATGCATTCATCTAATGTTTGCAAATTCTTGTATTAGTTCTTGTACTGTACATGTTTATATTATAGATTTGTACAACTTTATTGTATATTTTTTTGGTTCAAGTCTTTACAAATATGTCTAAATTTAAAAACTAACCTTTTCAATTCCAAAAATGAGCCTTCAAAAATGTCTTCCATAAATTAGAAAAATACAAATCTTGAAAAATCATCATAAATAGAATTTAACATTTCGAACTTAAAGATTTTGTGAAAATTAAAAGTATTCAATTTACTGTAAATTTTAGAAAGAATCTTCTATTTTTTATTCTATTTTTATTGAAAAATATTGATTGGCATTGCAATTTATTTATCTATATATAGACATGGTTTATAAATTGAATTTTATACCTTTCTTTGAAAATAATAATTAAATATTTATTCTTTGTTTTATTTTATGATACATCTCTACAATTTTGGAAGTTTGGAATATTTTCTTGTCCTAATCTTTTATAATATTAAGTGGTTGTTGAAAGACCAATTGAAAATTTGGATAGGTTTCAATGAAGTCAATTTTGAATGAATCATTTTGAAATGTTGACATAATGTGTGGACACATACTGCCTTGTCTTGTTGTGGATATAATTATTTTTCCTGATTGGATGTTTGAATCAAAAGCTATATTGCTTGAAGTTTTTTAGGGAAAGTGGGCAATTTCAAGTAGCACATGCAAAATTCCCCATTTGCACTATACATAGAAGTAGAGGGGGGATTTAAGGATTTTGCACTTCATGTATAGTGCAAAAATCTTACTCTAGGAGGAGTTGAAGTCTATTGACTCTATTATCAAATATGGTTATTCATATAGTAGTCTACAACAAGTTTGTATGGTTGAAATTTAAAATTCTTTAAAAAAAATTCTCACTATCCTAAAAAATGGCAGTTTTTGACAATATATGTCAAAAATATGCTCCAATCTTTTGGGAATTAAAGGATTAAAATCAATATGAATTTGGTGTAGAAGATTTTAGAAGTATTACACTTAGAGAGTGGTCATAATTACATACTTCTATATGTACCTTATGACTTTCTTTATGGACTTTCAACTGCTAGCTACTAGATGCTACTTCTAAATTCTAAGTAACACTTCATTTCTCCAATCATTTTTATTCAATTAAAGTATTTAATAAATTGGTCATGGACATTGTTGAAAACACAAAGAAATTACAAATTTACGCAATACTTTATAGAATAGAAATTACAAATTTACTTTATAGAATAGAAAGCACAAACAAATTATCTAGAATTTGTAATATTGATGGATCTTTACAAATTTATGCAATACTTTATAGGATAGAGTCTAAATTTTCCTTATTGAAAGACTTACTCTACTTGAAAAATTGTATTACTTTGTACATATATAATAATTTATATTACGCGATGATAGTTACTTTATAGTTTGAGCTATAGATTACCAATCAAGACTTCATTTTTCAATTTTTGATAGTGATTTTTGTGTCAATTATTACATTTTGAAAGTTGTTTTGTTATATGAGGAGTCCAATTTGGTCTTTTGTTTTGTAGTTATGTCCCAAATTGGAGTTTTGGGAGACAAGTTGAGAAACAAACTACATATTGTGCAATAATTTTTTAATCATGTAGTCAAAAGTTACAAAAATTGTTGGGCCTTAACCCTACTCCTTGTCCATATGTTGTGTGAAATTTTCAAAGAAAAAAAATTTCCACTCACATGTATTTGCCTCAAAAGGTTATGTTGCCAAAAACACAAAGTTGGTCCTTCAGGGGTTAACAATATCATAACTTTATTATAGATGAGTCTATGCTAAGGTATATTACAATGATATGGTCTCTAATTAGACCTTTAACAATTGAGATAGTTGAATGACCTTCAACATGACAATTTTTTTCACTTGAATGAGACTAGAGTCACAACTTTGAATTTTAGACTCTCTAAACGCTTGAAATATATAGTTATCCATTAAAATTTATAGATTGGTTTATCTAAGGGTGCCTTCTATCTAATCAACAAACCATCTCACTTTATTTCATCATTATATTGTACAATCCTCAAATCACCCTCTAAAAGTATTACTACTTAAAAGTCACATTGACATGTCAAGAGTTAATTGTTTGATAGGCTCCAAATATACAATTCAAGTAGATGCCACCATCAACATAATCCTTTGAACCTTCTAGAAGTTTGAGGGAGTTTACCAATTAGTAATTGACAAAGTAGATCATACTTTGGTCTTGACAATGCATCTATTAAAGTTATAAAATTTCTTGTATTCTTTTTTGAAATTTGAGAATAGTTCTTGTTTGACTATTCTTTGGGGATTTTTTTTAGTTTAGTGTAGTTATGATAATTAATCTACAAACACCTCATACCACCTCATTAATTTGATGTCACCTATTCCATTGCCTTGAACAATCATAAAAGTGTCATTACGTACCTACAAATCACCCAATATTTTAAGAGCAACTACTAAAAATTTATGAATTCTTTGAGGTGAACAATGGAAATTGAGGCATTTATGCTTCAAGGAGTTGTTGTTTAACTCTTAAAGAATATGGAGACCCAAAAGTGGTTGATGGAATTCCAAATTAGTATAGAAATGAAGAATATTAATTTTGATTTGAAAATTGGATCAAACTAGACTATCTTCTTTGGTCATAGGTCTTGTCCTTTGAATATACCAAGCCTCTAAAATTCCTTTGCTTCCACTTCCTAAAAAAACACAAAAAATATAGTCATTTTTGTTTCAAGATTTTTCAACCATAAAAGGGTGAACAATAACAATCTTAATTGTAAGATCTTAATTTTAACTTTGTGTAGAATATATGCAAAAAGTTTCAAACTCAAATTTCTTAGCATTTGGAAAATTTCAAGTTCAAAGTAGAAAGTGTAATTTTGTATGTGTGGGGGTATATTAACCTCAAAATTCAATGAGAATTAGAGGATGTCTAATTTGGTTTACACCTTCTACCATAATGTAAATTCTAGGGTTGGAAACTAGAACTTGAATCCACTTTGTAAAATATTATGTACCTTGCATTAGTATGATCCCATTGAACAGAATTAAACAACCAAAAACACACATAAATCCATCAAAATTTCAAAAATGTTCTTTTCTACAATTCAAACATTAGATTGTTGTATCAATTACTATAACAAAATAAGTAAGAGGGAAACAATTGAAAAAAATTCAAAACAAAATTTTTATAGCCTAATTTTTTTTTCAATGAATTATTTTCTATACCTTCAAGGAAAATATCCCAAAGTGTAAAAGCGATTGCCAAGTGGAAATTTCTCACAAATTGCTCAATAATTGTATAAATTAAATTTTTGAGGCCAAATCATTCAAAAATTTGTTCAAAATGCACTCAAACTTGTACACATGTGCATATTATATCTTGAATTTCTATAAAAATGTAAACCCACAAGTATAAGTTTTGCATTCAAATAAGTCATAGTCAACTACAATTCATGACCCAAACCTCAAAAAGCACAATTAAATTGCAAGTAATTTGAGGGGCTAAGTGGATTCTTGTGGTATATAGGGGAGTGTTAGCATATGAGCATAAAATCTATGAGCCAATGAATCTATGAATCTATGTTATAGACACCTTCAAATGATTGTAGCTACATACCTACAACTAGATTCAAGGCTTGTAGGCGCATTTCTTTATTTAAGCTCACACACTGCATTATTGGTGGTATGTACTAGTGCTCACTCTATTCTTTTAACTTTGAAAGTTTACAAAAACTACCCAAATGTTGACAAATTATGAAAAGATTTTGATTAGATTTTTCCTAAGGTTTACAATTTGATTAAAAAAAAATGGAAATTCCCATTTTTTTTACCTTAGGCCTAGTTTATACTAGAAACAAGGGGGCTTTAATACCTAAATGCGTAAAACCTACTTTGAAGTTTTTGAAATTTACTCTAAATTAAACAAAACATTAAAACTTTAATAAGTTTTATCAAGTTATATTAAAGTTTTATCAAGTTATTTAGAATTTTATTCTTATAATTCTAAAATAGACATGACAAGGATCATATAAGAGAAGAAAAAGAAAAATATCACATATGGATTGAAAAATTATAACATTTGATCATTTGCAATGGATATCCTTCTATGAAATTTTGGATGGAAACATCAATATTTAATTATTTCAAAATGGTTTTCTGATGCTGAAAATAGACTTGAAATATTATCCACCAAAAAATCCTACTAAAAACAATAATTTGGTAAGGTTTATTTAACTTCAAGATTTTGTTGACGCCAAAATATAGTGCTTTAGGCATTTAGGGATTAAGAGATTGTGAAGTAGCGCTTTTATGTCCCTTTAATTGTAATTTTTATTTTTATTTTTTCATATTGCCAATGTAATGATCAATTGTAGGATGAAAAAGTCTATTTTTGCATTTCTAACTTTTTTGATCCCCGTTGATCTATTTTGAGTTATATAATTTATTGAAATAATAAAGATTTAGCAATTTGTTGGTAAATAATCACACTAATCTTACTTGATTTTCAATCTGTTGTCTATTCTATTTTTAGAAAAAAAGTGGATGAAATCACCAAAATCATTTCTAAGAAATATGAAATTCACCAATATTTGGATGAAGTTTATTATATTTAAAATAATGTTGTGGATGAATGAAGGATGGATGATCACAACTAGACGATCTCTTTGACAGTCATGAAGGATTGCCTCCCTTATTGCCCCCATCCAAGGGTAAATGTAAAAATTGCCTTCTATTTGGTGTTGCACTATTTTTGTATTTTTCCACCTTTTAACTTAGGGCCTATGATTACAAACATGAATTTTCAAATTTTATCATAGGTGGAAAATTAAAAATTCCAATGTTTTCTCCAAGGATAAAACATGGGACAATAAGGATATCACTAATCTTCCCTAGCTATCATATGGCTTCCATTTTGGCCAAGTTTTTTTTTTCTTAGCCATTTGGTGGCCATTTGCACCAAAGTAATGAACCCAACACCATGCTTCCAAAACAAAATGCTAACTAAAAGAGTGGTAAATTGCCAAAAACTTCAAATTAAAGAAAGTCTTGGATGAAATCACCACATTGTGGATGAAAATAGAATTACAATTACATGATATGCACTAATGTGATATTTTCTATCCAATATGTGGTAGAAGTACTTATTTTGGACAACCCTCTATCCTAACTTTTTTAGGCTGGCCTATTGTAGACAATAGTTGATTGTAGTATTTATTGAAAAAGATTCTTTGCTTGTACCTTCTCGTCAACTCATCTTTTTTCCCTCCTTGACCTATTGTGGACAATACTTGGATATAATATTCATTGAAAAAGATTCTTTGTTTGTACCTTCTCGTGCACTCATCTCTCTTCCCTCTTCGCGTAGGGAGAAGTGCCAAAGCTAACTTGAATAGATGAGTCTATGAAATTGTAATGGGTTCGAATGAAAAATCTACATTTATATTGAATAAAATATTCATTTTTACAAATATTTTTTTCTTTCTTCATTCTTCTTCATCTTTATGTTTGCACACACTAAAATGCTTAATCCTTAAACAACAAGCCAATCTCTCTGGATATCATCTCTTTGAATATCGTGTAGATTGTTGGGTTTAAAAAAAAATCCTAAATCACTTGTTGGAAGTCAAACTATTATAGAAGATCTCTCCTTTTCCACACAAAATTCCAAGGAAGAATAGTTGCACTTCTGTCCTACATGCAAAGATTCTTTATCATTCATGAACCTGAAAATGGCCGCATCGGTCGTTTATAGGTTAAGTTAGTGAGGAATAGGTACTTCTACTATGGATGTATGCTGAAATTAGGAGCACGACCAAAACATTAATTATCGGCACTTGGGCACTTGACAAAAAACTTTAAAAACTTTGAAAAAATTTAAAATTCTGGGGTGCGTGTCGCGCTCCCGGGTGTCCTCCGGGAATCTTGGAGTTTCCTGTCCGTACGATACTCCAGGTGGGCTCCCCCCTCCTTGGGGGCAGTGGGCCCTCCTCCAGCGTGGCCACAGAGTGGCTGGAACAGGCCGCCGAGCTCCGCAACTGAAGCGATTCCTCTTTTTCTTTTTCTTTTTCTTTTCTTTTTTGGGGGAGGGGGTGGGGGTGGGGGTTCCGCTTTTCCCCATAATCGGTAACGATACAGTACCCCGGTATTTCTTCTCTCTCGACTGTAGTGTCCAGCACTGTAAGTTACGGGGAACGTTAAACTGGATTTACCCCGGGAATTCTTTATTTTTCACGTAAATTTTTTTTTTCCAAATTTTGAATTCATATATGCAATCCGAGACACCTAATGAGGGCCAGGGAGAACTGACCCCTTACTCATTGCCCCGGCCAGGGTTAATTGTGAAAAAAAGCCCCCTATTTTTTTGCCATGATTTTTTGTATTTCTACACTGCCCATAGCTAATTTGGGGCCGCTGATTGCAAATCTGAATTCCGAATTTGCAAAAAATTTCATGTAGTTGCAAATAAAAAATTCCACGACGTTTTTCCCAGGGGTAAAATGGGGCAATGAGGGGGTCAGTTCACCCTGGCCACCTAATTAGTTAGGTGAAGTATAAAATATATCTTAAACACGGCTCAAAATAGGAGACGATTTTTTACTTTTATCCCCGAAGAACCCCAAATTACTTGTTGCTACTTCATAGGTAGGATTTAGTATCCTATGTAAATGATTGGAATCTCCATCAACCATTCATTTAAACTATAGCTTAGCAAGCTTCAATTCAAAGTCATGTCCGGGTGACCAATGTCTTCAAAACATTTTGGAGTCAATAGGGGTAGTCACACCTTCTTCACCTCAGTTTCATTTCTTCAAGAAGGTGAACATAGTGCTTTCTTGTTGGTTGTCTATGGCTTGCAAAGCTTCCAACTTCTGAGAATTAAGAGTGTCTATGGCTTGCAAAGCTTCCAACTTCCGAGAATTAAGAGTGTCGTTTCTTGTCCTCTGAAGGTGAAGAATTGAGCTCAGAAAAAAAAATTTAAAGAATTTTTGATCTTACGCTCCATAGTTTCACCCCTATTGTTGCTGCCAACTTCACTCAGTCAACTTCAGCTTTCATTGGGTTTGTGAATTGTGCAAGTAATGCATTTTCCAATTTTCATTCTTTATGCTCCACACAACAACAAAAAAGGTGTCACACCTTCTTCATGCAGAATTGCTTCCCATTGGCTCTTCTTATCTCTCACCAACTTCTCATTTTTTTTAAAAATTTTGCTTCTCGAAGAAGGTGTGACTATTCCTAGTAGAATAATTATAAAGTGTAAATGTGTGCAATGGGGGACTAGACTCCAATATTTCTTCGCTCTCTATTGTAAAATATTGTGAGTTAAATCCCGTTTTCATGGAAAGGCTAAAGGGATTTAGGCTTGGTCCTCCAGCCTCTAACTTTGCAAAAGTTGAAAACATTCCTTGACCTTCTGGACCTTAGATTTTCGAAACTCTATGTCGCATCAAGATTTTAGAATTTTTTTTCTCCTCTCTACCAGTGGTCAATCTAGATGGGCCTAGAGTTCCGGTTACCAATGGAAATGGCGGGGCTCTAGCTTATGGGAATCTCCATCTTTCATTCATTCATTCATCCAAACTGAAGCCCAGCAAACTTCAGTTAATCAGTTCCCCTCAAAGTCAAGTCTGGGCTCAAGTTACGGAGTATTTCCCAACCAATGCTTTCATCAGCTCAGCATACACTGTTCTTCTCAGCACAAAGGGGGATGTTAAACTACTTGAAATATTTTTCAGCAAATTTTCCTTGAAAGACAAATTGGAATTTGGCATGTAACTCAAGTCATTTCATGTTTTTTGGAGCTTTGTGGAATTAGTTATGAATTTTTGAAGTTGAAATGCAATGGTCACCACCTCCTAAAATGTAGACAATTTGTACATTGTTGGTGCACGAAGAAAGCAAAATGTACCTCTTGCCTTAGAAGACACTCTTTCAGAGCTTAAATGCCGCTTCATGGACCTTTGCTACCTTAGCACACCTCAAAACATTCTTGAGTCAATTTTTCTTAAAAGAGAAGAGAAATTTGCAATCAACTCACTTCGGATTCATATTTTTTGAAATTTTACATAACCCTTAAAAAAGGACATCCACTTGACTTGCATAGGAAGGAGTCCAAAGGGGAATAAAAAAATCTCCTTAAAGGAGGGTATAGGTCTTGTTGCCTACTTAAAATTTGACATGCAAATGTGAATAGTGAATAGTGAATGGTGTTTTGACCTTGTAGCCTAAATGCTTTGCTTAGCAAGCCATATTCACTATTGAAATGAGTCTAGTAGGTTAAAACATTCCCCCAAAAATACAAAAAACACTTTTGTCGACGATTCTCTCAAAACTATGACTAAGAGACTTGGCCTATCATGTAAGGGATTATTAATTATGATTCTTCAAATTTTGAATTGTGGGTGCCCTAGCATATTATTGTTTTCACTTTAAAGCATTTAGTGTGGATGTACATAAAACTCCAATGTGCACTATGTGTTAGAGAATTCTTTTAGAGTAGGGATGGTATTAAACACATTCCAACTTAGATCCACTTCGAACTCTATTATACCAAAAAAATATATGAACACGTGAGAATCACCCTTGCATTTTTACTTAAAGTCAATATTCACTCTAGATGATAAAAGTGGAAGAGTCTCCTCATTGACAAAAAATACATATGAGGAAATTTGCATAGAATCTTACTTGAAAAGCAAGCAAGCAAGCGCTTCTAAAGGTGTAGCTCTTTGAATTTATTTACTTCTTTACCTAATTTTGATTTACATTGAATTTTATAATGAAAAGGATTGGAATTGAATTGGAATTTCACCATGAAGTGAGCCTTGGAACTACCTATGATTTTTGTAGGGACATGGTCATTTTCATATTTAATCTTCAATTTCCAATCCATTAAAACATCAAAACAAGTGACATGTCTACTTACAAAATACAAGAGTTGACATACTATTTAATTTTCACAATTTTTTTTTTTTAATAGATTTAGAGCTCAAAAATACTTTACTATCTTTAAAGTGGCATCTTCTTTGAATATCTCCCCTACTTTTGAAATCTTGAGAAGAGTTTTTATTATTTAACTTGTGGTGTTTGAGAAGATATAAAGAATCCATCCATTTTCAGTCTCGTAATGTTGATCCATTAGGAAAAATTTAAAGCCTAAAAAGGCCGCTAGTTTCTGATTTTTAGCACCCCAACAATGCAAATATAGAAAAAGAATTTAAAATGTTTTTTGAAAAAAAATTAAATAGTAAAAATATTCAATCTGATGTGGCATTGACGTGGCACTAGTAGTGCCACTTCAAATTTGGGAATTTTTTTTTATCACTGCACCACAGGGGTGCAAACCTTGTAGCTGCTTTGGGGCCTAAATTTTTCCTAATGACATTAGATTAAAAAAAATACAAGTAAAATATAGGGATGAGGCTTGCACCTAACTAGCTTGTCACAACATATGTTACTTCAATGTTGGCAAATGAACCAGAATTTTAGGATCTTTTGAAACTTAATTGAGAATCTTTTTTTATTAAGAGAACAACTTTGTCCTTGGTGAATTTGTCAAATGTATTTTGGATTTTTTTCAAGTATATCTTTATAAATAATAAATTTCAAAAAAAAAATTACACAGTTTATTGTTCTGAATGACCCCAAAAAAATTGAAATTAAAATATTGCTCATCAACGAATAGAATTTGGTAGCACTCTTCACCACTCAAAAGCCAAGAATTGACTCCTATATATCAACATCAAATTGAAATGCATACTAAATTTTTGCATAATATTGATAAAAAAAAATTTGGATTCAAAATCATCACCTTTTTTGAATGGATTGTTTATAGTAAGCTCCTTTCAAAAGCTTGTAAATAAACACCTAAAATTATAGCATATTTCACAAGGCAAAGACATATAATAATATAGACTCATAAACTTTGACTTCATAAATTGTAAAATTATTATGTATGAAGTTAGGAAAAAAAAAAATTGTTTTACCTTGTCCAATAAAGCAAGTAAACTTTGGTTCTTCTTTGAATGAGAAATTTTGAATGAAACTTTATTCCTTTCTTTGAACTATTTCTAACCATATTATATTAATTACATCCTTTCCAATCTTTAGACATAGAAGATATGTTTAAAATATGATCACATATGTGAATTTTTTTCGGCAACATAACTTGTGAGGTTCCTACTTGAAAAAAGTTTTATATATTCTTTTTACATATAAAAGAGGTGAATTTATACAACTTTTGTAAGAATTTTGAAAGAATATTTGCAAGATTAACTTTAAAGGAATTTGCTCAAATTTTTGTATGGGAGGGCAATTGTCCATAAGGCATTAATATGTATTTCTAAATCAATACACATCATATTTTTAAGGTTCTTTCTTGCATTATTTAGAACTAAAACTGATGCATTCACACACTCAAATATTCACTTCAATATCACACACTCAAAAATTGACACATCAATGCTCACTATCATATTAACGTGTTTTCATTCAAGCAAAAGGATACATTTACATGCCCATTATTTGTGAAAAAATTGAAAAAAAACTTTTAAATTGAATTTGTAGGAATTTACTCAAATTTTCAAATGTCATTTTAAAAAACATGTATCCTTTATAAATTAACATGTCCTTCCAATTCAACATGTGTCACATTTTTTCAAATTTTTTTTGCAATATTTGCAACACAAGTGATCACATTTGTGCATTCACACTTGAACACTCATTTATGTACTCACACACTCATATATCATACAAAGGGAATACATTTTTGTATGAAAAAGTTTTAAGATCCATTATTTGGACACTTTAAGCACATTATCTTCTATGGCTAGATTTAGCTCAAGTTCAAAGCTCCACCTTCTTGGTGACAAAACTTTCAAAAGTTGTTATCATGTAGACAATTTTAAGTGCACCAAGACTTGGGACATAGTATGAAGCCCGAAGTCTCAAGTCCCAAAATCAGCTCTCCACCACATAACTTGATATTTTCACACCATATTCTTTCAAACAAAAGAAATACCCATGGATTTTTTTGTCATGATTTTGAAATAGCCCTTTGAAAACCAACTCAAAATTTCAACTTGTCCTTTAGAAAGACAATTGTCCTTCATGGATTAACATGCCCTTCAAAATCAACAAACATCACATTCCAAAGATATTTTGTTGCAATCTTTGGTACACAAACCAATGTACACATATGCTATCACTTGTATATTTACTTTAATACTAACGCACTAATACTCTATTAGCCCCAAATCATTATGTTTTTTTTATCTTACTAGTGGTTGGCGCTTGCTATGCTACGCATTCATCATTAGAATTTTATAAGAATTTTTTATGTATTTTTATCACCTCAATTGCAATGACTATATTATTTCTATAATATCACCCTTTGTCAAAAGTGATATTATAGAAGTGATTGCAAACTGCTACTCTATTTCTGTAATATCACGCTGTGTGAAAATACAATTTCTATGTATGCATGATTGAAAATATTTTTACAAAATATTTAAAAGATTTATTTTAAAGATTTATTGAAATCATTATCATGCATTCTATTCAAATATATCAAATGTTTACTAATATGTGATACAATGAATGCGTAGCATAGCAAGCATGAGCCTTTAGTATTAATGGTAGCATTTGTGATATTACAGAGGGACTTATGATTTTAGTAGTATGATTATTATAAATTGCCAATGTAAATTCTAAAACAGAAATATTTATTGCCAACACATGATCACATAATTAGTACATTATGTTTTTATTTTCTAACTTGTTGACCTTAATAAGCACAATGCCATATAAAACCATGGATGTTGTAATAACTTCACTTTGGAAGAAGAATATTGAATTAAAGTCTAGTTCACACTAACTCTTAAGATTTATTGAAGTCTCAATGAGAGTCTCAAAATATGATTGGTGGAGAGATAAAATTAGGACTTAGGGCATCAAATTATGTTCTAGGTTTGAATGCATTTATAACTACCTATGTGGTAACTCCTTTTGGAAGTTTGGAGTTTGGACACCAACTCTTGATTGAGGATTCGGAGTATGAGATGAATCTAAAAAATAATTTTATCTATTTTCTACAACCCAAGAAAATTGGAATTTGGCTTTGAACTAGGACGTATAGATTTGGAATTTGGATGAAATGGCCCTAATTCTTGTGCAAACTTCATTTGTCATTAGTTCTAAATTTTTCCTCCCTCTTGATATTTTTTCTCTCTGAAAACAATACCCACAAATTATTTATTTACTTTACACTTATTATTATAGTGTCTCCAATTCATTCCAAAATTTATCTAAATTTGGAGTAAAATGTGCTTTAGTAACCATAAATTATCAACTCTTCTCTAATTTTTGTCTTTTAGTTAACTTTGAAGTGAATTATTTTCATTGTCCAATTTCCAAATTAATTTTTTTATCTATGCAAAATAATTTTGATTGCACAAATAAATAATAAAAATTTCAAGTTCTAAATATAAATTAGTCAAAAATTAAAAGTTCATTTAGAAGGGCAAATCTAGAGTGCATTCTCATTTACTTTCCTTCAAAATTTAAGTGGTAAAATGAAAAATCATTTTTTAATCTTCTTGTTTTACAATCTTCACTTTTGAAATTCAAATGATTTTTGCATCTTTACTAGATCATTTTATTTTAGTGTTTTTTTTTTCCTAAACATTGAATCAAAGTGACCAAGTGAATGACAAGAGTAATTAAATAGAGTTTAGTGAGCAAAAGAATTATTGCCTTGATCCTTGAAGGATAGTTGTATGTTGAATGGATAATTGAAAGCTTAGGTAGGTTCCTACAAAATCAATTTTGAATAGATGTTTTTGAAATTTTGAGAGAAAGAACACACATTAATTGCCTATGTAGGAAGTAAAAAAAAGTTTGATTGAATGCTTGGATGAAAAATTATGTTGTCTAAAAAATTTGGACAATTTTGGTAGTTTGAGAGTCTTTTGCTTAATGTACCTTCATGAATCTAATTTTAAAATTTACCATGTTTGTAATAATAAACATGATATAATATGAAATCACAAAACTATTATATATAATTTAAAATTTACACTTCAAAGGATCCAAACTTTGTTAACTATGTTGGGCAATTTTGGAAAGAAAACTTTTCCTATAATCTTTCAATTTATGTTTCAAAGATTTTGATTTTTTTTAACATATTCTAAATGCTTGGCTTTATGTTTTAAATATTCACATTTCAAAAATATAAATTTTCCAATGCACAAGACATCATCAAACAATGGCTAGTGTATTGCCAGATTACTTGACCTCCTTGTATTGTAGAGGATGGTGAGTTAGAGTAAGGTAAGCCCCTTACATGTCACTAAAATTTTGAATGATTGTACCTAACAAGATATACTAATGAATGGTAAAATCCTCAATATTGTATAGAGAAATTTTACCAATCTAAGAAGGCTCAAAGTTTGATGTCCATGGTTATTGGGGTAAATTCTTTTCCAAACTTCAAATGCAATGATCTTGCAATCCATGTGATAAAATGGGTTGAAACTCTTTGATACATCAACATAATGGTCTATTACACTTTTTAATATGGTTGGACTTCAAATTTGGTGAATACATTAAAAATTGGCAATTTTTGACAATTTATCTTAAAAATCACCTTCCATCCTTAAAGGGTTGAAGTTCACTTCTTTTGATGAAAATGACACCTTTTGCTATACTACTTTTTATGCTTGTAACTACAAATCAAATCTCTTTGATCTGAACTTCACTCCATTGGGATAGTATTAAGGTGCTAATAAGGTATGCCAACCCATTTTAGCCAACTGCCTAATTCTATCATCCTACTTTAGGCCCTAATTACATCCAAAAATTCATTTAAATACGTTCATTTTTTGACAAAATCATTGCAATAATCCTAAATGCCCAAATTACGTTTTTTTGGGCAATGTAGCAATTTTGGGAAGCTCACTACGAATGGAATTGCAATTTTTTTCTTTTAAATTTTCACACAACATGTGTGAAGAATAGCTATAGGGTCCAATAATTTTCACAACTTTTGGCTACATGGTTAACAATTTATTGCATGATAAGTAATTTTTAATGTTTAGTGGGCAACTCAAGCAACTTAGAAAAAATCACTTTTTTAAGAAATGAAAACTTGGGCTTGATTTCCTAGATTTATATATACATGGAAAACTTTTGAATCATTCCAGTTTGATTAACAAGATGAAAGTTATGAGGAGTTTTAGTTTGCAGGCACTTATGAAATCTCTACATTGAAATAAGCTTTAAAGTCCTTTGTTAAACACCTAAAGATTTTTAATATGTTTTCATCAAAAATGCTCCAAAACTGCCATTTCTAATACAAGTACCAAATTTTGGGGGAAAAACACTTTTGGACACATGTAATTGTATGATCTTGTAGTATGCTAGTTGAAAAGTTGTGGAAAAAATTTCAAAAAATTTAACTATGTAAATTGCAAAATAATAGCATTTGAAGTGACAATTATGTTTTGCCCTTGTGAAAAATCGGTCAACTACACTTCACAAGGTTAGATCATTATGAAAAAATGTCTAAAAGAGTTGTACTTCTTTGGATTCATCCTTCAAGTTAAGTTGGCTACATCTTTGAAATTTTTTTATTCATTTGGAATTGTACTGTACAACATATAGGCAAAAATTAGTAAGTGGAAAAAGTAGAGAGTGACTCAAAGTACAAAATTCATAAGAATTTGTTTATGACATTGAAAAATGCCAATCCCAATGGTTGTAATGTTGTAATAAAAAATATACATTATTATTTTTTAATTCTCCAAAATATTAAAAAGTTGAGTTAAATAAAGAACTTCAATTTTAATTTTAAAGTAGAGATTTCATAACTACCTATAAACTATACACAACTAAAACTCCTCATAACTTTCATCTCATTAATCAAAATGGAATGATTCAAATCTTTCCATATATATATAACCAATTCCAATTCAAAAAAATGATTTAAAAAAAAATTCTTACATGTATTGGCTGCCAAATGCTAAAAATTACATACCATAAAATAATTTTTTAACCATGTAGTAAAAAGTTATGAAAATTGTTGGGCCTTAAAGCTACTCCTTGGGTACATTTTTGTGAAAGTTACAAATAAAATAAAATAAAATATCATTTTTTAGTGAGACTGACAAAATTACTATATTGCAAAAAATTATAGTTTGGTTTAACATTACAACCATTAGAATTGGAATATTTCAATTCCATGACTAAATTCTTAACAATTTAGTATTTTGGATTGTACTCTACTTTTTTTTACTTACTATTTTTTGTAAGCATGAATATTAAATGTTTTTTTTGAAGTTTTTTATATATATTTCCAACTTATATCTTCAATATATTATGGAGAATAATAAGTTGTAGAACCTATACATTTTTGTATAAAAAGTTTGAAAAATGAAATCTAACCATTTGGAAAGAGTTGATAATACTTCTTTTTGAAATCCAAGCAACAAGATCTTGTAATTGGTAAGGTTTATTATTTTAAAATTTTAGGACTGTGTATTCTAACAAGTTAAATAATGGATCCTATAGTTGGATTTGTTAATGAAAAATATACATGAAGATTTTAGCCTTGCTTTGGACTTAAGTACTTCAATTTTGGGCCTAAAAACACCTTCTGTCCTTTAGGGGTTAATGCGAAGAAGGGATAATGTGTCAATCCCCCAGTCAATCCTTTGATGGTGAATACTTGAGTATCATTGAATATATGGAAGAGAGGTAATGGGTTGTTTATAAGATATTCACAACTCTATTCTATGAGTGGTTTTTAAATTTTATGATAAACTACTTTAGAAATTCACAAAAATTACAATTTTCATCCGAGAATTATAATTCCACTTGGGTTTGATATGTGAAACAAGCATGCACCTCTAAAAGCTATGTGCCCATGTTGGGCACACACAACAACTTAATAAGTGGTGTAAATCCAATGAGACAGCTACATGGAGGGTCTTGCCAATGCTCAGTAAAATGGTTCATTCCACTTTTGATCCCAATTCCGAGGTACCGACCTCCAGTTGGCACTCAAGAAAAGTTCAAATACATTTAATTTTTTTAGAACAATTGAATCGCTTAAAGGCATTTTCATTATAGGTTTATGAAATTTTACTTAAGCCCTCAATTAAACTAGAAATAGATTGTCAACTTGTCTAGAACCACTACTAGAAAATGCATGTTTTATGATTGTAAAAATATGATTGAGGATGACTGGCGACTAGTGGCAGTCATATTTTGGTCTTGTACTTCATGGGTGTATAGTATACGCCCATTGGGAATGTTAAATATTTTATAGGAAACCATAGGGAACATATTTGGGGACATGGAATTATATTTCATAGTCATGTTTTTTTTAATTATATTTTGCAATCATATCTCCATAGTGATTACATTTTTTTGTTTTGAGCAACCCAAAGTAAATTTTGGCAAGAAAATTGTTAAAAAAGTACTCAGTCACATTTTTGGTTCAATTATATTTCTAGTCATATTTTGGGGGGCAATCCAAAATAAATATGGTCAAGCCATTGTTTAGGATTTTGAAATCCTAAACACCTACTTTTTAGATTTTGAAACTTAATCACTATTTTTTTAAGATGTTGAAACCTTAGCTGCTACTTTTTTGGGATTTTGAAACTCTAGACACTACTTCTTTAGGGTTTTAAAATCCTAGCTACTACTTCTTTAAGGTTTTGAAACCTTTGCCACCACATCTTTGAACTCTTCTTCTTTGTCTGTATTGTTTTTTATCTTTTACTTCTTGTTACTTCTTGATCTTGTTTTTTAGTTGATGCCTTTTGTTGTTTTTTAGTTCGTAATTTAACTCTTTTTCTTGCTCTTTAGTTTATGCTTTTTGTTTCTTCTTGTCGCATCAATATTCTTTTTTCTTGTTACATTTTAACTCTTGCTTCTTCTTACTCTTTAGTTCATATTTCTTATTTCTTCTTGTTGCATCAAAACTTTTTCTTTTTGTTGCATTTTAACTCTTACTCCTTATTCTTTAGTTCATGCTTCTTGTTTCTTCTTGTTGCATCAAAATTCTTTTTTCTTCTTGCATTTTAACTCTTTCTTTTTCTTGCCCTTAGTTCTTGCTTTTTGTTTTCTTGTTGTAACATTTTAACTCTCATTTCTTGTTGTTTTTTGTTGTCTCTTAGTTGTAGCTCCTTATTGCATCTTAACTCTTACTTGTTGTTTTCTCTTAACACTTACCACTTTTTCCTTCTTTTTCACTTCATTACCATTATTATTCTTCCTACTTTAAACTTGTGCTACACCTACTTTAAACTTGTGCTACATATTTTGTGTTGTTTTAAGTTTTAAGTTAAGGTTTGTTGTTCATTCATTAAAAATTAACCTCCCATTTCTTTAATTGCACACACAAACATGAAAAGTTAGAACAAAGTCATTGGAGACTACTACAACCCAATAGAACCATCTTCACATTATTGTAAGGAAAATAGACCCTATTGGCTTGTCTAAATGATTCATTGTGATATATATATATATATATATATATATATATATATATATATATATATATATATATATATATATATATATATATATATATATATATATATATATTTTGTATTGGTGACTAATAAATGTCATTGAAGAAAGTCACATTTTTTTGAAATAGTTATCTTTTGTATATTTCTTAAATTATATGTATTCATTTTTAATCACATAAAGTCTTTTTATTCAACTATTCAATTATCTTGATGTATAATTGCAACAAGTCATATCTATTTAAA
This sequence comes from Climacium dendroides, assembly GCA_950106755.1. Lineage (NCBI taxonomy): Eukaryota > Viridiplantae > Streptophyta > Bryopsida > Hypnales > Climaciaceae > Climacium > Climacium dendroides. Next base: position 4,512,901 of record OX467087.1, on the reverse strand, counting down.
ATGTATGAAAAATGAGATTGTAGTTTGTAATTGAAGCTATTTTGAACCTTAATTATCCTAATCACAAACTGCACACATGTGACTTTCAATCATCAAGAGAATCACTTGCTTAAGTTATATTTTATAATATATATTGACAAAGATATAACTAGCTAGTCATATAATGCTCATAGTTATGCATGCCAAAAGATGACTTTGCGCTTTTAAAAACATGATTGCAATCAATCATAAATCACCAATCACATCCACACTAACTACCACATCAACTATAGATATGACTCACAAAAGTCATATTTCACATTAGTAAAAAATATATAATTCATAAGAGTCTATTCCACATCATTCAAAAATATGACTTCAAAAAGTAATTTTCCACATTAGTAGAAAATATGACTTACAAGTATCATATTCTACATCAATAAAAAATATGATTGCACAAAATCATATGCCATGTTATGCCATTATTGTAGTCATATTTCATATCATTCAAAATATGATTTATTGTAGTCATATTTCATATCATTCAAAATATGATTTATTGTAGTCATATGCCATATTAGCCAAAATATGATTCACCACAGTCATATTCAAAGTCAGCCAAAAATATGGCTCATTGCAATTATATTCCATGTTAGTGAAAAATATGGCTCACTATAGTCATACTCTAAATCAGCCAAAAATATGACTACATGAAGTCATATGCTTCATAGGCTTTTTTTCTTTCTTCCCATACAGCTCAAGAAAAAATCAAGCCTCAAAAGACAATCAACATATACGCCACATTGGCAAAAATTGGCTAATTATACTCCTCAACATCTATGACTGCTAATATGACTAATGTCTAATATGACTTGTCAGTAATGATTGGACCCAATCATCATCTACAATGATTTTGGCGTGAGCCATATTCTACTAAGATTTTTTCACTCATTGCAATCATATTTTGCAGTTACAAAACATGCATTTTCAAGCAATGAACTTTTTTATTGGAAGAGAAGCTTACTATATACATCTAGAGTGATAGGAGGTAGAACAATCTATGTGGGATATGTTAAATAGAATAGTAAGAGCTTGAGTGTTCATAGTGAAGTCAAATTAACATATACCACATGGATTGTTCTACCTTTTACCACCCCATATGTATATAAAGAGCTTAACTTCCCATTAAGTTACATACTCTAGAAACAAATTGGAAATGTGTTGGAGTCGCAAGAGATATTTCCAATGGGTTTAGAGTAATTTTTTAAAATTCCATTTTCCAGAAAGAAAATTTCTTCAAATCGTATACTTCACTTAGTGCCCCCTCTTGGCGTGTCAGCCGTGGGGCACAAGAGGAGTGGGCATGCCTCAATCCTTTTTTGAATTTTTACACATTTTTGCATATGTCTTTATCCAAAAATATTGTTTACCGCAATTTCATGAAATTGATTATCAAGGAAGATTGTCTTTTCAAGATTCAAGTGTTACATTGGATGAATGAGAAATTAATTGTACAAAATAGCACCTGCAAGCCCTCTATTCATTGTCCAAAATGTGGACGTCCAAGCGCTTCAAGGTTAAAAGCACATAGTAAACCCCTACTAGCCATCCCAATCTATTGAGTTTGCTATGGGGATGCTCTACAAAAAAATCCACTAATATGGAGAAACAACCAATAGAAAGATCATTCGTACTTTAGTCAATGCTCCACTACAATGCAAACTCAAATCCCCCCCCAACTTTATGGTGGTGGTGTAGTATACTTGAGGTTTTAGAATAGAAATGCGAAAATTGAATTTCCACATGAGATTTTCAAAGGTTCATGTCACCTTGTACCAATCACAAGATAACATGTGTCACTTTTTATTACAAAAATGACTTAATTCTTAAAGTATAGAAGGTGTTTTTTAACCTTTAAATGTTTTTGAGGTTGAAAAATGGTTGATGGATGACTTGAGTAATTGTTCAATGTAGAGTGAATAATGCACCTATTGATTCAACAATCCAAGCATTTTGGTGACTATCATGGTTACTCCTTTAACCCCTAAAGGACCAAAACAACGATTTTTTGGCAACATAGCGATTTTGGGCAACTCACTACGAATGGAATTTTCTTCTTTTTTTTCATTGAAATTTTTACACACCCATTTTTGTTACTTCAAACGCTAATATCTTACAATTTATACGGTGAAAATTTCTGAAAAATTTTCTACATATTCTCAAACCAAATTAATATAAGATCCTACGATTAGATGTATCAAGAATGATTAAAAAAAAATTTGGTACTTGTACTAGAGACGGTAGTTTTGGAACATTTTTGGTGAAAATATAGTCAAAATCCTTTAAGGGTTAACCCTTAAAGGACAACATGGTAACCTTGGAAATCATCTGTTTTCATTATAGTAAATCATTGACTTGAAAAATAGCAAAACCATTCATTGAAAGTCAAACTACTATAAAAAACCTCCCTTTTTTACAACAAAATTTTGAAGATGAATAGTTGTAGTTATGTCCTAGAAGGATTCCATGTCATCCATTGGGTACCAAACATTCATGTTAACATTCAAGGATTAAGGATTAATGTGAAAATGCCAAAAATGTCATATTTTTATGCATGGAGAAAAATTAAAAATTGATATTTTTCTTGGACTACAACTATACAAAAGTAGAATTAGACTATTAGGGCAATGTGTGGAAGTTTTATTTAACCTAATTGGCTTTGTGGACTATAAGATTATAATGTTTGAAGTTTGAAAACATATTTCTCTTCTTCTTTGTATTCTTAGAGCCTTCTTGGAGTGAAAGATTGCTCTACTCAAAATTGAACTTTATACCATTGAGTATTGCAACTTATTAAGCACACACATGAAAAATTCCAAAGGCAAATAAGAGATCTACCTTACTCTAAATTACAAGGGTGGCAAAGTAAATGACAATATACTAGCCACTGATTTATGATTTATTGTGCATTGAAATATTCTTTTTTTGAAAATTCAATTGATAAAAAGATTTTCAAAATCATTGACTGCACAAATTAAAAAAACAAGCATTTGAATTTAAAAGATCGTTTTTCAAAACTATCTAACATAATTAACAAAGTTTGACTCTTCTTGGAGTGTGAATTTTGAGCTTAAATTAATGAAAAAAAATATTGCATATTGTATCATGTGAGTTATATGTACCAAGTTTCATAAATAGATGAAGAGTTTAACAAAAGATTCTTGAACTTCTTGAATTGCCCATGTTTTGGGGGTAGCATAATTTTTCACATCTATACCTTAAATTTGGTTGTTTGTTTTGTTTTGTTTGTTTGTCACGTTGAGATCTCTTGGACCATGCATCCTCAAGTCATGTTCTTGGTACCGTTGGAAAGCCCTCGGCAAGGAGGGGTGCACCAACTTGGTTTGGTTGTGTTCCGACTCACGGTGAGAAAGTTATGCATTTTTGAGTTAATTTTTATTCTAAAAAATTAAAAAAAATCACTTTTATTTTTGTAGACATTATATCAGACATTTTTTCTTTGAACACAAACCTGTTTGGTATACACACCTTGTGTTAAAATTTCAAAATCATCCTATTAAAATTAACTTTGTTTGAATCTACCCAAACATCCAATTGTTTGTTCAACAATTAATTATCCTTTATCCTTCATCATGTAGGTGGGGTACCTTCTCCAATTCATTTGCTTTTTCAATTTTCATCCCTTCACAATTGAAATTTTTTTTAGTGACCCCACAAAAGGACATGAGGATTTTGAGGTGATGGATTAAAAAAACCTTTAGGCTTCCTATATATGCAATATTTCACATAATGCAATGTCATTTTTTGAAACTTCAAAATAACATATAAAACTTAACAACACTAAACATGAATGACCCACTTAAAAAGATATGCAATAGAATGTGCCACTTGCTTCCAAAAAAATCAAATATCATTCAAGAATTACAAACAAAAATATTCATTCTTCAATGAGACACTTCACCAAATTTTACAACTAACTACATATTCTAAAGCTATGTTAGAGAGACAAAATGTAATATATTTTGAAACAGATCAAATAAAGACAAGTCATAGTAAAAAAAACAGAAATAAGAAATTAAAATTACAATGAGAAGGCTCTAAAAGTTGTTTTGGATCAACCACCACTTTACCACCACTTTACCACCAGTTTAATACTAGTCCATTCTCAATCTACAAGATGTTTGCTTGATTTGATACACTTTCAAGATCTAAAAAGTTGTTTCTAGTCAAAACATTGTTGGTGGATGTTGATGAGCATGACACGTTCCTCCAGTGCAAAATTGTGCTTGGCAAGGGAAAAAGGGGTTGATATGCCAAAATTTTAATATAGTTTTTCCCCCTCTTTCTTCTTGTAGCTTTCATAGTATGTACAGTAGTTCGATTTTAAATTTGGTAGAGAATTGACTTTGTGGGAAAGGTCCAAGTGGGGATTGGTGAATGGACTTCTTTGTCAAAATCTCTACTAACAAAAATATTTTTGTGAAGGATCTCCGCCTGATGCTCGGGACGAATTGCCTTCACGTGACGGTGACTCCAGATTGCTTGTAGGAGACCACTCACTACTGGCCAAGCAATTTGGAATTTCAACGGAAGCTGTTGACGCCACAGTAATAGTATCAGCAAAACAAGTTCGCTTTTTATAATAAAATTCTTGCAGTATGGAGCTAATGAAAAGTGGAATGACTTTTTGCTCTTTGTCTCTGTAAAAACTCAGAAACTGAATTGCCTTCTCTCCATAAAAAAAACAAGGGAAAAAAAAACAAGGAGATGAACTTATTTACACATCCAGACCTGAAATGGGAGTATGGTAGAAGCACCTAAATGTGACACTTATTCAATATTTGCAGGTTTTGAGGGTCTGTAGCTATAGCATGAAACGATGTGCGCTTGATAGGAAATGGTTTAGGAAACCAACAACATTGGTTTTGTATTTTTTTGAGCTTGTATGAAGAGAATACAAATTTGTGGAAACAAGTGTGGCGATGCACCTAATGTGGATAGTAAATTGAAATGAAAGTGGACATGGAAACACCCAAAAGTAATAGACCCGTAAGCTTGTATCATGCTTGTTTTATTGGCCAACACAGAAACCACTCCTATCACTATGACACATTCATGTAAACTCATGTGTTAGCATTGGGTCCACTTGCGCATTACTTTAGGGCTTATTTTAGGTGTTAATAAACGACTCATGGTACATTTGGGTATTTTCGCCTTATTTTACTCGAGGCATTGGCCAAGTAGACTCAAAACTGGATAGACAAGTGAAGACATATGGTTTTTTTTAACCTTGCAATAGGGGTACTCACACCTTCTCTGAACTTGAAGTTTCTATGAGGAATGCAATGTTGAGGAAAGAAACGAGAAGCCAACTGGGAGACATAAATCACGAAGAAGGTGTGACGCCCCTTTTTTTTTGCTGTTTGAAGAACGAGAGTGTAGAATTGGAAAAAACCTGCAACGTGGAATGCAGGATGGAGATGTTGAATGCAGCTGCAGTGTGGAACATAGGATGAAGCGCACAAGTCGGACATAGGCACAAAACGTCACTGGAAACACGGCACAAGGGAATATACGTCAATGGCGAAGTGCTTCTTCGCTCCCATTATTCATCTCTGGAGGAGAATAATGGAATTGGAGAAGCTGTGACTGAACAAGAATATTTTGGCAACGGGAAGACAATCGGGAGTCATAACGCCCCCCTTCTGTGAAGAATCGGAACGCAGTGAAAGTGTGACTACCCGTCATGATAATGAATTTTCTTTAGTTGGTTCAACAACTACAAAAAAAGGGGCAAAACATTGAAATCAGAACAGCCCACAGACTAAAAGCAGCTACGGTAATTCCGAGTAAGGGAGGGAAAGAGCTAGTTCTGGATATACAGCTAGCTTTTCCAGACCGAAATTTCGTATTCTGAGTTCTGACTTCCTGAGAACCAGGAGTCAAAGCCCATTCTCAGCCGAGAAATAGCTGCAACTAGTAATTCCAGACATTTCCAGAATCCAGATCGACAGAAGGCTGAAAAAAAGCCACAGTAGCAAACGAACTTCCAGCGTTGTTCCAGCTCACAGCACCAGGCAGCATTGTTGGAACTTGGAACCAGGCAGGCAGGCACTATTTCACTCCCGCCTAGCTAGCTTCCTACAGTAGTGAAACTCCATCTAGATTTTACGGTACAGTGCTACTCCAGCCCAATTCATCTACCTTGTCCACGAGTTTCGTCGGAGAAGGGGAATGAATGCTTGCCTGCTTGGAATCCTTGGATGCAACGATAGCTCCAGAAACAGAGGAATCGACACCCTGGTCCAGAAAGGACGGACCACAAGGCGTGATATGAGAGCTCCTGCATGTGCCACCCCCAGCCCTGGATCATAGATTCGCATTCCGTTGCACTCCACTGCCGCCAGCATTTCCATGTCCTGCTCTAGTTCGCCACCTTGTGAACCTTTGCGTTTGAAGTTTGCAGTGGCCGTTGCCATGGTTTGCAATTGGAAGTCGGGTTGGAGGTATGTTGAAAACGTAGTACTAGATCACAGGTGTGGGTGACGATCAATCGACTACTGATTGTACCGCTCCTGGGCATAAATTTTTCGTGATTGCGTCAATTTCGTGATTAGGACATTTAGGAAGCCCTACCGTGATGGGTTCTGATGAGAGGCGGAGGTCAAAGTCAAGCATGTCCGGCATCTCGCCGCGGAGGTGGCCTTCGACTCTCCTCACGGAAGAGCTTTCCCTGGAGACGCTGCAAGACACGACGTATGTGCGGCTGGTGCATCCCGACCACACTGTTATCACGAGCATTGACACCGAGGGCTTCGAGGTCAGTCCCAAGGGGACGCGCTCGGAGAAGGCGTGGAACTGGTTGAAGAAGCCCGTCACGTCGTGGAATGGGCGAGACGGGAAGGAGACGACGGTGGTGATGGCCAAGTCGAAGTCGCATCATTCCTGGGCATGGTTGGGAAGACCGCCGGCAGATGAGTTCCAGTTCGATCCTACCAGACGGTGGCCGCAGGGATGGTGACCAACAGGGATGCATTTACCTTCTAATTCTGTTCATTTTTAGGATTTCTTCAAGAGCAGTGGCCGGGAAGAGTGACATTGGGAGCCTGTTGTAAGCAACATCGGGGTGTTATATGCGACATTGGGAAGGTGTAAGCGACATGGGGATCCTGTTGTAAGCGACACTGGATCTCTTTGTTGGCGACATGGGGATGTTGTAAGCAGCACCACCATGCGTTACAAGCACATATCTACGTTTTTTGGACCCGTTCTGCAGCAATTTCGGGAGAACCGTGTCGTTGTTCTAAGCACCTGCTCCCACTTCTGCAATCATATAATTCAATCTGCTCTCATCGACGTCGAGGACCTCAAGCTGACCCGGGTGACCAAAACTTCACAGCATTGCGTTTGAGGGAACACGTTTCTTGAAGGAGTTCCGGGAATGGATATGCCGGACTCCGAAACTAACAGTGTTTAGGTAGACTTATGGATTTATTAGACTGGAAGTAGGATATTGATTAGTTAGTGTACTGTACATAAGAAGCAGGCCACTTGGGAAAGGAAAATCTCCCTGTGCTTGTCTATATTTTTTATAACCACTCAACAGTCATTCTGTGATGACCAAGGCAAAACCATTAGGCGTAACGTAGCTTTTGGTGTTCGCTTTGCAAGCACGCTGGCTATGGCTAATCTTGCGATAGACGTGTAAACATTTTGCAAATACATTGAGCAACTGGAGATGGTTTTTTATCAATAACTTCAAGCTGTGGCTTTGAGGCCTGGGAGGCTCTCATAACTCGAGAACTTTACAAAATCCTCTTTCTCTTTTTTGTTTCCTCTGCCACTGGGGATGTCAAAGTTGGGAAAATTGCAAAGCTGGGCATCGACTTGGCACGAAGCTTAAGTCACGTTGGGAGATCATCGGCTGTCAAACTAGAACCAAAATAAGTTAGTGTGCGTACACTTGGCTTGCAAATTGTTTGGTTGTACTTGCACTGGGACATACTTCTGTTCACCTGTCATCACCATCTCAGTTGGAGTAAGCTTAGATTTGCTTTGCAGTCTCAGCTGCATTTGGCAGCTTCTTGTGTATTGGTTGCACTCACTGTCTACACCCCATGTGGCGCGGTTAGTACTGCCCTACCTGAAGGTTAGATTCAGCATAAATTAAGTCATTTTTGAAAAAATAAAAATGCCATGTGTCATTTTGTGAATGGTGTGAGGTGACGTGGACCCTTGGGAATCTTATGTGGAAATTCAATTTTGGCATGTGAATCAGATCTTCACATATGGTATCTTGTTTGTACATATGGTACCTTCATATATGTTGCCACATAAAGTAAACTAGCTCTACAAAGACCTTTACATATGGTACCATGTTTGTATATATGGTACCTTCACATATGGTGTCACATAAAGTAAACTAGCCCCTCAAAGGCATACAAGTACATGATTTTGACTTATAAGCATTTGAAATAAATTTTTTTCATTTGGGCAATGTTCAAACTTGAAAAGCCTAATTTCAAATGCTTGTAAGCCAAAATCATGTGCTTGTATGCCTTTCAGCTTTTGGAGTTATGTTAACAAGCTTGTTGAGAGTATGTATATAGAAATTTCAGACCAATTGAACCTATCTATTATGGCTACCCCAAACTGCCCATAGTTTAAAAACAAATGTCTTTCAAGGCATAACTTTTTAATTGCCACTTAGATTGTTGTAGATTTTTTTTAGGTATCAAGCTAGTAGTAGAACACACCTCCAATAAAAATTTCATAAGAATCCAACAAATATTGTATCAAGAAGGGCCTATTCAAAAGTGGAAAATGGCTTGAAATCATGCCTTAGTTAGGGCTTTAAGTATTAACATCTAAACCTTATCATGCCCAAATATGTCACCATATTTGTTGAATGCATACCCATTTTGTAGCTTTTAAGACATGTAAGAAGTCCAATAAATGATTCAAATTGGAAGCATTATGTGCCATTGGATCAAGATCAATATCAATACAAACTTTTGTCACTACTATATACTTCAATTCATGCACCTTCTATGTCAAATATATCCAAAACACCAAATTGCAATCAAAATTGGACTTTAATTCTAAACCTTTAGATGGTATTCTACTAGAAGTATAAATTAACAAATCACAAATTTCAAAATTTACAATTCACATGTTTATAGCTCTCAAGAATTTAAGAATTTCAAATTTCAACATTTTAAAAGTTCTAAATCTTCAACTAGTCATCACTAGCGGTATGGAGAGCAACAAAGTTTTAATTTGTAAATTTTAACCTTACAAATTTCTAAGTTATAAGTGTTATCAAATAAAAATTAGTAAATTTAGATCTTGTTAGTTTATAAATTGTAAATTTGATCATTTGTTAAATAAATAAAGTGATATGATAAAACAATGATTTGTAATGATTCAAAGTTGTAACCTTATGTCATTGTGGATTCAGCTCATTTTGGGGGATATTGAAAAATTCAATTCTTTTGTATTGACAAATTAAGTCTCAATTGAAGTACCACGACTAAAGTGTAAAACATTCGGAGGCACTACAACAAAATTGTCATATTTAAAGCCACATCCAATTTGGAGTCATTTTTGTATACCTCTGATTCAAGAGTAATTTATTTCAAAAAGAAATTTGGTCTTTTATCATAGCTAGGTGTAAGATCCTTTTTAGTTCTTCTACTTAGAGAGTTTTTCTAAGCTTTATCTTTTCAAGGTGAAACCTTCTTAAAGGCATATACATGAGCATATACATTAGCCATATTTTCAAAAAAAGATTAAAATTGTTTTTCTAATTCTAAAAGTACTCCACCCAAAAATCACATGTTTTATAACAACGCAACAAAATCAACAAGTTTCTTGCAATCACCTTATAGATAATGCTTACATGATTGAGACATTTCAAGCTACTATACAAATTGGATGATTTTCATTTATTTTTATTTTGAAGTTTGTTTGAAGGATGTGCTACATCATCGTATCCAAATCAAGTCATTTTGACTATTTTTTAAAATTTTACAAGAGAACCTAATTCTAAAAATAATTGGAACAAATTACCATATAGTGTACTTTAGTTTAGCAACTTCTAGCTCCTCATAATTGGGGTTTGACCATAAAATTGTTCTTTTGGAAAATTGAACCAACTAATGAAATGAAGTTTTATTAAAACTATTTTTCACACCTATTTGAAACTTTTAAAATTTCTCTAGCTTAAATATTTTATTGCAATATTGGTCCACTAGTTTTTTAATAATAAAATGACATAGGATTTTGGTTCACATCATGACATTCAACACTATAATACACAACATTCTATAATATTCATATCAAGTATACATGTACTATCAAATCTAATATATATATATAGTGGCATTAACCCTAAAAGTCCCCTATAGGAGAGGTGGATGTAGTTTTTAAATGGTTTTGACAAAATAAATTATGATATGAGTAAAATCTAATTGGACATTAGATCTTCATTCCTGCAAATCTTTCTTTTTCTTCCCATCCCTACATGAACTCATTCTAAACCTTGCACAATAATCATGAAGCACCAATTCCCACCAAGCAACTATGCTAGTCACATTGTTGAAAAACAAATAAAAATTGTTTTTTTCAACATACTTGGATGTACTTCATTTATTTCCTATAGCTCTAGGATTAGGGGCTTGAAAACATTCATAATCCATATGATGGATGCATGCTCTCTTAGAAGAGAAGTTAAGATCCTACGGTTACAATTGTCATTTTTGACATATTTTTCACAGATGGAGTCGACATTAGGGAGGGAATGAGAACCTTGATATCGTATGCAAATATTTGATTCAACAGCCAAGTGCCAAAATTGAATTTCCACGTCAAATTCTCAAGGGTCTACATCACTCAAACCATCACTTCAAACCATTCACAAGATGACATGTGGCACTTTTTTTACATGGAAGGCTTAATTTCTGCCATTCAAGTAGGATACCTTGACATCAACTTTGAGGACGACCCACTTGAAGCTCGTCTCGTCTTTTGCTGTAAGGCACCCTAACAATGATTCAACTTCTATAAAAACAATATTAAACGTGGCATTGAACATTGCAAGCTCATTTCTACTCCATCCCAATTCTTTAATTACTCTTGAATTTCATTCAGTTCAAAATCTGAATTAATTTTGCATGTATATCGCAGCAATAACTCAGTATACTTTTTTTTTAATCTAGAGTTGAAGTGGAAATTTAACTCTAGTGCTTCAGTTGCAGGTAGTTCTCATAAAATCCAACGTTGATATGAGATTTGCAAGCATTTCCCGAATACAAACCACGCATAGTAATGTGCAACAGATCCACATTCAAATTTTTCATATTCAATATGATCACGATTTCCGCGTTTGCATTTTGAGTATCTGCTTGTCAAATTTCAACCGACATTCAACTGGAACTATAAGTGTCATATATGGTGTCTTTGAAGCTGACAAAGGAACCTCTCAAAGAGATGCACACCGCTGTGATGAAAATGCAAATTGCTTATTAATTTACATATCTATTGTCACAGCTACGTAATCTGAAATTCAAAATGTTGCATGGAACTTACTGCCAATTTAACAAAACTGACGAGTGTATAATTTTCCAGAGCACATGCAAAGGTGGATAAACTTCAACTTGCAATTGACTGTGTAGGAGCGAGAAGGCCATTTCAGAACGCTGCCTGATTGAAGGTCCTGTAGGCCTTTGCGCAATCTCCACCTTCAGGAGCACCGGCAGGCAGGGAAGTCAATTTCAGCCTCGCTTGTTTTCTTGAGAGATTAGTTCAGTTCGTTCCCTTCACGGCACTTGAGAGGTATTGTAAACAGTGGTATCATGGCTGTTAATTTATTTTCCATTGGGAAGAAGTACGACAGATCATGTAGTTTTCGAGCGATTTTGGATAGTGAATTGCTATGTTCTTGTTGGTTTGTATCTATGAAAATCTGCCCGTGCACGGTTGTGTAAAAAGTGGACTCTTCAATCTAGATAGGCGTAGCAAAAAAGCAATAAAAAATCCGACCTAGAATACAAACTTTTTTGCCCCGAACTTGTCTACACATACGCTTGCTTCCTTGCCAATTTTAGTGCAAACTGAGTGTACGAATAAGCGTCATTTTGCATGCATTTCAATGTCCGATGAAATTCCCATAAAATCAAGGGAGCATGCAAGCACTTGAGGTGTAGCCACTGCTCAAAAAAGTTCATCACGATCTTCAGATTCTTCTTGTGATGGGTGAAATCTATGTATGGTACAGTGCCCAATTTCTCTAAGACATGGGAGCATCATCTACATGCTAATCTAGATCTCTCTTCAGGAGCTTACAATCACTGAAGGACGGTGCTATTTCAGCCTCCGGCATCCTGTCATACAGACTAGATAAACTTCAAGAGCTGGGAAGCTGGAGAAGGTTACTGGACGTAATGTCACGTTGTTTTTATTTAATTTTCGATGTCCGAATAACCCACAGAAGAATGGTTACATGGGAAATAATGTTTTCTTGATCAGCCAACAAGAGAGTGATCGATACAGTTCCCGAACACTTGGATTTGGCAATTTGCGTGTTTTCGGAAGACTCTTCAAGATCTCTCGCATCTAATGTTTGTCACCCACCATATCTTGTAACCCTAGTAGAAACAGATCGATTCACTCACACAGTTTTATTCTCAAATTCAGACATGAATCTTACTGCTCTCGACATTGAAGCCATTGCTGGCTTAAGTCTGCCGGAGACGTCAGGTTGATTAAGCTACGGGTCTGCTTCTGGCATACCCATGGATTCTCTACTTGGTGGGTACTAAATTTTTTTGGATCCTCCATAGCCAAGATACAATAGTGGAAGATTGGTAAGTGGCAAGGTTGATAGAAGCTGATGAAGAGCGAGGGTGATGGATGACAGAGATTTATGTGTTCGTGAAGGTGCTCAACAAGCAATCTGGCGAAATGAAACGACGCTCAGATGTTGTGAAGAACTTTTGTTTCATTCTTTGCACTTATCATTTGCTCAAAACTCAAAAACATTCAAACCTAATGCCAAGCCCAACTTTCAAGGGAGCCATATCACTTTCTAATTTGCCATGAATAAGGTAGTGGCACCTTAAATTATCAACTAATTTGCCATGTCTTGCTGCGACAACTATTACTATGTCATTTACAAAAAGTGTTGACCGATTAAATCTCATTTACATCATGAAAGTTTAGTTCAACGAAATTTGTAACTTGTAGTGAAAGATGTTGCAAGTAGAATCTAAATTTCTTACTACTTAGAAAGTATGTTAAACTTGAAAAGCAACAAATTATAGGCTCCAAAATGGATCATTGACTTAGTAGAAATCAATGCATTTTAGAACCTTGAAGCAACAAAGAGTGATGCAACAAAGGTGGATAATAACACCTATAAACAGCTACTTTGATTATCTATTCAAATTTGAAATAAGAGATGAAGGTTTCACATGTAGATTTGGATTTGTTATTAGGCTAAAAATAAGAGTTTGTTTTAGATAGCTAATGTACTTTAGACATGCTATGCCAAGTTATACCACATAACTTTTTTGTTTTATGTGAGCCCTTTTAGATCAAACATAAAATACATTGACATTGAGATTCAAAGAAACAACTTTGGACTGTGTCTAAAAAACTTGCTAGTTTTCAAAGATTTTTTGGATTACCTTGAAGGTATTAATGGATTACGAAGACATACTTAACCCTTAAGGGATGTGGCCCCCAGATCAAAGTAGTCACCAAAACTACTCCGATTATTGAATCAATAGGGAATACATTATTTGTTTCTACAATGAACAATGAAGTCATCTATCAAACGCTTTTTGGTCTCAACATCCTTCAAAAGTTAAAGATGTCACTAATTTCAACTTAATTGTTGAAAATTACTTGTCCTTAAAGTCTTCATACATAAGATATATGGAATTGTATAAACATTTGAATTAATTGATAATGGCCTTTTCACATCAAGCTCTTGGATTTCACCAACTGAAGTTCTAAGAGGATTCCAATCACAAGATTGTCATCTTAGCACAAGTAATAAGATAAGTGTATCATTAGTCACGATAAGTCTTCCTTGTATAAGCAACATAAGCTCATTTCTACATAGTTGACTTGTAAAGGACTAAGTGACCATTCAATGTATGCAAGAAATCTCGGGTAGTTGCACACAAAGTCAATTTTGGTTAGATGTTCACAAAATTTTGATACAAGGTGCGAATATGTAGCCCCTTGGTGGGAATATTGGATTTTTTTCTAATCAAATGCCCAGATCAAAAGTTATATTGCCCTAAAGTTTTTGAGCACCTCAATCAACCAGCTTTGAGCAACAAGTACAAAATTCTTCTTCTACTTCTAAAATTTGGTAGAGTAACTACCATGATATAGGATGCAAATGTAAAAAAAACACATGAAATGTAAAAATTTCATTCTAAGAGGAATTAATTAAAGTTGTTGACCTTGTTGGGCAAGGTTGGAATTTTTTTTTAACTTCAAATGTTAATAATTTTTCAATTTGTACTGTCAAAGTTATTGAGATTTTTTCATATATTTCCAAGCTAGTCTAGTACTCCCTATATCCCAAAATGATTTTCTTGTTGGCCTTAATTTTTTTGTCCGAAAAGGATATTCTAATTGTACTTTGTGACATTGCAAATTGGTTAGATTTGGTTTTTGATTGCTATTTGGGATCAACAAAACAACTCCAAGTAGTAGTTCCCCTTCCATCCATACAATTATCAATCAAAAGACAAATGGAATGACTAAAGGGATCAATCAACATTGTTCATTCTTATTTTTTCCATCTCTTTGAAGGAAATGAAGTTTTAGGAAGTGGAACAAAGGGTTACGCATGGTCTTGGACATATACTAAATGCTTACAAAAGGATGACCTCTCATTGAATAATTAATTGACCATTGGTGCTCCTCAAAAATGCCCCCCAAAATCTACTTTTTAATATTCCTAAACTACACTTTGAAAAGGGCTCTGAAACTCAAAGTTTTTAGAATGGCAAGAGTGAACCAAACTCTACTTATAGCGCAAAATTGGTTTTTAAAATGTTATTTTTAGCCTTAATTTATAACATTTTGTCCAACATGAAGATCATTTAGGGATGAAGGTAGTGCAATTGAACTTGTACAATTGAATTTCAGAAAAATATTTTGTTTTTTCATTTTTTTCATTGTCTAAAAATGACAATTTTGACAATTTTTTCCTAAAATGTGCCTTGGTTCTTTGGGATTTTAAGGTAAAGGGTGCTAAATTTTTGAAGGGTTCTAAATGTTTCTTTTATCTAAAAATCAATCACATGCACATTGTAATATGTATGATGAACATTGATCAAATAAGTATCTTTAAATGGATGGTTTGTGCACCCACTATTTTAACCCTTTAATGTTCCATACACCAACTTTGGGTATACAATACTCTATGTGTTTAAATTGTATACATTTAAATCCTCATAACAAACAAAGTGATTCTCTCAAAATGAATGGTAGATCAATCTCAAAGTTTGATGCACAAAGTAGGCAATACAGTGCATCATTGCATTGGTGCAATTTTAATTTTAAAAAACAGATCAATAATTACCATAGCAGTGACACTAATTTATCCACCCATCAAGGTCAAGAATGGAGCTAATTGTACTTGCAATAGTATTATTGTTAACCCTTAAATGATGGGGTGAGCGTAACTTTTGTTTTCTTGACTAGCTCTTGTAACAAGTATAATTCCTCAATTGTATGGAATAATTTTGATGATTGCCACTATTGAGATGAAAGAAGACTTATATAGTTCTTTTAAAAAAAAAAGATCAAAATCACACAGTTTGTGAGAAAATGCCACCATGGACAAGATTGATGAAAGATGTTTGGTTAGGCGGTACTTTGTACATATGCTGAAATTGGAATGCTCAAAAGTGCTCCAAAAACTTCTTTTTTTTCTATGAGTACATATCATCATGATTTTGATGTGTAATTTTTTCTAAAGCATTTTGAGATGTGGAAAAAAAGATACGAGGATCTATAGTGACAAATGCAACTAAGTACAAAGTTGGAACATTTTCATTCAAACAACCATACCATAAGCATTAACCCTTGAGAGCCCAGCCCTTAAACACAAGAAAATAGGGTCCAATGATCTGCTTGCAATCAAATTAGCACTACTACCGCTTCTTTGCCATCTACGGGATCTAACCATATACAATGGTAGTTGAAAGTTAGAGGATCATGCAGGGATTGATTGCAAGTGTTTTCACCAAATGAATGAGGAGATTATATTGATCAAATGTTCGTTGACAATAGACGGAGGGCAATTTGGAAAGATAGGATCCTATCGTTGGGGCACTCAAGGGTTAATGGACAAAGTCCAAAAGTAGAAATATAAAAGATGTAGAGCACAACATACTACACGTTACCATGGAAGTTTAAAGAAAAAATTAGTTGTGATTTGAAAAAAAAACAATTTCAAAACTAGTCATGTCTCAAACTCAATATTGTTCAATTTAATTTGGAATTACTTTATCTTCTTCCAATTTTTTCTTAAAACTCTAAAAAAGCTTTTTGTACCTTAGCATGTTGGTATACAACTTTTCAAAGTGTAGTACACAAAAATTGAAGGAAATTGACACTTATAGAATTTAAGATAACAAGAGTTTGACAAACATGCAAATGATGTTGGTTCTCACAGAATTTGAATTTTGGGGGGGAATTGAGATCATATGATAGCATTAGCCATTGTAAAGAGAGTATAGGTTGCAATATAGACCATTACTACATTTTAATGCCCTTGCATTTGAAATATTCGTGGAATTGGGTAATGTATTCAATCTATATTTTATTGATGTATAAGTTGTTTTTAGGTTCAATTTTCATGCCTAAAGAATAGAGTTCATGATGCACAACATTGATCCAACAAATCAAAAAAAGATAAATGATCATAGTCAATATCGTCAAAAAATTGCCAATTTTATGAAGTCAATGTAAGTTTTGGCACTTTTCAACTTTTTTCAAATCACAACTAATTTTTTCTTCAAACTTCCATGGTAATGTGTAATATGTTGTACATTACAACTTTTGTATATCTACTATTGGACTTTGTCCATTAATGCTTATGGTATGATTGTTTGAATGGAAACATTCCAACTTTGCACTTACTTTTGTTTGTCATTGTAAAGTGACAACCTAAAGTGTCTTCTCCATTCTCCAAAAATTCGCCAAAAATCATACATTGATCAATTCTTAATTGGATTTTGTACCAATGGATTGAGTGGAAAAATTGTCTAGGATATTTCAGACTATTCATGGATTGTTAATGAGGTTTGCATTTTAATTTTCAATTTCAATTTTTCGCAAATGTAGTTGCAAAAGGCACTTGAATCCTTGTGGTCCATTAGGAGTTGATCTTACATTGAACCAAGGTTTCTCAAGAATCACCAACCCATATTATCTTCTACTAGAAGCTTTCCTTATTGCAAGAATGTCTCTTTATTGAAGCTTTTCCTGCACTCAACACTCATCTCTAACTTTATTCATAACAAGGTGCAACATGAAGGGGAATCTAAATATAAAATGAAATTATGAAACTACTCTCATATTCAAATGTCTCAGTCTATGAATCATGACTTTCTTTAATGCTTGAAGAACTAAGGTCTTTTTCTTTGTCAAAAAAAATTCATAGCAATGATTTCTAGAGTAAAGAAGAATTTTTTTTTTAACTTTAATTTTTTTTACATGTCTAATTGTAGAACCTTGCACTAAACTAGTATAGAATTGTGAGAAAGAAATTTCATAAACTTTGATTGCGTAAATTGCAAGATATTTGCATTTAAAGTGAAGGAAATGTTTTTTTTTGCACCCTGTCTCACTAGATTATGAGGCTTTGAATCTTCTTAACTCAAAAAGAAATTTGCAACGTAGATTTTGAATTCAAAATTTTTCATGTTTAAGAATTGAATTGAGAGTTTGGAAAAAAAATATTCAAAAAGAACACACTTGATTTTCATTATTTAAAAAAATTATTGAGCATATATGAAATAGGAAGAAAATCTGAATCTTTAATAGTTCTAAGATGGAATTGAAACACACTAATGCAGTGATAGGATTATTCTACCAAATAATCTAAATCATGTGGTACTTTTTATTTTGAAAAATTCAAAATGATTGAAAAATCGAATTCAAAATAAATTCATTAAATTATTTTTCCCAAAAATAATTGTGATTGCATGCAAAACAAGACGATCATGGTACAATTCAGAGTGAAATGTGCATTGGTAACCATGATTTGCCAACCCCTCCATAATTTTTGTCTTGCAACTAACTTTGAAATAGTTTATTTTCATTATTCAATGTCTAAATTTGAGTTTTTCTGTATCTGTGCAAAGTATTTTTGAATGCGCTTCCAATGAAAAATAAAAAAAACTTCAAATTCTAATGATTATCCACCCCAAAGTTAGAAGTTCATTTGGAGGGGCCTATTCCGGTCTCCGTTGGGGTTGCTCTTCACTTCCAAGTTCCATACACACTTGATGTTCAGGGGGATTATAACTTATTCCGTGCAACTGCCAGGCCCACGTCAGAGTAGCGCTTCCCGTTTCTCTCTCCAAAGTGCATCACCGTTAATGCCTGTCACACTTGGGTCACACTGTAAGGTGGGAGGTCCATAAATTGCCCACCTAAGAGACGAAACTGAATTTTGGGGAGGTGAAGCTTTTTGAAATAATTCTCAACCAATTTTCCTTGAAAGACAAGTGGAATTGGCATCTTATTCAAGTCGTTTCATATTTTTTGGAGCTTTGGGGAATTAGTTATGAAATTTTGAAGTTGAAATGGCATAGGGCTCTACAATCGCCCACCTAAGAGCTGAAACTGAATTTTGGGGAGGTGAAGCTTTTTGAAATAATTCTCAACCAATTTCCTTGAAAGACAAGTGGAATTGGCATCTAACCCAAGTTGTTTCATATTTTTTAGAGCTTTGGGGAATTAGTTATGAAATTTTGAAGTTGAAATGGCCTAGGGCTCTACAATCACCCACCTCCTAAAATCTACAGTGCTTGTACATTACTGAAGTCTATGAAAAAATAACATGTATAAATAGTGTACATTTTGAGCCTGTGCAATTTCAGAGCTTGTTACCTTACGAGCTTAAACTAAATTTTGGAGAGGTTAAGCATCTTGAAATATTTTCTAGTAAATTTTTCTTTGAAAGATAAGTGGAATTGGCACCTAACTCAAGTCATTTCATAGTTTTGGGAGCTTTGTGGAATCAATTATGAAATTTTGAAATTGAAATTGGATTTATTGGATTAATTATGTGCATCATGAACTCTTCTCTTTAGACAAATAAATCGAACCTAAAAACACATTATATAGCTATGAGATATAAATTGAATACATTGCCCAATTCCACAAGTATTTCAAATGCAAGGGCATTGACCCCTAAAGATTTTGACTATGTTTTCACCAAAGGCCATTTCTAGTACAAGTGTCAAATTTTAAAAAAAAAATTGGGACACATGTAATAGTAAGATCTTGTAATATGCTAGTTTGAAAAGATGTGGAAAAAATTTCATAAATTTCCACCATGTAGATTGAAAGATATTAGTGTTTGAAGTGACAAAAATCCTTTTTTTGGCCCTATGAAAACCCATGCCATTGTATTTTTGAAGGTTACATTTGTATGACAAAATGTACAAAATGGTGGTTACTCTTTGGATTCATTCTTCAAGACAAGTTGGCTACATGCTTGAAAATTTTCAGATCATTTGGAATTGTACAACATACAAGAAAAAAATAGTAAGTAGAAAGAAGTAGAAAATGATTCAAAGTACAAAATTGTTAACAATTTATTTATGGAATGGAAAACTACTGATCACAATTATTTGAATGTTTTAATAAAAAAAATCTACACCTAATTTGTTTTAACTTTTAAAAAATATTGAAAATTGAATTCAATAGATGACTTCAAAGTTTATCTTAGAGTAAAGATTATATGACTATCTACAAACTATCGACAAACTAGAACTCCTCGTAACTTTCATCTCATTAATCAAAATGGAATAGTTTATATCTTTTCACATATAAATAAATCTAGAGAATCAATTTCAAATTTTTATTTTTTATCTGATTTCTAAAGAAGATTTTTAACTACCTGGATTGCCTACCAATTGTTGAAAGTTACGTATCATACAATAACTTTGTAACCATGTAGTCAAAAGTTATGAAGAATTGTTGGGCCTTAAAGCTACTCCTTGGGTGCATGTTGTGTGAAAATTTAAAAAAAAAACAATAAAAACTCCATTTGTATTGAGCTGCTCAAAATTGCTATATTGCCAAAAAAAAACATAGTTTAGGATTTTAGGGATTAAGATGTGACAATGGTCTATATTGCAATATTTACTCTCTCTACAATGGCTGATGCTATCCAACACTTTCAATCCCCCCCAATTTAAATATTGTGAGAACCAACATCATTTGCATGTTTGTCAAATTGTTGATATTTGGAATTCTATATATGTTAATATCCTTCAATTTTGTGTACAACACAAATGATATATACCAACATACCAAGTCACAAAAAAGTTTTTTTTTGAGTTCTAAGAAAAAATTGGCAAAAGATAAAGTAATTCCAAATCATATTGAACAAAACTAAGTTTTAGACATGGCTAACTTTGAAATTGACTTTCTTTCAAATCACAACTAATTTTTTCTTCAAACTTCCACGGTAACTTGTAATATGTTGCACACTACAACTTTCATATACCTACTTTTGAACTTTTCCCATTGATGCTTATGCCTTATGGTGTTGTTGTTTGAATGAAAACGTTTCAACTTTGTACTCAATTTCATTTGTCAATGTAGCTTCATTTTGCCATTTTGTTCTAGCTTCATTCCATCATTCTGGTTATGACTTCAATTTTAGTTGTGGTTTCAAAATAGACCTTATATATGTTAATACCACAATCCCAAAGGTCACCTCGACAATTGGTTTGCTAAAAGTTGTCATTGGACCTAAAGTATTGAAAAATTACAAAACCACTTGTCATACTATGAAGTCCCGAGTCCGACATTTGATATGTTTTATTCACCTTCTACAACCCCTCAAAATTGGGATTTAACCTTGAACAAGAACTTGAAGAGTTGAAATTTGGGACATAGTGCAAAGCGAATCTTTATCTTGTAGATGAAAGTCATCAAACTATCAAATTAAAAAACCTTTACATTTCTTGGTCTAATGTCCATTTGCTTCAAATTTGGTCTCACTTCATTACTACCTTCTTTTGTCTTGTGAAAGCAAATAGTTTTGTGTATACAAGCATCCAAAAATCTCATGAATGTCACAACCTAGGAGCCCCAAATGCATGTGATAATGTAGTCTTCCATATAAATGTGACACAAAAAAATACTTGGGTTCACAAAAACTAGGAAAGTATTCTTTTACCTTCTACACTCATGTCACTTATTGTATTACAAATTCTTGCAACTTCTTGAGACATACCATTCTTTTTTTAGTATCTAGAGAGGAAACTAGGATGTGATATCAATCATAGTGATATTATAGAGGTACTAGTGTACTAAATTAATGTCTACTTTTGTGTTTGAAGATGGAAGAAATAGAATCTTCCCTTTCTAATGGTACTAACTCAAATAGACAAATGTATTTCTAAATACACTCATGGAGGTCTTTAATATTTAATATGTGAAAATTATTCAATCAAATGTATATACAATATAAAAGATTTTGATTCAAGATCTATATAAATGTGTAATTAGAGAATGTGTCATTAGAAAACGTAACTTAAAGACTATTGAATGCTCATTGTGAATACATTAAAACTTCCAATATGTATCCCTATATATGTTAAAGGATGCTTTTGTGCATGGGCAATTCTAGTGCATCCCACCTTAGGGCCACTTTACATTGTAGTGGAAAAGTGCATAGGTCGGTCAAGAAGTTTTGGCCAAGACATGATTATTTGAGGCAACCAATCAAATGTTGAAGAAGATGAAAAGACCATAAAATAATGCCATAAGAAGTTGTCAGTGGTTATATTATGAACACCTAGCCAATAAGCCTTCCAAACAACTTTACAAATTAAAGTCCACTAAACAACTTCACCCAAAAGAGAATTTTTACAATGTGAAAGAAGAAGAGGTGAAGAGCCACCTAATGCTATTTGAAATAAAGGAAGCCTTCAATTACATAGCTTGAGATATCCCACCATTAAAAGATAATAAATGAAATTGGAGTTCTCCAAAGGCCAAAGTTTCTTATCCAAATATTGAGGCCATCCAAGAAACTTGACCTTTGGAAAACTCCCCTTACAAAAGTGCAACTACATAGGTAGCCACATCATTTTTCATCCATGTTTGAAGTCCTCCACTTGACAAGTCTTGGTTGCACTATAAACCTAATGTGATGAAGAACAAAATTTCCTCTGATCATATTACTCCATTTCTCTACAATTCTTGATCGGTGCACTGCTCCTTCTCCATCACAATGTAAAAGCGAAGAAATTAAATTCCCCTCACTCTAATCAATGTGGCAATGAGATAAACGAACTTCAAAATGCACTATTCAATGTCTTCATTTCCTAACTTGTGCGAGTTGTCTAATCAAATGTGTGCCCAACATAATTTTCAACAAGATTTTCAGAAAATCAATGTGCAATTTTACAGAGTCTGTCTTTGAATAAATTTTAGGTGCATCTTCCCTACTTATTTATTAAATTTTTTTTTTGAAACAAACTTCATTCCCTACTTAAATTTACTTCATCATTTCTTGGCCCAACTGAACCGCCCAATGTCTGGGGATTTACAAGTTAGCTAGTTGAAATCTAGAATTTTCGAATTGTGTTCAAAATCTTTGGAAAAAAATTGATCATTTTAGAGAAAAATAAGAAAATATTCTTTATTTTCTTTAGGCTGAATTTTCTCCCCGGGCTGTGGAACCGCCCAAGTCTAGCTGATGCAATCCTTGCCCCCAGAATCTTCCTGGGAGTGCAGCGAAGGAAGCTTCTCCGCATTCACTCCGAGTCGTTGGAGGCCAATGAAGTGAATGAACCGCATCACCTACTGATGTCCACTGCAGACAATCACACTGACAAGGGCGATCCCCACGGCGAAATGGTAATGGCAGGATGCACATTTGTCAACAGCAGGACCTGGCATGGCGGAACAGTTAACACTGCCCCTGGAAATCACCACCGGTCATCGTCCTTGAAGCAATCCTTTCTACACACGCACATGAAGCTAAGTTAGGTATCGGAACTTGCACCACCCACTCTCCTCACAGTCTCTTAAATGCAGCTGCAACGCCCTTCTTCCCATTGCTCCATCTATCAATCGCTGCATGCATTGATTTCTATATAGCTCACAGGTGTTGTTCCAATCCCATTGCCATTTGGATCGGAGCTCGCTGCTTCAAAATTTCTAAGGTGTGTGTCATCATGCTCCTTCTATTCTTTGTAGTAAGCAAACTGGTGCTTGTTTATGATCGATATAGCACTGTGAATATGCATGATTGGTTTCGTTGCTGCTCATTTGTCGACCCAGTTTGAGTAATGTGAGTCTCTCAACGGAGGTGGTTTGAATGGCAGAGGTTTTTAGGGTATATGAGGTTGCGACCTAAAATGTCTGCACGTTTTTTCCTGAATTGGGGTCAAAATTTGATCCTGCATTGAGTTATATGCTGCCTTGATAGTGTGGGAGCTACTGAAATAGTTGCTAATTAGTATTTCATTTTGTTAGTTTTGAGTAGCTGGAGTTATCTAGGTTTGCTGTTGTAGTGTGAAATTTTTTGTTTCAAAATTCTTAGGGTTGTTTCTTCGTACGACAATGGGTAGAGAATTAGTTCAAAATCATGCAAGTACTAGGTACCAAGGTTGCGTTTCTAAGTTGATCATGGCTCACGGACGGGACCGGCGTTGATGTTGATCACTGTGATTTGAAGTTCACCGGACCAATGTGGTAGTACTTAATTAATGATGCAGTGTGGTTTATTTCTTCAGGTGAAAATTTTGATTATCCTGTCGACAGGGTGCCATTGAAGTCAATAACTGAAAATGAAGATCGCAGGGGTAATTCTCGTGGTAGTGATGCTAGTGGGCCTCAGCCGGGCAACCAATGAAGGACAGGCATTTGCACAGACGACGGTTTATGGAGCTCAGAAAGATTGGACAATATGGTCAGCAGTTGTGTTTGGAAAGGTGTTCTGCGATCAGTGCATCCAGAGCAAAGTCTTTCCATTCGCGCATCCCATGAACAGTATGTCATCTGAACCCCTTTTAATCTTATAAATACTGGTGTTACAATACCTATCAGCTAGAAGTAATCAGTCACTCTTTGCGTAAACATTCTAAATTCTGAACCCTAACAGTTAAGATTCCCTGACCATGTGCAGACGCAAAAGTGTCGGTTCAATGCAAGGACAAATCAGGGAAAGTGGTGGATTACGCGCAAGCATCCACCAATTTCCTTGGTGATTTCATGGTGAGTTTCAAGGGGAAAGAGGATCTGTCAGGATGCTATGTCTACTTGTCTGGCAGCTCAGATCGCAAGTGCAACATCGTGGGAGGTGGAGGCAAGACTCTGAGCCTGAAATCCAAGTTCCTCTTCAAGGCCATGTACGTGGTGGATCCCCTGTTTTACAAACCTGCTGCTCCCATGGGATTCTGCCCTAAAAAACAGGGAAATCAGGGCGGCATCACTGTGCCCTTCCCCAACAGAAATCCATCAACTTGCTCATGCGCGTGAGTCTCATCTCGACTTTTCACAATCTCCTCTGTAGATTGCTACACAATGAACTGGTAGGGTTTAGGGTTTCACATGATCTACTCATATCCGAGTTAAAATCATCATCATCTATTTTTTCACTATGGCATTGTTTGAATGTGGGCAGTAATCGATGATACCGTGGCCAGAGTGCTGTTTTTTTTTAGAATATCTTTTGTAGAGAAGGTCATGATTTAAAGGATGTGATTGATTGTACAGGGACTGGCTTCGCCCTGACTACAAATGCTACTGGCCGAAGGATATGTCGCCTTGGAAGACCACAGTGGGCAGTGTGTTCGGCCGAGGAGCCCAAAAGAAATA
Source organism: Climacium dendroides (assembly GCA_950106755.1). NCBI lineage: Eukaryota > Viridiplantae > Streptophyta > Bryopsida > Hypnales > Climaciaceae > Climacium > Climacium dendroides. Next base: position 4,487,794 of record OX467087.1, on the reverse strand, counting down.
TGGTTACAAGACCCTTGCTGGCGGACTTCTCACTGGCGATGAGCTTCTGCGTCAAGCCATAGCCGCCCTTTTGAACTCCCGCACTAACCAGCATTTCTACATGTCCCCTCGGGGAATCAAGAGCAAATTCTCCAAGGCGCTCTATGGCTCCTGGGCTGCCAAATCGGCTCAGGCGAATGCCTTCAAGTCTGCCAACAATGGCTATGGCAAAGGCAAATGCCTTCTGGTTTCCTGCAAGTGGTAATTAGCAGAATGCTACAGTTTTAAATATTTTTTCTCTCTCAATCTGGTGCTTATGATCACAGCGTAAGTTATAACACCGATTGATATATGAGCTTTGGTAGCTTAGTTACCATTTATTGATCCTTCCTAATCTTGCAACGACAAACAGTAGCTGCTAGCATCTAGAAGAAGTTGCGTAGCCCATAATTATTATTACTATAGTCTAGCTTACTCTTTCTTGGTACATCAACCACGATGCGATTGATTATAAAATCTATACCTTAAGTTACGCTGTTTGTTTTGTTTGTAACGGTGAGATCCCCTGTACCGTGCGGGGCCCCGGTTGCGTGCATGGGGAAGGAGGGGTGCATGCGCTTTATTCCGTGGCATTTGGACAAGTTATTGAATAAGAAAATAAGAATAACTTGTACTTACATTTTGGTGATTGTGGTGATTGTGGCTCCTTACATTTTGGTTGTGGCAAAGGCACAGGGCACACTACACTAATGATGATAAATAGTGTTACCTACACTAATTTATTTTAAAAAGCCATAAGTTTTTATTCTTGGTGAATATTTTTACCAACTATGGATGTAGAGTTTTCCCACTTAGAATGACACTAGGATTTATGATTTAGAAATATTTATGAAGAGTAAAAACTTATAGCATTTCTAAAACAGTTAGTATGGGTAACACTATTTATCATCATTAGTGTAGTGCTCATTGAAGCGAGCCATAAACTTTCTTGCGTTGATTATTTCAGCCTCGGTTTCAGAGTGTGGGCAGACATGCAATGACCTGGAGGTCATGAATCCGGTGCCAGATTTTCACTGGACACTTAAAGGCGGTGTTGTCAAAAAGAAGAGGACACGTATAGCAAACGTGAGGTCCAACTCCTGAGGGTAGTCCTTGATGTTATCGATCCTAGGTAGGCAGGTTGTCTGGCATGCTTACCTTTAGCATATGAAAGGACCACCGAAAGCGGAGTACTGCAACACTCGTACAACCTCGTCCCTAGCCCTTCCCAGGAATCTAATATTCTAATTGCGTAATAAGATTTATCTTAGCATTTGCTTGAAGATTTCTGGATCATGTAACATATCAGAGTTTCTCTCAATTCTCTGTTCAGATTTATAAATAGTAAACTGTTGTTGTGCCTAATCCAGTTCACTGTAGAACGTTGGGTGGCCATAAACTAACGTGCTAATAATATTCAATCCTCGTAAAATAGCGCGTAAGTTTCGAAAAGCACATTGGTTTCTCCGAAACACCGGCTCCATTTTCGGTGGAAAGCAGCTCAGACTCTTCATCACGTACCTCTTGGGCACACCACGAGAAACACCAGGTGCGACTTGCCACTTGCTTCCAGCGAATCGCTTTCTAGAAAAAGCAAGGCAGTGACCCCCACGTCCCGAGCTCCGCATCCCGAATTCACGTTTTCTTAAGACTTTGTGTTATCGCACAGTGTTTTTTCAGCATTCGTGCTTAGAACTTTGCCCCACGAGGAACCTATGTCGCAGCATCTTCTCCAGAAGACTGGGAACCCGATTCTGTGCGTGGAATTTTAACTCGCTTGCTGGTGGCAACTCAAGGCGTTACTACTGACTAGAGGTACTTTGCCAACTACCAACCTTTGTTCTTCCTCCTCTCGTTGCAGAGTGCATGTTTTTTTGTTTTCAGGGGAGATGGTGCCGTGATGGAGGTTCATGCGGTGTCGGAAGGGTGGGTGCTAGAGTTGTCCGGGTGTACTCGTTTTAGTATTGTCAAGGCGACAGTGGGCGTGGCGGGCTTTCTCGTGGTCGCCTCTAGTCTTGTACAGGGTGTGCGGCACCGATCGTTGCGGTGGTATTCGCACGAAGGACGTCTTGCCAGAGATAATAATAAGGTCGACGTTATTCTGCGTTATTTTCTGTAAAAATTTGCGAGAGGGTCGAGAGGTGTGTGCACCTGTCTGGCAAGCGCACAAGCTCACGATTTTGGTTACGAATATTGCGAGATCGGAGAGATTGTGAGGAGCAACACTCGAGAGGCAATCTTTTTTTTCCTTTTTTCTTTTTTTCCCTTTATCCTTTCTTTCTTTGGGCTGAATTGAATTGGTGTCGAATTGCTTGCAAGCCGCTTGCTGTTGTCGACACCATCTTGGATGTGCACAGGAAGCTCTCATTTTTTTGTGAGATAAGTGTCGCGGATTTCTACAAATACTGAAGTCTAGCTAAAAGTCTAACGAATTGTCTAGGCGAAGACTTTGAACAGGGAGCTTCGATTCTTTTGTGGGTTACATAGCGTCAGGTTTCTACAAATACTATAGACTAGCTACAAGCCTATCGAATAGTTTAGACGAAAACTGTGAACGGGGAGCTTCCATTCTTTCGTGGGCTCAGATTTCTACAAACAAGTCTCTCGCTTCAAGCGTCTCGGAAGTTCTGCCAAAACTGCGATTTTATTTTATGTTATTTTATGTTATTTTATGTTATTTTATGTTATTTTATGTTATTTTATGTTATTTTACTTTATTTTATTTTATTTTAAGCCAGATTTCGTAGCAAAATTTTGTTGCAGGTCTTCTGAGAAGAGAAGTAATACTAGCTTTTGGATTAGTGTATAAGAAGAGCCTTTTCATATATATTGTCCAATCTTCAGTTGCAAGTAGTTGAAACAACAACTCCAGAATTCTATTTTAGCTACCTAAAAAGCAAATTTTCTAAAATTCATTAGAATAGATAACTTCAACTAAATTTTTGGAGTCACCCCACTGAAGTGCAAATAATTTTGGACCCTCTATATTGGTTAAACATTGTGCAGGAGCCTGATGCCACTGTGTCAAATCAAGCAACAAAGGAGTTGGAGGAGGAAATCAGAAGCACAAGCCAAGCTCCAAACAACCAACGAGTAGCAATGGCGACGTCTAAGGGATCCGATCTACCTTTGTTAATTGTCAGTGGAACCGATTCTCCAAGGTCGAGAATTGGAAGAGGCTTGGAGTCCATTGGGGGTATGACGGCAGAAACGTTGCAACGCATCACTACAGCCGTTGGTAGGGTTGTGAAGTCGCCCGTGGTACGTTTTCTTGTGAATTCTTCAAGTTTGTGACGATGACGACAACGAGGTTCTGTGTCTACATTTTTGAAGCTAATTGTGCGTTTGTTTTTTCTGTCAGGTTTTAATGGCGAAAGAGGGAAGCCCCGCTTCGCCACGAACAGCAACTCCCCCTGCCCCTCCCCCTGCGCCTCCTCCTCCCACTACACCTCCCCCTGCACCTCCCACTCCCACTCCACCTCCCGTTGCTCCTTCCGGAAGTTCCCTTGAAGAACGCTTGCATCACCTTGAAATTCAGGCAATTCCTTCACCCTCACTTTTTTGTCACAATTTCCTATCCATGGCCGTGTTGGTTTCAATTTAGGTAGAAGATACTACTTTCATTGGGAGATCACTTAATAGAACACAATAAAGCAATCACTTTGGGCACTTCTAGAACCTATCTTGCTTGATATCAATTTTTTCTATCTCAATACATGAATTTCTTATGCAATCATTCAAAGTATTAGGTTGTAGAATGCTATTGAAGAGACACTAAATAATCCTAATTTTCATTTAAAGATTAGTGGCCATTGACACATTAGGAAGGCATGCGTACATGTAAACACCCTACAGTTGTTAATTGAAGTCTGACCAAGTGTTGGTTAGAAGAGATGAGTAGTTGTTGGTAATAAGGGTTAGTCAATAAGAGATAAGATCGTGATTTGAGTATCCTTGTTGTAGTTGATTGTCTAAAATTGTAAGGGTTTGGTTTGAATTTTTTTTATTGAAGTTTCTCTTTGCATGTTGGCATTTCAGATGAAGAGCTTAGAAGAAAAGTTCAAATCAATGACAGTTGTGATGGAGTTAGATCTATCAGCATATTCACACAAGGAGAAGCCTCAAATAGTGAAGTCTCTACTACAAGAAATGGAGACAAACAAGATGTTAGAGAAGCGTGTTCAAATGCTTGAAGATTGTGTAAATGAGGTATTGTTTTACTTAAATGCCTCTAATTGATAGGTTCCAATCTTGTTGCACTAAGGATTGCAAATGGCTAAGGCAAGATGATGATGATTCTAGTTCTTAATGTTCTCTATTTGTACTTGTGCAGCGCATGGAAAGGTTAGAGAGGGCGATGTCAAGTATCCAATCCCAATTGGATCATGTTGAATTTAATAGGCGTGAAAGTGTGGTTGGGCATGAGCATCAAGAGAGTCTTTCAAGTGAGCCACAATATTATGATGCTGAGCAACAGAGTGACAATATTGAAACCCCAGAAGCCGTTGGACAGAATTTTTTTGGAGCACATGATGTACCTCATGAAGTCACTAGAGGTAGTCCTGCATTTAAGAAATTACGTGTAAATGAGACTTCATCTGCTGCACCAACTATTGCCGAGCATGTAGAGCCTTTGCAAGAGATTGACACTAGAAAAAATGATGATTTTTTGGAGCCCCAAGTTGTATCTACTCCGGTGTACTCTAAAGAAGCATTTTTGACGCAGCCAGAGAAATCTGTTGCACCAAGTAGTGAGCCTGCAAAATCTATTCATAGAGATGATTTTGATAATTTGCCTGCATTTTCGGATCGGCAATTGGAATCTACATTGGAGGAGCTCTATGGATCCTTTGTAACAGAGTCTTCGGCAACTGCAACAAGTGCAAAATTCTTGGAAATTGCACGAGCGGTTACCGCTGAAAAGAATACTCTTGCACATGCATCTTTGGAGCCTCAATCTACATCTATACATGAAGAGTCTCAGGAAGTCTTTCCAGAAGAGCCATCGGTTGTCATTCCAATTGCCAAGACTGAAGAACATGCACAAGAAGACATTGCAAGCAAGAATGGCACCACCATAATAGCTGCAAAGTCGCCACCACCTTCAACATTTGAAACAACCCCAAAAGACTTTTCGAAGGAACCTCTAGCAACTACACCAAACGACAAGTTTACTCAAGAACTGGCAACACAAGGGGTTGTTATCATCGCACTTGCACCTTCTGAACCATTAATGTCATCTAAGTCTATGGAAGAACCATCAATGGCTATATTAAGTGCCAATTCTGAAGAATCGACACAAGATGACAATGACAACAAGAATGCTAGTATGATTGATACTGAAAAGTCCCTAAAGGCATTTGCATTTCAAGATCCTCAAGAAGATTTTGTAAAGGAGTCTTTGGCAGATGCACCAAAAGCTGGAACAACATATGAACCTTCATCACAAGAAGGTTCAAGTACAACTACAGACATAGCACTTGCATCTTCTCAATCACCAATGGCATCTAAGTTTGTGGAGGAGCCATCAATAATTGTTCCAAGTGCCAATTTCAAAGAGCCTACACAAGATGATATTTCTAGCAAGAGTAGTAATACAATTGCAACTACAGAATTACCTTTGGAGCCTTCATTGGAGGAATCTCAGAATGAGTCTGTAAAGGAAATTGTTGCAACTGCACCGAGTGTTGAATTTGCACAAGTATCGGCAATACAAGAGGATAATGACATGCAAGTTGCAACCCATGAGTCTCAAGGGGAAACTAAGTTTGTAGAAGAACCATCAGATGTTGCAGCAAGTGTCGATTTTGAAAAGCCTATTCAAGAAGATGTTGATAAGAGTGGTACCATGATGATAGCTACTGAGTTGTCATTGGCATCTTCATTTGAAGAACCCAATGAAGGTTTTAAGGAGTCTATGGCATCTACACCAAGTGATGAACTTGCACAAGAGCATAGTGATATGGAAGTTGCATCTTTTAAGACCGAAAGGGCATCTAAATTTATAGAAGAAGCATCAACAATTGCTCCAAGTGCCAATTCTGGAGAATGTGAACATAAGGCTAATGCTAATGAGAGTGGTACTATTATTACAAGTGCGGAATTACCATTGGCATCTTCATTTGATGATCCGCAAGAAGACTTTGAGAAGGAGTCTTTGGTAGTTGCACCAATTCATGAATCTTCATCACTAGAGGATGTGGGTGCATCTAGCGATGTGGTACTTGCATCATCTAATCCACCAAGGGGGGCAAAATGTGTAGAGGAATCATTATCAGATGTATCGAGTACCAATTCTGACAAGTCTACACATGAGGATGGTTTTATCAAAAGTAATACCATGAATGCACATATGATGTCACCATTGGCATCTTCATTTGAAGAACCCCATGAAGACTTAGAAAAAGAGTCTTTGGAAGCCACATCAAGTCGTGAGTCTGTACAAAAATTGGCAATGGTAGATAATAGTCATACGGCGCCTACATTTTCTGAGTCACAAGAGGCATCTAAGTCTGTGGAAGAGCCACTGGCAATTGTACCGAGTGATGATTTTGAAGAGCCTATACATGAGGATGCAATTGACAAGAATATTGCCATGACTATTGTTGGAGTGTCACCATTTGCATCTTCATTTGAAGAACTTCAAAAAGACATTGAGAAGGAGTCTATTACAACTGCACCAAGTATTGAGCTTGCAGAAGAATTGGTAACACAAGAGGATAGTGATATGACACCTTTTAAGCCACAAGTAGACTCTAAGTTTGTGGAAGAGCCATCAGCAACAAATGTGCCTAATGCCAAATTTGAAGAGCCTACATACAAGGATACTATCAACAAAAGTGGTTCCATGTCTACAACTATTGAATCTCCTTTATTGTCTTCATTGGAAGTACACTTGGAAGAAAATACGAAGGAGTCTTTGGCAGTTGAAGCAAGTGCAAAAGTCTTAGAACCTGAAAAAGAAGATGAATCTAGAAAGGATCTTATTGCTTTCGCACTTTTGGAAGATCCATCAACGTCTTTGTGTGAAATTCCTCAGGAAGTATTTTTGAAGAAGCCTTTGGGAACAAGTATTCAACTTGAAGAACGTGTGCAAGAGAAGAGTGGGATCGTGCTTCCCAGTACAAAATCAACATCGATATTGTCAATAGAAGAAGGCAATCACGCAGCAAAGGAGGTTGAATACAAATTAGCGGAGGATTTTAAAGTTCATAATGAGGTAAGATTTCTTCTAGAGTATTTACAGTAAGTTAATGTATCGACGGTGGGTTATGATAAGTCTCCATCCTCACATGCCATTGCCCATTTCAAAACTAGAAAGTCTAAAATTTATGTCTCAAGTATTATTGGTAGTAATTGAAGTGATTTTATGTCTCAAGTATTATTGGAAGTGATTTTTTTGCTTTTGTGTGTACTTTTTCAGCATGTCAACAAAAATTTTGAGAAGGAATTTCCAAGGAGTCAAAGTGATTTGGTTCATGTCAGTTCCGATGGAAGTTTAGTTATGGAGGATAGTAATGATCATCTAGAGAGTGATCAATCAAGTGAAGAGTTTTTCGATGCAGAGTATAGCAGTGGCAATTTTGATCCTTGGGAATCTGATGAACCAAAATCTTTCGAAGAGTTTGGTATAGGCCCTAATGAACTTGGTGAAGCCATGGAAATCAATGATGTAACTCAAAAGGAAACTTTGATACATGCATCAAGCGTGGAACATGCACAAGAACCTAAGCAAGCATTTGCACAAGAACATGGACATGAGATTGGCCAAGAACATGGAGAAGTACCTGGACAAGAGCTTGAAAAAGAACTTGGACAAGAGCCCACACAAGAACTTGAACAACATTCTACACAAGAATCTATACAAGAACTAGAACATAAATTTGAACAACAACATGCGCAAGAGTCGGAACAAGAAGATCTCACTAGAAATAGTGCCATGGCACTTCCACCTTTGGAGCCACAAGTAACATCTAAATTTGGGGAATCTCAAGAACTACTTGTTGAGGAGCCTTTGGCAGATGTATCCAACACAAAATTTGAAGAACCTCTACAAGTAGATGTCATTGACGAAAGTGGTACTTGTGATTTACCATTGACATCCATAGCAAAGGAGACCCAAATTGATACTATTGTGTCCCCAGAAAAGAGTCTATCAAGTTCCTCATTTCATCAAAGTGGCAACCCTGAACTTTTAGAAAATCTCGAACAAAAATCTTTGGATACACCAGAAACTAGTTCTACATCGCAAAAAGCACATGAGAGAGAACCTTTGACAACTACATTAGAAGAGACTCAGAAAGGCTTTGTCAAGAAGCCTTTAGCAAATGTAGAATCGGCATCTACATTTGTGGATCTTAAGGAATCACTTGCGGATGAGCCTTCAGGAATAACAAGTGTTGAACTTGCACAAGAAAGCGTTGCTGACAAGATTGATGTTGGACTTGTTGAAGAATCACCTCTGACACCTATTGAGGAGGAGTCTCAGAATGGCAAGTATAGGAAAGACAAAGCTGATCAAAAGTTCTTGGAAGATGTCAAAATTATTGCTGAGGTAAGATTGTTTTTAGAGTAAATGGTTGAACATACTAACATTAATCACTATAAGTTTGTTACAATGTGCCATATTGAGGACTCCTTTAGATTGCATTAGCCAGAGCAATAACAAGAAATTCTACACTTGATGGTAAAAAAACTATTGTTATTTGTTTTTCCTTGTTTGTTTTGATGTCGATTTTACACTAGTCTAATAAGATGTGACACTTAGGCTCCTACTGATATGCTAAAAAATAATTGAGACAAAATTTCAAGGTACCGATGTAGCTTGGAAACTTCGAGCCTATGTCCTAAATGCTAAGTATTATTTAAAACTTGTTATTTCAGCCTTGCAAGTGATGTTGGTTCAAATTATAAGCTTGTTATTTCAACCCGCACAATCTAAAGTGATCCTAAGAATCCCTCAAAAGTATAAGAGAGCCTTCAATTGGAGTCTTTTATGCTCCTTAATTCTAAAAGAAAATAATCATTGCTTCTAGGATTGTTGATGATTCTAGTTTTAACTTACTATATTTGGTTTTTTATACTTTTTCAGCCCATCGAGGAAGCAATTCCAAGGACTCAAAGTGAATTGACTCATGTTAAGTTGAACCATGAGGCAACTGAGGACGCTACAAAGCTTCAAAGCCAAGGGAGCTTTCTAGCATTTGGAACTACATCGATGGACTCTAAGGAAGCCCTGATAAAGGAGCCTTTGCCCTCTGCCAAGTTATTAGAACTTTTTGAGGAGGAAAATAATCCTGAAAAGAAGGATCCTGTACTTGCAGACTCCTCAATGACATCCATAGTGGAGGAGCTTCAACAACCACTTGTAAAGGAACCATTGTTAAGTGTAAAGTCGGTACCAAAGGGTCATGCTAGAAGAAGAGGTTTTGCTCGTTCCACTTCAGAGCCACAATTTGCATATAAAATGGGAGAGCATCAAAAAGCGCTAGCCAAGGAGTCTTCGATGGTTACTATTCCAAGTGCCTCAAATCTTGGTGAAGAACATGCTGAAGAGGATTTTGGTGACACGCAATGTTTGCCATTCAAAATTCTTGGGGAAGGCAAGCATTCACAGAAGGAGTCGGAGTTCAAACTAGTAGAGGATGTCAAAAGTCATGCAACGGTAAGTTTGCTCTCTATACTCGTGAAAGTCTCTCATGATAACAAACTTTCTCTTAAGTTTTGAATCAAACTCTATGTGAAACTAGAGACAAGATAACAAGCTCAAAACAATCCATTGCATGTACAACACATTTGATGTAACAAATGTCGAATGTTATCTTGTTAATTATCTCAAATACTTTTAACATGCCACATGTAAGTACGACCTCGTTATACTTATTTTTGACAATTGCACTCATGTTGACAATAAACAATATATGGTAAAATCTCATTTAAGCACCTATAAAGGTGTTGTATTTCTTGTTATTGTTGCTTCTTATGTAAATTAAATGATTTATTTCCTAAATAGTTTGAAGGATCTTTCAAGTCACATATTATCTCTTGTAAATTTGAGTTTTGTATTTTGGTACTATCTTATTTGATAGAATTATCGAATTTAAGTATAATATATAATATGTGAGTACAAAACTTTTTTTGAGTACTTGATTCTAAATATTTTATTGGACTATATATACACATTTGATGTCCTAGAGAAGTGTAGGGGCTAAGCTTGATGTTGTTTGGATTAATGTAATCTAAAATGGCCTTGTGAGATGATTATAATAAATATGACTTTTAATATGTGCAGACTTCTGAAACAACTTCAAGTCCCTATGTACCAGAGCCCAAGCCTTCCAAAATCAAAGAGAAGAAGAAGAAGAAAGAGAAGAAAGAGAGGAAATCAGATGCAACTTCAAAAGAGGAAGAAAGAAGGTTCTCACTAGGATTGGGAAATATACGAAGGAAAAGCTCATTGAGAGTAGAAGAAAAGGATAGCAAATACTCACCGCAAGCAGAAGAAAAGCACAAGCAACCTCTCAAGCATTGGCGTGACCGACTCCGACATGCCTTTAGTGTCAAGAAGGAACTATGAAACCTCAAGGCCTTATCAATCACTTTTTGTTCATCACTTGGGGTGGATTTATCTACAAGGGACTATGTATAATATTCTTGTTGGCACAAATTTTGGTAATGTAGAAGAGACAAAATGTATAGTCCAAGTATTTACTTTATATCAAAAGGTTAAGTCTTGAATGTTTTCATACCAATTTTAAATTTTCTACTATAGTAATGAGATTTTGTCTTTGTGAGGCCCTACTACAACTTCTAAACATTGAATAAAGTTGGTTGTTGCGCAAATGATATGAAAAGCATCTGTCTTTTCAATTGTATGTCAATCCATTTGGAATGTCTAGTCAGCAACATTCATGAAAGTTGTTGCTAACAATATATTCAAAAATTCCTAATTGTTTTATATCTTTCTGGAGGTCATAGATTTAAGTGTTGAGTGATGAGATTTTTGCAATAATTTTTTACTTTAGTATGTCAAGAATTTGCCAAAAAAAGTGTTGAAAACAACAACTCTTCATTGGTAGTATGATATATGGTAGGGTTGGTATTCAACCATCTAATGAAGAGTAGTGTAGACTTTGTCAATTGTAATGTAAATAGAGTGAAAAGGGGGTCAATAGTCAACAATGTTACAGAAAATGTTACATCTATATTTTGTAAAAATCATGTATTATAGGGAAGGTTTTCTTTATGATATTTGTCTAATAGTTCACCAAACATTCTCCTTTTACCAAGAGCCTTTTTATCTTATCAATGGTGACATGGATTCCAAGGCTAACAAAATTCTTGAATTGAGTATTTGTGTACATAATCCATTCTTCACTTAAATCTTCAAAAAGCCTTGCCTCTTCTTGGAGCAAATTTTTGTCTAGTAGTCTCACATGGAATCCAAGCCCCAATCAATGAATCGTATGAGTGTTGTACATTGCATTGTGGAGGGAAATATAATTTTGTGGTGATTGCTTGATCAAACAACTGCATGTCTCGAAGCAACAAGCTCTTGAAACAAGGCAAAAAAATGAAATAAAATATCAAGAACATATCATATTAAGCATGTGAACTTTAAATCCATGAACCTCTCAACTTTGAGCATATTGCCAATCTAATCGTACTACAAATTTGACACAAAATTCGATGGCATTCATGACCTAAATTTTCATATGAACCTCTATTACTAGCCATTGCAAAATCATAGGTCATTCACTCAACAAACTATGCACACCACTCCTATCATAGCATCTATATAAGTCTCATTATGGGGAATTTCATTAAAATTGTGAATATTCTGTGACTTTGACATCCCATAGTTCAAACTGGGCAGTTTGAAATCTAGTACACTAATAGATTTTAGACTACCCGCTCTGAATTGTAGGAATTGCACACTGTGAAAATGGCACATAGAATATCGCCATTTTAATGAAATTCCCCATTATAGTACAATTGTATTGTTGTGAAGCTTCTTAGTGATAGTCAAATACATAAATTGGAGAGAAGAATTCTTCAATTCCCAAATTCAAAGACAAAGTTAATAACTAGCCTTGGTTTTCTCCAATAGCAAGGGAAAAGATAACAAATGCCAAACTTCTTAAATTGGGTTGGTTACAAAATTGGACATCACATGATTCTCTTCTTTTATCCTTCCTCAACTTTGGGATACTATTCTGAGAGCATCTCATGCAACTTGTTATTCTAACCTCCAACCAATTGCAAGTCATCATCTAGTAGGCAAAAATGAATAGTAGTAATATTTTGCAAAATTGCAATTGCAATATTTTCCATGCTGAAGAGAATGCTTGGGTGGGATTATGCATTAATTGCTCACTTTTCATTAAAAAAACATTAGAGTGAATTTAATACCTAGTCAACTAGAGATATTTTGAATTGCACCTCTTATGGAGATCACTTTTCATACTAACAACATAATTATAGGGTTCAATGGAATAAGTCTCATCTTTTTTTTGTACCTAAATACTTTTGAAATGAATGACTATAGAGATTGATGGTAGTAGGATTGAAGTACTTGATTTTTCTTTGTTTTAAGGAGGTTGGGTCTAATGTCATCTAAGATTATAACTAAAGAAAATTGCATGTATTTAGGAAAAAGCATCTAGGAAGGTGGATGTTGAAGTGGTATAATATGTTATGAGTGGAGATAAGATTTGTTGTTGAGGCAAATTGTATATGAAAAACATGACAAAGTCCTATTAATACTAGAGTTTTGGCAATGGATATTAACTAATTATATGTACAATATTTATAATTAAGTGTATATATAGTAGTAAAGATGTGTGATATTGGTAGTTGAATTGTAGTTTGATGGCTTTGGATTGAAAGAGAGGAGACTTTGTCTTGACAAAAGCTACAAGTGAGGAAGTTTGAGTAGGACCTTTCTTGAAAAGCAAACCATGCTATAGGCACAAAGTTTCATATAGAATATTTGTTTGTTGTTTCCTATGTGAATATTTTGAGATCTTAAAGGAGTTCAAACATCTTGAACTTGTATGCATTGAAATTATGGAAAAAAATAGCAAAAGCATGTCAAGTCATGAACAACAATTATTATACCTCCCTCACCATCTAGTAAGTACTTATATAGCATTCTTCATAGCTTGTCTTACTTTGCCATTGCCTAATGTTTGATGGAGTTTTCCAAAACTTGACTTTCATGATAAATTATTTGGAAGTAGAATCCTTGATGTAGGATGGGATTTTTGTATGTGTTCTTTTGTTTGTGGCAATATATTGTAACTTGCTATAAGTTTCAAAAAAACGTAAACCTTCTACAAGTTATTCACCATCTTTGAATAGATGGAATCTTCAAAAATCATAAAAAAAAAAAATTCAAAGTAAATTCACATCACCAAATGTCTTGGCCAAATGTTGGATGAACATACATACAATTAGATAAATAAATAATATTGCATCCATGACCTACATTCTCATGGATGTAATAGTTTTTCTACTTCAGTGAACATCATTATTTATACTACTTTGCCAAAATGATAAATACTAAATAAAGGATATTAATGTATTATTGATTAAATAGTAGTATTTAAAAATTAAAACCAAAATTAATTTGAATAATTATGAGTTTGTTCAAATGTTGCCTTTTAACCAATGAGAACTACCATGCATAAAAAGTGTGGATTGGAAGACTTGACTTTAGAGAGTTTGAAGTTCTAGTTAAATATCTTAAATCTAGTCCATGATGATCTTAACCCCTAAAGGACCAAACAATGTTTTTTGGCAACATAGAAATTTTAATTAGCTCACTAAGAATGAAATTTTTATTATTTTTTTTTGGAATTTTCATGCAACATGTGGTCGAGGAATAGCTTTAAGATGCAACAATTTTTATAATTTTTCACTACATGGTTAAAAAGTTATTGTATGATATGTAGTTTCTTTTGGAGCCTAAATAGCTTAGAAAAATTTACTTTTTTAAACAATAAAATTTGAAATTGGTTTTTTAGATTTATATATACATGAAAAACTTTGAATCATTTCATTTTGATTAATGAGATGAAAGTTATGAGGAGTTTTAGTTTATAAGCAATTATGGAATCTTTAATTAAAAAAAACTTTGAAGTTCTTTATTTAATTCAATTTTAGAGATGTAGATTGTTTATTACAACATTACGACCAATGGGATTGGTATTTTTCAATTCTGTACCTAAATTCTTAATAATTTAGTATTTTAAATCATTATTTTTTTCTTTCTATTTATCATTTTTTCAAGCATGAATATAAAAATTGAAATTTTTTATATGTATTTCAACTAATTTTTTTAACATATTATAGAGAGTTACAACTTACAAGTTTTAGTATCTACACATTTTTGGATAAAAAGTTTGAAGATGAAATTTGACCATTGAAGAAGAATTGAAAAATACTTTAAAAAAAAAATCTGAACATCATGATCTTGCAATTGATAAGATTTTTTTATTTTGAAATTTTAAGAGGGTATACTTTAACAAGTTAATTAAAGGATTTGATGATTGGATTTGTTAGGAAAAATAAATATAGATGAAGATTTTAATGATGATACTTCAAACCAAGGCTTCAGTGGTTACACTTCTAAATTCAAGTTTTTCCCATTCTAAGTGTATCAAGTACATGAATTTTGTGTTTTTTATTTTAAACATATTATCTTAACTATTTTGTTAAGATTTTCTAAGATTTTCAAATACATTTAGGGCATCTTTGAGAGACCTTCCTCATTGGGTTTTCTGGATTCAACAATGGCTTTAATCATTTTTGTCTAATTGGAAACAAACACATTTATTTACCTCCAAATTTTTCAAAATGTAAAGGTGTCTTATTATTTCTTATTTATAAGTATAATTCAATAAAGATTTCACCAAATCCCTAGAAAGTTATGCTAAATAAAACAAAACAATGTTTTATGTTTTAATAAAAAAAAATTATTTATTTGGATTCTATATTCTACATAATGATCATTGATGTAGTATTCTATCCAAAGTCATTATTATAAACTTGATTATCAAATTTTTTACATCATTTGTTTTATTTTATATCGTTTTAAAACTAAAATTTGTACAATCAACTTTGTTTTAATTTAACTTTTATTTTTATAGGCATGTTCAAAGAAACTAATAATCATAGTTTAGAAAATTAGCTTAAGAAAATTGAAAACTTAATGCTTTTGGCTTGGAAAAATGACAAAAAACCCTTTCAATTTGGACCCTTACATTAGGAAGAAAACATAGAATTAGCCTCCCCTTCAAGACTTCCTATAAAATAGATATACACCATTGTTAGAAATCTATCTAAGTATACCATCCCATAAAGATTGTTACATGCGATTGTAATAAATTAATTTGTAGTAGAAATGAGTGAATTTTTTTCTAAAAACTTTAACTTTGTAAATTGAAAGGTTATAGCATTTGAAGTTAGAAAAAAAATCCAACCTTGTCCAACAAGGTCAATAAACTTTTGCTCTTACTAAAGTGAAAACTTTGCACTATATATGTTTTTTTATAATTGCATTCTATATCATATGAATTACATACTTGTTAAATCAATGGTGCTAGTATGTGAGCCCAAAAATGCGAGTTTGTGAACATTGAGCCTATAATATAGGTACCTATAATATAGATATCACACACTATAGAAAGTGTATGTATCATAAATACCTATAATATGGATATTTGTAACATATATATCCTATAATCATAAACGGTTTCTATAATATATATACCTATAACATGGGTGTGTAGTACTTTAGACTCATGGACTCACACTTCTATGCTCACATAATAGCAACCTTCCCTGTTAAAGTTTAGAAGAATTTTCCACATACTACTTGAAGCTACTTGCCTTGGCCAAAAAAACTTTGGGTAGAATAACTTTTGATCTGGGAACTTGATTGGAAGAAAAATTATATTCATATCTAGGAGGTACATGCCTACATCTTGTCAAAAGTTTAAAAAGATACAATAAAAAATTGGCTTCTTGGGAATTTACTTAAAATTTCAATTGGTTGTTTTACAACCACTTTGTCCTTTAGGGATTATATTGAAGGTCATGGGAAAAAGTCAAAACATTCTACCTCTATTAACCCCTAAAGTTTTTTCACTATGTTTTCACTAAAATTGCCATTTCTAGTATAAGTATCAAATTTTAGAATGAATACATTTTTGAACACATGTAATATAAGATCTTGTGATATTCTAGTTTGTAACATGTAAGAAAATTTCAAAAATTTCCACCTATAGATTGCAAAATATTAGTGTTTGAAGTGACAAAACAAAATTGGGGGCCCTCCAAAACACCCAGGTATTTGCACTCCACAAGGTCACATTTGTATGAAAAAATGTCCAAAATAGTGGTTACTCTTTAAAGTCATTCTTCAAGGCAAGTTGGTTACATGCTTGAAAATTTTTAGATCATTTGAAATTAAACAATATATAGGAAAAAAATAATAAATTGAAAGTTGTAGATAATGATTCAAAATACTAAATTGTTAACAAATTATTTATGGAGTTAAAAATTGCCAATCCCAACTGTTGTAATATTGTAATAAACAATCTACACCTGGTGTTAAATAAAAATAAGTAGACAACTTCAAAGTTTATTTTAGAGTAGAGATTCCATAACTACCCGCAAATTGCATGCAAATTAAAACTCCTCATAACTTTCATCTTATTAATCAAAATGGAATGGTTCAAAGCTTTCCACATATAAATAAATCTAGAGAACCAATTTCAAATTTTTATTTCTTAAAAAAGTGATTTTTAAAGAAGTTTTTTTTGTTGCCTAGGCTGCCCACTAATTGTTGAAAACTACATATTATACAATAATTTTTTCACCATGTAGTCAAAAGCTATAAAAAAAATTTGGGCCTTAAAGATACTCCTTTGGCACATGTTATGTGAAAATTTCAAAAAAATAAAAATAAAAACTCCATTCATAGTGAGTTGCCCAAAATTGCTATATTGCCAAAAAATGCAGTTTAGGGCTTAGGGATTAAGGTAGAAACATCCAAAAGTGTCCTTGTTCCTATTCATGTATCCTAGACTTCTATTAACCCCTAAAGTTCCTTCACTATGTTTTCACCAAAAATGCTCCAAACTGCCATTTCTAGTACAAGTACCATTTTTTGAAAAAAGACTTTTTTTTGACACATGTAACCATAGGATCTTGTAGTATGCTGACTTGAGAACACGTGGTAAAATTTTCAAAAATTTCGACCGTATGGATTGCAAGATATAAGCATTCAAATTCATTGATATCATTTTTTTAGCCTTGCAAAAAACAGGGCAGCTGAACTTCACAAGCTCACTTTCCTATGAAAAAAATTTCAAAATGGTGATTACTTTTTGGATTCTTTTTTCTAGACAAGTTGGTCACATGCTTGAAAAATTTCAGATCATTTGGAATTGTACAACATATAGGAAAAAAATAGTAAATAGACAGTAGTAGAAGATGATTCAAAGTATTAAATTGTTAAGGGTTTAATTGTGGAATTGAAAAATAATTCCAATGGTTGAAATGTTGTTATAAACAATCTACGTCCTATGATTTTATTTTTTTCAAAAAATATTGAAAATTGAGTAAGATAAAGGACTTCAAAGTTTATTTTAGAATAGAGAATCCATAATTGCCCACAAACAAAAATTGCTCATAACTTTCATCTCATTGATCAAAATGGAATGATTCAAAGCTTTCCACATATATAGAATTCTAGAAAACCAATTTCAAATTTTTGTTTCCAAAGAAAGTGATTCTTTTATCTGCCTGTACTGCCCGACTGGTGAAAAAAGTAACATATTTGGCCATAACTTTTGACTTGTATTTCCAAATGTCATAAAATTTGGTGTGTTTGAAAGGTATTCCTTGTCCCCACCTTCTATTACAATTTCAACCTAAAATATGCAAATATCTAGTCACATGTACTTGCCTAAAATTTGTATACAACCAAAAAATGCATGCTAGTCCTTTAGGGATTAATGTGTCCTTCAATTGCATTAGTAACTGCCCGCATACTTCATTTCACTACTAGAAAATTTAGTTTTTCTGTTGTTTTGGTCGCGTTGATCCGGTCAAAATTTGACCGAATCAACGCGACCAAAACAACAGAAAAACTAAATTTTCTAGTAGTGTTTTGATTTGTTGAGTGCTAATTTTTGGAGATTTTACTTTAAGAATCCACCTATATAATAGTTTCAATGGTTTAGGGAGTTGCCACTTTGAAAATTAGTAGAAATTACATGCCACATCCGAAAAATCTATTTTTAAAAAAAGATTCATGATTTTCAATTGTTAATACTACAAAAATTAGTTTTAGGAAAATGTGCCTTCAACTATGATGAATTGCTTATATTGGCGATTTTGGGTGTTTCCACTATAATTGGTGATTTTACACATATCACGTCAACAAATAACTACAAAACAAAACTTTGTCTTTATATAATTGACTTGTTTTTTGAGTAAGATCCTATTTAGTCATCCTCAGATGTAGCTTCAATCAATGCAAAGTCTTTTATCTAGTTTAGAGTCAACAAAACTAAGGTACAATGAAAATCAAGTATAGATAGTAAATTGTGATGTGTATATATTATTGCTTAGAATGGACAGTGCTAACATCTACAATACAAAGGCTCTGCATCTGTTAGAGTGACTTGTTTTTAGTTTTTTTAATAAGATCCTACTCAATCGTCTTCAAATGTAGTTTTAATCAATGCAAAGCCTCCTCCCTGCTCGTTAAGAGTCAACCAATTTAAAATAATTGCAATAATTGCAACCCTAAAGATTCCTATCTAGAATGTAACACTTCTATTTATGATATACCAAGATTATTTTTTGGATAATCCAATAGATGTTTTTTCGGGCCTCTAAGAAATTGTTTTGCAATTGTTCCCTTCGCTATCAACCACAACAACACAATCAAATTATAAAATAGTAAAAAAAAATCATTTAAAAAAATATTAATGTTTAATTATTATCCAATGTGACAGTTGCTCAGCCACATCATATTGCTATTGTGGTTGAGTTTTCATAGTCTAAAAACTCCAAATAACACCACAGAACTTGCGGTCTTGTTGAGTGAGTGAATTTCATCTAATGCTATTCAAAAATTCATAGTTGATTCATATGGAGTTGCGTGAGATGGAAATCTAGAACACTCTTTTGATTTCCACCCAAATCCCAAAAAATAAAACATACGCCATTTACTCATAGGGACAATGATGAATTGTTTATTTGGGCCCAAGTAGGTGTAAATTAGTTACATTATTACTGTACAAGCCTAACTTAATGGTCAGGGTGAATTGACCCCCTCATTGCCCCGTTTTACCCCTTGGGAAAACGCTGTGGAATTGTTTATTTGCAATCAGATGAAACTTTTTGCAAATTCTGAATTCAGATTTGCAATCAAAGGCCCCAAATTAGCTAGGGGCAGTGTAGAAATATAAAAAATCATGGCAAAAAAAGTAGGGGGGCTTTTTTTTCACAATTAACCCTGGCCGGGGCAATGAAGGGGTCAGTTCCTGGCCTAACTTAATGACTTGGGTAACGTCACGTAGTTCATTCCTGAAGAATGATGCCCCCTTTGATTCCAAACTTTCCAATTCCAACTCCTCCTTCCCACGTCACAATTCAAGGATTCAACGAATCCCCTGACAACACGTACCCCACTATCGCTGATTCTAAAA